>OX244028.2:105357385-106648635 GCA_945859785.2 Tridacna gigas
TTCCCAAACAAACCCTGGTTTTCATGTGTCTGCAGTACAAGTCTTCTGAAAACACTGTGGGAAAAGGAGAAATTGCTCGTAACGAGCAATTTCTCCTTTTCCCACAGTGTTTTCTACCCTTTTTGAGAGCTTTCTGCCATTTTCATCAAATTTAAAATTGTCGTCTGCACATTCTTTGAATTTGTACCAGTCCAAAATTTGTCGTTTGGGAAAGGGTTAACCAAATAGAAAGCACCAGCAGATGACAACATAAATGTGACTCAAAAATTAAAATATGTTTTTGGAAGAATAGAAAACATTGGGGGAAAGGGAGAAAATGATGGTTACCAGCATTTTCTCCTTTTCCCACAATGTTTTCAAAAGCCTTGTTTTTCAGGGTTGTTAAAACTTTGAGATTGTGTGGTAAAGGGTTAGCTCCTTTCTAGACATGAAGTATTAGGCTTTTCTGCATTGAAAGCACTTACAGACAACACATTAAATGTCGCTCAAGTTATGGAATTGTCTGTGAAAGGGTTGAAACATTGTTTGAAAAGGTAAAAATGCTGGTCACCAGCATTTTTTCCATTTCCCACAATGTTTTCAAAAGCTTTGTTTGCCAGGGTTGTTATAATTGCTGTTTGGTAACCCCTTACCAAACATTCCTGTATTTTAATGTCTCTTTGGAAGGATGCGTTTTAAAACATTGTTGGAAAAGGAGAAAAGGCTTACATTTTCCCACTTAGTTTTCACAAGCTTTCTTTCTCAAGGTTGTTCAAATTTTGGGTTGTTTGGTTTAGGAGTAAGTTTTGTTGGGTGCACTAAGGGTTGAAAAAGCTGACAAAACTTCATCTGTTCGAAGCATCTGGGCAGAACCAATTAATTTCATTTCTATCTTTAATTGATGATCCTTACCAATCAGTCGAGAGAGAAATTGCGTTTGAAAGCATTGCTGGAAAAGGAGAAAATGCTTGCAACCATGTTTTCAAAAGCTATCTTTCTCAGGGTTGTTAAAAGTTACGACTGTGTCGTGAAGGGTTATTTTAAATCACTTCCTCAAAGAAATTTGCAGCAGACATACTTGATAACACATCCGTTCTCCATGTATCTTTTCTTGCTGTCTTTGGCTAATGGTTTGTTTTGAGTTTATTAACCCTTAGACCGCTAAGTGCAACTGACGGACCTTTTGCGGACAGTGTAGATCAAGATCAGACTGTGCAGAAGGCGCAGTCTGATCTTGGATCTATGCTGTCCGTTTAAGGAGATATTTTTTCCTGCAAAATACATTTGAAATAAGTATATTTGGGATTTTAGACTATCAACTTGAAAGTTTGATTTTAGTTATTTAACCCTTTCCCAAACGACAAATTTTGGACTGGTCCAAATTGAAAAAGTTTGCAGACGACAATTTTAAATTTGATGAAAATGGCAGAAAGGTCTCAGAAAGGGTAGAAAACACTGTGGGAAAAGGAGAAATTGCTCGTTACGAGCAATTTCTCCTTTTCCCACAGTGTTTTCAAAAGACTTGTACTGCAGACACGTGAAAACCAGGGCTTGTTTGGGAAAGGGTTAAGTAAGGCCAGGGCCCGTTTTCACGAAAATACTGAAGTCTCTCATTTTGCTCAGATCTTCAAATATACTCATTTTCCGACTAAAGTGTTTAAGTCTTTACCACATGACAAAATTTTAGACTGGTCCAGTTTGAAAGCATTCCCAGACGAGAAATTAAATGTAAATTCAAAATGTAGAATTTGTCTTTCATAAAGTAGAAAATATTGTGAGAAAAGAAAATGATAGTTTTCAGCATTTTCTCCTTTTTCCACAATGTTTATCGAAAGCCTTTTTTTTCCGGTTAAAAGTAGGGATTGTAGGATAAAGAGTTGAGTTTGTTATTTGATGCACATCTTCACTTGCATTAACACCCTTTTAACTCTTTACCAAACGACAAAATTTTAGACTGGTCCAAATTGAAAGCATTTGCAGACGACAAAATAAAATGGACTTTAGAATTGAAATTTGTTTTGGGATGGGTAGAAAACATTGTGGGAAAAGGAGAAAATGCTGGTTACCAGCATTTTCTCTTTTTCCCACAATGTTTTCAAAAGGCCTCTTTCTCAGGGTCGTTAAAAGTCGGGACTGTGTGGTAAAGAGTTAAACTAGTTAAGTCTGTTTATTTGCGGAATGGAGTCTGAAACACTGTGTTAATTCAGGATTTGAGAATGATACTTGGGTCTGCTGTTAATGCTGCTTAAATGCGTCTCAAATAACGAGTTCAGCTTAACCCTTTACCACACAATGCAGACTTTCAACGACCCGAGAGGAAGAGGCCTTTTATCTGAAAACCAAGTGCACAATTTGATAATCTAATTAAGATCCCATATGTTCTGGTAAAGGTGCTAGGGTGTTATAATTCAGTGATAAAACTGAGGCAGCCCAAGGTTACACTGTACCCTTTAATTTTTCATTGTACCCCCCCCCCCCCCCCCCCCCGAGTCAAAACCTAGTGTACCCGCAATGTTTTTCTTTGGACCTCCAATTCGAAATCTACAGGGTGCATGAACCCCCAAATGGAAAACCCAGTGGGCATGCTGCTAAATACAAACTGAGCCTGCCGTTGCTGGACCATGTAGCAGTTGTCTACAATACAGAGAGAGACGGCCCTTATTTGATGAGGCATCTACTTTGGATGAAAATTCAAGACTTAGTACAGGGAGAAAAATTAGCGTAAAAAATTGAATTTTACTGATTCTTCTTTGAATGTGCTGCACTTTGACAATAAATGTCTGGAGCACAGTTTTGAAATTATTTGCTCGGCTGGTTTTTCAAAGAAAAAGTTGAGGTATTCTTGCAACCCTGTTGCTGTGAAAAAACTTTGACATTCTGTAGTATCTGTCATTACTACAAGATATTTACTTCAAACTTGGGCAAGTTGATACGTATCAAAAGCAGGAACTCATACAATAAGGGCAGGCACCCATCAAACATTTTTGACACAGTTATGTCCCTTTTTCACTAAAAGCATCTGCAGCCGAGCATGGGCACCTCTAAGTGGCGACAGATCCTCTTGTTTAGTCATATCAGTCATCATTCTTTCTCACTGGATTACTTTTGATGTGTGGGCGGATACACTCAGTGATTTGGCTTTTAACCCTTAAAGTGCCTTTCACTTCAATGGTTGCCTTTGCGACCAGTGTAGATCAAGATCAGGCTGCACAAAATATGCAGCCTGATCTTTGATCAACACTGTCCGCTATGCTGATACACTGTAGACAAAAGCAACCATAAAATTACAGTTATTTAGATCACATTTCTAGGATAGAAATTTCTGTTGGGTTTATTCTGCACTGTAAGGGTTAACCCTTTACTGAACAACAAAATTTTAGCCTTGTCCAAATTGAAAGCATTTACAGACAGCAATTTCAATGTGGCTCACAGGGTGCAATTTTTCTTTTATAGGATCGAAAACGTGGGAAAATGAGAAAATGCTGGCTGGTTACCAGCATTTTCTCCTTTTCCCACAATGTTTTCAAAAGTCTTTTTTCTTGGGGGTTGTTAAAAGTTGGGATTGTGAGGTAAAGGGTTAACACAGGTACATTTTTAAGTACTCTCATTATGATTATCATTCCTCTAGGCAAAATAGATCACACTCATTTGGAATCAATATCTCCGAGTTTACCCGTCTATTCACATAAAACATCCATTCACATTAAATGCATGCAATCTGCAAAATACAAATTAATAAAATTAATGCAACTGACCCTGAATTCTTTACCAGATAACAAATTAAATTTTTACCATAAAAGAAAAATTTTAGACCCATCCATATTGAAAACATTTGCAGGCAACAATTTCAGTAAGGCTCAAATGATGAGATTTTTCTTTGATAGGGTAGAAAAACATTGTGGGAGAAGGAGAAAATGCTGGTTACCACAATGTTTTCAAAAAGCTCCTTTTTCAGTGTCGTTAAAAGTTGGTATTGTGTGGTTAAGTGTTAAAAGACTTCTCCTCTGTGTAAGCCTGTGCAGACAACAAATTAACTCTTTACCAACCCCAGAGGAAGAAGATTGTGAAAACATTATCGGAAAAGCAGAAAATGCATATACACAGCGCTTTCTTTGTTTGCCACAACTTTTTTTTTTCGTGTTTTAAATGCAGTGAACTTCCTATATTTAAGCAGCATTATATATATGTTGTCTACAAATCCTTTCAATTTTGGCAAGTCTAAAATCCTATCAAAAATGGACAAATGAAATTTGTATAATCTCTTTCCACATGACAAGTTTTAGACGCTCCCAAATTCAAAACATCTGCAGATGACAAATTTAAAATTAATGCATATGATATGAGATTTAGTTCTCTGATAGGACAGAAAACATTGGTAACCAGCGTTTTCGTCTTTTCCCACAATGTTTTCAGAGACTTCTTAGAGTCGTTTTAACTTGGGATTGTTTGGTAAAGGGTTAGGGGCATTCTCATTGGGTACTGATGGACAGCCCCCTTCCCCTATGGGCCAGTAACTGCCACATGGATATTGCTTGCAATTAATATAATGTGTCTAGTTCATTGAATATTGTGGGCAAGTTGAAATATTTTTGAACTCTGCTGTCTGCATAATTTGAAAACTGTGCAGAACAGAACATAAAATTTAGTATTCTTAACTCTTTACCAAAGAAACAAAATTTTAAACTTGGAAGAATTTGCATACGACAAATTGAACGTGTGTAAAATAATGGCATCTTTCTTCAAAAGGGTAGAAAACATCGTGGGTCACCTGAGCATTTTTTCCTTTAATGTTTATAAATACTTTTTTTTCCCTTCAGTTTTGTTAAAAAACTTGTACACACTCTAGTGGCCACAATTTTGAACCAAAAATCATGAAAATTGGTCAGAATATTTGTTTTACTTAGTATGATTCTCTATTGGGTACACAGGCTCAGAGGAAGGATACAGGGCCATCATGGCCCTCTTGTTTATTCATCTGATTAGGAAAGATTTACTTGAATTTTGTAAACGAACCCCGAGTTTTACTGCAAGGAGGTCAGCCTTGGCCCCTACTATATTTTTTAAGCACTTGAAGACATAGCTGACATCACAAAAGCCTTTGTTGTGGTTACTCATATGAATCATTTTATTATGATTCAAATATATGAGGGGTGCTGCATAACTCAGTGATGAGGATGTAGAATTCAAAAGCTGGGAGTTCCAGAATTGATCCTCACTTGAGCTAATGTTTTTTTGTGGGAGTGTCCTTTGGCAAGATATTTCAGAGCCCAAGCATATTACATGCCTAAATATAAGGCACACGTGAAAAAGTGAGCTGTCACAGTGATGTGGCTTAAATAATGTTGAAAATAGCATTAAGCATAATTTAATCAATCAGTCCGTTACCACAAAGTCCTGACTTTTAACAACCCTGAAGAAGCCTTTTGAAAACACTTTGGGCAAAGAAGAAAGTGTGGATAACCTGCAATTTTTCCTTTAGCCATGATGTTTTCTACCCTTACCAAAATAAATTTCAGTTTTGTCACATCTACTCTATTGTCTGCAGTTGCTTTCAATTTGGACTAGCATAAAATGTTATTGTTTGGTATAGAGTTATAATTGTACTGAAAAACAACTTAACTCTTTACCACACAATCCCAACTTTTAACGACCCTGGGAAAGAAGCCTTTTGAAAACATTGTGGGACAAGGAGAAAATGCTGGTAACCAGCATTTTCTCCTTTTCCCACAGTGTTTTCTACCCTTTCCAATACATAAATCACTATTTCAGCTGCATTTAATTTGTCGTCTGCAAATGCTTTCAGTTTGGTCCGGTCTAAAATTTTGTCGTTTGGTAAAGAGTTAACAAAAGGTTGCTTGTCAATCATCCTTTTGCTCCTGAGACCTTGGTATTTTATGGAACATTTACTGGGAAAGTGGGGGAAGCATTAATTCATTATTACTTGTTCATTATTTCTTATCCAGTTCATTAATCCTTTCCCACAATACCAATTTGTAGACTTCTCTAAGTTGACAGCATTTGCAGACGACAATTTAACTCTTTACCAAACGACAACATTTTGGATGTTTCCAAATTGAAAGCATTTGCAGACAACAACATAAATGTGACTGAAAAACTGAAATTTGTTTTGGGTAAGGTAGAAAACATTGTGGGAAAAAGACAAAAATGCTGGTTACCAGTGTTTTCTCCTTTTCCTACAATGTTTTCAAAAGGCTTCTTTCCCAGGGTTGTTAAAAGTCAGGATTGTGTGGTAAAGGGTTAAATGTAGCTCAAATAATAGACTGTGTCTTTGATAGGGTAGAAAACATTCTGGGTAGAGGAGAAAATGCTGGTTACCAGCATTTTCTCCTGTTCCCAGAATGTTTTCAAAAGGCACCTTTATCGGGTTGTTAAAACTTGGGATTGTGTGGTAAAAGGTTAACTCTTTATTTAGCAATTCTGAGGGTTAATACGCCTGAAAGAGAAGGTTCTTGAAATATTGAGGGAAAAAGAGAAAATGCAAGTAACCAGCATTTTCTCCTCTTCTCACAATGTTTTATAACCTATCAAAGACACAAATCATAATGTGAGCTACATTTAATTTGTCATCTGCAAATGCTTTTTCATTTGATCTAGTCCGAGAATTTGTCTTTCTGTAAAGAGTTCACAAAGGAAATTTTAGATTTGTCCAAAATGAGAGCCTGAATTTGCAGACAAAAAATTACATGCAGCTCAAATGATGGGATTTGTCTCAGAAAATGTAGAAAACTTTGTGGGAAAAGTAGAAAATGCTGTTCACAAGCATTTTCTCCTCTTCCAACAATGTTTTCTTCCTGTAGGTCGTTAAAACTTGGGATCATGTGGTAAACAGTTAGCCCCTTTTGAAATTTAGTACTCAGTGGCCTGACTCAAGTGGGGGGGGGGGGGGGGAAGATCAGTGGCGAGCTTATTTGACTCGTTACCTGGTAATTGTGAGTTTGACAACCCGTTGCAGCAAACTTCTTTCTGGCGATTTTTCCCCTCTCACCTCTGATATATGTGAGAAGGTAATAAGTCAGTGGCTTTGAAAGAAAGTTTTGCTGGTACTAGGTTTAAATAAGAAAGCTAGGAAATACATGCGTAGGTGCACTGGCCGCCATGATATGACCTAAACTGTTAAAATGGTGTTTAACTCCAATAAAAAAAAAAACTCAGTCACCCACTATGAAATATTAGCATTAAATATTGAAAATGAATTACTACTGGTAACTTGCACAAGGGGTAAACATGTGAAAAGTAGTGTGGAAAAGGGAGAAATTGATTGTTACAACCATTTTCTCCTTGTTCAACATGGTTTTTAGTGGTGGTATGCTGCAAAAGTAGCCAAAGGCTTCTTAAGGAGCTAACTAGACAATTACAGCATGTAGTGAATTAACCCTTTACCACATAATCCCAGGTTTTAACAACCCTGAGAAAGAAACGTTTGGAAACCATCACAGAAACAATGGTCAGCAGTGAGAGAGGAATGAATCCTGTCACAATGACTATCACCAATCCCTGGGAAGAAATTGGCCAAGCTGGGAAGCGAACCAGCAACCACCTGTTCTCAAGTACTGTAGGCTACCAACTGAGCGTGGCCCATTTTCTGTCAAGATAACAGATCTAAACAGTTTTAATTTCAATATTGATTTTGTCAGAAAGGTTGTAGCAAAAGGGACCGTGTAGATCAAAGATTAGACGGTATATTTTGTGCAGTCTCATCTTGATCTGTATGAAGGCTGCAAAAGCAACAATAATTGTGAAATGGGTGTTAAGGGTTAGATTAATTTCAATGAAAGCATTTTCCATTGACATTCTAATGTCCTTTGTGAATCACCCGTTAACTCTTTACCACACAATGCCGACTTAAGGACCCTGAGGAAGAAGCCTTTTGAAAACATTGTGGGAAAGGAGAAAATGCTGGTAACCAGCGTTTTCTCCTTTTCCCACAATGTTTTCTATCATATCAAAGAAAAATCACATCATTTGAGTCACGCTGAAATTGTCGTCTGCAAATGCTTTCAGTTTGGTTGGGTCTAAAATTTTGTCATGTGGTAAAGGGTTATCCCTATACCAAACAATCACATAATTATTTGAACAACCAAGAGAAAAGAATAACTGAAAGAAAAAGCATTGTGGGAAAAGGAGAAAATGTGGTTACAAGCATTTTCTCCTTTTCCCATAATGTTTTCTACTTTATACAAGATATCCAAGACAAATCCTATGATTCAGGCCAAATTCGATTTGCCGTCTCCTATGTGTTTCCAATATGGACAAGTCTAAATATTTTGATGTTTGTTAACTCTTTACCACACAATCCCAACTTAACGACCCTGAGAAAGAAGCCTTTTGAAAACATTGTGGGAAAAGGAGAAAATGCTGGTAACCAGCATTTTCTCCTTTTCCCACAATGTTTTCTGCCCTTCCGAAAACAAACTTTACTTTTTTGGTAACATTTATATTGTCGTCTGCAAATGCTTTCAATTTGGACCAGGCTAAAATTTTGTTGTTTGGTAAAGGGTTAAAGAATTAACATCTTTACCACATGAGAAAAAATGTTGACTTGTCCAAATTAAAAGCGTTTGCAGACGAGAATTTAAATGTAACTCAGATAATGGAATTTTGTCTTTAATAGAAAAGAAAACATTGTAGGGAAAGGAGAAAATGCTGGTTACCAGTATTAAATTTCAGCCTTTTCCCACAAAGGTTTCAAGAGGCTTCTACCTCCGGGACGTTAAAAGTCGGGATTGTGTAGTTAAGGCCAATGGCCTTCATAAATATTTTTTTAAATCAGAATTTGTTTATCTGTTGTTAGTGTCTAAATTGTTTAAAACTAGAACTGTCGCAAAGTCGACAAATCCCACCCACTAGCACCTTGTCACTGAAGCAGCACAATCAGAGAAAATAAAATTCATCCGTGACCTTGACCTTTGACCCACATGACCAGAAAACAACAGTACACCTCCTTGGGTCACGAGGAATGCTTGTATGAAGTTACAGGGTCCTAGGTCAAACGGCTTTTCAGATAGAGCATGGAAATGAAAAGATGGACAGATGGATGTCTGGACAGATGAACGGTTGGACAGACAGATAGACATGGTGAAACTAGCATACCCCCCTCTATTACGTCATTGGGGGGTATAATTATCTGTTGCAAGACATACAATAAAAGTTTGGGCCAGTACAAAATTTTGCCCTGTGTTGAAGGATTAAAGTCCCAATAGTGACCTAAAGTAAACAATGTGTGCACTAAAATGCATTTAAACGCCAGTCACACAATTTAAAAGTATGGAAATTATTGTGAAGATGACAATATGTTATTGTATGGTCATTTCAAGTGTTACTTGCTACCAGAAAAATCAATAAAACTAGGAAAAAAGTTGCCAGGTTGCTCAATCTTTTGTTGACCTTTTCAATGGTTTTAAATTTCACTTTTTGGCCAGGGACTAACACTCGGACAGACTGAAAATAAATCAGATTGTCATCTATACAATACTTTTCCTAAATTAAATAAGTATGATTTGGATTAACATGCATTTTAACCCTTTACTTCTTTTCCCACAATGTTTTTCTACCCTTTCTAAGAGAAAAATCATTATTTGGGCTACTTTCAATTTGTCGTCTGCACGTGCTTTCAATTTGGAAGAATCTAGAATTCTTTCATTTGGTAAAGAGTTAACCTCTGCATTGTTTACTTCTTGGTGCCATTGAGCCTTTAACATGAATGAGTCTAAAATTTTGTGGTCTAGTAAAGTGTTAACAGGGTAAAATGTTTTATGCCTTACCTCAGTTCCTACATAACAGTTTGGCATAAAAACCTTTCAGCTCTTCCCTGTAATGTCTGTCACAGACAGTGTAGATAAAGGAGTTGACAACATTGTTGATGAAAAGGCCGCAGAGAGCCGTGTGAAAGGCAATAAGGCCAGGCAGGTTGAGGCTCAAATACCAGTCCATGTTGAAGATCTGGTACAACCGAAGTATTGGATATGGGATGTAGCTCAGAAAGTAGCAAAGCGTGATTATAAAGAACATGTACGTCATTCGAATAGTTTGCTCTGTTTTGTTCCTTGGCTTCGTTCCTATTGCCAGATCTTCCTGTGTCAGTTTTGTATGTTTAGGAAATCTGTCCGCCATGTCCATGTTGTTAAGGGCAGATCTTGTTATGCACTCTCTTGTGCTGGTGCCATTTTCTACCTCATTACTCAGGGCAAGATTTTTAGGGTTCACTTCATTTGTGGTCCAGTGAGAGTCATTCTCTGTTGGTAGGTTAATGGTAGTGTGGGATTTCTGCACAGGATCATGTGTGTCGGAGCCTGAGATGGTGGGTAAATTGACTTGTGTGGAGGGATCTTGGGTTTCACTACTGTCCTGGAGTTTGCACTTCTTTTTGTTTCTTTTCATCTTAGCTTGCTGTCTCCAGAGGTGGATTCCAATAAGCATGTATAGAATGATGAGAGTAGTGCTCAGAGAAGCTGAAATGGCAAGGACAGCGCCGTTGTATATCATTGGATAATTGGTACTCCGCAGCTCTGTATAAACAAAACATTCAAAGCCATAGAAAGCAGGATGTATTGTTTGAATCTTGGTGCTTCCATATAAGAAAATAACCGGTGTTGAAAGGATACTGGTAACTATGACAACCAGTAGGCAGGACAGCTTGGCATGTTTAATGGTGATCTGTGTTTTAAATGGTGTGCAGATCTTTCTATACCTTTCAATGGCAATGACAAGTAATGAAAGGGCTGATCCCATTGTCACAAATCCATTCAGAAATGTGAAAAACTTGCATGCAAAGTCACTGTAGAACATGTAAGGTAGCAGACAGTTAACAATGTTGTACGGGAAGGCGACACCGCAAGAGAGCAAGTCAATGATGGCAAGAAAACAGACATATATGCGGGTGTTATTTTTGGGCTTTTTAGAGATGTAGATCTGTAAAACATGTAGGTTTCCAATCACACCTGGTAGGATAAGAACCCCTAACAAAATATCGGCTCCATAGTAAATCTTGGCTACAGCATCATTGAGTTCTTTGAGTGTGATGTCAAAGGTCATTTGTCCAGTTTGGTTCCCTGCTTGTGTTGTACTCTCATTAGAGGTTGTGTTGGACATTCTAACTGAAACAGGGATACAGTAAAATTAAAGAAGAAATATCAGGTTTTACTGTTACAAATTATGTATAAAGACTATTCTAATGGCAGTTGATATTTTAACCCTTTATAACAATCCTGCGTTCTTAGAACCCTCAGAAAGAAGGCTTTGAAAACACTGGAAAAATGAGAAAATGCTGGAAACCAGCATTTTCTCCCATTCCTAAAATGTTTCCTGTTGTTTCAAAGACAAGTTCTATCATTTAACTCTTTACCAACTAACAAAATTTTTGATGCCACCAAATAGAAAGCATTTGCAGAAGACAAATCTCACTGTAGCTGAAATGATTATTTTTTGTCTTTGATCGGATAGGAAGCATTGTGGGAACAGGAGAAAATGCTGGTAACCAGTGATTTTATCTTCTGCTGTTGTCCTCCCTGGCCTTATGGTGTATAAATTTAGCAAATTATTTCATTTTTTGATCACTCTGGAAGAGGGTTCTTCTGAAAGCATTTTGGAAGATGGAGAAAATGCTGGTAACCAGCATTTTCTCCATTTCCAATACCAGTATGTTTGTTTTCTACCCTTTCACAGACATGCCTCATCATTTTATCCACATTTTATTTTGTAATCTGCAAAATACTTTTGATATGTAACAAGTCACATGCTTTGTTGACTGGTAAACCATTAATCAAGTACTTTCAGATTTTTTTAGTCCCCTACCGGCGAAGCCGAAGGGGACTTTAGGTTTGCACTCCGTCCGTCCTTCTGTCCGTCAGTCCGGCAATTCAGTTTTCTGGACTGTTTTTTCTAAACGCTGCTACATATTGAGCTGAGTTTTGGTGTGTAAGTCACCCACCATCACTTACAGATCAAGTTCGACTTTCGTTCCGGTCCACTGGTTTTTCACGGATTTACAGGCCTTGGACTTAAAAAATTTCACTGATAAATCAGTTTTCCGTACTTTTTTCCTAAACGCTGGTAGGTATTGATCTCAGATTTGCTGTGTATAACTCAACCACTATGACTTACAGATCAAGTTCGACTTTCGTTCCTGTCCACTGGTTTTTCACGGATTTACGGGCCTTGGACTTACAAAATTTCATTGATAAATCAGTTTTCCGGACTTTTTTCCTGCTGGTAGGTATTGATCTCAGATTTGCTGGGTAACTCAAGCACCATGACTTACAGATCAAGTTCGACTTTCGTTCCGGTCCACTGGTTTTTCACGGATTTACGGGCCTTGGACTTAAAAAATTTCACTGATAAATCAGTTTCCGGACTTTTTTTTCTAAATGCTGGTAGATATTCACCTGACTTTTGCTATGTAAGTCAACCATCATTATTTACAGATCAAGTTCGAGTTTCGTCTCGCTCCACTGCTTTTTCACGCATTTACGGGCCTTGGACTTACAAAATTTCACTGATAAAACATTTTTCCGCACTTTTTTTCTAAACGCTGCTACATATAGAGCTGATTTTTAGCTCCACTGGCCGAAGGCCAGCGGGCTTATGGCATGGCCCGGTGTCCGTCGTGCGTCCGTCCATCCGTGCGTCCGTCCTTGTGTTAACTTTTATTTCAAACATCTTCTTCTCTGAAACTACCCATCCAATTTTCATGAAACTTCACAGAAATGATCCTGCCATGGTCCTCTTCAGAATTTCTTGAAAGAATTTGATTCCTTCAAAAACTCTGGTTGCCATGGCAACAAAACTGAAAAATATTGGAAATCTTTAAAAATCTTCTTGTCTGAAACCATAAGGCATAGGGCTACCAAATTTGGCATGTAGCTTTATGTAGTAGACCTCTATCAAGTTTCTTCAAATTATAGCCCTGGGGTCAAAATTGGCTCTGCCCCAGGGGTCACAAGTTTTACATAGGCTTATATAGAGAAAACTTCAAAAATCTTCTTGTCTGAAACCATAAGGCATAGGGCTACCAAATTTGGCATGTAGCTTTATGTAGTAAACCTCTATCATGTTTCTTGAAATTATAGCCCTGGGGTCAAAATTGGCTCTGCCCCAGGGGTCACAAGTTTTACATAGGCTTATATAGAGAAAACTTTAAAAATCTTCCTGTACCTGTGCCATAAGGCCTAGAGCTACCAAATTTTGCATTTAACTTGATCTAGTTGGGGTCTACCAAAAGTGCCCAAATTATAGTCCTGGGGTCAATTTGGCCTCATGCTGGGGGGGGGGGGGGTTTCACAAGATTTACATAGGCTTACATAGGGAAAACTTTTAAATCTTGGTGTACATAGCCATAAGGCTTAGGCTACCAAATTTTGCATAATTATAGCATTATCTAGTGGACAACTACAAAGAGGGCCCAAGTTACAGCCCTAGGATCAAGTTTGGCCCTGCACCAGGGTTCACAAGTTTTACATGGGTTTATTGAGTGAAAAGTTCACAAACCGTCTTGTTACTAGCCATAAGGCCAAGAACTCCCAAATTTGGCATGTTATTCTTCTAATACACATATTCCCCATTTAGTCCGACTGTAGCCCTGGGGTCAAAGTTTTATGAGGGCTTATATAGTAAAGACTTCTCTTCATGGTTTATATTTATAAGCCAGTGGAGCGATACAGGGCCATCATGGCCCTCTTGTTTTTATCTTGTATCAAAGCTTTTAATAAGACACTGATAAATACATGTACTGCTTAACCCTTTACCACACAATGCCAGTTTTTAACGACCACGAGGAAGAAGCCTTTTGAAAACATTGTGGGAAAAGGAGAAAATGCTGGTAACAAGCATTTTCTCCTTTTCCCACAGTGTTTTCTATCCTATCAAAGAAAAAACCCCATCATTTCAGCCACACTGAAATTGTCATCTGCAAATGCTTTCAATATGGACAGGTTTAAAATTTTGCCATGTAGTAAAGGGTTGATTCATTACCACACAACAAAGTTTTATTCCTGTTCAAATTGAAAGCAAATGCAGATGACAAATTTGGTGGAGCTCAAATGATGAAGTGTCTCTGTGAGATGGGAGAAAACACTATAGAGAAAGGAGAAAATGCTAGTTACCAGCATTTTCTCCTTTCCAAAAATTTTTCAAAAACTGAGATATTATAGGGTAGTTAAAACTCAGGATCTGTGGTACAGGTTAAGCCTTTCCCAAACAAATTTTGGACTGGTCCAAATTGAAAGAGTTTGCAGATGACAATTTTAAATTTGATGAAAATGGCAGAAAGTTATCAAAAAGGATAGAAGACACTGTGGGAAAAGGAGAAATAGCTCGTTATGAGCAATTTCTCCTTTTCCCACAGTGTTTTCAAAAGACTTGTACTGCAGACACATGAAAACCAGGGCTTGTTTGGGAAAGGGTTAATATAGTTTTCTTTGTAAGCTTAGAGAACATTATCAGTAATACATTCAGAAAAAAGTAGCTTTAAATTTTGAAAATCTTGGAGAATGAGACAGAGAATGTTTTTAAGAATGATTGGTGGATATGGACCCAGGACATCATCGCTACCTGTTTGTGTTTACCTAGCATGTGACAATCCCGCAAGCCTTTGCGAAATTCTTGGGGAAAACCTAAAAATACCTTGACAGGCTACAGAACTCGTACACTTCTCAGTCTTTCTTATGGATAGATTTTCAAACTATTGCCTCAATAAATTAATTTAACCAAATCATAAACAAATCAAAAACCTGATTTGGCAATGATGAATTTTTAGCTCACCTGAGCACGAAGTGCTCTGGGTGAGTTATTGTGACCGGTCATCATCCGTCCGTCTGTCCGTACGTCCGTCCATCCGTTAACAATTTCTTTAAAAATCTTCTCCTCCAAAACCAGATGGCCAGTCTTGATAAAACTTGGCAGGAATGTTCCTTGGATGAAGCTCTACAAAAATTGTTAAAAGAATTTAATTCCATGAAAAACTGTGGTTGCCATGGCAACAAAATGGCTGAAAATGGAAAAAATCTTTAAAAATCTTCTTGTGACAAACCATAAGGCCGAAAGCATTCATATTTTGTATGAAGCATCATTGGGTGACCCTTTACCAAAATTGTTAAAATTAATCCCCTAGGGTCATATTTGGGCTTTGCCTAAATTTCACATAATAACAAAGAAGGAAATCTTTAAAAAATCATCTTCTGACAAACCATAATGCCTAGAGAATTCATATTTGGTTTGTAGCATTATATGATGATCCTCTACCACAATTGTGAAAATTAAACCTCAGTGGTCATATTTGGGCTCTGCCAGGGCACGCCCTATTTTACATGGAAACAAAGAAGGAAATCTTTTAAAATCTTCTTGTGACAAACCATATTGGCTTGAGCATTCATATTTTGCATGTAGCATCATCTAGTGACCCTTTACAAAAATTGTTATAATTATCCCTTTGGGGTCATATTTGGGCTCTGGCTGGGTGCACACTATTTTACATAGAATTAAAGTTGGAAATCTTTTAAAATCTTTTTGTGACAAACCATAAGGGCCAAAGCATTCATATTTTGCATGTAGCATCATTTGGTGACCCTTTATTAGCTCACTTGAGCACATAGTGCACAGGGTGAGCTATTGTGATCGATCATTGTCCGGCATGTGTCAGTCCGTCCATCCGTGAACAATTACTTAAAAAATCTTCTCCTCTGAAACCGCCCAACAGATTTCAGTGAAACTTCACAGAAATGATCCTTAGATGATGCACTTTCAGAGTACTTCAAAGATTTGAATTCCATGAAGAACTCTGGTTGCCATGGCAACCGAAAGAAAAAACTTTAAAAATCTTCTTGTCCCAAACTGTAAGGGCTAGAGCTTTCATATATGGAATGTAGCATCATCTAGTGGCCCTCTACCAAAATACTTCAAATAATGGCCCTAGTGTGGAAATTGGCCCTATGTTGTGGGTTCTCGGATTTCACATAGAGATAAAGAAGGAAATCTGTAAAAATCTTCTTGTCCCAAACCGTAAGGGCTAGAGCTTTCATATTTGGCATGTAGAATCATCTAGTGGCCCTCTACCAAAATACTTCAAATAATGGCCCTAGTGTGGAAAATGGCCCTATGTTGTGGGTTCTCGGATTTCACATAGAGATAAAGAAGGAAATCTTTAAAAATCTTCTTGTCCCAAACCATAAGGGCTAGAGCTCTCATATATGGCATGTAGTATCATCTAGTGGCCCTCTACCAAAATACTTCAAATAATGGCCCTAGTGTGGAAAATGGCCCTATGTTGTGGGTTCTCGGATTTCACATAGAGATAAAGAAGGAAATCTGTAGAAATCCTCTTGTCCCAAACCGTAAGGGCTAGAGCTTTCATATTTGGCATGTGGCATCGTCTAGTGGCCCTCTACCAAAATACTTCAAATTATGGCCCTAGTGTTGAAAATGGCCCTATGTTGTGGGTTCTCGGATTTCACATAGAGATAAAGAAGGAAATCTTTAAAAATCTTCTTGTCCCAAACCATAAGGGCTAGAGCTCTCATATATGGCATGTAGTATCACCTAGTGGCCCTCTACCAATGTACCTCAAATAATGGCCCTAGTATGGAAATTGGCCCTATGTTGTGGGTTCTCAGATTTCACATAGAGATAAAGAAGGAAATCTTTAAAAATCTTCTTGTCCCAAACCGTAAGGGCTAGAGCTTTCTTATGTGGCATCTAGTGGCCCTCTACCAAAATACTTAAAATTATGGCCCTGGTGTTAAAAATTGGCCCTATGTTGTGGGTTCTCGGATTTCACGTAGAGATAAAGAAGGAAATCTTTAAAAATCTTCTTGTCCCAAACCATAAGGGCTAGAGCTTTCATATGTGGCATGTAGTATCATCTAGTGGCCCTCTACCAAAATACTTCAAATAATGGCCCTAGTGTGGAAATTGGCCCTATGTTGTGGGTTCTCGGATCTCACATGGAGATAAAGAAGGAAATCTGTAAAAATCTTCTTGTCCCAAACCGTAAGGGCTAGAGCTTTCATATTTGGCATGTAGCATCATCTAGTGGCCCTCTACCAAAATACTTCAAATTATGGCCCTAGTGTTGAAAATGGCCCTATGTTGTGGGTTCTCGGATTTCACATAGAGATAAAGAAGGAAATCTGTAAAAATCTTCTTGTCCCAAACCATAAGGGCTAGAGCTTTCATATTTGGCATGTAGCATCATCTTGTGGCCCTCTACCAAAATACTTCAAATTATGGCCCTAGTGTGGAAATTGGCCCTATGTTGTGGGTTCTCGGATTTCACATAGAGATAAAGAAGGAAATCTTTAAAAATCTTCTTGTCCCAAACCGTAAGGGCTAGAGCTTTCATAATTATATGGCATGTAGTATCATCTAGTGACCCTCTACCAAAATACTTCAAATTATGGCCCTGGTGTTAAAAATTGGCCCTATGTTGTGGGTTCTCGGATTTCACATAGAGATAAAGAAGGAAATCTTTAAAAATCTTCTTGTCCCAAATTGTAAGGGCTAGAGCTTTCATATTTGGCATGTAGCATTATGGTGTTGAGCTCAGTTGCATTTCAGGTGAGCGATTAAGGACCATCATGGTCCTCTTGTTAATGGAAAATAAATTAGCAGCTTCAGGCCTGTTTGCTCATCTAGGTGATTAACTCTTTACCAGACGGCAAAATTTTAGACCAGTCCAAATTAAATGCAACTCAAGAATTGAAATTTGTTTTGGATAGGGTAGAAAACATTGTGGGAAAAGGAGAAAATGCTGGTTACAGGCATTTTCTCCTTTTCCCACAATGTTTTCAAAAGGCTTCTTTCCCAGGGTCGTTAAAACTCTGGATTGTGTGGTAAAGGGTTAATTCTTTACCAGACAGCAAAATCCGTAGATGCAGATGGTTCTGTTTTTTTTGTGAAGTGAAAGAAACACTGTGGATAAAGGAGAAATGTCTTCTTTTAACCAAATGTTTCAAAGGTAAGAACTTCAAAGGGTTGTTAAAACATGTTAAAAGATGTGAATGTTAAACTTTGGTAATTAATGGTTCGGTGCTCATTTTTACATTACAATTATTCCTGTTTTTAGCATACTTTACCACCCTGTCCCACCTAACCAAAATTTCCACAGAAAGTGTACCGAATTAAATTCGGCATACTCATTAAATGTTCGCCCCGCCAACAGTTTTTATTCAACGCGTTTCGTTCAGCATTCGTCAATGTTCGCTGTCCTCCAAAAATATTTTTTTGCATGCAACGGTCGCAATTTTCGGAATGCTTTTGGTTAAGACCCGGAGAGGGATCGGTAGGCATGTGTTTGACCTTTGGGACTTTCGTTCTGCTGTGGTTAATAATTTGCAGCGAATCCTTGTTCGGAATAATTGTCATGTTCACACCAAATCTCTACGGCTTTCATGGCGATTAGAATGTGTTAATGTACTGATCTGACTGTAAAGGCCAATGAATCCCCAACGATTCGCTACTTGGGTATGATCGCCGCACGTTAATATCGATTCCGTAACATGTTTCCGCGACTGCCATTCAAATGCCATTTGAACAATGTTCCAACAGGGTTTTCTTTTTATGAATCATGTATTTTGGATGATAGCTTCATACTCCTTGCAGATGCTGGACTCTACACAATATCTACAAATTTTTTGAAATTGAAATAAGTGGATTTGTCACATCTCTCCAATGAATAGCAGCCCTAAAACTCCAAAATGAAATGTTTGCAAAGGCAGTAGCTGCTTGGAAGCGGAAGAAAGGCTTGAAACCAGAAAAAACACGCATATTGGGTCTGCCCATGGGTGGAGAGAAGAATCAACTTTGGCATATACCAAAAACTGATGGTTGAACTAACAAATGAAGACACCACGGCAATTTACAACTTCATGCATTTATGCCACCAGCAATGCTTGATGAGCTGTTGCAAAAGGTGGCGCCAGGAACACCAAACAGCACGCATTCTACAGAGCTCTCCTGGAACCTGGTTTGAAGTTAGCTATAACACTGCGTCACCTGGCATTCCCTGAGAGTCTTCGGGAGTATTTGGTATATTCAGTTGAATGTCGCATACGATTTGTTATGGGTTCGTTAAGTATGCGGTTGGTGAACGTTCAGTTTTTGTTATAGTTGTTACTCAAATAGCAGTAATTTGTCGAGATTTCGGAACAAAATTAGGCACAAGTTCGGTGAAATGGTATTGGCTATTCGAGCTATTTGCTACATGTTTGTTATTTTTTCGGTACATTGTCAGTCCAAAATCATTCAAACAAGAATTTGCCAATAAAATTGCTCCGAATACTGCGAATTGCTTTCTGAATTTTCGGTATCATTTTGCTGTGAATTTCGGTTAGATGGGACAGGGTCGGACAACTCTGTGCTAAACAACAAAATTTTACACATGTTCATTTTGGAAGCATTTGCAGATGACAAAATTTAATTAATGAAATGTTGCTATAATGGTGATTTCGGTCTTATTTTGGGTGGAAAACACTGTGGGAAAAGGAGAAAATGCTTCTGTCTCAGGGTCGTGAAAAGTAGGGATTGTGTGGTAAAGGGTAAACCATTTTACTATACAAGCCCAAGTTTAAACGACCCTGAGAAAGATAGCTTTTGAAAACATTTTGGAAAAGGAGAAAAAGGATCGTAACCATCATTTTCTCCTTTTCCCACAATGCTTTCAGCCCTTTCCAAAACAAGCTTCAATTTTAGAGTCACTTTTATTTTGTCATCTGCAAATGCTTTCAGTTTTGACAGGTCCTGTGTTTTGTCATTTGGTAAAAGGTAAATAAGGGAAAAATAATGCTCAGTGAAAAGGGGACTTAATGCATCTGCAAAAAATATCGACCCAGTTCAGCCTGCGCAGTCCACAAAGGCTGACCTGGGCCAAAACTTTTTTTCTATAGATCAATTTTCTGTGTACATGTATTCCAAGGACCATTCTACCTCATGATTAAGTAGCTTGTTAAAAAAGTGGCTGTTACTGATCTCTAATTATGTGATGGCTTGATAGGTATCATGCATCATGGAAATGCATTAAGTTCTCTTTTGCCAATGCATAGCATATGTGTTTTTGCAGACAGTATAGAGATCAAGATCACACAGTGCAGAACATAGTGTCTGGTCATTGGTGCATACTGTCAAAATATTTTGCAAGAAAGTTGATCCAAAACTGTCTTATTTTCAGCCATCGGAAGAGTTAACACTTAAGCTGCTAGGCACGACTCACTGCCTTTTGTGGACAGTGTAGATTAAGATCACACTGCACAGAATGTGCAGTCTGATCTTGAATCCACACAGTCCGATTAGAAGATATTTTATCCCCCCAAAAAAAGAGGTTGATTAATAGCATTATTCTGGTTGTGGCATTTGTCAAAGACAATGCTACTATGAGTTCAATACGGCATTTTGAAAATCATGTAGAGCAAAGTACCCTAATGTCGGCATACCCGTAATTTCGACACCCCTAACTATTTATGTAGTAAAATATATTTTCACTTCATCTATTAATCGCTTCATCCGACAAGATCATGACGTCAAAATATTTTTGACGTCATGATAATATCTAAGTTCAAAAGGCGCTCACCTTATCGGACATTTTTGGTTCGGACCGATTTTTTTTCTTGGAAAAGTTTCCAAAAAACTTGCCGTTAAGACATTCCATAAGGACAGGACTTTACGAAAAGGTAAGTGAAATTGAACATTTTTCATCAATTCAGTACTTGCAGTATTGAAATAGCCCTGTACGATGTTTATTTCGATGATTTGATGTTTAGATTTTCTTTTCGAGCCTGGAATAAAGTTTTAGCAAAGGTGTCGAAATTAGGAAACAAAAGTGAAAGGGGTGCTGTAATTTCGCCACCCGATTTTATAATTTATATAATAAAATTCCATTACCTACTGTAAGAGGTCTTGTGGCCCCGTGGTAAAATACATAGGCCTTTTTCCACATTTCCGGTTATATATTGTCGGCGTGGGTTCAATCCCGATGGAAGAAAACTTTTTTTTTTCCAATCTTTTGGCCGTTTTAATCATTCACTGAAAGAGTGCACACCATAAACAACAGTTATTATTTTATTTCTTTTTTCGAAAGTTTTTTTTTTTTCCGAATGTACGGCTTGACTGAAAATTAATTTTCCCGATATGTTAACTGAAGGGAAGAGATTAGTCTAAAAATTGCTTTTACCACATTGTGTCTCCAAAGTCTTACTAGATTACTTACAATAGGTAAATTAACCGGTCCTCAAAAGAAAATATTCAAAATTTTGTGGAGGAAGAAAATGTCATTTCGTTGATGGACGTCTTAACTCTTTACCACACGAAAAAATTTTAGACTAGTCCAAATTTAAAGCATTTGCAGACGACAAAATGAAAGTGACTGAAAATTTGAAATTTGTTTAGTGAAGGGTAAAAAAAGTGGGAAAAGGAGAAAATGCCGGTGAACAGCATTTCTCCTTTTCCCACAATGTTTTCTTAAGGCTTCTTTCTCAGGGGCGTAAAAGTAGGGATTGTGTGGTAATGGGTTAAACATCGTAAATACATACATGTACATGTAATTTAGACAGCTGCAGTTATTCTTCTTTGTTCATAATAGATTATTTTCTTCGGATAAACATTTATTTGTATGAATTGAATCGTATCGAATTTGTCGTCTGCAAATATTCTCAATTTGAACAAGTTTAAAAGTAAACCCTGACGTCTAGGAAATTGGTCGTCAGCAAACGCTTTCGGTAGACTTACTTTCGGTTTGGACTAAATAAAAAAGAAAAATAAACCACAGTCGTCTAATCAACTTGTAATAGATCTAGATTCATTTAAGATAGTCAAAAGAATTTTTTCTCTTTTCCAGTTACAATCATGTCCAAGCAAGCCGGTTCAATGAAATATCGCCAGTACTCCCCGTCCAAAGTAGCAAGTGCTGTGTCAGTTGTACAGAGTGGTGCGATGTCCAAGAGAAAAGCAGCGTTGACTTTTGGCATTCCGCGGTCAACACTGATGGATAAATTGAGTGGTAAAGCACCTGTTGGTACCAATCCGGGAAAACCTTGTGTTTTGAATGCTGCCGAAGAATCAGTCCTGGTTGATTACGTTAAGCTCATGGCGTCCATTGGTTACCCTCTTAAACGTAAAGAACTTTGTTTTGAAGTAAAAAAAGTCCTTGATAACGATGGAAGAAAGACGCCATTTAATGAAAATCTTCCAGGTAAGCATTGGTACAGGCTTTTTTCAAAGAGACATCCAGACTTGTGTGAAAGAAGTGCAATGGCTCTAGGTCATCAAAGGTCTCATATTAATCTTGAGATGATAGAGGGATGGTTCAATGGGCTAACATCGTATTTAAAAAAGGAGGTGCCGGATGTTGATGCGTTCCTTCGTGATCCCCGGAGAATATTTAACGCTGATGAGAGCGGCTTCCCTTTGTCAGTTACAGACGGGAAAGTTTTGACTGAAAAAGGTGTCCGCCATGTGTACCAAGTTTGTACAAGCAATAAAACACAAATTACAGTACTTGCTTGTTTCAATGCAATGGGTAATTATGTTCCCCCACTTATAGTTTACCCTGGAGAGAGATTCCAGACTGAAGCAGACTGAAGGTAAACCAGCACTAGCTAACTTAGGCTCGAACCTGTTTCCCACGGCATCCCTTGTACATTACGACGTTACTTTTACCGAGCATACCTAACATAAAAGACCTTAACCAATAATATTCTTTAAACCCCATGCGAATTCCTGGAGCTGAAATCATGTCAGAAAATGAGGAAACCCTATTTACTTTTTTTTCTATCTTCAACGTTTTCAAAAGCCTTCGCCATAAGATTTGACAGAATACCTGACTGCGTCCCTGGTCAAATCGCACAAATGAAAAAAAAAAAAAAACGTTTGTCCCTCAGCACAATTTTTATATCATTACAAATTATGGATAAAACGAACTCGTTTACATACCCGAAAACTTGCAATGGTTGCTTCCCTTGTGATTGGTAAATGGCGGATAACTGTCAAAATCACATGTTTGTAGTAATCTGCATCTTTTTTTTCAAAACAAAACAAGGGTGTCGAAATTACGGTCCCCATGTCGAAATAAAGAACCATACCCTGGGTTACGTTTATATTGAAAATATCGTGCAGGAATCGCACAGATGACAATTCGAAGCATAAAATGTGTCGGGATGTTATCGTTCTTTGTCAAGGTATGTCAAAATTAGGTCATCTACAAACGGTATTTCGTATGATAAAAATTTACTATTAACCTGTCGAAATATGGGTACTTTGCTCTACCATAGTTTGTGCAAAACCGAAGGAAGTAAACTCAATTAAACTCAATTTTTTTAAGACAAATAAGAGTTTCGATTGCACTCGGATATGAAATTGAAAATGGCGTATTGAATTTGAAATAAATTGGATTAGGCCGTCGACCATGGAAACACTTCTTTTTTTTTTTTATCAAAAATAGTTTGATCCACTATGGCCTTCTACTGGCGAAATGATACACACAATCTCTGTCTCCTGACTGCTTGCTTGCTTGTTTGTCCCAAAACCAGTTTGTTCCTGGGATTATTCGTCCCTGGGCTTGTTAGCCCGGACTTGTTCGTTCCACAAGATCGCAGACCACTCTCTTGGATTGTGCATGACTATATAGTCGGTTGACTTTCAAGCGAATATTTTGAAACTCTTTATATTGTTTATTTTTCAGATTATTAATTCCTCACAATGGCTCTCTTGACAAATGCCACACCAGTGCTTTGAGTGCTTTGATTTACAAGTGAATTTTTGCTGAGCCTGCTTGCTCAGCTATTAATGATTGATTGTAGGGACTTTAACCCTTTCCCAAACACAAATTTTGGACTGGTCCAAATTGAAAGAGTTTGCAGACAACAATTTTAAATTTGATGAAAATGGCAGAAAGTTATGAAAAAGGGTAGAAAACACTGTGGGAAAAGGAGAAATTGCTCGTTACGAGCAATTTCTCCTTTTCCCACAGTGTTTTCAAAAGACTTGTACTGCAGACACGTGAAAACCAGGGCTTGTTTGGGAAAGGGTTAATGCCATCAACATTATTTCAGTCATATTGTGGAGCCAGTGCACCTATTCATGCTTTCCTTGAGTTTCTTTTTCTAGAACATCATGTACTATGCACATTATTCTATCTAAGCCACTGGCTGCTTTCCATCATAACCATTGTTGAAACAATGGTCAACGGTGAGAGAGTGAGTGAATCCTGTCATGATGACTATCATCAATCCTTGGAAAGAAATTGGCCAAGCTTTGGATTCGAACCAGCTAACCCCTGTTCAGAGATCCTGTATGCTACAGACTGCATGACTGGGGCTTGCAGTTGGCAGCTCAGTCATTAACTCTTTACCAAATGACAAAATTTTAGACCAGTCCAAATTGAAGTTTTTGCAGACGATAAAATTACTGTAGATCAAAAATTGAATTTGTTTTTGGAAGAGTAAGAAACATTGTGGGAAAAGGAGAAAAAATGGTAACTAGCATTTTCTCCTTTTCTGGCAATGTTTTCAAAAGGCTTCTTCTTCAGGGTCTTTAAAACTCGGGATAATGTGTGGTAACGGGTTAACTTTGAGGGTTGAGACCAAGGGGTAGCTGGTTTGATTGCAGTCATTTCCAAATTCTTTCAGCCAGTCAAAGGATTGATGATAGTGATTGCCATAGCCTGTAGGATTTATTTTTCTCTCACAGCTGAACATTAAACTCTTTAAATTTTGGACTGAACCAGACTGAAAGCCTTTGCAGACGACAAATTAAATCTAGTGCAAAAGATGGATTTTTGTCTTTGATAGGGTAGAAAACATTGTTGGAAAAGGACAAAATGCTGGTTACTAGCATTTTCTCCTTTTCCCACAATGTTTTCAAAAGCCTTCTCTTTCAGGGTCGTTGAAACTCAGGATTGTGTGGTAAAGAGTTAACGCTTTACCAAACGACAAAAGTTTAGACTAAATTTAAAGCATTTTAGCAGACGACATTTTAAGTGTGGCTCAAATGATAGACTTTGTCTTTGATAGGGTAGAAAACATTGAGGGAAAAGGAGAAAATGCTGGTAATCACAGTTTCTCCTTTTCCCTTAATGTTTTCTATGCTTTCCAAAACAAATTTCAATTCTTGAGTTGCATTTGTTGTCTGCATAAATGCTTTCAATTTGGACTGGTTGAATGTTTTGTCGTGTGATAAGGAGTTAATCAAATTGAAAGCATGAATTTTGAAGATGACAAATTGAATGTACTGGTAGCCAAAATGATGATTTCTGTTTTTGATAGGGAAAGAAACATTGTGAGAAAAAGAGAAAATGCTGGTAACCAGGATTTTCTCCTTTTACTTCAATGTCTTCTACCCTATCAAGCCTGCCGGGGTAGCTCAGTGGTTATGTTGACCTGGTGGTTGTGAGTCCGATACCCGGTTGAGGCAAACTTTCTTTCCGGCGATTTTTTCACCTCTCACCTTTGATGCATGTGAGAAGAGTAGTCAGTGGCTTTCGAAAGAAAGTTGTGTCAGTACTGGTGTGAGAAAGCCAGGAAACACATGGGTGTGTCACTGACTGCCATGATATGACCTGAGCTGTTAAAATGGCGTTAAACTCCAATACAAACCAAATCAAGCCTATTAAAGACAAACTCCATCAGTTGAGTTACACTTGTCATCTGCAAATGCTTTCAATTCGGAAAAATCTACATTTTCTTCTTTTCCCACAATGTTTTCAAAAACCTTCTGGTTTACGTATTTTAGCATTTTCTCTTTTTTTCACACAATGTTTTCAAAAGCCTTTTCTCTTGGGGTTGTTGAAACTTGGAATAGTGTGGTAAAGAGTTAAAATATTGTTTCATTTATTTAGGCTAATAAGAGAAATAGAGTGATAAAAAGTTTACCTGGTGTCCAGTTTTCTTCAAGAAATTATCCCTATAGTTTAGGCAACAACCTATTGGAACAAACCTTTATCATAAGCACT
The DNA here is from genome assembly GCA_945859785.2 of Tridacna gigas. Classification (NCBI taxonomy): domain Eukaryota; kingdom Metazoa; phylum Mollusca; class Bivalvia; order Cardiida; family Cardiidae; genus Tridacna; species Tridacna gigas. The sequence continues at coordinate 105,383,310 of OX244028.2, forward strand.
AAAAAATATAAAACAAAAGTTCTCAGTGAGAACAAACAATGCAGATATTGAAATAACTATAAAAAAAACAGTGTAGATCCAAGATCATACTGCAGTATGATCTTGATCTGCACTTTTTGCAAAAGTAGCTTTAAATGTCAATTCACTGCCGTAAGGGTTAAAGATATTTTTTTTCTGTTTTTCCTGCACCTTAATTTTGGTCGCACCTGTTAAGCAGAAAGGTCTTTGATGTGACAGGTAGCTGCAATGGACATTTATATGACAGTAGAACAAGAGATAAATTTAAGGACCCTTCTTGCTCACCTGGATATATAGGAACAGATAAGGGGGACGTTTTCGAGATTAAAGAGTAACATCACCTTTGTTCTTCACTCTACAACCTGTGTTGTGGATACTTACTGGAATTGTCTTGATGAGTTAATGCTAATGAGAACCCACAATACAGGTTTTATTTAGGGAGAGATGTTTTTAGGATAGTTTATTAATGATTGCCCAATAACAGGTTCACACATATGTGAGCCATGCTCTGTGAAAAGGGGGTTTAGTGCATTTCCACGATCCATTATACCAAGCAAGTCATCATATAATTTTTATGCATAAAACTTTTTTGTCTTACAATCAACCAAATCATGAGGTGAACTGGTCTTTTGATACATAATAGCAAAAGGTTTCAACCCAGGTCAGTCTGCATGGACTGAGCAGGCTGATCAGGGTTTCATACTATTTGCAGATGCATTAGACCCTTTTTTCACAGAGTATGGTTTTTATGTGGAGTGATATCTTAACCCTTTACCAGACGACAAAATTTTAGCCTTGTCCAAATTGACAGCATTTGCAGAAGACAATTTCAATGTGGCTTAAATGATGCAATTTTCTCTTGATAGGGTAAGAAATATTGTGGGAAAAGGAGAAAATGCTGGTTACCAGCATTTTCTCCTTTTCCCACACTGTTTTCAAAAGGCCTCTTTCCCAGGGTCGTCAGAAGGCGGCATCATGCGGTAAAGGGTCAATTGTTTATTTTTCTCTCACTGTTGAACATTGTTTCAAAGACATTTGTGGAAAAGCAGCCAGTGGCTTGAAAAACATGTGCAAATTACTAAAGACTTACGTGGTAAAGCAGCCAGTAGTAGCTTGGAAAGATTGTTTTGCTAAGTACTGAAACAGTGTATGTGGAAAGCAGCCAGAGGCTTAGAAAGATTACATTTGGCTCATTACTGGTAAAGGAAACTCCATGGGAGCATGAGAACACACAATCATTATGCAGGCTGTTTGTGTGTTTCAGTTGTCCTTCCTTAACCCTTCACCACACAATCTGAGTTTTTATGACCCTGAAAAAGACAGCTTTTGAAAACATTGCGGGAAAAGGAGAAAATGCTGGCAACCAGCATTTTCTCCTTTTCCCATTGTGTTTTCTACCCTACCAAACAGAATTTTTAAAAAATTTTTGAGTCACATTTATTCTGGTTACCAGCATTTTCTCCTTTTCTCACAATGTTTTCAAAAGGCTTCTTTCTCAGGGTGGTTAAAAGTTGGGATTGTGTGACAAAGGATTAATGGGTATATTACATTGAGAAAGAGGGGAAGTTGTATCATAAATTCTCTGCACATGATCACAAACACCAAGCACTAAGCCTTCTGCAAAATCGACAAAATGGTTAGCAGCATTTTCTCATTTTCCCACAATGTTTTCAAAAGCTTTTTGATGGTATTGTTTGGTAAAGGCTTAATGTTTCTTTTCCAACAGCTTTCAAAGTGGACAAGTTCCTGTTGTTGTTTGAAAAAGAGTTTAAATTCTCGAATGTTCTGCTGATTCCAGAGAGAATATCATGACTTTTATCGAATTAATGAAAGTATTTAAAGTACATTTGTTTGTTTGGTTGGTTAGTGTTTTACACTGGTTTCAACAGTATCTCAGTTCCATCACAACAAGCATTGAACCTGTTCATGTGTTACAAGGGCCATTTTCTATGTTCATAGAATATGTGTATAACTTTTTAACCCTTTGAAGTTTCCCAAACAAGCCCTGGTTTTCACATGTCTGCTGTACAAGTCTTTTGAAAACACTGTGGGAAAAGGAGAAATTGCTCGTTATGAGCAATTTCTCCTTTTCCCACAGTGTTTTCTACCCTTTTTGAGAACTTTCTGCCATTTTCATCAAATTTAAAATTGTCGTCTGCAAACTCGTTGAGTTTGGACCAGTCCAAAATTTGTCGTTTGGGAAAGGGTTAATGTGACTCAGAAATTATACAAACTTTTACTCACTAGTGTAAATATTTCCATATTGATTGGTGACAAAGTTAAGGATACACAACTGGTCCTCATACATATGGGGCTGAGATTTCACAACAGGTGGTGGTTTTCATATATACTAGATTGAACTATCACTTTAAGTATGGCGGAAATTACAGCTTGGATGGCCGTTAATAGAAATTCTTGCAGACGGGCAGAATGTTTATGGAAAGGATGCATTAAAGCTTAGTACAGTTTTTAAATGGGTTTGGTGTTTTAAAGATGGACGGGAGTCAATTGAAAATGACCCTTTGGGAGGCCGACCTCACTCTGTTGTGACGGGAAAAAAATGTTGTTGCGTGAAATCATTAACTCTACCACACAATCCCGACTTTTAACAACCCTGTAAAAGAAGGCTTTTGAACATACTGTGGAAAAAGGAGAAAATGCTGGTAACCAGCATTTTCTCCTTTTTCCACAATGTTTTCTACCCTTCCCAAAACAAATTTCAATTTTTCAGTCGCATTTATGTTGTCGTCTGCAAATGCTTTCAATTTGGACCAGTCTAAAATTTTGTCGTTTGGTAAAGAGTTAATTGATGAAGATGCACGGTACACATTTCATGAGATAGCCAGTGCAAGTATAGTATGCATTCATTCATCAAGTATTTTAAAGATATTATGGGAACCCCTTAGGCTTAAAGTTGAGAGGGTCTGTGTACACTGGGTCCCTCATTCCCTCACTGATGAGCAGAAACAAATTATGGTTAGCCTGGTATCACAAGTAATCAAAAAGTAGGATAAATGTGATCCATCTTGTTTAAAAAAATAGTTACAGGTGATGAAACCTGGATATACCATTTTGAACCCAAGTCTAAGCCTAAAAAAAGGTTTGGATTAGTTGTGACAGTGAGAGACTCAATTATGGCTTGCCAAAAAGATTGTAAGACCTCAAATCTCATGTTATATGAGATTTTCTTGGATTCAGGAGGCCCTGTCCTTCATACACCAGTTCTCAGAGATGGTTTTGTTACAGGGATGTTTTACAGAGAAAACATTCTCACACGAGTTGTTGATTTCTATCAGAAACGTAGACCACATGTCAGTAGCATAAACTTGCTGCACGATAGCATGCGGGCATAAAAATCCGTCATGTTACACATGTTTTTGAAAGAATCTGAGCTTGATATTTTTAGAATGTCCTCTATGCAGCCCTGACTTATCACTCTGTGACTTTTGGTTGTTCCCATGGCTAAAGGAATGCTAGTAGGACACAGGTTCTGAATCTTGTAGTTGTATTGGAAGTGCCGTCTTCCACTGTCTTCAATACATACCAAAAGAAGAGTATCGTACAGCATCTGGAAATGGGTAGATTGCTGTAAAAAGTGTGTGGTCAATGGGGCATACTTTGAAGGGCTCAGATAAACAAAATTTGAATATTGCCAACATAATGGGGGAAAAAAAATGCCCTACTCTATGAACATAAAAAATGGTCCGCTTATACATGTATGTTGTGTCATAACTCGGCATAACACTGCACTTAGCCTCTGCCTGCTTTCCTTCTGAGCCCTTTACCAAACCGTTTTATGTTTAAAATAGATAAGATTAATTAAAATGTTGCTTGAAATGGTTATGAAAACATTTGGGTAAAGGAGAAAATGCCTTTGACCAACATTTTCTCCTTTTCCCATACTGTTTTCTATTTTCACCACATGTAAATGCAATCTACAAATTAGAACGAGTTCAAAGATTTGCCATTGACAGAGATAAGCAACATTCCGTTGTTAAAGAAATTTATCCCGTTACAAGAAATATCCAGCTTTAGAAAGGATTTTTGGTGACCAAAATTTGACTACCATTGCAAAAGTTTGCTAGAGCTTTTAAAGCTAAGCTAGTAATGAGTTGGCTTAGAACTACCATAATGACATCATAAGTTTTTTAGCTCCACTAGCCAAAGACCAGCAAGCTTATTTCATGGCCCTGTGTCTGTTGTGTACGGAATCCTGTTTCCGCCATCCACTTTTCGACCTACGAGGAACTCGAAAAGTAGAAATTAGGCACACTAACTTCCACTTTTCTAGCAAAAAAGTTACCTCGAAAGTCGAAAAGTTGAAGTTTTTGACCTGACAATTGTCAAAAAACTTTCCACTTTTTGACCTCGCGTTTGTCTAGAAAAGTAGAAATTAGGAAGTACTAACTTCAACTTTTCGCGTTAAAGTGCTAGGTTGAAAAGTAGAAAAGTGGAAGTTTTTCACATGACAATTGTCAATAAAACTTCCACTTTTCGACCTAGAAAAGTCGAAAAGTTGAAAAGTCGAAAAGTCGAAAAGTTGAAAAGTCGAAAAGTAGAAATTAGCCAATTAAAACTTCCACTTTTCTAGTTAGGACTAATTTTTCGTAGGATAAATTGGCCGCAGGACCGGTGACACAGGAATTTTTACCCTAAACTGGTACCCGTTGTATCTCCCGTAACCGTCCGATACGAAGATCGATAACAGGCTGCCAGTTTATTTTTACCCCTACACCGGCTCCAACATTATTCGGTGCTGATAAACAAACATCCCGTGGAAGTTAGTGTGCCTAATTTCTACTTTTTGAGTTCCTCGTAGGTCGAAAAGTGGATGGCGGAAACAGGATTCCGTAGTTGTGCCTCCATTCATCTGTCCGTGCTTCCATCTGTCCATTAACTTTAACTTCAAACATCTTCTTCTCTGGAACTACCCTGATTTAAAACATCTTCTTCTCTGAAAGTACCCATCCAATTTTGACCAAACTTTGCAGAAATGATCCTGCCACATCCTCTTTAGAATTTCTTGAAAGAATTTGATTCCATTTAAAACTTTGGTTGCTATGGCAACAAAACTGAAAAATAATGAAAATCTTTCAGAATCTTTTAGTCCAAATCAACAAGGCCTATAGCTTGGCATGTAGCTTCATAAAATGGACCTCTACCAAGTTTCAAAGTATAGCCCTCATGGTTTGAAATTTGCCCCACCCTGGGGGTCACAAGTTTTACATGGGTTCATTTAGTGAAAACTTTAAAAATCTTCTGAATCTAAACCATAAGGCCTAGGGCTACCAAATTTGGCATGTAACTTCATCTAATGAACTCCTACTAAGATTTTGAAATTTTATCCCTGGGGTCAACATTTGCCCTGCCCTGTGGTAAATACAAGTTTTACATTGGCTTATATAGTGAAAACTTTAAAAATCTTACTGTTTCCAACTGGAAGCCCCATTGGGCTACCAAATTTTGCATGTAGCTTTATCTAGTTGGCTTCTTCCAAGATAGTCCAAATTATAGCCCTAGGGTCAAATTTAGCCCCGCCCTCACAGTCATAATTTTTACATTGGCTTATATAGTGAAAATATTAAAAAGCTTCTGGTTCTAAAAGGTAAGATCTAGGGCTACCAAATTTTACATGTATACATGTATTTATTTAATGGACCTCTACCAAGATTCTTCAAATTATAGCCCTGGGGGCTAAACTGGCCCCCACCCTACAAGTATGCCGATGCATTAGATTCAGACGAGTCCAAAATTTGTTGGTTTTGTAAGGGCTTAACCCTTTATCACACAATCCGGAGTTATAACAAAGCACAGAAAGTTTAGACAAATTCCATCATTTGAGCCACATTTAACCCTTTCCCAAACAAGCCCTGGTTTTCAGGTGTCTGCAGTACAAGTCTTTTGAAAACACTGTGGGAAAAGGAGAAATTGCTTGTTACGAGCAATTTCTCCTTTTCCCACAGTGTTTTCTACCCTGTTTGAGACCTCTCTACCATTTTTATCAAATTTAAAATTGTCGTCTGCAAACTCTTTTAATTTGGACCAGTCCAAAATTTGTCATTTGGGAAAGGGTTAAACATACCAATTGTATAGCATTTCCCTATTCTTAAAAAAAAAATATTTAACTCTTTACCAAACGACAAAATTTTAGACAGGTCACTAGGTCAAATTAAAGAAATACCTTGTGGACACTCTAGAGGCCACATTTCTCACTCAATTGACCTGAAAATTAGTCAGAATGTTTGTCTTGATTAAATTTTGGATTAGCTTGAATTTGGGTCACCTAGGGTCATAAACTAGGTCTCACTAGATCAACTTACAAAAATTCCTTGTGGGCCCCCTAGAGGCTACAATTCTTACTCAGTTGACCTGAAAATTGATCAGCATGTTTGTCTTGATAACATCTTGGATGACTCCAAAATTAGGTCACATAGGGTCATAAACTAGGTCATTAGGTCAGATTTAAAGAAATATCTTGTGGGCACTCTAGCGGCCACAATTCTTGCTCACTTGACCTGAAAATTGGTCAGTGTGTTTGTCTTGATGCTCGGATGAGTTCAAAATTGGGTCACATAGGGTCAGAAACAAGGTCACTGGGTCACATTGAAGAAATATCTAGTGGGCACTCTAGAGGCCACAATTCTAGTTAAATTGACCTGAAAATTGGTTTACATGTTTGACTTGATGATATGTCGGATCAATCAGAAATTGGGTCTCATAGGGTCATAACTAGGTCACTAGGTCAGATTAAAGAAATGTATTGTGGGCGTTCTAGAGGCCACAAGTTCTGCTCAACTGGTCTGAAAATTTGTCAGCATGTTTGACTTGATGATATTTTGAATGGGTATGAAATTGGGTCACATAGGGTCATAATCTAGGTCACTAGGTCAAATTACAGAAATACCTTGTGGGCACACTAGAGGTGGCAATTCTTGCCCAATTCACCTGAACCATGGTTAACAAGTTTGTCTTGATATCTTGGATGAGTTTGAAATATGGTCACATAGGGTCATAAACTGGGTCACTAGGTCAAATTGAAGAAATACATTTTGGACATTCCAGAGGCCACATTTTCAGCTCAGTTGACCTGACCATTGGTCAGAATGTTTGTCTTAATAATATCTCAGATTAGTTTTAAATTGGGTCATTATGACCCTGGGGGAAATTTCGCCTATTGACTCAGGTGAGCGATTGAGGGCCATTATGGCCCTCTTGTTGTAATTTTGTAAAAGAATGATAGTAATTAGCAGATACACATGGGAAAAGCAGTATCATAATTATATAAGGAAAACATTATTTTTCTGTTAAGGCTTAATCTGTTTAACCCTTTACCACACAGTCCTGAGTTTTAATGACCCTGAGAAAGAAGACTTTTGAAAAAAAATTTGGAAAAAAAAAAGAAAATGCTGGTAATCAGCATTTTCTCCTCTTCCCACAATGTTTTCTATCTTTCCAAAAGATTTTTCAATTTTTGAGTCACATTTATTTTGTCATCTGCAATGCTTTTAATTTGGACTGGTCTAAAATTTTGTTGTTTTGTTAAGAATTAACTGTTTACCAGACAACAAAGTTTTAGACTTGTCCAAATTTGAAAGCATTTACAGTAACAAATAAAAATTGGCGCAAATGATAGAACTTGTCATTGAAAGGGTAGAAAACATAGTGGGAAAAGGAGAAAATGCTGTTTATCAGCATTTTCTCCTTTTCCCGCAATGTTCCAAAGACTGTTTTCTTCAAACACAGTGTTGTTTGGTGAAAGAATAGCTTAATCTTCTTAACTCTTTACCATATGACAAAAATATAGATTTGTCCAAATTGAAAGCATTTGCAGACGACAGTTTAAGTGTTACTCAAATGATGGAGTTTGTCTTTGATAGGGTAAAAAACATTGTGGGAAAAGGAGAAAATGCTGGTTACCAGCATTTTCTCCTTTTCCAACAATGTTTTTTCAAAAGGCTTCTTTCTCAGGGTCGTTATAAGGCGGCATTGTGTTGTAAAGGGTTAAAATTCTATTTTGAGTGAAAAATACTTTTCGGCAGAAAACTCAGTCCTTATTCACCAACCATTCTTAAGACTATTCTTAGTCTTTAAATTGTTCTACAGAATTTTCTAAATTTGACAGTAACACAACTTCTGATTGGCAATCAGAAGTTGTATTACTTTCAAATGTAGAAAATTTTGGAGAATAAGTCTAAGAATTAAGGTTCTTAAGAATGGTTGGTGAATACGGACCAAGATGTTTAAAAACGTAATATCATTCAGGAGACCTAAAGATTTACTCCTAATCTAGATAATGAAATAACAACCAAAATAGGAAATTCATCATGTTTTGTATTCACTGTTATTATCTGAATGAAATGACATCTTCCCAGGCAAGGACAGATAATTAGTTTCATTGAGTATATTTTTTTTGGAACATGCCCATCTGTTTCCTTGTTTGCTTCAAGTACCTAATTATACTGCACCTGTAGAAAACGAGCTCAATTACGTCATTACCAGAGGACAAAATTTTAGACTAAAAGTATCCAAATTGAAAGCATTTTCAGACGACAAAATTAATGTGGCTCAAAAATATTATTTGGTTTTGGAAGGGTATAAAACATTGTTGAAATAGGAGAAAATGCTGGTCACCAGCATTTTCTCCTATTCCAACAATGTCTTCAAAAGCTTTCTTTCTCATTAAAATTCGGGATTGTATGGTTACAGAGGGCTTAATTGTAGATATCCTACAAAGAACTTTAACCCTTTACCAGACGACAAAATTCGGGACCAGTCCAAATTCAAAGCGTTTGTAGAAGAGAAAATAAAGATAACACTAAAATTGAAATTTATTTTGGGAAGGTTAGAAAACGTTGTGGGAAAAGGAGGAAATGCAGGTTACAAGCATTTTCTCCTTTTCCCACAATGTTTTTTAAAAACCCATGATTATGTGGTAAAGAGTTAACAAGTTAAAAAATTTTGGACTCATCCAAATCCAGAACATGTACAGGTGCAAAAATAAATGTATCTCAAATTTTAGATTTTGTCTCTGAAATCATTAAGAGAAAAAAATGTATTCCCATAATATGTTCCAAAGCACTGTTCCTGAGAGTCTCTAAATCAGGGGACAGTGTGGTAAATGGATAACTTCTTCAGTCATGGGAACATTATGGTAAACAATGGGCTGAAGTTGCTTTTTCAGTATAAATTCAAAATTGAAAACTTAAAGTGGGGATATATGTGAAAAAATATTTTTAGGGTTACATACCTGTTTAGTATGATTTCCCTTTTGTTAGTTAGGCCTAGCAGGTGGTTCCCCTTTTGATAGTTAACACCTAGCCTGGCTCCCCTCTTGACAGTTCACAACTAGCCAATGTTTGAAGAAAATATCTTCAGTATCGATGGATTGATCAGTAAAGGTCAAACTTTTTATTGCACAAAGACGATTCAGAAGAGGACAGGGATTATTATGACATTATGTCGATGCAATCTCTTCCAAAACAGCAAAGCTAAAAATTTATTTATATAACTCTTTACCACACAATCCCGACTTTTAACTCTTTACCACACGACACTATTCTAGACCAGTCCAAACTGAAAACATTTGCAGACGACAAAATAAACGTAGCTCAAAAAGTGAAATTTGTTTTGGGAAATGTAGAAAACATTGTGGGAAAAGGAGAAAATGCTGGTAACCAGCATTTTCTCCTTTTCCCACAATGTTTTCAAAAGGCTTCTTTCTCAGGGTTGTTAAAACCCGGGATTGTTTGGTAAAGGTTAAATGACCCTGAGAACGAAGCCTTTTGAAAACATTATGGGAAAAGGAGAAAATGCTGGTAACCAGCATTTTCTCCTTTTCCCACAATGTTTTTTGCCCTTTCCAAAACAAATTTCAATTTTTCAGTCACATTTGTTTTGTTGTCTGCAAATGCTTTCAATTTAGACTAGTCTAAAATTTTGTCATTGGGTAAAGAGGTAAAGGCCATATTTGTAGGAAAGTCGCCCTAAAAATGGCAATTGTAAATATTCTTTTGGCTTTTTCAGTCCCACACAAAATGTCAGAGAGTGTATATCACAAATTCTGGTGAAAATTTCATCAAAAGCTTTGAATAAAGAAGGGAGATAACTATCAGACTATTTTTAGGGTTACCCACCTTTCTGTTATAGGGTCCTCCTTTAGATAGAGAATATTACTAGCTGGAGTTTAAAGTAAATATCTTTGATAATGACAGATATCAGAAAAGGTAGGGGTTTTTTGCTTGAAGATGGCTCAAATTTAGAGACATCCAAGCTATTAAAGCTGTGCTCTGGAAAAGGGGGGATTAATGCAACTCTCTGTATTATACAAGCAAGGCATCATATGAATCCGTAAGATCCATTTTGTCCAACAGCCAGCTGAATCATTAGGTATACTGGTCCATTGACATGTGGAAAATTTACCAATAGCAAACGGTATTGACCTATGTGAGCCTACGCAGACAGCATAGACTTACCTGGGTCGACACGTATTGCAGATGCATTAACTCTTTACCAAACGACAATATTTTGGACTGGTCTAAAGTGAAGCCATTTGCAGACGACAAATTAAATCTGGCTAAATTGATTGCATTTGTTTCTGAAAGGTTAGAAAACATTGTGGGAAAAGGAGAAAATGCTGGTTACCAGCATTTTCACCTTTTCCCACAATGTTTTCAAAAGGCTTCTTTCTAGGGTCGTTAAAAGTTGGGATTGTGTGGTAAAGGATTAAACCTCCTTTTCACAGTGTATGGCTTATATATTTATACCCCCGCAAAACGAATGTTTTCGGGGGTATACTGGAATCAGCCTGACTGTCCGTCCGCCCATGTGTCCGTGTGTCCGTCTGTACAAAATACTAGCAATTTTGTGTCGCGAACTCCTCCTAGAGTTTTCCTTCAATTGCACATATATTGATCATATATTAAAGATTAGCAAGATGTAATTTTCAAGTGTCAACTCCCCCTGGTTGAGGAATTATCTCCCCTTGAACTTGACACTTTTTTTCTGTCAAAGCGCTGGCGGGGGTATTAAGTCACATTCATTGACAGCTCTAGTTCACGGCTGTATTGTCAGGAAAGGTGCAGAAATGAGTAGTTGTAAGACTTCTTTTGCCTTCTGTCTCAAACAAATTGTCAGATAGTGTGCATCATAGATGTCAGTGCATATTCTGTGCAGTCTGATCATTGTTTGTCGCAGTACTTCTTTGATATGATCAATAGTTAACCCTTAACCTAGCTGCTAAAAAAAGTTAAAATGAACCTTTCAAGCAGATCGCAAAAATGCAATTGGTATTTCAAAATTATATTTTTTGAGAAAAATATACATTTTATCAGACAGTGTAGATCCAAGATCAGACTGCATGTTCTTTGCAGTCTGATCTTACTCTACACTATCCACAAAAGGTCCTTGAGTTGGGCTTAGCAGCCTAAGGGTTAATATTAATATTAGGTGCAGTTGCCTTTACCTTTTCACCAGAAAACAAAATTTTAGACTGATCCATTTTGAGAAAATTTGCAGACTACAATTACTAAATGTGGCTGAAATAATAAGAATAAGTTTTGATCAGGTAGAAAACATTGTTGAAAAAGGAGAAAATGGTTGGTAATCAGCGTGTACCAAAAGCCATTTTGTTTCACCCCCTACAAAATGACAGAAGTTTAGACTTGTCCGAATTCAAAGCATTTGCAGACGGCAAAAAAACTTGACTCAAACATTGAAATTTGCTTTGGGATGGGTAGAAAACTGGTTTACTTGCATTTTCTCCTTTTCATTCAACGTTTTCCAAGGCCTTGACTTCCTAAGGGTCGTTAACCTTTTACCAGACGACAGAATTTTAGCCTTGTCCAAATTGAAAGCATTTGCAGACGACAATTTCAATGTGGATCAAATGGTGCAATTTTTCTTTGATAGGGTAGAAAACATTGTCAGAAAAGGAGAAAATGCTGGTTACCAGCATTTTCTTCTTTTCCCACAATGTTTTCAAAGGCTTCTTTCTCAGGGGCGCTAAAAGGTGGCATTGTGCGGTAAAGGGTTAGAACTTGGGATTCTGTGCTAAAGGGTTAAACTTGGGACTGATTGGAGAAAAGTTTCATACACACCAGGATCGCAATGGAGTAACAACAATGTCCTTTTCCTGTCATGAAGATACTTCATATTTTAACCCTTTACCACACGATCTACAGTTTTAACAACCCCGAGGAAAAAGCTTTTTGAAAACATTGTGGGAAAAGGAGAAAATGCTGGTAACCAGCATTTTCTCCTTTTCTAACAATGTTTCCTTTACCGTCACAGACAAATTCCAATCATCAGAGCCACATTTGATTTGTCATCTGTAAATGTTTTCAGTTTGGACAGGTCCAAAATTTTGTCATTTGGTAAAGGCTTAACCCTTAACCACACAATGCCGTCTTTTAACACCCCTTGGAAAGAATCTTTTTTAAAACATTGTGGGAAAAGGAGAAAATGCTGGTAACCGGCATTTTCTCCTTTTCCCACAATGCACCCTTTGAGCAACAGTGAAATTGTCGTCTGCAAATGCTTTCAATTTGGACAAGGCTAAAATTTTGTCATTTGGTAAAGGGTTAAAAACATCTAACCCTTCACCAAACAGCAAAATTTTGGACTTGTCCAAATCCCAAGCAATTGCAGATGACAGATCAAATGGGGTTTCAAATAGTGAGACTTATCTTTGAAAAGATAGAAATCATTGTGAGACTAGAAGAAAACACTGGCTACCATCACTTTCTCTGTTTCCTGCTGTTTTCTAAAGCGGTCTTCTTTGAAGATGTTAAAATTCAGGGTTGTATGGTAAGGGGTAAAAAACAATAAGGTGAATGTGGCTCAAATGTTGGGATTTGTCTTCTATAGGGTAGAAAGCATTGTGAAAAAAGGAGAAAATTATGGTTACCAGCATTATCTCCTTTTCCCACAAGGTTTTTAAAAGCTGTCTGTACCAGAGTTATTAAAACTTGGTATTGTGTGGCAAAGGGTTAAAGAAAAACAAGCCCTAATCATTAATTTGAAAAAAAAATATCATCTAGATGTACTTCTATCATTACTTTGATTTAATGAGTTTTTCACCCCCTTGTGATTGGTTTAGCACAAACCTGTCTCATTAACTATTTACCAAATGACAAAATATCGGACCAAACGAAATTGAAAGCATTTGCAGACGACAATTTAATGTTAATAATGATAGAATTTGTCTTTGATGGGGTAGAAAACATTGTGGAAAAAGGAGAAAATGCTGGTTACCAGCATTTTCTCCTCTATTCCTCAATGTTTCTAGAAGGCCTATTCCGCAGGGTCGTTAAAACTCCGGATTATGTGGTAAAGGGTTAACTTAAGTGTTGGAGTGCCTCTCTCCTCAAGGTCGTTTAAAGTCTGGATTGTTTGTTAAAGAGTTAAATCTATTTTTAACATCTATTGTTCTGCCATAACGTCATTAAAAGTTGGGATTGTCTTGCAAAGAGTTAAATCTATACTCTGTTGCAAAAGAAAGCATGCACTTATTTTCTTTGAAAATCTTTGCTTCCACAAGGCGCATGGCTCCTAAATTCACAACACTGTCTGCACAAAGTGTCTACTATCTGTCACTTGTGAAATTCCTGATTTGAAGTTGATAGATTTCATGAATTTAGAAGTATGTAGATTTGCACGGGTCCGACGAATCACTGAAATACCGAAATGCCACCGAAATACCCCAGATTTTTTTTTAATCTTTGATTTCAGACAACTGAAGTTGTGGTGTTTGATGCAAATTGTTACCATACTCATGAAGGAGGGTTAGTTTCAAACCTATTGACAAAATAACAACATGCCATTGAAGCCCGACGTGAAGAATGCACAAAAGGAATATCCCACCGGTACTGTAAATGTTCACCGAAATACCCGCCCGGCAATGTAAAATTTGTTGATTCAGGGATTCTACATCCGCAGTCTTACTGCAGCAGCTGTGCTTGTGCACAAGGTTGATGTGTCTGATTTTTTTCCATAACTATGCTGGCAAAAATAGTTTTCAGTTTTATATTGGATATATATGAAATTAAAAATCACCAAATCAGAAAACCGGCAACCACTTTAAATTTGTGGTTAACACGTTACCAGGCGTAAATTGATAAGACAATTATAAATAATAACCATGTCATTTTAAAAATCACAATGACAAACTTACACATCAATTAAGTTGGATCATATCAATTACGACTGCATCACTACAACAGAACAGAACAGAACCAAGCTATTTTTGCGTTTCGATGGATCAGAGACCTACATCATGCAATGTCTAATTTGGGTCTACTTCGGCCGCAAATGATTTTGTATGTGTGGTTATCACTCAAAGAAATAATAAATTCACATGATACTGATTTTGTATGTGTGTTTATCACTCGAAGAAATAATATATTCACATGATACTGATAATTCTTAGGGTCTAGAGAGGCATAATCAAGATCGGGGATTTCAGTGTGTAACAGACCAGACACACGAGTGTTTCGGAATCGGTGATTATTCTCCACGTAAATCAATGATCAGAATATATTAACAACATCATTCTTCTCAACAATAATTGATATTTTGACTGAGCGCATTTTCAGTCAAAAAAAAGAAAGAAAGAAAAATACTGCAAACTGATATCAGTTATCTGCACTTAATATTGGGAAAAAAAAGGGGTATTTCGGTGTTTCGGTGGCATTTCGGTATTTCGGTGATTCGTTGGACCGGATTTGCACAATCTGTTTATGCTGCATGTGGAAAATTGTACACTTATATTGTCACTTTCCTTTTGCCTTTTATGAAAGAAAGAACACGTTTGACAACAAATTAGTGCTTTGCTATAATGCAAAAGTTAAATGAAAATCAGCAACTCCAAGCATTAATGATGCTTGCTCACAGCAATAACATCAGTTACATCAGTAGGGTGCTCAGCTGCCATTGGAATGCGATTGAGAGTTTTCAGCAAACTGGTCATGTTGTAGACGACCCCCACTCTGGCAGACTTGAAGTGACTGATGTCAGAACGGACTATGCCATTACGTTGACGCATAATAAAAAAAAGCAGGAACACTTTAAAATGGCATCAAGTACAGCAAGAATAGTATCGCATAGTTTTCTATTTTGCTTGCCCTAGGCATGCTTGTTTACCTATTCGAGCAAGAAGACCATTATATGGTACCAGTACTGTCGCTGCGCCATCAGGCTTATTGTTTGCAATGGGCAGGGCATTATTTATGTTGGAGTGAACTTTTGAAGACATTGTGGGAAAATGAGACAATGCTGGTAATCAGCATTTTCTCCGTTTCCCTCAATGTTTGTTAGCCTTCAAAGGAAGAATTCTAGTTTCTATAGATCTACTCACATTTAATCTGTTGTCTACAGATGCTTTCAAACTGGACCAGTCTAAAATTTTGTTGATTGGTAAAGGGTTAAGCAGCATTCGATATGATTAGTACCTGGATAATTGACGCAAATCCCTATGTGTTACAGAAGTAAATATATATACATGTACATAGTTTAGAAATTATCAAAATCTACAAGTAAAGTTAGCATGCCAAAAAACTTAAATTTGCATTTGATCTGTGTAGGAGACCACAAGAAATGTGAGTGATCTCTACTGAATGTAAAGTAAAGAAGAGTGACCTACCATTATTCTAAAAATAGATGGGCAGAATTCTGTCCGTTTTTAGTAACCTATGTTGATCCATATACACTTACTGTTTCAGGGGAGGTAACAATTCTACAATTCAGCTAGGTGCTTGAAGTACTTTGAAAGGGGGGGGGGGAAGAAAGATTAGGAGGTTCAATCTCACCTCTCATTATTCTGATCTATTATTCGAGTATTTGTGGAGATAATGAAGACCCTCATTATCACTGGTCATTAATAACAAGGAAAAATGATTTGTAGTAATTAATGAGGAAAAGGTTTCTATTTCAATATGGTATTATGTTTGACCCATACTCTGTGAAAAGGGGGCTTGATGCAATTGCGAAAAGTATGGACCCATGTCAGCCTGCGCAGTCTGCGCAGGCTGGCATGGGCCGAAACTTTTCGCTGTCTTTAAATTTTCTGCATGCCAAAGGATAATTCTACCTCAGGCATTGGTCGGTTGTTTGTCAAAATGGATTTTATGGATCCATAATTAAGTAATGTCTTGCCCGGTATAATGCATCGTTGGGATGCATTAAGCTCCCTTTTACCAGAGCACAGCTCATATATGAGCCATGCTCTGGCAAAAGGGGCTCAATGCATCTCCTTGATGCACCATACCAAGCAAGTCACTTTGAAAATCCATTTATCACATATAACCACCTCCAGCAGTGTATTAAACCCATGACTTATTTTTGATAATACACTTAAGTGTATTATCATTTTTTTGGGTCCTGGTTTTGGTTATGTTTGTAGTCATTAGCGCGAGAAACCAGCGAAACCAGAGCCTGTGCCAGAATTTGTACAACTTCGCCAGTTTGTGGGAAAATGACGTCATTGTTGCTAAGATGTATACATGCGGAAAATGTTATGGTTTTCATGTTGAATAATGACGAGAAATGCAGCATAAGTTATTTGAAGTAAACAAATTAATGAAATATTTCGATTTAATCCTTCTTAAAATTGTTTTATTCCAATTTTGATGTAAATGTCACAAAACTATCTTCTTGTGTATGTACACATTTCAAACCGAACTACATCTGTAAACATGGATCCGTGAACGATATACGACTGTATAGGCTAAGTTGATATTGCAGGATACTTACTTATATGTCATTTCGTTTTATGTGATCAGTAGAATCTCACATTCGTGTATATGTATTATCTTTTTTATCAAACTCGTTGACTAAAATGTATATGATGCTCGCCAAGGCTCGCGTCATATAATTTTAGTCAACTCCTTTGATAAAAATGATAATACATAAACACTCATGTAAGATCCTTCATTTAGTCTAGGGACTGACTGAATCTGGAGGAAGGGTGTGGTCCTCCTCTTCCCTTGGATATGCAGAAAACTGACCAGTAGCAGAAATTTTCGACTGTGCAGATTGACATGGGTCAATACTTTTTGCAGAAACATTAACCCTTTACTGCACAATGCCGAATTTTAACGACCCTGGGAAAGAAGCCCTTTGAAGACATTGTGGGAAATGGAGAAAATGCTGGTAACCATAATTTTCTCCTTTTCCCCAACAATATTTTCTACCCTGTCAAAGAAAAGTTGCATCATTTGAGCTACATTGAAACTCATCTGCAAATGTTTCAGTTTGGACAAGGCTAAAATTTTGTTGTCTGGTAAAAGGATAACTCTTTACCAAATGACAAAAGTTTAGACTGATCCAAATTGAAAGGATTTGCAGACAAGAAATTAAATGTAGTTCAGATGATGATTTCTGTTTTCAATAGGGCAGAAAACATTGTGGGAAAAGGAGAAAATGCTGGTTTGTAAGCAGCATTTTCTCCTTTTTCCACAATTTTTTCAAAAGGCTACTTCCTTTGGTCAATAAGAGCCAACATTGTGTGGTAAAAGGTTAAGCCCCCTTTTCATGCCACAGCATTAATCAGCATTTCAAAACATTGTGGGAAAAGGAGCAATTGCTTTTTACAGGTAACTGCTCCTTTCCCCTCTATGTTTTCAAATGCCAATTCAATAAATGTAAGGACATTATGTTAAGTGATTTTATTTGCGTTTCAAATTGAATTAACCCTCTACCAGACAACAAAGTTTTAGCCTTGTCCAAACTGAAAGCATTTTGCAGATGACAATTTCAGTGCAGCTCAAATGGTGCAGTTTTTTTTTCTTTGATAGGGTAGAAAACATTGAGGGAAAAGGAGAAAATGGTGTTCTGCAGCATTTTCTCCTTTTTCCACAATGTTTTCAAAAGGTTTCTTTCCCGGGGTCGTTAAAGGCCGCATTGTGTGGTAAAGGGTTAAATTGAGATAGTGCTGCTGAAGCACATTGTACAGTGCACAGAAGTCACAGGGAACATGTGACATAAAGTGAGTGGCCATAAATATTTCATCAAATTCCGAATTTCCATTTACTTACATGTATTTTTCAGTGTGCAAGAAAATTAATAACACTGCTTCTGATTATTGGATCATAAAGGAAACTATACTGGTAGAAAGCCAGTTACTGGAGCTGTTTAACTCTTTACCAAATGACAAAAATTTAGACTGGTCCAAATTGAAAGCATTTGCAGACAACAAAATAAATGTAATTGAAAAATTGAAAATTGTTTTGGGTAGGATAGAAAACCTTGTGGGAAAAGGAGAAAATGCTGGTTACCAGCATTTTCTCCTTTTCCCACAAGGTTTTCAAAGGACTTCTTTCACAGGGTCTTTAAAAGTCGGGACTGTGTGGTAAAGAGTTAAAGTAACCCTTAAACTGCTAAATAAATGAAACAAAAATTTCCATTCAATAGTAAAAACACAAATATTGTGATTTCAATGTTGATTTCATGGGAAAGAAAGTGCTGCATCGGACAGTGTTGATAAAAAATCAGACTGCATGTTTGTGCAGTCTGACCTTGATCTAGACTGTCTGCAAAAGGTCAGTGAGTCGTGCTTAGCAGCTCAACGGTTAATATGCTATTTGTGTAATGCTCAATGTCCAAGTTGTAGCTCTCTTAACTCTTTCTCTTCTAATGACGACATAAGTAGCTTTTGCAGATGATGTAGATCAAGATCAGACGGCACAGAACACCATCCGGTACCTGATGCTAGACTTTGATGCAATTCATATTCGGCAGCAGTCACTGGAATCTTCTTTTAGACCTCGGAAAAAAGTGGAATTTCTTGAGTCAGTAATGAAAGAGTTAAACCCATCCAGTGGTGTTATCTTTCCGCTAAATTTTGGTGACGTGGCCATTGACGTCAGTGTGAATGAAACATTTTTCCAAAATATTGATCACTTTTCAAGCTGCATTTGAATTATATTGCGATGTATTAAGTCTGAAATTATATTTTTTATTGTAAAATTCATTTTAAGTCTGAAAATATACATCTATTCTTTACAGTAAAATTCATTTTGCTTCATTTTCATGTAAGTTTCATAACTAAAGCTCCATTTTCTAAGCCACAATAAATGAAGAAGTAAAGTTGGAAATACATGTAAGTCAATGGAGATTCCGACTTTGATGAACTATTTATGGCCACTAACTGTAGATAGACAGTGTAAGAGGTACTGGAATATGAAAGTTGAAATACATCTATTTTTGCAATTCAATATGAAGAGAAATAATGATAGGGAACCCTGTCAGCATTTGACTCTTTTTTCCTCACTGTTTTGTGAATTGTTGAAAAGTGAAATTTTCAGTTAGATATATTTTTCGATATGTAGAAAGGTTGGCTATCAGCATTTTTTTCCTTCTCCAACATGGCTTTCAAAAGCCCTCTTCCACAGGGTGGATGAAACTTGGGATTATTTGCCAAACGGGTTAGCTCTTGAGCAAACGACAAAATTTTAGACTTGCCCGAAACTGAAAGCATTTGCAGACGACAAAATAAATGCTAGTGAAATGATGGGATTTGTCTTTTCATAGAGTAGAAAACATTGTGGAAAAATGAGAAAATGCTTGTTACCAGCATTTTCTCATTTATCTGCAGTGTTTTCAAAAGCTTTATTTCTATGGGTCATTAAAAACTAGTGATTTTGTGGTAAGGATTAACTCTTTACCAAACAATAAAAATGCAAACATGTCCAAATTGAGAGCATTTGCACACACCAATTTACATGTGGTTCAAATGAAGCCATTTGTCTTTGATAGGGTAGAAAACATTGCTGGTTGACAGCATTTTCTCGGGGCTTTTCCCACAATGTTTTCAAAACCCTTCTTCTACAGTGTCGTTGAAAGTCGGGACTGTGTGGTAAAGGGTTAACCCTTTACCAGACAACAAAACTTTACCCTTGTCCAAATTGAAAGCATTTGCAGACGACAATTTCAGTGTGGCTCAAATGGTGTAATTTTTCTTTGATAGGGTAGAAAACATTGTGGGAAAAGGAGAAAATGCTGGTTACCAGCATTTTCTTCTTTTCCCACAATGTTTTCAAAAGGCTTCTTTCCCAGGGGCGTCAAAAGGCGTCATTGTGTGGTAAAGGGTTAAAGGTCATAAGGCTTTCAATGTTTGACATGTGTATGACAGTTTTTCATGTTCCAGCATTATTTAGATGGTTTTTTAAGAGCCCATAACACTCATTGTCACATGAGGAATTAACCCTTTACCACAGAATCCAGAGTTTTGACGATCCTGAAAAGGAATTTTTTTCAAACATTGTGAGAAAAGGAGAAAATGCTGGTTAATGCTGGTAACCAACATTTTCTCTTTTCCCTACATTTTTTATAAAAAGGATTCTCTGCAACCTTCTCCCAGAATGTTTTCTACCCCTTCAAAGACAGTTTCCATCATTTGAGCCATATTGACTCTCGCCTGCAAATGCTTTCAATTTTGACAAGGCTTAAATTTCGCCATTTGGTAAAGGGTTAACCCTTTACCAAAGAATCCTGACTTTTAACGACCCTGAGAAAGAAGCCTTTTGAAAAGATTGTGGGAAAAGGAGAAAATGCTGGTAACCAGCATTTTCTCCTTTTCCCACAATGTTTTCTACACTAACTAAGGCAGAAATCACCATTTTAGCAACATTTAATTTGTCATCTGCAAATGCTTTCAATTTGAACATGTGTAAAATTTTGTCGTTTGGTAAAGAGTTAAATGTTAACTAAGCATCATGTGTTTAACTTTTTACCACAAGACAAAGTTTTAGACTTGTCCAATTTCAAAGCATTTGCAGACGACAAATTGAATGTGGTTCAAATCACGGAATTTGTTTGTGAAAGGGTGGGAAACATTGTGGGGAAAGGAGAAAATGCTGGTTACCAGCATTTTCTCCTTTTTCCACAATGTTTTCTAAGGCCTTCTCCTTCAGGGTCGTTTAAACTCGGGATTGTATGGTAAAGGGTTAACCTTTTCCAACACAGTGCCAACTTTTAACGACCCTGAGAAAGAAGCCTTTTGGAAACATTGTGGGAAAAGGAGTAAACGCTGGTAACCAGCATTTTCTCCTTTTCCTACAATGTTTTCCACCCTATCAAAGAAAAATCACATTATTTGAGCCACATTGCAATTGTCGTCTGCAAACCCTTTCAATTTACTGGTCATAAAAGTCATTTTAGATTTTGTGCCATGATGGATTGTAGTTGGTTACAGAGTGATCTGTAAAATGCTTTTACAGAAAGAAATGAATTGGCTGTCGGAAAAAGCCAAGTTATTTATTGGTATCAATAATTACCACACAAAAGGGTGCAAATTTTTATGACATCTTATCAAACGAATGTCCGATTGCTATTATAACCCTTTTACAAGACGACTGAACTTAGCCATGTTGACAGCATTTCCAGACAACATAATATGAAATCTGGCTCACATTATTTGCCTATAAAAAGTAAAACATTGTTGAAAAAGGGTATTACTCACATAATTTGACCTGAAATTGACCTCTACACAAAGAACAGTTAGAGAGTGAATATTTTTATCATTGTGTATAATCGGATGGTACAGCGATTTTATTGACGATAAACGTCGGGTTTGACCCTGTCAGTGCCATAGTCAAAATAAGAAGCCTTTGTGGATGACATGGATCAAGATCAGACTGTAGTAAATGTATCTTGGATCAATGTCATCCAAAACGTATCATCAGTTTATCAGTCTGCGCAGGCTGACGTGGGCCAAAACTGTTACGCTATCTTTAAATTTTCATGATGCCAAAGGATAACTCTATCTTATGCTTCAGTTGACAAAATGGATTTTATGGATCCATTATGAGATGATGTCTTGCTTGGTATAATGCATTACGGAGATGCATTAAGCCCCATTTTGCCAGAGCACAGCTCAATATTGTTAACCCTTTCCCAAACAAGCCCTGGTTTTCATGTGTCTGCAGTACAAGTCTTTTGAAAACACTGTGGGAAAAGGAGAAATTGCTTGTAATGAGCAATTTCCCCTTTTCCCACAGTGTTTTCTACCCTTTTTGAGAACTTTCTACCATTTTCATCAAATTTAAAATTGTCGTCTGCAAACTTTCAATTTGGACCAGTCCAAAATCTGTCGTTTGGGAAAGGGTTAAGGGATAATGCATTTTCCCCATATATCACCATTTCATGTGTTACTATGAAGGACATATACTAGACAGGCCTATTTATTTTATGTCAGTAGTGAAACAAGTTCTTACAACTTGTATCCAGCCTTCTCTCCTTTTCTAACATATTTTCTACCCTTTGAAACTTGAACAAGTCTGATAATTGTTTGTTTATCAGTCTCGATGATTAATTTCTGGAAATCTTAAGCAGTACTGGCGCATGTTGATGAGGCAAGTTGCAATGGCTGACTCGGTTTATCATGGGATTTGAACCCATAATCCTTGATTTGTGAGCCATATACAAGCATTTTCTTCTTTTGCCACAAAATTTTCACAAATAATCTGCTGTTAAACAAAAAGGTCCTCAGCAGGACTTGTAGAAATGTGTGTAACTCTTGACAAAACAACAAATGTATACGCATCCAAACTGAAGGCATTTGCAGGCAGAAAATTTAACTCTTTACCACACAACAAAATTGTAGACTAGTCCAGATTGAAAGCATTTGCAGACGACAAATTAAATGTGACTTAAAAATTGAAATGTGTTATGGGACGGGTAGAAAACATTGTGGGAAAAGGAGAAAATGCTGGTTACCAGCATTTTCTCCTTTTCCCATAATGTTTTCAAAAGGCTTCCTTTTTAGGGTCGTTAAAAGTCCGGATTGTGTGGTAAAGAGTTAAACCTTTATGACACAATCCAAAAAATAAAGACAGAGGACTTTTTAAAAACATTGTAGGAAAAGGAAAAAATACTGGTAACCAGCATTTTCTCTTTTTCCTACAAGGTTTTCTACCCTTTCAGAAACAAATGTTCAATTTTTAGTCACGTTTATTTTGTTGTCTGCAAAATTTTCATACTCTGAATTTGTACAGGTGTAAAATTTTGTCATTTGGTAAAGAGATAATGTGACTCAGAAGAAGGTATTTGTCTATGAAGGGTGGTAAACATTGGGGAAAAAGGAGAAATTAGTGGTTAAACTGGTCTTATCCGAAGACTTGTGCCCAGGGTCCGTATTCACTAACCATTCTTAAGAAATTTCTTAGTCTAATTTTCCAGAATTTTCTAAATTTGAAAGTAGCACAACTTCCGATTGGCTAAACCCAGTGGTTTAGCCAATCAGAAGTTGTGTTACTTTCAAATTTAGAAAATTCTGGAGAATAAGACAAAGACCATTCTTAAGAATGGTTGGTGAATACGGATCCTGATGTTCATTGCGGAGATCTGGGTAATTAATCCCTACTCTACAATCTTCCAGCACAGGAATTTTAGGATACATAAAGGGGTCCTGCGTGGCTCATTGGGGAAGTGTAGGACTCCTGACCTGACCTAGAAGCCCCAAGTTTAACCCTTTCCCAAACGACAAATTTTGGACTGGTCCAAATTGAAAGAGTTTGCAGACAACAATTTTAAATTGGATGAAAATGGCAGAAAGTTCTCAAAAAGCGTAGAAAACACTGTGGGAAAAGGAGAAATTGCTCGTTACGAGCAATTTTTCCTTTTCCCACAGTGTTTTCAAAAGACTTGTACTGCAGACACGTGAAAACCAGGGCTTGTTTGGGAAAGGGTTAAGCCTTACTGGAAGCACATGGTTTTTTTGTAGGATTGTCCCTGGGCAAGACAATTCAGAGTCCAAGCCCAGTACTGGCAAACCCCAGGATATACCTGAATAAGTGAGCTTTTACTGTGATATGACTGAAATAATGTTGAAAGTGGTATAAAATAGCATTCAATTATTCAGTCAATCATTAGGATACATAAAATTTGAGGGATGCTTTTGGTCAAAATATGTTATTCTCTGTCTACTTACAGGCAAAACAGCAAACTGGTACCAAGGAGAAAATAACACAGATGTTTAACTTGGCTTTTGATGCAAGTGCGGACAAGGAAAAGCGCATACAGGTACTGATAAACCACAGCAATTGAGAAATTTCCCTTTACTACACAATCTTTGAGTTTTAATGACCCTGAGATAAAAGCCTTGTGAGAAAGGAGAAAATGCTGGTAACCAGCATTTTCTCCTTTTTCCACAATTTTTTCTATTCTACTGAAGACAAGTTCTATCTTTTGGGCTGCCTTTTATTTGTCATCTGCAAATGCTTTGAATTTGGACAAAATCTAAAATTTTATCATGTGGTAAATGGTTAAGCATTTAATGTTGCAGAATTAAGTTCAATTCCTACATGGGTAGCATAACAATTACCTGTTCTACCTATCTACACAAACGTGTGTGTTGAGACTTTGTAATTAACATCTCAAATATCAGTGCCTATGAAATTTAAAGATACATCTTTACAGCCAGAGAGAAAAAAAAAAACATGTTGAAATTTGAAAGACTGTAGAATGGTTCAGATTTAGTCAGATGTGTAAAGATAGATAAATTACTGATATATGATTACGGTGTAAAGGATAAATACATTTACATGAATTGGAAATCATCAATTTAAAACTGGAAACACCACTATAGTGATTTTTCTGATGGCTTCCAGAAAATGAAATACATTTTTTATATTGGTCATAATCCATGCAAGTTTGCAATCATTAGGGGCAACATTTGGCATGAAGATACAAGAATGATTATAGTTTGATAAAATACAGATGAAATGGGTTAAAAACCGGCTGGAAAAAAGTATAGATGGACCTTTAAAACTTATTGTTTCTTTCATTCTGTTTTACAGGCAGCAAATAATTTAGTGGTGATTACTCGAGAGGATGGGGGACCAGAAAGTATTGTAGAATTAAATGGCATCGGAAAACTCAAAGACATACTGAATGCAGAGAAGGACACTGAACTTTTGCACGCTTTTGTCAGAATATTTGCATGCCTGGCCCGAGGAAGTGAAAGCAGGGTAAGACCTTTTAACTCTTCACTACACAATGCCAGTTTTAACAACCCTTAGGAAGAAGCCTTTTGAAAATATTGTGGGAAAAGGAGAAAATGCTGGTAACCAGCATTTACTCCTTTTCCAACAATGTTTTCTATCTTATCAAAGAAAAATCACATCATTTGAGCTACACTGAAATTGACAAATGCAAAAGCTTTCAATATGGACTGGTCGAGAAATTTTTTTGTAAAGGGTTAATATGCTAATGCTGTGTAACCCTTCCCAAAATGATAAATTTTAGACTCTTAGATGAATTCTTTACCAAACGACAAAATCTTTGTCTTGTCCAAATTGAAAGCATTTGCAGATGACAAAATAAATGTGACTGAAAAATTGAAAGTTTTTTGGGGGTAGAAAACATTGTGGGAAAAGAAGAAAATGCTGGTTACCAGCATTTTCTCTTTTTCTGACAATGTTTTCATAAGGCTTCTTTCTCAGGGTTGTTAAAAGTCTGGATTGTGTGGTAAAGGGTTAAAAGAATTGATACTATCATGAGTATGATGTGTTACTGTACAGTACATGTATGTGAAATTTCCAGTCACTGATAGAAAAGTATATTGTAAAATTACAAAAGTTTTTATCAGGTATGAGCCATACTCTGTGAAAAGGGGTCTTAATGCATTTGTGAGAAGTATTGACTCAGATCAGCCTGTACATTCTGTGTAGGCTGACCTGGGTCAAAACGATTTGCTATTGGTCAATTTTCTACTTGTCAAAGGAGCAGTCTGCCTGTTGACTTAGTCTGTTGCCAGACAAAATGGATTGTTTAGATCCATCATTATGTGATGAAATGCTCAATACAGTGCATTACAGAGATGCATTAACTCTTTACCACACAATCCTGACTTTTAATGACCCTGAGAAAGAAAGTTTTTGAAAACATTGTGGGAAAAGGAGAAAATGCTGGTAACCAGCATTTTCTCCTTTTCCCACAATGTTTTCTACCCTTCCCAAAACAAATTTCAATTTTTCAGTCACATTTATTTTGTTGTCTGCAAATGCTTTCAATTTGGACCAGTCTGAAATTTTTGTCGTTTGGTAAAGAGTTAACCCTTTACCACACAATCCAAAGTTTTAACGACCCTAAGAAGCAGACCTTTTAAAAACATTGTGGGAAAAGGAGAAAGACCTTTTAACTCTTCACTACACAGTGCCAGTTTTAACAAACCCTTAGGAAGAAGCCTTTTGAAAATATTGTGTTTTCTACCTTATCAAAGACAGAAATCATCATTTCAGCTGCTTTCAATTTGTCATCTGCAAATGCTTTCAATTTGGACAAGTCTGGCATTTTGTCGTTTGGTAAAGAGTTAAACCCCCTTTTCCCAGAGCATGGCTTATATACATGTGTGATAGGTGCATAGTGTTATAGAGAGAAAGAGTCCTATACAGGGAAGTGAGGGTACAATTTTCTATCAAATGGTATAGATAGTTCTTTTATGTGCGCTATGTAAAACAACAAGACATGCAAGGTTACGTCTCAATTCCTGACCAGTTCACTCTTGTTGGATGGGAAACATACTCTGTGACTTTGAATTGAGACCTGGAGCTTTTGTAGCCCAGTGTGTCAATTGCATGGCCATCTCTCTACCCGTTTACCTAAACATATCTGTGGACCTGTGTTGTCAGATAGAGGTTGATGTTGAGCTTTGGACGATGTAGAGAGTCTCTGTACATAGAGTAGCTTCAGTTGTACCCTCAACATTTACATTTTCTGTTCCCTTTTGTTGTGCACTTTAGAAAATTCAGTCTTAGAAAAGTGGGTATAGTCAGAATGGATCAGATAAGGCTGTTGACTGTCAAAGGCCTGCCTACTTTAGTCTTTCCATTGTACCGGTAATTACCGTTATTTGTTTTGTTGACAATGTAGATGAAGAGCAGACAGCCTTTTGCAGTGTAGATCAAGATTGGACTGCACAGAATTTGCTGTCTGATCTTGTATCAACACTGCCTGCAATTATTTGAAGTCTTGAAATAGCAATGCTTTGGTCTGTTTTCTCTATTGAGAAAGTCCATTTTTTATCATTACTCATTGAAGGGTTACCTTTTTTCATTTCAGAGTATTCAAATCTACAGAGAAGTGGGTGTGGTCAGAATGGGTCAGATAATGGCATTGCCTGTTGAAGGACTGCCCACTTCCATAGCCTTGTTATTACAGAACATGTTAGAAAGTATATCAGGCTTGCCTGCCTATAGGTCAGAGAGGGAAAAATACGAGGAGAAAAGGCGAGCAAGAGAGCCTTGCAGACCTCCAAAATTTGAAATGGGTATGTATGGGTATATTTGTGTCTTCTAGACTTGTTTACTCGTACAGAGTGGGTGTAGCAACGTCTTTTTGGATAGACCATGGCTCAAATATTCAAATGCCTCAATTCATTTCTTCTTCACTAAGACCCATTCTTCCATGTTGGCTTGCCATAAATACATGTTTGCTAAAGGAACATGTTAGCTGAATAGTGAGAGTGAAAGAAAATTGAAACCTATTGAACAGTTTCTTTACAAGTACTCAGAGCCGAGCCCCGGTAGCTCAGTCGGTAGCAAACAGGACTTGAGAGCAGGAGGTCGCTGGTTCAATCCCCGACTCAGCCAATTTCTTTCTGAGGATTGATGATAGTCATTGCGACAGGATTCATTCCTCTCTCTCCGCTGACCATTGTTTTGACGATGGTTATGTGGGAAAGCAGCCAGTGGCTTGGAATGAATACTGTGCGTAGTACTGGTAAAAGAAACTCCAGGAAAGCATGGATAGGTGCACTGGCTGCCGCGATATAACTGAAATAATGTTGAAAATGGTGTTAAACTCCATACAATCAATCAATCAATACAAGCACTCATAGGTACATGCATATCAACCATCTGTTTTTTGCGGTTATGTCATTTCTCAGGCTTCCCATACAGAGACTTGAGGATACATACATATCAAAAGTCTGTGTTATGTGGGTATGTCATTTCTTTGGCTCCTCATACTTGTACAGTGTGCTAAGACTCAAGGGTACATACATGTCTATAATCTGTTTTTATGTGGATATGTCATTTCTCATGCTCCCCATACAGAGACTCAGGAATTCATACATGTCTACAATCTGTTTTTATGTGGATATGTCATTTCTCATGCTCCCCATACAGAGACTCGGGAATTCATACATGTCTACAATCTGTTTTTATGTGGATATGTCATTTCTCATGCTCCCCATACAGAGACTGAGGGATTCATACATGTCTACAATCTGTTTTTTATGTGGATATGTCATTTCTATGGCTCCCCATACCAAACCTTGGTGACTGTTTGGATAAGTAGATGATGTGAGATTTGTATGCTATCAACGGTGATGCATGTGCTGAACATAGTAAAACTTTAATGATACATGCTTGCAATGAAAAGAAAATGTATGGTTCCGCTGTTGACCCTAGTCAAATTTTGAGTGGTATATCTAAGGTGAACTTTAAATTGTGTAAAGAGAAAAAGCAGCAAATATTAGTATTAGCAAGTACTACCACACAATCCTGTGTTTTAACGATGCTAAGAAAAGGCCTTTTGAAAACATTGCAGGAAAAGGAGAAAATGCTGGTAACCAGCATTTTCTCCTTTTCCCACTATGTTTTCTATCCTTCCAAATGGCAAATTTTTATTTTTGAATGACCATCATATTGTGGGCTGCAAAAGCCTTCAGTTTTGGCAAGTCTAAAATTTTGTCATTTGGGAAAGGGTTAAAACAATGCGTAGAGGAGTGTTTTCCTTTTTTAAACTCTTTACCAGGCATAAAAATGTTTAGTCCAGTCCAGATTGAAAGAGATTTCAGACGACAAATAAAGTGTGGCTGATAGGATGGGTGTTGCACTTGATAGGGTAGGAAATATTGTTGGTAAAAGAGAAAATGCTGGTAACCAGCATTTCGTCCTTTTGCTACTATGTTTTCAAAAGCCCTTTCCCTAAGAGTTGTTTAAACTCAGGATTGTTTTGTAAAAGCTTAACCCTTAACCACACAATCCTGAATTTTAACAACCCTGAAAAAGAAAGCTTTTGAAAACATTGTGAAAAGGAGGAAATGCTGGTGACCATCATTTTCTCCTTTTTCCCACAATGTTTTCTACCCAACCCAACACAAATTTCAATTTTTGAGTCACATTTTTTTTTGTTGTCTGCAAATGCTTTCAGTTTGGAAAAGTCGGAAATTTTGTTGTTTGGTATAGTTAACTAGTTGAGTACACAGTTCAATTCCTACATTGTATTTCAGATGATTTCCAGCAGAAATTTGTCGACGAAGTGTTCACTGGACTGGTGAAGATGTTACATCACGTAAAAGTGTCCGCCTATGGGAGAGACGCAGCAATGGAACTTCTTATAAAAATGGTCACACGTAAAACTGGTCTTCACTGGACCAAACAGTTCTTGGATACTGATGGTAATTTACACTTTAAGCTTTTACCAAATAGTTAAAAAATTGACTTGTCATAATCCGAAGCAGTTACAGCCGACAATGAAGCTCCAGTGGTAGAAGGTCGTTTGTTTGTATGGTGTTTAACATTATTTCAGTAATATCGTGGGGCCAGTGCACCTATCCATGCTTTCCTGCAGTTTCTTTTACCAGTTCTATTCACAGTGTTCTTCCCAAGCTACTTGCTGCCTTCCCAAATAACCAGTGTCAAGACAGTATTAGCACCAAAAGGGTAGAAAATATTGTGGGAAACGGAGAAAATGCTGGTTACCAGCATTTTCTCCTTTTTCCAGCAATATTTTTAGAAAAGCCTCCTCCCTTAGGTCGTTAAAACTTAGGACTGTTTGGTAAAGGGTTAACTCTTTACCAAACAACAAAATTTTAGACCAGTCTAAATTGAAAGCATTTGCAGATGACAAAATAAATGTGACACAAAATTTGAAATTTGTTTTGGGAAGAGTAGAAAACATTGTGGGAAAAGGAGAAAATGCTGGTTACCAGCATTTTCTCCTTTTCCCACCATGTTTTCAAGGGTCGTTAAAAGTTGGGATTGTGTGATAAAGAGTTAACTACATGTACCAGACAACAAAATCACAGACTTGTCCATTCTGAAGTCATTTGATGACAAGTCAAATGTGGTACAAATGATGATAAGTTGTATTCGAAAGAAAACGTTGTTGGAAAAGAAGAAATGCTTGTAAGCAGCATTCTTTCCTTTTCTCACAATGTTTTCAAAAGCCTTCTTTTTTCTCAGTTGTTAAGACTCAGGGTTGTTTGATAAAGGGTTTAAACATTGTCTGGCGATTTTTTTTTTTTTTTTTTTGGTAAAAGAATATTTTACTACTTATTCCAAGTAGTTTCGGGGTTATTGATTTAATTGCTGTCAACAAAAAATTGTCTTCTGTTTATTTTAGGTATTGAAGCTTTATTAACTATAGCTGGAGCAATGAAACAACATGAAACTGTACCTGTTACGGAACTGTCTAAAACCCATGCTGCTCTGCTGTTAAACACACTGTGGGAAGACCTTTTGTCCGAGAAGGAAAATGACAGATTTAAAGAAAAAGTTGGAGATTTTTTCAAGTATGTAGAATAAGGTTTCTTTTCTAGTTCAGTACAACTGAAGTTGGTTTTAGATGCTTGTAAATGGGGAGACCATTTAGTGAACTAGTGATTAGTTGCAACCAAATTACTAAGCCATGTACCATTATGGTTTGAAATAAATGGGCTGCTTTTCAAGGGAACTATTCAGATTTTTATGGTCACACCAACCCTAGAAATGATGTTTTACAGAATCTAATGAGTAATAGCAGGCATATCATCAATAAATAAGAAAGAGATCTAGAAGTGATAGAAAAAAAAATGCTAGTATTTCTTTAATGGGATAGATAGTCTCTTAATGGTATAAGGATATCTCCTTAATGGGATAGGTAGTCTCTTAACGGGATAGGGATATTTCCTTAATAGGATAGGTACTCTGTTAATAGGATAGGGATATTTCCATATTGGGATAGGTAGTCTCTTAATGGGATAGAGGTATTTCCTTAATGGGATAGGTAGTCTCTTAAGGTATTTTTAGCTCTACTGGCTGACAGCCAGCAGAGCTTATGTCATGGCGTGGTTTCCATTGTCTGTCAGTCTGTCCGTCCATCTGTTAGTATTTTTCCTGTTTGCGTGATAAAGTTGGCATTTGTGGTTTGATGTTCATGAAACTTTTACAGTTTCTGTATATCACAAATAACTTGAATCCTACTGATTTTGAAAAAAATCTGATGATTAGGGAAAAGTAGCCATTTAAAGTTGAAAATGTACATTTCTTGTTTCTGCTATAAAATCCACATTTTTAATCCAATTTTTTTGAAACTTGCACAGATCTGTGGTATCATCAAGGTATTGAACTCTATAAAAACATGAAGAAAATCGGGCAATCATTTAGGAAAAGTAGTCATTTGATGACTTAGCCTTGTTTACTCAACACAGTTCTTTGAATCTTGCCAGGATTGTCTAATACAATGAGTGCTGAAACCCTATCAAATTTAGCAGGATTCCAAACAATAGGTTTTTGAGAAATTGTACTTCAGTTCTTTCACTATTTGTTTAATTCACCATGCCTACATAATGATGTATGTTAAAACATAAGCAAAAAAAGTCACTGCTAGTAGCACTGTCTTGCACTACGGATCATTCCCATTCACCTCTGTAGTTGGCTCAGAAAGTAGTCTGTCATCACGTGATATTTTCGTCACATGACCGTAACTCTAAATGGTGACACAAATGCCAGTGAAAGAAAGACCAATCGATTGTTTTGTGTGCTGTTCAAACAGCATACAACCAATCAGACTTAGTGGTAGGAAATGTGAAAAAGAGGGATTTTCTGAAAAGCTTAAATGTCTTTTAAAGGACGATAACTTGTTTTTTAATTTTGTTTAAATTGTCATCATTCATGGTCGCAGCCATTTTTTTTTACAATTGGCGTAAGATTCTGATCAGTAAAGAAGCTTGAAAAAATAGTTCCATTGTATACAGGTAAATTCATAGGTTTGAATGCACCTATAATGTATCCGGAATCATATTTCCTTTGTCTACTTTATTATGTTACACATGAAACAGTTAAACAGTAACAAAACATGTTTTCCTCGGTTTGACAAGATTCTTGTCATTTAGCCCGTTGCAGAGATGTATGGTGAGATTAATGAACGACAACTCTGCTTGGAGATTGTGCTAGTAGAGCACTTCAGGTCCTCAAGGGCCTATAGTTATATTTTACACCAGAATTTTGCAAAGGCTTGTTGGAATGCCACACGATCAGTGATATCCATATATTACATAGGATAGTATCCAAACAGATATAACAACATCATATCTGCCCTCATAAAAATGGACAGAGTTATCAATTGCAAAAAAAAACTTGTTCTGTTATTTAACTCTTTACCTAACAACAAAATTTTGGACTCGACCAAATTCAAAGCATTTGCAGACGACAAAAATTAATGTGGTTCAGATGATGATTTCTGTCTTTGACAGGCTAGAAAACATTGTGGGAAAAGGAGAAAATGCTAGTTGCCAGCATTTTCTCCTTTTCCCACATTGTTTTCAAAAGGCTTCTTCCACAGGGTTGTTAAAACTCGGGATTGTGTGGTAAAGGGTTAACTCTTTATCAAACAATGAAAGTCTAGACTGGTCCAATTTGAAAGCATTTGAAGGCGACAAATTAGATATGACTCAAATGATAAGATGTGTCTCTGAAAGGGTAGAAAACATTGACAATGAACATTGTTGAAAAGAAGAATATGCTGGTTACCAGCATTTTCTCTTTGTCCACAGTAATCTCAGGGTCATTAAGACACTGGACTGTGTGGTAAGGGGTTGAATACCAAAATTGAAAATACTTATGAATGTATGTCTAGACTCTTTACACTTGCAGAGAAAAATATACTTACAAGTATATATGGCACTGTTTAACAAGAAATTTTGATACCCTGCAAAAGATCTAAATATGCCATTTCAACATGAAATACACCAGGGAGCTTGATAACATTACTATTTGGTGATTTCTACTATTGTCAGAAAAGGTAGGCCTCTATATGGTGTCTGACATTATGAAAAGGGGCCTTGGGACATATGCGTAAAAGTATGTCGTCCCAGATCAGCCTGTGCAGTCTGTGACTAATCCGAGACGACACTTCCCGTTTGCGATTTTCTATTTCACGAAAGTCTAATGTATGAAAAAATCTTATGTAGTCATAAAGTGCTGTCCCAGATTAGCCTGCACGGACTGCGCAGGCTAATCTAAGACAACACTTTACGCAGTTGTCCGAAGGCCCCTTTTCATGTGTTGCACGCCATATAGAATTGTTCTGAGAAATATTGTTGGGTTTTTTTTATTTCAGAGAGATGTTTGGGAACGAAGACTGGGAGTCAAAAGTAGAAGCAGTAAAATGTATCTCGATGTTATTGCAGGTAAAGTTTTTATAAACAGACTGATCAACTCTGTATCAGACTACAGAACTTTAAACTGGTTTCATTATTCACCTTTAGGCATTATGTGCTATTTAGAATAGCCATTAACCCTTTCCCAGACAAGCCCTGGTTTTCACGTGTCTGCAGTACAAGTCTTTTGAAAACACTGTGGGAAAAGGAGAAATTGCTCGTAACGAGCAATTTCTCCTTTTTCCACAGTGTTTTCTACCTTTTTGGAGAACTTTCTGTCATTTTCATCAAATTTAAAATTGTCATCTGCAAACTCTTTCAATTTGAACCAGTCTAAAATTCATCGTTTGTTATTGCAGGTAAAGTTTATATAAATGGACCAATCAACTCTGTATCAGACTACAGAACTTTAGACTGGTTTCATTATTATTTTAGGCATTATGTGCTATTTAGAATAGCCATTAATATCAAAGTCCTATTTGATTGCAAAAAACTGACGTCAAAGCTGTACGTCATATACATCTACGTAACAGTTTGGGTCAACGTGAGGTTGAATTTAATTTCACAGAGTGAGCATAAAGAATCAATACTTCCATAGAGAGATGTAATGAAAGAGATCATAGTTTCATGAATGATACATTCCCCTGAAATACTTTCATAATTCACTTTAACTCTTTACCACACGATCCTGACTTTTAACGACCCTGAGGAAGAAAGCTTTTGAAAACATTGTGGGAAAAGAAGAAAATGCTGGTAACCAGCATTTTCTCCTTTTCCCACAATGTTTTCTACCCTTCCTGAAACAAATTTCAATTTTTTTTTCAATCACATTTATTTAGTCGTCTGCAAATGCTTTCATTTTGGACCAGTCTAAAATTTTGTCCTTTGGCAAAGAGTTAAAAGCATGTAAGAAATGACTTTTATTCCCTTTCAGGGTCCATTTGAAGTGGGAAACATGATTCTTGGTTTTGAAGGTGTCACACAGATCATGTTAGGTCTTGCTGAGAGTGAGCTGTCATATCATCAGGTAACTTTTATTTACTCAACACCTTTGTCTCTGATCCCTTTACCGCGCAATCCCTAAACTTTCTAACGTTTTAACGATCTTTAGAAAGAAGACTTTTGAAAACATTATGGGAAAAGGAGAAAATACTGATAACCAGCATTTCCTCCTTTTCCCATAATGTTTTCTGGCCTTTCAAAGGCAAATTTTATCACTTGAGGCACATTTAATTTCTCATCTGTGAATGCTTTCGAATTGGACAAGGCGGCCTTTTGGTCGTTTTGTAAAGAGTTAAGCCTTTACCAAAGGAAATTCTAGACTAGAAAGGGAAACACTAGACTAGAAAGCACTTGTAGACAACAATTGAAATGTGGCTCAAATTATTGAATTTGTCTGTGAAAGGGTAGAGAACATTTTTGGAAAAGGAGGCAATGCTGGCTGCCAGCATTTTCTCCCATTTCCCACAATTTTTTTAAAAGCCTTGTCCATCTTGGTCATTTAACCCTTTACCACACAGTTCCCACCTTTAACAGCCCAGAGGCCTTTTGAAAAAAAATTCTTTGGAAAGGAGAAAATGTTGGTTACCAGCCCTTTCTCCTTTTCTAACAATGGTTTTTAACCTTTCAAATATGAAACTCAAATTTTGAGTCATGTCTATTTTGGAATCTGCAAAAGCTTTCAATTTGGTCAAGTATAGAATTATGTCAACTCTTCGGTAAAAAGGTAAAACTTAGAATTGTGTGGTAAAGGTTAATAATGCCTTGCTGTACAAGCTATTCAGTGGTTGCACTCAGGGGTGCAAATCAAACTAGCAACCCTGGAGTCTGAATTCACTAAAATCTCTTTAGAATCAGTTCTGTTTGAGCCATGCGCTGGCAAAAGGGGGCTGAACTCTTTATCACACAATTCCAAGGTTTAACAACCTTAATACATGGATCTGTGGAAATCGATATTTGACCAATCAGGTCATGGCATTTATTTGGCCCGGTATGCAGCCTTGCTGTCTGCTATTTTGGCTCACAAACAAGCGACTGTTAATGTTGGAGAAGTGCAATATTATGTGTGTTTACAAGGCTTGAATTTTAGGAAAAAGTTTAAAAGATGTGCTTTGCGATCATGTACTGCATACATGAGATATACAAAGAGATTATAAGTTTGGATTATGACTATGATTGACAATGGGACGTCAGCAAAGAGTTTCGATCAACGCTATATTACGCAATGGATTAATTAATGTTAGTTTTTTTCCCCCTCTGAAACTCGCCGAAAAAAAAATTAAACTATTTTACAGTGGAAAAACAAAGGTAAAACATATGAAATATTAATAAAAAGAAAGTATGTTCACTCAAATATTTAATCTTGTTTAATAACCTCTGCACATCCAAAAAGGGGCACGTGCCATCAATGTTTCAGTTTGACATTAATATTAACCCTTGGTGCGTAAAGAATGCTGAATGTGAAGATACAGATCAGAGTGCAAAAAATGCAGTTTATTCTTGGATTCAAACCATCTGCTACTTAGATTAAGTACCTTTACGTATATTCTTTACTGAAGGTACATGTGGATTTCAGTTATGAAACAGACTAAGATCTGTTTTGTACAGTTTTGGAAGTTCTACTCAAAAGGCAACTTATGTTAATTAAATCAGATTTTGACTTAGCCATATTTAGGTGGATTAGCACATCTGTCATTTCAAAGGGTATGTCGGTAAACTGTTAACTAATAGGATATGTGTTTGATTGCCACTGTAATCCTCTTGACCACCTGTTGTCTTCAGTGTATCATTAGATAAAACAAACTACTGCCAATGATATTAACAAATTTGTTAATTGACAGCACACTTTACACTTTTAAAATCATCAGGCAACCATTTTCCCTTAACTTGAAATTTAAACATTTCTCAGACTTCCACCTTTGTGTTGAATGAGACAATCTATTAATATTTCAAAATGCTTGTTATTTAGTGTAATTTATTATCGAATACGATGTTCAGACAACCTAACAAGCCTTACAAAAATATTAATCATTTTTAATTCTATTATTTTTAGGCAAATCTGAGGATTATGGGGTGTTTCATTCTCTCTCGTAGAAGTTCAAAACTTTGCTGGCACATGTATTACATTGTCCGTAGCCCCTGAAATTCACACTTTTTGTACAAATCCTTGTGTAAATAAGTTCAAGTATCCATATATTTCTTGCCGAGAACCCATCATTGGCAGAAACATATTGAAAAGGAATATTTTTCTGGAATTTAATTGAAAGAAACAGTCATGACAGCATGATTTAAGTAGCCTTCTGCTATACTGTATATGTATTTACTGCGTTTGTTTGTGAGCCCTTAACGACGGTAACCAAGGAAGTTGGTTTATCTCATCGCCACGGATCCATGTATAGGGAGGGCTTTTGAAAACATAGTGGGAAAAGAAGAAAATGCTGGTAACCAGCATTTTCTCCTTTTCCCACTATGTTTTCTAACCTATCATTATAAAAATCCACCATTTTATCCACATTGAAATTGTTGTCTGGAAATGATTTGAATATGTACAAGTCTAAACTTATGTCATGTGGTATAGACTTAATGCATTATACAAAGCAAGCCATCACATGATTATGGATCCACAAAAATCCATTTTGTCTAACAACTGGCTGAATCCTGAGATAGTATGTCCTTGGACATGCAGAAATTTGACCAAAGCAAAAAGTTTTAACAAAGGGGAGCCTGCGCGGACTGTCCAGGCCGACCTGGGTCAATACTTTTTGCAGACACTGTAAACCGTCCTTTATCAGAGCATGGTTCAAATATTTCTCCACATTTTTCTAAGCAAAACCTATTGTATAAGTGGAAATTTTTGCGATGTGAAAATCTTTGATTTTACAAATTTGAAAAATTCACAAACTTTTCCATTCGTGTATTTTACCACAAGTATACCAACAAATAACAAGTGTCATAATTTTTGCAAACTTTTCCATATGCAAAATGTCTGTAATAGGTAATTTCCAAACTTTTTTGACACAAATATATATCCACATATACAGTATTAGCATTTTTCTGTATTCTTCTTTCCTCAGCAAGTTGCGGTTGAAGCCATAGTGCATTCTGCCTCCAAGAAGAACAAATGTGTGGGTATACTGTCTGAGGCTGTTCCTATACTGAAAAAGTTGTACCATGACGGGGTGAACGACAAGATCAAAATTAGAGCTCTTGTGGTATGTTACTTTATACATTCAACCTTTACCACACAATCCCGACTTTTAATGACCCTGAAAGAGAAGCCTTTTGAAAACATTATGGAAAAAGGGGAAAATGCTGGTAACCAGCATTTTCTCCTTTTCCCACAATGTTTTCTACTCTATCAGTAAGAAATTTCCTCATTTGGGCCAACATTAATTTGTTACCTGCAAATGCTTTCAATTTGGACCAATCTAAAATTTTGTCATTTGGTAAACAGTTAATTAACTCATTGCCACACAATGAAATTGAAAACTTGTCCTAATTGAAAACTTTTGCAGACCACAAGTTCAGTGTGACTTAAATGATTTGATTAGTCCTAGAAAGGTTAGAAAACATAGTGCGAAAAGGAGAAAATGCTGGTTACCAACATTTTCTCCTTTACCAACCATATTTTCTACCATTCCAAAGATATCTTCCTTTATTTGAGCAACATTTATTTTGGCATCTGCCTTGAATTTGGTCATCTGTCATTTGGTGAAAAGTAAAAATGATGTTGGTAATAAACAAGTACATGTACTGGTACTTCACTGTACACAATATAATGATTTTAAATAGACAATACCTTATTGACTTAAACTATACAGTTTCTTGTCATACATAATGAAAAAAAAAAGAGTAACATTCAATTGAATCGTTGCACAGAGGTCATAAATAAAATACAGAAAATGATGATAACTGTTATAATGAAAGCAAAGAGATCTGCGCTTATGTAGAAGTTAATAATATTAACATTTGCATGAAAAATAATTGACATAAAAAGGAAGAGAAGCATGTAATTTGACAATGAAGAAATTGCCCCCCACAAGAACAAGCAGGTTTTTTTTTTATATGTTATTGTTGATAATTTCTGATCTTAGAGCAAAGCTTTGCTTAATAAATTTAGCTAAATTCAAAAGACTATTCCTAGCTTTAAAGTTTAACAGTTTCACAAAATTAAACAAGGCTTGTATACAGTGTAAACACACTGTATTTATTATGTTTTGAGAATTTACCAAACTATAGAAGGACTTTCTTTCATCTTGCAAACACTTTAAATAAGTGTATATTGTCCTCATAGCTATTGTATTCCATACTATTGTGCAGGGACTCTGTAAACTGGGTTCATTTGAGGGGTCAGATGCCAGTACACGACCTATGGCAGAAGGTTCGACTGTTACACTAGCTAAAGCCTGTAGAAAGTAAGTATATACCCATATTTGGTTTAGCATGAGACAAAGTTATATGTTTGCCAAAAATTTAGAGTAATTGCAGATAATAAAACAAACATAGCTCAAGTGAGGACATTTGAAAGAGTAGAAGACATTTAGGGAAAAGGAAAAACATTATAGGAAAAGGAGAAAATGGTGGTTATCAGCCTTTTTTCTTTTTCCCACAATTATTTCAAAGGCTATCTTATGATTGTTAAAAGCTGGGATTGTGTTGTAAAGGGTTAAGAAATGCATGGTTAAAAACAAAGGAATACAAATGGAATTACCAGTCTGTATTTTTTATTACATTTGTATACTTTATTGTCTTAACCCATTACCAGACGACAAAATTTTGACCGTGTCCAAATTGAAAGCAATTGCAGATGACAAAATAAATGTAACATAGATGATAATTTATGTCTTTGATAGAGTAGAAAACATTGTGGGAAAAGGAGAAAATGCTGGTTACCAGCATTTTCTCCTTTTTCCACAATGTTTTCAAAAGGCTTCTTTTCCAGACGCGTCAAAAGGAGTCATTGTGTGGGAATGGGTTAAAATGGGAAGGTAGATAACTAGAATTTTGCAAATGTCAACTTTTTATTTTACATTTTGATGTTATTTTTATATTTTACAAAATTGTATTCACTTTTTTTTTTTTTAAATAATTTTTATACCTTTGGAATGAAGGCTTTTGAAAAAGCATATCTAGCATTCTCTCCATTTGAGCCATACTGGTCATCTGTTTTTGCTTTAATATATACATGTCTTAAATTTTGTTGTTGATTAAAGGCCCAATAGTGGCCAAAACACAATGTAGGTGTTCGAATGCATTTAAATACAAGTCATACAATTTAAAAGTGTGGAAATTATTGTGAAGATGACAACCAGTTATTGTATGGTGGGTCCAAGTGTAGTGTGGCTGGCAGAAAAATGAATTTCAAAATCAGGCAAAAAGTAAACAAACAATAGACTGACCTGGCAGCATTCAACCTAGTTTTAAAATTAATTTCACTGCCAGGGACTAACACTTGGACCGACTGTGCAATAACAGATTGTTATCTTTATAATAATTTCCACACTTTAAAATGGCATGATTTAAATTTACATGCATTTTAACACCTGCTTTGTTTACTTTTGGCAGCTACATGTATATTGTTATTTTAAAGAGTTAAACAATCTTTTTCAGATTTTTATCCAACCCTCAAGGTGACCTAGATATGAAACAATGGGGCACTGAAGGTTTGGCCTATCTAACATTGGACGCTGAAGTTAAAGAGGAACTGGTGAATGACCCTGCTGCATTGAAATCTGTCATAGAAGCGGCCATGGTGAGTCTTCTAACCCATGACCCTGAGAAAGAATGCTTTGAAAAAACTGGGGGAAAAGGAGAAAATGCTGGTAACCAGCATTTTCTCCTTTTCCCACTATGTTTTCAACCCTTCCCAACCCAGATTTTAATTTTTGAGTCACATTTTTTTTTTTGTCGTCTGCAAATGCTTTTAATTTGGACATGTCTGAAATTTTTTCGTTTGGCAAAGAGTTAACCTAGATATGCAAACACTTTCTAAATGATAAAAAAAGAGATAAATATTAAGGAAAAAAAAAATACAGTTTGTAAATAGTATGGAAAAAAATTGAGAAAGGTGCAGTTACTTATCACAGGCATTTTTGGTTCAGCTGTGTCCCACAATAAAGGTCTAGGTATTGTAAAAGCCCAGGGTCTGTATTCACCAATCAGTTTTAAGAACATTCTTGGTTTGGTTATAGATTTGGAAAGTAACACAACTTCTGATTGGCTATACCATATCTGATTGGCTAAACCAAGTGGTATAGCCAATCAGAAGTTGTGTTACTTTCAAATTTAGAAAATTCTGGAGACAAAGAATGATCTAAAGAATGGTTGGTGAATACAGACCCAGATGTCATCTATGTGTGCTCCTTCACTTTGCAAAAACTTTTACATTTTCTCATATCTCTTGGGCTAGTTGTTAATTTGTTGAAACGGGATCCTACACAAGCATGGCAGGCAATCATCAAAATACTTTTGGCACAATTATTCCCAATTCCAAACTTCTCATACAAAAGGCACCTGCAACTGAGTGTTGGCACCTGCACAAGGTGCTCCTGTTTTCTTCTGTTGTAATAAAATACCTGCAAAAGCTGTTAGGACATAAAACAAAAGTAAAATTAAGTTAACCTTTAGAGCACCAAATCGAAACAATAGACATTTAATTTAAGAAATATGACCAGAATAATTGCAATAATATGATGGCTGTTAGTCTATAGTGTTTCATTAAAGTGGACAGTGTAGCTCAAAGATCAGACTGCACATTTTTCTTAGTCTGATCTTGATCCACAGGGGTTGCAAAAACAACTAGAATTGTGAAAGGTGCTTTAGGGGTAAAAATACTCTCTCTTTATCATTGTTATTCTGTATTTCAGAACCCATCTCCAAGTTTCATGTATGCAGCTGCCACACTGTTTGTAAATTTAACTAACAGTATAGATAAACAAGAGATGGCACCCGAGATGGTAGAGCTGGCCAAGTATGCCAAACAACATGTACCAGAAGAACATCCAAAGGTAAATTTAAATCCACCATCTGTCCCCAAATTAGTCTCATAAAGAATTCTTGCTATTTTCTGTACTATTTGGTTACTTAACTCTTTACCAAAGGACAAAATTTTAGACTGGTCCAAATTGGAAGCATTTGCAGACGACAAAATAAATGTGATTAAAAAATTGAAATTTGTTTTGGGACAGGTAGAAAACATTGTGGGAAAAGGAGAAAATGCTGGTTACCAGCATTTTCTCCTTTTCCCACAATATTTTCTAAAGGCTTCTTTCCCATGGTTGTTAAAAGTCGGGATTGTGTGGTAGAGAGTTGAAACAAAAACATGCATTTGTGAATAGAAGAAATATCAAGGGAGGTTTGAAAGGAATCTAATGGCCCCCCTGTATATGAGCCATGTTCTTGCAAAAGAGTGCTTAATGCATCTCCATAAAAATTCATGTAGTCTTACAACCAACAAAATCAAGAGGTAGAATTGTCTTTGGACATGTGGAAAAATGACCAATGCGAAAACTTTTGGCCCAAGTCAACCTGCGCGGACTGTGCAGGCTGAATTTGATTGATACTTCTGGAAAGGCATTATATCCCCTTTTCACAGAGCATGATTCGTACGAGTTTACAGGATAAAGAATTCTTGCTGTTTTCTGTAATACATGTTCTTGATTATTTTAAAACAAATGCTAGCATTTATAACTAAAAGAATAGTTTCAAGGGATGTCTGAAGGAACCAGTTGGTCTACTGATTTTTTTACAGGATAAAGAAGAGTATGTCAAAGAACGAGTCAAGAAACTGGTGCAAGCTGGAATGATCCCCGCCATTTGTGTGTTATCTAAAACAGAGAGTCAAAATACCAGAGAGCAGTGCTCAAGGTGTGTAACTGAATACCACACACTCCCGAGTTTTAAATGCCCTGATGAAAAGGACATTTGAAAACATTGTGGGAAAAGGAGAAAATGCTGGTAACCAGCATTTTCTCCGTTTCCCACAATGTTTTCTTCCCTTTAAGAAACAAATTCCTTAATTTGGGTATCAGTTAATATGCTGTCTTCAAAAGCATTTCAATTTGGACTTGTCTAAAATTTTTTGTCGCATAAAGGATTAATTTCTGCTCTTATTGTTTAGTGTCCTGCAGCTGACTTTTCCTTTTTTCAGGCAAATTAGTCTTGAAAATATTGTGATGAAAGGAAAAAATTGCTCAAAATGAGGAATTTCTGCTATTACTACAAAAGCTATTGAAGAAGACTCGTCAGTCAGAAAAATTACTCTTGAAAACTTTGTCGTGGAAGAAAATTAGTCATAATTAAGGATTTCTCAATTTTGCCACAATGTTTTCACATGCGTTCGGCTTTTGAACTATAATTCACATTAACCCCTTACCACACAATCCTGATTTTTAACGACCCTGAGTAAGAAAGCTTTTGAAAACATTGTGGGAAAAGAAGAAAATGCTGGTAACCAGCATTTTCTTCATTTTCCATAATGTTTTCTACCCTATCAAGAATAAAATATCTTCATTTGGGTCACCTGCAATTTATCATCTGCAAATGCTTTCAATTTGGACCAGTCTTAAATTTTGTCATTGGTAAAGAGTTAAGTATCCAAATTTTGCTTGGATTTTTCTAGGTCATCTGCTGTCTGCAGACCATGTTTTTCAAATTCATACAAATGAGCTTAAGTATTCTAATATAGGGGGAAATATTGAGGGAAAAGGAGAAATTGATTAGTGCAATCAATTTCTCCTTTTTGCACATTGTTTTTAGAAACCTTTTTCGAGGATATAAAAACAAGATTTTTCAGTAAAGGATAGAAAAATTCATGACAGAGTTACCTCCCTTACAGAGTGTTACTGACTGTGGCAACAGAGGAATCCTACAGAGGGCAGATTGTTCAAGTGGGCGGAGTCAAGGTAATTATTCCTCAATTCTTTGTCACAAAATCCCGAGTTTTAACAACCCTGAAATAGAAGGCTTTCAAAAAACAATGTGGGAAAAGGAGAAAATGCATTTTCTCCTTTTCAAACAATGTTTTCTGCCCTATCAAATGC
This sequence comes from Tridacna gigas, assembly GCA_945859785.2. Taxonomy (NCBI): domain Eukaryota; kingdom Metazoa; phylum Mollusca; class Bivalvia; order Cardiida; family Cardiidae; genus Tridacna; species Tridacna gigas. The sequence continues at coordinate 105,426,729 of OX244028.2, forward strand.
AGAACTCACCATTTGAGCAATAGTTAATTTGTCTTCTGCAAATACTTTCAGTTTTGTGCAGTCCAAAATTTTGTCTTTTGGTAAAGAGTTAACCCAATAAATGTATGGTTAGCCACACTGGTAGTCTCTCTGTTTAATCTAGATTTGAAGCAGTTAGAAATTCAATTTCAGAAGCAAGTCGCCCATCAGTATGCATGAACTAAAAGAACAATATGTTCAACATTTCTAATTGCTACTGTGATCTGTCTAGTGCCTTAATTCTTTTAATTAATCCTTTACGCTATTGGCAAACATCACATTTCTAAGAGTAATAATTCATTCGAGCAGTATTTTTACTTAAACCCTTTCCCAAACAACAAATTTTAGCCCCTTCCAAATTGAAAGCATCTGCAGATGACAAATTTGAAAGCAGTACGCATAAACTTAAGGTTTTTTGACAGGGTAGAAAACAATGTGGGAAAAGGAGAAAATGCTGGTTACCAGCACAATGTTTTCAAAAGGCCTCTTCCTCAGGGACATGAAAACACGGGATTGTTTGTTAAAGGGTCAAGAACCTTTTTGTACAGGTCTGAAATTGTAGCATTTATTCCATAATTTTGACAGGAGTTGTTCCCCTTAGGAGAACTGTATATTTGTATTTTCCGCAATATATTCTTTTCTTTTCTTTAACTCCACATGCAATATAATTATCATCTGAGCGAAAGAGCAAAAAATCTGTCCATACGAAAAAACTGTGGCATTTCGGTTATCACATATAAAACAAGAAGTACTGAACCAGCACTTTAACCTTTTACCATACAATCCCGAGTTTTAACAACCCTTAGGAAGAAGCCTTTTGAAAACATTGTGGGAAAAGAAGAAAATGCTGGTTACCAGCATTTTCTCCTTTTCCCACAATGTTTTCTACCCTATCCAAGACAGAAATTATCATTCCAGTTACAGTAAATTTGTCGTCTATAAATGCTTTCAATTTGGATCAGCCTGAAATTTTGTCATTTGGAAAGAAGTAATCACTTTTCATTTCTATGACTGTATGTTACTTAAGTAATAATCTTCTTTCTATCATGGTTAATTGTTCAATAAACCATGGTTTGAGTTATGTGGCACCATCAGGGTGATAGCCCGAGTGGTTTATTCACTGCATAACTCACAATCGTGGTTTATTGAACGATAAACCACAAAAGAAAGAAGATTGTTTCGATTCTAACATGACCAACTCTTGATCAAAAGAAAACAAGTTCATAGTATACAAAAGTGGATGCGGATTAATTCTTACTTTAATAAAATATAGAATGACGTCGATTTTACTGAGCTTCAGTTGCACTGTGTTTAACTCTTTACCACACGACCAAATTTTAGACTGGCCCAAATTGAAAGCAGTTGCAGACGACAAACTAAATGCTACACAGATTAGGAAAATTTTTATGGAAAAGGTAGAAAACATTGTGGGAAAAGGAGAAAATGCTGGTTATCAGCATTTTCTCCTTTTCCCACAATGTTTTCAAAAGTGCTTTCCTTGGGGTCGTTAAAACTCAGGATTGTGTGGTAAATGGTGAAAGAGCCGAATTCATGTGTTATGTTCGAATCTCAAGAAGTTAACCCTTTACATGATGTACCCAGCTTAACTTGCAGACAATGTGGATCAAGATTAGATCGTACAGAACACATAGTCTAATCTTTGATTAATTTTTTCTGCTGCTTATATTCTGGCTGTAACTATATTTACCTTGACATAGCAATATTTCAGTGTTTGTTTTTATATTTTTGTTAATTTAGAAGGCCCATTTCATTAAGTCAGTGCTGTATAGGCTAAGATTTCTATATATAGGTACTGTTGAATATGTACAAAGAGAAGAACACAGAGCTAGGAAGACAAGTAGCAGCTCAAACCTTAGCTAAGTTGGCAATTACACAGGATCCTAACCTGGCCTTTTCAGGTCAAAGGGTGAGTATCATTTTCTTTTACTCTCACTGTCATCTACACATATTTAAGCCTTGTCCAAATTGAAAGACATTTTCAATGTGACTCTCTTTTCTTTGATAGGGTAGAAATCATTGTTAGTAAATAGGGACACAGAACAGAGGGCAAGAAGTATTTTTCTTGCATTCTCACAGAAATATGAGCCATGCTCAGGCAAAAGGCATCTCTATGATTCAAGCAAGTCACCATATAAGTATGGATCTGTAAAATCCATTTTGTCTAACAACTGATTCAGTCGTTAGGTAGACTGGTCCTTTAACTCTTTACCAAACGACAAAATTCTAGACTTGTCCAAATTGAAAGCATTTGCAGACGACAAAATAAATGTGATTGAAAAATTGAAATTTGTTTTGGGGAGGGTAGAAAACATTGTGGGAAAAGGAGAAAATGCTAGTTACCAGCATTTTCTCCTTTTCCCACAATGTTTTCAAAAGACCTCTTTCTCAGGGTCGTTAAAACTCGGGATTGTGTGGCAAAGGGTTAATACATCTCAGTGATGCATTATACCAAGCAAGTCAGCTAGTAATTTTGTCTAACAACCAACTTGATCATGAGGTAGGATGGTCCTTCAACATGCAGAAAATACATGTATACAAATAGTAGAATGACATGGTTCGATACTTTTTGCAAATGCATTAAACCTCCTTCTCACAGAGCATGACCCATTTGTATTGTTCTATATTTTACTTATTTCAGATGTATGAGATTGTCAAGCCCCTGATTTCATTGCTACACATCGACAGAACTGGATTGTGGAATTCTATTCTGTATATTGTTTATTTCAGATGTATGAGATTGTCAGACCCCTAATTTCATTGCTACACATTGACAGAACTGGATTGCAGAACTTTGAAGCTCTTCTGGCACTGACAAATCTTTCCTCAGTCAGCGATTCTGTCAGGTAATATATAGGAATATAGGATCTGACATAACTTGGCATTTGAGATAAAATTTTATTCAACAAGTCTAGAAAAATGTTATTAATCCTTTATCACAGGCCCAAAATGTTGATATGTCCAAATTAAAAGCATTTGCAGAGAACAATTTAAATGTGGCTCAGATGATGAAAAAATTGAGAGATAAGGAGAAAATGCTGGTTACCAGCATTTTCTTCTTTCCCCACAATGTTTTCAAAAGACTTCTTTCTCGGCATTATATGGTGAAGGGTTATGTGAGCCATTGACAAGCTTGATAACATTTTTGCAGACATGGTTAACCATTTACTGCAAAATGCCACCTTTTAACGACCCTGGGAAAGTAACCTTTTGAAAACATTGTGGGAAAAGGAGAAAATTTTCTCCTTTTCCCACAGTGTTTTCTACTCGATCAAAGAAAAATTGCACTATTTGAGCCACATTGAAATTGTCATCTGCAAATGCTTTCAATTTGGACAAGGCTAAAATTTTGTCGTCTGGGAAAGGGTTAATATAGGCTTAACTCTTTACCACACAATCACGGGTTTTAATGACCCTGAACGAAAACATGGTGGGAAAAGGAGAAAATGCTGGTAACCAGCATTTTCTCCTTTTCCCACAATGTTTTCTACCCTTCCCAACACAAACTTAAATTTTTTAGTCACATTTATTTTGTCGCCTGAAAATGCTTTCAATTTGGACAAGTCTGAAATTTTGTCGTTTGGCAAAAAGTTAAACTATTGTAACATTCTAAGAAATGTACAAGAACATGGTTCGTTTATAGTGAAGCAAAATAAACTGAGCCATGCTGTGTGAAAAGGGGGCTTAATGCATCTGCGAAAAGTATCGACCCAAGACAGCCTGCGCAGTCTGCGCAGGCTGACCTGGGCCGAAACTTTTCACTATTGGTCTATTTTCTGTATGCCAAAGGACCAGTCAACCTCATGATACAGTTGGTTGTTAGACAAAATGGATCCAAAATTATATGATGACTTGCTTGGTATCATGGATCACAGACATGTATTAAGCCCCCTTTTGCCAGAGCATGGCTCAATTATTTATTTTGTTTATAACCTTTCAGGAATCGTATTGTGTCTGAAAAAGGACTGCCTTCCATTGAACACTACATGTACGAGGATCATGAAATGATTCGACGAGCAGCAATCGAGTGTATGTGTAATATGGTTATGAATGAAAAGGTATGTTTGAAATTTCCATGGAAAATCTTTTACAGTGCTGACATACATCAGTCTATTATGGATTTGTAAAGTTAAAAATGAGCTGATACTGGTTAGAATTTATTTCTTTACGGAATATCACTATTTTACGCTTCTCCAAAATAAAAAAAAATGCAGACAACAAATTAAATGTGACTCGAACGATAGGTTTTGTAACTGAACGGGCTGAAAACATTGTTGGGAGAGGAGAAACTGCTGGTTACCAGCATTTTCTCCTTTACCAGCAATGTTTTCAAAGGCCTTCTTCTTCAAGGTTTCAAAATTCGGTTTGTATGGTAAAGGGTTATTGGGCTGCCTGTTGGCCTATATGTTTAATCCTTTCTTTTCTTTGACATTGGGCATATTTTGGATTCTTTTGCTTTGAATCAAAGTTTCTTGTAAAACACTGACAACCATACCTTTCAACTAAATATATCTTTATTTGCGAAAAACAGGCAGGATGTTACATTTAGTATAAAGGTTAAATTTTAGCATTTAACCTTCCACCACACAGTCTGGAGTTTTAAGGACCCCAAGCAAAAGGACTATTGAAAACATTGTGAGTAAAGAAGAAAATAATGGTAACCAGTATTTTGTTACCAGCATTTTGTTCTATTCCCACAATGCTTTCTACCCTTTCAAGGACTGATCGAATCATTTTAATCACATTTAATTTGTGGTCTGCAAATGTTTTGAATTTGGACTAGTCTTAAATTTTGTCATTGGTAAAGAGTTAAAGAACAGAAGGGTCATTTTACAGTCGGGAACTCTGTGTTTTTTTGGCACAGCATACATGGTCATTTTACCCATTTGGATACAATCCCACAGATATTATTGGTCATGTGGCATTCCAACAAGCTTGTACTACATTCTAGAATGATTATAAAATAACTTGGGCTACATATCACTGTCATTGAAGATTTTTTGTCAAAATCTAGTTTAGTGCCTTTTAAAAAGTAAATATAAAACAGTTCTTACGTTTTCATTTGTGTCACAGGTCGCCAAGTTATTTGAGGGAGAAAATGATACAGTCAAATTTTTTAAACTTTATACTGAATGTAACATCCTGTTTTTGCAAGGAAAGATACATTTAGTTGAAAGGTATCATTATCGGTGGTTTACAAGAAACTTTAATTCAAGGCAAAAGAATCCAAAATATGCTCAAAGTCAAAAGAAATAATTAAACATATAGGCCAACAGACAGCCCAATAACCCTTTGCCATTCATACTGAATTTTGAAACCTTGAGGAAGAAGGCCTTTGAAAACATTGCTGGTAAAGGAAAAAATGCTGGTAACCAGCAGTTTCTCCTTTTCCAACAATGTTTTCAGCCTGTTCAGTTACAAAACCTATCGTTCGAGTCACATTTAATTTGTTCTTACGTTTTCATTTGTGTCACAGGTCGCCAAGTTATTTGAGGGAGAAAATGATAGAGTCAAATTTTTTACACTGATGTGTGGAGATGAAGATGAAAAAGTACAGAGAGCAGCTGCTGGGGCCTTGGCTGTGCTAACCGTAGATAACGCTGTTATTTGTAAACGGATACTACAGGTGAAGTACTAATTGTAATTTATGCATGCAAGTCCTTTGAACCTTTACCGAACAATCCGGCATTTTAACAGCCTCGGGGAAGAAGCCTTTTGAAAACATTGTGGGAAAAGGAGAAAATGCTGGTAACCAGAATTTTCTCCTTTTCCCACAATGTTTTCTACCCTTTCAGACTCCAGTTTCATCAATTGAGCAACATTTTATTTGTCATCTGCAACAGCTATGAAATTGGTTGAGTGTAAAATTTTGTTGTAAAGAGTTAAAGCTCATGTGGTCAAGGACTTTGGAAAATAATGCAACTAATGGAGAAATTGTAAAAAAAAAGAAAAAAAAAAAGTTTCTCCTGTGATCCTACTTTTCTTGGCTCATTTACTCTAAATAAGGTTTTATATACATGTATAACTGTCTTTAACCTTTAAAGCCCCTTTCATGACTAGTTACCTTTGTGGCAACAAAACGTGCCATTTGATCTTTGATCTACATTGTCCGCTTTGTTAGACCATTTTGGACACAACTGACCCTGAAATTTCAAATGTTTGGTTCTTATTACTGGACGGAAAATTGTCTCTTTGGTTTATTCTGCGCCCTAAGGGTTAATCTCAGGCGGTACAAAAATTTCATATTTTGTAATAGCTTAAACTTCTACCGGATGTCATTAGTCTTTTCCATGTGTAACTTTACCACACAAGCAAAATATAGACTTGTCCAAACTGAAAGCATTTGCAGATGATATTCCAAATGTAGCTCAAATGTCAAAATTTGGGTAGAAAACATTGTGGGAAAAGGAGAATATACTGGTTACTGGCATTTCCTCCTTTTCCCACAAACCAGCAGGGGTCGCTCCATTGTTAGCGTATCTGACTTGTGACCTGGTGGCTGCGAGTTCGATACGCGGTTGAGGCAAACTTTCTTCCCAGCGATTCTTTGCCTCTTACCTCTGATGCATGTGAGTAAAGTAGTCAGTGGCTTTGGAAAGAAAGTTGTGTCATTACTGGTGTGAGAAAGCCAGGAAACACATGGGTGTGTCACTGACTGCCATGATATGACCTGAGCTGTTAAAATGGCGTTAAACTCCAGTACAAACAAAACAAACAAACAAATTTTCCCACAATGTTTTCAAAAAGGCTTTATCTTTTCAATCTTTTAAACTCAGAATTGTGTGGTATAGGGTTACAGCATTTGCAGATGACAATTTGTATACATGTAATTTTTTGGACAGGTTTTTTATTTGCTCACATGAGCACAAAGTGCTCAAGTGAGCTTTTGTGATTGTGCTGTGTTCGTCTTCTGTGGTGCATGGAGCGGTCGTCAGCATTTACCTTGTGCGCACTCTAGAGGCCACATTTTCTGCCAGATTCTCATGAAACTTGGTCAGAATGTTTGTCTGGATAAAATCTCAGACAATTTTGCAATTGAGTCATCAGGTCAAAAACTAGGTCACATAGATAAATCTAGAAAAACCATGTGTGCACTCTAGAGGTCACATTTTCAGCCCAATACTCATGAAACTCGGTCAGAATGTTTGTCTTTATGATATCTAGTAGGATTTCAAAATATGGTCATGTCAAGTCAAAAAGTAGGTCACTTGGACAAATCTTAGGACAAGAGGACCATGATTGCCCTGTATCGCTCCACTTCCTTTTTAAATAAATGTATAATGCACTTTATTGGCAATTATAGAGACATAAATCATAAGAAGTTTACATGGCAATAAACTTTTATAGAGAACTCTATTTTATACTTACAGGTTGAAAAGTGGGTGGAGTTACTATTATCTGTTGCAGTAAGTGATGATTCAGATATCCAACACAGAGGATGTTATATCCTAAGAAACATGGTGGCAGCTGACAAAGAAGTGGCAGAAAAAGTTTTGGAAGGACAGGTGATTTATTATTTCTTTTTTTATTAATTTTCATTTATTTATCTTCACCACTGGTTGCCCATATGGACATCAACCCAAGAGGCTGTAAGGTATGTTACAGTACAGCGCAAGATACAGGATAAAACCATCCTAAGTCATTGTGGTTCTTTAACATACTCGGTTGTATAGCACTATCTGATGGAACCTAGGTTTAATGTCTCATCTGAAAAAGTATAAGTAACAATTCTTAGTTGGCCAGCCATGGGAATCAAACCTACGCCCTCAAGTGCCTTGAGACTTTTCACCCATAAGTCTTGCATGTTACTGTTTGAGCTATTTTGCCTGACAAGGACAGATGAGTGACCTTGCAGCCATTAAGTTTTTAACGCACAACAAAATTTTGGACTTGTCTAAATTGAAAGCATGTCCAGACGACGAATGTTGCTAAAATGATAATATGTGTCTTACTAATGGTAGAAAACATTGTGGGAAAAGACAGATTCCATCATTTGAGCCACATTTAAATTGTTATGTGCAAATGATTTCAAATAGGACAAATGCTAGAATTTTGTCATCTGTTAACCCTTTACCAAACAGCTTTTTCCACGGGGTCGTTAAAGGGCAGCATTTTGTGGTAAAGGGTTAGAGGTAACTACAATGCAGTACATGGCAGAAAAAATGAGCAATTGCCTCCAGCACTAAAATACGCATTCTCCCAATAATGATCTCCTAAGGTACCAACTGCAGGAATAAGATATCATGGTTAGATATTTGATCAGCATCATATGTTCTGATCTACATGTTTTTATACATCCTGTCTACGTAGTAGAGGGGGGTATACTGGTCTCACCATGTCTGTCCATCAGTCCGTCAATCCGTCCATGTTTTCATTTCAGTGGTCTAACTCAAGAGCTGTTTGACCTAGGACCCTGAAACTTTATACTTGGGTCACATGGGTCAAAGGTCAGGGTCACAGGTGAACTTTGCTTTCTCTGATCATGCTGCTTCAGTTACAAGGTGCTGGAGGGGTTTTTTGTCCGTTTGGCGACAGTTCTAGCTTTTATTGCTTTTTCTTTGTCTTTCATACAGTTGCTGGAAGTATTGATGGCAGTATCAATTCTAGAAGCCCCAGATAAACAGCAGGCCCGAAAATGTGCCCTGGAGGCCTTGGAAAAAGCAGAGGAGCTGGAAATCATAAAGAAAAATGCGGAGAAATCATGAGAATCAAAACTGCTTAATTGTTGCCAATTATAGTCTCCCAAGATATAGATCTGATGGCCTCTTTGACCCTTTACCAAACGACAAAATTTTAGACTGGCCCAAATTCAAAGCATTTGCAGACGACAAATGAAGCTCAAATGATGATTTCTGTGTTTGATAGGGTAGAAAACATTGTGGGAAAAGGAGAAAATGCTGGTTACCAGCATTTTCTCCTTTTCCCACAATGTTTTCAAAAGCCTTCTCTTTCAGGGTTGTTAAAACTCAGAATTGTGTGGTGAAGAGTTAATACTTTACCGACCAATCCTGTGCTCTGATGACCCTGAGAAAGATGGCCTTTGAAACATTGTAGGAACGGGTAACCAGAATTTTCACCATTTCTCAAAACATATCTTCTCTTTCTCAGACAACTTCCATCGTTGTATAAGCTCCACTGTTTTTGAAGAAGACATCGAGGTATTGTCACAGCCATGGCATCATCGTCTTTGTTGTCTTGTCTGTGTGGACATACAAAAACTGTGACATTTTATTTTAACACCATGATTACTGAAGATACATGTATTTACTTCAGACTTGTACTAGTTATTATCCCTTTCCCAAACAAGCCCTGGTTTTCACGTGTCTGCAGTACAAGTCTTTTGAAAACACTTGCTCTTAACTAGCAGTTTCTCCTTTTACCACAGTGTTTTCTACCCTTTTTGAGACCTTTCTGCCATTTTCATCAAATTTAAATTTGTCATCTGCAAGCTCTTTCAATTTGGACCAGTCCAGAATTTTGTCGTTTGGGAAAGGGTTAAGTACCAAAAGGGGTCCCATACAACAGGGTAAAAATCAAAGTATTTTTGACACAATAATGCCTCTTTTTCGACCTGGAATTTTCACTAAAAGCAATTTGAACTGAGCTCTTGTTTAGATGTTTTGTCTTCACATAGATTCAATTTGGCCAGCACTTTTCTAAACAGTCCTCTTTTTTAACAAACCCCAAAGAGGATTCCTTTTGAAAACATTGTGGGAAAAGGAGAAAATACTGGTAACCAGCATTTTCTCCTTTTACCCACAGTGTTTTCTACCCTTACTAGGGAAAAATAAATACGGTATTTATGGCCAAATTTGATTTGTCATCTTCAGTGCTTTCAGTATGGACATGTATGAAATTTTTTATTTGGTAGATGGTCTCAAAGAAGAGGTTAGCCATGATCAAACACTGTTTGTAACTATTATTCCTTTCGAAAAGGCAGATGGTATTATTGTATCTACGCATACCCAGACTATGTTTTTCACATTTTTAACTTTGTCATAAGCTCTTATTTTACCTTAAAAAATTACACACAGGAAAAAGGAGTGATTGCCTGTTACAAGCTGTAAAGGCATTGCTCAGACTCTTGACAAAAAGAAAAAAAGAAAAATAATTCGCAATGTGCAATTTCTACTATTGGCACTTTTTGTTCTTTTATAGGCTTATTCATATCTGTAAGCTTATGTAACCCTTTACCACACAATAGTTTTTCATAACGACTCTGAGAAAAGATCTTTTGAACACATTGCTAGAAAAGGAGAAAATGCCAGTAGCCAGCAGTTTCTCCGTTTTCCACAAGATTTTATACCATTTTACAAACAATTAACAGCAATTTGGGCCATGTTTAATTTGTTGTCTGCAAATGCTTTCAATTTGGAGAAGTCTACAATTTTGTTGTCTGGTGAAGAGTTTATGTTGACTGTATTTTCAGTGGGTATTTTCTGTTGCAGATTTATATCTTAACTCTTTGCCAGACAACAAAGTTGTAGACTTGTCAAAATTCAAAGCATTTGCAGATGACAAATTGATATAGCTAAAATGATGAGGTTGGTGTTTGAAAGGGAAGTAAAGGAGAAAATGCTGGTTACCTTTTCCCACAATATTTTCCTCTTAAGGGTTGTTAAAACACAAGATTGAGGCATTTGAAAGGAAAGAGACATTATTGGAAAAGAAGAATATGCTGTGAACAGCAATTGCTTGTTTTCCCACAATGTTTTCAAAAGGCTTCTTACTAAGGGTCATTAAAACCTGTGATTGTTTGGTAAAGGGCTGATGTGGTGATGTTGTGTGTTAACTCTTTACCAAACGTCAAGATTTTTGACTGGACCAAATTGAAAGCATTTGCAGACGACAACTCAGATGTAGCTGAAAATTATGTTTTCTGTCTTTAATAGGGTAGAAAACATTGTGGAATAGAAGAAAATGCTGGTTACCAGCATTTTCTTCTTTTCCCACAATGTTTTCAGAAGCCTTCTCTTTCAGGGTCATTAAAAGTCAGAATTGTGTGGTAAACAGTTAAAACATTATTATCTAAGTGCCACTTCAGTTGATATATTTATTTTGTATTGAAAATAAAAAAACATCCTATGGAGTCAGTGGATAAATAGATAAAGTAAGAAAACTGAACTTGAGTTTGTTTTAATTTTACAACACAAATATTTTATTTTCATTAACCCTTCAACAACGTTATGTGGGAAAGCAGCCACTTGCTTGTGGCATACTGGTACAAGAAATCCAGGAAAGCATGCATAGGTGCACGTGCCGCCATGATATAACTGAAATAATGTTTATAACATCGTGACAGCTCAGAATGTGCAGTCTGGTCTTGGATCTACACTGTCCATTATTTCGAAATGTATTTAAGCTCAAACATTCTTAACCCTTAGAGCGCCAAATATACCTATCAGACATTTTCACCCTAGAAAAATATCTATTCACCCATGCACCCACCCAATTACTCTTCCACCCTTCCACCAATTTATCCATCCATCCATCCGTTCACTATTATTTATTTGTACATCTTTTATATGTCATTGCTTTTCTTTCCGCACTATTCTAAAATTAGTTTTTAAAAGATCGAGTATGAAAAGAAAAACTAAGTTGAATATCTCATGAAATGGGAGGGGAGAAAGTGGCGAAACTCATTATCTTCCGCTAGATGGTATTTTTCGAATACATAAATTCAAAGAGTGATGGCATGCGCAGACAACACCTGAATAATTCATGGTCTAAGGGAGAGAACTCGTATTTACTTGTGCCTTAGTTTATATCAGAGTCGCGTTCCCTGTAGGTAAGTACAGCTTAAAGTCAATGTGAAACAGTGGACAAATATCTGAACTTAAGCCTTTACCACACAGTCCCAAATTTTAACGACCCTGAAAGATAAGGCTTTTGAAAAAATTGTAGGAAAAGGAGAAAATGCTGGAAACCAGCATGATCTCATTTCCCTACAATGTTTTTTACCCTAGCAAAGACAGAAATTATCATTTTAGCCACCTTAATTTGTCGTCTGCAAATGCTGTCAATTTGGACAAGTCTAAAATTTCATTGTGTGGTACACCTATAGAGTTAAAGAACTATTCCTTATTTAATTCTTTACCAAACGATAACATTTTGGACGGGACCAAGTTATAAGCATTTGCAAACGACAAAATAAATGTACTTCAAATGATGTTTTCTGCCTTTAAAGGCACAGCAACGGCAAAATGTAAACAATGCTGATGTTAAAATGCATTTAGATTTAAATCATACCATTTAAGCCTTTACCAGACGACAAAATTTTAGCCTTGTCCAAATTGAAAGCATTTGCAGACGACAATTTCAATGTGGCTCAAATGGTGCATTTTTTCTTTGATGGGGTAGAAAACATTGTGGGAAAAGGAGAAAATGCTGGTTACCAGCATTTTCTCCTTTTCCCACAATGTTTTCAAAAGGCTTCTTTTCCAGGGGCGTCAAAAGGCGGCATTGTGCAGGAAAGGGTTAAAAGTATGGAAATTATTGTGTAGATGACAGTTTGTTATTGTAAGGTGGGTCCAAGGGTTTTGTCACTGGCAGGGAAATGAATTTTAAAACTAGGTTAAGAATTGCCAGGTTGCATTATCTCTTTTTTTTTCTGCCAGCGACCAATACATGGACCGATCACACTATAACAGATTGTCATCTTCAAAATATTTTCTATACTTTTAAAAGACTTGATTCAAATTCAAATGCACTTTAACCCTTTACCACACAATCCCGACTTTTAACGACCCTGAAGAAAAAAAGCTTTTGAAAACATTGTGGGAAAAGGAGAAAATGCTGGTAACTAGCATTTTCTCCTTTTCCCACAATGTTTTCTCCCCTTCCCAAATCAAATTTCTATTTTTGAACCTCCTTTATTTTGTCATCTGCAAATGCTTTCAGTTTGGACCAGTCTAAAATTTTGTCCTTTGGTAAAGAGTTAAAATCTGCATCGCTTTTTTGGCTGCCATTGGGCCTTTCATAGAGCAGAAAATACTGTGGGAAAGGGACAATATGTTGGTCACCAGCAATTCCTCCTTTTCCCACAATGTTTGCAAAAGCCTTCTCTTTCAGGGTCTTTAAAACCCAGGATTGTGTGTTGAAGGATTAAAGGTATAGATAACATTGCATGGAAAGGAATCACTTGAAAGTTGCTTTGCATGGCTGTTTTCCCCACAATGCTGTTGAAAAGACTTTTAGCAAAATTGTACGTAAATATAAGGTAGACCAGAGAGAACAAGCCCAACCAAAATGGACTTGTGACCACGAGTTATGATAGGTAGGTGAATGGTTGCAATAACATAGTTACTTTGTAACTACAACTTAATCCTTAGGCTGCTAAGCGCGACTGGTTGGCCCTTTGATGACACTGTAAATCCAAGATCAGACTGCTTAGAATGTGCAGTCTGATCTTGGATCTACACTGTCCGATAAGGAGATATTTTTGGCCCAATGTAACTTTGAAATAGCCACATAAAGGATTTCATCATCAGCTTGAAAGTTTCATGTAAGTTATTTAGCAGAATGTGGGTTAACTAACTCATAGTCCCGGGTTAACTCTTTACCAAACGAGAAAATTTTAGACTAGTCCAAATTGAAAGCATTTGCAGACGACAAAATGAATATGACTCAAAAATTGAAAATTGTTTTGGGAAGGGTAGAAAACATTGTAGGAAAAGGAGAAAAAATGCTGGTTACCAGCATTTTCTCCTTTTCCCACAATGTTTTCAAAATGCTTCTTCCTCAGGGTCGTTAAAACTCGGGATTGTGTGGTAAGGGGTTAATTAATATGTCTTTTCTTGCATGTCTCTTTTTTCCTGCTGCCTTGTAAACAGCAGCATAATTCCGGGAGCTCCCCACCATGCATTTCACTCGGCAATTTTCTGGGGATTACGCAAGAAATGTACGGAATGAAGGATGAAATGGTGAATACGAAAGTACAGGGATAATGCAAGAAATTTACGGAATGGATCTTGAAATGGTAAATATGCCGTCCTGCGTATTTACCATTTCAAAATTCATTCCGCAAAATTCTTGCCTTATCTCTCCCCCCCCCCCCCCCCCCAACACACACACCCATTACCAAGCAAAATCCATGGTGGGGAGTTCCCGGAATTATGCCTAAATAGGTATTCGGCAAACCTCGGGTGATCCGTTGATCAAGGAAGATGTAGTTACGGAATCTGCCGAGTTGTTACGAGTGCCTAAATTAGGTTGTATGGCTCGTTTGTTTAAATAGTGTATTACGCCGTTTCCAACCATATCATTGTTATGTATGGTGGTATTTTGAAATCACCTTTTTAAATCTCAGAGCGCCAAATAAATCAAACCAGCTTTTCAAATCTACAAATAAGACCCAAGTAACTGCAATATTATGGTTGCTTTTGTCTTTGGTGTTTCAGGAAAGACCAAAGTGTAGATCTAAGATTAAACTGCACGTGTTGTGCAGTCTGATCTTGATCCACACTGCCTGCAAATGCAACTACATGTCGTGAAAGACGCTTTAACCCTTTACCAAACGGCAAAATTTTAAAACCTGTCCAAATTGAATAAAGTTGTAGTCGAATAAATGAATGTGACTGAATAATTAAAACTTGTTTTTGGAAGGGTTGGAAACATTGTGGGAAAAAGGAAAAAATGCTGATTTACTATCATTTTCTCGTTTCCGACATATTTCCAAAAGCTATCTTTCTCAAGATGTTTTAAACTCGGAATTGTGTGGTAAAGGGTTGAGGAATACATGTATTAACCCTTCGGCTGCTAAGCTCGACTCAAGGGCCTTTTTGCAGACAGTGTAGATCAAGATCAGACTGCACAGAACTTGCAGTCAGATCTTGGATCTACACTGTCCGTTAAGGAGATATCTTTCTACCAAAAAATAAAAAAAACCTTTAAAATAGCAAAATTTGGGTTTTCACTATGGGCTCGAAAGTTTCAATTCGTTTATTTAGCACGATAAGGGTTAACTCTTTACAAAACGACAAAATTCATGACTGGTCCAAATCGAAAGTATTTGCATACGACACACTAAACGTTGCACAAATTTTGAAATCTTACTCTGACAGGGTAGAAAACATAGTTGAAAAAGGAGAAAATGCTGCTTATCAGCATTTTCTCCTTTTTCTACAATATTTTCAAAAGGCCTTCCCCTCAGGGTCGTTAAAAGTCGGGATTGTTTGGTAAAGGGTTAAAAAATATTTTCATGCACATCACTGATACCATTTATCTAACAAGACTTTATTGGTTCAAAAAATGAGTCAAAATCCAAAATGCAGTTGCTGATAAGATTAACCCTTTCCCAAACGACGAATTTTGGACTGGTCCAAATTGAAAGAGTTTGCAGACGACAATTTAAAATTTGATGAAAATGGCAGAAAGTTATCAAAAAGGGTAGAAAACACTGTGGGAAAAGGAGAAATTGCTCGTTACGAGCAATTTCTCCTTTCCCCACAGTGTTTTCAAAAGACTTGTACTGCAGACACGTGAAAACCAGGGCTTGTTTGGGAAAGGGTTAAAAGACCTAAAATCTGCCAAAAGTGAACAAAGTGGGTGTTAAAATGAATTTTGTTTTCTACTATGCCATTCTAAAGTATGAGGATTATTGCGAAGACAGTTTGTTATTTGTTATTGTCCGATCGATCCGAGTGTTAACCCCTATCCTGCTTAATAAGTAAGTGAAACTTTCAAGTCGATAGTAAAAAAAAAACCACCAATCTTTGCTATTTTAGAGGTACTTTTGGGGGGGGGGGGGGAAATTATCTCCTTATCGGACAATGTAGATCCAAGATCAGACTGCACATTTTGTTTAGTCTACTCTTGATCTACACTGTCCGCAAAAGGTCCTTGAGTGGCGCTTAGCCGTAGGTCAAAAGTTGCCAGATTGCTCTATCTTTTGATTACTTTTTACCTGAAATTAAAATTCATTTTCTTTTTTGCCAGCGACTAACCTTTGGATTAACTGTACAATAACAGATAGTCATCTTCACGATAATTTCCATACTTGTATGGTTTAAATTTAAATGCATTTCAACTCTTAGGCTGCTAAGTGCGACTTACTGACCTTTTGTGAAAGTGCAGTCTGATCTTGGATCTACAGAGTCCGATACGGAGATGCTTTTCCCCAAAATGTACCTGTGAAATAACAACATTTGGATTTTTGCCATCGGATTGAAGGTTTCATTTCATTTATTTAGCAGGATAAGGGTTAACACCGGTATTGTTCACATTTGGCCGCTACTGGGGCTTTAAGGAAGACATAGAGGATATTTGTTTTTTTCGGTGAAAAATCGAAATTTATTTCATCGAGTGAACATCATCGGTAATATTTTCACGAGTGGCGCGATGAAAATCATCGGTAATATTTTCACGAGTGGCTGTGCCACTCGTGAAAATATTACCGATGATGTTCACTCGATGAAATAAATTTCGTTCTTTCACCGAAAAAAACAAATATTCTATTTATTTCATGCTTCTAACGCATTTTTTTGTCGAGACTTTCTTAAAAATCAGTACAAATCGGTATTGTCACTGGTCGTACCCGTGTAATATCGAAAAATATTTTCACCGCTATTTCTCGATATCCTACCGGAAAGCATAAAATAAATCTGCATATTCCTTGAACCCTACTTCAGTAACGCTAGTCTTCCAAACTGACTAGATCTAGTTTGCTTAACTCTTCACCAAATGGCAAAACTGCAGACTAGTCCAGACTGACAACATGTAAAGACGACAAAATAAATGTCACTCAAAAATTGAAATTTGGTTTGGGAAGTGTAGAAAACATTATGGGAAAAGGAGAAAATGCTAGGTTACGAACTTTTTCTCCTATTCCCACAATATTTTCGAAAGCTTTTTTCTCAGGGTTGTTAACAGTCGGGATTGTGTGGTGAAAGATTAACTATTTAATGTTATACTTGTAACCAGCATTTCTTCCTTTTCCAACATTGTTTCATTTTTTTTGTTAAATTTCCTCAGGGTCGTTAAAAGTCGGGACTGTGTAGTAAAGGTTTAACTCTTTCTGCGCCAAATAAGCAAACTTGGCTTCTTTTGATGGCTGTAAATACAATCCACTAAGTCTCCGGAAAATTTATATCCTATAGGCTTGACCAAACAAGCGGAGGGCATAGATCAAAGATCAGACTGCACGTTCTGTGCAGTCTGATCTTGATCTATGCCGTCCGCAAAAGTCCCTGTTTTCGCCTATGGCGCTGAAAGGGTTAAAGTAATTTTACAATATCCTATCTGACCCTCTGATAATGCCACATGAAAAGGGACTTCATGGAATCGGTAAAAACATGTGGCAAAGTATATTTGAGCCATGCCCTGGCAAAAGGGCGCTTAATGCATCTCCGTGATGCATTATGCTAATCCGGCCATAACATAATTATGGATCCATAATGGCCACTACTTTAAGAAAGCGACTTGAAACGGGACTTCATGGAATCGGTAAAAACATGTGGCAAAGTATATTTGAGCCATGCCCTGGCAAAAGGGTGCTTAATGCATCTCCGTGATGCATTGTACTAATCCGGCCATCACATAATCATGGATCCATAATGGCCACTATTTTAAGAGAGCGACATAATCGCAAGGTAGACAGGTCCTTTGACATACAGAAAATAAACCGATAGCGAAAAGTTTTGGCCCAGGTCAGCCTGCGCGGACTGCGCAGGCTGATCTGGGTCGATACTTTTCGCAGATGCATTAAGCCCCCTTTTCACAGAGTATGGCGCATATAGTTTGTCGCTCAGTTCAGTAATGCCACACTTTAGCTACTATGGGGAAAAAAAATAACTGAGTTGACAATACACCTTTTCATTGCATATCTCTCCCACGAAGAGTCCAATTTTGACTTCATTCATTTTCCACACAAAAACTAGGCAGAGTATCAATAACAGATCAATCGCTTTACCAGCAGGCGATTTTTGAAGAGTGTTATCAATCACGTAATCAAAGTGCTGAAAGTAAAATCTGGGGACTTAACTTTTTTTTTCCCTTCAAGGATACATTTGTTAACCTTTTTCAGCTCCAATGGTCTTACGTGGACAGCATAGATCAAGATCAGATGCAGTCTGATCTTGGATATATACTGTCCACTTGTTTAAGTCAAACCCTCAGGATATGACTTTCGGTGGTTTATGTTTTCAACCGTCGAAAGGGGTCGAGTTTTATGTTTCGGGCTGTGAGAGTTAATTGTTTGTTTGTTTTTATGGTGTTCAACGCCATTTTCAATACTATTTCAGTTATATCACGGCAGCCAGTGCACGTATCTGTGCTTTCCTGGACTTTCTTTTTTTTTGCCCGTACTTCCAACAGTATTCTTCTTTGGCCACTAACTGCTTTCCAAGATAACCATCGTCGAAACTATGCTCGGCGGTAACAGAGAGAGAGAGAGAGAGAGAGAGAGAGAGAAATCCTGTCGCAATGACTATCATCAGTCTGCGAAAAGACATGTGCCCAGCTGGTGACTCGAACCAACGACCCCTGGTTTCAAGCACTGTACGTGTACGTCAAAGACTGAATGAGCTACCGAGCTTAGATTTTTCCTTTAGATATGAGCCATGCTCTGGAAAAAGGGGCTTAATGCATCTCCCTGGTGCATGATACCAAGCAAGTCATCACAGAATTTTGGGATCCAAAACATCCAATTTGTATAACAACCGACTGAATGCTGAGGTACACTGGTCGTTTGATATGCCTAAAATTTACGAAAAGCAAAAAAGTTTCGACTCGGATCAGCCTGCACGGACCAATTTGATTTTGCAATGAAGCCTTAGAGGCATGTTGGTTATCCATTTTTAACTCTGTATACGTAATAGATGACAAAATTTTATACTGGCCCAGATTGAAGCAGTTGAAAAGGAGAAAATATACCTAAATGTGACCCCAAAATAGAATTTTCTTTGTAGTAGGGTAGAAAACATTGTGGGAACAGGAGAAAACGCTGGTTACCAGCATTTTCTCATTTTCCCACAATGTTTTTTAAAAAAAACTTTCATTTTCAGGGTCGTAAAAACTCGGTACTGTGTGGTATAGGGGTTAGAGGGATGCTACTGAGGTCGCATCCCGCAAATTTCTTTCAAAAAAATTGGGTAGAAAAGTCGAATGAAGAGTATATTCGATTAATGATAGTTTCTGCTCTGATCTGAGATCATATAGACGTTTGAGCCATGCTCTGTGAAAAGGGGGCTTAATGCATCTGCAAAAGTATCGACCCAGGTCAGCCTGCGCAGTCCGCGCAGGCTGAGCTGGGCCGAAACATTTTGCTACAGATCGATTTTCTGCTTGTCCCAGGACCAGTCTACCTCATGATTCAGTCGGTCGTTAAACAGAATGGCCTTTGCACGTGTTCCACGTGTTCATGTGATGACTTGCTTGGTATCATACATCAGAGAGATGCATGAAACCCCCTTTTGCCAGATCATGGCTTATTTACATGTCATTTAAATGTCACTCAAAGATTTGAAATTTGTTTTGGAAAGGATAGAAAACATTGTGGGAAAAGGAAAAAATGCTAGGTTACGAATTTTTTCTCCTATTCCCACAATATTTTGGAAGGCTTTTTTTTCTCAGAGTTGTTAACAGTCGGGATTGTGTGGTGAAAAGTTAAATACTCAATGTTATACTGGTCACGAGCATTGCTCCTTTTCCTACAATGTTTCATTTTTAAGAAATTTAAAATTTCTCAGGGTCGTTTAAAGTCGGGATTGTGTTTGTTTATTGGTATTGCAGTTAAACGCAATTACATGTATTTACACAGTTTGGTAGGGATGTAAAAATTGTAAATGTTTTCTTCAATCGCCAAAGTGCACCGAACCAGTAATTTTGAATGAGAAGAGGATTGTGTACTGAAAACATGCTCTGAGATAAGTGAACTATGCTCTGTGAAAAAGGGCTGTTTAATGCATCTGCGAAAAGTATCGACCCAGGTCAGCCTGCGCAGTCCGCGCAGGCTGACCTGGGCCGAAACTTTTCGCTATTGGTTAATTTTCTCTATGTCCAAGGACCAGTCTACCTCACGATTTAGTCGGTTGTTAAAAAAAGCGGCTATTGTGGACCCATAATTATGTGATGGCTTGATCGGTACAATGCATCACGGAGATGCATTAAGCCCCCTTTTGTCAGAGCATGGCTCATTAGAAGTTGTTTTATTTTTTTGGTACATGTCATCATTAATATTTGGCACAAAGTAATTAATCTTGGACCCTAGACAAATATCTCTTGTAATTTACTTGTAATTTATTGTATATTATGCACGCTCTCTGTACTCCAGTATTTATGTCCTCTCTCTCTGTTTCTGTCTCAGTCTCTCTGTGTCTATCTGTCTGTCTGTCTGTTACTCTCTGTCTCTCTGCGCTCTCCATTTCACTATCTCTTGCTGTTTTTCTGTGTCTGTGTCTCTCTCTCTTGTTGTTTTCTCACCCTCCATCTGCCTGCTTGCCCCCCCCCCCCCCCCTTCCCCCCCTCTCCCTCACGACGGAAACATTTTTATCAAGAAAATCATTGTAAATTATATACATCCCCCTTTCAGAACATTTAACCATATCGAGTGAGTACTTATTCAACTTCGATAAGTGGGTACTTTTTATGATAAGGCCCCTTCATAGCAAGCCTGTGAGCGGCCGTCTTATCAGAACATAGATATTGAATTATCGATATCGGCCGGACTTTTATTCCAAGAATTACACTCCTAGCTTTTAACCCTTATCCTGATAAATAGAAGAAATGAAACTCTCAAGCCAATAGTAAAAACCCAAATTTTACCAATTCAAAGGGATATGTGGAGGAGAGCTATCTCCATATCGGACGGTGTAGATTCAAGATCAGACTGCACAGAACGTGCAGTCTGATCTTGATCTATGCCGTCCGTAAAAGATCAGTGAGTTGCGCTTGGCAGCCTAAGGGTTAATGATGACACATCACTCTAAAATGCTTCCGGGTCATAGTATCAAAAATTGAAACCAGGCACTTCTGCTGCAGTGTTTCCAAAGAACAAGGAAAGGCATGTCCAAAGTGTATTTCCTGCATTGGTCTGATGGTTTCTGTGCAACTGATGTGCAACTTGGGTTATTTCTTGGGAAACGACCTTTGCGCCTGTGACCACATAAAGGACACAGTCTACAACTGGCAGAAAAATGAATTTTAAAGTCAGGCCAAAAAATGAGCAAAAGATAGAGTGACCTAGCAACTTTTAACCTATTTTTGAAATTAATTTCTCTGCCATCGACGAATACAATAAAAATAGTGTTATCTTCACAATAGTTTCAATCATATGACTTTTGAATTATACAATTAAAATTTATATGCATTTTAACACCTGCTTTGTTTACTTCTGGCAGCCATGGTTACTTTAAATGCTTTTGAAAATATCAAGTGAAAAAGAGAAAATGCTGGTAAGCAGTATTTTCTGTTTTTCCCATAGTGTTTTGTAACATTTCACTTATAATTCTATCACTTGAGTAACTTTTAATTTTTCGTTTGCAAATTATTTAAAATGAACACATCTAATATTCTGTTTTCTTCTGTTTTTGTACAAAAGTAGAAAATGAGAGTTCGTGTAGAAAAATTCATCAGATTTTGAAATCCGTGTCATCTGACAACAAGGCAATGTTTATGACAAGCCCAGGTCTGTTCCTTTTCTCATGATTCTTTTCGAATAATTTCTGTTTTTTTTTTTCGGACAGAAATACATAGAGCTCTGGTTTTGTATGGTGAATAATAATAGTTAACTCTTTACCAAACGACAAAAAAGTGGGCTTGACCAAATTGAAAGAATTGGCAGACGACAATTTGAATGTAGTTCGAATGATGATTTTTGTACGTGGTAGGCTAGAAAACATCGTGGGAAAAGGAGAAAATGCTGGTTACCAGCATTTTCTCCTTTACCCACAATGTTTTCAAAAGCCTTCTGTCAGAATCATTAAAACACCGGATTGTGTGGTAAAGAGTTAAAATTGATCGCATTTCTTTGTGTTACCGTTTTTGTACATTCAAGGTCGCATCTAATCCTTCATTTTGTTGACTCTTTCACTACCAATGATGACTTAAGTAGCCTTTGCGAACGGTGTAGACCCAAGGTCAGACTGCACAGAACTTGCAGTCTGATCTTGATCCACACCGTCCGCTACCCTGTTGTTTAACTATGACAAACGTTTGTTTTCCATTGCAGTGGAAATCTATTTTTAGAACTCGGCAAAAGGTAATTTTCTGGAGTTAAAAGTCAAGGGAGTTAATTCTTTACCAAAAAAATAATTTCAGACTTGTCCAAATTGAAAGCGTTTGCAGACGGGTATTTAAATGTGGATTACATAATGGACTTTGCCTGTGATAGGGTAGAAAACATTGTTGGAAGAGGAGAAAATGCTGGTTACCAGCATTTCCTTCTTTTCCCACCATGTTTGCAAAAGACATTTCTTTTTCAGGGTCGTCAAAATTCGAAACTTTTGGTATAGATTTAAACGTGTACATAACACCCTTGAAGTGCCTTTCACAATGGCAGTTGTTCTTGCCGGCAGATTAGATCAAGATCAGACTGTGCAAAATTAGCAGTCTGATCGCAGATTTACACTGACTGCCGTGTTGAAAACTGCAATACATGTACTATGGTCTGCTTTTAATTCAAAAACGAAAATTGTTTGCTTTCAAGGGATTACCCCTTAACCGTATAATCCCGTGTCTTAAAGACCGTGAAAAAAATTGGCTTTTGAAAACATTGTGGGAAAAGGAGAAAATGCTGGTAACCAGCATTTTCTCCTTTTCCCACAATGTCTTTACTCTTTAAAAAACAAATCTTCTCATTTGGACCACACTATATTTGTCGTCTGCATTTGCTTTCAATTTGGATAACTCTAAAATTTTGTAGTCTGGTAGAGTTAAATAACGTCGTCTTCGTTTCAAATTACTCAATTTTATAAACAATACGAGTTACGGTCCTTTAGAACGGTGGCCTTGATTGCTTTTCTGTTGTAACCAAGTTTTGAATGTGGGCCAGGTAGGACGGTTTAGCACACAATTGCATTGTGACATAAATCTGTATTGTAACATATTTTGACTTACACACACACACACACAAATAGAATCACAACAGAGGGCACCTGAAAGAGCAGAAATGTCTGAATTTTTCATCAAAGGAACAAAACGTTTGAGCCATGCTCTGTGAAAAGGGGGCTTAACTTTTTACCAGCCGATAAAATTTTAGCCTTGCCCAAACTGAAAGCATTTGCAGACGACAATTTCAATGTGGCTCAAATGGGGGTCCCTATAAACTCAGAAACGGAACCGAAACGAAACGGAACGAAACGCAACGAAACGGAACGAAACGCAACGAAACGGAACGAAACGTTACGAAACGGAACAAAACGCAACGAAACGGAACGAAACGAAACGAAATGGAACGAAACGGAACCAGACCCAACGAAACGAAACGAAACAGAACGAAATAGAACAAAATGAAGCAGAAGTAAAACCTGAATTAGTTTTTTTCTTTTAAATCATCTTCCTCTTGATTGCAATTAATGCAAATAGGTAAATATTAAAATTTGATAGCAGCTGTACGCACGAAGATCAGGTTATTGCAATGAATCTGTATTATTGTTCACTTTGTCATGGAAATAAATCATCATTAAAATGTTCTTCAGTTATAGAGAAACTGTCAGTGAAGCAATTACGTCGCTGCTCAGGCAAAGCTCTATAATTGCGATGGCGGCGCGTCAGAACCGAGCCAATGTGCGGGCGACGTCTGAGCAAACCGTTATCAGCTAAACAATCCCGGGGATAACAGCAGCTGTAACTGTTGCTCGTAGGTCTCGTAGGTACTGATTAACGATATATTGGTCTTAGGCTCGAGTCGTAACGCGCCGTCTGCCGCTACTTGTAAGTCTTTTGCACTTCAGGTTTGCGCAAATCGCTGCAGATGGCTGCTGAATGCTTGCGCGAATGCACCAACATGAACTGCAACCTCTGTAGTAGGTAGCCCAGCCTCCAGCATACCTATGACTCTTTCTGGTAAATTTTCTTTAAGTCTCGGCATCGATATTTCTGATCAGTATGTGGACTGGATATGTCTATTCCTTACATCCACCGAAGCTCGAATTTGCCTTAGATAGCCACCAGGCCCCGTGCTTATAAAGAAACGTTGAGAACGATCTCATGCTCAGCACAAAACCGTACTCAACGGCTTGAGTTTTGCTCACGGGAGTTTTAAACTCAGACGCTGCTTATAAACGTCGCTTGAGAACGTTCTCAGCTGAGCACAGTACGCACTTAAAACTTCGTGAACGTAAGCAACCAAACTACTAAAAATAGCCGATACCAACAGATTCGGCCCAAAGAAGATTCGACCGATGGCCCATGGCCGACCACGTTTTTAGAGAATATATGTGACGCCGGCAAGAGAAAGGGGTCTTACGGCTCCGACGTCAATTTCGAGAAAACATGTTTTAAAGTTTGCGCGTCATATTTTTATACGACTACCACCATATTTTTGGCTTTAAACACATATTGTTGTTTGTATATTGTCTCCTAAGTCTGTCTACACGTACTTCAGTCACAAATCGATAAAATGAAGGCCGCCGAAGTCATTCAGTCCGTACCGAGTGTATCACTTCCTGCATGAAAACAGCGATGACCTCATTTAGATACGATGACATAAAAATCAGTTTTAAAGGTAACTACGGTGACTACTTACAAGAATATGCCTTAGGTAAGATTTGTGTATTTTTACATTTTGCGATAAGAATTTCTATCTCAATATTTCTTCGCGAAAATAAAAATTTTCGACACTTTCAATGACCCGGAAGTTGTGTCATCGGTAACTAAAACTAGTACAAGTTTTGTTTGTAGCAACGGTTTTGTTATACATTGTTTCAAAATTTTAAAAGTAACTGAACAAACGAGTCCGCAAACTTACTCTCCCACTGTCAGTATGATTTTACATAAAATAATCATGTACCAGGACAACATTTTTGTTGAATAATTGAGAACAACATATCGGTTGTCACGGTTGAAAAAAACTACCCAACTTTTGAAAACAAACTTGATGAAGAATCCAGTGTTTTAAATGTAGACATATGATCCACAGTGAATCCGATAATTATTCAGGCAATGCCAACAGTGTTATATTTGAAACCGAAAACTAAGAATCTTTATGTTTGTGTGTGTTGGCCTTTATTTATTACGTTTAAAGTTTATGGTTATTCAGTACAAAGGCAGACATTGGAGTGGAACTGTGTGTTTTGCATCTCTTGTTAAGTTAACTAAAACTTGAATGGAAATGAAACATGGTGAACATGTTAGATTCTGAAACTTATCATCATTTACCTATGTATTATCCGACTTCAGTTTGGCTTGTATTTATACCATTTCATAAATAAACTGAAGGTGGGAGCTCTATGGTAAACAGTCAGGCATATAGAAAGCAACAATGATTCTTAAGCAATTTGACAGAGGATCAGACCATTGGTTGGTTTCAGATTATCGGATGGTAATTGGAAATTCTAAAACCTGTATTACAGATATTCTTTCTTTATTCCACTAAGTACCCACAACACAGGTTTTATGTCATTTAAGTTATTTTCAGTATGTATATTTTCAGTATGTATATTAGTTTTATTCTTGTCAGTGCAAAACTTTCATTACTTTCATTCTCATCCCAGGTAAATAGACACATTTGACTGATGGTGAAGTGATTAGTGAAGGAACAGACAGTGTAGTTAGCATGGCACAGCATTATTTCTGATCTTCAAGACCTGGAGGTCAGCATTCATAGAAAATGACAGGTATGTCTTGTTCAACAATCTAGCTTACAGAATGTTACTTTTAACTCTTTTGCTGCCAAAATAAATGAATTCAGCTTATTTCAAAGTCTGAAAGTAGATTAAAAATAAACATCCAAAGGCAGCTTTTTCTCTCACATTCAACATGCAAAGATGACTTTATCTGTCACATTTGTGTTCTATGATTATATTCAATCTTGCATTTTTTTTTTCCACCTAATTATGAGTATGATTGCAAGTGATAGACATACCAATGTTTTACAGACTTAAAGCAATTTTTCAGTTATAAATACAAAATAAACTGCTACCTCACTGAAAATGACATATTTACATACATAAGCACCAAAAATACATAGCCTGTGAAGCAATTACCAGTGATACATCAATGGTTATAGGAACATATTGTGAAATCTTCTTCAGATCCACTTTGGTAAATAGATCTACTATCAACAAGAAAATATTGTTGTAAATCTTCTTCATTGTGGAGAGTTTTAACAGGTTTGTGTATTTTCTTGTCAAAGATAGTTTCTTTGTAGAAATGAAAAGGTGAAAATTTTCATAAGAAAAAAAGGTTGTTGTTGCTTTCATTTCCAGTAGGTGTCAGACTTAGTAAACATTAAAAAGTTACAGCATGGTCAACAAATATCTGTGACAGTCATAATACTAATTTCAGAACATTATCCTTAACCACAGCTGCCAAATCTGTACAGTTTACTATATCATGTTCAGTCAGTCATTTTCAGTAGACTTTCTGGTGATAAATTTCTCAAAGAAGGAGTGAAAGGATGAGACTAAAATTTGACTGTTTGTAGCTAGACTGCATGAGCATATAAGGTGATTTTGGTGTACAAAGGCAAAATTTCACTCATGATATAGATATATAGCATCAAAGTTACAAAAGTGAGCTGGGTAGGTCTTTGCAACTGTCATTCAGAGATGACATCTATCACTTAACTCTAAACCAAATTGAAAAGTTAAGGACTGGTTTCATTTTCAGACAACAAATTAAAGTGCGGCTCAATTGATGAAACAGTCTTAAAAGGTATAAAACATTGTGGCTAGCGGAGAAAATGTCAATTACCAGCATTTCCCCATTTCTCACTGTTAACAAAGTCCTTCCTATGGATACTAAACCAGAATAAGGGTTAACACAAATAATTCTCTCTCCTCAAAAGAATGCATTTCTACATTAAATAGGTAAAGACAAAGACATTCAGTACAGTATGATGGTGCCTGGACAATACCATTCCATTTTTTCTCCAGACGGGTGCTTTGGTATTATGAGAGGCTCACATGGAGAGCTATTGCATAATTTACATTAAATCAGTTGAACTCTAGTGTATAAGTGTCCACAGTGTGCCACAGTTGGTAAAGGATACTTGAATATGTCACTTGTGCAATCAATCTTTTTCTTTTTAAAACCAAAGCTATTTGAACCATGTAAGTTACAAATGTCCAGTCAGTTAGATATTCCTTTTCTTACTGATAAGTAGCTCAAGATCAGACTTCTTTTACAATGTAGATCAAGATCAAACTGCAAAAAGTGTGCAGTCTGATCTTTGATCTGTATCTTTCGTGTTGACAATACTTATGGCAGACACTTGTGTAATTATATTACTATTGCCCTTTTTTCTTAGACTGGAAAAAGTCCATTCAACACCTTACCAAATGACAAAATTCTAGCCTGGACCAAACTGAAAGCATTTGCAAGGCCAAGTAACTGTTGATAAAATGATGATGATGATTTCTCTTTTTGATGGGATAGAAAACATTAGGGGAAAACAAGAAAATGCTGGTTACGGACATTTTCTCTTTTTCCAATAATGTTTCCAAGAGGACTTTTTTTTCTGGGGATGGGGGCCGTTAAACTCTGGATTGTGTGGTAAGCGGTTAAATTGTATGGTAGGAGTTAAACTAATTTGTATATTTCAGTACATGTATTTTTGACAAATTTGGATATTTGCTTAGTTTATTACAAATGTTACGTGTATATAATCAATAGTCGTGGTATGCTACAGAAATAAATAACTTAGAGTAGTAATACTGTTTTCTGTCACTGTCCCACATTCAGGCTTGTAATGACATCCCTCTCTAACTGGACTTAAAACAACTTTTTATGTATCTGAAGCTGAAAGCTTTAAAAGGAGAAATTGCGTGCAAAAGTTGATTGAATATCATCTTATTATGTTTTTGATGCTGCTGAAAAAAATAGTTTCCTCTGTTATAAGTAAATCTGTGTGTTCTAGATATGTAATTTGTAATGGGCTTTGGACAGTCTAAGATAGCTGGTAAAGTAAAGGGTTAAAGTGTAGGTTTGATTGGTCTGTGGAAGACAGACAAAGGTATATGAGATGAATTAAAGATAACATTGAAATATAATCCTCTTAGTCAATTATTCAATCTATTTACCAATGAATTAAAGCATTGAAGCAAAACGTTCACCTCCTGTAGACTAATGACGTCATGTGCACCACGTCCTAGATCTTTTACCATTGTCTCCCTTTAGTAAAAAGCTTATAACTTCCTTTTTTTTTAGGAATTTTCATTCCATATTCACAGATTGTGTTCTAGACATGTAGGTGCATCCAAATATGGGAAAAACTTAAAAAGTGATTTTTTGGCCATGATACGCCTTTCTGCAATCACTGACACATATAGTAAATGATTTGAGGTTTCCGTGAAACAATAAATTACATAACAATAGAAGTTAAGCATATTTTAAGTACTTCATTATGATTATTTCTACTATTTCATTTTTTGAATGTTTCCAAGACCCGGCCACCCCCCCCCCCCCCCCCACACCTTTTAAGAAGTTGTCATTGATTAAGTTTTTTTTTCCGTTATTGGAGACAGGTGTTGGTGATGAAAGCCAGGTAAAGATGTGACAAACGCCGTTATGCAGTATCTCTATCCATTTTCTACAATTTAAATCAATTAACTATCCATAGATATCCTTCTTACCGAACTTCGTTGTTATTTATCAAAAACCTGTCCCTCTTGATATGAACCGTAGTTGCAGTCACTCATTCAAGTATTTCTTTGGGCATTTAATAGACTTAAAATTGAGAAAGGCTTGAACTGAAGTGTGTTTTGAACAGCATTTCCGATTCTGCAATAAGCAGATGTTGTGGCATGCTGAAGCATTGTCACTTCTGCTTTTTGTCAAGGATCAAATATGAACAAAAACACGCATAGGTACATAATATAGATTATACCTTTTGTTTATATTTCAAACGTAATCGTTTTATAAACAGTCAATCCAGACAGGCCTAAATAATTACATGTAAGTATATGTACGTACATGTAGGGGAAAGCCGGGTAAAATTCGGACGCTTTTTGCAGCATCTTTGCGGAGGTTCAATTATGCGGTATAGTGGTGAAACTCGGACGCAGGTCCACCCTTGCTCATTCGGGCTATCATTTTACTTGCATTTTATTCGCAAAGTGTCTAGTGAAATATGAGGCAAGATGTTAAGAAAGATCGTTTCTTCAACATATTGCAAAACGCGTAAATTCGGACCCGATAGGAAAAATATGGATTCCAAAGAGAGGAAACCCGGACAAGTTAGTTATCGCAGGGTAAAATTCGGACAGCTTGAACTTTTGTTTAAAAATCTAAATCATCAATTATAGATTTTTGGAGATGAGATTCATCAATCTGCGTATTATTATTTTCTAATCAGTTGATCATTGACACAGAATATATCGATTAGGATGATTGTTACTAAATCCACTTGTTTGTTATTCCGAGGATTTTCTTTAACAACTTAACAAAACTATAATGAACCTTTATCAGCCCTTTTCCAGACAATGAGTTTTGTTATATTTACAGCAATATGGTTTTTTGGAGGGACCGATCGGAATAAACCTTAGCATTAGCTATCGGTTTATGCCAGTTGATTGCTGCCAGTCCGAATTTATACCAAATCTGAAAAATAGTGGGGGAAACTCGGACAACTTAAAATCTTCTTATTTTCTCATTTGTGTGTGTGTGTGTGTGTGTGTCTAAAAGTAGTTAAAATTGTTATAATCGTGTTGTTTATTAATTCATCTGTCAACAGACATCAGTTCTATAATTGTTTTCATTTATACTATACCTTTTATTGGTTCGAGAACGGGACCTGCATGAATCCGCCTTTTTTTGAAGTCACCCAACTATCAAAACGAACGCGTGGGTGGATGACTTTAAGAAACTCAAACTAAGTCACCATCTTCGTGACGTAATTACTTTATCGAATTCCTTAAATAGGACAGAAAGCCTATTTCAAAGAGGAGATATTTTAAGGAATTGGTTCTGCTTTTCGTAAAAAAAAAAAACGTGGATTTTAGACAGTCGTCCTGCACACAAAAATAGCATGTTCTAATCGGATGGTGTCGACAGCTGATGCTTAAGCCGATCCAGCTAGTTTGCCGGAGCCTGCACACACACAAAAAAAAATGAATTCTAGCCCTGAGCAAAAAAAAGTGATTTTGGGGGAAAAACCATGGAAGATTTTAGCAGTTTTAACTGAATCACTGCATACACTAACTTCGGTGGTACTTTCTAAGATAAGAAGCCACCAACATTAAAATGTATCGATAACAGAAGTAGCAACCAGCCTTAATAATATTGATTATATGTCAACCAATCAACTTTCGTTTAAAAATAGATTTCCTTCGAGCTTTTGTTTTCAAAATTCCAACTAAATTACCAGCATTAACTGGAAAAACTCCTGTTTTCTCTTTCCAGCTTCGATTTCGCTGGGGAAAACGATATAAATATGTTGGCAAAACATTTAAACCAACACCTCTTTTCTTTGTACATACACTGATCTGCCGTCGTTCTACCAAAATAGGCCTATTCAAACTGTCCTCGACACGAATCATGAATTGCACCGGTCGCTAAATTCCTCTGAGCAATCCAACTAGAAAGGTTGAACATTTTAGGAGGGACATATTTTTCTTTATAAATCGCAGGTGCGCCAGTTTTGAGCAAGCCAATGATAAAACTATGCCGTCCCTATTCCAAACCGATATCGTTCAAATTCTGTACCGTCACGAGTACGAAACTCCAAAGGGGTAACTTCGATCTTCAAAACAGCGCGGTGTTTGCCCCCTTTCACACCGAACCTGTCTTCTAAAGAGGCGAAGGTATGCGGCGGCATTCATTATCACGGAATACAAGACAGAGCAAACTCTCTTGAGTCTGGTTCAGACCATACTCAGCAGAATTTGAGTTTCATGCTCAGGTGAGTACGAT
This sequence comes from Tridacna gigas, assembly GCA_945859785.2. NCBI lineage: Eukaryota > Metazoa > Mollusca > Bivalvia > Cardiida > Cardiidae > Tridacna > Tridacna gigas. Next base: position 105,457,773 of record OX244028.2, read on the forward strand.
CTCAAGCTCAGGATTCTTTATAAGCACAAAATTCTGAGTCGGACTCAGGGCTGAGCAAGAAACCTCTCCTTGAGCATGAGATTGTGCTCAAGAAAGTTTTATAAGCACGGGGCCAGGTCTTTTAGCTAGGAATTATCTGCCCAATTTTGCAAACTATGAACGGTTTTAAATATTACCACACGTGTAAACATAACGTATATAATATTTATGTACGTCTCAAAGGTAACATTGAAAACTCTGCACATACTTTACGAAAGTTTTTTTTGTTTAGTATATACAAAAATCGTTGGTCCTGGAGCAGCTGCGACATTCGCGGTCTTCGTTTGATAACGGTGTTTATCCTTAATTATAACATGTATTATCATTTTTTAAGACGTGAACATTGTGAGTTCCTTCGATGTTGGGGGAAAAAGGGTTTGGGTTCTAGTTCAGTCAGTTCCCGATTTTCTTAAAGTAACAATAGCTGCCAAAAGTAAACAAAGCAGGTATTGAAATACATTTAGATTTAAATCGTATCATTCAAAAGTATGGAAATTATTGTGAAAATGACAATCTGATATTGTACAGTTGGTCAAGGTGTTAGTCGCCGGCAGAGAAGCTAATTTCAAAACCAGGTTAAAAGTTGCCAGGTTACTCCATCTTTTGTTTACTTTTTTCCTGATTTTAAAATTCATTTTTCTGCCAGTGACTAACAACTGGACTTACCATACAATAACAGATTGTCATCCTCACAATATTTTCCATACTTTTGAATTGGTATGATTTAAATTTCAAATGTATATTAACACCAGCATTGTGTTTTTGGCCGCTAGTGGGCCTTTAACTCATATAATTTTCACATAGACAGCAATTTAGCATAAGAAGAGTGAATTTTTTCCTCGATATTTTCATAATAATCAATACAGTGTCATAGTTTTCTTTCAAAGAAAACAATAACCTTAGTGTTGTCGTGCGAATAATAATTATTATCCTTATCCGCTGTATGTCGTGCGGTAAGGTTTCTTACCCGCCAGACAGCGGTGTAACCTACTTAACCCTTGGGCTGCTAAGCGCGACTCACGGACCTTTTGCAGACAGTGTAGATAAAGATCAGACTGCACAGAACGTGCAGTCTGATCTTGGATCTAAATTGTCCGATAGGGAGATACTTTTCTCCCTAAAATACCTTTGAAATTTATAGCAAAATTTGGGTTTTTAATATATGCTTGAAAGTGTCATTTTCAAGGATTTAGCAGGGTAAGGGTTAACATTTTCAGATGACTTTAAGATAAGCTACTGCTTACAGTCAGATCCTGTGCGAATGTTCGGATTCATTTGTATACATGCTGTACATTTATTTGTAACAAAGTAGTGCCTTTGAAACTGAAGATGATTTCTTCTAGACTGAATTTATCTCCCTCTGCCAGTGTAGCCATTCACCTTTAACGAACAGACCTACTCATTTTCTCTTTTCATGCCTGAATCCATCTCTGTATCTTACAGGTTCTGCCGAGACGTTCATTACATTGATTTATCATTATGAGGAAAATGTACAAATGAAAAAGAAAAATCTGTGGGGACTCGATATACTGGCAAGGGTCGACTGAAAGCATTTTGAAGGGTTGATTAATTGATTGATTGTATGGTGTTTAACGCCGTTTTCAACATTATTTCAGTTATATCGCGGCGGCCAGTGCACCTATCCATGCTTTCCTGGAGTTTCTTTCGCCAGTACTCCGCACAATTTTCTATCCAAGCCACTGGCTGCTTTCCCACATGGGCATTGTCCAAACAGTGGTCAGCGGTGAGAGAGGAATGAATCCTGTCGCAATGACTATCAACAATCCTCGGAAAGAAATTGGCCAAGTCCTCCTGTTCTCAAGTCCTGTACGCTACCGACTGAGCTACGGGACTCGGCACATCTTGAAGGGCATCGACTAAAATCCTCAAAGGTATTCACGGCATAATATGGTGTTCGTGCGAAATATGACGGCTGCCTGCGAGAGTGATATAATATCAAAATGAAACTGATTAACTGGATGATGTTTAAGGCCGTTTTCAACATTATTTCAGATATATCGCAGTGGCCGGTGCACCTATTTATGCTTTCCTGGAGTTTCTTTTGACAGTAATACGCACAATATTCTTTAGAAGCCACTGGCTGCTTACCCACATAAACATCGTCGAAAAAATGGTCACTGTGACAGTGGAATGAATCCTGTCGCAATGATTGTCATCAATCCTTGGAAAGAAATTAGCCGAGCACCGAACCAGCGACCCCCAGTTCTCAAATCCTATACGTTACCAACTGAGCTACAGGGGCTGGGTACCAAAACGAAAGAAGAACAGAATAGAAAGAAAATATAATCCCATTCCTTCCAAAATCTTGCATCAAATATATTGGAGTTTGAGCAATTTTCCCAAACACAGGTCCTGGTAACGGATTGTCGTTTAGATTATCTAATTCTGATTCTGACTAGGTTTTCAAACCAGCAAATCACGCACGAGATGACTCAAAATTTCAGTTGTTTCTGTGTGCTCTCCACATAAAAGGTGGGATAATCCAAGAAGAATGATACAAAAGAAATATAATAAACTGAGAAAAAAATATAGTGGAATATTGCTAGATTTCGTTCTATTTCGTTCTATTTCGTTTCGTTTCCTTGGGTCTGGTTCCGTTTCGTTCCATTTCGTTTCGTTTCGTTCCGTTTCGTTGCGTTTCGTTCCGTTTCGTAACGTTTCGTTCCGTTTCGTAACGTTTCGTTCCGTTTCGTTGCGTTTCGTTTCGGTTCCGTTTCTAAGTTTATAGGGACCCCTCAAATGGTGCAATTTTTCTTTGATAGGGTAGAAAACATTGTGGGAAAGGGAGAAAATGCTGGTTACCAGCATTTTCTCCTTTTCCCACAATGTTTTCAAAAGGTTTCATTCCCAGGGTCGTTAAAAGACGGCATTGTGCGGTAAAGGGTTGAGGCATCTTCGTGACGTGTTGTACCGAGCAAGACATCACATAAGTAAGGATCCATAAAATCCACCTTGTCTAAACCCCCGTTTACACTATGTTCCCAGCGACCACGGCAGCCACGTTTCAAGCCACCGTGGACGAAACGGGATGACCGTGAGACAACGTAGGGGAACGGGATCGACAAACGTAACTAGCCGTGATTGCCGGGGCTGCCGGGGCAAATGTTTAAACTGTCAAAACATCTGCCACGGCAGCCACGGCGCAGATGACCTACTTTATAGACCGTAGTAAAACGGGATGAACGCAACGAAACGTGACAGTACGTTACAGACCGTAACAAAACTTGGACAGTGTCCGTAGCGGGACGGGAAGCAACAGTATTACCCGGCAACTTACGATCCTATGAAGTTGCGTTACGGTCTGTCACGTTTAGTTCCCGTTTAGCTGCAGCTGCTTCCGACTAAATCATAATGTAGACTGGTCCTTGGACATACAGAAAATTGACCAATATAGCGAAAAGTTTCGGCCCAGGTCAGCCTGCGCGGACTGCGCAGGCTGACCTGGATCGATACTTTTCGCAGATGCATTAAGTTCCCTTGTCACAGAGTATGGCTCATCTACTCTTGATTAAATTAAAAGCATTTGCAGACGACAATTTAAATGCGACTCAAAAAGGTTTTATTCGCTCTAAATTTTGTCGTCTGGCAAAAGAGTATAAGAACAATTATAATCGATGACAAAACGTCGTTTCCAGTAACAACTAAACACATTATTAGCTGCAGACTATCTTTTTCAACTTGCAGCCTACCAAATTTGGAAAACATTGTGGCAAAAGGAGAAATTGCTTGAAACAAGTGATTTCTCCTTTTGCTGCAATGTTTTTACACTATGTTAAAGTCTATAAAATCTTTTATAAAAGTAATTCATAATGAGCAAGATGATATATTTCAAAATCGTCTGCTTTGAGTTTATTTAAGGAAGAAAGTTAATGATAGTAAACCCAAGTTACCATAGCAATGAGAAGTCGTATTCTTTCACTGCTTTTATCAAGAAACTCTTTAACGCTTTACCAAACGACAAAATTTTAATCTTGTCCAAATCCAAAGCATTTGCAGACGACAATTTAAGTGTGGCTAAAGTGTGGATATTGTTCTTTTAAAGGGTAGAAAACATTGTTGAAAAAGGAGAAGATGCTGATAACCAGCATTTTCTCATTTTCCCACAGTGTTTTCAGAGGCCTTTTTACGTTGGTTAAATACGAGTATTGTTTAGTAAAAATTCACCATTTAGAGAAGATGAAGATTTACCCTCTCCTGCTTTCGTGACACTGAGTGAGGAGACTTTTGAAAATATTGTGATGGAAAGAAAAAGAGAAAATACCAGTCAGTTACCATTTTTACCACATTTGATTTGTCGTCTGCGGATGCTCTCAATTTGGACGAGTCTAAAATTTTGTTGCCTGGTAAAAGAGTTAAAATTCTGAGGACCCCTTCACATAATTTCTTCAGGACAGTCGTAGACAAAATCTACTAGTTAAATGATTGCCCTGAAAAAGGGTAGAATCTTCATCCCTATTATACACTGAATAATTTTATGAATGAATGAATGAATTTATTTGACTTTAACAAAGTTTTTCGCCATACAACATAATAATACAAACAATGTAAATGACACGTGACACACTCACAATCTCTCATGCACATCTTACAAAAAATAACCTATCACACTATCAGTTAGATATAAGAATAGTTGAACCCCTTATCAGTATAGTTAATGTAAAATTTTAAAATTTTTATCAAACGAATCTGACATTTAAGGTAACGTATGCAGTTGGGGTGAAATACTGAAATTAAATATTGCATGAAAAATTGAAATTAAAACAGACAGAAGTAACGTTAGAGGATGTCAATTTATATGTAACCGTCTACTAATCATTCCCAGAAAACAAGGCTTTTGAAAATATTGTGGAAAAACGGAGAAAATGCTGATTACCAGCATTTTGTTTCTTTTCCTAAAATGCTTTCTGCTTACTATATTTAGGAAAATCTCATTCCTTGACCCACATTTCTTTTTTCGTCTGCCGATTTTATTTAGTTTGGACGTATATAAATTTTGTCGTCTGGTAGAGAATTATTCAGCATCCATGGGTTTAACTCTTTCCCAAACGACAAATTTTGGACTAGTCCAAATTGAAAGAGTTTGCAGACGACAATTTCAAATTTGATGAAAATGGCAGAAAGTTATCAAAAAGGGTAGAAAACACGTTACGAACAATTTCTCCTTTTCCCACAGTGTTTTCAAAAGACTTGTACTGCAGACACGTGAAAACCAGGGCTTGTTTGGGAAAGGGTTAACTCTTTACCACACGATGACGACTTTTAACCACCCTGAGAAAGAAGCCTTGTGGAAACATTGTTAGAAAGGGAGAAAATGCTGGTAACCAGCATTTTCTCCTTTTCCAACAATTTTTCTGCCCAATCCAGGAAAAATTGCACCGTTTGAGCCCCATTGAAATTGTCGTCTGCAAATGCTTTTAATTTGGACAAGGCTAAAATTTTGTCGTCTAGTATAGGGTTAAGGGCCCTATTTTCTTGTCTTGTAATTGTTAGACTTATTGTGTTCCTTTTTATGACCCATGATTTATGTATGCTAGTTTTAGACCTACAGATTAATGCTTTATCGAAAGAATCACGTGTTATTAAACAACCATGAAGGAGAAAGCTTTTGAAAACTTTGTGGGGGGGGGGGGGCGGGAAAGGAGAGAGTGCTGGTGAGCAGCATTTTCTTCTCTTCCCCCCCCCCCCCCCCCCCCCCCCAATGTTTTCTATCCTTTCAAAGACAATTTCCTATTTTTGACACATTTTCTTTGTCGTCTGCAATTCTTTTAATATGGACAAGTCTATAATTTTGTCTCTGGTACAGAGTTCAACCATTAAGAACTACAACAGAAGTGAAATATTTGCAAGAAGCGGAAATGGCATTTTTCAGTTTACATTGGAAAGCAAGTGGCCATGTTTGACAAGAATAAATGTTTCATCTTTACACCAGGAATTCATCATTATGTTAACTGACCAAAGTGTTTTAAATAACCTTTAACAATAAAATCCCGAGTTTTTAACGATCTTGCATAGGAAGTCTTTAAAAACATTGAGGGAAAAGGAAGAAAATGCTAGTAACCAGCATTTTCTTCTTTTCCCACAATGTTTTCTTCTATTCCAAAGACAGATTCCACCATTCGAGCCCCATTAAATTTGTCGTCAACAAATGCTTTCAATATGGATGAATCTAAAAGTCTGTTGTTTGGTAAAGAGTTAACTAATATAACTGTCGAAAAATGGCGAGATAAAAGTCCCAAACAAAACCTTAAGTCCTTTCCTACATTATCCCGGGTTTTACGACCTTCAGAAAGAAAGCTTTGGAACGCATCGTGGGAAAAGTAGAAAATGCTAGTAAGTGTTTCCTGCCCTATCAAAGACAGAAATCATCATTAATCTGACATCTGCCAATGCTTTCAATTTGGTCCAGCTTAAAATTTTGTAGTTTGGGAAAGAAGTCGTATCTTCCTTGTCGCTAGGAATTCCAGCTAGGGGTGGGGTCCTGCGTGGCTAAGCGATGACGATGTAGGGTTCACTCCCTGCAGGTCTTTGGATCGATCCTTTTTTCAGGCTCTGTGGGGTTTTGGCGGAAGTGCCCTTAAGCAAAGACTCTTAAATGCCTTAGTCTAGTACTGATGAGACCAAGGACTGACCGTGAGATAAGAGGGCTGTTGCCTTGTTATGACTGAAATAATGTTGTCAGCGGGCTATAATGTTATCCATTCAATCTTTGAGCTAGAGAAAATGCCTGTCAACTCCTTACCAAACGACAAAATTTTAGACTGGTCCAAATTGAAAGGATTTGCAGACGACATAATTATTAAATGTAGCTCAAATGATGATTTTTGTTTGGAATAGGGTAGAAAACATGGTGGGAAAAGGAGAAAAATGCTGGGTACCAGCATTTTCTCCTTTTCCCACAATGTTTTCAAAAGCGTTCTCTTGCAGGGTACTTAAAACTCGGGATTGTGCGGTAATAGGTTAAATAATGCCTCACTATGAGAATAGAAAAGAAAATTTTGCTTTGATGTTTTTGTCTTTTATTTTTGTTGGTTTTTTTAGATTATTTACTCTGAATTTTCTCTTATCGAAATCATGATAAAATATAACCGTTGGCCGGAATTCGGAGAAGAACTTAATAAGCTTCCGTTCTGATCCATTTCTTCAGTATATGTGTAATATGATTATATTGTTTGCTGTAGATTGTTATATACTGATGAATAAAATATGTTTAAACTAAAACTTTGCGGAAAAAAAAAAAAGAAATGTTACTCGAATTCTGAAAATGCACCACGATGCGGGCATGAGCCATTCTTTGATCCCAACTATCGACCCGAATTAAATACATGTGAGCGACGCTCTGGGAAAAAGGAAATTTGATCCAACTTCGTAATGCATTATACAGAACGTGTTGTTGCGTGTACCCTTATCATACTTTACCCTTTACCAAACGACAAAATTTTAGACTAGTCCAAAATGAAAGCATTTGCAGACTACAAAATAAATGTTACTGAAAAATGGAATTTTTTTGGGGGTAGGGCAGAAAACATTGTGGGAAAAAGAGAAAATGCTGGTTGCCAGCATTTTTTCCTTTTCCCACAATGTTTTCAGTAGGCTTCTTTCTCAGAGTTGTTAAAAGTCGGGATTGTATGGTAAAGGGTTAATAAGTTAACCCTTTACCAATCGACAAAATTTTAGACTGGTCCACATTGAAAACGTCTGCAGAACTACTGATTATATGTGACTATAGAAACTTAAATCCCTCTTTTGAAGGATAGAAAACATTGCGGGAAAAGGAGAAAATGCTGGTTATCAGCATTTTCTCCTTTTCCCGCGATGTTTTCAAAAGCCCTCTCCGTCAGATTCGTTAAAATTCGGGACTGTTTGGTAAAGGGTTAAATGAAACCTTCAAGCCGATGGTAAAAATCCCGAATAATGCTATTTCAAAGTCATGTTTTGGAAAAAAAAACCCTCCTTATCGGACAGTGTAGATCCAAGATCAGACTGCACGTTCTGTGCAGTCTGATCTTGATCTACACTGTCCGCAAAAGGTCAGTGAGTCGCGCCTAGCAGCCTAAGGGTTGAATAGATTATTTTTGTCTAAAAAGGGGGTGGAACATATTGTAGAATGGTCCTCTGATATGCAGAAAATTTATCCATTGCAAAAAGTTTCGATTAGGTCAGCCGGCGCGGACAGCGCAGGCTGACCTGAACGATACTCTTTGCAGATGTATTTAATTTCCTGTTGACAGCGCATGACTCATGTATCATTGTAATCGAAAAATGTTTAACTATAAATCAAATTTTAATTTCATGGTGCAATTGTAAAGCCGGGCTTACATTTCTTATTACAGGTACACGTTAATTCTGTCTCTTTACCAAACAATCTCGTACTTAAAGACTCTGACAAAGAAGGCTTTCTGAAACATTTTAGGAAAAGGAGGAATTGGCATTTTTCTCCATTTCCAACAACGTTTTAGAACTACCCTTTCAGGGACATGTCCTATTATTTCAGTATGTTATTTGTCGTCTGCAAATGCTTTCAATTTGGATGAGTCTAAACTTTTGTTCTCTGGTAAAGGGTTAGCAGGTTTGTGTTATTATAATTGAGCCATGGTATGTGAAAAGGGGGCTTAATGCATCTGCCAAAAGGTATCCACCCAGGTCAGCCTGCGCAGTTCGCGCAGGCTGACCTGGGCCGAAACTTTTTGCAATTGGTCAATTTTATGCAAGCCAACGAACCAGTCTAATTCATGATCCCGTTGGTTATTAGACAAACTGGATTTTATAGATTCATCAATGTGTGATGAATTACTTGATATCATGGATCAAGGTGATGCTTTAAGCCCCCTCATACCAGAGCGTGGCTCAATTATAAGTCTTAGTCATTAATCTTTTAATCCTGCACCTGTTGTTCAAATTTAACTTTCTACCTGACGAATTTTCGTAATTGCCTGTTTTGTAACCATTTGCCGACGAGAAATTAAATGTTGCTAAATTGATTAGATTTGACATTAAACAGAAAATAGAAAGCATTGAGGGGAAAGAACTGAATACTTGCACTGCTCGAGGGGCCTGCATGGCATAGTGGTAAAGTGTAGGACCAATAACCTGGCACGGCCCCCAGGTTCGAGCCTCACTGGAAGTCAGGGTTTATTTTGTGGGAGTGTTCTTTTCGCAAGACACTTCTGTGCCCCAACCAAGAAATAGTGGAACCAAGGACATTATTATGTGAGCTGTCGCCATGATATCACTGAAAGAGCCTAATATTGAAAGCATAAACATAATTCAACCAGTTAATCAATGGTACTGCTAGAGAACTTGCAGCAGGATTCTAAGAAACTCCAACCGTAGTCGTACTGTATTGTTGAAGATGCTCTCATCGAGATATCTTTCACTTCAAAGCCGAAGTTACACTTTTGATTTATGGTGGCACACTACAGCGTTTTCGTTACATTGAGAATTGAGTGAAAAATCACTATCTCTGACCCACTGCTGTACTTTCATTGACAAACCAAGAGTTTTTATGCTTATCAACATTACATATACCTGTAAATGAGCCATGCTCCGGCAAAAAGAGGCTTAATGCATTTCCGTGATGCATGATACCAAGCAAGTCATCATATTTATCATGGATCCATAAAGTCCATTTTGTCCAACAACCGACCGAATCATGTGGTATACAGAAAACTGACCCATAGCGAAAAGTTTCGGCCCAGTTCAGCCTGCGCGGACTGCGCAGGCTGACCTGGGTCGATACTTTTCGCAGATGCATTAAGCCCCCTTTCCACAGAGAATGGCTATGAAAAATGAATGTCAAATAACATACACAAATAGTAAAAAGAAATGGCAGCTAGACCGATTTTGTTGTTTGTTGTTCCATCTCAAACACAAGTACCGTTAAAAAATCACGGGGAAAAAAAGGCCCTTAGTGGTATTAGACCGCTTTCCGTCATAGGATCACTGGCACAAAATAGTTCCACGATAAGTAACAAACAACGGAAATCACCCAATCAACGCAAGAAGGACATTTAGGCCATGTACTTCCATCTTCTCCAATTAACAGTCCACAAGATATGACTGGTGTCAATTTTTGATTTTAGGACCCGTAAGCAATTCATAATGGTTCAAAACCTTGTATTCACCCGTCACAACTCGGCTGATTCCGTACCCACGTATAACCTCGTCTGTATAAAGGAGATTTCCATTTTAAACTACCAATCACATGAGCTTAAACATGGCGGTGCCCTTGTAAATTGCTTAGCAACGACATGAACAACCACGGTGAAGTTATTCACATCTATCGATCTGTCGATGAAAGCTCCCAACGGAATTGATAAACCGCGCAAAAAATTGAATGTATAGACTGTTTGCTGACGGAAATATTCTAAGACAGATATCGATAGAAAATTGTGACTCATGTTTTCTTTTTTAATGACGTTTGGTATAAATGTTCACGCGCATCCATATTTCTCACAGATAGTAAAACTATCAGCGCTATTGTGTATTTTTCCGCACAAATGGCAATAGTAACAGCGAACCGACGGTGCACTTTTACAAGTAGAGCTTTCTACGGATGGTACTACATTTTCCAGACAATAAAGTGGTTGTTGATCAAATAATGGGATTTATCTCTAGCAGGGTTGGAAAGCATTGTAGGAAAAGGAGACAATGCTTCTTTCAAGCATTTTCTCCTATACCCACAATGTTTTCAAAAGCCTTCTTCCTTAGGGTTGCAAGAGCAGGGCTTATCTGGTAAAAGGTTAAACCCTGTGTAAATATGCAGTCATATTATAGTAACAATTTGATTGAACATGTAGATGCAAGTTGTAATGATATGTTCACTTTTTGAAAAACTACTATGAAAAATAGTATGCCATTTTGCTAAATTCTCACAAGTAGCAATTTTCTCCTATATTTTTTTTTTCTAATTTTTGCAAAACTTGCAGCCTAATGTGAGATATGGTATCTATAGTCATTCAAAGTGAAGGTTCTCAGGCCAGTGTTTCCTGAACTTATTTTCTTCATCCAGTTCTTGACCAGTCACATTTTCCTGACACTGGCAGGCCAGTTGTCATGCTATCCTTTCAGGATTAAGGTGATGGCATCAAAACTGGTCTGCCAGCGTAAGGATGATATGACTGGTAAAGTACTAGCTGGAAAAAAAAAAGTCCAGTTACGCAGCGAACAATGAAACAGGCAGAAAATTTAAGTTGTTGAAGTACACCTATTTCTTGAAGTATAGCTATTTCCTTTTTGAAAAATACTGTGGGAAAAGGAGAAATTTCTTCTACTGAGTAATTTTTCCTTTTTCTATCATGTCTGCCAAGCCTTTATCCCATTTTTTTCCACAGACATGTTTTTTTTTTTGTATTTCTATGAGCCGTATGGCCATAATCATGTGTGCAAATTTATAAAAAAAGAACCACATGTAGATAATGAAGGGTTTGATATGAATTTGAGGTATATAGGCTATGTTCATTTTTTGAATGAGTATAGGATCCAAAATTAATGTGGGAAAAGGAGAAATCGCGTTTAATGAGCATGAGCAATTTCTTCTTTCCTACTGTGTCTGCTGAGTTTCTATTATATAGTTTTCCTTGAAAAAATTAACTTCCATAGTGACCTTCATCACTGTTTCCTGGGGAAAGAAGCACGGATAGGTGCTATTTTTATTTTTTCTTATTGTCTAGATTTATAAGTACTATGATTGTGGAAATTTTAAAAAAAATCTGTCCGTTAGAAAGTATGTTTTTATTGAAGATTAACCCTTAACCCGGTCAAATTATCTCCCTTTTTAACTCAATGGTCTATATATAAGATGCATATTGGTACATTTACCATGCTTAAAACCAGGCTTTTATATGTTTTTTGTGCAAAACTGAATTATTTTTCTTTAAAGTGATGTATATTTCTATATTCTTCTGGTAATTTTCCTGTTTAATTGACTATTAAAGGAAACTGTGTAAAATCCAGTATATGCTGAATTTTGGAACTGTATATTCCTTTTTCAAAAGCAAATTTCTCAGAAACGAGCACGGGGATCCCCCCCCTTTTTTTTTCATTGTAATCTACAAGAGACATGATGAGCTTTGGATGTGCAAAGTTTAAAAAAAAATCTGTCCGCTGGAAGAATTTGTCATATACGTCCTTAAGAGGAGCCTTACAAAATTAATAAGGGTAAAACGGTGTACTTCCGGCGAAGAAATATACCGTGTAGGTGCATGTCAAGCTACGTGATACAGCCGAGGGACTTGATCACCGAATCATCCGAGGTTTGCCGAATGACCTTAAATTGTGTCCTGTTTCGGAACGGTGTGAAACCAACATATCGCAGAAGATGGTTTTTGAAACCAATTCTGTTCAAAATTGTACACAAAGAACAAGATCAGACAACACAAAATAATATTCTAGAAATTAATTTCGAATTATGATTATGTTCGCCTGTTCATTCCTTTATTAACCCTTTACCCTTCAATGCCAACTATTAATGACCCCGATGAAAAGGCCATTCGAAAACATTTTGGGAAAAGGAGAAAAATGCTGGTAACCAGCATTTCCTCCTTTTCCCACAATGTGTTCTACCGAATAAAAAAAAACTCCATCATTTCAGCCACATTGAAATTGTCATCTGCAAATGCTTTCAATCTGGACGGGTCTAATATTTTGTCGTATGGTAAAGGGTTATACAACCACGAATTATATAACGAGCCCTGAAGAAAGAGGGTTTTCGAATCTTTATTGGGAAAAAAAAATGCTGTAAACCAGTATTCTTGAATCTACTTCTATCAAAGACAAATTCCTCCGTTTGAATCAAACTGAATTTGTCTTCTGTAAATGCTTCGTTTTAGGACAAGTCCAAAATTTCATCGCTTGGTAAAAGCTTTTAAACAAAGTACCGAGGAGGATTTACTCATTCTGGATACCAGCACTTTCCCCTTTTCCCACAATGTTTCAAAAAACCTTTGTTCATTAAAACATGGGATTGTTTGGTAAAGGTTTTTAGCTCTTTACCAGACGATAAAATTTCATCCTTGTCCAAATTGAAAGCATTGCAGACGACAAACTGAAAGTTCCTCAAAACATAAAATTTGTCTTGAATGAGGTGGAAAACTTGGTGGGAAAAGGAGAAAATGCTGGTAACCAGCATTTTCTCCTTTTCCAACAATGTTTTCAAAAGTCTTCTTACTAGGGCTCTTTAAAAGTCGACATTATGCGGTATAGGGCTAACTCAAAGAATTACCTTACACATGAACAGCCATGTTACGAGCCCAATATCGATTGTTACGGGTGGACAGGTTTAGCCATTCAAACATCAATAAATAGAAACTGCCCACTGACACTTCACGATTGTGTACATAGCTTACATTCGGCATACCTCGGGTTATCTGGTGATCAGATCCCTGGGCTGTATCACGTAGCTTGATATGCACCTACACGGTACATTTCGCACATCTCCGGAAGCACGCCCCCTTACCGTTATTGAAATTGTAAGGCTTCTCTTAAAAAAGAAAACATGAGTAAATTTTCTGTCGTAATCTTTCTAAGAATATGTCAGTCGGCAAACAGTTTGTACATTCAATTTTTAGCATGGTTTATCAATTTCGTTGGGAGCTTTCATCGACAGATCGATAGAAGTGAATAACTTCATCGTGGTTGTTCATGTCGTTGCTAAGCGATCTACAGGGGCGCCTCCATGTTTAAGATCATGTGATTGGTAGTTCAAAATGGAAGCCTCCTTTATACGGACGAGGTTAGATGTAGGTACGGAATCGGCCGAGTTGTGACGAGCGCCTCTCCCACGTAACAGCCCTGGACCCGGTTTCACGAAAAAACTCAAGTCTGTTATTTAACTCAAATCTTCAAACAGACTTATTTTCCGTCTTAAGTTGAGTTTGTTATTCTAGACACATTTCACTAACATTACCATACTTATGTAACATTCTCAAGTCCTATGTCATTATCTCCCGCTAGATGGCATTCTACAAATACACCTCTATCTAATTTGGGCATCATGGGTACAGTTGCGGAGTAATTTTTCAAAACAACAACCGTGACTTTGAATTTCAAATGAAATAAACGTTTACTCAATAAAACGCTACCTGGTACCATTCATTCAGCTATGATCGGCTAGCATGTAACCTGTGCACCTACCATTTATTAAAACAGCCCCTACATGCTTTGGTAATAGGCTAATAGCTTCGATATAAGCCCTACTTTTCCCTGGTATAGGGGGATGGGTGATGCGTCATAGCAGACAGGTCGAATCTTCGAAGAATATGACATGCGCAGACAACGAGTCCTATGTTGACATACCGTTTCGGACTCAGCTCAGCAAAGTAATGGACTTAAGTGTGTTAATTGACTTAACTCCATTTATTTTGCATAGTTGAGTCTGAAACGTTGTAGTAACTCAGATTTGAGAAAGTTACTACAGTCTGTTAATGTTGTTGAAATGTGTCTCAAATAACAAACTAAACTTAAGTCCTAGGACCGTTAGTAGATTTGAGTAAAATAAGAGAGGTAAGTTTCTTTCGTGAAAGCCCGGCATCTCCTCCTGTTTTGCAATGTTTTAGAACTACCCTTTTCAGAGACAAATCGCTTTCCATTGGCCAGATTTAATTGTCGTCTGCAAGTGCTTTCTATTTCGACAAGTCTAAAATTTTGCCGTTTGGTAAAAAGTTGAAAGATCTTTGACTGGAAATGTGGTTTCGTAAATCCGATATTGCTGGATACGGGTGACCAGTTTCCTGGGTCGATAATTAGAACCAATGCTCTGACATAAGAGGGCTTCATGTATCTCTCTGATGCATGAAACCAAGCAAGTCATCCCATGATCATGTATCCATGAAAGTCCATTTTGTCTAACAACCGTCTGAATTCTGAGATAGATTGGTCCTTGGACATGCAGAAAATTGATCAATAGCAAAAAGTTTCGGCCCAGGTCAGCCTGCGCGGACTGCGCAGGCTGACCTGGTCGATACTTTTTGCAGATGCATTAAGCCCCCTTGTCACAGACCATGCTCCAACATTCCAGTATCGGCTTTGTTTTTGACCAGACATCCTTTCCCGGGCAATAGGCAGATATAGGGGTAGAGAGTTTTACCTAGTGATCAAAAGAGATGAAGCTTTGCTCGGATTCATATTCCATTCTAAATTGTGCGACTGTCATTCTAATTCTCACGAATTTTCAAAATTTTTATAGTAACACAATCTCTGATTGGCTAACCAAATGATAGAGAAAACGGAATGCGGGACAACTGGAATATGCGTGTAATCAGCATATCTCCTTTTTCCACAATGTTTCAAGTACTTGACACATCAAACTTTCTAAGCTTCTGACTGCTTTCTCAAATAAACAAATACGAGATAATCGATAGCGAGCATAGAGGAATGAATATTGCTAAGTTTCACAAAATCCCGGACAGAATCCTGTCTTGGTCAGGGATACAGTCTTCCCCGTCAGTCCTGTGTGGACCAGTGCTAAAGCTGTAAGACTCGTAATTTGGCGATCCTGGCCTTGATCCTCACCCGAGTCACCGAGTTTTTTCATGGAAATGGTCGTAGGCAAGACACTTCAGACTCCCAGCCTTATACTGTTGAAATCAAAGACACAATCGTACAAGGGAACTGTGTTGTGATATAATTGAAACTAGGCTGAAAGAGGCGTAAAACATCAATCAATCAATCAGTCAGTCAGTCAGTCAGTCCAACTTTTCTCCCCCAAAGCTGCTTTAATTATATCGACATTTTGGTGTACTAAATATTGTGCCTTATAAAACTTCAAATGAACATTTTGAACAAACGCCGGAAAAGGGAAGTCGTAAAAAAGTCAAGTACCCTTAAATTTACGACAACTTGTACAGTAGAGAAAGTTTACATTTTAACACTTTGTAACCTGTTTACGACCTTTTGCCGTTTTACAGCAAACGACTTTTGAAAACATCATGGCAAACGAAAATAAAAAAAAAAAGATGTTTGTCACGAGCAATGTTTTCTTTTGCAAGGATGTTTTCACTGGTATCTATGTTTCATATCTTCTGATCGTCCATGATTTTACAAGATATTTTTTTTTGTTTGCTGAGATTTGTTTTGGGAAAGGAGAAAGATAAATGTGAATATTTGAAATATGATCTCTCCCTGCTTTGTGATATTATGAATGACATTTATATGACTTGTGTTAACTCTTAACCAGACGACAAAATTTTAGACTTGGCCAAATTGAAAGCATTCGCAGATGACAAAATAAATGCGACTCAGAAATTTAAATTCTATTTGGGAAGGGTAGAAAATATTGTGGAAAAAAGCAGAAAATGCTGGTTACCAAAAGTGTGGTGGACTTAAACATTTGATATTTCAGGGTAAAATGCTTACGGCTGCAAATCGGTATGGTTAGTTTTTTTGGTTGAATTGTGTCTCACAGTCCCTTTCAACAGTATTTCATATGTATTACGTTGATAGTTCACAAATCAATGTATAATTATCTTGGGTTTCATAAGTACTAGGCTGAGGCCCTGAAGTACCTTGCCCAAAAGCATCTCACATAAATAAATAAACAAATAAAGGAAGCGGCGATCGAATCCAGAACTCCTGGTTTACAAGTGCACAAATTTTAAATCTTCAATTTAAGCCAAGGACTTATTTTTTACTGGGTTATCTTTAGCTAAATTAAGAAAGAAACACAATTTCTGATAAAAGTAAATTATTTGAATAAGCTATTCAGAAATTAAGTTTCCTAGAAATATAGAAAGTTCTTGAAAAGTATAATTTTATAGAGAGCAATTTAAACCGATTTATGAAGAAATCCAGACTTATACAACTGTAATATACACGATAATTTAACTATGCAGTAAAGAAAGAATGTTAGCAATGATAGACAAAAGAATTCAAATTATATAAAATAAAAAAAAGAAACCTTACATGACTTTAACCCTTTACCACACAATGCCGACAATTAAGACCCTGAGAAAGAAGCCTTTTGAAAACATTGTGGGAAAAGGAGAAAATGCTGCTAACCAGCATTTTCTCCTTTGCCCACAATGTTTTCTACCCTACCGAAGAAAAAGCGCATTATTTAAGCCACATTGAAATTGTCGTCTGCAAATGCTTTCAATTTGGGCGGGCCTAAAATTTTGTGGTGTGGTAATGGGTTAAAGACATGTGCCACAATTTTTCACACGGACAGAATTCTTTTTTTCATTTTCGCTCAGATGATAAAATAATGTATGCGAAGTAAGAATATGAAAAGAAAATACAGCTATGCAGTTCTCCTACGGGGATAACTCTTGTCATAATCACAGAAATTATGCTTTAATTTCTAACATATAAAAGGTTCTTAAAGTAAAACTACTGCTCGAATAAATGACCATTCTTAGAAATGTGATGTTTCCCAATAGTAAAAAGGATTAATGGAAAGAATTAAAGCACAAAACAGATCACAGTAGCAATTAGAAATGTTCTTATGTGTCAACAAAGAGTCAGTGGACAGATTTTTTAAAAAATTTGTACAGAAATAGTGGTTTGTAATAGTATCTTGTAAGAAAAAAAAAACATGTCAAGCGGGGCATTTTTAAAAGATATGGTGCATTTTTAAAAGTCATTGACATAATAAATTACCATCTTTTATAATAAACGCCTATTTTGGTGTGATCTCGGGTCCATATTCGCAAACCATTCTTAAGAATATTCTTTGTCTTATTCTGCAAGCTTTTCAAAATTTGAAAGTAATACAACGTCTGATTGGCTAAACCAAATGGTTTAGCCAATCACAAGTTGTGTTACTTTCAAATTTAGAAAATTCTGGAGAAGAAGACTAAGAGCGTTTTTAAGAATGGTTGGTGAATACGGACCTTGATCTTTTATAAATCTCCATTTTCTCTTCCATTTCTGTGATTTCCAGATATTTACAAGGTAACCGACAAATTACAGATAAAAATATATTATCTGCATGTCATACTAGCATAGCGGACTACAATAAAGTTTTTAAAAGAGAAACATTCGCTGACCAATGAGCAGGAAAATCTGTGGCATATTTCCCTATGCTAGTCAACAGCGATTAAGGTTGATACAAATGTCAATTTAAGTCCTTACTAACCGACAAAATTTTAGATTGGTCCAAACTGAAAGCATTTGCAGACGACAAAATAAATGTAACTGAAAAATTGAAATTTGTTTTGGGAAGGGTAGAAAACATTACCAACATTTTCTCCTTTCCCCACAATGTTTTTCAAAGGCTTCTTTCTTCGGGTCGTTAAAAGTCGGGATTGTGTGGTAAAGGTTAAGAGATGTACGTTTCACTGCGTAACAACACCTTGTTGACTGTAATGCGTCACGAATATTTGTATACACGTATCTGCAAACTTTACTGACTGCAATAATCAAAATTTGAAGCAAGGCTAAAAACAAGCAACGCACATATGTATGGAACACTCGTGTCTGAAACCGTAGACTTGGAAAAAATGATCTGTTAATTTCGTAGATGTATTTGTACTTTGTAGAGCTATAGAAATCAATTGTAAATAGAATCGGTGAAAGGTGTATAATTAATATATCGTGACTGAAGGTCGTCTTGTTCTGAACTGTTCGGGTAATTAGCCCGTACCTGTGATTGAGGTATGACACCCACAAATTGATCAGATATACTAGGCATAGTCAACAATATGGTGTTATTTCTTTTCAGTATGGCATGTCAGTCTATAGCTAGATCTGTTTTTATAAAACTTGAGTTCATGCTGTCAGTTTGTGCCAAATCTTTAATCCTTAAGCACACAATTCTGTGCTTTAACGAATCGAGGGAGACATGTTGTTAGAAACATTATGGGAAAAAGAGAAAATACTGGTATCCAGCATTTGCTCATTTTCCCACAATGTTTTCTTCTCTTACAATGTCAAATTCCATACCTTGGGCCACACTGAACTTTTCGTCTGCAAATACCTTCAATTTTGAACGATTCTAAAGCTTTGTCCTTTGGTAAAGAGTTACGTGTCATGGATATTTCAGATAATGAGATTATTTGAACTTTAGATTAATGAGAAGAAAGAGAGACATAGATCTATAATACTCTATGGTGTATATGGAAAGGTCCCTATAAACTTAGAAACGGAACCGAAACGAAACGCAACGGAACGGAACCAACCCCCAACGAAACGGAACGAAACGAAACGGAACCAACCCGCAACGAAACGGAACGAAACAGAACCAGACCCAAAGAAACGAAACGAAATAGAACGAAATAGAACAAAATGAAGCAGAAGTAAAACCTAAATTAGTTTTTTTCTTTTAAATCATCTTCCTCTTGATTGCAATTAATTCAAATAGGTGAATATTAAAATTTGATAGCAGTTGTACGCACGAAGATCAGGTTATTGCAATGAATCTGTATTATTGTTCACTTTGTTATGGAAATAAATCATCATTAAAATGTTCTTCAATTATAGGGCAACTGTCAGTGAAGCAATTACGTCGCTGCTCAGTCAAAGCAGATGGACAATATGAGGGCCTAGATTATTTTCCTTATTTTCAGGGGGCATTTAAATTTCATCCAATAACGACGAGAGGGGCACAATACCCGTAAGCAATACCGCCCACGCTACGTGTAAGTCTTTTGCACTTCAGGTTTGCGCAAATCGCTGCAGATGGCTGCTGACTGCCTGCGCGAATGCACCAACATGAACTGCAACCTCTGTGGTAGGTAGCCCAGCCTCCATCATACCTATGACTCTTTCTGGTAAATTTTCTTTAAGTCTCGGCATCGATATTTCTGATCAGTACGTGGACTGGATATGTCTATCCCTTACATCCACCGAAACTCGAACTTTGCTTTAACCCTTTACCACACAATCCCGACTTTAAACGACCCTGAGAAAGAAGTCCTTTGAAAGCATTGTGGGAAAAGGAGAAAATGCTGATAACCAGCATTTTCTCCTTATCCCACAATGTTTTCTACACTTCCCAAAACAAATTTCAGTTTTTGAGCCATATTTATTTTGTCGTCTGCACATGCTTTCAATTTGGACTGGTCTAGAATATTGTCGTTTGGTAATGAGTTAAATAGCCACCAGGTCTTTTAGCTAGGAATTATCTGACCAATTTGCAAACTATGAACGGTTTTAAATATTACCACACGTGTATACATAACGTGTACATATATATGTACGTCTCGAAGGTAACCTTGAAAATTTTTCACATACTTTACGAAAGTCTTTTTTTTTTTTGGTTTAGTATATACAAAAATCGTCGGTCCCGAAGCAGCTGCGACATTCGCAGCCTTCGTTTGATAACGGTGTTTATCCTTAATTATAACATGTATTATCATTTTTTAAAACGTGAACATTGTGAGTTCCTTTGATGTTGGGGCGAAAAGGGTTTGGGTTCTAGTTCAGTCAGTTCCCGATTTTCTTAAAGTAACAGTAGCTGCCAAAAGTAAACAAAGCAGGTATTGAAATAGCCTACATTTAGATTTAAATCGTATCATTTAAATGTATGGAAATTATTGTGAAAATGACAATCTGATATTGTACAGTCGGTCAAGGTGTTAGTCGCCGGCAGACAAGCTAATTTCAAAACCAGGTTAAAAGTTGCCAGGTGACTCCATCTTTTGGTTACTTTTTTCCTGATTTTAAAATTCATTTTTCTGCCAATGACTAACAACTGGACTTACTATACAATAACAGATTGTCATCCTCACAATATTTTCCATACTTTTGACTTGGTATGATTTAAATTTAAATGTATATTAACACCAGCATTGTGTTTTTGGCCGCTAGTGGGCCTTTAACTCATATAATTTTCCCACAGACAGCAATTTAGCATAAGAAGAATGAATGTTTTCCTCGATATTTTCATAATAATCAATACAGTGTCATATTTTTCTTTCAAAGAAAACAATAACCTTACTGTTGTCGTGCGAATAATAATTATCATCCTTATCCGCTGTATGTCGTGCGGCAAGGTTTCTTACCCGCCAGACAGCGGTGTTGCAACCTACTTAACCCTTGGGCTGCTAAGCGCGACTCACGGACCTTTTGCAGACAGTGTAGATCAAGATCAGACTGCACAGAACGTGCAGTCTGATCTTGGATCTACACTGTCCGATAAGGGGATACTTTTCCCCCTAAAATACCTTTGAAATTTAGAGCAAAATTTGGGTTTTAATATCGGCTTGAAAGTGTCATTTTCAAGTATTTAGCAGGATAAGGGTTAACATTTTCAGATGACTGTAAGATAAGCTACTGCTTACCGTCAGATCCTGTGCGAATGTTCGGATTCATTTGTATACATGCTGTACATTTATTTGTGACAAAGTAATACCTTTGAAACTGAAGATGATTTCTTCTAGACTGAATTTATCTCCCTCTGCCAGTGTAGCCATTCACCTTTAAAGCGGTTCTAACGAACAGCCCTACCCATTTTCTCTTTTCAGGCCTGAATCCATCTCTTTATCTTACAGGTTCTGCCAAGACGTTCATTACATTGATTTATCATTATGGGCAAAATGTACAAATGAAAAAGAAAAATCTGTGGGGACTCTATATACTGGCAAGGGTCGACTGAAAGCATCTTGAAGGGTTGATTGATTGATTGATTGTATGGTGTTTAACGCCGTTTTCAACCTTATTTCAGTTATATCGCGGCAGCCAGTGCACCTATCCATGCTTTCCTGGAGTTACTTTTACCAGTACTCCGCACAATTTTCTTTCCAAGCCACTGGCTGCTTTCCCACATGGCCATTGTCGAAACAGTGGTCAGCGGTGAGGGAGGAATGAATCCTGTCGCAATGACTATCATCAATCCTCGGAAATTGGCCGAGCCGGGGATCGAACTAGCGACCTCCTGTTCTCAAGTCCTGTTCGCTACCGACTGAGCTACGGGGCTCGGCACATCTTGAAGGGCATCGACTGAAATCCTCAAAGGTATTCACGGCATAATATGGTGTTCGTGCGAAATATGACAGCCACCTGCGAGAGTGATATAATATCAGAATGAAACTGATTAATTGGATGATGTTTAAGGCCGTTTTCAACATTATTTCAGATATATCGCAGTGGCAGGTGCACCTATTTATGATTTCCTTGAGTTTCTTTTGACACTAATACGCACAATATTCTTTAGAAGCCACTGGCTGCTTACCCACATAAACATCGTCGAAAAAATGGTCACCGTGACAGTGGAATGAATCCTGTCGCAGTGACTGTCATCAATCCTTGGAAAGAAATTAGCCGAGCATCGAACCAGCGACCCCCTGTTCTCAAGTCCTATACGTTACCAGCTGAGCTACGGGGGCTGGGTACCAAAATGAAAGAAGAACAGAATGGGAAAAAAAAGTCCCATTTCCGTCCAAAATCTTGCATCAAATATGTCGGAGTTTGCGCAACTTTCCCAAACACAGGTCCTGGTAACGGATTGTCGTTTAGATTAACTAATTCTGATTTTGACTAGATTTTCAAACCGGGAAAATCACGCACGAGATGACGCAAAATTTCAGTTGTTTCTGTGTGCTCTCCACATAAAATGTGGGATAATCCAAGAAGAATGATACAAAAGAAATATGATAAATTGAGGAAAAAAAATAGTGGAATATTGCAAGATTTCGTTCTATTTCGTTCTGTTTCGTTCTATTTCGTTTCGTTTCGTTGGGTCTGGTTCCGTTTCGTTCCGTTTCGTTGGGGTTGGTTCCGTTTCGTTTCGTTTCGGTTCCGTTTCTAAGTTTATAGGGACTCTATATGGAATAACGTTTACGTAATTTAAAATTTCACGCCCAATTGAATGAAGAGAGAGAAAAAGAAAGAACGATTTATGAGCCATGGCCCTTTGGCTATTTTGCATACATAAAATCGTAAACAAGGCGCTCTCTACCACTGGGTTTGGCTTTTTTAAATCTACATAGGTCCATTTAAAGGTGGCAATTCAAATTTTTGTACCGTAGAAAACTTTTAAAATGTTTGACTACTCAGTTTTGGTAAGACATTGGCTGGTAAACAATCATGAATAAGAATGAAAAGTATGCGATTAAAACATCTGTAATGGTTGATTGATTGATTGTATGTTGTTTAACGCCGTTTTCAACATTATTTCAGTTATATCGCGGCAGCCAGTGCACCTATCTATGCTTTCCTGGAGTTTCTTTTACCAGTACTACACACAATAATCTGTAATGGCATTTCCTGAACGGGCTATGGGGCCTCTTAAAGTATTTTCAGACTTCGCGCCAGTATTTTGCAAAGGCATCTGGGAATGTCACATGATCAATAGAACGCGCGGTTATGTAGGATTGTATTCATACAAGTATGATGACGTCATATCTGCTCTCATAAAAATAGGCGGAGTCACGGACTGCAACACGGCCGTCTAGTTATTTTAAAGCCAAAATTGAACAATTGTACAGAATGTAACTGCCCAGATGCTTGCAGACAAATACATAACTTGTCGTACTTATCAGTATATTACTTAAAATTTGGGCTATTTTGCATATAAGCCGTGCTCTGGCAAAAGGGTGCTTAATGCACCTTCGTGATGCATTGTACGAAGCAAGTCATCACATAGTTATGGATCTATAAAAACCATTTTGTCTAACAATCGACTGTGTCATTAGGTAGACTGGTCCTTGGATATACAGAAAATCGACCGATAGCGAACAGTTTCGGCTTAGGTCAGCCTGCGCGGACTGCGCAGGCTGACCTAGGTCGATACTTTTCGCAGATGCATTAAGCCCTCTGTTCACAGAGCATGGCTTGCTTATATATATATATATATATATATATATATATATATATATATATATATATATATATATATATATGTGTGTGTGTGTGTGTGTGTGTGTGTGTGTGTGTGTGTGTCACATGGAAGCAATTTGTACTACCCTATGACCTGGATCAGCTCATTTCTTTACAAAATCTTGAACTCTTCCATATTGAAAACATTGGCAGATGACAAATTAAATGTTGCTCAAGTATTGGTACTCAGTGTCTTTAGAAGGTCAGAAAACATAGTGAAAAAAAGGAGAAAATGCTGGTTACCAGCATTTACTTTTTTTCCCACAATGTTGTCAAAAGCCGTCTTTCACTCAAGGGCGTTAAAACTCGGGAGTGAGTGTATACAACAGTTTCAAGGATTCAACAACAACAACAACAACTTGTAAAGATATTTTGTAAAAAGATATATTTCTTAATCTAATTTAAAATGAAAAATATTTATAATACATCGTAAGTTTTTGAATGGACGAAATTTGTCATAGTTTTCCTTTTTTCATTTGTCTTTCATTTGGTATATATGATATGATAAATGAAAATACCTTTTATAGCAAAATATGAAAAACAAATGTGATCTTTTTTTTTTTTTTTTTTAATCTAAAAAAAAAAAAAAAAACTTTAATTTAGCACAGTATTACTAGTAGCTGCTATTTTTTTCTGAAACGAACATGTCTAGAGAAAAAAATTGTTTGTTAGATTCACGCTGCTCAGTGAACAGACCAGTAGCGAAAAATAACACCCTGATTAATTTCAAAAGGAAAAACATAGTTTATGTAGCAATTACAAAAATTTGTCTGCAATAATTGGATAAGTGCATGAAAAAAAGTGTATAAGATTTAGATCAGTTCTATTTTTCATTCAGTCTTATTATTCCCATCACTTATGATCGAGCCATGCTCTCTGAAATGGGGGCTTAACGCATCTGCGAAAAGTATCGGCCCAGGTCAGCCTGCGCGGACTGCGCAGGCTGACCTGGGCCGAAACCTTTCGCTATTGGTCAATTGGTCAATTTTCTGTAAGTCAAAGGACATTAAGAGATGCATTAAGCCCCCTTTTCACAGAGCATGGCTCAATTAATTTACTTGGTTTTTAAATCCACAGACTTCAAATAAAAAACTTCATTTCTTTCCAACTTTCCTATTTACATACCAGTTTTCCCCCATGTTGTTTATTGTTAAAAAAATAGCAATTTGAAAAGAACTGAAGGGGATCGGTAAAACGGAAATTCTAACCTGTTTCCAGCAACCACTCAAAAGACAACTAAAAAGTTTTCACTTATACACGTAGCTCCAACGAGGTAGCCTGGGCACGTATTCACAAACCATTCTTAAGAATATTCTTAATCTTATTCTCCAGGATTTTCTACATTTAAAAAAAACCCACACACACAATAGTTTACTCCTGATTGGCTAAACCAAATTGTTTAGCCAATCAGAAGTTGCGTTACTTTCAAATGTAGAAAATTCTGAAGAACAAGACAAAGGACATTCTTAAGAATGGTTGGTGAATACGGACCCTGGGTTGAAGTCCGATCATTTTTTTTTTTTTTCCTTTTTTACATTCGGACGTAACTTGGTCAAAAATGACGCCTCTTTTTGACAAAGTAATGTCCGAAAATAGAAAAAAAAGAGATCGGACTGGAGCCCAGGCTACCATCGAGGCAGAGCAAAGGTAAAGATAAAACCTTCCGCAGGAGCTCTGCTTTATGCTGCCACCTGTCTTTATAGGATACCATTCCGTTTCGATACAGTTGGTCGGTTCACAACAGGTTTGAATGCATGTCATCATAGCGGTCGAGCGATTTTGTTTGTGGTATGACATCATCTTTCAGTCTAAACGTTTGATGTTTTGAAATCGATCATAAAGTAAATACAAAGAATCTCTAACTGGTTTTATCAAAGGTATAAAATTGCAAGAGAATTATTTTGTTATAAATATACGTTAAAAGATACCGTAACAGGCTCCCTTTTCATACCCCTTTTCACAGAAAGATGTGAAAAACAAATATTTACAAAGTTTCGTAGTCTATGATAGGTTTTAATATATTTCTCTACAAGTTAACTGATCACTGTTCATGTAAAATACAGACATAGATCTACTAAGTATCTGTGTAAATTTATAAAATATTTTCTTCGTACGTTTTAACGACTGAAAAAAAAAGGTGAAACAATGGCATGGCGATAATTCGAGATTCAGCCAAAAAGAACTAAAATGCCTTAAAAAAATGGCACTCTTCTTTTTTTTTTTTGTAAACATAAATTTGTCATGAATTACAATAATAATTGGTTTTAAAACAAGGAAATAAATTGTTAGGTCAAGTACAAATGAGCCATGCTCTGGCAAAAGGGGGCTTAGTGAATCCCCGAGAAGCATGATACCAAGCAAGTCATCACATGATCATGGATCCATAAGGTCCATCTTGTCTAACAACCCACTGCATCATGAGGTAGACTGGTCCCTGGACATACAGAAAATTGACCAATAGCGAAAAGTTTCGGCCCAGGTCAGCCTGCGCGGACTGCGCAGGCTGACCTGGGCCGATACTTTTCGCAGATGCATTAAGCCCCTTTTTTCGCAAAGCATGGCTCAAATGGTATTACAAACACTTCTCTTTTCTCATATCCTACTTTTCCTTTTCCATTTCTAGCTCGATTTACATACCGTTTATATCTGAGTCATGCTCTGTGAAAAGGGGGTTTAATGTATCTCGGCAGTGTATTATACCAAGCAAGTCACATTAATTCAGAGCTCCAGATAAAAGGGAGTGATAGTATTCTAAATCCATTATTTCTCTTCCAAACCCTATGTTGTGGGTACTCATTAGAATCGTCTCGATGAGACGATTCTAATGAGTACCCATAACCTTGGGTTTAGTGGAGAGTGATTAATATTTTCAATTTTGAAATAAAAATCACTCCCTCTATCTGGAGCTCTGTGAATTATAATGAGGGGTCCGTAACATTCACTGTGTATAACCACTGAATGAAGCTTGAGGTAGAATGGTCCTTGGACATTTATAAATTTCATAAATAGCAAAAACATTCGATCCATGTCAGCCTGCGCAGGCTAATATGAGTCGATACCTTTTGCAGATGCATACTTCCCCTCCTTTCACAGGGCAAGGCTCATTTACAAACACTCTAAACTATGCTTTCAACATACTGTATATATCTACTACCTTTTTACCATACAACCCAGGAAATACATGAATTTGTGAGCTGGCGCCGTGATATGACTGAAATATTGTTGAAAGCGGCGTAAAACACCATTCAATCAATCGATCAATTTTACCATGCAACAAAATTTTAGACTAGATCAAAGTGAATGCATTTCAAGACAACGAATTAAAAATAGCACAAATAGGCTAATAAAAATTGTCTTTAAAACAGAAAACATTGAGGGACAAGGACAAAATCTTGACCAGCATTTTCCTTTTCCCATATGTTTTCAAAAGTCTTCTTCCTCAGAAACACGGGATTGTTCGGTAAAGTTTAAGTACACATGATAGAATGATAGAAGCTTTCTTTCACTGCCTAATATGTCAGTTTATATGCTTTCAATGTTTTATGAAGTATTAAGTAACCTAAATGGGATACGTGTCCTTTTAATATTATTAATACAGATAACGAATTATCCCCCTTTAAGTAAAGACTGTTACACATTTTTCGGACCTTTGCGTTTGGAATGTTTCAGCTGTCAAGGCAGAACAGGACAAGGAACTACAATGTATTCATTAACAATCAATACAAAAATAGACATGTCATCGGTAACAAAATCGTTTCGCCATGAATAATTCATGAACATGTAGATTTTTCATTGGGTCCGCGATGACGCTATGCCGTAACTTGAACCAATGAATTGTCCACATTTATAAGCTTCTTGTATCGTCTATTGTATGGAAAGGGTTAACCCTTGTCCTGCTAAATAAAAGAAATGAAACTTTAAAACCGACAGTATAAAATATAATTTTCCTATTTCAAAAGTATTTCGGGAGGAAATATATCTCCTTATTTGGACACTGTAGACCAAAGATCAGACTGCGGAAATATATCTCCTTATCGGACAGTGTAGACCAAAGATCAGACTGCACGTTCTGTGCAGTCTGATCTTAATCTACGATGTCCGCAAAAGGTCAGTGAGTCGCGATTAGCAGCTTAAGGATTAAGGGGTATAATGCTGGGTAAATAGCTGATTGAACGTATCCAAATAACAAACAGGCATGGTGTTTGATAAATATTCATGATTACGATATGAATATTCACGAGGAGACATTTAACACTTTACCAAACAAGTCCGTGTTTAATGAACATAAGGAGAAAGATTCTGCGACGTCAAGAGATAGGCGACCACAAAAGTCCTACTTGACTCCTTTTTTGAACTTGCTGGGTATGCTAAAAAAAAAAAATGGAAATTAAAGAAAATGTGGAAGAGCTATGACAAAAATAGAGTACAACCTGTGTCAGCGGCCATCTGTGTTAAGCAAGGAACCTGTGATAAGCAGATATATATTGAGTTCCCAAAGAAGGCAGATATTTTGAAATGTACTTGTATTAAGCGAGCACCTGTCTTAAGCGAGTGTCCATTGGTTGTTTAATTAACCCTTAACCGGCTAAATAGGTGAAATGACTTTCGAGCCGATAGGAAACCCCCCAAATTTTGCTATTTCAAAGGTATTTTTTAGGGAAAAATATCTCCTTATCGGGCAGTGTAGATCGAAGATTAGACTGTGCGTTCTGTGCTGCCTGATCTTTATCTCTGTCCGCACAAGGCCATTGAGTTGCACTTAGCAGCCCAAGGATTAATACAGGTTTATAAAGATCAAAGGAAAGATAAATATTTCTGAGGAGTCAAAGTATACAGCTGCATGTAAAGACGAATTTCTTTATCAAGGAATAAAAAAAAAAAAATCGTCATAACTGATTGTACTTACAAATGAGCTATAATCTGTGAAAAGGGGGCTTAAGCCTTCTGCGAAAAGCATCGACCCAGGTCAGCCTGCGCAGTCCGCGCAGGCTGACCTGGGTCGAAACTTTTCGCTATTTGTCATTTTTTTTTTGTATTTCTAACGACCAGTCTACCTTAAGATACAGTTGGGTTATTAAAAAAAGTGGCTAATATGGATCCGTATGTATGTGACAGCTTGCTTGGTATTATGCATCGCGGAGATGCATTAAGCCCCTTTTGCCAGAGCATGGCTCAAATTTATTGAGTCATGATGAATATACATGTACGAATAAATAACGATGAAAATAGTAAAAATGAAATCACAGCTATGCTATTTTTTGGTAAATTCCACTCCTTTGTGACAAACTATGCATGCATTTCTCAAAAGAAAGGAAAAGGGACCCATAAATGATCTGATCATTATTGTGAAACATATACGTAAAATTAAGTTTTATCTTTATCAAATAAATGCAAAAAATAACGTGAAAAAATTCACTGTGTTTCCACTAAAAGGTAATCTGAAGGTAATTAAGTGATTTTACTGAGAAAAGAATTTGTCAATTGCTCTGTAAACGTATTTAAAAGAAATAATTCACGGTTATGTATTATCTATAACAGTTTACCACACAGCCTGGAATTTAAACGACTTTAAGAAACAAGCCTTTTGAAAAGATTGCGGGAAAAGGAGAATATGCTGGTAACTAGCATTTTCTCCTTTTCCCCTGATGTTTTTCTAACCTATTACAGACTAATTCCATTATTTGAGCCACAGTTAAATTTTTGTCTGCAAATGCTTTCAATTTGGACAAGTCTCCTTTTTTTCTTGTGGTAAAGACTTAAACGATCAATAGATCGATTTATTAATTTTCCTTTCTCTTGATCAATGCATATTTGATCACAAAATATTCCATTTCTGTCCTCCAGTTTTCACTATCTCCTCACACCTGCACACACGAAAGGTAAAAAGCACATCATTCGCGATGACGTCATATCGTCAGTTCTTTCTTCACAACCGCGCATGTCCGCGCCTGCGCGTTTGAGTGTTTTCACCGCTAAAGTATTATTAGCGCTTGCAGCGTACATCACGGGACTTTTGTTCGAATCGTCCTTGAGATTGACCTCGGCGCCATATTGTATGAGAATATTTATTATGCTGACGTCACCTCGGTGTGCGGCGAGGTGAAGGGCGGAGCAACCCCCGGGAAGTCCATCAGGTGCCCCCATAGTCAAATTCACGTCTACTCCTGCCCGCAAACAATGTTTCACCATTTTGCGAGCACCTTTCAGCACAAACGCGTGAAATGGCGTCCAACCATCCACCACATACACAAACACTTGTCTCGCATAATCTCGTTGTTGTTTTACGAGCTTTTTTCCCGCGTCGTTAAGGCTGTCTTCATCGTCCTTAAGTAGCCGCAGCAGAGTCCGTGCATCCTCTAGCAACTTGTCCTCTAGGCTCATTGATATGCACTTCACCATGGAAACGACCTTGACTGAGTTAGAACCGGAAAAAATGTAAACGATACCTGAAAGGATAAAATAAATATAAAATTACCTATTTGAATATCCGAAATAGTACCTGCACAAGTGAGTCTACAGATCTCACAAGTCAACTAGGGGTCCAGTGTGGCTCATGGATAAGTTGTGCGATTCATTACCAGGCTTAGGATTCGATCCTCACTCGAAGCACTACGTTTTTCGCGGGGATGTCCTTGGGCAAAACACTTCAGAGTCCTAGCCCAGTCATCGGTGAAACACAGGACATACGTGAATACATTCAGTATGTGAACTGTCACCGTGATATGATCGAAATAATGTTGAAATCGATCATAACTGTCTGATAACACCAGAATTACCAGAGCTGAGAAGGACTTATCCTGCTAAATAAAAAAAAACGAAATGTTCAAATCAGTAGTAAAACGCCGAATAATGCTATTTCGAGCTAATCTTTATGAAAAGAATATCTCCTTACCGGACAGTGTAGATTCAAGATTAGACTGCACGTTCTGTGCAGTCTGATCTTAATCTACACTGTCCGCAAAAGGTCTGTGAGTCGCGATTAGCGGCCTAAGGGTTAAACTTTCTCAGTCATTCATAACGCAAACTAGAAACTTCTTTTAACAGCTGTGTATTTATTATTTTCTTCGCTAAAATACCGAGAAATGAAACACACTGAACCTCACTCGTCACAACTCGGCCGATTCCGTACCTACATCTAACCTCGTCCGTATAAAGGAGGCTTCCATTTTGAACTACCAATCACATGATCTTAAACATGGAGGCCTGTAGATCGCTTAGCAACGACATGAACAACCACTGTGAAGTTATTCACTTTTATCGATCTGTCGATGAAAGCTTCCCCCGGAATTGATAAACCACGCTAAAAATTGAATGTACGAACTGTTTGCCGACTGAAATATTCTTAGAAAGATAACGATAGGAAATTTACTCATGTTTTCTTTTTTAAGAGGAGCCTAACAATTTCAATAACAGTAAAGCGGTGTGCTTCCGGAGATGTGCGAAATGTACCGTGTAGGTGCATATCAAGCTACGTGATACAGCCGAGGGATTTGATCACCGGATCACCCGAGGTATGCCGAATGACTGAACCTCTGGCCCGTTTTACTCCTTATCAAACGACAGAATTTTAGACTGGTCCAAACTGAAAGCATTTGCAGACGACAAACTAGATGCTGCACAATTTAGGAAATTCTTCTTTGAAGAGGGTGAAAACACTGTGGGAAAGGAGAAAATGCTGGTTGTGGTTACCAGCATTTTCTCCTATTCCCACAATGTTTTCAAAAGTCCTTTCCCTCGGGATTGTGTGGTAAAAAGTTAAGCATATTTTTCAACCGCGGTGAACACACACCAGAGGATTTTAGAAAAATAAATGAAAGGCAACAAATTCATGTTTCGACAAAAAAAAAATCCTTAGTTCGGCCGGAAGTAAGGTTATGAAATACTACCATACCAGTGCTCTCAATAAGGGTCCATTTCAGGAATTTTTGTAATTCCATGTTCAAATTTTAGGAATTTTTTTTAAAAAATCAGGAATTTTCTTCCGCATCGGTCAATGTGGTCAGAGGCTTAGATTTATTTTGATTGTGTTGCGGAATGTCCAATCCTAATTTCAAAGCCTATGTTGTGATTACTCTAAGTATCTAGTCTATGTGAGATTTCCTTGTCTCTATTTAAGAACTTTAGAAACCTAAAATTTTAAGTCTTTACCAGACAACAAAATTCTAGACTTGTCCACATTGAAAGCATTTGCAAATGACGAATAAAGTTTTAACCAGAAAGACATGTCCTAAGAATAACCATATAAAAGGGTTAGAAATGTATATATATCTATAACAACACTGATTATATGGTAAGTGTTTAATTCGTTGGTCAGTTATGATCGGCAAGTAATCAAATCAAAATCACTAATTATTGTCTGTGATTGGTTGGCAATGATGGAACCTTGGCATTAAGATTAATTAAGCAAATCACTGTTTCATAACTGTAATAATAACAATTCATTTGCAAAAGGTAAACCAAGTGATCATGCTAAACCATCTCTCTTGAATTTTTTGATGTGCATGATTTTCTTTTCAGTTTCTTAGTCGTTTTTGGAAGAGACGTATCTCGGATAGATGTGGTTTCCTTCGTAACGACGTCCACGTTGCACGATGATTTTTTAAAGAAATTTGCCAAATTGCGCTGCATAATTCCCAAATAAAATGCGTATCGAAATTATAATCTGCCGATTTTTAAAGAGTTGAACAAATAATTGACATTACTCGATTATTTCAATTTCTTTCCTGTTGCATGTTTGCAAACAAACAACATTCCCCGATCTTGATTGCGTGTCTTACTAATTGCAATTATCCGTTAATTTCTACAGCTGCAGTCAAATTAAAGACGGTTGATTACTTGCCGATCATAGTTGACCAACCAATTAAACACTTACCATAATCCGGTCATAATTGGATAAACAATCGCATATGTGTAATTGTCATCTCTACACCGTAATCTGGATCACCAAAACGCTTTAACATGATTAGAGACTCTTTGTAAAGCGCCTTCCTTACATTGAATAGACGAAATCGAATTTTTCTACACGCGTCAAACCCTTTGTGCATTGTTTTTTGAAAAAAACGTCCGGGTTGAAATTCTCGGATGTTTTTGTCAAAATATGGACGTAAAAAAAACGTCCGACTTTCAAAATGCCGACGTTTTTTCTCCAAATTTGGACGTAATATACGTCGACGTCCGCTTATTGAGAGCACTGCCATACCCAATTCAGCCATTCCCCAATCCTGAAATGAATACATTGAACACTCCAACAATTTTAACCCTTTATCACATCCCGAGTTTTAACGACCCTGAGGAACCAAGGCTTTGGAGAACAATGTTGGAACAGAAGAAAAAATCGTTAAAAGTCGGGATTGCGTGGGAAAAGGTCAAGGTTAACCAGCATTTACTCCTATCCCCATAATATTTTTTATCCTTTAAAAACGAAATGTTATAATTTGAGCCAATTTTAAATTTGTTGTCTGCAAATGCTTTCGATTTGGACATGTCTGAAATTTTGTCGTCTGGTGAAGAGTTAAACCCTCAGGTCGTTAAGTAG
Source organism: Tridacna gigas (assembly GCA_945859785.2). NCBI lineage: Eukaryota > Metazoa > Mollusca > Bivalvia > Cardiida > Cardiidae > Tridacna > Tridacna gigas. The sequence goes on from OX244028.2 coordinate 105,491,119, forward strand.
TGTGCAATTCGTGTATCCGTACAATGGAGAACAAGATCAGACTGCACGAAGGTACAGTCTGATCTTAGATGTATATTGTCTGCAACGATAGCACTATGAGCGTGTATTTCTTTTTTTTTTTTGGGGGGGGGGGGTTACCCCAAACTGAAATTGGACGTTCTATTTTCTTAACGCTCTGAGAAAAAAACATTTAACAAAAAAAAAACAACCTCGTTTCCGAACTTTAAATCATGTCCTTGAGCGTCGAATAAACCAAACATTTTCAGTCTAAAAATATGACACAAAGAATTGTAATTTCAAGGTTTCTTTTTGTCTGTAGCGCTTCAGGAAAGCGGACAGTGTAGATCAGAGATCAGACTGCACGTTTTGTGTAGTCTGATCTCTGATCTACACTGTCCGCAAAGTCAATCCATAGCTGTGCAAATCGCTTTAAGTGTAATCCAAGGTCGGCCAAACCCAAAGAATGCTTTTCACACAATCAAATAGGGAACATGACGTTTCACATTTCATGTTTTTTTTTTAATTGTTAAAATCTCATACAGTATTGAAAAGTGAATATCCGGTATCCGGGGGCGGCTAGTGCTCTGGTCAGAGATAAGGTGTCGTTCATGATTTGTAATCGGTAAATCCTGGTTGAGTTCAGCTACCAGTGCAAGCAACACTGGGGGTGCCTTGAGCAGTGTACTTTCGGTAGTTTTCTATAATACTTGTGGCTAATTCAAATGATGGCACTTGCCTTTGAGAGGACAAAACACGTTGCGGGACATGGAGAAAATGCTGGGTACCAGCATTTTCTCCTTTTCCCGTAACGTTTTCAAAAAGGCTTCTTTCTCAGGATTGTTAGAATATGGAATAAGTCTCTATCGCACACTCCCGACTTTTAAAGACCCAAAGAAAGAACACTTTTGAAGATATGGTAGGAAAAGGAGAAAATGCTGATAACCAGCATTTTCTTCATTTCCTCACAATGTTTTCTGATGTTTTACAGCCAAATCTTATAATTTCAGCTTCATTTAAATTACCACATGCAAATGCTTTCGATTTGGAAAAGTCTAAAATTTTGATATTGGTGCATAGTAAAAGTTATATGTAATAAAATCAAAGGTGAAAAATAAGATTCACATATTTTATAAGATCATAACTTATGTTTTTCTTTTATAATAATAATAATAATAATAATAATAAAAGTTATATGTAGTTTACAAACAGGAAAAGGAAAAGGGTTGAAGTTTTGTCACTGAATAGCTTTGTTTAAGAATTCAATACTAAATGTTGGCACTTTATAATGTATTGGCGTTAACACTAAAGGACTTCCTACAGACAAGAAATAATGATACTTATTGGACACATTTAAAGCTTGAAATATATTTACATAGTGAAGGACTCTTTTGTTAAGTCTGCGACATGACAATTTTTACACTTAGCTCTAATGATACGATTAGTCTTTCAGAGCTCCAGATAAGAGGGAATAATGGTATTGCAGATCCATTATTTCTCTTTCAAACCCTATGTTGTGGGTACTCATTAGAATCGTCTCGATAAGACGATTCTAATGAGTACCCATAACATAGGGTTTAGTTGATTATACTGGACAAAAATGTACATTTATAACAGAAAAGGTTCCTAGGCCCTTAGAGCCAAATAATACATGGATGAATAAAATGAATTTTATGTGAATGAAAACACTTCAGCAACAGAAGTGATTATTGTTTGTTACAAATAGTTTCCCTATTTGCCCATAAAAATCATGTCAAAGAGAAAATCTTGATGGGCAGTTTCATTGTCATTATTTGTAGTAACTATCAAATAAAGCTACTCTGCATATAGGTAAAACTTATGACAAGGTGGTTCTTCGCCCTTAGAGAGCGGAGTAATTCATGAATAAATAAACTAAACTAAAATCTTTACCAAACAATAAAATTTTAGAATCATCAAAGTTTGAACCTTTTGCATAAAACAAATAATATGTGGATCAAGCTGTGGGACTGGTCTCTCAAAGGGGTAGAAAACATTGTGAAAAAGGGGAAAAAAAATTCTGGTTACCAGCATTTTCTCCTTTTCGAACAGTGTTTTCAAAAGGGTTCTTTCTGAGAGTCATTCGTACACTAGGTTTTTCTAAGATTTGACCTAGTGACCTAGTTTTTCAGCCAACATGACACATTTTCAAACTGGTCCAAGATACCATCAGGACAAACATTCTGACCAAATTTCAAAAGTACTGGACTGAAAATGTGGCCTCTACAGCGTACACAAGATTTTTTTCTAAGATCTGACCTAGTGACCTAGTTTTTGACCCAACATGACCCATTTTCGAACTCATCCAAGATATCACCAAGGCAAACATTCTGACCAACTTTAAAAGAGTATTGGACAAAAAATGTGGCCACAACAGTGTAAACATGGTTTTTCTAAGATTTGACCTAGTGACCTAGTTTTTGACCCGACATAACCCATTTTCAAACTCTTCTAAGATATCATCGAGACAAACATTCTGTCCAATTTCCAAGAGTATTAGACAGAAAATGTGGCTTCTGGAGCTTAAACAAAGTTTTTTCTCAGACTTGACCTAGTGACCTAGTTTTTCACCCGACATGACCCATTTTCAAACTAGTCAGAGATATCATCAAGGCAAACATTCTGACCAACTTTTAAGAGTACTGGACAGAAAATATGGCCTCTAGAGCATACACAACATTGTTCTTAGATTTGACCTGGTGACCTAGGTTTTAACCCAACATGGCACATTTTTGTACTACTTCGAGATATAATCAAGACAAACATTCTGACCATTTTTTCAAGAGTACTGGACTGAAGATGTGGCCTCTAGAGCGTACGAAAGGTTTTTCTAAGATTTGGCCTGGTGACCTAGTTTCTGACCCCACATGGCCCATTTTAGAACTCGTCCGGGATATCATCAAGGCAAACATTCTGACCAACTTTCAAGAGTATTGGACTCAAAATGTGGCCTCTAGAGCGTACACAAGATTTTTCAAAGATTTGACCTGGTGACCTAGTTTTAGACCCAACATGACCCATTTTCATCTTATCCGAGATATCATCAAGACAAACATTCTGACCAACTTTCAGGAGTATTGGACAGAAAATGTGGCCTCTAGAGTGTACACAAGATTTTTCTAAGATTAGACCTAGTGACCTAGCTTTTGACCGGAGATAACCCATTTTCGAACTCGTCCAAGATATCATTGAGGCAAACATTCTGACCAAGTTTTATGAGTATCGGACTGAAAATGTGGCCTCTAGAGCGTAAGGTAAAAAATTGACGACGGACGACGGACGACGCACGACGGACACAGCACGATCACAATAGCTAACCATGAGCACTTTGTGTTCATGTGAGCTGAAAAAAAAAAACGTACTGCAAGACATATACCTCTAAACTTCCTGTCAATTAAAACCAATTCCTTGTTACCTCTTTTTCTATTTCTGTCCGAATTTTCAACAGTTCAAATTTCAAAGCCAAATTGCTGGTGTTCTTCGGTCCATTTTATAGCAGCAATTTAAATACTTCTCTTCAATGGTTCAATTTATGACAGCAATCTGAAAGCATTTTGCAAGAGCAATAGCTATTGCAAAATGGACTAGATCTCTAGATACCTTAATTTTTTGTTCATGTAACGACAGGTTTTAACTATATATCACACAATCCCGACTTTTAACAAGTCTGTGAAAGAAGCCTTTTCAAAACCTTGTGGGAAAAGGAGAAAATGCTGGTAACCAGCATTTTCTCCTTTTCCCACAATGTTTTCTACCCTTTCGAAAACAAATTTCAGTATTTTAGTAACAATTATTTTATCGTCTGCATATGCTTTGAATTTGGACAAGTCTAAAAAGTTTGTCGTTTGGTCAGGAGTTAAGGTTACCGTAAACTGGGACATGTCACAATTGTTACGAACTAACAATGTAACTTGATCCACCGGTATTCTGATAAGGAAATTTGAATAATCACCGGATTTTTTTTTATACCAACTTGAGAGAGAGAGAGAGAGAGAGAGAGAGAGAGTGAGAGCGAGAGAGAGAGATGAGGTGGAAAGGGGGGAGTATAAGGGTGAAGCAGCGTAACTTGGAAAGCAGTGAATAGAACTGCTAAGTCTCTTAACCCCTAACCTGCTAAGTAAAATGAAAACTTTTAAGCCGATAGTAAAAACCAAAATTTTGCAATTTTAGAATTATTTTGGGCGAAAAAAATGTCTCCTTAACGGACAGTGAACATCCAAGATTAGACTGCAAGTTGTGTGCAGTCTAATCTTGATCTACACTGTCCGCTAAAAGGTCCTTGAGTCGCGCTTTGCAGCCCAGGGGTTAACTGTCCAAAATAATGTAAGTTGCTGAACAGCACAAACATTAATGCAGGCCGAATGTTTTCGCCCTTTCAACTGGGATTATCTATCAACAAAACCACTAGTGGAGTACAAGGTGTGTAGACTATGATCAGACTACATTCATTTGCACATTCGTGCAGACTGACCATTGTCCATACTTTACGGGCAAACATCCAAGGCAGGATAAAAGAGAACTTTTACCACACTTCACAATTATGGACCAGTCCAAATTCCGAGCATTTGCAGACAACAAATGGTGGAGTTCGTTCATGTAAGCGTTGAGTTAACAACATGGGAAAAGGAGAAGATGCTGGTTACCAGCATTTTCTCCTTTTCCCTCTATGTTTTCAAAAGGCTTTTTCCTCGGGGTCATCAAAAAAAAACCGGACTGTTTGGTACAGAGTTAATACGATTCTACACAGAAGTGTTTTATTACAAGTCACGGTTGAAAAATTATATCACGATTTTGAAATGCTGACTCTCTATATTGCGTATGATGGAATGTTTTGTCAATAGGTCTGCGTGCAATCGATCCGTTTTTAACCCTTTACCACACAAGTCCGAGACTGAACGACCCACATGAAGAAGCCTTTTATAAATATAGTGGAAGAAGGGGTAAATGCTGGTAACCAGCATTTTCCTCTTTTCCAACTATGTTTTCTACCCTTTGAAAGGAAAAAAACACCTTACATTTGTACCTCATTTGATTTATCGTCTGCATATGTTTTTCCCAGGTCTAAAAGTAGATTTCCATTGCAGTTGAACACTACCGCAATATCTGAGCAATGTTTTGTGAAACTGAGGGGGCTCAATGCATCTGCAAAAAAAAAAGTTTCGACTCGGGCCAGCCTGTAAAAATAGGTTTCCATTGCAGTTGAACACTACTGTAATATATGAGCAAATGTTCTGTGAAAAGGGGGCTTAATGCATCTGCCAAAAAAAAAAAAAAAAAGTTTCGTCTCAGGATAGCCTGAAAAAGTAGATTTCCATTGCAGTTGAACACTACTATATTAGCAATGTTCTGTGAAAAGGGGGCTTAATGCATCTGCCAAAAAAAAAAAAAAAAAAAAAAATGTTTCGACTCAGGACAGCCTGCGCTGTCCGCGCAGGCTGACCTGAGTCGAAACATTTTACTTTACGTAAATTTTCTGCATATCAAAGGACCATGCTACCTCCAGATTCAGTTGATTGTTAGATGAAATGTTTTATTTTTTTTAATGGATTCATAAAAAATATGATGACTTGCTGGGTACAATGGATCACGGAGATGCATCAAACTCTTTACTGCCAGAGCATGGCTCTGAACCCCTTTTACCAGAGCATGCATAATATATACATAATAAAAAAAGTCTTGCACTCCCTGTATTTTTACCGGGTTTGATTTTCTGACGTAAATAATGTAAAATCGGGTCCAAATTAGAATCCGGATGCTGCATACAGCAACAGACCAGTCTTTTGCCTATGAAATAAACTAAATTGAGGTATCCCTTGACCTCAAGGTAAGTACTAATTTTTTGCTTAGATATTGCTTTCAAATTTAAGAAGAACGAGAAACTTTTAAGTTTGGTTAAAACTGGAAATTAAATGTCGAAATAAAACTTATGACAGGTTGAAAGTAATCTGCAGAGAATGGGCACACATAATCAGTCAATATTAGGTATTTCTGTCCAGGGCTGGCAGAACAGCATGCAATCTTCGTCTCATACCTCTCGCAATAGGGTGAAACAACTTGATCGGTGACCGCTGCCGTGAGGTCAAGGGATACCTCAGTTCAGTCCATTTCAGAGGCAACAGACTGGTTTGTTGATGTATGCAGCAGCCAGATTCTAATTTCCACCCCATTTCATATCATTCACTCCAGAAAATCAAACCCGGGGTGCAACACTAATTTTACTATGTATATTTAGTTTAAACATATTTATTTGTAATAAATATGTTTAAACTAAATATATCATCCATGCTCTGGCAAAAGAAATTGCTGATATATTTCTGGTCATAGTTTGTTATAAGGTTACAGACGGTATAGATCCAAGATCTGTGCAGTCTGATCTTGGTCTACACCGTCCGCCAAAGCTTTGTAAATCCGACATTAATTAACATCAGCTACTAACTAAATGATATTTTCTTCTTTCTGTGGCCGCTGATTTCCGTTCAGTTTCCTATTTTTATAATAAAGTAGCTTTAATTCTATACCAGACGATGAGTTTTTAGACTTGCCCAAATTTAAAGCATTTACTGACGACAAATTAGACGTGTCTAAAATGATGGGATATGTCTTTGAATGAATAGAAAACATTCTAGGAAAAGGAGAAAATGCTGGTTACCAGCATTTTCTCCTTTTCCCACAATGTTTTCAGAATTGATTTCCCAAGGATAGTAAAGAAAAAGGATGGTTTTGAAGGGGTTAAAAAGTATTCTGTAAAATTTCCGCTGTTGACAAAAAAACGTCACAATTTTGAAATACGATTCCTGTCTGATGCACGTGATAAAATACTTTTTCTAAAAACTAGATTAAAGGACCCGTCCTTTTCTTGTTGCATATTTTGCAATACCTTACTTTTTTCGTTCGTCCGTTTTCACTGTTTTTATGGCCTTTATGTGACTCGTTGCACTATCAACAACTCTGTAATAGGCAACAAAATTTTAGACTCGTCCACACTCATGAGGTTCAAATAATGAAAAAGTTTCTGTATAGGGGTTAAAAACATTTTTGGGAAAGGAAAAAGGGTTAATGAATTATCCTTCTTTTCCTGATGACAGTCATTCCATTCCATTAGAATTTACCTCTCTCACCGCTAGTCATTGATTGATTGATTGGTTGATTGTATGGTGTTTAATGTCATTTCACCATTATTTCAGTTATATCGTGGCGGCCAGTGCACCTATCCATGCTTTCCTGGAGTTTCTTTTACCGGTACTGCGCATAATATTCTTTCCAAGCCACTGGCCGCCTTCTCACATAGCCATCGTCGAAACAATGGTCAGCGGTGAGAGAGGAATGAATCCTGTCAATCCTCGGAAAGAGATTGGCCGAGCCGGGGATCGAACCAGCGACCCCTTGTTCTCAAGTCCTGTACGCTGCCGACTGAGCTACAGGGGCTCGGCGCCGCTGGTCATGGTTTAAAGATGGCTAAGTGGAAAAGCAACCAGTGGCTTATTAAAAACATTGTGCTAAGCACTGGTAAAGGAAAGTTTAAGGAACTGCAGTAAAGCATGGAAAGGTGAACTTACCGACGTGATACGACGGACATGTTGAAAACGGCGTTAAACCTTTACCCTATAATGCCGCCTTTTGACGCCCCTGGGAAAAAAGCCTTTTGAAAACATTGTGGGAAAAGGAGAAAATGCTGGTAACCAGCGTTTTCTCCTTTTCCCACAATGTTTTCTACCCTATCTAAGAAAAGTTGCACCATTTGAACCACATCGAAATTGTCGTCTGCAAATGCTTTAAATTTGGACAAGGCTAAAATTTTGTCGTCTGGTAAGGGTTAAACACCATACAAAACAAACAACATCATGGACGTAAAAACACATAGGACTGGTTGGTAAAGACCTATACATTTGTACATATTTACCAACAAAAACTTTTCTTATAGCGGTGTTTGATCTTTAATCATTTCCATTTCAGCCATGCTCTGGCAACAGGAGGCTTAATGCATCTCCGTGATGCATCGCACCAGGTAAGTCATCACATAATTAGTGATCCGCAAAATCCACTGTTTGTCTAACAACCGACTGAATCATAGGGTAGACTGGTCCTTTGACATACAGAAAATTGGCCAAAAGCGAAAAGTTTCGGCACAGGTCAGCCTGCGCGGACTGCGCAGGCTGACCTGGGTCGATACTTTTCGCAGATGGATTAAGCCCCTTTTTCACAGAGCATGGCTCATTTTTTTTCTTCTGCATGTTAAATAATAAAAAAAAAAAGACTAGCGTCGCAGAAGTTTTATTACGTATCACGGTTGAAAAATTATGTCTCAATTTTGAAATACGACACCGTCGAGGCGCACCTGATTTAACTAAATTACAGACACGGTAAAAAGAGACCTGTCCTTTTTTTAGCAGACAGTAATTTGCAACCGAGTTTCCTTTTCATTTTAGCCCTTTTCCTGCTAAAAAACTTAAAGAAAGCTTTCAATTCGACTGTGAAAAACCCGAAAAGTGTTATTTCAAACTTATTTTTGGGGAAAAAAAATCTCCTAATCGGACAGTGAAGATCCAAGATCAGACTGCATGTTTTGTGCAATCTGATCTTGATCTACACTGTCTGCAAAAGTTTAGGGAGTTGCGCTCAGGAGCTTAAGGGTAAAGAGGTCGGCGTCGTCGACGTCGTGTAAACCTTTGACATTTTGTAATATTTTTGTTATTGCTGAAGGTATTTTCTTAAAACGTGGACAGGTTGTTAACTATCAAAAGGGGAACACGTGCTACAAGGGCAGGTAACCATCAAAATATTCTGACAAAGTTATGCCCCTTTTTTGACTTAGAATTTTCAAAAAAACTTTGACATTTTATGATACCTTTATAATTACCGTACTGAAGATATTTACTTCAGACTTGGGACTAGTTGTTAAGTATCAAAATGGGAACCTTTACAACCGGAGCAGGTAACCATATTTTTTTTGACACAGTTATGCCCCTTTTTCGACGTAGAATTTTCACTGGAAACAAGCACTTGGAGCCAAACGTTGGCACCCGCATGTGGTGCACTTGTTTTCACTTTTCTACAAAGCATACGTGACTTGTTGCACTGTTAATAAATTCACCCTTTAACCCTTTACCACACAATCCGGAGTTTTAACGACCCTGAAAGAGAATGCTTTTGAAAACATTGTGGGAAAATGAGAAAATGCTGGTAACTACCATTTTCTCCTTTTCTCACAATGTTTCCTACCCTGCACAGACATGAAATCATCATTTCAGTACAATTCAATTCGTCTTCTGCACATACTTTCAGTTTGGTTGGGTGAAAAATTTTATCGTTTGGTAAAAAGGTTAATTCTTTATCACATGACAAAATTTTAGATAGTCCGAATTGAAAGCATTCGTAGACGATAAATTAAATGTGGCTCAAATGATGGGATTAGTCTCTGACAGGGTTGAAAACATTGTGGCAACAGGAGAAAATGCTGGTAACCAACATTTTCTCCTTTTCCCTCAATTTTTCCTACCTTTTTAAGGACATATCCTATCATGTGAACCTGTCTTAATTTGTCGTCTGCAAATGCTGTAAAAACAGACAAGTCTACTGTTTTGTCGTCTGGTAAAGAGTTAATCCAAAAACATAGGTCCTACGATTACGACATACATAATAATAATTATGATATCCCAAAATTAGACAGCTTCTGAAAACAATGTGGAAAAGGAGGAAACTGAAGAATGTTGGAGTATGTAAGTTTCTTTCAATTTCACCTGCACGCTCGGGTAGCTCAGTGGTGGGCGTATCTGACTCCTGACCTGGTGGTTGCTAGTTCGATACCCAGTTGAGGCGATTCCGGCGATTTTTCGCCTCTCACCTCTGATGCATGTAGGAAAAGTAGTCAGTGGCTTTGGAAAGAAAGCTGTGTGCTTTGGAAAGAAAGTTGTGTCAGTACTAGTGTGAGAAAGCCAGGAAACACGTGGGTGCGTCACTGACCGCCATGATATAACCTGAGCTATTAAAATGGCGGTAAACTCCAATACAAACCAATTCAATTTTACCTTTTATTTTCATCTGTTTTATTTCGTGGAAAAGAAAAAAAAGAGATGAAACAGAAAATCAAGTTTCGAGTTACTTTTTTCGTCATGGTAACCAAACAACCAACTTGTTCAGTGTTTACATGCTGAATACCGAGAAAAGATTGTGTCTTAGATCAATAAACAGCACAGAGTAAACAGAAACTTGAATAATCTGACCCCTATATAGCCACGCTCTCTGAAAAGGAGGTTTAATGCATCTGCAAAAAGTATCGACGCAGTGCGCGCAGGCTGACCTGGGTCGAAACTTTTTGCTACTGGTCAGTTTTATGCATTTCAAAGGGTCACTTTACCTTATAATTCAGTCGGTTTTTATCCTGCTCAATAAGTAAAATGAAGCTTTCAAGCCGGTAGAAAAAAAATTATTTTTTGCTATTTCAAAGGTATATTTTTTGGTGGAAAGGTATCTCCTTATCGGACAGTGTAGGTTCATGATTAGACTGCCTGTTCTGTGCAGTCTGATCTTGACCTTCCCTGTCCGCAATAGGTCCTTGAGTCGCGCTTCGCAGCCTAGGGGTTGCGAGAAAACACCACCCCTAGCATGCGACCACTTGCATGATATACATGTAATGCATTACGAAAATGCATTAAATCCCTTTTTCCCAGGGCGCCGTTCATATTGTATTTTTTTTTTTCCTTTTTACTAGTGCATAAACCTCAATAGATACTAGTATCTGATATGAATGGCTTCAAGTTTCAACTAATTTCTTTCCACATAGCAACCAAACAAACCCATTTTTATCAATATTTTTGTGACGTGAAAAAAATCAACCTATAAGTACAAAATGGATCCTCACGGACCTTTTATACCCTAGGCTGCTGAGCGCGACCCAAGGACCTTTTGCGGACAATGTCGATCAAGATCAGACTGCACAGAACAAGCAGTCTGATCTTGGATCTACACTGTCCGATAAGGTGATATTTTCTCCCCAAACAGTAATAACTTTGAAACAGCTACACTTGGCTTATTATTATCGATCTTTTGCGGGCAATGTAGACTAAAATCAGACTGCACAGAACGTGCTGTCTTATCATTGATCTACACTGTCCGATGAGGTGATATCCCCTCCTCTTACAAAAATAATTTTGAAATAGCAACACTTGGATTATTATCATCGATATTTTGCGGACAGTGTGGACCAAGATCAGACTGCACAGAACTTGCAGTCTGATCTACACTGTCCGATAAGGTGATATTTTTCCCCCAACAAAAATAACTTTGAAATAGAAACACTTGGCTTATTACTATCGATCTTTTGAGGACAGTGTAGATCAAGATCAGACTGCACAGAACGTGCAGTCTGATCTTGGATCTAAAACCGTCCGATTAGGTGATATTTTCCCACCAACAATGATAACTTTGAAATAGAAACACTTGGATTATTACTATCGATCTTTTGCGGACAGTGTAGACCAAGATCAGACTGCACAGAACTTGCAGTCTGATCTTGGATCTACACTGTCCGATAAGGTGATATTTTTCCACCAACAAAACTAACTTTAAAATAGCAACACTTGGCTTATTACTTTCGATCTTTTGCGGACAAATGTGCAGTCTGATCTTGGATCTACACTGTCCGATTAGGTGATATTTTCCCCCCAACAATGATAACTTTGAAACAGCAACACTTGGCTTATTACTATCGATCTTTTGCGGACAGTGTAGATCAAGATCAGACTGCACAGAACGTGCAGTCTGACCTTGGATCTATACTGTCCGATTAGGTGATATTTTCCCATCAAAAATAATAACTTTGAAATAGCAACACTCGGGTGATTACTATCAGCTGGAACGTTTTCATTTCATTTATTTAGCGGGTTAATAGTTAATCGATACAAGCAATACTGACGTGTCTTATCTTGATACAAGTTATGTCAGTCTTTTTTGTTTGGTTGGTTTAAAGATAAATCCAAACAGCAAGAGAGAGAGAGAGAGAGAGAGAGAGAGAGAGAGAGAGGAGGGAGAGAGAGGAAAAAAAAAAAAGGAAAACCTCATAGATTGCAGAATGGCTCAGAATTTGATCAGCTGTGTAAACATAGATAAATTACCGATATACATGGTGTAAGGGATAGAGAAACTCAAGGGAGTTTTTCTTTATTTAACTCTTTACCAAACGACAAAATTTTAGGTTTGACCAAATTGAAAGCATTTCCAGACGACAAAATAAATGTGACTCAAAAATTGAAATTTGTTTTGGGAATGGTAGAAAACATTGTGGGAAAAGGAGAAAATGCTGGTTACCAGCATTTTCTCCTTTTCCCACAATGTTTTCAAAAGGCCTTTTTCTTAGGGTCGTTAAAAGTCGGGATTGTGTGGTAAAGGGTTAAAACCGGAAACGACCACAATGATTTCTTCTGTCAAAAAAATGAAATGCACTTTCTATCGGTCGTAATCTGTGCAACCTTGCAGCCGTCAGGGGCAACATTTGGCATGAAGCTACAAGAATGATTAAAGTTTCATAACACAAAGATGAAATGGCTAAAAAGCTGGCTGAAAATATGTATAAATGTATCTTTAACCCTTTACCAAAGAAAACCCTTTAATTCTTTACCAGACGACACAACTTTATCCTTGTCCAAATTGAAAGCTTTTGCAGACGACAATTTCGATGTGGCTCAAATTGTTCAATTTTTCTTTTTTTCAGAGCAGAAAATATTGTTGGAAAAGGAGAAAATGCTGATTACCAGCATTTTCTCCTTTTCCCACAATGTCTTAAAAAGGCTTCTTTTCCAGGGTCGTTAAAAGGTGGCATTGTGCGGTAAAGGGTTAAATCTTTACCTAGAGACAAAGTTTTGGACTAGACCAAATTGAAAGCATATGCAGCCGACAAATTAAAAAAAAAAAGCTCAAAGATGATTTCTGTCTGTGGTATGGTAGAAAACATTGTGGGAAAATGAGAAAATGCTGGTTACTAGCATTTTCTCCTTTACCCACTGCTTTAACGACCCCAAGTTAAAACACCTTTGAAAAAAGAAAAGCAAGAAAATGTGGAATGAGAAGAAAATAAAAGTAACCAGCTTTTTATCCTTTTCCAAGAATGTGCTCTACCCTTAACCCTTTCCCAAACGACAAATTTTGGACTGGTCCAAATTCAAAGAGTTTGCAGACGACAATTCTAAATTTGATGAAAATGGCAGAAAGTTCTCAAAAAGGGTAGAAAACACTGTGGGAAAAGGAGAAATTGCTCGTTACGAGCAATTTCTCCTTTTCCCACAGTGTTTTCAAAAGACTTGTACTGCAGACACGTGAAAACCAGGGCTTGTTTGGGAAAGGGCTAAAAAGTACATTATTTCCAATCATTTCTACCAAATGTAACTGGTTGTATTCAAATCCTTTTAATTTGGACCAGTCTAAAATTTTGTTTTTCGGTAAAGGGCTAACGGCCACTATCAACAGTAATTTGTTGATATGACGGTAAAGGCACGATTTATTCATTAAGCGCCGTCTGGCTTTTGTGTCAAAGCAAGTTTCGAACGCACATTCTCTGTGAGCAACCGACTGAATTATTCGGACTCGTCAACAAAGCGGACAAGGATAACAGGAACAGAACATATCAGAATAGACACAGAACCTTTTTAACCCGATATTGTGCAAAATGGGCTTATTTGCAAGTCTGCAGTCAACAGCTGGGAAAAAACCATTTTGGTAAAATGAGAAATTGCTTGAAACAAGCAATCGCTCCTTTCACCATAATGTTTTTCATCTATATGATAATTTAAACTTCTGTCGGTTTCTTTTTTTTTCTTTGTTTCACTTCTAGAAGTTTTATACTACTTTTTAATTATGGACAGTAAGGGTCCAACTTCCTAATACGGCCAAAACACGTGCATTATGTTATCAAGGGGAAGAATATACTGACTTTGCCTTTTTTTTTTTTAAATTAGTTATCTTGTTATCTTATAATTTCCCGGTAACGGTGAGATATGTTGTTATCGTCAAATTCTTTAAATCGGTGGCTTTTTCCAACCCTTCATTAAAGGCCCACTTGCAGCCAAAATACACGACTCATAGGTCATTCATACCATCTAAACTTCAGACCAGATTTCGCTTAGCAAGTCTTTTTACAGAAATTTTAACAAAGACTGCTAATTTTCATTCGCGAGAAAACATGCCTTTAAAAATAAAAACCAGGTAGAAATGCATGTACAAAACACGAGAAATTACCGACATTTGTACCTTTACTGTAAAATTTCTACACCGTCGGTAACGGTATAAACGTGATTCCATAACAGGGGATAAGTACATTTATTACACAACAGTTCATCCGATGGATCTATAGTTCTGTTGGTAGAGTCGCAGACTACGGTTCGGGTTTGAAAGTGCAATTTGTTGGTTGCAGCATTTGTTTGTTGTTTGTTTTTCCCCTATCTAAGGGTAAACAGTCACGTCCGTATAAATTTTTCATTCAAAATATCAGTATTCTACGGAATCCTGTTTCCGCCATCCACTTTTCGACTTATGAGGAACTGGGGTTCTAAATCTCGTTTAATGTCTCTTTAAAGGTGTAAAAAAAATATTGTGAGCCTGACAATGTGGTACGGTACAGTCTGTCAAAGCTGGAAGAACAACGAATCTTATGGCTAGAATAAAAGTAGGCAACTTTAACTGGAGTTTCACAGTACATTTTTGTGCCAGCAACTGGAACTTTGACAGACCGTATTGTGACACAGTAGACCCATAGAAGGACTGGTCTAAAAGTTCTTAAGTTCTATTGTCTACAGATGGATTTACATATTAATGCAGTACTAGTTTTTGACACGGGACTATTTTTTAAAGCATTAACCCTTCAGCTTCTAAGCGCGACTCACTGACCATTTGCGGACAATGTAGATCCAAGATCAGACTGCACAGAACGTGCAGTCTGATCTTGGATATACACTGTCCGATAAGGAGATATTTTTTTTTTTCTCTCTTTCTCAAAAAAAAAAAAAAAAAAAGTTTGAAATAATATTATTCGGGGTTTTTACTATCGGCTTGAAAGTTTAATTTAACTTATTCAGCAGTGTAAAGGTCAACTCATTACCAAACGACAATACTTTACAATCGACCAAATTGAAAGCTTTCGCAGACGACAAATAAGATAAAGATGTGGCGCAAATGAAGAAATTTGCCTTCGATAGGTTATAAAAAAATAACATATGTGAAAAAGAAAATGCTGGTCACCAGCATTTTCTTCTTTTCCAACAAGGTTTTCAAAAAACTTTTTTTTTCGTACGTGTCATTTAAACACAGGGTTAGCTAGTTAAGTGTTACATGCCTACATGGATTGAACTTTGAATCCATTAAAATCTAATTTCAATCAAATCTGATTATATCCTTCGATTCAGTTGTAAGGCCTAATATTTTTACAATGGACAGACCATTTGGCAGAAGATCGCCCGCCTTTGGCCAAAACTTAAACCTTTACCACGTAATTCCGAATTTTAACGATTTAAAAGAAAGGCTTTTGAAAACAAAGTGGGAAAAAAGAGAAAATGATGGAAACCAATATTGTCTCCTTTTCCCACAATGTTTTCTATTCTATCACAGACAAATACTACCATTTGGTTAATATATATAATTTGTCGTCTGCAGATGCTTTCAATTTAGACCAGTGTAAAACTTTGTCGTTTGGTAAAGGATTAAGTGCCTTTTGTAACAGGCGCACTTCTTGTACTTAACAAAAGACATGGACGGATGACCTTGACCTTTGGCATTTGCCTGTTTTACGTGGTAGTGTCCTTAGGCAAGGCACTGCTGAGTCCCAGGCCAGATCTGTTGAATCCAAGAATAAAGACGAATCAGCTAGCGTATATATAGTTATGATATGAAACAATGTTAAAAGCCGAAATGTTTTCGATATTGAATGTATTTTACGGAAAAAGTAGACCAAGATCAGACTTAATATAGTTGCAGTCTGATCTTGATATTCACTCTCTGCAACTCTTTCACCGTTTCCGTAAAGCACTCTCTTTATCCCCCGAATACGACAGAATACATGTATTACCCGTGAAGTGCCTACCAAAGGATACATTTAGTTATTATTGTGGCCAGTGTAAATCTTGATCAAACTTAAAAAAAACGTGCAATCTTATCTTGGATCTAAACTGTCCGCTATTCAGAGATACTATAGCCAGTATCTGTCTTGAAACTGGAATTAATTGGCTGAGTTTTAGCGACCGAAAGCTTTGATTTTGTTTCATTTTGTTCCATTTTGTTTCATTTTTGGCCATAGAGTTCCAGACTCTCTTCGAGTAAAAAAGGCATAGGAATTAAAAAGTAAACCGTTCAATAATGGAGACAATCATTTAAGAAGAGATACTTGTTGTTTACTTCACGACCTTTAATTAGGCTGCTAAGCGCGACTCACTGACCTTTTGCGGACAGCGTAGATCAAGATCAGACTGCACAGAACTTGCAGTCTGATCACTGATCTATATTGTCCGATAAGGAGATATCTTTCTCTAAAACATAAGTTTGAAATAGCATTGTTTGGGTGTTTACTTTTGGCTTGAAAGTTTCATTTAACTTATTTAGAAGGAAAAGGGTTAATAGCCTGAATATGAAGGCGACCCCTGTTCTCAAGTCCTGTACACTACCGACTGCGCTACGCTATAGACGAAAATAAGGCACCATAGACAAAAATAAGGGATTTTTTCTCGGATGGCACAGATCAGAATCACACAGCACAGAACGTGTAGTCTGATCTTGTACCAATACCATCCATTCGTTTAGTCAAGCCTGTAACCCTTAGGCTGCTAAGCGCTACTCACTGACCTTTTGCGGACAGTTTAGATCAAGATCAGACTGCACGTTCTGGATCTACACTGTCCGATAAGGAGATATTGATCCTCCCAAAAATAAACATTTGAAACAGCAAAATTTGGGATTTTACTATTGGCTTAAAAATTTCATTTCACTTCCGTATTTAGTAAAATAACCCTTAAGCTGCTAAGCGCTACTCACTGGCCTTTTGCGGACAGCGTAGATCTAGATCAGGCTGTACAGAACGTACAGTCTGATCTTTGATCTACACCGTCCGATATTGAGATATCTTACCCCTCAAAATACCTTTGAAATAGGGAAATTTGGTTTAAATTATTAGTTTGATAGTTTCATTTCTTTTATTTAGCAGGATAAGGGTTACAGGTTAAGATAAAGTCTCTCTGAGTTTCAGTAGATTGTTTTTTTCAATCTTCAAAAGAATTCGAGTTTGTATACTCGGAGCTGAAAACCCTTCGAGAAGGATAGAGGCAGAAGTATGCCAGCCAAGCGACGTGCAAATTTGGGGAAAATGCTGACCTCCTAGAGATTCGGGTCTACTCTTTACCGCACAATACCGCCTTTTAACGACCCTGGGAAAGAAGCCTTTTGAAAACATTGTGGGAAAAGGAGAAAATGCTGGTAACCAGCATTTTCCCCTTTTCCCACAATGTTTTGTGCCCTATCAGAGAAAAATTGCATCATTTGAGCCATACTGAAATTGTCGTCTGCAAATGCTTTCAATTCGGACAAAGCCAAAATTTTGTCATCTGGTAAAGGGCTAATAATGATTCATCAATTTAAACTTAACCCTTAACCTGCTACGTAACTTAGAATAAACTTTCAAGTCGATAGTAAAAACCTGAATTCAGCCATTTCAAAGTTAATTTATTTGGGGGAAATTATCCCTTTATCGGAAAGTATAGGCCAAGGATCAGACTGCACATTCTGTGCAGTCTGATCTTGATCTACGCAGCCCGAAAAAGGCCATTGAGTCGCGCTAAGCAGCCAAAGGGTTAAAAGTTTTCACCACTTGATTTGTCTCAGCCAATCAGCACACAAACGAATCACGTGGCGCCTTATCGTCTTGTTTTAGCTACAAGTAACCTGTTAAAATATTTCCGTGGGACCCAAGCAGGAAAACAATTTCAAGTTGAACCCTAGTTCTGAATTCCAAGATTTGCCGCTAAAGAAAATGAGTCTGCTTTGTGAAAAGGGGGTTTAATGCACGTCCGTCATGCATGATACCAAGCAAGTCATCAAATAATTATGGATCCATGAAATGCATTTTGTCTATCAACCTACTGAATCATGAGGTAGACTGGTCCTTGGGCATGCAGAAAATTAACCAAAGCCAATAGTTTCGACCCAGGTCATCCTATTCCCACGATGTTTTATCCCCCTTAGATTACAAATCTTAGTTTTTGAGCAGCACAAAATCAGTCATCTGCAAGGGCTTTCAACTTCGGTCTTGAAGTTTGTCATCTGGTAAACGGTTAACTTTACCGAGCGACAAATTTTGAATTTGTCCAAATTGAAAGCATCTGCCGACGACAAAATCGAAAGTGGTATAAATGAACATGGTAGAAGACATTGTGGAAAAAGAAGAAAATGCTGGTTACCAGCATTTTCTTCTGTTCGCACAATGTTTTCAAAGGCTTTCTTTTTCAGGTCCGTTAAAACCCAAGAATTTTTAGTGAATGGGTTAACTCTTTACCAAACGACAAAATTTTGGCCTCGACCAAATTGAAAGCTATTGCAGACGACCAAATAAATTTAGGTCAAACGATGATTTCTGTCTTTGATAGCGTAGAAAACATTGTGGTAAAAGGAGAAAATGCTAGTTACCAGTATTTTCTCCTTTTCCAACAATGTTCTCAAAAATATTCTCTTTCAGGTTCTTTAAAACCCGAGATTGTTTGGAAAAGGGGTTAAGTAAATGGACAGATGAATGAAGTCTATGACAGGCGGCCATTTTAATAGACAGACCAAATGACCCGCGCCGTTATAATCCAACTGTAATTAACTTTTTACCTGTCGACAAAATTTTAAGATTTGTCCAAATTCAAAACATTTGCAGACGACAAATTAAATGTGGCTGAAATGATGGAATTTGTTTTTGAATTGGTAGAAAACATTGTGGGAAAAGGAGAAAATGCTGGTTTACCACAATGTTTTCAGAACAGCTTCTTCTCATGTTCGCTAAAACACATGATTCTTTGGTAAAGGTTTAATCATTGGAATAACCATGAGTAGAGGTACAATGAATCCGTTACTACTTCTGTCTGATAAATAAAAAGAAGATTAACCTATCACAGTAGTTTTTTTTTTTAGACCCATCAAAAAAAAATGTTTACCTTTTTTTTTTAACCCTTTCCCAAACAAGCCCTGGTTTTCACGTGTCTGCAGTACAAGTCTTTTGAAAACACTGTTGGAAAAGGAGAAATTGCTCATAACGAGCAATTTCTCCTTTTCCCACAGAGTTTTCTACCCAGTTTGATAACTTTCTGCCATTTTCATCAAATTTGAAATTATCGTCTGCAAACTCTTCGAATTTGGACCAGTCCAAAATTTGTCGTTTGGGAAAGGGTTAAGGGCACAGTTGAAGTAAGGGAAAATACTGTTTTTCACAGAATAAAAAGCATAGTAGGAACAGAACAGTTGTTCTTTGTTTTCCTTTCTTTGTATTTCTACCTTAATGTTACACAAGAATTACTCTTAAATTTGAAATATTTTAGCACGCTTTCACCCATTTGCAGCGCAGAGTGGTTCAACGCCATGGAAATGTCTCAATACTTTGCCAGGCAGGAAAAACCTGTTAGACTTGTCCATGTTTAAAGCACTGGCAGACGACAAATTAAGAGTGGCCTACACCACAAGATTCATGTTTATGTTTATCATTGCTTGCTATTGTATATGACGAGATACATGTATTTGTATAAGTCAATAAAATCTATCTATCATCTTTAAAAGAATGGAGGGCATTGAAGAAAGGGGAGAAAATTCTGGTTGTCCTTTTTCTGCTGGTCATCAAAACAGGGTTGTTCGATAAGAGGGTGATATAACTGGATGTATTAACGTTATGTAGGGGGATATATAACATGTACATTTCCGTGATGCGGTACTTTTGGTCGGGGCCTACACTTACGATAACAAAACTATACAGAGAATATTTGTTTTCTCGGTGAAAGATCGAATTTTATTTCATCGAGTGAACATCATTGGTAACATATTTTCACGAATGGCGCAGCCACGAGTGAAAATATTACCGATGATGTTCATGACATGAAATAAATTGTGATCTTTCATCCCCCCCCCCCAACAAATATTCTATTTATTTCATGCTTCTAACCCATTTTTGTCGGAACTTTCACCGTAATCCGGTACAGTTGCTTTCGGTAGTTCCCGTGGCGTACTCCTCACAAAACAACGCATTACAATATTACGTAAAGGGCGAGAAATACAGGGTAAACTACGTCATATTTCCCTCTATCAGATTGGTTACCTCTCCTGATACAGCAAGTGTATAGGGATCGGCACAGGCTACTGGAAACGGACAGAATACTGCCCTTCTATTTTTAGAACAGCGATATCGCGAGATTGACGGGAGGTCACTCTCGCTTCATGTGCAGTAGAATTTCCAATAATTTTGACCTCACAAATAAGCGAATTGTTTACATGATTACCTTTTGAAGTTGATTTCTGCTAATATCAATTCACCGGTAGTTTCGATTACTAATTTCAAATTTTGCCAAAAAATCGCCATGTTACCCTTACTTCCAAACTGGAAATATGTAAGATGCTTCGATTGGCTATTCAATGATATTCATATAGCCAATGAAAAACATCGACACGATAGCCTGTGCTAGTTGTATTATGTATATTTACTACGGGTACCTGTTTATCACTTTATTTGAACGGTACGCGCTGATTACCTAGATAACTAGTGCGCTGAAACTACTGTTTCCGCCTTCAGTTGAGAAGTTAGAAAATATAAAATCGGTATTTTTCACTGGTCGTAACCATGAAATATATAACCATAATCCACCATTATTTCTCGATAAACTACCCACCATTATTTCTCGATAAACTACCCACCATTATTTCTCGATAAACTACCGAAAACGCATGAAATAATGTATTGCATTGCACCATAGCTGCATGTTACACGCGATTGCTCCTGTACCTACAGTTTTTTTCAAAACATTCATTTATATTTGTGATTTCTTTCCCAGTTAGCTTTAAAAAAAAAATCTTTCTGTAGAAAAAAAGAGAAAAAACTCGTAATTTTATACACACACACACACACACACACACACACACACACACACACACACACACACACACACACACACATATATATATATATATATATATATATATATATATAGAGTGAGTCACTTCTGATGTAAAGATTTGTAACAAGAAACATAATTGGCT
Organism: Tridacna gigas; assembly: GCA_945859785.2. Lineage (NCBI taxonomy): Eukaryota > Metazoa > Mollusca > Bivalvia > Cardiida > Cardiidae > Tridacna > Tridacna gigas. The sequence continues at coordinate 105,512,377 of OX244028.2, forward strand.
CAAGCAGACTTTCAGCCAATCAGAATGCTTGTCTTGCAAGGGAGAAAAGGAAAGGCACATTGTGCGAAAATAAAAGCTTTCGTATAGAAAACCCACCAATTTCCAAAAACTCTCATATCTGTTAAAGTATTGTTGGTCAAAGTCACTCGCTGATCAACGAATGCTGAAACTAGAACTGATGTTGCCAACATCGTGAGACTTGCGATATCACCATTACTTTAAATGATATTAATGGAATTTACTTGTACTTTATTCACAGAATTGATTACATTTGGCAGCTATTAGGCCTTTATTATTAAGCAATAACTATTCAAAAGCTAGATAAGTCATATTGCCCGTATTTCACACTCACAATTCTTCACATTTGGCCGCTATTGTGCTTTTAACCCTTTCCCAGACAAGCCCTGGTTTTCATGTGTCTGCAGTACAAGTCTTTTGAAAACACTGGGGGAAAAGGAGAAATTGCTCGTAACGAGCAATTTCTCCTTTTCCCACAGTGTTTTCTACCCTTTTCAAGAACTTTCTGCGATTTTCATCAAATTTAAAATTGTCGTCAGCAAACTCTTTCAATTTGGACCAGTCCAAAATTTGTCGTTTGGGAAAGGGTTAAGAAGCAATTATTATTTCAAAGCTAGATCTGTCCCTATTGTCTAGACCTCTGCAGTTCGTCAAAGAAAAGGTTCTCAAATCTGAAAACTTAGATTAGGTAAACAATTTTGAATGGACAATAATATAAATCATATCGAATGCCAAAATATCTACATGCCATTGAATCTACCAGACAATACCTCGCCTATTATTGTGGTCATTAACTCTTCGCTACATATCAAACAATTCCCAAATTTTTTCGAGATCTATAGGCAGATTGTTCACTGCAAATGAAAATGAATTTGCTCATAATTTAGCGCCAGGTAGTGGACGGCGAAGGTCAAGATCAGACTGCACAGAACGTGCAGTCTGATCTTGATATAAGCCTGCCACAAAAGTTGTTAAAGTCGCGATTTGGAAGTGAAAGAGTTATCCCGAACAAAAGAAATTCTTTAACCCAATTCCATATTGTAAACTAAAAAAGTTGTAACAAGAAAAAATAACGGGTTTTTCCCCCAGACTGATAGATTAGTACATGCTTCGATCTTTTTCTTGAGGTGACTCAATATTTGAAGAGAGAGAGAGAGAGAGAGAGAGAGAGAGAGAGAGGGAGAGAGAGAGAGAGAGAGAGAGAGAGAGATTCGTCGTACGGGGGTAGATTGATTACAGACTGGGAATACTTTTAGCTGTAATGTTACAATGATAAAATTAAATGTCTTAATTTAGCACCAAAAAGACCAAGAAACTGTTGCCTCCCTAGCGAAGTCGAAGTAATGCCAAACAATGCAGGAAAACAGCAGCAGAGTGGTAGCATAATTTAAAGGCCCAGTAGTCACCAAGAGTAAACAATGCAGGTGTCGAAAAGCATTTTTTTTTTTTAGTTGCAAAGTTGACAAATAACATGTAGCTGAAATCGGACGGAATTCGTCTTCGAAAGGATAGAAAACATTGTTATAAAATCCATATTGTCTAGCAACCGGCTGAATCCAGAGGTCTGATGGTCCTTCGACATGCAGTAAAATTAATAAAATAGCACGGTTTAGACCCATATCAGCCTGTGCGTACTGCGCAGGCTGACATGGTTCGATCTTTTCTGCAGATGCATTTTAACCCTTTACCGCACAATGCCGCCTTTTGACGCCCCTGGGAAAGAAGCCTTTTGAAAACATTGTGGGAAAAGGAGAAAATGCTGGTAACCAGCATTTTCTCCTTTTCCCACAATGTTTTCTACCCTATCAAAGAAAAGTTGCACCATTTGAGCCACATTGAAATTGACGTCTGCAAATGCTTTCAATTTGGACAAGGCTAAAATTTTGGTAAAGGGTTAAATCCCCTTTTTACAACAACAACAACAACAACAACAACAACAACATATACTTTATTTTCACTAAGGTACAAAGTTTTGTACAACATTAGCAAAGAATTTTAAACTAGATGAAAAGATGTGAGAAAAGATCGACCTCAAAATCTGGATTCTTCAATAGTACTTATATGTAAAAAAAAAAAACAGGGTCTGTTCGTGATTATTGATCATTAACCCTTTCCCAAACGACAAATCATAGATCATAACTCAAATCTACTGAGCGAGTAATTAACCTAATCCTTGGCCCATTAATCCTTTACAAATTAATCACGTGTTTTAACGACCCTGATAAACAAACATTTTGAAAACATTGTGGGAAAAGGGGAAAATGCTGGTAGCCAGTATTTCCTCCTTTTTCCCGGTGTTTTCTAATCTTTCCCAGAAAAAATACCATTAAATAAATTTAACTGAAAATGGCCATGTAATACTTGAAAGCAAAATACATGTATTGCAATTTCAAACGGAGACAAAAAAATCTCACATTATCGGACCGTGTAGATCATAGAACAGACTGCACACTCTGTGCAGCCTGATCTTGATCTGCACTGTCCGCAAGCACGCTTCTTAAGTCACGTTATAGAAGCTTAAAGTGTTAAAAATTGCGGCGAAAAGAGATCTTTTCTGTTGCCTAAAGATATCATTGTATTTATATAGGGAGCCAAGGGTTATCCCCCTTTTTACTTTAATATTTGAACACAATTACAAAAGAAGTCGTGACTAAGATTTCTTGGTTTATTACAATTATACATACTTATCTGATTTCAAGGAATTGACAAATTAGGTATGTCTATGCACTCTTTAAGTCATAGATCCGATTTCAGCCTGTTTGAACTGTAAATCGCTTTCTTAACTTGAATCGTAATAGTTAAAGGGGCATTAACAAGAATTTTGACAAATTCTCTTTTATAGGAAGGCGGGGGGGGGGGGGGGGGAAAGAGAGAGAACACTGATATTTTCTCTGGGGAAAAAGCATAAGGAGGTGACTGTTTACCCCTACATTTGGGGGAAAATGCAGGAAAAAATGTCCACGGTTGGACTGGACCCAGTTAAGTCATAAGCTATCGAAACTGGTCTGCCACGTTAATTGGTCTTCTACGTTTCATTGGTCGATCATCGGACACAGTTACTAACCACAGCACATTAGCGCTTCGTCTCTATATCGTATATATAAAGGTGATGCGCGAATGTGCTATTTTTAGTAACATTGATGATCGACAAATGAACATTTCGTCGTTCCGTGATGGACCAAAGGAGTTTCTAAGGCCTGTGGTTAAGTCGACGTAGATCTAATTCTCTCAGACTGGTTCACAAGTTCAGTCTGAAGTTACTACTATTATTTCCATTATACGCGCCTTTAACTTGAAGAGTTCCATCAACGAAAATAAGAGGTATTCATAGTGTTTAATTTAAAGTATTTAATTCACTGTGTTTTATTCGTTCCCTGAGGTATTTACAGTCATAGACTTTTATGTTAATCTTCCAAGGTGACTTGTCATAAACTGTGAAGGCTTCAATACTATCGGTTTCAATCTTCGACTCGCGAGAAAATTTTATACTTGTCCACAATGAAAGCATTTGCAGACGATAAATTAAATGTGGCTCACATGATGGGATAAGTGGATGGAAAACATTGCGGAAAAAGTAGAAAATGCTGGTCTCCTCTTCCCACAATGTTTTCAAAAGGTTTCTTCCTTAGGATTGTTAAAAGTCGGATTTTTTGGGTAAAGGATTAAAGATCAAACACTATTCTATTCATGACTGCACCTTTCAGTTTTTTAAGTCCTTACCAGACGACAAAATTTTGGATTTGTCCAAATTGAAAGCACTTGCAGACGACAAAATAAACTAGGTTCCAATGCTGGGATTTGTCTTTAAAGGGTTAGAAAACATTATGGGTAAAGGAGAAAAAGCGGGATACAAGCATTTTCTACTTTTCCCACAGTATTTTTCAAAGCCTGCTTTCTTGAGGATATTTCGGTGAAGGGTTTATCTATGAAAGATCTCTTTGACCTAGAAAGGAAACAATGCCCGGAATTTTGGACCGGCATTTAAATTTACAATTAACTCACAAGTCTTAGAGAGAGAGAGAGAGAGAGAGAGAGAGAGATGCAGAAAAGTTATAGAAAGATGGAAGGATAAATGGTTTTAAATCTAAACAGAGACAGACAATTGAAAGACTTGAGATAGGGAAGTTGTAGAGAGAAAAGTCTTTTATTGACGTCCTCGAAATAACAAACAGAAAAGAAAACAAAAATCCTGAAATAGGCGCGGATTATTGAAAAAAGTGTAACATTACATAAATGTTAATGATATAATTTATATGATGTCGCTCTTTGAAGACTTAAAACTGATTTCTTCTTGCTTAACCCTTTACCACACAATCCCGACTTTTAACGACCCTGGAAAGAAGCCTTTTGAAAACATTGTGGGAAAAGGAGAAAATGCTGGTAACCAGCATTTTCTCCTTTTCCCTCAATGTTTTCTACTCTTCCCAAAATGAGTTTCAATCTTTCAGTCATATTTATTTTGTCGTCTGCAACTGCTTTCAGTTTGTACTAGTCTAAAATTTTGTCGTTTGGTAAAGGGTTAAAACTTTTTGTTTTAAATCTTTGGATTTATTAGACAGAACAGAAGAGAATAGAATTGAATACGTTTTATTAAGATAATATCCCCTACAGAGTACATTTTCTTTTCACAGTAACTTAAAGTCCCAATAGCAGCCAAATGTGAACAATAATCTGTATAACACACATAATTATGGGTCATGCTCTGTAAAAAGGGGGCTTAATGCATCTGCAAAAAGTATCGACCTAAGTCAGCCTGCGCGGTCCCCGCAGGTTGACTTGGTCGAAACTTTTTTTGCAGTTTTATATTTTCTGTATGTAAATCAACCACTCTACATCACGATTCAGTCGCTCATAATTTTCGTAAGACTAAACGGATTTTATGTATCCACAATTATGTAATGGATCAAGTAGACGCATTATACCCCCTTTTGCCAGAGCATGTCTCATAATAAATTTACAAGAATGTCGATATCTTAAATCTAATGATCTGTCCAAGCACGTTTGGCCAAACTTCCGGTCATTGGCAGAACAATGAATATAAAAGCTGGAATCAATGTTGCAAACATTCATTCCAGTTTTAAGTCTTTCGGCGCCAAATAAATAAACTTGGCTTCTTTTGATGGCTGTAAATACAATCCACTGAGTCTCAAGAAGACTTTTATCATGTAGGCATGACCAAACAAGCGGGGGGGGGGGGGGGGGCATAGATCAAAGATCAGACTGCACGTTCTGTGCAGTCTGATCTTGATCTATGCCGTCCGCAAAAGTCCCTGTTTTCGCCTATGGCGCTGAAAGGGTTAATATTTATTGCTCTGCCAGTGACTGGGTTGCTCGACTTTTTGAAGTTGCATTGAACCACCCTTTCACAGAGTGTGGCTCAACATGTGAAAACAAGAGCACCGCATGCGGGAGCCAACGCTCTACTGTGGTTATTTGATTTTCATTGAAGATTTTTAAGTCGAAAAATGGGAATCGAAAAAATGGGGGTTAACCCTTTACCACACAATCCCGACTTTTAACGACTCTAAGGAAAAAGTCTTTTGAAAACATTATGAGAAAAGGAGAAAATGCTGGTAACCTGCATTTTCTCCTTTTTCCACAATGTTTTCTACCCTTCCCAAACCAAATTTCCTTTTTCCATTCACATTTATTTTGTCGTCTGCAAATGCTTTCAATTTGAGCCCGTCTAAAATTTTGTCCTTTGGTAAAGAGTTAAGTGTGTAAAAATACTATGATGGTTACCTACCCTTGTTGTAAAAGTTCCCCTTTTGATAGTTAACAACTTGTCCAAGTTTAAAGCAAATATATTCAGTAATAACTGAGATATGCAAATATATTTAGCAATAACAGAGATATGCAAATATATTCAGTAATAACAGAGATATGCAAATATATTCAGCAATAACAGAGATAAGCAAATATACTCAGTAATAAAAGAGATAAGCAAATATATTCTGTAATAACAGAGATAAATAAATATATTCAGTAATAATAGAGATAAATAAATATAATCAGTAATAACGGAGATAAACAAATATATTCAGTAACAACAGAGATAAATAAATATATTCTGTAATAACAGAGATAAACAACTATATTCCGTAATAACAGAGATAAATAAATATATCAAGTAATAATAGAGATAAACAAATATATTCCGTAATAACAGAGATAAGCAAATATATTCAGTAATAACAGAGATAAACAAATATATTCAGTAATAACAGAGATAAAAAAATATATTTAGTAATAACAGAGATATTATAAAATATCAAAGTTTCAGCAAGATGACGATGACGACACAGCCGACGACGCAGCCGACGACGTCAGGGCTACGACAATAACTCGACGTTTTTTTTCAAAAACAGCCGAGCTAAAAATTAGAAAGATTGGTGGAGATAGGCGGCCCTGGTCGATTCGTTCAACAGATGGTAAAGTTTGACCTATATAGGTCGTCACGCAATTTAAGCGTGTAATTTCATAAATATTTTTTAACCCTTTACCAAACAGTTACGGATTTTCACGACCCTTACAAAGAGGCCTTTTGAAAACATTGTGGGAAAAGGAGAAAATGCTGGTAACCAGCATTTTCTCCTTTTCCCACAATGTTTTCTACCCTATCAAAAAACATAAGTTCATTTGTACCACTTGCAAATTTGTTGTCTGCAGATGCTTTGAATTTGGAAGGGTCTAAAATCTGTCGTTTGGGAAAGGGTTAAAAATACAGACATAATACCTCTCACTGACTGTCCAGTCGACTCTTTACCAAACAATTCCCAGTTTTAATGACACTGAGAAAGAAGGCTTTTGAAAACGTTGTGGAAAAAGGAGAAAATGCTGGAAACTAGCATTTCTCCTATTACCACGTTTTCTACCCTTTAGAAGACATACTGTATCATTTGAACCGCATTTAGTTTGTCGTCTGCAAATGCTTTGAAGTTGGACTAGTCTTAAATCTTGTCGTGTGGTATACTTAATTATACCCCTCTACAGACAACTGTTCTTTAGTCTTAATTTTTGAAAACATCGTGGCAAAAGAAGAAATTGCTCGTCACGAACGACAGCTCACATCTTCATGTATGTCCTGGGTTTCATGAGTGCTAGGCTAGGGTTCTGCAGCATTATCGACACAACCTTCTTTCCAGGCCACTGACTGCTTTTTTCACATGAATCAGAGGTGAGAGGCAACAAATCGCCGGAAAGAAGTTGTCGCAACCGGGTATTGAACCTGTAACCACCAGATCACGAGTCGGGTCGGCTAACCACTGAGCTACCATGCCGGGCAGGTGTATTGCGTAAATGTATTGTAAAAAAAAATGTATTCTTTCAAAAGTATTCATCTGGAAAAGCAGTCTTTGACCACTGTTGGAAAATGAACCATCAGACATGCATGCATAGCTAGGTTAACTTGCGGCCGCGTTATAACCACAACACCGTTTGAAATGACGTAAAGAAATCCAACAAGAAAAATTACGAGATTAACCCTTTACCAAAATTTTAGGCTTGTCCAAATTGAAAGCCGCTGATTTGCAGACGACACTTTCAATGTGGTTCAAATGATGCAATTTTCTCTTGATAGGGTAGAAAACATTGTGGGAAAAGGAGAAAATGCTGGTTACCAGCATTTTCTCCTTTTCCCACAATGTTTTCAAAAGGCCGCTTTCCTAGGGTCGTCAAAAGGCGGCATTGTGCGGTAAAGGGTTAACAAACAATCTAAATCCAGTTATTTTTCCAATCCTATGAGAGTTTAGACACTTTTAGAACGCATTTCTTGTAGTTGAAAACAATGTGCTGATGGGGAAACTTCTCTTCATGAGATGATCTCTTCGTTTTTCCACAATTTTACCAAAGCAATCGTCAGATTTATATATCGCTATGAGGGAAGGGGTTCACTTGAAGCCATTATTCGACATCGATCCGGTTCAAATGGAATCGATTTCCAACCGACTCAGACAAAACCCCAGTAAGATAAACGATTAAAAACTGCTTTAGATACGTATAAGGTTCCCCGCTAACCTGTTTTCACATGCAAGCATTTTTATCCCTTTACCAGACGACAAAATTTTGGCCTTGTCCAATTGAAAGCATTTGCAGACGTCAATTCCAATGTGGCTCAAATAGTGCAATTTTCCTTTGATAGGAAAGAAAACATTGTGGGAAAAGGAGAAAATGCTGATTACCAGCATTTTCTCCTTTTCCAACAATGTTTTCAAAAGACTTCTTTCCCAGGGGCGTTAAAAGGCGTCATTGTGCGGTAAAAGGATAATTATACATCTTGCAGGAGATCATGTCTGAAAACATTTTGGCAAAAGCAGAAATTGCTCCTTTTGTCACAATGTTTTCAGCCGTATGTATGTTAACTAATATACATTGATTTCATGTTGAGTACCCTTATATGATAAGGATCGTACCAATGTTTTTCTTTTGGTTTTAAATTTGTATGCTGAAATTCGTTTCAATGTGTTCTAGCCCTTTAAAGCCCCAATTGCAGCCAAAAGTAAACAATGCGGGTGTTGAAATAGATCTACATTTAGGTTTAAATCATGCCATTTGAAAATATGGAAATTATTGTGACGATGACAATCTGTTAGTGTTAGTGGCTGGCAGAAAAATAAAATGAATTTTAAAACTAGGTAAAAAGTTGCCAGGTCACTCTATCTTTTGTTTACTTTTTACCTGGTTTTCAAGTTCATTTTTCTGATAAATAGTTCAATTATTCATTTATCAAAATGATGTGGGAAAAGGTTTTTGCGTGTGTGTGAGATGTATACGTATGTGAGAGATTGTAATTCGTGTCACGTATCGTTTTCATTGTAATTATTATCATATGACGAAAAACTATGTACAGTAGTTTAAGCTTCATCCATTCATGTACAAGGACCATCCTACCTCATGATTCTGTCGGTTGTTAGACAAACTTAACCGTTTCCCAAACAAGCCCTGGTTTTCACGTGTCTGCAGCACAAGACTTTTGAAAACACTGTGGGAAAAGAAGAAATTGCTCGTTACGAGCAATTTCTCCTTTTCCCACAATGTTTTCTACCCTTTTTGAGAACTTTCTACCATTTTCATCAACTTTAATATTGTCGTCTGCAGACTCTTTCAATCTGGACCAGTCCAAATTTTGTCGTTTGGGAGAGGGTTAAACGTGTGGTTCCATAATTATGTCATGACTTGCTTGGTATAATGCATGGCGGAGGTGTATACAAACCCCTTTTCACAGAGGATGACTCATATTTGGGCCGTGCTCTGGCAAAAGGAGGCTTACTGCACGTCCGTGGTGCGTGGTACCAAGCAAGTCATCACACAGTTATAGATCCCTAAAGTCCATTTTGCTTAACCCTTTCCCAAACGACAAATTTTGGACTGGTCCAAATTGAAAGAGGTTGCAGACAACAATTTCAGATTTGATGAAAATGGCAGAAAGTTATCAAAAAGGGTAGAAAACACTGTGGGAAAAGGAGAAATTGCTCGTTATGAGCAATTTCTCCTTTTCCCACAGTGTTTTCAAAAGACTTGTACTGCAGACACGTGAAAACCAGGGCTTGTTTGGGAAAGGGTTAACAACCGACTGAATCATGAGGTACACTGGTCCTTGGACATGCAGAAAATTGACCAATAGCAAAAAATTTCGGCTCAGGTCAGCCTGCGCGGACTGCGCAGACTGAACTTAGTCGATACTTTTCGCAGATGCAATAAGCCCTCTTTTCACAGACCATGGCTCATTTGTTTTATGTTATATACATAAAATTGACAAGACGTCTCTTGTAGTGTGAGAGATACAAGCTACAACTGTGGTCTGCTACCTTTCCATTTGGTTTTCAAACAGGTATAGCGGTGTAAAATTTATAATTTATATGTGAGCCGCGCTCTGTGAAAAGGGGGCTTAATGCATCTGCGAAACGTATCGACCCAGGTCAGCCTGCGCAGTCCGCGCAGGCTGACCTGGGCCGAAACTTTTCGCCATTGCTCAATTTTCTGCAGATCAAAGGACCAATGTACGCCATGAATCAGTCCGTTTTTATACAAAATGGATTTTGTGGATCCACAATTATGCAATGCCTTGCTTGTTATCACGGATCATGGAGATGCATAAAGCCCCCTTTTGCCAGAGCGTGGCTCATATGTATAGTATGTCATTTGATTAGGGTTGAACCAAATGGTTTTCCGGTACAAATATATAAAATATAACTTTAACAAATCTTATACAAAAATCAATTAGATTCCGAATTTATAATACACAGTCATATAGTAATTCCAAATTCTGTGTGTTCAAAACACCTGTTTTCTATAATTGTTTGTTTGGAATTTTTGGTGCATAAAAAGTATAAGTTGCAAAATATCGAAATATAAGCGTATAAATCGATAAATGCAGATCGCCTGACTATTGACATTTTACACGCAAGGCAAACACTTCAAGAAAAAGAATAATCTTTTCCTTTTTCATGATATAGAAAACAATGTGAGAAAAAGAGCGAATAAATGCAGATCGCCTGACTATTGACATTTTACACGCAAGGCAAACACTTCAAGAAAAAGAATAATCTTTTCCTTTTTCATGATATAGAAAACAATGTGAGAAAAAGAGCGACTGCATGTAAGAAGCCTTCGTCCCTTTAAAAACAATTTGTCTTCCAAATAGGTCGACAGCATGGGGTATAAAAGGATCTACTTGTACAGTAATGGGTTGGTAGTAGTATAGGAGGGTAGACCTCGGACAAAATCCGTTTTGTCCGAGGTCTACCCTCCCTGAGTGCCATTTTGTCCGAGGTCTACCCTCCCTGAGTGCCATTTTGTCCGAGGTCTACCCTCCCGGGGAAACAAAAGACCGGTCAAAATATCAAACCGGAAGTAGATGTCCGCTTTTTCTGCCCCCCCATGCCACGGTCAGAGCCCCTTTTTAACTATCTCTGTGAAAAGGGGTCTTAATGCATCTGCGCGCACGCGCGCACCGATCGTAATGATATGGTTCGGCAGAGACTATCGTTGGACTTAGTCTTTTTTCTTCATCGGAGATAGATGTTCACCATCTTTAACGCGGCAGGGATCCTTTTTTTAACCATGGTCTGTGAAAAGGGGTCTTAATGCATCTGCGCACGCGCACCGATCATAATGATATGGTTCGGCAGAGACTATCGTTGGACTTAGTCTTTTTTTCTTCATCGGAGATAGATGTTCACTATCTTTGACGCGGCAGGGATCCTTTTTTTAACCATGGCCTGTGAAAAGGGGACTTAATGCATCTACACACGTGCGCACGGGTCGTAATGATATGGTTCAGGTAGACACTATCGTTTGACTTAGGCTTTTTTTCTCTGTCATTGTTGGACTTAGTCCTTTTTCCGACTTTGTCCTCCTCAATCTTTCTCTATTACTGTTGGACTTAGTCTTTTTTCTCCGTCTTCGTTTGCCTCAGGCTTTCTCGATCACCGTTGAACTTAGTCTTTTTTCCACGATATGGACTATATTCCCTACTTACGCTGGGTCAGACAGAGACTATCGTTGGACTTAGTCTTTTTTTCTCCGTCTTTGTTCGTCTTAACCTTTCTCTATTACCGTTGGACTTAGTCTTTTTCACCACGATATGGGTTATTTTCCCCTCCTCATGCTGGTTCAGGCAGAGAGCATCGCTGGACTTAGTCTTTTTTCCGTCTTTGTTCGCCTCATTTTTTCTCTATCACCGTTGGACTTAGTCTTTTTTCTCCGTCTTTGTTCGTCTTAACCTTTCTCTATCACCGTTGGACTTAGTCTTTTTCACCACGATATGGGTTATTTCACCTCCTCACGTTGGTTCAGCCAGACAACATCGATAGACTTAGTCTTTTTTCCACGATATGGGTTATTTTCACCTCCTCACACTGGTTCAACCAGACAACATTGTTGGACTTTGTCTTTTTTCACCACGATATGGGTTATTTCCCCTCCTCAGTTTGGTTCAGCCAGAGATCATCGTTGGACTTAGGCTTTTTTCTCCGTCTTTGTTCGTCTTAACCTTTCTCTATTACCGTTGGACTTAGTCTTTTTCACTACGATATGGGTTATTTTCCCCTCCTCAGTTTGGTTCAGCCAGAGATCATCGTTGGACTTAGGCTTTTTTCCGTCTTTGTTCGTCTATCTTTCTCTACCACCGTTGGACTTAGTCTTTTCTTTGGCTCCTAGCAATATGATCTTTAGACATTGCCTAACTATATGATCTGAGTGTGGGTTTTTTCCCAACATTTCCCGGAAATCAGTTCGTTTAGACTTACCCAATCTTAGATTTTATTCGTCCCTAGTTTTATTCGTCCCTAGTTTTTAATCTGCAAAACTTTTTTAAATTGTAAAAATTTTTATCCGAAATTTTTCTATGATAAAAATTTTTAAGCGTAAAAATTTTTTCTATCGGTAAAATTTTCTCTGTAAGATTTTTTGAAAATTTTTTCTCTGCAAGATTTTTTATTTGAAAAATTTTTTCTATCGATAAAAAAAGTTTTTCTCTCTGCAAGATTTTTTAAAAATTGAAAAAATAGCTGCTCCATATTTGATTTCTCTCGTCCTCGTCTTGATATACTTTATAATTTATTTACACTACTCGAGAAAACGAGCGATGAATGATTATAGGAAAAGTTCACTGGATTTTTATAGCTTAGTGGAGGGTTTGGTCTGTTTTTGTCTTTGAATTAAGAACACGAACGAGGACTGAGTATGTAGATAGAACATAACGTACTGTAAAAATTCATTCACATAGAATGTTATAATCTATCTACAATTTCCAAGACTGATCTTTTTTTGAAGAAATGATTGAATAAAAATGCTTCCATCGTTATTTATGTTGTCATTTTATTATTAATCCTTAAAGAGAAAAGTAAAGAAATCATGGAGGTGGATGTACAAGCTATTTTATTTCAACATCCTTGTAATATTTTCATCACAGGTCCGAGTGGTTGTGGAAAGACAGTCTTTGTTCATAAATTAATTGACTATCGAGAAGATTTGTTCAATATCGTTCCTGAAAGAGTTGTCTGGTGTTACAAAGAATGGCAGTATGCTTACAATCTTATGCAGGAGAAATTCAATTCACAGTTTGAATTAATAAAATTCGTGGAAGGGATTCCTGACGATGAAAACGAACTTGTCAGCGATGTGTCTATACCGCATTTAATCGTCTTTGATGATATGCTGGGTGAAAAAGATGAGGAAAAAATCAAACTTTGGTTTACAAGAAAAGGACATCACCGTAATGCAACCGTAATTTATATCACACAAAATATGTTTCAACAATCGAAATCGAGTCGAACCATTAGTCTTAATTCAAGATACATGATTTTATTTCGAAATGAGCGAGATAAAAATCAGATTAAAACACTAGCTCACCAAATGCAAGCTCCACATTTACTGTCTGCTTATGAAGATGCTACATCGGTGGATCATGGCTATCTTGTCATCGATTTCCATTCACGAACAAATAAAGAATTAAGACTGCGAACAGATATATTTCATCGTTATGAAGAAGATGAAAGAGGTCCAACCGTTTATTCCCCTGCTTAATCGTTACAATGTTTTTTTTAAAATAAAAATGACTTCATTTTATTTTATATTGTCATTCTATCAATAGACGACAGTGAGTAAACATGGCTTTACCAACCACACCAACTTCAATTTTAGCTGCTTTGCGAAATTTAAGCCAACAAACCAATAGATATGAAAGAGAATCTGTGTTGAAAGCAGGATTAAAAGAAATTTTAAAATGGTTTACGTTAGCAGCACAAAATATCCTTGAAGATAAAATCAAATTACCAAAACAAACCACCACGTATATGACAAAACATAGAGCAGATATCGAGCAGTTAGCAGATCCGAATATTGATGAGGAAATTAAACGTAGAATTATTTTAAAACCTGGAGGTGGTGGATTTCTAGGTGGTGTTATTATCAGAAGTTTACTGAGATGGGATGGAACTAAAACCGTTAGGAAATTTGGGGGTGAAAGGCAACCTCGAAAACATGCTCCGCGAAAGAGGAAATCTCCAAAGAAGAAAAAATCTCCAAGGAAGAAAAAGTCTCCAAAGAAGAAAAAATCTCCAAAGAAGAGAAAGCCCCCGAAAACGCATGCAAGAACCACCACCTCACCACCTATAATTGATGCAAGAACTACCACCCCACCGCCTATGATTGATGAAAGATTTGTTACTATGCGAAGGCCTGTAGGAAGCAGCATTTCAGAACATCAACGCTATCCGAAATCCAGAAAGGAACTATTAAGTGAAAGAATGCAAAAACTCAGAACAAAGTATTCACAATTTATAGAACCAGGGAAAAAATTGAAGTTTCAATCCATTCCATCCACCTCATGGTCTCCAAATACATTAGCTAAATATAAAAAAGGTAGAAAGGCAGAAGATCGACTGTTTGGGGATATAATCCAATATAACCTTGACACAGGAAAATATCGTGTTGACTATGACAAGCGTCTGATTCATCTTGGTGGTGGAAGAACCATTCCTCTACCCGACAGAGGGTCAGATGTAGAAGAAAGCGAGGATGAAGAACTCACTGATTCCGATTCGTAGTTTTCTTTTGTAAAAAAAAAGACAGTATGATAAAACATCAGGTATAAATGATAGTGACATGGAACTTTTATTTTCATTTGATGTGAAATAGTGATAAAGTCAACATGAAGAAAAGACCTCTGATAAAAAAACACGGCTCAATGGTTATGGCCATGATACAGGCTACACCAAAAATACGTAAAAAGCTTGTCAAAGATTCACCCTCAGAAGCGATAAGGTGTATATCGGAATGCTGTCATAATGTTTTAAAAGGCAATGTACATTTATCACCAGATCAGAAGAAGAAGTTGTATTCAAGCCGACAACATCTCAGACGTTTAGCTTCAAAATCAGTCTCTGTAAAAGATAAAAAACAAATTTTAAATCAAAAAGGTGGATTTCTTTCATTGCTTGCACCTGCATTATTACCTTTGTTAGGAAAAGCTGTTATCGGAGGAATAGGAGGAGCTCTAAAAGCCTTGTAGATAAAAAATCTTGTAGATGAAATCATTTTCAATGAAAAAAATCTTATAGATAAAAATCTTGTAGATAAAAAATCTTATAAATAAAAAATCATGTCTGTTAGAAAAATGGTTATCGTACCTTACCAGGTCTTAGAAAACATGAAACGATGGAAAGTCGAACAAGCTCAAAAACCTCGTTTACCACCTAATCCACAAGTTGCAGATGCATCACATCTTCGGCAAGATATGAGTCAAATTTTACAAAGTACCGACCTGTCAGAAACAGAAAAGGCTCAAAGATATGGCGAAACTTTGATTAAGTTACAAAATTCGCTTCAGAAAACAAAACCAACTTCGATCAATTTTCCTCCAAAAACCGATGATGGTGCACAGGAATCAGCATCTGTTGGCCTGCAATCTGTTGCCTTGTATGATCGAATTTTGCAAAGTGTACCAAAAACCATGAAAAGAAAAGCTGAGTTACTTTTGAGTATGATAAAAGACAACGATAATTTAACTTGGGACGGGTATGGGGTGGTGTCATATAAAGGTACACGCATCCATGGCTCCAATATTATTGATCTTGTCAATGATGCGATACGTCAAAGAAAAGGCATTGAGCCCAGAGGTTGGAAAACATTTTCAAAGGCATTACATGAAAGTAATATACCTCAAGAAGTTATTGGTAATTTGAACAGATGGAAATGGATACAAAAAGTCCATGATAAATCACCGAGTAAATCATTGAGCGAAGATGAAGATTCCCATGCAGAATCCTATGGAGATTCCGATTACTTATTTCACACACCAAAAAGCGTACGAAAAAGTACTAAGTTATCTCCTATAAAAAGAAGTATGAAAAGAATAAAAGAAAAATCTCCATACATGAAACCTGAAGAAAGAGAACGATTGAAGCAATTCTATGTTAAAGAACTGCTAACTCCCCCAAAGTCTATAAAAAAGACTCCGAGCCGTAAAACACTTCAGTCATGGGAGGCATGGTAAAGTCAAAACTTGATTACGTGTTAAGAAAGTTGTTTTATGATCCTAAAAGTACTGTAGCATTTAGTGGAGTAAAGCAATTGTATCACGCTGCGAAATCTGTTTTGAAAGGGATAAGATACAAAGATGTTCAAGAATGGTTACAGGGTGAATCCACCTACACCTTACACAAACCGATTCGTCGTCGTTTCAAAAGACGAAAAACTATTGTAGGTGGTATAGATTATCAATGGCAAGCTGATTTGGCTAACATGCAGCATTTAGCAAAACAAAATAATAACAAGAAATATTTACTTTGTGTGATTGATGTGTTTTCGAGATTTTCATGGGTTATCCCTATTCCAGACAAAACGGGTAAAACTTTAATCAAAGCATTTCAATCTATCGTTCAGAAATCAAAACGAAAACCTTTAGCGCTTCAAACAGACAAAGGTTCGGAATTTAAAAACAAATCGTTTCAAGACTACTTGAAAAAGAATCAGATTCATTTTTTCACCACTGAAAACCCAGAGACAAAAGCAAGTATTGTTGAAAGATTTCAACGAACTTTGAAAACGAGAATGTGGAAATACTTTACGTATAAGAAAACAAGGCGTTACATTGACGTATTGAATTCTTTAGTTAAGAATTACAACCATACTTTTCACAGAAGTATAAAAACATCTCCTGTAATGGTAACAAAATCCAATGAGGCAGAGATTTCAAGAAATCTGTATTCTCAATTACCAACAAATGTAATGATGAAAAAGCCGAAATTCAAAATTGGAGATCATGTTCGAATCAATAAAACAAAACGTACATTTGATAAGGGCTATTTACCGAATTGGACGCAAGAAATATTTGAAATCAGCCATGTCAACAAAACATTTTCACCTATTACCTATAAAGTAAAAGATCTACTGGGAGAACAGATTTTAGGAACTTATTATGAATATGAACTTCAATTAATAAAAGATGATGATATTTATGAGATTGACTCAGTTCTTGATAGACGTACAAGACGTAAGGGTAAAAAAATAATCAAAGAAATAAAAGTCAATTGGAAAGGCTATCCAAAAAAATTTCAAAGTTGGATACCAGAATCCTATTTGGTGTAATCCTATTTGGTGTAATCCTATTTTAGTGTTTTGAAAACATCTTTTCTTATTAAAAGAAATCATATAACTTAAGAAAAAGTTATAAAAAGTCAGTAATTCATAATGAATCCACAGTCAAACATCGAGTGTGGAACAGAAAAGTCTGGAATAGAAGAAAAGTTCGGAATAGAGAATTTCGATAGCGGTAGTAGTAGTAGTATCAGTAAGAACTACAATTGCTGTGGAAATCGTGTCCCAAAGAATCAGTTTACCTATATTTCACAGGTTTTAGTCATTTATGCAATTATTGCGACGTCAATAGTACATTTAAGTATTCAAAGTCAAGATCGTGAATTGTGGCTGATCCTGTTAAGCAGCTCTCTTGGATATATTCTTCCATCACCAGGGTTAAAATTCAGCAGATCAGAACAAAAGCAGTCAGGGTGGATTGATAGTAAAAAATGAATTCGTTTTATCTCACTCTACCCAGCGATAGTTCCATGGACTTTTATCCGAACAACAGCCAATGCTGTTTTAAGGTTCATTTACCAAAGACAGTTCATATTGACAAGGAAACTTGGGAAGTCGCATTAGTTCAACTTATTACTCCCTCTCAGTTCCTAAACATAAGTGAAGAAGAAGCACAGTTCGATCTTATAACAACGGATAAGGACTTAGTCAAATTAATATCACAGATAGACAGAAGAGGAGATAATATGAAAATAAATATATTAAGACAAAATAGTGGAGGTGATATAATAAAATGGGGTATTCGATTTACCTTTCCATCCGGGAATTACACTACACCTGCTCATCTTATAGAGACGATCAATGATGTGATTCAAACCGCTATAGGTCCTGCTCTTCGTAAGAATTCGTCGGGTTTGCACATCGCTTATTCACCTTCAACCAAACGTCCGAAAATTACATTTGATAATATTATAAAATCAGGACTCAAATTACATCCATCCCTGTTTTTAAAACTAGGTGGATCACCAGAATTCAAACATGATACAATTTTTCAGGGTAAAAATATTTTCAAATACTTTAAATACAATCCAAACATTGATGCTGGCTACAATCATCTGTATATTTATTCAGATATTGCTGAACACACTATAGTGGGTGATACACTTGCTCCCATACTTCGTGTTCTGCCTTTCAAAACATCCAATTTGGTTGAAAATGGTTGTGGTTCTCAACATGTCAATCATGAAATTACAATACCGCATTATATTCCCGTTTCGAAATCCGATTTCGATCATATTCACATTCAAATAACAGGGGATTTAGGTATACCGGTTCATTTCATTACTGGTAAGACAATAGTGAAGTTACATTTCAGGCAACGTTCAACTGACAATCATTAACAATCATTGAAAAGCATTTAAAAATGCTACCAGTTTATCGTGGTGTAAAACATCAGTATGGCTATGGGTTAGGTTCGCTATTTAAATCGGCAATTAAAGTAGTGACTCCATTGCTTAAACCGTTGATTAAATCTGGTTTTAATGCCGTGAAAAAAGAAGGACTCAAACAAGGAATAGGCGTAGTAGAAGATATCCTTTTACGTGGTGAAAACCCCAAAAAAGTTGTAATTTCACGGGGAAAACAAGCCATTCATGATCTAGCAGAAAAGCTAATACCAGGGATAAATAAAAGAAAATCACGAAAACCACGTCATTCCCCCTATCGCCTTCACAGTGGTAAGATCATAAGACAAAGAGACAGACGGCCTCTTGATATATTTGATTAATATAATTGATTCATATATTGAATTCATCTACTTAAATTATATAAAAATGATGCAAAGTGGGTCCTGTGAATGCAGTAAGTCAGAACTCGATGTTCTTTCTGTACCACCTACAATGACAACGATGCAAGAAAGTCAATGGATTGAACATTTCCCAATATCGTCTTTGGCAAACAATGCACCAATAGAATTCATCATACCACCTCAAACCGAACATTGGACAGATTTGTCACAATCGTATTTGTATGTCAAATACAAAGTCGTTCAAGCTGACGGTGGCAATTTACTTGCCAATGCAAATGTGGCCCCTGTAAACAACTTCCTACACAGTTTGTTTAGCAGTGTCGATTTGTATCTAAATAATAAACTAATCACCAGCAATTCAGACACCTATCCATACAGAGCATATATTGAAAATCTTATGTCATATAATTCTGACAGCAAGACTACGCATTTGAAAGCTGGTGATCTTTGGATCGAAGACACCACTGCCCATTTCAATGCACTCAATCATGATGGAGAAAATGCAGGGTTAAAAGAAAGAATGGGTGAAATTGCACAAAGCAGAACTGCCGAACTTTTTGGACGCTTGCATCTTGATCTATTTCAACAAGAAAAATATTTACCTAATGGTATCGAAATCAGACTTAGATTAAACAGATCTTCGGTGAACTTTTGTCTCACAGGAGGCGGTGGTGCACCAGCTTCAAAAATTGTGCTGGAAACAGTCAGTTTTCATGTGCGAAATATC
Source organism: Tridacna gigas (assembly GCA_945859785.2). Taxonomy (NCBI): domain Eukaryota; kingdom Metazoa; phylum Mollusca; class Bivalvia; order Cardiida; family Cardiidae; genus Tridacna; species Tridacna gigas. The sequence continues at coordinate 105,531,969 of OX244028.2, forward strand.
GAATTGTTGCCTGTTGTTGCAAATGATCTAAATCATGTTATTGCTCAGCAAAACATGAAAATCCCTATTCGTAGGGTTGAAGTAAAAACTTTTACCATTTCTACAGGTCTTCAGTCTAAAGTTGAAGATCATTTGTTTCAAGGACAACTTCCAAAACGCATTTTCATTGCAATGGTAGCAAATACTGATTATAATGGGGATTATGGTAGAAATCCATTTTTCTTTCATCATTTTAATCTGTCAAAAATTGATGTATCATGTAATGGTCACAGTATTCATAACAGACCCTTTGAACCTAACTTTGAAGTAGGATTGTATTTGAAATCTTTTCTATCATTGTATCAGGCTAACTCATCTTTAGCACTCAATAAATCATTTAATATTGGTAAAGAAGACTATGCTGGTGGATACTGTTTGTGGGGATACGATTTGACAGCTGATCAAGGTAGTGAAGAAGGACAACTTCATCCTATAAAAACTGGAAATCTTCGAATTGAACTTCAGTTTGCTCAAGCTCTGGCAGCAGCTATCAACGTTATTGTCTTTGCTGAATTTGACAATCAGATTGAAATCAACAGTTTGAGAGAAGTTATCACAGATTATTAATCCTGGAAAAATCAACAGAAACTCTCTGATCAAAAGATAGCTTTCACAAAAACAGTCCTTTTCAGGACTAAGGAATATAATATCGAAAACGATAGTTCTTTTCAGAACTATTGAAAAAACAGTCCTTTTCAGGACTATCTACAGGACTAAAGAACCAAAAAACAATGTTGGGACTCAGATTTGCTATAACACTTAGAGAAGAAGCAGAAAAAGTGAAATATTCCGTGTCGAAGTGCATCTCTACTCGGAAAAATGACATTCATAATAGCTTCGAAAAACATATGACTGAAAAATTAAAAAATCTTATTGTCAGTGAAGTTACCAACCAGTGTTACGGATGTCAAGTGGATCATCCCAGTCAAACACAGCATGAACTGTGTTTATTCAAGGATAGACAAGAACATACAGATATGTTCATAGAAAAAGCCATGATGGAATTAAATCCATACGAAATCATGGAAAAATGGTATCCTGAACTCATAGAAATGAAACTCGATGAAAGTGACTATGTGGAAGCCTACAGATTATGGCGAAATATAAAACAAAACATTTTATCTGAATTCACGGAGTCGTGGTTACAATACTGGTGTGACAAAGTAAAACAATCCTGGGAAGAAAGTGATTAGAAAAAAATGTATACTTCTGAAATTCAATACATATTGGATCACGGGACATGGATAAAAAATCTACAGGCAAAAGTCTGTGCAAAAGATCAGTTACCTCGACAAAAACCCGATCATGTGAAAGCCTACATTGTGAACACAGAGAAATCAACCGGTCCAGGAGAACACTGGGTAGCCGTGATATTCAACAATAATGGCAATGTACTATACTTTGATCCCTACGGACTACCACCACTTGAGCCAGAAATCATTAACTTTTTAGACAATCATTCTTATTCGTGGAGATACAATCGACAAACTCTTCAGAGTCCACAGGGGAAAGTTTGCGGATTTTACTGTATCTTCGTATTGGATGCTGCTGCCAGAGGATACAACATACAGAAATATCTTCAACAGAAATTCCTCTCAACGGAACATCGACGAAACGATCGAGATGTAGTGTTATGGTTCAATCAGCAGTATGGAATTCTATTCAATAAAGCTCAGAGACTTTTCCCCACAAATAGTATATAAATGTATAATAGTTCTTTAATCTATGTGTTTGTTGTAAATATGTTCATTGCTCAGTTCATTGTTCAGTTCTGTTCAAATAAAAGTTATACTGTTTAAATGGTGTTTTTTCATTCTTTTTTCCACAAAGATAATCCCTCCACAAAATATCAGTCTTGGAAAAAAATGTAGATAGATCATAACATTCTATGTGAATGAATTTTTACAGTACGTTATGTTCTATCTACATGGTCTCGCCCACGTTCGTACTCTTAATTCCAAGACGAAAAGTAGGTCAATCCCTCCACCAAGCTATAAAACCACCAAATTTCTCTATATACCATTTCATTTCCACGATGGGTTTGTTCAGATTCTGCTGTGGACTATTTGGTAAAAGTCAAAGGAACGAGGAGAAGAGAAAACGTCAAAAGACAAAGACATCGGCTGAGTTCTCTGTAAGACAAGGGGGTAACCCCTATACCCAGAACCCAGCACCTAATTTCTACCCCGATCTTTGGGTTATACCAATTGATGATCCAATCTTTGGGGAGTCTGTGATATCAGCCAACCAATGAGTTGATGATGAGAAGGTTTAGAATCCTCTATCTTTCTCTGATTTTTGGAATTAACTTGCTCGGATGATTAATTTAATTCCAATCCAGAGAATGGTAAAAAACAGCTCTTTTCAGAGCTAACATTCATTCCAGAAAGTCCTATCTTCGAGACTTGTCAATTTTACGACTGAGTACCATTCCAAGAGTTAGATTCCAAACGATATACTTCAATTCAAATTAACTCAAAAAAGGTTAAGCCCAACACGATGTTTGTATGGTAAGATTATGCTATAACCAAGCTGAGGAGGGGAAATAACCCATATCGTGGAAAAAAGACTAAGTCCAACGTTGATAGAGAAAGGTTAAGACGAACAAAAACGGAGAAAAAAGACTAAGTCCAACGATGACAGAGAAAAATCCTAAATCCAACACGGTGATAGAGAAAGATTGAGGCGAATAAAGACGGAAAAAGACTAAGTCCAACGATACTCTCTGCCTGACCCAGCGTAAGTAGAGAATATAGTCCATATCGTGGAAAAAAGACTAAGTTCAACACTGGTAGAGAAAGCCTGAGGCGAACGAAGACGGAGAAAAAAAGACTAAGTCCAACGAGGGTCTCTGCCTGAACCACTATGAGAAGGGAGTATAACCCATATCGTGGAAAAAAAGACTAAGTCCAACATTGATAGAGAAAGATTGAGGCGAACAAAAGACGGGGAAAAAAGACTAAGCCCAACACGATGTTTGTATGGCAAGGTTATGCTATATCCAAGCTGAGGAGGGGAAATAACCCATATCGTGGAAAAAAGACTAAGTCCAACGTTGATAGAAAAAGGTTAAGACGAACAAAAGACGGGAAAAAAGACTAAGTCCGACGGTGATAGAGAAAGTTCGAAACGAACAAAAAGACGAAAAAAGACTAAGTCCAACACGGTAATAGAGAAAGACCAAAGCGAGTGAAGATGGTGGCACACCTTCTTTTTCCCCGAGTCAGTCTGTGGTGTCATACGTTTTCAATTCAAATTTTTGGCTGGAAAACGTCTCGACCAATCAAAACGCAGGATCAACCCGAACAAAACATGGTGACACACCATTCTTTGCTAGGAATTCCACTTCCGGTTTCCTCTTTTTGTTTTTACATTTTTGCAGTGGTGTGAGGAGGGGGGGCAGAAAAAGCGGACATCTACTTCCGGTTTGATATTTTGACCGGTCTTTTGTTTCCCCGGGAGGGTAGACCTCGGACAAAATGGCACTCACGGAGGGTAGACCTCGGACAAAATGGCACTCAGGGAGGGTAGACCTCGGACAAAACGGATTTTGTCCGAGGTCTACCCTCCTATACTACTGTTGGTCATTTGAGTGTCTCACAAATAAAATGGCGTTTTAGACTTACCAAACAATTCAGAGTTACATCAATCGAAGGAGGGAAGGCTTTTGAAAGCATTGTGAAAAAAACAAGAGAAAAGCGGCTGGCAATCACAAAATGTTTTCTACCCTTTCCATGAAAGAAAAAAACCAACAATTTCAGCCACATTTAAATTGTAGACTGCCAATGGTTTAGATTTGGAGATACCTTAAAATTTTGTAGTTTTGCAAAGCGTTTAACAAAACATTGAAGACAAAGGCCTTTTGTATAAACGCCTTTTACATTTTAACAGCTGTATAGATTACACAAAAACATTACAGTTGTTAAAGTCCCATATACAAGTATTACTATGTAAGAAATTTCACAGTTTTTTTTTCTGGGAGAATCTTATCGTATCGGACAATGCAGATCCAAGATCAGACTGCACGTTCTGTGCAGTCTGATCTTGGATCTACATTGTCCGTAAAAGCCCATTAAGTCTCGTTTATAAGCCTAAAGGGTTTGTGAATCCATGACACAGATTTCAAGTGTTTCATTTAATATTTATAAACAAGCTGTAAAGTACATAGGCAATCATCGATCTATTGTCCGTTCGTTTACACATGAGTACATCGATGTGTGGCCTCCTTTAGGCAACCTTTTGCTTCTTGGTCCAGACCACTACAGAAAACATTGTGGAAAAAGGAGATATTTGATAGTAAAGAAATGTTTCTGCTTTCGCAACGATATCATTGCTTTGTTTGCGTGATTGGTTGTATGGTGTTGAACGATATTTTCAACGTTATTTCACTTATATCGCGGAGGCCATGGATAACCAAGGTTTTGCAGTCCGATCACCATTACGGAACCGTTTAAAGATACATCCTTACAGCCAGAGAGAAGAAACTCTGCTTAAATTTGTTGGACTGTGGAATGGTTCAGAATTTAGTCAGCTGTGTAAACACAGATAACTTACCGATATATATTGTGTAAGGGGTAAATAAATCTACTGAAAATCTTCGATTTAAAACCGGAAACGTCACAACAGTGCTTTCTTTGATAGCTTCCAGAAAATGAAACGTATTTTCTATCGTAATCCATGCAACCTTGCAACCGTCAGGGGCAACATTTGGCATGAAGATACACGAATGATTACAGTTTGATAATGGTAAAATGGATCAAAAACTGGCTGAATATGAGTATAGATGTATCTTTAACAGTTTTTGTAACAGATCTGTAGAGACCGTGAAAGGAGACCGCCATTAGGAATGATTGAAAGATCATTCATTACAGCCTGGACCTAGGCTACGGAGGCCAGTGCATCTATACGGATACTTTCCCGTAGTTTCTTTTACCAGTATAACATTAACATTTTTTTCTAAGCCACTGGCTGCTTTCCGACATAGACTTACGGTCGAAGCAATGTTCAGCAGTGGCAGAGCAATGAATTCTCTCGCGATGACTATCAAGAATACTCGAGAAGAATTTTGCCGAACTGGGAATTAAACCTTGGTTTCAAAGTCTTGGTTTCAAGCTCTATGCGTTACTGACTGAGCAACCGGGATCGACTTGTTGCATTGCAGTTTTGAATAAATGAGGTTTTCCTGTTCATAGGTATATATCAAAATGAAAATTATTATTATTATTATTATTATTATAAATTCAAACCAGGAAAATTTCAGTGGGTGCTGTGAAATTGGTTTCAGGACGTACTGATGTAGCTCACTCCTAGGCTGCTAATTGCGATTTAATGGGATTTTGCGGACAGTGTAGATCAAGACCAGACTGCACATAACGTGTAGTCTGATCTTAGATCTACATTGTCCGATACGGTGTGTTCTTTTCCGACCAAGAAGCTTTGGAACTGAAATATTTGAGCTCTTAAGATCGACTGGAACCGTTTACCTGATAGACAAGTAGTATATTTACCCCTAAGCTGCCATATAGACGAAATCAAAATTCCCACTCAATATTAAAAGTCAAAACTTGCGATTTTAGAGCTTACTTTAACGGGGAAAAACACCGCATCGGACAGTGTAGAACCAAGATCAGACTGCACAAAACGTGATCTACACTGTCCGCAAAAGCTCCTAGAGTTGCGCTTAGCAGCCTAAGGGTTAAGAGTTGGTATTGATGGGAAAACTTCCGTTCTATGTGTGTGCGTGTGTGTGTGTGTGTGTTTTGTTGTAGATCGAGAAGATTATGATCAGACTGACCAGAAATAGCATTCAGATCTTGTATCTACACTGTCCAATACTATTCAATGTTTATTGCATCTTTCAAATGAGATATTACACGCCAAAATACGCAAGAGCATTTTGAGATACATAAAAGTCTGGCTGTTTTCCCCGAGTGGAAATTTTCGGCCGCGCTAAAATCTGTATACAGCTAGTGCTCGTCTGCCACAAAGTGAATGAGAGAGAGAGAGAGAGAGGGAGAGAGGGAGAGAGAGATTGACGAATACTGGGGGAGATATGAATAAATAGGGTAATGAAATTCTCCCAGGCTTTTGAAACAAAAAAAAACCATTGAATTTACAAATAATGTCAGTAATTAAAGGCGGCCACATATCATCCTTTCTACTGCGTCAATTATATCAAATCAGACAAAATATATATATAACATTATAGTGTAACGAGTTCTATCTCTCTCTCTCATTCATCAACAAACGCTTTCGTGAAATAAATTTATTGAAGATTTTAAAATACCCCCCAAAAGTGACACCTGTTATAATCAATAGCTAGTAAAGCGTGCATAGTTACCTTTATTTAGTGAACTGTACAATCCATCATAAAACACAGACCGCTGTTCACCAACTAGCACTGGACACTTGATATTTCAACAAAACCGTAAATTCCACTCAAAACCTTTTTCCTGAGTCAAAAGCTGTCTACTTTGATTAAAAAGAAGCCTTTCTGTCTTTCTATACTAACTCGGTATGATACGGTTTATACATTAAATTTATCGATTCTACCCCAAGTTTGACAAGGTCACCGTTAACAATAAAATACCGAATTCTATCCCACCAACAATCCCGGGTAGGCCTACTTCTCTCAGACACCTAACAAATGAAGTCTGGTGCAATCAAAATATATTGGAATCGTTCTGCTACAGTCTACCTGACCTTAAAAGTCCGTAGCCACCGGTACAATCCGTGTACAATTACGAATGGTTTCATTAGAACGCGTATTTAAAATTCCCTGAAGGCCGTATTTCAGCCGAGTCGGTGCCCGTCAAAGACCTACCCCGTTATAGAAGAGTGTCACATATTTTTTTTCCAATATTTACCTTTTACGCCACGAATATCCAAGGTGTACGTCACATACAATGTATTAAGAATGACCCGATTATTTCTTCTACCTATAAAAGCAGGTAATGCACAGTTTACATTTGCGACACTAATTCTCGTGATGAAAAAACAAAACAAAACACGCAGACCGAAATTATCGCACGTTTTTTAAAACTGTTAACCAGATAACAAATTTTAGACCTGTCCAGACTGAAAGCATTTGCAGACGACACATCCAATGCCACACGATTTGGAATGATTCGTCTTTAAAGGGATAGAAATATATGGGGAAAGCGGGGAAATGCTGTTTACTAGCATCGTCTTCTCATCCCACGATGTTTTCCTTTTTCTTCAGGGTCGTTAGAACACGGGGTTATTTGGTTAAACATCAATTTGCATCAACTCAACAACTTGCTATAAGCTGACCAAAACTATCGTAAGTTTCAAAGTCATGTGATCACGGATTAATTTGATTTGCCGCTATATAAGTATTTTTCTTTCCAAACAATGACAGGGAAAAAAAGAAAACACAAGGCAGCCAAACTCTGGTTTGATACCATGGTTTTGACAGAGACTGGTATTCAAGCTCGTCTGTATGGGCAGCTACAGTGATCAGCTACAGCTAGAGTCAAACTGACACGTCACGTATTCTTCTTGCTGATAAAATGGGTCACGCCTCTTTTTAACTTTGCATAACCTCCTTTAAAAAATCTTGTCATTAATACTGAATCCAGGTAGTAATGTGGTAGAGTCATGTTTTACAAAAAATGACATGCGCAGTCGGAGTTTTACTCTTTTCCTGGTTGACACCATTCTTTATTTTCACCAGGTGAAAACCATTATAGACAAAAAAATTAAAGCTTGCTCTAATGATTGTATTTGTCATTGAAACGAGTGGAAAATATTGAGGGAGAAGGAGATGGTGCTGGTAACCAGCATTTTCTCCTGTTACCAATATATTTTCCAAAGACCTTCCTATCCGGGGTCGTGAAAACAAGCGGTCCTTTAGTAAAGTGTTAAAATCGCGTGACATGGTCTTTTCTTGCTATGGAGAATGGTTCGTAAGAGTTATGGTAAGTCGGGATGGAATACGTAACCCTTTCAGCAGAATAGGTGAAAACAGCGGCTTTTGCGGACGGCATAGATCAAGATCAGACTGCACAGAACGTGCAGTCTGATCTTGGATCTATACCGTCCGCATGTTTAGTCATGTCTTTAAGGAAAAAAAAATCTTTCTAAGTTTCAGGTGGCTGTGGCCAATAGCCTACTTTCAGCCTCCGAGAGGCCGAGTCTATATGAGCCATGCTCTGGCAAAAGGGGGCTCAATGTATCTCCGTGCTACATCATACCCAGGAAAACATCACCTAGTTAGGGATCCATAAAATTCATTATGTCTAACAACCAACTGTATCATAAGGTAGACTGGTCCTTTGGCATGCAGAAAATTGACCAATAGCGAAAAGTTTCGGCCCAGGTCAGCCTGCGCGAACAGCGCAAGCTGACCTGGGTCGATACTTTTCGCAGATGCATTAAGCCCCCCCCCCCCTTTTACAGAGCAAGGCTCAATGTATTTGGCGAAGTGAGAGTTCATGAATATTTGGCGTTGTAAGAGAGTTCATGAAATCTTGTTGCGCTTCAATAAATGGTCTGGTTTATTTGATGTCAAAACTATTGAAATTTCCTGGTCGTTTTTTGCTGTAATGTTTTCTAGATGTCGCACTAGATAGATCCAAGATCAGGCTGCGAACTTCTATGCAGCCAGATTTTCATCTATATAAACACATATCTGTACAAAAGCACCCATTGATGTCACTTGCTTTGTGAAGAGGGTGGGGGGAGGGGTTTTCAAGACATCTGCACAGGCTGACGTGGGTCGAAGCATTTTGCTACTAGTCATTTTTCTGAGTGTCAAAGGACCAGTCTACCTCATGATTCCATCGGTTGTTGGACGAAATGGAATTTCGGGGTCCATATTCATATAGTGACTTGCATTAAAGACCTTTTGCAAAAGTGCCACCCATATACAAATGCACCATGCTTTGGCAAAAGGGGGCTTAATGTATCTCCGTGATGCATTATACCAATCAAGCCATCACATAATTATGGGTCCATAATAGCCACTTTTTTTTTTTACAACCGACTTCATCATGGGGTAGGCTGCTCCTTGGACATACAAAAAATTGACCAATAGCGAAAAGTTTCGGCTCAGGTCAGCCTGCGCGGACTGCGCAGGCTGACCTGGGTCGAAGCTTTTCGCAGATGCATTAAGCCCCCTTTTCACGGAGCATGGCTCAAATCAAAGTATCCTTTACAAAAAAACTGTATGCAAATTTCATGAATGATCGAAAGTATCATATAAAGGTTTTTTTTTGGTCAGTGTTGTTTATAGACGAACTGGATTATTTATGGAGATTCTGAAGGGCCCGTCTCTGCGTATTTCTGGGTCACATTAAGAGTGCCTTTTAATTAACTGGGCCAGTGTAGATTACGATAAGACTGCACAGAACTTACATTCTGATTTTGGATTTACATTCATACTTTAGCTGCCTTGACTCGCCGAAATATTCAGAGATAGATAGAGAGAGAGAGAGAGAGAGAGAGAGAGAGAGAGAGAGAGAGAGAGAGAGAGAGAGGGAGAGAGAGAGGAGAGAGAAAGTGGAAGAAAGAGAGAGAGAGAGAACACACATACACACGCACAGACAGAGAGAGAGAGAGAGAGAGAGGGGGGAGAGAAAGTGGAAGAAAGAGAGAGAGAGAAAACACACATACACACGCACAGACAGCGAGAGAGAGAGAGAGAGAGTCAAGCCACCATCAGGCCATCCATTACGTGTAGTCATATACGGACAACTACGCCTCGTGTGATAAGAGACATAAACTCGTGTATAAGACTTTCATTAATTTATAAATAAATATGATTCATAAATGCTAGGTCGCTTTTGATTTGAAGTCTATCCACATTAAAAGCATTTGAGCGGTGCTCTGGTGAAAAGGGGCTTAATACACATCCATGCTGCAAGTCAGCATATAATTATAGATCCATAAAAATCCATTCTGTCCAAAAACTGTCTAAATCATGAGCAATCATGAGATAGAACTGGCCCTTTGACACACAGAAAATCAACAGAGAGAGAGAGAGCTATTATATTGGTCGTTGAACTGAAGTAACTGAAATGCTGGCTTCGGCAGCGTTAAAACCAACCAACCAAACACCAAACTGAAAGCATACTCATTCAAGATCTGAACGTACCACATAGTGACCTCTGTGAAGTGGTGAGGCGACATGTTTCAGTCTTCCGATACTCTCACCATATGTATTTCAACACTTTCCCTCATACAATCGTAAAACTCTTCTATAAACAGTGTCGCAAATGACGAAATTGCTCCATAGGCTATTTTTTTTCTTTGTCACAATGTTTAATTTAACTGTCGATTCTTTCAAGTTTGATTGATTGATTGATTGATTTGTTGATTGATTAAATCACGTTTCACGCCGCTTTCAACATTATTATGACGGTCATATCACGGCGAAATGTCATATTTTCATGTATGTCATGAGTTACACCAGTACTAGGCTAGGGTTCTAAAGTGTCGTGCCAAAGGGGACTCCCACACAAAAAGCCCAGTGCTTCCAGTCAGGCTCGAACCCGGGGCCACACAGGAACCCTTGTGTGACTGACTTTTTGTATCTAGAGCATTCTAGGGGTAGATCAGTGTACTCTCAAGATAGTGCGAAATGGGAATTTTTGGGTTAACCCTTTACTGCACAATGCCGCCTTTTAACGACCCTGAGAAAGAAGGCCTGTTGAAAACATTGTGGGAAAAGGAGAAAATGCTGGTAACCAGCATTTTCTCCTTTTCCCGCAATGTTTTCCACCCTCTTTTATTTTTCTACCCACATTTTCTGGTTTAAGTATTATCTAATTTGTCGTATGCAGATGCTTTCAGTTTGGACGAGGTTAAATTTTGTCGTCTGGTAAAGAGTTAATCAGGCTTTGATTACCCCCTACTGATTGATATCACGTATTCTAAAGTAGTTAAACTATTCATTCTTGACCATGGCTGGAACTTGTGGAGAGTATAGACAAAGACCAGACGGCACGTATATGTGTAGTCTACACCCTTCGATACTCCTTATTGTTTCATTTGTTTGATAAATCCAAACACAAATGTGAATAAATTTAACGAAATCTATTTTTGTCCACCGTGATCCAGAAGTTTAAACTGGAAATTAGAGTTCGATCTCCGCCGTGCGGGGGGGTGGGGGGAGGGGGGGGAAAGCTACCCATGCGGTAGTGCCCCCACGTAAGGCATGACAAAACCATAGAGAAATTGTCGGAAATACAGGTAACCAATGAATAAGCAAGTTGTCAGCGTGATCTTCGTAATGGGGGTATACATAATGTTGAAAGCATTTCCTCCCTGTAACTTCGGGTTCGATCTCTGCTGGGGGGTGGGTGTTGTAGTGTCCTTACGTCAGGCACGGCAAAGCCACACAGTAGCGTAACACAGGAAACCAATGAATAAGCGAGCTGTCGCCGTGATTTACGTAATCCGTGTACACCAAATGTTGAAAGCGGTTTTATGTAGGTTTCAAATGAAATGTGTGATCTACATCTAACGCCGTCGTTCTCTTTCTTTTTTTTCCTCTGTCTCCCTGTCTATATTTGTCCTTCTGTTTGTCTCTTTCTCTCTCTCTCTCTATCTCTGTATCCCTGCCTATGTCTGTCTCTTTGTCTACCCCTTTCTCTCTTTCTTTGTCCTTTATGTCTTTGTCTCACTCTCTATCTCTGTCGTCTGCAAATGCTTTAGATTTGTAAAAGTCCAAAATTTAGCCTCCATGTTCCTTTAACCCTTAAAGCGCCGAATAAACCCAGTGGAAATTTTCATTTTCGAATAAGACCAAGATAATTGCAAATTAATTGGTACCTCTTGCGTGTAGTGTTTTAACATAGCGGACAATGTAGATCAAAGATCAGGCTGCACGTTTTGTGCAGCCTGATCTTGATTTACACTGGCCGCAAAGGCAACTATATTAGTGAAGGGCGCTGTAAGGGTTAATGCATTGTATCATAAATCATTCCTTAATTAAAAGTGCCATATATAGAAACGACGTTGTAAAACATTGTGCAGTAAATAATAGTGTTTTAACATAGCGGACAGTGTGGATCAAAGATCAGGCTGCACGTTTTCTGCAGCCTGATCTTGATCTACATTGGCCGCAAAGGCAACTATATTAGTGAAAGGCGCTGTAAGAGTTAATGCATTGTATCATAAATCAATCCTTAATTAACAGTGCCATATATAGAAACGACGTTGTAAAACATTGTGCAGTAAATAATGGATCAAACTGAATATTATACATTGTAGCAAACATTAAATCCTTCTCTTACCTTGGGTGATAAAAGCAAAGTTTGCGTAAGGCGTAGGTAGCAGACTGCACAGAACGTGCAGCCTGATCTCGAATACTCACCGTCCTCTACTTCCATTCGAAAGTTTCAACCTAAGTCTCGTCAATTCATCAATGTAGAATTTTTATTACATGTGTTAGAAAAAAAAATCGACGTTATACATGTGAGTCATGCTCTGTGAAAAGGGGGCTTAATGCATCTGCGAAAAGTATCGGCTCAGGTCAGCCTGCGCAGTCCGCGCAGGCTGACCTGGGTCGAAATTTTTCGCTATTGGTCAATTTTCTATGTGTCAAAGGACCATTCTACCTCGTGATTAAGTTGGTTGTTAAAAAAAGTGGGTACTATGAATCCATAATTATGTGATGGCTTGCTTGGTATCGCGCATAACGAAGATGCCTGAAGCCCCCTTTTGCCAGAGAGTGACTCATATATATTTGTCAGAGAAAAGGTCAGTAGTATAGGAGGGTAGACCTCGGACAAAACCCGTTTTTGTCCGAGGTCTACCCTCCCTGAGTGCCATTTTGTCCGAGGTCTACCCTCCCTGAGTGCCATTTTGTCCGAGGTCTACCCTCCCGGAGAGGCAAAAGACCGGTCAAAATGTCAAACCGGAAGTAGATGTCCGCCATCTTTGACGCGGCTGGGGTCCTTTTTATCCATGGTCTGTGAAAAGGGGTCTTAATGCATCTGCGCGCACGCGCGCACGGATCGTAATGATATGGTTCGGCAGAGACTATCGTTGGACTTAGTCTTTTTTCTTCATCGGAGATAGATGTTCACCATCTTTGACGCGGCAGGGATCCTTTTTTTAACCATGGTCTGTGAAAAGGGGACTTAATGCATCTACACGCACGTGCGCACGGGTCGTAATGACATGGTTCAGGCAGACACTATCGTTTGACTTAGGCTTTTCTCTGTCATCGTTGGACTTAGTCTTTTTTCCCGTCTTCGTTCGCCTCAATCTTTCTCTATCACCGTTGGACTTAGGCTTTTTTTCTCTGTTATCGTTGGACTTAGTCTTCTTTCTCCGTCTTCGTTCGGCTCAGGCTTTCTCGATCACCGTTGAACTTAGTCTTTTTTCCACGATATGGACTATATTCCCTACTTACGCTGGGTCAGACAGAGACTATCGTTGGACTTAGTCTTTTTCTCCGTCTTTGTTCGTCTTAACCTTTCTCTATCAACGTTGGACTTAGTCTTTTTTCCACGATATGGACTATATTCCCTACTTACGCTGGGTCAGACAGAGACTATCGTTGGACTTAGTCTTTTTTCTCCGTCTTTGTTCGTCTTAATCTTTCTCTATCACCGTTGAACTTAGTCTTTTTTTTTCACGATATGAACTATATTCCCTACTTACGCTGGGTCAGGCAGAGAGTATCGTTGGACTTAGTCTTTTTTCTCCATCTTCGTTCGCCTCAATCTTTCTCTATTACCGTTGGACTTAGTCTTTTTTTCCCACGATATGGGTTATTTTCCCCCTCCTCAGCTTGGGTCAGGCAAAGACCATCGTTGGACTTAGTCTTTTTTTCTCCGTCTTCGTTCGCCTCAATCTTTCTCTATTACCGTTGGACTTAGTCTTTTCTTCGGCTCCTAGCAGTATAATCTTTAGACATTGCCTGATTATATGATCTGAGTGTGGGTTTTTTTCCGGCATTTCCCGGAAATCAGTTCATCTAGACTTACCCGACCTTAGATTTATTCGTCCCTAGTTTTATTCGACCCTAGTTTTTAATCTGCAAAACTTTTTTAAAATTGTAAAAAATTTTTATCCGAAAATTTTTATCCGAAATTTTTAAGCGTAAAAAATTTTTCTCTATCGAAAAAATTTGACTGTAAGATTTTTTATTTGAAAAAATTTTTCTCTGTAAGATTTTTTGAAAAAATTTTTCTATCGATAAAAATGTTTTTTCTCTCTGCAAGATTTTTTTAATCGTAAAAATTTTTTCTATCGCCCAAAAAAGTTTTTTTTCTCTCTGCAAGATTTTTTTTAAAAATTGAAAAATTAGCTGCTCCATATTTGATTTTTTCTCGTCTTGGTATACTTTATAATTTATTTGCACTACTCGAGAAACGAGAGATGAATGATTATAGGAAAAGTTCACTGGATTTTTATAGCTTACTGGAGGGATTGACCTGCTTTTGTCTTTGAATTAAGAGTACGAACGGTAGGTGAGCATGTAGATAGAACATAACGTACTGTAAAAATTCATTCACATAGAATGTTATGATCTATCTACAATTTCCAAGACTGATCTTTTTTTGAAGAAATGATTGAATAAAAATGCTTTCATCGTTATTTATGTTGTCATTTTATTATTAATCCTTAAAGAGAAAAGTAAAGAAATCATGGAGGTGCAAGCTATTTTATTTCAACATCCTTGTAATATTTTCATCACAGGTCCGAGTGGTTGTGGAAAGACAGTCTTTGTTCATAAATTAATTGACTATCGAGAAGATTTGTTCAATATCGTTCCTGAAAGAGTTGTCTGGTGTTACAAAGAATGGCAGTATGCTTACAATCTTATGCAGGAGAAATTCAATTCGCAGTTTGAATTAATAAAATTCGTGGAAGGAATTCCTGACGATGAAAACGAACTTGTCAGCGATGTATCTATACCACATTTAATCGTCTTTGATGATATGCTGGGTGAAAAAGATGAGGAAAAAATTAAACTTTGGTTTACAAGAAAAGGACATCACCGTAATGCAACCGTGATTTATATCACACAAAATATGTTTCAACAATCGAAATCGAGTCGAACCATCAGTCTTAATTCAAGATACATGATTTTATTTCGAAATGAGCGAGATAAAAATCAGATTAAAACACTAGTTCACCAAATGCAAGCTCCACATTTACTGTCTGCTTATGAAGATGCTACATCGGTGGATCATGGATATCTTGTCATCGATTTCCATTCACGAACAAATAAAGAATTAAGACTGCGAACAGATATATTTCATCGTTATGAAGAAGACGAAAGAGGTCCAACCGTTTATTCCCCTGCTTAATCGTTACAATGTTTTTTTTTTAAATAAAAATGACTTCATTTTATTTTATATTGTCATTCTATCAATAGGCGACAGTGAGTAAACATGGCTTTACCAACCACACCAACTTCAATTTTAGCTGCTTTGCGAAATTTAAGTCAACAAACCAATAGATATGAAAGAGAATCTGTGTTGAAAGCAGGATTAAAAGAAATTTTAAAATGGTTTACGTTGGCAGCACAAAACATCATTGAAGATAAAATCAAATTACCAAAACAAACCACCACGTATATGACAAAACATAGAGCAGATATCGAGCAGTTAGCAGATCCGAATATTGATGAGGAAATTAAACGTAGAATTATTTTAAAACCTGGAGGTGGTGGATTTCTAGGTGGTGTTATTATCAGAAGTTTACTGAGATGGGATGGAACTAAAACCGTTAGGAAATTTGGGGATGAAAGGCAACCTCGAAAACGTGCTCCGCGAAAGAGGAAATCTCCAAAGAAGAAAAAATCTCCAAGGAAGAAAAAGTCTCCAAAGAAGAAAAAATCTCCAAAGAAGAGAAAGCCCCCGAAAACGCATGCAAGAACTATCACCTCACCACCTATAATTGATGCAAGAACTACCACCGCATCACCTATGATTGATGAAAGAACCACCACCTCACCACCTATAATTGATGCAAGAACTACCACCCCACCGCCTATGATTGATGAAAGATTTGTTACTATGCGAAGGCCTGTAGGAAGCAGCATTTCAGAACATCAACGCTATCCGAAATCCAGAAAGGAACTATTAAGTGAAAGAATGCAAAAACTCAGAACAAAGTATTCACAATTTCTAGAACCAGGGAAAAAATTGAAGTTTCAATCCATTCCATCCGCCTCATGGTCTCCAAATACATTAGCTAAATATAAAAAAGGTAGAAAGGCAGAAGATCGACTGTTTGGGGATATAATCCAATATAACCTTGACACAGGAAAATATCGTGTTGACTATGACAAGCGTCTGATTCATCTTGGTGGTGGAAGAACCATTCCTCTGCCCGACAGAGGGTCAGATGTAGAAGAAAGCGAGGATGAAGAACTCACTGATTCCGATTCGTAGTTTTCTTTTGTAAAAAAGACAGTATGATAAAACATCAGGTATAAATGATAGTGACATGGAACTTTTATTTTCATTTGATGTGAAATAGTGATAAAGTCAACATGAAGAAAAGACCTCTGATAAAAAAACACGGCTCAATGGTTATGGCCATGATACAGGCTACACCAAAAATACGTAAAAAGCTTGTCAAAGATTCACCCTCAGAAGCGATAAGGTGTATATCGGAATGCTGTCATAATGTTTTAAAAGGCAATGTACATTTATCACCAGATCAGAAGAAGAAGTTGTATTCAAGCCGACAACATCTCAGACGTTTAGCTTCAAAATCAGTCTCTGTAAAAGATAAAAAACAAATTTTAAATCAAAAAGGTGGATTTCTTTCATTGCTTGCACCTGCATTATTACCTTTGTTAGGAAAAGCCGTTATCGGAGGAATAGGAGGAGCTCTAAAAGCCTTGTAGATAAAAAATCTTGTAGATGAAAACATTTTCAATGAAAAAAATCTTATAGATAAAAATCTTGTAGATAAAAAATCTTATAAATAAAAAATCATGTCTGTTAGAAAAATGGTTATCGTACCTTACCAGGTCTTAGAAAACATGAAACGATGGAAAGCCGAACAAGCTCAAAAACCTCGTTTACCACCTAATCCACAAGTTGCAGATGCATCACATCTTCGGCAAGATATGAGTCAAATTTTACAAAGTACCGACCTGTCAGAAACAGAAAAGGCTCAAAGATATGGCGAAACTTTGATTAAGTTACAAAATTCGCTTCAGAAAACAAAACCAACTTCGATCAATTTTCCTCCAAAAACCGATGATGGTGCACAGGAATCAGCATCTGTTGGCCTGCAATCTGTTGCCTTGTATGATCGAATTTTGCAAAGTGTACCAAAAACCATGAAAAGAAAAGCTGAGTTACTTTTGAGTATGATAAAAGACAACGATAATTTAACTTGGGACGAACATGGGGTGGTGTCATATAAAGGTACACGCATCCATGGCTCCAGTATTATTGATCTTGTCAATGATGCGATACGTCAAAGAAAAGGCATTGAGCCCAGAGGATGGAAAACATTTTCAAAGGCATTACATGAAAGTAATATACCTCAAGAAGTTATTGGTAATTTGAACAGATGGAAATGGATACAAAAAGTCCATGATAAATCACCGAGTAAATCATTGAGCGAAGATGAAGATTCCCATGCAGAATCCTATGGAGATTCCGATTACTTATTTCACACACCAAAAAGCGTACGAAAAAGTACTAAGTTAACTCCTATAAAAAGAAGTATGAAAAGAATAAAAGAAAAATCTCCATACATGAAACCTGAAGAAAGAGAACGATTGAAGCAATTCTATGTTAAAGAACTGCTAACTCCCCCAAAGTCTATAAAAAAGACTCCGAGCCGTAAAACACTTCAGTCATGGGAGGCATGGTAAAGTCAAAACTTGATTACGTGTTAAGAAAGTTGTTTTATGATCCTAAAAGTACTGTAGCATTTAGTGGAGTAAAGCAATTGTATCACGCTGCGAAATCTGTTTTGAAAGGAATAAGATACAAAGATGTTCAAGAATGGTTACAGGGTGAATCCACCTACACCTTACACAAACCGATTCGTCGTCGTTTCAAAAGACGAAAAACTATTGTAGGTGGTATAGATTATCAATGGCAAGCTGATTTGGCTAACATGCAACATTTAGCAAAACAAAATAATAACAAGAAATATTTACTTTGTGTGATTGATGTGTTTTCGAGATTTTCATGGGTTATCCCTATTCCAGACAAAACGGGTAAAACTTTAATCAAAGCATTTCAATCTATCGTTCAGAAATCAAAACGAAAACCTTTAGCGCTTCAAACAGACAAAGGTTCGGAATTTAAAAACAAATCGTTTCAAGACTACTTGAAAAAGAATCAGATTCATTTTTTCACCACTGAAAACCCAGAGACAAAAGCAAGTATTGTTGAAAGATTTCAACGAACTTTGAAAACGAGAATGTGGAAATACTTTACGTACAAGAAAACAAGGCGTTACATTGACGTATTGAATTCTTTAGTTAAGAATTACAACCATACTTTTCACAGAAGTATAAAAACATCTCCTGTAATGGTAACAAAATCCAATGAGGCAGAGATTTCAAGAAATCTGTATTCTCAATTACCGACAAATGTAATGATGAAAAAGCCGAAATTCAAAATTGGAGATCATGTTCGAATCAATAAAACAAAACATACATTTGATAAGGGCTATTTACCGAATTGGACGCAAGAAATATTTGAAATCAGCCATGTCAACAAAACATTTTCACCTATTACCTATAAAGTAAAAGATCTACTGGGAGAACAGATTTTAGGAACTTATTATGAATATGAACTTCAATTAATAAAAGATGATGATATTTATGAGATTGACTCAGTTCTTGATAGACGTACAAGACGTAAGGGTAAAAAATTAATCAAAGAAATAAAAGTCAATTGGAAAGGCTATCCAAAAAAATTTCAAAGTTGGATACCAGAATCCTATTTGGTGTAATCCTATTTGGTGTAATCCTATTTGGTGTAATCCTATTTTAGTGTTTTGAAAACATCTTTTCTTATAAAAAATCTTATAACTTAAGAAAAAAGTTATAAAAAGTCAGTACATTCATAATGAATCCACAGTCAAACATCGAGTGTGGAACAGAAAAGTCTGGAATAGAAGAAAAGTTCGGAATAGAAAACTTCGATAGCAGTAGTAGCAGTAGTATCAGTAAGAACTACAATTGCTGTGGAAATCGTGTCCCAAAGAATCAGTTTACCTATATTTCACAGATTTTAGTCATTTATGCAATTATTGCAACCTCAATAGTACATTTAAGTATTCAAAGTCAAGATCGTGAATTGTGGCTGATCCTGTTAAGCAGCTCACTTGGATATATTCTTCCATCACCAGGGTTAAAATTCAGCAGATCAGAACAAAAGCAGTCAGGGTGGCCTGATAGTAAAAAATGAATTCGTTTTATCTCACTCTACCCAGTGATAGTTCCATGGACCTTTATCCGAACAACACCCAATGTTGTTTTAAGGTTCATTTACCAAAGACAGTTCATATTGACAAGGAAACTTGGGAAGTCGCATTAGTTCAACTTATCACCCCCTCTCAGTTCTTAAACATAAGTGAAGAAGAAGCACAGTTCGATCTTATAACAACTGATAAGGACTTAGTCAAATTAATATCACAGATAGACAAAAGAGGAGATAATATGAAAATAAATATATTAAGACAAAATAGTGGAGGTGATATAATAAAATGGGGAATTCGATTTAACATTCCATCCGGGAATTACACTACACCTGGGCATCTTATAGAGACGATCAATGATGTGATTCAAACCGCTATAGGCCCTGCTCTTCGTAAGAATTCGTCCGGTCTGCACATCACTTATTCATCTTCAACCAAACGTCCGAAAATTACATTTGATAATATTATAAAATCAGGGCTCAAATTACATCCATCCCTGTTTTTAAAACTGGGTGGATCACCAGAATTCAAACATGATACAATTTTTCAGGGTAAAAATATTTTCAAATACTTTAAATACAATCCAAATATTGATGCTGGCTACAATCATCTGTATATTTATTCAGATATTGCTGAACACACTATAGTGGGTGATACACTTGCTCCCATACTTCGTGTTTTGCCTTTCAAAACATCCGATTTGGTTGAAAATGGTTGTGGTTCTCAACATACCAATCATGAAATTACAATACCGCATTATATTCCCGTTTCGAAATCCGATTTCGATCATATTCACATTCAAATAACAGGGGATTTAGGTATACCGGTTCATTTCATTACTGGTAAGACAATAGTGAAGTTACATTTCAGACAACGTTCAACTGACAATCATTGAAAATCATCGAAAATCATTTTTAAAAAATGTTACCAGTTTATCGTGGTGTAAAACATCAGTATGGCTATGGGTTAGGTTCGCTATTTAAATCGGCAATTAAAGTAGTGACTCCATTGCTTAAACCGTTGATTAAATCTGGTTTTAATGCCGTGAAAAAAGAAGGAATCAAACAAGGAATAGGCGTAGTAGAAGATATCCTTTTACGTGGTGAAAACCCCAAAAAAGTTGTAATTTCACGGGGAAAACAAGCCATTCATGATCTAGCAGAAAAGGTAATACCAGGGATAAATAAAAGAAAATCACGAAAACCACGTCATTCCCCCTACCGCCTTCACAGTGGTAAGATCATAAGACAAAGAGATAGACGACCTCTTGATATATTTGATTAATATAATTGATTCATATATTGAATTCATCTACTTAAATTATATAAAAATGATGCAAAGTGGGTCCTGTGAATGCAGTAAGTCAGAACTCGATGTTCTTTCTGTACCACCTACAATGACAACGATGCAAGAAAGTCAATGGATTGAACATTTTCCAATATCGTCTTTGGCAAACAATGCACCAATAGAATTCATCATACCACCTCAAACCGAACATTGGACAGATTTGTCACAATCGTATTTGTATGTCAAATACAAAGTCGTTCAAGCTGACGGTGGCAATTTACTTGCCAATGCAAATGTGGCCCCTGTAAACAACTTCCTACACAGTTTGTTTAGCAGTGTCGATTTGTATCTAAATAATAAACTAATCACCAGCAATTCAGACACCTATCCATACAGAGCATATATTGAAAATCTTATGTCATATAATTCTGACAGCAAGACTACGCATTTGAAAGCTGGTGATCTTTGGACTGAAGACACCACTGGTCATTTCAATTCACTCAACCATGATGGAGATAATGCAGGGTTAAAAGATAGAATGGGTGAAATTGCACAAAGTAGAACTGCCGAACTTTTTGGACGCTTGCATCTTGATCTATTTCAACAAGAAAAATATTTACCTAATGGTATTGAAATCAGACTTAGATTAAACAGATCTTCGGTAAACTTTTGTCTCACAGGAGGCGGTGGTGCACCAGCTTCAAAAATTGTACTGGAAACAGTCAGTCTTCATGTGCGAAATGTCGAATTGTTGCCTGTTGTTGCAAATGATCTAAATCATGTTATTGCTCAGCAAAACATGAAAATCCCTATTCGTAGGGTTGAAGTAAAAACTTTTACCATTTCTACAGGCCTTCAGTCTAAAGTTGAAGATCATTTGTTTCAAGGACAACTTCCAAAACGCATTTTCATTGCAATGGTAGCAAATACTGATTATAATGGGGATTATGGTAGAAATCCATTTTTCTTTCATCATTTTAATCTGTCAAAAATTGATGTATCATGTAATGGTCACAGTATTCATAACAGACCCTTTGAACCTAACTTTGAAGCAGGATTGTATTTGAAATCCTTTCTATCATTGTATCAGGCTAACTCATCTTTAGCACTTAATAAATCATTTAATATTGGTAAAGAAGACTATGCTGGTGGATACTGTTTGTGGGGATACGATTTGACAGCGGATCAAGGTAGTGAAGAAGAACAACTTCATCCTATAAAAACTGGAAATCTTCGAATTGAACTTCAGTTTGCTCAAGCTCTGGCAGCAGCTATCAACGTTATTGTCTTTGCTGAATTTGACAATCAGATTGAAATCAACAGTTTGAGAGAAGTTATCACAGATTATTAATCCTGGAAAAATCAACAGAAACTCTCTGATCAAAAGATAGCTTTCACAAAAACAGTCCTTTTCAGGACTAAGGAATATAATATCGAAAACGACAGTTCTTTTCAGAACTATTGAAAAACAGTCCTTTTCAGGACTATCTACAGGACTAAAGAACTAAAAAAAACAATGTTGGGACTCAGATTTGCTATAACACTTAGAGAAGAAGCAGAAAAAGTGAAATATTCCGTATCGAAGTGCATCTCTACTCGGAAAAATGACATTCATAATAGCTTCGAAAAACATATGACTGAAAAATTAAAAAATCTTATTGTCAGTGAAGTTACCAACCAGTGTTACGGATGTCAAGTGGATCATCCCTGTCAAACACAGCATGAACTGTGTTTATTCAAGGATAGACAAGAACATACAGATATGTTCATAGAAAAAGCCATGATGGAATTAAATCCATACGAAATCATGGAAAAATTGTATCCTGAACTCATAGAAATGAAACTCGATGAAAGTGACTATGTGGAAGCCTACAGATTATGGCGAAATATAAAACAAAACATTTTATCTGAATTCACGGAGTCGTGGTTACAATACTGGTGTGACAAAGTAAAACAATCCTGGGAAGAAAGTGATTAGAAAAATGTATACTTCTGAAATTCAATACATATTGGATCACGGGACATGGATAAAAAATCTACAGGCAAAAGTCTGTGCAAAAGATCAGTTACCTCGACAAAAACCCGATCATGTGAAAGCCTACATTGTGAACACAGAGAAATCAACCGGTCCAGGAGAACACTGGGTAGCCGTGATATTCAACAATAATAGCGATGTACTATACTTTGATCCCTACGGACTACCACCACTTGAGCCAGAAATCATTAACTTTTTAGACAATCATTCTTATTCGTGGAGATACAATCGACAAACTCTTCAGAGTCCACAGGGGAAAGTTTGCGGATTTTACTGTATCTTCGTATTGGATGCTGCTGCCAGAGGATACAACATACAGAAATATCTTCAACAGAAATTCCTCTCAACGGAACATCGACGAAACGATCGAGATGTAGTGTTATGGTTCAATCAGCAGTATGGAAATCTATTCGATAAAGCTCAGAGACTTTTTCCCCACAAATAGTATATAAATGTATAATAGTTCTTTTATCTATGTGTTTGTTGTAAATATGTTCATTGCTCAGTTCATTGTTCAGTTCTGTTCAAATAAAAGTTATACTGTTTAAATGGTGTTTTTTCATTCTTTTTCCACAAAGATAATTCCTCCACAAAATATCAGTCTTGGAAAAAAATGTAGATAGATCATATAGTACATTATGTTCTATCTACATGGTCTCGCCCACGTTCGTACTCTTAATTCCAAGACGAAAAGTAGGTCAATTCCTCCACCAAGCTATAAAACCACCAAATTTCTCTATATACCATTTCATTTCCACGATGGGTTTGTTCAGATTCTGCCGTGGACTATTTGGTAAAAGTCGAAGGAACGAGGAGAAGAGAAAACGTCAAAAGACAAAGACGCCGGCTGAGTTCTCTGCAAGACAAGGGGATAACCCCTATACCCAGAACCCAGCACCTAATTTCTACCCCGATCTTTGGGTTATGCCAACTGATGATCCAATCTTTGGGGAGTCTGTGATATCAACCAACCAATGAGTTGATGATGAGGAGGTTTAGAATCCTCTATCTTTCTCTGATTTTTGGAATTAACTTGCTCGGATGATTAATTTAATTCCAATCCAGAGAATGGTAAAAAACAGCTCTTTTCAGAGCTAACATTCATTCCAGAAAGTCCTATCTTCGAGACTTGTCAATTTTACGACTGAGCACCATTCCAAGAGTTACATTCCAAACGATATACTTCAATTCAAATTAACTCAAAAAAGGTTAAGCCCAACACGATGCTTGTATGGTAAGGATTTATGCTATAACCCATCTCTGACCAACTCAGAAGATAACGTATACCATAAAGGTGTCAAATCTTGTCTGACTAATTCAATCAAATCGACAAATAGTGGTATACATCACCTCAGCTCTCAGATCTTATAGACAAGTTACAAAGCGATACGATCTTTATCCCTAAAGCTAGTTTTTAAAAAAAGACTGAGTTCGTCAGACAAATATCTAAAGATCATACTGCTAGGAGCCAAAGAAAAAGACTAAGTCCAACGGTGATAGAGAAAGATTGAGGCGAATAAAGACGGAAAAAAGACTAAGTCCAACGATGATCTCTGCCTAAACCAGCATGAGGAGGGGAAAAAAGACTAAGTTCAACGGTGATAGAGAAAGATTGAGGCGAATAAAGACGGAAAAAGACTAAGTCCAACGATACTCTCTGCCTGACCCAGCGTAAGTAGGGAATATAATCCATATCGTGGAAAAAAGACTAAGTTCAACGGTAATAGAGAAGGGTTGAGGCGAACAAAAGACGGAAAAAAGACTAAGTCCAACGATACTCCCTGCCTGACCCAGCGTAAGTAGGGAATATAATCCATATCGTGGAAAAAAGACTAAGTTCAACGGTAATAGAGAAGGATTGAGGCGAATAAAGACGGAAAAAAGACTAAGTCCAACGATACTCTCTGGCTGAACCAAGCTGAGGAGGGGAAATAACCCATATCGTGGTGAAAAAAGACTAAGTCCAACGTTGATAGAGAAAGGTTAAGACGAACAAAGACGGAGAAAAAAGACTAAGTCCAACGATGACAGAGAAAAAGCCTAAGTCCAACACGGTGATAGAGAAAGATTGAGGCGAATAAAGACGGAAAAAAGACTAAGTCCAACGATACTCTCTGCCTGACCCAGCGTAAGTAGAGAATATAGTCCATATCGTGGAAAAAAGACTAAGTTCAACAGTGCTAGAGAAAGCCTGAGGCGAACGAAGACGGAGAAAAAAGACTAAGTCCAACGGTACTCTCTGACTGAACCACCATGAGAAGGGAGTATAACCCATATCGTGGAAAAACCCTAAGTCCAACGGTGATAGAGAAAGATTAAGACGAACAAAGACGGAGAAAAAAGACTAAGTCCAACGATAGTCTCTGTCTGACCCAGCGTAAGTAGGGAATATAGTCCATATCGTGGAAAAAAGACTAAGTCCAACGTTGATAGAGAAAGGTTAAGACGAACAAAGACGGAGAAAAAGACTAAGTCCAACGATAGTCTCTGTCTGACCCAGCGTAAGTAGGGAATATAGTCCATATCGTGGAAAAAAGACTAAGTTCAATGGTGATCGAGAAAGCCTGAGCCGAACGAAGACGGAGAAAGAAGACTAAGTCCAACGATAACAGAGAAAAAAAGCCTAAGTCCAACGGTGATAGAGAAAGATTGAGGCGAACGAAGACGGGAAAAAAGACTAAGTCCAACGATGACAGAGAAAAGCCTAAGTCAAACGATAGTGTCTGCCTGAACCATGTCATTACGACCCGTGCGCACGTGCGTGTAGATGCATTAAGTCCCCTTTTCACAGACCATGGTTAAAAAAAGGATCCCTGCCGCGTCAAAGATGGTGAACATCTATCTCCGATGAAGAAAAAAGACTAAGTCCAACGATAGTCTCTGCCGAACCATATCATTACGATCCGTGCGCGCGTGCGCGCAGATGCATTAAGACCCCTTTTCACAGACCATGGATAAAAAGGACCCCAGCCGCGTCAAAGATGGCGGACATCTACTTCCGGTTTGACATTTTGACCGGTCTTTTGCCTCCCCGGGAGGGTAGACCTCGGACAAAATGGCACTCAGGGAGGGTAGACCTCGGACAAAATGGCACTCAGGGAGGGTAGACCTCGGACAAAAACGGGTTTTGTCCGAGGTCTACCCTCCTATACTACTAAGGTCAACTCTCTTAGTGCGACATGTGATAACACGCAGCATGGCTGCTTTACTCTACTTAGTTTGCTTTGGCGGACAGTCAAGATCAAGGTCAGACTGCACCGAATGTGTAGTCTGATCATAGATTCTCACTGTCCGATGCGGTTTGATTTCTCGGGGGGGGGGGAAGGGGTTTTGAAATTATAATAGTTTTGATTATACCTTTCCTGGAAATAATCATTTTAATTATAAAGCAGGTAAATGAACATTAACCATCTCCGTCCACACAAAAGACTAAAATATATAATATGCAATCATAGCATAACACAAACTTTATGAACTAAGCAATGGGGGGGGGGGGGGAAATCACGTGACCAGTGTTGAACATGTACATAAAATGATGACGTATGGTTTCATCGCTCAGATTGATTTAATGGTGTTTTACGCCGCTTTCAACATTATTTCAGTCATATCACGGCGACACCTCAGATGTTCATGTACGTATTTCCCGGGTTTTACCAGGACTAGGCTAGGGCTCTGAAGTGTCTTGCCCAAGGACACATCCACGACAAACCCACGCAGGAACCCTTCACCGCTCAGTGTTGGAAATGTACTTAAATGATGACGTAGCGTTGCGCCGCTCAGCATTGAAAATGTGCACGAAATGATGACATATTGTTTCACCGCACGGTGTTGAAAAATGTACTCAAAAGGATGACGTATGGTTTCACCGTTCTGGGCTGGAACTGTACACGAAAGGATGACGTACTGTTTCACCGCTCTGGGTTGGAAATGTACACGAAAGGATGAAGTATTGTTTCGCTGCTCAGTGTTTGAAACGAAAACGAATGCATATTGTACTATTTCATTGCTCAGTGTAGGAAAGGAACACGAATGGATAATATACTGTATCTTTGCTTAGTGTAGGAAATGTACACGAAAGGATGACGTATCATTTCACTGCTCAGTGTTGGAAATGTACACGAATAGATGACGTTTCTTTTTGCTTCTCAGCGACGCATAAGGCTTGTAATCGAGGGCTTTCGTCCTGGAATCCCTTTATCCCGTTTCTGCCAAGATTGTATTCAAGAACTGATTAAAGTCACTGCGACAGAATTCACTGCTTATCTATGGTTTAACACTGCTTCGACGCTGTTCATTTGGAAAAAAAACAGCCAGTTGCTTTGAACGAAATTTTTTGTGTGTGTCGTGTTGTTAAAGAACAACCAGAAATGTGTAAAAAATGTGCACTGGTCACCATAGTTTAACTGAACTAAAGTTTAAGAAAAAAAAAAAGAGCATTTAGGAGCGTACTTAGCAACAAGTAAAGCTATCGATCGGGGATTATTAAATAATTAGCAATATATACGAGTATTTATAGGAGTGTACTACATACTGACCCCTACATGTCCTAGATATACCGGTATTAAGCCTTTACCACACAATCCCGACATTTAACGACCCTGAGAAAGAAGCCTTTTGAAAACATTGTGGGAAAAGAAGAAAATGCTGGTAAATAGCATTTTCTTCTTTTCCCACAATGTTTTCTACCCTTTAAAAAACATTTTTCAATTTTTCAGTTGCATTTATTTTGTCCTCTGCAATTCTTTTCAGTTTGGACTAGTCTAAAAGGTTGTCGATTGGTAAAGAGTTAAGTTTTGTAGTGCTTTAAAGGGAAATGGATATTTCCAATAAGAACTAAAGATGCAGGTAATGCAGTTTCAAGTCTGTTTTTGTCATTGTGTTTGACAAACAGTTGGAAACAATTTTCCGCAGTGAGAAATGAACAAATCCTATCCCTCAGACTATCATCAGTCCTCAGAAAGAATGTAGCTTAGGGCCAAACTAGTGACCTTTAGGCTGCAAGTCCTAGGTCCGATTCAGCAACCATTGTAAATTGCACTCTTAGTCTTATTCTACGTTTAGAAAGGAATGCAACTTCCGATAGGCGAAACAAAATAGTTAAGCTAACCAGAAAATGCATTACTCTGGAAATTTATGACGTTTCTGAGAATAAGACCAAGAGAGCTATTCAGAATGATTGTTAAAGACACAGAGCTTTACCGATTGAGCCACCGGGCCAGGAGGATGTGAGTGTGAACCTTACCTAGGCGAATCGCTTTTCATGGATGAACAAAAGTTAGTGTCACAGGATTACATGTACATGTACTTCCTCTCAAAACTTTATTATACACATTGTTTCGACCTCGTTTTATGTGAAAGCCAGACGTAAATTGAAGAACTTGTAATCTGGAAGCCTCGGGTTAGAGCCAAACTGGAAGTTCTGCTTCTTTGCCGGGAGAATGTCTTTGGGCAAAACACTACATAGCCTTAGCTCTGTGCTGGTGAAACCCAGGACATACATGAAGATGTGTGCTGTCGTCCTTATGTAACGAAATGATGTTGAAAGAGAGGTTAAAAAATCAATTAAACGACCTACCGACCGACGGACCGACGGACCGACCGACCGATCGATCGATCAATCAATCAATCGGTCGGTCGGTCGGTCGGTCGGTCAGTCAGCCAGTCAGTCAATCAATCAATCAATCAATCATATGGGGAAGCAGTCATTACCCTTTACTAAGCAACCCCGAGATTTAACGACACTGAAGAGAAAATCTTTTGAAACATTGTGGGAAGAGGAGAAAATGCTGGTAACCAAAATTTTCTCCTTTTTCCACGATGTTTTCCGACGTTTCAGAGACAAATTCTATCATTTGAATCACATTTAATTTATCGTCTGTCAATGCTGTCAAATCGGACCAGTCTAAAATTTTGTCGTCTGTGAAGAGTGTTCTGCAAAGTGCTGGTGAAACAAACATTAGAAATGCATGAATTGGTGGACTGACCGCGCCGTCTCATTTCTGAAATGTTTTTGTAAACGGGAGTATAACACCACGTTGACAAAATAAACTAGAAACTTAAAAAAATCAATCGATATCATACATTACAGATGAACGGATCGATAACTTTACGAACCGTGAAATAGATTTATTTGTAAATTAACATTTGAAGGCTTTGCAATTTATAGACTCTCTATGGTTTGTATAGTGTTTAACGCCGATTTTAAAGCTACTTTCTTTATTTTACTGAAGCCAGTGCACCTACCATGGTAAAGACCGTCGCCTTCTTTTCCCGGATCGTTTTCTACCCTTCCAAAGATGACTTCCATAATATGAGCTCCATTTAACTCTTTACCAAGCGACATAATTCTAGGCTGGTCCAAATTGAAAGCTTCTGCAGACGACAAATTCGAAAAAGATTCAAATGAGCCTAAGTTCTTTGACAGGGTAGAAAACATTGAGGAAAAAGGAGAAAATGCTGGTTACCAGCATTTTCTCCTGTTCCCACAATGTTTTCGAACGCTTTCTCCTTTAGGGTCGTTAATGTGTAGTAAAGGGTTTTGATTTGTCGTCTGCAAATGGACAAGGCTAAACTTTTCGTCGTCTGAACAAGGGTCAAACTTTATTGAGAGGTCACGTGAACACCTGTGTCCAATGTTTCTATGTGACTATGTGACCGACAATAAATATTTACCCGTAACGTGACGATGCCGCTTAAGTCTTTACCAAACGACAAAAATATAGACTGGTCCAAATTGAAAGTATTTGCAGACGACAATTTACATGTGAATCAAATGATGTAAATTGTCTTTGAAAGGGTAGAAAACATTGTGGGAAAAGGAGAAAATGCTGGTTACTAGAATTTCCGCATTTCCCACAATGCTTTCAAAAGTCTTCTTCGTCAGGGTCGTTAAAACTAGGGATTGTGTGGTAAAGGGTTAATTAATTGACATTGATTCCTAATAGATCCACGTATTCCTCTCTTCCTCCTATATTCCTTTCTCAATGTGTCATATTACACGAATCTCATTTGGTGAAAACTATTTTACTACCATCACGCTAGTAGTATAGGAGGTCAGCCTAGCCCATTTTAGCCGAAAATGGGCTAGGCTGACCTCCCTGAGACGGATTTTGGGCCAGTTTGTCCTCCCTAGGGAGGTGGAACTGGCCCAAATTGGTCCAAATTGGGTCGAAAAATCGTCATGGGGCGGGTTTTTTAGCACAAACCCATCCCACCCACTTTTTCCACGATATAGGCTATATGTCGACAGAGGATTGGACTTAGTCTTTTTCCGTCTTTATTCGTCTCAGGCTTTTCTCTATCATCGTTGGACTTATAATAAAAAATGGGCTAGGCTGACCTCCCTGAGAGGGATTTTGGGCCAGTTTGCCCTCCCTAGGGAGGTGGCACTGGCCCAAATTGGTCCAAATTGGGTCGAAAAATCGTCATGGGGGTGGGCTTTTTAGCATTTTGGCGGCCATCTTGGATTTGTCCCTAGTCTGCCCTCCCACGTAGGTCTCTCTGGGGCATTGGGGGCTATATAGCCCTGCTCAGCTTGGCTCAGGCTTTCTCTATCACCGTGTTGGACTTAGTTTTTTCTCCACGCTATGGGTTATATGCCCTATGCCCTGCTCAGCTTGGCTCAGGCAAAAGACTCTGTTGGACTTAGTCTTTTCTGGAGAGCTGTTCTTTCTCTCTATTAGGATAAAGTTGGGGTTGGACTTGGTCTTTCTTTCTCCACGATATCGGTTATATTCCCTTCTCAGCTTGGCTCAGGCAAACACCTTGTTCGACTTAGTCTTTTTCACAGCCTTTGTTCGCCTCAGTCTTTCTCTATCACTGTTGGACTTAGTCTTTTTTTCTCCACGATATGGGTTATATTCCCTTCTCAGCTTGGTTCAGCCAGAGAGTATCGTTGGACTTAGTATTTTTTACCGTCTTTGTTCGCCTCGATCTTTCTCTGTTATCGTTGGACTTAGTCTTTTCTCCACGATATAGCCTATATACCGTATCATGGTTGAATTAGTCAGACAAGATTTGTCTCCCTTTGTGCTATACGCGACTTTCCCGGAAATCAAACATGACGTCATTTTCCGAAAATGTAACCAAATCATGTTTACTGGGTTTTTCCGACATTTCCCGGGAATCAGATCATCTAGACTTATCCGATCTTAGACTTATTCGTCCCTAGTTTTATTCGTCCCTAGTTTTTATCTGCAAAACTTTTTTTAATTGTAAAAATTTTTATCCGAGATTTTTAATCGAAAAATTTTTTGTTTGTAAGTTTTTCTATCGTTAAAAATTTTTATCCGAAAATTTTCCCTGTAAGATTTTTATTTGAAAAAAATTTTTCTCTGTAAGATTTTTTTATTTGAAAAATTTTTGGCTACAACTTTTCTGTCTGTAAGTTTTTTCTATCACTAAAAATTTTTCTTTGCAATTTTTCTCTCTCTGCAAGAGTACAACACATCTGCGAAATTGACAATTCTCAAAAGATAGACTTCCTGGGTATTGGTTAGTCCTGAAAAGGACTGTTTCGATATAGCTTTCTCCTCTATTGAGAGCTTTCCTTTGGTTCTTTTGGGATCATCGAAATCTTGAAGTCCTTGAAGTTATCCATCTGTGTTTTACCCAACTCTATTTTTTCTCTTCTATCAGTGGTGGTGTTACATAGCTGGGATCGAATCGTTGTTTTTTGTGAGGTAGGTTATCGTCTTTCTCTGCTTTCTCTGCTTTTCGTTTTCTTCTTGACTCGACTTCTTTTGTCTGCTTTGACTGATGTTCTACAGGAGTGACGATAGAAGCTGTTAACTTTTGAAAACTGGCTTTATCAAAGTTAACCTGGGCTGGGATCGTTACAGATGAATCTTGTTGACTCTGTTGGTCCTGTCGACTCTGTTGATTTTGTAGACATAATGTCTCAATGTTTCTATTGAATTGATTCATATTTGTGTTTAATATTTTCACTTCGTCTAAAATCTGAGTTATCACAGAATTTTGGTTTGAAATCATTTGGCTTATTTCTTCTTCGATTTTATTAACCGATCCTGTCATCGGCTCAATGAATGTTGAATTCATAGCTGTCGATAGAATATCTCTACTGTTTTCAGGCTGTGGTGAGAATTTGTCTAGGACGGGGTTTTCTTGTGGTAAGGAGTCGTCTAAAACGTCTAAGTTGGAATCCATTTTTCCGTTATTTGCACTAGTTAACAGTTTGTTTTATTCGCACTATTTGAGAATCGAAAGTCGAATGATTATAGAGAAAAAGTTCTCCACCAATTTATAGTTTTTGGTCGAGGGGACTTGTCTTGGGACGTAGGCTTAGACTTTTCTGTAGGCATTGTAGATAGAACATAATGTACTATATGATCTCACATAGAATGTTATTTTCTATCTACATTTTCCCATCTCTGAACTTTTCTTTATTCAAGTTTTGGGGAAGAAATCAAAAACAGACGACTTTTTTTAAATCATTTTCTTTATTCATTCAAAGTTCTTAACAATATCATTAAAAACAGTAACGTTTAAAACAAAGCAAACGTTCTAACACTATATTTTATATATACAAAGACATTTATATACAAAGCATTGAAGATACATTTATATACAAAGCATTGACAATACAGTTTTTACCTACAACAATTTTTTACAATGCGAATTCACAGACACCTCGATTTTTCCACTTGTCTTCATGTTCCGTAATAACTTTGTGCAAATGGTCATTACCCAAAAACATTGGATATATACTATCCAAATCACAGTATTCACTTATTCCATTTGATGGAAAAAAGAATTTAGAAATATCTTTTGTCGAAAGAGTTGAATATACGATTTCTTCTGTTACATCTCTATCAAATAGAATATAGCCTTCCAGGGTATCCACTGTTTCCTCAACGTCTTGAATAGATCCTTTTTTGTAACGTAAGTAAAAGTTAAACAGAACTGATTTCATTTTCAGGACGTTCAGAAAACATTCTTCTGTTCTTCCTACGATAATGAACTGCCACCGACTTGTGGTTCGCATCTGTTTAGCAATATAGTTGTCTTTCCACAAACAAGCTGTTAAATAAGCTTGGAGAGTGAGATCGAATTCTGAGTCGTCCACCAATGTTATAATAAAACTATTTATCCTATACAGTTTACAGGATCTTTCTCCTTTTACAACTCCCTTATGCAATTTGTTTATCCAAAGTTTCACACATCTGAATTTAATGTCAAACTGTACTTGTTCATCGAGTGTGTGCTGATGGATGAAATCTCTATAAACTTTTTCACGTAGTTCTATTGGTAAAGGCAGCATTTCACTTGACATGATTTTCACTTTTGATTTTTTCACTGTTTTTAAAAACGTCTTACTTTGATCGTTCACTTCAAGTCAGTGTAACACGATGTTGTTTTCTTACAGTTATTTATACCCTCAAACTTTTATAGCCATAGGGAACAGTATCAGTATCGTTTACAATCACTCTTTTGGTGTATACAGAGCGAAAGGTTTTTGACTGTGGTTCGCTGGTCACTGTTCTGTCTCTGTGTCTTTTGATTCTGCAGTCATACTGAACTTTGATTTCTACTGTGCGATCCAAAGCACATTTTGAATAGGTGTCGAAATTCACCAGCTGATTTGTATTGTGATCCAAAGTAATTCCCTTGACTTTGCATTTGCTTTTTTCTTTTCCATCTTTTGTTCTCATTTTATAGGCGTAATTCTTTGGACCTAGGCCTCTGAAATGGGTAATTCTGCAATCAGGCTCTTCATCGGTCCATTTTCCTAGTCTACTGTTAATGATGGGAGGGTTCCACAATTCAGGATCATGAATGTACATACAACTATCTGTATCGAAATACAGAACTCTATCCCCCAATCTTTCAAGAACACTGTACAGTTCCAACCTTGCATAGGCTGTTACGTAAGACGCTACAATAACATTGGCTGTAGCATGCGTTTCGACAAAGTCCATCTTTTCTTCATAGTTGACTAAAATGAATGGACACTCGTTGTCAAAGATTTCCACATATTTTACCGTGTATTTCGGGTCGGTAATCAACTCAAAATATTTAGACGATTCTCTGATGTATTTCGTCTTGCTCATGTTTTCACGCTGTGCTAATTTTCCCCAAAGACAGTTCAGCATAATCTTAGCAAATGATCTTTTGCCAGGATTTTTTTGAATACATTTTGGGTCAAGACGAATCCCTTCGGCTTCCTCATACTCGCGAATGAATTGGGACTTTTCCGAGTCTGTCTGACACCAACCGGGATATCCACTGGCTTCTTGCTTGATTTTCAAGAAATTGTCCACATAGCCTTTAAAGAATTGGTCCGAAACAGAGTCGAAATGCCGGATTTCATACACTTGCATTAGCCGATATCCACAGTCGAGAGCTTTGAACAGTTCGAATGTAACCCAAGTTCCAACCAATGCTCTCTCTTCTCTTTCATGATTACAAACGTTTGAGCTTTCTTGTGCACATTTCATACAAAGTGGAAACATCATCTTGTTGTTACAGTGAACTGGAAGAACGGGGTGAAACAAATCAGTTGGGGGTAGAACTTTGCATTTAATGAGTCCTTCGTACTGACGAATATTCTTCACGTCAATGTTCTCATAAGTCAAGATTGTTGGATGGCCTACAGGATAGAATTTATGTTTGCAAACGTAAGGATACAGAGAGCAAATGTCAATGTACTTGATTTCCTTCTCACTGCTTTCCTCAACATCATAGGCAATTTTTATTGCATTGCATCTGCCTCCAGCCAGGCCCTCTCTTGGTTCGATGGGATCATGGTTCGGGTATAGACTTTCAATGGTTTTTTTGTACTCTTTGTCCTTCTTCATCTTGGCGTCGAATTCATGCTCCCATATGGTCACGACGTTATATCCCATTCTTTTGATGGTTTCTAGCCGTTCGATAGTACTGTTGTACAATTCATCCATTGTTTTTCCATTGATGGGGTTGATATATTTTCGATCTTTGAAACATTTCTGACACCCATGAAATAAATCCCCGAGGAATTCATAGACAGTGTTTGATTTGTGGTGAAATCCGTCTACAGTGTATTTCCCTATTCGAAATTCACCACCATTTTTGGCATGTTGAATATGAATCACTTTTTCTCTAGCGATGCTTTGAATCCAACGTATTGCTTTCATAGAAAACCGACGTCTGACTGGATCTTTGCTTGAAATGATGGCTATCTGATCTTTTGGTAAATAATCTTTTCGCCAAATCTTGTTACAGGCTCCAGCTATGGTAAACGACTCTGTGAATGGACAAATTCCACTCTGTTCGATGAACAACTTTCTGAATTCACCACATCCTCGTCTTAGGATATCAACATCCGATCGACAGTACAACTCCATCTCTTTTTGAAAATTGAATTCCTCACCGTTTTGAACTTTGTCATTATACCAGACTATGAATTTCGATCGAGCCTCTTCGGACATTGAATCGGGCTTGTAATAAGACATGTCCAAGTATGGGCCGACGTAATCCCAGAATTCGTCTGTATTTGCCCAGTGAGGAAAGTAGCCTTTTTTCATTTCTTGAAGTCCAAACGTAGTCGGAAATTTCGCCAGCCCAAAGTTCATGAAGCTGAAGGAGTCGATCAAACACACGCCGTTCAGTTCTAACTTCAAAATATTATTCCCATTCATGGTTAGTTCTGGTTCTTTCATCCCAACGTTGATAATGTGGTTGAGAATAAATTGGCCATCATACCCTTTGAGATTATGGGCAATAGCTATGATTCCTTTATGATGGTTTGTAAAGAGCCAGCTGCAAAATTGACTCAAAGTTTCTTTTCCTTGAAAAATAACTTCTCTTCCTTCTTCGAATTCACTGCATGTGGAACAATGAAAATCAAGTAGTTTATCGATACATTCAGCACAGGCTCGGTGTGCAATACAGTAATTCGGAATGTGTACCCCCGTGTCTTGCTGGCATTCGAAATCAAAGAAAATGAACAAAGGCTTTTTGACTAGAGAAGAACTCGTCTCATCGTCGCTGTCGTGTTTCATCTTACTCTGGTAAGGCTGAATAAAACAGCGATGAGAAAAGTCAACAATTTTCTTG
Organism: Tridacna gigas; assembly: GCA_945859785.2. Classification (NCBI taxonomy): domain Eukaryota; kingdom Metazoa; phylum Mollusca; class Bivalvia; order Cardiida; family Cardiidae; genus Tridacna; species Tridacna gigas. Next base: position 105,567,769 of record OX244028.2, read on the forward strand.
CAGAGGTGACACTTTTTCTTTCCCTTACAGACATGATTTCTCTTTCTGTCAAAAACCTGGCCTCCACATTTTGAACAAAGTTTCACTAATTCACAAATGGTTTTCTTCTCTTTGCCTTGAAGCGTTTTGTGATTTTTCAAGCATTCTGCACTGAAAAATCGTCTATGACACTTGGAGCAGACATACTCTTTTGATTCCGATGGACATTTTCCAGCACGAAAGCAACCTTTACAGATCTTTGAGAAAGCATGGTCTTCCCGGTTCTTGTAACGTGTGTCGCAGAACTCACAATAATAACCACAATCGAGAAATCCTGTGATGGATTTGATGTAATCATAATGGTTTTGATGAAAGTACAAATGTATGATTTTACTATTGTCTTTCACTTCTGGATGTTCAAATACTTTTTCCACTCGCGACTGCTGTTGATGAACTTTAATAACATAGTCTTTTTCATACAGGAACTCTTGAATTTTTTTGTATTCTTCAAGACCTACAGGTTGTGTCGACGAAACGCCAACTTCACTCATCAATTTCTCGGCTTCAGTCTTTTGAAGTGATCTGGTTGAATCTCTGATGTTTTTCCATCTTCGGTTCCATGCTTGGGTGTTTTCACGTTCATGCTGACAAATCCCCACAACAATTGCTCTTGCAAAACATAGATGGTCACGATTGTTAATTTGAATAATCGATTGTTTCTTCTTTGCGAAAACTTTTGAATCCAATACTTCTGAGGTCCTAAGATTTTTACCACTTCCACTTGGGGGTATCGTATGTGTGATATCGAATGTCATGCGACCATCGTTCAAGACGAATTCTTCATTCGATTGTAGAACTTTTTCAATTTCGTTCAACATAGTATGACTCTCTAATTCCTCCACATATAGAAAGGGAATATGAATTCCCATATCCAATGAAGGGTGATTGATGCTAATTCTAATCATATCCCTCGATTCAGCCTTTAACTTTTGAACGATTTGTTGGATAACATCGTCAAATAAGACGGTCAATTGCTGTGGTTGTAACTCATCGAATTACTTAAAAGACGCCTCCAGTAGATGGGATTCTGTTTTGAATTTTCTTGACTTCTTTTTTCCCACTTCTGTTAAGTCGTATAGACTTCTCATATCCAAAGATTTTTTCTCTGAAGAATATACTTCTTTCTTCAGTGAAAACGATCCAGCATGACTTTCTTCTTTCTTCGGTGAAAACGACCCACCATGATTCAAAGATTTTTTGTCTTCTTCTTTCAAAGATTTCTCGTCTTCACTGGTACAGCCCACATTCATTTGTACAGATTTCTCCTTCGTTGAGGTGAAATTACCATCGTTTTCTTCTTTCAAAGATTTTTTCTTTGTTGAGACTTTCAAAGATTTTTTGTCGCTTTCACCGTCACTTTCTTCTTTCAAACTTTTTCTCTTTTTGGTTGAAAATTTCTCATCGTCGCTTTCATTATTACTGCTACTGTCTGGATAGATTAGGATTCTTTTTCTTTTTTTGGCCGGCAGCAATTTTTTTCTCTTTTTCGACATGGACTGAATAGTCTCATCGTCGCTTGTACTGTCTGAATACGGTACTAGCGTTTTAGACATGGTTTTATGACTGGTTGTGAGTCAAATAATGTCCCAGAACTCAAGAAACCCTAGCTTTTTTATACCTTTTTTCAGGCCGAACGGGTATAAAAAGAGACGTTACGATTGAAATCTCCATCATTCCTCGGAAAGATTTCAAACAGGACAGTTGGTAGAAAATGAGTGAGTTCAAGCTACAAAGCACAACACCAAAGAGAATGTATCTGTATGTTAACCCATACACTCACGATTATGAGATTACCAATATACCGCCAAAATATCAAGTCTACCATACTGGAAACTACGTGGGATCGTTTCTATCCCACCAACATTCTGCAGAAAAAGACGTCTATCGTATCACCAGAGTCCTAGATCAAGCGACATTCGACAAACGCCATGGAGTGGGTGATATGACAACGAATATTTGTTTTACATGCGATAGATCAGGACATTGGGCCAGCCAATGCCCAGAGAAAGAAAATCAGATGTGGAGATTCGTTTTTGTCTTCCTGGACCCCCACACCCACGATGTCAAAATTTCACCAATAAAGGAAACGGGTCGTGAATCTCAATATATGAAATACGTTGGGTCTCTATTATCCTATAAAGTAGACGAGAATAAACGGAAGACAAAACCGTCACAGCCTGGAAAGGGGAAAAGTTCCCAAAACAAGAAAACCTCTTCAACGTCTGGAAAGAACCAAAACAGCAAGATTTCTTCAGGATCTGAAGAAAAGAAAACCAACGAGTCATCGAGTGAAAAGCAGATCGAGATGCAGATCGAAAATATGGAGCATGATAACACAGAAATCAGCGATACAGAGATCTGTAGAATTCAGATAGATATACATGATAAATCACAACAAAGCTTGCAACAAAACTCCCAAAACAAGAAACTTTCTTCAGAGGATACTCTTATACTCGATCAGAAATCTGGAGAAGACCAAAACAACGAACAGAGGTCTCAAAAATCTTCAGCGCTTGGAAACAAGAAATCCTCTTCAGGGAAACTTTCTTCACGGTCTGATAAGGGGAAAAACAAGAAACTTTCTTCAGAAAAGTTATCTGGAGAGAATCAAATCAACAAGATTTCTTCAGAGTCTGGAGAGGGGAAAAACGAATACCCACGTGTAAGGCAATTGCCATATGCAAAGCCTATTCGACGAGAAGGAAAGAAGATCTGTTCAGATATCGAATTGAGACGTAGATGGAAATCCGATGTTGAGAAAATCAACGAGAAAAGAGAAAACAAGAAAAAGAAGAACAGTTTCCTTCACAAATCAAAAAAACATGGTGCAGAAATCTGTCCAGATAATGTATTGAAAAATAACAAGGATAAAAACATTAATGAAAACAATGAAAGGAAACGCAAGAGTGACTGTGAGCCTGACATCCCGAAGAAAAAAAGAAAAATGTGACAGTAATTTTTTCTCTTTTCGACATGGACTGAATTGTTTCATCATCGCTTGTACTGTGTGAATAGGATACTAACTAGGGTACTAGGCTTTTAGACATTGTTTTAGGGTTGATGATAAGTCATCCTTTTAGACATTGTTTTAGGGCTGTTTGTAAGTCAGATAATGACCCAGAATATATATGTATTTTCACAGTTCAATGTTTCATTGTATATATTTCTGTACTTCAATGTTTCATTGTAATGATTATTGTACAAAAAGTTTTAAATAAAAAGTTTTAAATAAAGATATAAAAACATATAGGACTTGACTTTTTTTGTTTGACAATTTGATTTGACAATTTGAAGAAAAGTAAAAACCTTTCTTGGTCTTGGTTAGTCCTGAAAAGACTGTACCTTCTTTTCCCCGTAGAGGGTTCTAAACCTCCTCATCATCACTTCATAGCTCAGTGGATAGCGCAGACTCCCCGTACTCAATTCGGTAACAAATGTGCGATACCAAAGCCTTAACCGGTTATAGTTGTACATTTAACACTATGGATTTACATCCTACCAAACCCGATAATAAAATATACTCCCAGTACAATTTTAAGCGTCGAAATAAAATTTTAATCATGGTACCAATACTACACGCGAAATACTGCAGTAGCGATAATATTATTAGAAATTCGCACCCTATATATACTCACTAGACGAGTCTATTGTAACCATCGGTTAAACTGTTGTACAATATCTCATTTGATTTCATTGCACTATACAGACAAATACTACCTGTTCACCCGTCACACATGGACTCGCCTGCAAGATAAACAATTCTACACCTAATCAGTTCGGTTTAAACCTTCAGAGAGAGTAGACGTATTTTACTATCGCTCTCCGCCACGTATAGGAAAATAGTAGACGATATTTGTTACTGAAATACACCCCAGTCTCAGCGATATAAAACGCTCTGGTAGTAATCAGGTCGGTTTAAACCTTCAGAGAGAATAGACGTACTTTACTATCACTCTGCTCCAGTCTCGGCGAGATAAAAACGCTCTGGTAGTATTATTTAATCTCAGGCTAAAACGTGCAGACGAAAAAAAAAAGCTATGTATATACCGATGCGTGTCACTCTCGCTACACGCTGCTTATTCTTTTATCATTCTATGATTTTAAACAATAAGGACGGGTTGAAAAACAAAGGTAGACAATTTTGATAACGCCGGAGCCTGCTCCAAATAGATCGCTTAAAAACATCGTCCCACCACTAACTACATGAATGTAAGACTACTTTTTAAGTACTTTATACAAGATCGTCTGCTACAAGCCATGTTACAAACTTATTCTCTCCTTCATCTACACAGAGGGTTTTAAGACTACTCTTTCAAGTAAAATCAAACTTTGAGCCAGTCTTTGGCTGAACCAATCTGAGCCGGTAAATAGCTCATGTCGTGGGGGAAAAGACTAAGTCCAACAGTGATAGAGAAAGACTGAGGCGAACAAAGGCTGTGAAAAAGACTAAGTCGAACAAGGTGTTTGCCTGAGCCAAGCTGAGAAGGGAATATAACCGATATCGTGGAGAAAGAAAGACTAAGTCCAACCCCAACTTTATCCTAATAGAGAGAAAGAACAGCTCTCCAGAAAAGACTAAGTCCAACAGAGTCTTTTGCCTGAGCCAAGCTGAGCAGGGCATAGGGCATATAACCCATAGCGTGGAGAAAAAACTAAGTCCAACACGGTGATAGAGAAAGCCTGAGCCAAGCTGAGCAGGGCTATATAGCCCCCAATGCCCCAGAGAGACCTACGTGGGAGGGCAGACTAGGGACAAATCCAAGATGGCCGCCAAAATGCTAAAAAGCCCACCCCCATGACGATTTTTCGACCCAATTTGGACCAATTTGGGCCAGTGCCACCTCCCTAGGGAGGGCAAACTGGCCCAAAATCCCTCTCAGGGAGGTCAGCCTAGCCCATTTTTTATTATAAGTCCAACGATGATAGAGAAAAGCCTGAGACGAATAAAGACGGAAAAAGACTAAGTCCAATCCTCTGTCGACATATAGCCTATATCGTGGAAAAAGTGGGTGGGATGGGTTTGTGCTAAAAAACCCGCCCCATGACGATTTTTCGACCCAATTTGGACCAATTTGGGCCAGTTCCACCTCCCTAGGGAGGGCAAACTGGCCCAAAATCCGTCTCAGGGAGGTCAGCCTAGCCCATTTTCGGCTAAAATGGGCTAGGCTGACCTCCTATACTACTCACGCTGTTATTCAAATTTCATTGGCCAATACATTCCCTGCGGTATTAAAATGTCCACCACACAGTGAGAAGAGGAAAGGTTATCAACTTCCAACGTTTCGACCTTTATTACTCCGGGAATACCTGTATTTCACCTAATTTCATCAAAGTAATTCTTTGTTTTACCTAAAACATATAACAGATATGGAATCCAAGACAACTTCCATGTGCAGCAACACCTGCACGACACCTGGCGGATATACTGGAGATGGTATGGTGTATCGTTGTTCTTGGAATCTGCTGAAATATTGAGAGGTAAAGTCACCCTGTCAAATTACGTCAGAAGAGATAAGTAACTGGGTTCTCTTATTTTTGGGGCTACGTATAGTAATCCATTTCTTCCGTCCTACGTACCAGATTGGGGTCCTGCAAGGCTCAGTGGTGCCGGGTTCCAGCCTCAATGGACGCACAGGGTTTTTCGTGGAAATGTCCTTGGGCAAGATATTTCAGAGCCTTAGCCTAGTACTGGTGAAATCCTGTCAAAAATTAAGCTCCTCTGTTATAAACGATAAAAAAGGCCAAAATCAAGACTGCCTCTGAAACTTACGTAAATTGTTTCAAATGTTTATAATATCAAATTTTTGAGGATGCCATTTTAACAGACATAGCGGTGCCCTTGAGTTATTATCGCCAGTCCGATAGAGTTACCTCTCTTTGAACACTCTTGTGCAAATATGGTAAGAAAATGAAAAAGTCTCCCGAGACAGCGCGGTATTATCGGAACCTACACAGTTCCCGTAACATAGCTGAATCGTAACTAACCTATAACGGGAAAAGAAAATAAAAAATGAAAGCCTAAATACATGTATACCTATATGACACTGCACTGCAATGAAATGTGCCTCCATTAATACAGATGGTTGCGTTTGATTGTGCTTCATATATGATGCATTTATTTTTGTTTACGCGTGGTTCCGGTAGTAGTTCTGAACACGCCTTTAACTTGAATGGTTCCACTAATTGAAATAAGACGCTATGCCTCACCTAGAAGACATGTGGCTGAAAAAAAGTAATAAAAAAATGCACGTATCGACTCTTGACCTACAAGTCTATCAGACACGTACGACGTTCAAGAATCCTTAAACTTGACAGCTGTCTAACGCTTTGCCAAACAATCTCTAGATTTGATGACCCTGAGGGAGAAAGCTTTTTGAAAATATTGTTGAAAAAGAGAAAATGCTGCTAACCAACATTTTCTCCTTTTCCCACAATGTTTTCTACTCTAGAACTTAAGGTTATTTGTACCAGTTTTGCATTCTGTCGTCGGCAGATGTTAGAAATTGAAAGAGGCTAAATTTTATCATTTAGGGAAGCATGAACACACCCGTAGAAACACAACAAATGCTTGTAAAAATGACCTTGTTTTAAATGTCTGTATCATTACAGAGAAATTTTCCTAAAATTTGTTTCTAATAAGAAAGAATAGTTCGTCTATCTTTCAAAAGAGAAATTTTGCTTTCCTAAGACATTTGTTCTCGTTTAATATTCGAATGTTCTAGTTAGTAGAATGTCTAAAAATAAGCGGCAAAGTCACTGGTTTCACTTCTCTTGGCACCAAATATATAAACTCATCTTTTTTTGGCGGTTGAAAATACAGTCCATACAGCAGTGGAAGATTCATTTTCATCTTACAGGCTTGACTTAACAAGCTGACGGTATAGATTCAAGATCAGACTGCACGTTCCGTGCAGTCTGATCCTGATCTATAACGTCCGCAAATGCCCATGTTTTCGCATTTGACGCCAAAAGGGTTTTGACACTTGAAAATCGGAGCGTTATGTTTATACAGATTTTGAAAATGTTTATTCTTGCTGAACAGAACCAGCGGTTTTATTTATACAGTTAAACATGTCTAATTGCTTTTATACAGATTTTTCTAGGGCGAGTTTTTTTTTTGTGGGAAGGAGCATTTACACTTTGACGAAATTATTACAGAAACGTACAGTGAATGAACTGCAGAACTCGAATACTCACAAATGCATACAGAAAACCTGGTAAATTTCTTGTGATTGCAGTCGTGAGGTGCAGACAAACGGACTGAAAGGAATTTGAAACACCATAACGAGTTCATAACGTATGAATAACGTCAAATTACCGAACTAGAGCGATTACAATATGGATATCAAGGAATGTCAACGATCTTCCGACGAACGTCCAACGTGTTTTGCGGCACTCTGAGTCATTTCGTACAAAAGACGATGAAAGAACGCAATTAATTCATAAGGAATATGTTAGAATCTTTACCACAAAATCCTGAAACCCGCTGCGTATGGCACATTAGATTGGTTACCTCCCCTGATACAGCAAGTGTATAGGGATTGGTACAGGCTACCGAAAACGGGCAGAATACTGCCCGTCTATTTTTCGATCAGCGATATCGCGAGATTCAGGAGAGGTCACTCTCACTTCTTATGCAGTAGAACTTCCGATAATTTTGACCTCAAACAAAAAGTGATTTTATATATGGTATCACATTTTAAAGTGAATTTCTGCTAATATTCATTTATTTTCGATTACGAATTTCAAATTGTGCAAAACATCGCTATGTTAGCTATACTGCCGGACTGGAAATGTGTAAGATGCTCCGATTGGCTATTCAATGAGATTCGTGTAACCAATGAAAAGTATCAACACAATAGCCTGTGCCAGTTGTAATATGTATATTTACAACGGGGACCAGTTCAATGGCACATTTAATGGCAGATAAATGTCGGTTACCTCCCTTGATACTTGTCCACTTTTCCATAGGTCCTGAATAGGGTACTATTTGGCTCATCACTGATACCCTTTGCACTATTTAGGGATGTTCAGGTATATATCTCGGTCGAAACTTATAAATATGAGCCGTGCTCTGGCTAACGGGGGCTTAATGCATCTCCGTGATGGATTATACCAGGCAAGACATCACATAATTATGGATCCATAAAATCCACTCTGTCTAACAATCGACTAAATCAAGAGGTAAAAATGGTCCATTGACATACAGAAAATTGACCAATATAGGAAAGTTTCGATGCAGGTCAGCCTGCGCGGACTACGCATGCTGACCTGGGTCGATACTTTTCGCAGATGCATTAAGCCCCCTTTTCACAGAGCATGGCTAGATACTTTTCACAGATGCATTAAGCCCCCTTTTCACACAGCATGGGTCAATTATTATTTCGATCCGCTTGATGCTTTTCAGTGGTAATAGGTTATAAACTTCATTTTGCCAATACTACTTTTGCTGAACTCAGTCTGTGATGTTAATTTATCGTGGTATCGTCCTAAAATGGCTTCTATCTTGAATTAGCTTTGAATCGTTAGAAAAAAAAAAGCGTTGGCTATGGAATGCATGTAAAAATAAACAAATGTAAACTTTATTTTTTTTATAAAGTATAGATTAAACTGTCAGAAAATGGTTAAAAAAGAATGCGGGAGTGATGGGAATAATTTGACAGAAGAAAAGGTTTTCTATTCGGCAGGTGCGCTCGGGGGAGAAACTGGAACAATCTGTACAGAAGTAGGACTCTAAACCCAAGTTCTGCCGAAATTACGATATTGACTATTACATGTATAACACTAGGTTTCAAAAGGTTTATTGGGATATAACCCCTAGCCTACTGAGCGAGACTCAAACCGCAATTGCGGACAGTGCAGTCTGATCTTGGTCTACAATGTTAGCAAAAAGTCACTGAGTCGCGCTTTTAAGCCTCCAGGTTAACCTTTTACCACACAATCCCGAGTTTTAACGATCTTAAGGAAAAAAGGCATTGGAAAATATTGTGGAAAAAAGAAAATAATGATGGTAAACAGCATTTTCTCCTTTTCCTACAATGTTTTTTTACCCTTTCATAGAAATTTCTATCAGTTTAAAATGTTGCCTGCAAATACTTTTAACCCTTTCCCAAACGACAAATTTTGGACTGGTTCAAATTGAAAGAGTTTGCAGATGACCATTTCAGATTTGATGAAAATGGCAGAAAGTTCTCAAAAAGGGTAGAAAGCACTGTGGGAAAAGGAAAAATTGCTCGTTACGAGCAATTTCTCCTTTTCCCACAGTGTTTTCAAAAGACTTGTACTGCAGACACGTGAAAACCAGGGCTTGTTTGGGAAAGGGTTAATTTGGTCAAGTTGAAGATTTTGTTGTGTGTAAATGAATGAAGGGTTAGAAGGTTTCTTTTGAAATACAAGATTTGACTGTGATCGTAATATACCCCAACGACATTCAAAGCAACTTTACACAACTAGAAATTGACCTCATCGTGTTGTTTTGTAGAAATTTGATATCGGATGAATAAAGCAATGTCATTTATATACGACTTTTGGGTTGTATCTAGAGCGGAACAAACATTTCTACGCCTCTCTCAGGGGTTCTGCGTGCCTTTGTGGTGGAGAGTAGCATTCGCAAACCTGGAGAACCCGTGTTCGATCGTCACTTGAAGCACTAAGGTTTTTGTGGGAGTGTCCTTTGGCAAGACAGACCAAAGCCCCGTCATAGTATACTGGTGACACCCAGGACATACTTGAATAAGAGAGCTGCCACCGTGATATGACTGAAATAATGGTGAAAGCAGCCTGAAACAGGATTAAATAAATCAATAAATCCTCCCTTAAATGTCTGCCTGCAACTAGGTTTGAACCCACCACGTCATATGAGCTCAAAACAATACGCTGTGCTTAATACGAGCGAGCCATTGTGCCAAGCAATATTCAGGTGTGTTGAACCCTCCATTAAAGTATCCAGTGTTTTTACTTTCCTATGCTGACTTTTTCTTTTTTTCAAAAACATCATAGTAAATGGAGAAAATGCTGGTAAACAGCATTTTCTCCCTTTTCAACGATGTTTTCTTCCCTTCTAAAGAAAAATAAAGTTGATTTGGCCATAGTTGATTTTTCGTCTATAAAATACTTTCATCATAAGTGAATAAAAAATTGTCGTCTGGAAAAATATTAAACAGGATCGTAATAGACACCTGTTTCATCCATCCATCCATCCATCCATCCATAACCCGCCACTTATCTGTCTAAAACCCATCACTCATACTGATACCTATCCATCCATAGATCGATCGATCAATCGATCGATCTGCCCGTCCTTCCATCCATCCATCCATCCTGCAGTCGATTTGTTCAGTTGAAAATTTATTCAGACCATATTTCCTCCTAGACACGCCGAGCTTCGTCATACTGAAGTACATAATGAATTCTAAACCATTTTGAATCTTTCAATAAACGCAGTTTGAATAGATTTTAGCGCTTTATACACGTAGATCATGTAGCGGCGAAAGCTCACTGGGTCAGCATTCTACCAGTTCTAAGACTTGACCCTTTACCACAAAATCACGTGTTTTAACGAACCTGATGAAGAACGGTTTCGAAAACATTGTAGGAAAAGGAGAAAATGCTGGTTACCAGCATTTTCTCCTTTTCCCACAATGTTTTCTATCCTTTCAAAGACAACTGTCTTTACTTAGGCTCACTTGATTTGTCGTATGCATACCGGTATGCTTTTAATTTAGGACATAGTCTAAATTTTTGTCATTTGTAAAAAGGGTTAACTTGTGATGCTTCCAACCATGACTGGATGCACTGAGTTTCGAACTCGAAATAGCACAAGTAGTAGGTACATGGTTAAGTAAAACGAAGGGAGGAAACTGCTCTAGAAAAGCAACTAATCAATGAAATGGGTTATTCCCCTTGCAGATTGAGTTCTAAGAACCTAAACATTTGCTTGGTTGTTTGAACGGTGTGTAGCCCGCTTGTGAAACATAGGTTGATAAATGTACATAATTTTCGGTCTCTAAATTTGTTTATGTGTTCTTCTCCTAAATACAGTTTACAAATTGCAGAATTACATGTGATATAGATATAATTAAAATCCACCCAAAAGGGATTATTGTCCGAACACACATGGCGTCAAAGGCAATTCAGGTTCTACTGTTTTTGCGATCATTTTTAAACAAATTCAGGTTGCTTCTGCGGACATTTCTAACCAAATTTAGGTTCCTTCTAGAGATATTTTTGTGAAACCAAATTACTAAATTGTAGGTTGGTCTTCGTTTTTTTTTTTTTTATTTCTTTTTCAAACCAAAGTCAGGTTGCTTCTGGGGCCATTTTCAACACCAATTTAGGTTACTTCTCTGGGATTTTTCAAGCAAATTCAGGTTGCTTCTGGGGACATTCTTTAAACCAATTCAAGTTGTTTCTGCGTACATTTTAAACCAAATTAAGATAGCCTCTGCGGATATTTCTAACCAAATTCAGACTGCCTCTGAGGACATTTTTAACAAAATCTGGCAGTGCAGAACATGTAACCGTGATATGACTAAAACACTTTTGCAGTTGTTCTTTTGTCAATCCTTTTTTGAAAGCGTTGTAAAACATCATCAATTTTTGGCATTAATCTAGATCTGTATTGTTTAAAGAAATAACATTTACAAGTACTAGTAATTCATTTCGCAAACAATCCAGCCTGTGCTTTTGCCAACAGCATTTCTGCACACAGCACAGAATTTGTAGATTAATCCTTTATTTACACTTTTCGTTAATCATGACGGTAAAAGTAGCCAACACCTGTAGATTTTTTCTCCAGTAGATTTATATAATCAGGAAATTCCTATTATTTTACAGTACATATGTAAAATTAGGAGCTTAGATCAACATCAGACTGCACAGAATATGCATTTTGATCTTTGATCTATACTGTCTGCTTGTTTAGTCAAGCCTGTACGATACAAATCTCTCTGAGTTTCAGTAGATTTGTATTTTTTTGCCGTCAAATGGGGCTGAGTTTGTATATTTGGTCCTGAAAGAGTTGATTTATTTTAACGATCTACAACTAAAACTTTCTGTCATTGGCTATAATTCCATTGTGTTAAGTAATCCCATAAGTCTATTCAATTCCTTCTTAAGATAATTCATTTTTGAAGCATCTTCTTTGAGCTCTGTTGTCATTGGCTTCATTGTTGTTGTCACATCGTAGTAAATTGGTGCCGCCCACAATATCTGCCTTTTTGCTTCAGGAGATTTCTTTTGAACTCTTGGTATTTTTGGAATTAAAATTTGTTTCCTTACAGGTTTTCGTTTCCCCTTCTTACGTAAATTCAACTGTACCTTTCTAAGATTTTTTGAACCAGCGTTACTTTTGACAATTGGATGAAACCTTCCATTTAAGGTTGATAAATCAAGCGCTTGCATTTTCATCCTTTCCCCATTGACAAACTTTTGCCATCGACGCTTCTTGCCCGGCCTGATATCACTATGCATTTGTAAAAGTTTCTGAAGGAGAGGCCCTGAATCCCCAATAAGACCTAAATTGATATTGGGTGCAGTGGTTGTTGGAGATACTATAAGCGTCGTTCTCGGCGGTTCACTCGTTGTTGCTATTAGAGGCAATTGGTTAACTCCGTTTTCATTCTGAAGTAGATGCAATAACATATTGGGATTCTGTGATTTTACTCTTACACCCATAGACTCTTTACTGTGTGGTCCTAAAGCGTTTCTCCCCATATTACGTTGAAGTTTAGTCGATCGATCGAAAGAGGATTTCGCAATATCCTTAATAATGTCAACTGCCTTGTCTTGTCCTACTTTATCAAGTAAATTTCTCATCGCAAGATTCAGTTCCGTTGAATGCACATCCCGAAAAACATCTTCAGCTAATATATCTTGTGAAGATGTGTCTGGCCTATCAGAGGGTGAAAAAGATGGTGTTTGCAATTTCGGAAAAATCGAGTGTAGATCGTTTAAACTCTTGCTTATAACACCTGGCACTTCTACCCCAGCGAGACGAACATCGTTGATATTTTTTTCGTTTACCATAGGTGATTCTCTGGGGAAAGAAGTGATTGAATCACGTGTTATTTCACTGGACAAAGATTCTATACTTTGGAACTGCTGTCGGTTGCCATCACTACCAAGCCATTGAATTCCTGAATTAGCAGAACCCCTTCTTTCAGGGAAAGGTGACCTATTTGGAACATTTCTGCTGCGTTGACTCGGTGATGCCATCGTTCTAGTCATTGCCAGTTTATCAAATAGGGCAGCATCAAAAGCGGCTCTTAGGGCAACAACTTCAGGTTCGACATTCAATGGAAATGTTACGTCTATTGGTTGTGACAGTGACATCACTTTGTTACTCTCAGAGTTCAGGTTGTATGTTTTTTCATTTTGTTTAGCATTAGCTTGAGCTTGATTTTGCATGAAGACCATTGGATTTTGTGAAATCTGGCTTTGATCCAAACCCCTGTTTGGACCTAAAATTAGGTCCCTTACACCAGCCATCAAATTACCAACTCGTTTCTGTAAGCCGGGTGTATTTTGATTGATAGCTAAAAGCTGATTTTCTGGTCCTTTGCTTCGTATTTTCTGACTAGAACGGATTCTTGACCTGGGAATTAGCTTTTTCTCTTGAATTAATATGTTCATCGTGTCTCTGGATTGACTCCGCCCTTCTGGTTGGATAATAAGCCTATCATTGCTACCAGCGTCTATATCATTCACTATACTCAACTGATCTAGCCGGTTTACTGGCCGTTGTTGCTGTTGTAGTCTAAGCCATTCTTGATGTTCTAAATCTTCAAGCGACGGAACAGCATTTTGTTTTGAAGTGACAACCTCACGAGGAGTTTTCTGCATTTTTGTTATTTTTGAGCCAGTCCCTTTGTCACTTACAGATTTTATCAGCTCCTGCAGTAAAGAATTTTGTCGGTTTAATTGAGCACGTAATCTCGACACCTCGTCCGTTGTCCTAGAGGTTATCCTGGTCGTTGTGGACAACGTAATGCCCGTTGGTTCTGTAAAGGGAGTAGTCTGTATCGTTGATGAAACTGCAGTTGGAGTCCTTGGTGATGGAACTGCACTAGTCGAAGGCAAAGGTATTGGCGCTGGTGTAACTACTGCTTCTGTTACAGACCTTTCAGTCGGTTGATTTCTGTCCTGTGTATTGTTTACTACCATACCATCAGGTCTTATATGAAGGACAATAATGGGACTCCTGGGGCCGTTTCGCTGAGCCTGAATGCCATCCAATGAAATTCGTATTTCTCTTGTTTCATGCGAGCTAATTACACTGTTTTCAGTAGAACTAGAGTTTGTATCGTTTGTTGGAGTTCTCTTTAGGGTCAGCCTATTCGGAGTTGGAGTGGTATTGACAGGCAACAACCTCGAATTAACTGAACTGCTTGTTGGTGGTAGGGTAGGAATTTCACTTATTACATTACTTCCCATCGGAAGAATATTACTTGGAATGTCTAAACCAAGTAGATCAGATAAAAACGAACTGTCCCCAATATCTTGTTGACCATGAGTCGTTCCCTCATTGTTTGTTTTTAAATCATTACTGTTTGATGATTGTCGAATAGGTGGAGGCATTTGTGAATTTGATGAAAACGGGGCTGTATCCCCCAAATTTAAGGCATTTAGTTCGAGTTTCAATGAGGGATCAGAAATTGGATCAGAGTTCACAACTATATTATTCAAATTTGGGATTTGTGTTGTTGTTGAAACAGTCGATAAAGTTGGTGCCTGAGTCACATCAAGACTAGCTAGGAAAGCTTGCAAGTCAAATTCTCTTGTAGTAGTTCGCCGTCTATTAGATGCTGCAGAGTCAGACGCTAGGCCGCCTTGCCCATCTTGTCTCAAAGGTTCCTGACGGACATTGTTTGTTCTGTCATCAATCTGTCTCAACCTGTTGGATTTGTTATTTGCAGGTTCTTGCCATCGATTTTGGTTTGCTACATTTTCTCGAATAGCTGTGTTTCGTGGGTGTTCTGTAGTTGATCCTGATCCAGCACTTGTACGCTGTGTAGTTAGAGTTTCATGTTCTGCAAGCCGTGCAAGCAAATGGGAGTCTGTGGTAGCAGTTGGGACATTCATCGAGTTTTGACCAAGCACGTTGTCACTTTGTCCTTGGTTTGAAGCAGGAAGCATAATACTTAACTCTTGAGGTCTGTCCTCACTTGTTGAATCTGTCTGTCTCTGAACATTAATGAACGAGTCCTGTTGCCGTAGTCTGGGCCTGTTGGACATTATGGTGCTGTCAGAATTTCTCAATCTCGGTCGATTTGTAAAATCATTTGTTGGCTGCATATCAAACAACATTCCAACTCCATTAATCGAATTATCATTTCCTCGCAAAGGAGAATGATGCATTTGGGTTTGATCTCGTTCTCTTGTTCTTCTTTTGGAATCTTCAAATGGACCTAGAGGTACTGGTTCCTGTGGCCTATCTCTTCTAGCTTCTCCACGGCGAGGAAGATGAATATCTATATCAGAGACTTGGGAATCAGACGGCGTATCAGTTTTCGATATAGATTCCAAGAATGCTGTCAAGTTGAATTCCTGTATTTCTTCGTTGTTCTGTGTTCTACTTCTTGTAATAGCGTCTGAAGTACCTAAACGAGCTTCAACAGGCAACATGAATCGTGATAGCCCATTTTGTCTGCCCGAAAAGTTGTCCTGCCCTGTTCTACCACGAGGCTGTATTACATCTGTAGAACTGCGATCCACGGCGTCATTGGCTCTTTCCATCCTAATGTCAAACTCTCCACCAAATCTTCTCGGCATTTCATTTCCCCTGCGTTCTGATGCAAAACCCCGATCAGTACTTCTTCTGAAATCAGTATTTTCTAATCTGCTGTTTGTACTAAGATCAACTGTAGATCTCTGAAGATTTAAACCAGAATCCATCGTTCGAGACCGTTCGTTCGTCCTTGAAAAATGTTTTCTATTACCATTTGATATAAGAGGCTGTTGTTCGGATGACGACCTATCCGAATGTAATGTTTCAAGAAACAGGTTGAGGTCGAATCCTCCTTGACTAATGGTTTTCGGAGGTTCACGTCGACGTATTCCGAGATCCTGATCTCTGTCATTTACCCAATTTTTACTTTGTTGACGTCTGGTGAGATCACCAATACCACCTGCGGACTTAGTTCCTCGTAATATACGTCCAAACCTGTCCCTGGGATAATTTTCCGGACCTGAAGGATTTGTTCTTGGACCCGAAGAAAAGGAAATACGATCAGGTTCTGTCTGTATTTCTGATAATGTTGGAGATCCTTGTTGAACTGAAGGTAGTGGGGGTCTAGACTCTTGCGATCTGCTGGAATCAAAAGGACTGGTGTTCTCAGGCAAGTCTTTTCGAATAGTATTGACGTCACCATCTCTTTGAGACCGATCTGACCTTCGACCAGAACTTCTACTCTGTTCATTTATTAGTCTCTCGAACGCGCTGCTTATGTCCCCATCAGTTTGTCTGCCATCCGCCATTCGGTCTTTTGTCCGCCTTCGACCCGTTTCTCGTAATCGGCCGTCAGATGTTCTTGCTCGAACACTATCGATTTCTGAATCTACTGGTAACCTTCTTGATAGTTGTTCGACAGTGAAATCTGGCCGCCTGCGATTCAATTCAGCAGTGGGACTTTCTAACCCCCTGTTTCGAAAACCGACAAAACCTTTATCAGTTTGACTCCTGCCTGACGTTCGATCATTACTGAAGTCAATCTGATTACCTCTTAATTTACTGTTTTGGTCCTCAGACATGCTGCTTTGAATATTATCGAATGTTCTCTCCCTCCTCGACGTTCTTCCAAAAAAACCCAAGTCAACCCGTCCCGAGCTTGATCCATCTACCCGACTGTTATCCAACCGTCTTTCTTGAAAGCTATTGCGTCGTTTGTTTGTATTGATTCCGCTTAACCATCTACCAGAGATTTGATCTGCTTGACTTCGAATCGGTTCATCAAAATTAATATCAGATGACCCGCCAACTGTTCCTTCTATTTTTCCTTTAGTTCCCACACCTCGCCATTCGAGATTTAGTTCATTCATTTGACTTTCATTCACTCTATTTGGTGTATTTTCAAACATCCTTCCTGTCTGGCTTCCTTGAGACCTACCATTTCCTGAACTTGTTTGTGCAAGACTTCCTTCGTTTCTTTGCACTGACCACAAACTTGGTGCTGTCGTAGTGACAGAAAAAGTTTCGGTATCAATTCTTTTAACCATGCTAACAAATTCTCCACCATTCATTTCTAAACCTGCAGTTCGCTCTGAGGGTCGCTTCTTCGATATTCTTCGATTATCTTGTGCATCCAGAGTTTCCCACCAGAATCCGCCCTCATTAGTCGTGTTTGCTCGATGAGACCTATGTCTATTTCTTGCAGGTATGTTGAAAGCACTTGTTCTTAATAGATTAATGTCTTCAAACGGAGACTGAAATGCAGCTTGTCGTTCCTGTGTATTAACGACGTTTAGAACGTCATCCCAAGACCCTGTTCGTCGCCTTGGCTTTATATCTAATATGGATTTTTGGATCGGTAAGGTCAGCAGAGAATTGTCTTGAATTCTAGAAGATGATGTCTGAAGGTTATCTTGCGAAACTTGTAGGTTATTATCTGCTCTTATTGGTGTTTTCGATATTTGAGACTGAATAATTTCGCGTGCCGGAATCATTGATAAAGGTCTAGAACTCTTCGCTATCGGTACTGACGAATTGATTGCACCATCTTCACGCAAACTTGACGGCAGAGAAAAATCTATTTTTTCTCCATTGAGTAATGCCCGAACTTTATAACTGATGTGCTGCTCATACCCAGAATTACCGCTGGATATTTCGTTATTTCCTGCCAACGATCTCTGGCCTTGAGTTTGTAGTCTTGGTCTGTCAGAAAGTCTTTGAACAAAGTCTTGTCTGGCCGATTCCAAACGATCATTCCCAAGTGTTAGTTGCCTTCTTTCGGCAGTAACCGATCTTCTGAGAGTTGGATCTTGAGCTTCATTTTCAACAACAGTGAAAAATCTACCAACTATTGGTTGACTGGCTTGTTTTTCAACGCTTCTTAGCCGGTCACTATTACCTTGGAGTATGCCATTCACTTTGTGGCTAAGTATATTTTGTCCTGTCGAAGCTTTTGGTGTTTTAGGACCAATAGGGTTTGGCGGCTGAAAATCTCTTGTAGTGTCACGATTTGCAATTCTTTCGCGCGGGGCCACAATACCTAATTGTCTCGATGAAGGGGCACCTTTTCTTTTATGAAATGGTTCTCGGAAAGTTCGCTCTGATTCGACGGTCGAAGTGATTGAATTTGATATAGCAGAACTAGTGTTAGCTTCGTTCAATTTTGAAAGACTTTGCTTTTGGTTTGAAGTAATGTGCTGTGATGTCTGACGCACACTCCTCGGACTGTTTCCTCTAAAACCGCTACCAGAAGGTATTTGAGTTTCATTACGCGTCATCCGCCGTGTCATTGCGATCTTATCAAATACGGCCGGGTCAAAATTTTCTCGAGTCGGAGGTCTGGAACTGGCTGCTAAACGACTTCTGGTTCTCGTAATAAGTCGGTTTTGTGGCAAGGATCTTACTATAGAGCTAGGTGATATCTGTCTCCCCATTGCCCTAGGTCTTATCACGCTGCCAGCTGCATCACGAGGTAGGTTGCTCACACCAGGTCGAAATATTTTCTGGGACTGAAGAGGCTGCTGCTGTTGTAAAAGATCCGGTTCCGTGAATTGAGGTCTTTGAGGCATACCAATTGTGTTTCGCTGTGCGAATCGATCCTTACTTCCGTTCTGCCCAACTTGTCGCGTGTTTCTAGGTCGCGTGACCTGACTTCGTACCAGCGTATTTTGTCTGACATTGCTCGATGTACCTTGGTTCCTCCATTGACCAAGCTGTGAAAAACGTTGATTCTGGCTGGTTCCCGATTCAATGAAAAGACCCAGGAGCACGAAATAGATTGGTTTCATCCCAACAGGTTCTGAAAAGGAAAGAAATTACTTCTAGCGGTTATACGAATAAAAGTTGGACTGATGAATTTAATCGAATAGTCATTCTATACAAGCTTTAAAGTGCATTTAGAAATCACTTACCTTACAAGCACATATTTTAACGACACTGCAGCAATAGAAATCTTTGTGCAAAATTGAGAAAATGCTGCTAATAACGATCATTTTCAGCTTTCCAACACTGTTTTCCATTGTATTTATCTGCATATCCTTTCTGTTTTAACTTGTCCATAATGAAAGCATAAAAGATAAATGAGGCTCAGATGATGATTGATGGTACTGTCTTTGAAAGGGTACAAAACATTGTGGAGGGAGAAGAAAATGGTTGTTACAAGAATTCTCTCCTTCTTACAAAGAAAAAAACTTGTAATGCAAGGTGGCACAAACACGAAATAATTTACTTAATGGATTAAAAGCGTGGGAAAAAAACTCAAATCTGCTTACATATGCATATCTGGTATTCAATTTTCATACGAATCAGCATGGATTCTTTTCTGCAGAAAAAGCAGTATGGCTTCATTTCTGCAAGAAAAGTAGGGGAATTGGCTCCCACGGCTCATGCAAACAAAAATAATTGAGCCATCCTCTAGCAAAAAGGAGTTTAATGCACCTGCAAAAAGTATAGACCCAGGTCAGCTTGCGCAGTTCTGCATGTCAAAGGACCAATGTACTTCATGACTCAGTCGGTTGTTATACAAAATGGATTTTATGGATCCACAATGATATGCTGACTTGCTTGGGATCATGGATCACGGAGATGCATTAAGCCCCCTTTTGCCGGAGCATGGCTCAATTACATGTACTGGTATACTAGTTATGCATGAAGCAGGTTCTGTGCATGTACAGCCAGTGCGTCGAATTCAGCAAAATTTATCATAGCGTCAGCCCTTATTTTTAAGGTTTATTTGTTTGATGTTTACCGTGGCGCGCGGTGGCCAGTGCACCTATTCATGTTTTTGTCGAGTTTCTTTTACAAGTACTCCTTACAACATTCTTTCCAAGCAATTGGCACTTTTCCAAACAAAATTTAACATCGTCGAAACAAAAGCACCAGGGTCCGAATTCACCAACCATTCTTAGGAACGTTCTTGGTCTTTTTCTCCAAGATTTTCTAAATTTTAAAGTAACACAACTTCTGGTTGACTAAACCAATTGGTTAGCCAATCAGAAGTTGTGTTACTTTCAAATTTTAGAACGCTCCGGAGAATAAGATTGAGAAATTTGTTAGGAATGGTCGGTGAATACGGACCCAGGTAGGTAAGCATTCAATAACTGCTATTTAACAAACTGTTGGCTTACAAACTGGCTAAACTATAACGACCTTCGCTGTTACCAGGATTCGAGCATTTGTTTTCCTGACCCTCATGCCGACATCTTAACCCTTAAGCTACTAAGCGCGACTCAGTGACCTAATGCGGACACTGTAGATCAAGATCAGACTGCACAGAACATGCAGTCTGATCTTTAATCTACACTGTCCGTTGAGGAGATATGTTTTCTCCAAAAATAAGTTTGAAATAGATTGTCCGGGATTTTACTATCCGCTTGAAAGTTTCATCTAACTTACTTAGCAGGATAAGGATTAAGTATCAGATCATGGAGGCGATTATCCTTATAAAAGCAGATCAATTAATTAAGTTTTTGGTAATCCTTTTGCACTCATAATTTTTTACATTTTTTTCAAATTCATGTTAACGACAACTAAGCTAGATAATATACGTAGTAAAATTAGTGTTGCACCCCCTGTTTTTTTTTACCGGGTTTTGTTTTTCTGACGTGAACGATATAAAATGGGGTCGAAATTAGAACCCGGCTACTGCATACACCAACAGACCAATCTTTTGCCTATGAAATGAACTGAACTGAGGTATCCCTTGACTTCATGGTAAGTAGGAATGTTTTGCTTAGATATTACTTTCAAATTTAAGAAAACGAGAAGCGTTTAAGTTTGGTTAAAAGTGGGAATTTAATGTCGAAATAAAGCTTTCGAAAGGTTGAAAATGACCTGAAGAGAATAAGTACACAAACTCAGTCAATATTGCGTACTTTCGCCCAGGGCTTGCAGAACAGCTTGCAGTCTTCGTCTCATACCTCTCACAAGAGGTTGAAACAGTTGGATCGGTAGCCGCTGCCATGTGGTCAAGGGATACTTCAGTTCAGTCCATTTCAGAGGCATCAGACTGGTTTGTTGGTGTACCGGTATGCAGCAGCCAGATTCTAATTTCCAACCCGTTTCATAGTATTCACGCCAAAAAATCACACCGGTAAAAACACAGGGGGTGCAATACTAATTTTAGTGTGTATAAATCAAAAGTTACCTTAGGAATACAAGATGTTCCAAACAGTTGCAAATATCCGACTTCACGTTTCTATGTAACAACATGGACGATACGGGACTCATTTCTAAATGTTGTTCATTTATAAAATTAAGGAGAATTTTCACCAACCCTTTGAACTCTTTATCCTTTACCAAAAAATCCCGAGTTTTAACAACGCTGAGAAAGAGGGCTTTGGAAAACAATGTGGGAAAAGGAGAAAATGCTGGTTACCGGCATTTTCTCCTTTTCCCAAAATGTTTTCTATCGTATTCAAGACAAATTCCATCTTTCGAGCCACATCTAATTTGTCGTCTGCAAATGCTTTCAATTTGGACAAGTCTAGTATGTTGTTGTTTGGTAAAGAGTTAAAAAAAAAAAAAAGTTGAAGCAGATATGTAGAATCAGTAAAGAGAATAGCAATACATATTCCAATATTATTACTTTTTTCAAATGTCAGAATATAATATCTCACAAAATTACGGACAGTGAAGATCAAAGATCAGACTGCACGTTCTGTGCAGTCTGATCTTGATCTTCACTGTCCGCAAAAACCACTTAGATTAAAATTAACGCCATAAGGATGAAAAGATTGATTACAAGTATAGATGAACAATAAGACCGTTGTCAACAGAAATAGGCGAATCTTTTGCACGGATCATTAGCTGAAACAGAAACACTTAATTTACTGTGTCCACCAATACGACATGTTTTGTCGTTAATTAACTGCTTCACTATTCATCAAACGGTTAAATTGTTTCGAATTATTTGTTGCTACTTGTAAACTTAGGCTTGAAAGGACCCTTCCAGCATTTTATAGGAATGCTCTGTCTAAGCCAAGTTTGTTAAAAAGCTGCAAAATAAAATACTCGTAAGTGTATAATGAGTGGGTTTGATTGCAAACCAAAGGAAATATACCTGGTGGTTTGTTAAAGTGTTTAAATGTACTGAAGAAGAAAACAGACAAAAAGCATTCGTAAAATCTTGGAAAAAAATGTTGTCAGAGCAGCAAATGCATGTTTGGGGGAGGCACGTGGGTGGGGGCGGGGAGAAAAGGAAGGAAGATTGACACTAGTTGCTAATATTTTTTAAGAACCAATCTGCATTTAATTATACATTTCTACATACTTAGAGCGCGGAGTTAAATTTGAGTTGTCTCTGCACTGAACGTTAATTAGAATTAGACTGTCCTTTGTGAACAGCATAAATCAAGATCAGGCTGCTTAGATGGACGTGATAAAAGTTTATGACCAGTTATAGAATCTAGTATGTAGGAGTTGAAAGGATCAGAACACAAATTTAATCTCAAATTGACTTTATAATTCATATTTCATATTTATTCAATATATAAGAAATGTATACTGATATTTACACAACTTTGAATTAACAACAATACACGGCCTAGGTACAGTAGTAAAATTAAATTTGCCGCAGACATTACGTGTACATTTAACTTTTCCAGCGCTCGACGGCTGAAAAAAAAAATCTACTGAAGCTCAAAAGTTATTTTTTTTTAATAGGCTTGACTAAACGAGCGGGCTGTACGTTCTGTGCAGTCTGGTTGTGATCTGTGACATCCGTAAAAAGCTCCGTTTTTGCCTGTGGTACCAAAAGAGGTCATGCGTAGTGTAGTATGGTGCTTCACAAACAAACATGTTCAATGGAAGACGAGAAATGTGAAAAAAAAAAACTAAATCCTGTAAAGCGCTGAATTAAAAAGAGTTTTTAATCAGAAAGAAAAATGCGTGAATACAATTGCAGAAAAGGGTTACAAGATTTTTATTCTTTTTCTCACATTCTTTTCTGGCCTTACAAAGACATCTCCTAGCATTTAAAAAACGATAAATGTGTGATCTGCAAATGCTTTC
Source organism: Tridacna gigas (assembly GCA_945859785.2). NCBI lineage: Eukaryota > Metazoa > Mollusca > Bivalvia > Cardiida > Cardiidae > Tridacna > Tridacna gigas. The sequence goes on from OX244028.2 coordinate 105,590,984, forward strand.
AATTTTCATGGGAATAAAATCAAAAATTTTGTCGTCTGGTAAAGAGTAAAGAAGGTCTCCGACAAGCAGTATTTAAGTTTAAACATTTTTTAGTCATGCTCTGGCAAAAGGGAGCTTAATGCATCTCCATGATGCATCATACCAAGCAAGTCATCACATGATCATGGACCCATAAAGTCCATTTTGCCTAACAACCGACTATTTCACAAGGTAGAATGGTCCTTGGGCATACATAAAATTGACCAATAGCGAAAAGTTTCGGCCCAGGTCAGCCTGCGCGGACTGCGCAGGCTGACCTGGTCGATACTTTTTGCAGATGCATTAAGCTCCCTTTTCACAGAGCATGGCTTACTTATTTCAGATCAATGATGAAAGAAAGTTCTTACAACATCTGTCAATCATTCTCGAAGATTGCTGCCTAGAAACCTTAACCAATACTCGCGCTGTGATGTGGGTAGTTCCAAAGGTTGACCCTGCTCTTCGCTCGCTGGATTCGAACTCAGAACCGTTAGTGTGAGAGGCCGACACTCTACCCTTAAGCCACTTTTTCACAAACATTATTTAGAACCTGAGATCAGCAGGTTGTTCAACGTCATACACTACGGCTATATACGCATCATTACTGGCCGTTTAGTCGCCTAATTTTATGTCGATATATTCAGTGCGCCGTACGCAGGCACATATTGTTTTTTCTTTGTTGCAAATTTAGAAATCATCACCTGATGTGGAAAACAAGGTGGTCCCTGTGTTACTTGCCGAGTACCATCCCCCAGTCATTTGTTATTATTTTTCACATTTATAAACTGGAATAGGAGAACTCAGTACTTCTACCGTGTTTTGTGGTAACTAATCTTGGTCCTTGGTTCATAGAACGGAGCAACTGAATAGATATTAAGAGAATAATAATAGTTGGAATTTTAGAGCAGACAAATTTTTCTCCTCTTACCCTGAAATGGAAATTTTAATACTACGGTGAATGTATCTAAGGTAAACAAGTGGTCAGTGAAACTCAGCTGCAGGCTTTTGAAATAACGGCAGTTGGCTAAAAATAGTATTGACTTATCAAATTGTCTGATATATTCAATGAATGAAAAAGACAAAACAACCTTCTTTTATAAAGTGATTACGAGGTATTGAGCAAATGGATAATAATCATGCACATTTAATACAATCTAGGGTCGCCATGGTTTTCTCTTAAAATAAAAGTTAGATGAAACAGTTTTGGAATTTGATATTGATATGTCTTCTGACTTTTTAGTGCTTGTTAAAACCCGATCAGTTCCGCTTTCATCCGACGACTCTACCCATCCGATTCCTTTTATAGATGAAATCGATGTAGGCGTGACGTCACTTCCTATTGACGACATTGGGGATGTCTCGAATCCATTCGACGTGTTAACGGGTGATTCCTGACCATTGGACTGGTATTGCTCCTTTGTTGTTCTTTTGACAGTAGTAAAAGAAGTTTTGGCTGGTTCTACATAAACGGGCGCAGGTATGATATCAGGTTTTATTTGTCTTGTTTGTCTGGTACCCGAGCGGTGTGGATTTTGATGCCTCAAACCTGAAAAGGAAAATTGTGTTAGTGAATTATCTTATCTTGGTAAATCTAAGGATGAACGCTGTTTTGCGGCCGTTTGGCCAACCATACAGAAAAGTATTTCAAGTCTAATTCTCAATAATTTCGTGAATTTCAAAGTAACACCGTTTCTGTAGCTACTTTACCCTTTTCTAGACAAATCCCATAAGCTAAACCACAATTTATAATGTAGTTTGCAGTGCCTTTCATTTGGACACGTCCGAAAAATTCTCGCCTGATACAGAGTTTACAATAGCAGTTCTTTTGACAGCTGTTGCCGTAAATTTAAGGATTCCACTTTGATCAGTGCCACACTGTCGTAAAAATGTGATTTATCGTCTGCAAACACCTTCGGTATCGATGGGTGTAAGATTTTTCGTCTGGTAATGAATTTTTCGTCGCATGCTAGATAAATGAAACAGAAATTCAGTCTGTAAAAAAATCCAATATTGCTAATAACTATATGGCCGTTTTTGTTAAATTACAAAAAACAACGGACATTTTGGATACAATATCAGACGGTAAGTTCTATGCAATCTGGTATTTGGCCTACAGCGTTTGTAAAAACGCAAAATTCCGTGCTAAATACTTTTAATAGTTCAGTACCTACCACGCGTGGCAAACAGCATAATGAACATCAGCATCAGTAGAAAAACAAGGATAAACGCCAGAAGGAATCCAATTATCCAGAACCGATTGTTGGTATCTGTCGAAGAAATGGTTGTGCCAAAAGTGAATTATGGTCCCATCTAGACCATTTTGGGCAGCATTACACTTTTGAAAATATTCTAGGAAAAGGAGAAAATGCTCGTAATGGACAATTTCTCCTTTTGCCAACACACTTGCGAATGCATCCATGCATCATACTTTAATTCATCTTTATTATCCTTAACTATTTACTACACGGCAAAAAATGTAGACGTAAGTAGATGATAAAAAGCTCGATCTAGCTCACCCCCCTCATCCCCCCTCATCCCCCCTCACCCCCTTATACAACAAAATAAACTTAGATCCTGTTCTATCTTATCCCTCACCAAATTTCATGTAACACGCCCTCTAAGCCGCATGCTCATAAAATTATCACCCTCATTAAACTTACGCAAAACCAAATAACAAGCTTCATAAAACAAATGACTTAACCTCTATCTTAATCCTTTTACCTTTAATTCAATAATTATAACACATCAACCCCCCACTAAGTAAATAAAAAATTTTCGAAAAAAAAAAAAATTAATTTTTAAAAAAAAATTTCATCATCACGCGTCATTGCATCAGTTAATCATTGCATCAGTTAATCATTGCATCAGTTAACCACCAATAACCCCCCATCAACCAACGCGTCATTGCTTCAGATACAGGGATACCGAGTTACTGAGTTACTGAGTTATCGAGTCAATGAGTCAATGAGTCAATGAGTTACTGAGTTGCTCAAGGCAAACCCTTACATCACTTAACCACCTAACCCCCCATCAACCAACGCGTCATGCAATGGCTAGCCGGTTTATAACCTTTGGATGGCTTAAGATTTTGATAAAAAAAAAAAAAAAAAAATCGCTTGCCATGATTAAATAAAAATTGAATTTAAGATTAAAAATTCCTAAGTAAAAGTAGGTAAAATGGCAAGTTTTACTGAAAATAATAATGAAAACATAAGTGATAATAATGATAACAATGGTGTTGTCATATGATCACAAGAAGAGTTTGATGACTTGTTTTATGAAGAGGCAAGCATCATCAACGGTTTGTTTGAAAGTAGAGCAGAGGATATAATAGCAAAAGCAATAAGAAATCTTACCCACTACTTTAACGCTGTGAAAGAGGAGGATCTTCAGTTTAGGTTAGATGATTTAAAAAACGACATAGCTTTAGATACAGATGTTGATAAGATAAGAGAACAGATGGAGGAAACTTTAGACAATGTGTTTGAGGATATAGAAGATGAAGTTATACATGCTTTAAATGATAAACATTCATCTTTAGACAAGGATTGTGATGTTTTTAAAAAACAAATAATAGAGAAAGTAGCTGAAGTCTTTGTCAAAAAAGACTAAGAAAAAAACATGTTAAAATAGGACTTAAATAATAATCCATGGTATATATTTCATCTTAAGATGATATATAACCCATATTAAAAGAGAAATATGGAAAAAATAAAGGAAGAAATAGAAGCAAGTAAAACTGTAAAAGACAAACAGGCAATAGACCGGTTCCATTCAAGAGCATATAAAGATATTGAACATAAATATGAGTTATTTAAAGAATTAACAAACAGAGCATGTGTAACATTTTCCGTAGAGGAAGAAGAATTCAAACATGTGGAAAATCTGGTAAAAGAATTTAGAGAACTAAAAGAGTTTTATAAAAAAATAAATTGTTATACTTACTTCCTAACCCATAGTATATATGGTGGAGTAATGCAAGAATGGTTTGATAAAAATTGTGAATTTGCAGACGAATGTTACTATCTAGATTATCTAATATCTAAAAGAGAAGAACTAGAAAACGGATTAATAAACATTGATGAATAAAAAAAAATTAAAAAAAAAATTTTAATTTTTTATTCCTTTGATAGAAATAAAAAATTGAAATTACTCTTAAAAGTTTCAGCAAACATAGTTAGTTAAAGAACCAGAGATATATAAAACATGAATAAATTTGCTAGTTTACGTACCGAAAAAGAAGAAATACTTAAAAATAATCATAAATTCGGCTCTTTAAATGAATATAGCATACTAAAAATAATGGAGTATACGGATGAATTTATTAAATTACTTATATATAGAGTTAATGAAAAATGTGGTAGAAAAGAACTTGTTAATATTTGTGATATTATTGATAAAAAAAAGAAATTTAAAGGGAAAAGCAAAAAAGATGAAATGATAAATTTTATTGATGAGTATATAAAAAATATATATATTTTAATGAAAAAGAAAGCTACTTTATTTAATAATGAGGAAGAAGATAAAACTAATAAACGTCATTTAAAACGAAGAAGGGAAATAATAATTAATTTTAAAATGTTAAGTACAATTTATGGTACAACAGTATATACAATAAGTTCTTCTAACGGATTAATAAAATACAATGTAAAACCAGATCATCAGTTGAAAGCTGAGGTGGAAGAAGACATCATGGATGAAATAGCAGAAATAGAATATTAAACAAAAATTTTCATAAAATAAAATGCTAGAACTAGAGCCAGATTTCAAGCAAAAGCTAAATGACCTACTTAAGGATAAATCAAATATTCATCCTATAAACACAAACAAAATCATTTACACAAATGGAACCGGACTAATGCCCTATAAAGACCCAAAATGGTTTAGTGATATATACTACTACTGCAGTAAAATGTTTTATGAACAACCTAAAGAAGATGTTCTAAAGATAACATTCTATGCCGGCGGTAATGACACACGTTTTACGCATTCTTTCTATGTTAGAGAGTTATCTGATTTGCTATCTCTCTTTAAACAAAGATTTATAGATTGCCCAAACGAACATCGTTACCTAGAAAGCTGTCTTAACGAAATTGAAGAATTTAGCATAAACTTTAAGTTTTTATAAATATTTAACCCTTTTTCTGGGTTATATATTTTACATATCCAATTCTATCAGTATAGCTACATAAGAATTAGTTACCTTTGGATTTTTTGACACAGTTTTAAAATTTATAACATCACATTGGTTGACCTCAATAGGAGGATTAAACTCTGTACAAGTACATAACTCATCACGTTTTTTAATAATATTTTTTCCAGTTTCAGCAGATGATATGGTTATTTCAAGTATACTATCATCATCATCTTTTGGTAAAGAAACTAATGTGCCGCGTAATATTCTTCCTGACGCGGATAAACAATAACCCCCTAATGCATGAGATGGACCGGATAAACCATTACCAAATGAAAACTGAAAGCTGTTTCTCTTAAGTTCTCCCTTTTCCTCAGCCCACACGGTAATTATAGGTTTTGGTTTAATGCCTATTTTTTCATCTACGTAGGATTTTGTTGCTATATCTCTTTCTTCTACTGGGGTTACCGCATTTTTTATAGTAAAGCCTTGCATATTTATATCCGCAGCAGCTGTAAAGCTTCCATCAGAATTTTTTACAATGGCACCCCCATTATCAACATAATTTTTATTGACAGCAGAATCACGGTCTATTGGATTTGGTAAGCCGGTAAGTGGGTGAGTGTTCATATCTATTTTACCAGCTGCTAAGAAAATCCCAGCTTGGTTTTGTGTTAAAGCTCTTTTTCCTGCGGTGGCCGTCTTAACAATGCTATCTACATAAAACTTATTTGCAACTTGTCGATTATTTATAGGTGAAGCAACATCATTAATCCTCCATCCACCCATAGAAATGTCACTACTTGATGTATATGCATCACCATCATGAATAAATGCGCGATTAGCATAATCTACATATCTTTTTGTAGCAGCATCCATCGGGGATGCAGGATCTATAAGATCCATTAAATGATACCCCTTCATGCTTATATCTGCAACAGCAGACCAGGTACCATCTTGTTGTTTTCGTATTGCATTAATACCATCTACATATCTTTTTGTAGCAGCTTCACTGGGCCCCTCAGGTTCATCTAAGTTTTTTATTTTATTAAAACCCATGTTTAGATACCCCTCTATATGATACCCCCCGTTTTCATCTAACAACCCTGAGCTACTACCATCAACATAACTCTTAGTAGCAACATCCTGAGGATTTACTGGATTACTAACCCTTGTTAAAGTGTTACCATCCATATTTATGGAACCGGTAACAGTGGTTGTTCCATCTTTACGTAAAAAGTTGTTAGTAATGTAAGCAAGTGATACACCATCACCGCTTGTTTTAACTTCATCCATTCTTCCAAATTTATCAACAGGCATTTTTTAATATTACTAAAAAAGTTTATTTAAAATATCTTGAAATTTATTACCCAAGCACAACTCTTTAAGAATGTACAAACATAAATGTCCACAAAATACTTCACCTGCTTGTTGTAATTGATCTGTATTGTAATGTAATGGACTTTTTAAATAATCTATAATTTCAAGAGGTGGTTGAATACCATAACTATCAAAATAAATTTTTTTCTTTCCATCTTTAAACCAAGCAACCCAATGAGTACCAGGTCCGCCAGTAGCATCAAGATTAAATATACCACATTCTTTATTTCTTACTTTTTTAGGTAGGGCATCTCTTAAAAATGTTCCTCTAAAATTTTTTATTTTTAATTTTTTTACGGCATCCTCAAGCTCAAAATTGCTTAAAGGTTTATTTGGTAAAGTTATATTATCAATTAAAATATCTTTCATTTTTATATAGTTAAATATTTACAATGGCATCGTTATCAACCCATGAATTAAACTCATCAGAATAACCTTTCCACTTTACAAGAGATTTCTTTTTACCTTTTTTAATAATCTTTTCTATCCTATACACCTCTTGGCTCGTTTTTTGTAGTTCTGGTTCATAAAAGCTACCTTTTATTTCTTCACCATTTAAATCTTCAATCTTATACGTTATAGGCGTCGTATGTTTTACTTTGATAACCGTAAAAACCTCTTCAGTCCATCTCGTAGTATAACCTTTTTCAAAAGTCTTTTTCTTTTTACTTATCCTTACTTTATCTCCAACAGAAAACTTTGGTTTGATATCCTCCCTTACTTGATCATAATCAGGATACAATGTTGTCCAAACTTTATTTTTATTCTTCTTCTTACTTGCTTCAATTGGTGTCATCTTAATAGAAGAATGCCTCGTGTTGTTGTATTCCTTAACAAGATTTTGTAATACATCAATATATACTTTTGTTGAGTTAGCAGAGAAATACTTCCACATTTTTTCTTTCATTGTTCTAATCCATCTCTCAACAACGCTTGATTTTTCCTCATTTTCAGTAGAATACAATTCAACCAAATCTTTAACATCTTTGTTATAAAACTCTTTCCCCCGATCAACCCACATTTTCTCAGGCTTTCTTTCCTTAAAAATACTCTTCAATGCAACAGAAACAGATTTCCCCGTTTTATCCTTTAAGGGGACCAGCCATCCATATTTTGAAAAGATGTCAATGACAGCAAGAAGAAATTTTACTCCTTGATTAAGTTTAGAAAATGCTTGCATATCTACTAAATCTGCTGCCCATATCTTATCGACACCCCCTACTCTAACTCTCCTTTTCTTAAATTTTCTTTTTACAGGTTTATGTAATTCTTCTGCTAGTGAATATTTTTTTTTTTACCGACACCCATACCAAATCTTTTCTTGGTTCCTATCAATGATGAAACCAATCCTCTTTCCATTCTTTCCTTAATAGTTGGATTATAGATACCGTTTAACTCTTTAAGCATATTAGCATCACACACATCATTCCGTGTTTTAGTATCATTATGCTTAAGATAACAGATATCATGATGATAAGCCGCTTCATCAACGCGATTAACAGGCTTTGACCATTCTTTAGGTGTTAAATCAGGATTTAATCTTTTCTTTAACTTTGTACCAGGGCCAGTAAAATTATGACCAGGTAAATGCATTTCAACAGGTAAGTTATTGATTGCTTTGTTTAACAACGAACCACCTTCTTGTTGTTTAATAAACTGTGTTTTTGTTGTTCCACATTCAACACATTTTCCTCGTGCCATATTTTTACCATTTTTACTTACCACATATTGTAAATCTGTAGTATCAGTTTTCTTTTTACATTTAACGCAATACATTTTTTTATATTAAAAAAAATTTTTTTAATTAAAATATGGATATTGTTAATTTATCTTGGAATGAAACATTAGCAAAAAGATTTAACCATCCTCTTTTACCAAGGAGTATCAGAGGTTTAATAGTAGGCAAATCAGGATGTGGTAAAACTACACTTTTACTTAACCTTTTGTTAAGACCTGATTGGTTAGATTATAGTAACTTATACGTTTTTGGTAAAAGTTTGTTTCAACCAGAATATCGCATACTTAAAAAAGCTTTTGAAGAAAAAATACCAAAAGAATACATATTAAGGTTGTTCTCACTTAAAGATGAAGTTCAAAACCGAGATATTTCACCTACTGCATTAGTTGAAGAATGGGCAAAAACAATTAAGGAAAAATCTGATATCGATTGTGAATTTTTTGAATATGCTAGTGATGTACCTGATCCAAGAGATTTAAATGCATCAAATAAAAACTTAATGATATTTGATGACTTACTTTTAGAAAGACAAAACAAGTGTGAAAACTATTATGTAAGGGGTAGACATAGTAATGCTGATTGTTTTTATCTGGCACAAAATTATTTTAGACTACCACGTCAAACTATTAGAGAAAATGCAAACTTAATATGCTTGTTTAGACAAGACTTAAAAAATCTTAATCATATTTATAGTGATCATGTAGGAGATGATATGACTAAAACAGAGTTTATCAATTTTTGTAAAAAATGTTGGGAAATACCTCATGGTTTTGTAGTGTTAGATTTAACTAAGAACCCTAACGATGGAAAATATAGATGTGGTTTTGATAACTTTTACATACCACGAAATTACAAGGATTATAATTAAAAAATATATTTTTCATTAAAATATATTTTACAAATTTATAAAATGGAAGTAGAATTACTTGAAAAGATAGTAAAAAACACTAACCATAAAACATCATTTCAAATTATCGTAAGCGATAACAAAACAGAGTTTACAACAAGATTTACTCCTCCACTTAAATTAGACCAAGATAAAGAATATGAAATAGCATTGGTTAATCTTGAAACTTATTATTCATTTCCTAATATTGATGCAAGCAATAACATTTTTGTTTATTCATCAGATAATGGTGCAACATGGGTAAAAATAAGAATACCTGAAGGAAGTTATGATCTAGTTGATATTAATGATGTAATTCAACAAGAAATGAGAAAAAAGGGTCATTATGATGCTGTTAATGAAGAATATTATATTAGCATCTCAGCAAATACTAATACTTTAAAGTCTATTCTTGTTTTAGAAAATGGATATCAGGTTGATTTTAACCAACAAAATTCTATTGCTAAAATATTAGGGTTCACTCGTTCTAAATATACACAAGGATTTCATGAATCAGAAAATGTAGTAAATATTCTTAGTATTAATAGCTTACTAGTTAATATAGATTTAATTTCAGGTAGTTATGTTAACGGTTCACAAAAAAATACAATTTATAGTTTTTTTCCAAATGTATCACCAGGATATAAAATTATAGAAAATCCGGTAAACCTTGTTTATCTTCCATTAACATTAAATGAAATACATAATTTAAATGTATCAATTACAGACCAAGATGGAACATTACTCAATCTTAGAGGGGAAAATTTGACAATTAGATTTCATTTAAGAGAAGCAAGATAGATATAAAAAATGACAAACTATATTAACGCTAAAATAAATATATCAGACGGACAAAAGGAAAAAATTTTACATTCTTTTAGAAACAAAGCTCCGACAAGTATTCGTTTAAAGCATGAAGATATTCATGGTAATGATGTAATAGCTTTAACCAAACCACAAGTAAATAAACTTACAAAAGCTTATAAAGGTGGAAAGGGGGCAACGTTTAGAATGTCAACTAATCAACTTAAGCATAATATGAAAGTAGAAGGTGGATTTTTACCTCTATTAGCAGGATTAGCTTCATCAGTTCTACCTACATTAGCAAGAACCGTTTTACCTGCTATAGGAATTGGTGCACTATCTGGTTTGGCATCTTCAGGAGTTCAAAAAGCAATGGGTAATGGTCTATATCTTAAGAAAGGGGGACAAATCTGTCAAGTAGAAACTGATGGTGAAGGTTTATATCTTAAACCACACAAAGGTAAAGGATTAGGTTCCGTTGGTGATGGATTGTATTTAAAACAAGGTGGTAAAATTTATGATGGAAAAGGTCTTCTTTTAGGACCTAATAGCCCATTTGCTAATATTCCTATATTAGGTGCAATATTATAAATTTAAAAATATGAATGTGCATAAATTTGGAAATGGAAAACATAAAATAGTTCAACCAAAAACTATTTTTTGGAAACCTGTAGAAGTTAAGTATCCAGCTAAAAAAGTTAATCCTGTTACATGGGATATTTTTACCCAACAACCGTTAGTAATAGAAGGAGGATTTACGATGACGATAGCCTTAGGTATGGGCTTCAATATGAGTAAAGGTTTTGTTTTAGCTTCTCTATCTTATAATCTTAAACTTAATCAATTATCTATTACAAATGAAGTTACATTAGAAGAGGTGGATGACATGGTTGCAACAATTACAAACAACTCTGGTAAAATAAAAAAAATACAAGAAAACACCTTTTTGTGTCGTCTTTACTATTCTATTTAAAAAATAAGTTGTTGTTAATAAAATGGAACTAAAAGAAAAGATTTATCCAGAGTTACCAGAAGAACGAAATATACCAAATGCGCCATCATTAGAGCCAGTAATAACATCTACGACGTTAGGAGTATCCTCAAGAGATAACGGTCAATCATTCAGGTTACAAAAGATATCAGAAATTCAGACTTTTCTAGAAAATGAAGTTAAGGAAAGAGAGCAACTAAGTAAAAAGTATTTAAAGATTAGTAAGAATGTGGACAATGTAGAAGCTGGACTAACCGTTATAGCACTAGGCGCCGGAGCAGGGGGAATCGCTTTACTATCAACCGTAGTAGCGATACCTGCAACTATGGTTCTAGAAGGCTGTGCTTTAGTTGTTGGGTTAGCTGCTTTAGTGGGTAAGTTTGTGGTTAGAAGAACCAGAACAAAATCAGAAAAACATCTTCAGATAAAAATGTTGGCTGATTCAAAGCTAAACACACTACTTACACATATATCAAAAGCAATAACAGACAACAAAATAGATCATTCAGAATTTACTTTAATTATGGAAGAATTGGAAAAATACAAACAAATGAAGGAAGAAATTAGAAGTAAGTCTAAGAAAAAAAGCAAGCTAGAGGAATCGGAGAGTTTAATAGAGAAGGGGCGAATAGAAGCACGGGAGGAATTCAGGAGGCTTGTAGAAAGGCATTCAAATTAAAAATAAAACCGCCTAAGTTTAAGTGTTCTTGTGCATGTGAGATAGACAATACAAATTAAAAAAAATATTTTACTTTAAAAAAAATGTCATTTTTGAAGATCCGAGACCCTTTAAAAAGGGAAGAAACAGTAAAAGAATTTATTGCACTGAAGAAAAGAATTCATGATAATCAGCTTGAAGAGAAAGCAGGCAAACTTAAATATCAACAACAACTTTCTAGGTTTTTTAGACCTGTTACAGAGACACAAAAAGAAACAATGACAGATCTTAAAGGAGAAATAGATCCTATTAATCTAGAACTTAAAAAAATGCAAAATATTATTAAATTAAAAGGTTTTCCTTCCGTTTTAGCATATGAATCAGAAAATTTTAACTTTTTAGAACAGCAAATTATTGAATTACGAAGTAAAGAAAAAGGTACCAGAAAACCATATTTTCTTGGAAAAATAGCAAAAAAATACTTAAAAAGATATGATGATAAAGAAGATGTTGATACAACGTTTGGGTTTCATGAAAAAAATGGAGAATTATATATTGGTGATAAAGAAGTTAGTATTTCAGACAATTACTTGGTATTAGTTGGTGATCAAGATTATGATACTGATGATGGTGGTTTGTGGGAATTAATTGTTGCTAAAGACCCAGACAAAACAAAATATGATCCTAAAGAGGACGAAAAAATTTATGAGGACATAATGATAAGAACTAATTCTCTTTATAAGAATAACGACCCATCAGAAAAAAATCATAAACCTGTTGAAACAGATTTGAGACCTAAGTGGAGAAGAATACTTAATGATATTTGGAAAAAAATGCCTAAAAAAGGTGGTGGAATTATTACGGTAATCCCTTCTGACCCTAATGCATTATTAGAAAGATTAGACCTCTTAATGGCAAGTAAAGGAGCCGGTAATACTGGTGTAAGAAATGAGTTGGTAAGTATTTGTGATGAATTAAAAAGACAACGTATTTTAGATGCAAAAACTTATAAAAAATTAATGTCTATACTATAAAAATGATTACATCACAAAAGAGAGGATTTAAAAGAAGTTATGCTTATGGAGGAGCAGGAATATTTGATACTTTAACCAATTTTCTTACAAAACTCTTTACAAGCAGCGCAGCTAAACAAATTGCATCTTCAGCAGTTGATGTTGGTAGGAGTGTAGCTAAGGAAGGAGCAAAGAAAGCGTTAGAGGTTGGAAAGAGTGCCGCGGTTGATGCAGGTAAAAAGTTAGTTCAAAAGGCTTTAACACCAAAATCTAAAAAGATTATAGAAAAATATACACAAAAGCCTACTACAACAACTCAACCTGCAACGCAAAATATTTATTCTTTAATAGATGGTGGTGCCGTTGCTATACAAGATTTAGTTAAGAAATTAAATAGTAAGGGTGGTGGAGTTAAAGTAATATGAAATTTAAGTTAAGTAAATTATTATACTAAATAAAAAAAATGACTAATCTAAAATTTAATTTAACGCATTATGAAAAATACAATACAAAAAAGGTTAGTATCCTTTATGCTAATTTAAAACTTGATGAAGATTGTGAAGTATTAGATAGCAGTGATACAAATTATGATTATAAAAAGGTTGTTTTAAAATTGTCACCTGAAAAAGCTGATATTATTAAGGAATTTGAAGAAGATGTAAATCAATATCTAAAAAAAAATAATATGTCTAAGGTAACCATACTTTACGGAAATAGAATTTATCTAAAAATGAAAAAAAACCTTTCAGTAGAAAAAATTAAAAATATTAAACTTAAGGGTGTGTATGTAAATGATGAAAACAAGTCATTCCCTCAACTATGGGCAAATTAATTTAAACAATTATAATTTGACTTAAAATTATAATTGCATATAAAAAAATGGATATTTTAAATATTAAAGCAGCAATTTTTAAAGATGATAGTATTGATGAATATGAATATTATGAATATCTACCTATTTCAGGGACTAATCTAAACAACCCTGGAGGAAATATTAGGATTGATATTGAAACACAAGATATTTTTTATCATCCTTCAGAATCATATTTACTAATTGAAGGAAAATTGGTAAAATTAAATGATAATGTTTATACAGCAGCTGGAGCAAATTTAGATGAAGTTACCTTAACAAATAATGGACTGATGTATCTGTTTAAAAATATCAGATATCAACTTAGTGGACAAGAGATAGAAAGCATTAATTATCCTGGTCAGACCACAACAATGCTTGGTCTATTAAAATACCCAGATGACTTTGCTAGATCACAAGGGCTAAACCAATTGTGGTTTAAGGATAAAGGACCTAATGCAAATGATAATACTGGTTTTTTAGCAAGAAGACAGCTTATTTTTAGTTCAAATCCAGTTGGAACCTTTAGTTTTAGGATACCTTTGAAACATATATTCGGTTTTTGTGAAGATTACAACAAAGTTTTATATGGTATGAAACAAACACTAACCTTAACAAGAAACAATGATAATGATGCAATTTTTAGATTGGGTACCGTTCCAGCTGCAGGTGGCAATCCTGCTAGACATGAACCTGGTAAAGTTGAATTAACAAAAGTATCATGGTTTATGCCTCATGTAACACCGGAAGATGGTAATAAACTGGAACTTTTTAAATCTATTGAGAAGAAAGAAAAATTCCCAGTTGGGTATAGAATGATACAAAGCGATAGTATTGCGGTTCCACAAGCAATAAATTTTACTTGGAGGTTATCATCTAAATCATCTCCTGAGGTACCACGATTCTTAATTGTTGGTTTTCAAACTAACAGAAGTAATCTACAATATCGAAACCCAGCCTTATTTGATAATATACTTGTACGAAATATTGGTGTAATTCTAGGTTCAAAAAAATATCCTGCTTATGATCATGATATTGATTTTCCCAGTAATAAATTTAGTAGAATATATGGTGAAGCCGCTTTGTTTAGAAAAAAAATTTTTAACATGGATGAATTGGTATCAAACCCCAATATTAATACTAAAGACTATAAAGATCTCTTTCCTTTGTTTGTGTTCGATTTATCAAAACAAAGTGAAAGGTTAAAGTATTCTGTAACTGATATTCACATTAAAGCAACATTTGGTGCTGCTCCTGCAAATACTGAGGCATTTGCTGTTTTGCTTAGTGATAGGTTAATTAACTTTCAGAGTGATGGAAATAAGATGAGTGTAGTATATTAAGTAATTTTTTACTTAAATAAAATGAAAAAGGTTGCTGATTTTAAGAAAATATTAACAGATAACAATATTAAGTGGTATTCCTATTGGAACAAGAAAAAGTATATTGATGTGTTAAAAGAGCATGGTTTGTATCCTGAAGAGGAAGAAAAAAAATTTTTAAAAAAAATTCCTAATTATGAAAGATTAAAGGATATTGCTAAAAACCCAAAAAGGGTTACCTTTAAGGATGTAGAAACTGAAGAGGTGAAAGAGTTTCCATCAATTTATAAGGCTAGTAAGTTTATTGAAAAATGTCCACAAACGATTGAAAACTGGAATGGTAGAGTATGGAAAGGTAAATATAGAATTGATATTCTTTAATTTTATTATTTATGAAAAAAAATAATAAAATTTGACTTAAGGAAAGAATATTTTATTTAAAAAAAATGGATCGTCAATTTGATAGATACAATGTAGCTGGATTAAGAAATTTAGCAAGGGAAAGGGGATTAAGAAGATACTCAAGGCTTAGACGTGATGAACTAATAACTCTTTTGATTAATACGGGACCCTCAATATTAGATAGAGACATCGGTGCCATTGATGCACCAATATTACAACCAACACCCTATATACCGCCAAGACAAAGACCAACCAGGCAACAAACTACTTCAGTTAATGATTTGCTAAGGAGTTTAGAAAATGTAAGAGTAGAACAACCAAGTATAACACCTGAACTTAATGCTTTAAAAAATAAAATAAAAAGTTTATATGATGAAGAAAGAGAGGAAAAAATAAAAATAATACAAAATAGATCTGCCTTAAATAATTATGCAACTGAACATAAAATAGATGGTATACCTGTTAAAACGCTACAAGAGTTTTTAATGCTAACAAAACCAACAATTGAAAAACTTTTAAGTAGCATGCATAGTCATAAAGTAAAATTAAATCTTCAATGTTTTATGGAAAGAGGAGAGGGTAATAATAGACAAATAGTAAAAGCAAATTTTTCTTCTGGTAGTTATGAGATTTTCTTAGAAGGAACCAATATAACAGAAGTATACTTAAATATGATGGAAAGAATTATAGAAAATTTTATTAAATTTACTTCAAATGGTAGTGGTTGGTCGTTTAATAGTGTGGTTCATTTAAAGTTACATAGTGTTATTTATGAACCATTAAGAGCAGGTGATTGGTTACCCCTACCTAAGTGGATTGCTAATAAAAAGGCATGTATTAATATGAAAAGTAAGGATGATGAATGTTTTAAATGGTGTGTTTTAAGGCAATTAAATCTTAAAGAAAAAAATAATGAAAGAATTTGTGATTTAAAATCTAAGGAAAATAGCTTAAATATGAAAGGAATTAAATATCCTGTTTCTTTACAGGATATAGATAAGTTTGAAAGGCAAAATCCAACAATTAGCGTTAATGTTTTTGGGATAGTAGAAGGTAAGGAAAAAATCAAACGTATTAGAGCTATAAAAAGTTTAAAAGAAAATCATATAAATTTGTTATATATTGAAGATGAAGAAGAAAAAACACATTATGTTTTAATAAAAAATATTAATGCTTTACTGAGAACTCAAACAGCTTCTAATCATAATGTTAAGTATTGTATGCTTTGTATGAACCATTTTGGTAGTGAAAAACTTTTAGAAGAACATATGGAGCGTTGTGAAGATCATGATGGAGTTGATTTAATAATGCCTAAGTTTGATCCTGAAAATCCTGAAAAAATTTTAATAAAGTTTGAAAACTATTGTAGAAAAATTAAGGTACCATTTGCAGTTATTGCTGATTTTGAATGTATATTACAAAAAATAGAACCACAACAAAAAAGTAATACTATTGAAACACAAAAGCATATACCTGTAAGTTATAACTATTTAATTTGTCCTTTTAATGATAAAATTATGAAACCAGTATTAAGAGGATATGTAGGTGAGGATGCCGAAAAACATTTTATAGATACTTTAACTAAGGATGTCAAACAACTTTATAAAGAATTTTATAAAAACCCAGTAGAAATAGAAAAATTAACTGAAGATAAAGTTAGAAAACATAAAAATGAAGTAAAATGTTGGATATGTGGAGGTAAATTTACGCATAAAAATTATAAAGTAAGAGATCATTGTCATTTTACTGGTGAGTATAGAGGTGCCGCACATAATGAATGTAATCTTAAAGCAAAAGTTCCAAATTTTATACCTGTTATCTTTCATAATTTATCTGGTTATGATGCACATATTTTTATTAAGTATCTTGGTAAAACTAGTGGTAGAATTGATTGTTTACCTAACACAGAAGAAAAATATATTAGTTTTACAAAACATCTTATGGTAGGAAATAAACATATTAATTTAAGATTTCTTGATAGTTTTAAGTTTTTAGCTAGTAGTTTAGAAAAAATTGTAGAAAATTTAAAAGATGAAAATTTTAAAAATTTAAAGTATTATTTAAAAAATCATCGTGGTGGTTATACAGAAGAAAAATTAAAATTGTTAAGTAGAAAGGGTATCTTTCCTTATGAATGGATGGATAGTTTTGATAAGTTAAAAGAAACACAACTACCATCTATAAAAGAATTTTATTCAAGCTTAAATGGAGAAGGAATTTCAGAAGAAGATCTGGCACACGCGTTAAAAGTGTGGGATGTTTTTGGTTGCAAAACTATGTCTGATTATTTACAACTATACAATGAAACAGATGTTGTACTTTTAGCCGATGTTATGGAAAACTTTAGATTTTCTATGCATAAAGAATTTGA
Organism: Tridacna gigas; assembly: GCA_945859785.2. Classification (NCBI taxonomy): domain Eukaryota; kingdom Metazoa; phylum Mollusca; class Bivalvia; order Cardiida; family Cardiidae; genus Tridacna; species Tridacna gigas. The sequence goes on from OX244028.2 coordinate 105,608,551, forward strand.
CTTAGATCCTGCTTGGTATTATACTTTACCTGGATTTGGATGGGATGCTATGCTTAAGGTAACCGAAATAAAATTAAAAAAACTTACTGATATTAATATGCTTAACTTTTTTGAAGCGTCAAAAAGGGGTGGCGTATGCATGACAAGTATTAGATATGCAGAGGCAAACAATAAGTATATGGGTGATGAGTATCAGGTAACAAAACCTAGTAAATATTTGTTTTATATCGATAAAAACAGTCTTTATCCTTGGGCTATGAGTAAGCCTTTACCTGTAGGCGGTTTTAAATGGATGACAGAAGAAGAAATAAATAATTGGAAAAAATATCCGTGTACCCTGGAGGTTGATTTAGAGTATCCTAAAAATTTACATGATTTGCATAATGAAATGCCTTTAGCAGCAGAAAAATTAAAAGTTAGTAAAGTAGAAAAGTTAATACCAAACTTAAATGATAAGGAAAAATATATACTTCATCATGAAGCTTTAAAGACTTACCAGAGATTAGGATTAAAAATTAAAAAAATACATCGTGGAATTAAATATCAAGAGAGTACCGCTATTAAAAAATATGTTGATAAGTGTGTGGCTTTAAGAACACAAGCAAAGAAGGACAAAAATAAATTTTTAGATAATTTATGGAAGTTAGCAATGAATTCTGTTTTTGGTAAAACCATGGAAAATATAAGAAATAGAGTAAACATAGAATTAGTTAATGGTGAAAATAGTGAACGTTTTAAAAAGTTAACAGCAAAACATAACTTTCATAATCATACTATATTTGATGAAAATTTGGTTGCTGTTCATATGAAAAAAATAAGTATTAAATATGATAAGCCAATTTATTTAGGAGTAAGCATACTTGATATTAGCAAAACAACTATGTTAGAAGATTATTATAACTATTTTAAAAATAAATTTGGTGAAGATAAAGTATTTATGTGCTATACTGATACTGATAGTTATGTTTTAAAAATAGAAACTGAAGATTTGTATGAAGATTTAAAAGAGGATGCCGATGATTTGTTTGACTTTAGCAATTATCCGAAAAATCATCCATTATATAGTGATAAAAATTGTAATGTGTTAGGTAAGTTTAAGGATGAAATGGAAGGAGATCTTTTAACTGGATTTGTAAGTCCAGGAGCAAAAACTTATGCTATGAAAAAATTTATCTTAAGAAAAGATAAAAATGGTAATGCGTTAACTGATAAAAATGGTATGTTTGTTTATGAAGATAGTTCATCAGAAACTAAAAAATGTAAAGGAGTTAAAAAGTCAGTAATAAAAAAAGACCTAAAATTTAAAACTTATAAAGATTGTTTGGATACTGAAAAAGATTTTTGTGTAACTATGGGAGGAATAAAAAGTAAACTTCATGAATTAACAACTATAAAAATGAATAAAATAGCATTAAGCTTTGAAGATGATAAAAAGGGTTTGATACTAAGGGATGGTAGTTATAGAACTTTATCATGGGGTCATTATAAGCTGACAGAATAAGCATAGGGGCAAGACTAAAAAATAATCTCTGTTTACTATTCTTTTGTGGAGAATATTAAACACAATATTGTAATGTTATAATAACATAATATTCCTAATCTCCTCACATAGGTTGTTTGTAAACTCCTCCTCATCCTCTATTTCTTCTTCAGGGATGCCCTCTTTTAACATACGTTTTATGGAGGATATGGAGTATTGTTGTATTATTGTTTTATAGTTTTCAACTTCCTCCTTTGTATACTTTCTTTTGTTATAGTATTTAAATATATCATTTAGGATTGATAGGATATTGGAATCCATTTCCTCGTTATAGGTACCTCCAATGAAATCCAAAATAAACTCTACTGCTGGGGCAAGAATATCTGCTTCCCTCTTTTTAAAGTATTTCCCTATCTTCTTTACCAGGTTGGAAACCTCCTCTCTCTTCTCTTTCAGATTATCCTTAATACCATAGTAGTGGTTATTGATATCCTCGTTATCATAAAAAGCAACAATGTTTTTTAAATCCTCATCAAAAATTTCATCCATGTTCATGTTTGTATCTCACAAGTGTATCTTTCTTGTATACTATTTTACTGGATTAAAAATCCTAATATTCAAAAATTTTTTTTACCCCCACCCCACTAACTGATAAACCGGCTAGCCATTGCATGACGCGTTGGTTGATGGGGGGTTTGGTGGTTAAGTGATGTAAGGGTTTGCCTTGAGCAACTCAGTAACTCATTGACTCATTGACTCATTGACTCGATAACTCAGTAACTCAGTAACTCGGTATCCCTGTATCTGAAGCAATGACGCGTTGGTTGATGGGGGGTTATTGGTGGTTAACTGATGCAATGATTAACTGATGCAATGATTAACTGATGCAATGATTAACTGATGCAATGACGCGTGATGATGAAATTTTTTTTTAAAAATTAAATTTTTTTTTTTTCGAAAATTTTTTATTTACTTAGTGGGGGGTTGATGTGTTATAATTATTGAATTAAAGGTAAAAGGATTAAGATAGAGGTTAAGTCATTTGTTTTATGAAGCTTGTTATTTGGTTTTGCGTAAGTTTAATGAGGGTGATAATTTTATGAGCATGCGGCTTAGAGGGCGTGTTACATGAAATTTGGTGAGGGATAAGATAGAACAGGATCTAAGTTTATTTTGTTGTATAAGGGGGTGAGGGGGGATGAGGGGGGATGAGGGGGGATGAGGGGGGTGAGCTAGATCGAGCTTTTTATCATCTACTGACGTATCCAAATTGAAAGCATTTGCAGCCCACAATTCAAATTTGGTTACCAGAATTTTCTCCTTTTCCCACAATGTTTTCAAAAGCCTTTTTTCCTAGGGTCGTTAAACGTCGGGATTGTATGGTAAAAGGTTAAGAGGCTCAATGGTTAGGATGGTGTTTGTTTGTTGCCTGGTAACTGTACTGTCAATTTATAGTAAGTATTACATTGTATCACATAGGACTAACATTCCTTGTTTTCAGTGCTAAATACCCATTTCGAATTTTATCATCTCACGCACTTATGGAATTAGCATTGTATGACGTTATAAGCCTATGTGACGTTATTTTACACTACACTTTTCTGAGAGAAGTTAATTTGGTTTCAACTATGAAACGTATTACGTTTGCATGTATGGTTTTGCATATTCTAACATAGACCTATAATTTGCGATACTTCGTTATGTGATAAAAGAATCTGACATTTGTTGGCTTTTGAAACATAGGATCTGATATGAGTTGGCATTTGAGATAGAATTTCATAAAACGAGACTAGAAAAGTGCTTTTTAGCGAGCCGAAGACTTTTTTGATAAAATTTTATCTCAAATGCCATTGAATGTCAGATTCTTTTTATCGATAACGATATCGGGAAAAAAAAGTATAGGTCAGACTTCGCAAATAAGTAAGTTGACCTTATATTTGACCTAATACGAATGGTTACCAGCATTTTCTCCTTTTCCCGCAGTGTTTTCTAAAGCATCCTTCCTCAGGGTCGTTTAAACTCGGCATTGCCTGGTAAAAAGTTTAAAAATACTTGTCAACTTTGACGAACAACAGACATATACTAGAACTTACCTGCCCCAGGTATGAAGGACAAAGTTAACGTGGACTGGTTACTGTACCCCTGGTTGTTGAAACAGTTTATAGTCAGTATCACACTGTCGATGTCTGTCTCGGTATAAGATGAACTGGTTGTCATGACTACACCGTATTCTGTATAATAATAATAATAATAATTAATTGTACATGTAAGACTATAGACTTAAAGATACATGTACATGTATACTCGTTTTTCAGCCATTTTTTAACCATTTTCATCTTTATTCATTAACTTTAATCATTCTTGCATCTTCATGCCTAATGTTACCCCTGACGGCTGCAAGTTTGCACAAATTACGACGGATAGACAATGCATTTTATTTTTTGGCCGCCTTCAAAGAGTCCACTGTTGTCGTTTCCGGTTTTAAAGGAAGACAAATCCATTTAGTTTTTCTATCCTTTACACCATATAAATTGGTAATTTATACATGTTTACACAACCGACCGAATTCCGAGCCATTCTGCACACTTTCATTTTTTAACTGTGGTTTTTCTTTTTGGCTGTAAGGATGTATCGTTAACGACTACAGTTATTGTAAAATATTGGGTTTAGGAATGCGACCAGTGTTCGTATATACCAACAGTTCCAAATTTCATTTTCAAGGTTCAAAACTAGCCGTGTAATTAGTTCACACATTCTGTCCTGGCCCAGAGTATTACACTAAGCTACTGAGGCCCATTTCTACGTAGCCTCTCTAAATTTGATGTAGATCGTGTCACTACCTATTAAACCCCTTTTCACAGAGCATGGTTCAAATGGTTTAGCCAGTGAGAAAGTGCGTTCGTTTCTAAGTGTAGATTAATACTAGAATAGAATTTAGAATGGCTTGAGAATACGAACTTTGTTGTCTCTTCTTGATCTACACCACAAGCGCCTAATGTTTTGCTGTAGATGTAAACTTGGGTTTAAAACATTAGAAAAGTTGTTTCTTATGCAACGGACTGAAATAAAGTCCTAGAGCCAACTAACCTGTCTTGCTAATATTTTGTATCGTAAAATCCATGTTACTTAATTCTGGCGACGTTGATTGGATGGCACATTCTACGTCATCAACCTCCCGTGGGCGGGATAGTTTAATTGTGTAAATATCCATTGTTAAATCTGGCACGTGTAGAGCATTGACACTTGCTGGTAGATTTTCGAAGGTCAAAGACTTAAAAATAAATATTAAACATTAAATATGTATAAAGTACCATTCAAATATGAGGAGAAAAAAAAAAAAAAAAAAAAAAAATGCAGGTTATTTGTGCATACAATGTATCTAAAAGCCATCCTAAGTTTCTCAAGAATAACGTATAAAGTTATTCAAAATATAAAGGTCCGTATTTCCAGGGTCCGTACTTTTCACAAATGGTACGATTTGTTCCCCAAAGGTAATTGTTCCCTTTTATGTGATGTTTTCATATTCACTCAATGATAGATCTGCGTTACTTATTCATTCATCAATGGACTCAAAGACTTTAACCCTTTCCCAAACAAGCCCTGGTTTTCACGTGTCTGCAGTACAAGTCTTTTGAAAACACTGTGGGAAAAGGAGAAATTGCTCGTAACGAGCAATTTCTCCTTTTCCCACAGTGTTTTTTACCCTTTTTGATAACTTTCTGCCATTTTCATCAAATTTGAAATCATCGTCTGCAAACTCTTTCAATTTGGACCAGTCCAAAACTTGTCGTTTGGGAAAGGGTTAAAAGCGGATTTGTCGAACAGTATTAAGCTATGTTATGGTGTAATGAAAAATTAAATTTCCATTACATGTAATGCATGTATATGTAGCTTGTTGGTGAAGTTCGCAACGGCAAGGAAAGTCGAAGTTGTTTTGCTAAGCGGGACGCGCAGTAACATTTTTATTAAATGAACTTATTAAGTAGTAGCTATTCGATCCATCAATCTGACGCGTAATTATGCTGGTATAAGATGTAGGACTGTATGTGTACGTGCACCAAAGACTCTATATACGGTAGTGACAAAAACGAGCTTAAACTGAAAGTAGAATAAGTACAGCGCAAGCGTATGTGACAGTATTTGGTTCCAGTCAAACTGATAACGTGGTACAGACCAGCTATTCAAAACTGAAAGTGAGCGCACATGCGTCGTTACACATGATCTATTTGGTTCCGGTCAGTTCGATTTGCTATACAAATCCGCTAAAAATCGTTTGTGTTTCTTATCAGAGTTAAAGTGTTGTGTGTTTCTAGTTTTCATTTGACGGTAACAGAAGACCTGAACTTGCTTCCAGTACTATGGGTTGGAAAGGATGTCTCTCCATGGATTCTTTCTCCATGTTTGGCTTCAGGAATTATCGACCCTTGGCCAGCCAGAGTAAAAGTTCAAAGACTTAACCAAAGGTACATTAGATTCCATTAGTTCGTGGTATAGATGTATCTTTTAAATGCATGTACTATGATAGTAAAGAGCGAGCGAAACACAAACCTGCGCGTCATTTGTAACTGTCAGCGTAAGAATACAAGTGTTTGATTGGGTACAAGCATCTGTCACTCTCACAGTGATCAAGTATGTACTCGACGGATAACTCGGTGTGAGTGCGTCTGTTGTAGTTATCTGGCCTGAAAAGTATAGAATTTCATTCGCACTGTTTTAATCGATTTCATGGCATATGTATTTCAGTCATACCGCGTTCACAATACGTTTATCTATGCTGCCTGTGATATCATATATTACCATGCCCGTACAACAGCCAGGCAAACTGTTAGAGACAAAGATCTTTTTCATCATGAAGTGGTTCGAATTAGGGAATGCAAGATACTTGCCCATGCATTAACAATTCGGCCATGGATAAACATATGCTTGTAAAGTACCGCGAAAGCTTGGCTAAATCATTCGGTCAACTTATGTTCCTTCCAACATACGATCCCTTATCCATTCGACCCCACGAAGGAGGGTCACAGTTAGAAACCACAGGGTGAAAAGGACAAAATGCTGGTATCCAGCATTTTCTTATTTTCCCACAATGTTTTAATTTTGTCAAAGACAAGTGCCATCTCTGAACCATATTTAACTTGTCGTGAGAAAATGTTTTTTATATGGATGAGTCTAAATTTTGTTGTCAGGCACAAGGCTTCTTTGAATAACTTCTGTTACCTGTTTGTGAGTTGATTGTGACAGAGACCGTCGGTTCCATGTTTTCTATAGCAAAAAAGGTGTCAGTAGTGAACAAGTCCACATTTTCTGTAGTAATGTTGGTCACATGACTTCCGGTTGCAAGGGTATCGGAAACAGTTTTTGTCTCGTTGGCGCATACTGCTTCGCCTTCTGTAATAGAATGTATACCATTACAGTACATTCTACTTTTAGAGCAGCAAAAAACACCCCAGCCAAATGTTGAGAAATATTTTAAATATTGGGAACTATATTTTTTCGCTAACGTTACGGAACCTCAAAAAAAAAACAAAAAAAAAAAAAACAACAAGTCTTTGTAACAAGTGTTACACTTTTTCCAACATTGTTTGCAGTGGCGTTAAAGATCGCATTTGTATGGTAATGGAGACCTGTTTGATTGATTCATTGTGTAAATAGTATTTACGCTGCTTACAGCATTATTTCAGTCATATCACGGCAAGAGATCACTTATCCATGTGTATCCTAGGTTTCACGACTACCAGGCTGGTTCACTCAAGTGTCTTACCCTGGAACATTCCCACAAGAAACCTAGCGCACGAGTGAGGATCGATGCCGGGGCCCAATCAGTGGATATATACAGTGCGACACATGTTTTGAATATCTGACTAAATTGTCAAACGTTGGTGAAGACTAAATTACTTGTTAAGAGATACGCATTGATAGCATAGCTCATAATACTTCGCATTAGTTGAACTCTTCAGTTTAAAGGCGCGTTTAGACCTCCTACCGGGATCACGCATAAATAAAAATCAATATGGCATCATATATGAAGTACAATCAAACGCAGCCATCTGTAGTAACGGGGGCACACCATTCAATGCTTTCATTTCTCATTTTCTTTTTCCCGTTATGTGTTAATTAACAATTTGGCTATGTTACGGGCACCGTGTAGGTTCCATTAATATCGCACTGTCTCGCGAGACTTGTTCATTTTCGTACCATATATACAAAAGAGTGCTAAGAAAAGATAACTCTATCGGACTGGCGATAATAAGTATTGTACAATCGTTCGACGGGAGAGGGTGTTGACTCTAACGTGTGAAAACGTGTGAAGGCTAACTTACTTGTAGAAAGAAGCCTTTTTTGACAGTTCCTAATAGGACTACTGTCAGGGCGAGTGGATGTTAACTGCAAGCTGGGAAAAGTAAAGTAGTGAAGGCTAACTTACTTGTAGAAAGATACGCCTTTATTGCATAGCTTCTGATGGTATTTTCACCACGTAGCGTTGATTGTAATGTGCTAAAAGTGTAGGTGTAGCCCTCGGGAATGTCGGAGCCTTCTATATCGGTGGCGATGTAAACGCTCTGCGAGCATTCAGACGCTGGTGACGTCACTGGGTCACATGTATTGTACCGAACTATGACAGCGTCGAAGTGATACCTGAAAAGACCACCAATACCCACCAATACATCTGAACCTTGCTCTGTGCAAAGAGAGTTTTAATGTATCTGCAAAAAGTATTGATCCATGTCAGTCTGCGCAGTCCACGCAGGCTGACCTGGGTCGAAACTTTTTGCTTTTGGTAAGTTTTCTGCGTGTCCAAGGACCATTCTGCTGCACGATTCAACCGGTCCTAAGACCCAATAGATCTGAGCCATGCTCTGGCAAAAGAAGGCTTAATGCATCTCCGTGATGCAGTGTACCAATCAAGCCATCACGTAATTATGGACCTGTAATAGCCATTTTTTTAATGATCGACTGAATCATGAGGTACACTGGTCCTTGGATATACAGAAAATTGACCAATAGCGAAATGTCAATCAATTCCAAACTTGTTACAATTCCATTAAAGGTTGTCCGAAGGATTTAATATAGCGATGATTAATACTATACATTCTTGTTTTAGTAGGACACGATTTTACCACACTTCCTTTATGTTCTTCCTGTTTATGTGTACTTTATATACAACAAACATTTATTTACCTTATTTGAACACATGTACTTTTCTCCCTCATCAAATCTACATCATTATAGATCTGAATTAATACAAATTTTGTACAAAACAAAAGATATTAGGGTCTAGTCACTAGAAAAATAAAAACTGAACACTGTCTTTATATCTTTTTTATGGTACGAGTTCTCCAGAGAACTCGTACCCCGGGTACGAGTTCTCTGGGGAACTCGTACCCTTCAGATTAGGGTACGAGTTCTCCAGGGTACGAGTTCTCCAGGGCACGAGCTCTCCTGATATCCACTTTCTGTATGTCCAAGGTCCAGTCGGTTATCAAAAAAAAAAGGCTATTATGGGTCCATAATTACGTGATGGCTTGGTTGGTACACTGCATCACGGAGATGCATTAAGCCCCCTTTTGCAACAGCATGGCACAGATGTATTGAGCTCCCCCCCCTCTTTTTTCCAGAGCGTCACTCAGTACATTTATTGCTTTAACTCTTATTCTGCTAAATAAGATAAATGAAACTTTTAAGTCGATAGTAAAATCAAAGGGTTGAAAGCACTGGTGTGGCCTTTGTCAAGGGAGCCATTGTGTGGAATTAATAATTTGAAAAACAAACAGTGGAAATAGTTTCCAAATATTCACTTGAAAGACGACACATGATTTTTCAGAATGCCGTATTAAACTCATAGTGGCATTGTCTTCGACAAATGCCACAAAAACCAGAGTAATGCTATTTCAACTGTCTTTTGGGAGAAAATATCTTCTTATCGGACAGTGTTGATCCAAGATCAGACTGCACGTTCTGTGCAGTCTGATCTTGATCTACACTGTCCGCAAAAGGTCAGTGAGTCGCACTTAGCAGCCTAAGGGTTAACTCTTTCAGCGCCAAATATACTAAAACAACGTCTTCCAACGGCTGAAAATATTATCCACTGAAACTTGGACACATTTTTATTATCTGAAAATATTCACTTTCTGTGCAGTCTGATCTTATTCTGTGTCGTCCTCAAATGTTCATATTATAGCCTACGGCGCTGAAAGGGTTGGTCTTCACTGATATTCCTTGGGGAATTCGGCAGACAAAGACTGGTTCTCAAAATAAGAGACTTCATTGGTTCCGCGACGGCGCTATGCCGGAGCATTTTACCAATGAATTTATACCCGACAAAACATCCGCGCGAAACATAATGACTAGTTTTATTGACAAAACTCTGAGTTGGACGTCCTAGTTAAAACTGCATGTTGGAGAGGTTTGAAGTGAAACACAAATGATTGGTTGAAAGTCTCTGTAAATTTTTATGAAAACAGTTATCAAATTCTTACACATTAATGAATGGAGCCTATACTGTGGTGGCAAGAGAAGCTTAAAGGCCAGTCCTCCTAATTGATTGATTGATTGATGGATGGATGATTGTGTGGTGTTTATCGCTGTCTTCAACAACAATTCAATTATACTGTTACGGCCAGTGCTCAAAATCATGCTTTCGTAGAGTATCTTTTTACAATTACTTCGCACACTTGCCAGGTCACCAGCTGCTTTCTCACATAAATATTGTCAAAACCATGTCCAGCGTTAGATTTGAATGAATCCTGTCGTAATAACTATCACCAATCCTGGGAAACAATTTGGCAGAGCCGAACCAGCGATCCCAGGGTTCAAGGTCCTGTACATTACCGACTGAGCGACCGTCTGGACTTTATAAGGCGGTATATATATGAGCCATGTTCTTTGGAAAGGGGGTTTTATAAACTTGCAAAAGATATCGCCCCAGGTCAGCTTGTGCAGTCTGCAGAGGCTTACCTGAGCCAGTTAGCTATTGGTCAGTTTACCGCATGATTCAGTCAGTCTGTTCTTAGACAAAATGTATTTTATGTATCCATAATTATATTATGACTTACCTGGTGCGATGCATCACGGAGATACTTTAAACCCCGTTTTTTTTTTCTTCCAGAGCATGGCTCACATATATATACCAGGGGCATAGCTGCCTGTACGCGAAACCCCAGCTGCGTACACTTTGAACAAAAAAAAAAGAAAGATAATTTTTCGGAAAAGCATCACCAGAGACCACCAAATAGGTTCTTCCATTCAACAATTTTTCTACGGGTGGCCCCAGACCCTCCTGGGAAATACCCCCTGCCCCTCTCGGCACTTGGCGCCAAAGATAATACCTTCGATACTACTTTTGCATATTCATTATTTTAGATTAGCTACGCCCTTTATATTGTAGTATTATTTGGCGTAACACACGAAAGGGGGCCTGCGGACATATGCGTAAAAGTGTGGCGTCCCAGATCAGCCTGTGCAATCTGTGACTAATCTGAGACGACACTTCCCGTTTTTGTGCGATTTTCTGTTTCACGAAAGTCTACTGTATGAAAAATCTTATGTAGTCGTAAAGTGCCGTCTCGGATTAGCCTGCGCGGTCTGCGCAGGCTAATCCGAGACGACACTTTACGCGAATGTCCGAGGGTCTCATTTCGCATGTTGCGGGCCATTTATGACTAGCTATGCTCCCGTGTACTGTAGGTGTGCTTGTGAAAATCGTACTTACAGTGCAAGAAAGTCACCCGTATTAACTTGAACTTGAGCAACTGCAGGAATGTTCCTTGACACGATTCTTGTAGTCGGCGCTGAAGAACGAAAAATGAAGATTAAAAGTATAGTTATCAACCGAACTTTACCCCTATCCTGCTAAAAAAGTGAAATGAAACTTTCAAGCCGATAATAAAAACCCAAATTTTGCTATACCTCATCGGACAGCGTAGATCCAAGATCAGACTGCACGTTCTGTGCAGTCTGATCTTGATCTACACTGTCCACAAAAGGTCAGTGAGTCGCGCTCAGCAGCTAAAGGGTTAAACTCTTGACCACACAAACCCGACTTTTACGGCTCTTAGATAGAAACCTTTTGAAGACATTGCAAGAAAAAGAAAAAAATGTTGTAAGTAGCATTTCTCCTTTTTCCGAAATGTTTTCTCTCCTACCCAAAACAAATTTCAATTATAGAGCCACATTTTAATTGTCGTCGGCAAATGATTTCAATTTGGACCAGTCTGAAATTAAAATTGACTCCGAGAAAAAGAGGCCATTAAAAATATTGTGGGAAAACGAACTAATTTACAAACAAATCCTATATTTTGAGCCGTATCTAGTTTGTTCTCGTCAATTTTAATTTCATAAATGAAAGCCATGCTCTGTGAAAAGGGGGCTAAATGCATCTGCAAAAAGTATCGATTCAGGTCAGCCTGCGCAGTCCGCGCAGGCTGACCTGGGCCGAAACTTTTTGCTATTGCTCAATATTCCCTGCAGGTCAAAGGACCAGTGTATCTCATGATTAAGTTTGTTGTTAGACAAAATGGATTTTATGGATTCATAACTATGTGATGAATTGCTTAGTATAACGAATCACGGGGATGCATTAAGCCCCCTTTTGCCAGAGCATGGCTCATGTTTTTTACACTGACAGAGTTCAATGACCAGTGCTAACTACAGCTTCAAACCGCTGACCGCTTTCTCACACCGACAGATTTTAAACAATTTCCGGCAACAAGAGAGGAATCAATCCTGCATCAATGTCTTTCGTCAAAGGGCGATTTATACTGCTGCTTCACTGACCGTTCCATCCAATATTTGAGCCATGCTCCGGCAAAAGGGGGCTTAATAGCTATCGCTTTGGCTATTTTTCTTTAACAGAAATGTTCCAACTTTTTGATAGTATGGTAGTTCCCATACTTACTTTCGGATCGGAGATATGGGGTTTTACACATAGTGATATCATAGAAAGGTCTCAAATTGAGTTTTGTAGGTATTTCCTAGGACTTAATTCTACTACAAATGCTTCTATGGTGCTTGGTGAATGTGGACGACTTCCACTATGTATTCATTATTTTTCAAAATGTGTAAGGTACTGGTGCCAAATATTAAGAATGCCAAACTATAGATACCTATTAAATTGTTATAAAATGTTAAAAGATATCGACATTAGTGGGAGGCGGACTTGGGCAACGGAAGTTAAGGAATTGCTATTCAGATACGGTTTTGGTTATGTGTGGATTGCCCAAGATGTTGGGGACGTTGATATGTTTCTAAGAGCTTTTAGGCAACGACTGACAGACTGTATGACACAGACATGGCACAGTGATATAGATTCATCATCACGATGTGATACCTACAAATGTTATAAAACACTTTTATCACCAGAAAAGTACCTTTCAGTTGATATAAATTTTGTCACGAGAAGAGCTATGGCTCGATTTAGATGTTCAAATCACACACTAAATATTGAACAGGGAAGACATTATAATATAAATAGGGAAGACAGGGTGTGTCTATACTGCCTTGCATTTCAGGATAACTTAATCCTTGAAAATGAATATCATGCTTTCTTCGAATGTCCACAATTTGAGGAAATCCGAGAAAATCATTTGTTCAACTGGTACAGTGGTCGGAGAGATCATGCTTCATTCTATAATCTCATGAGTAATAATGATATAAATACGATTAAGTATTTGGCAACATATATTACAAAATTAATGGAGGGTATAACAAAAAGAGGTTAAGTCTTAATCACACTACAAATTTTAGGCTAGATATCAGCAAATTATTCCTCTTTCCACAATATTTTCAAAGATGTCCTCCTCAGGGTAATTCATACTATGGAATGCTTGTCAGGTGGTTATATGTTTCACAGAATGTTTATTTGATTAGTAATATTTTAAAATGAAAACTGGTGGTGATATACTGGTCTCATCGTATTAGTATAGGGTATAGATTGAGAATTAAGTATGTTTTAGGACAGGCAAGTATCGCACCTCCGTGGTGGAGTAGGTCGGAGATCGGGCTGTACTTACTGCAGCCTGATCCTGACGTACGCCAAACACGGAGGATACCTATGTTGTAGTCCTATAGTGATTAGTCTATTTTTTTTCTACAGTATGCGACATTTGAGTCATACAGTTCTTTGCGGTGGTGTGGAGCGGGATCAGTCTGCATTTTATGCAGCCTGATCTTGAGATACACCAAATACGTACGATATTTATTTTTTTGTCTTGTCTTGACTTATGAGCTAAATCGTTCTGTAAATAATGTGTTGTACCAAGTTGTAGTATAGATCTGGGTTTAGATATTCATGTTTAACTTTTCTGTGATAAAGGAATCATATTATTAGGCCATATTCCTTATAGATTTTTCTCCGAAATGGATTTTTAAATTCATTTGGGATAAAACCATTGACAACAAAAAGAAAAATGCTTTTAAGTCGGCTAGACAATGTTCATTTCGGCATTATACTTACAAACTTCTCAAAAATATGTCTTTACTTGGTGGAAGGGAGAAAACTGTCCATATAAGTATTTTGTACTCCTCCTACAATGTTTTTACAAGCCTTCTGTCTGATGGTCGTTAAATTTTGGCTATGTTAACTAATGAGTGAAATAGTTGTATGTATATATAATAACATTAAGTAAGGGGCGTATACTATGTTATAGTTATACATATTTTCAGTAATGATGTATTTTGGGCCGGTGGCCTTTATTTACAATAAAAGTATTGTATTGTATTGTATTGTATTGCTTGATACCTATTAAGCCATAACATAACAATGGATCCATAATGGCCACTTTTTTTTTTTTTAACAATCGACTTAATCATAAGGTAAAATGGTCCTTTAACATACAGAAAATTGACCGGTAGCGAAAAGTTTCGGCCCAGATCAGCCTGCGCGGACTGCGCAGGCTGACCTGAGTCGATACTTTTCGCAGATGCATTAAGCCCCCTTTTCACAGAGCACAGCTCATTTCGACTAATCCATTGTCTGCATGTTCGAGCGAACAAATGTGCTGCTTTTCAGTACTTTCAGTACTTTTTTCAGTACTTTAAAGTCTGTCAACTTTACAGCTGATTGAGAGTCGATTTTTTTTAATCCCTTTCCCCCATTCTTGTTGCGACATTTTACATGCATGTATTATGCATAGGCATTCGGCGTGCATGCGAAAATAGTACAAAATCTGTAAAATATTCGATTTTTTTTCTCCACAGCATTATTAAATACAAATCAACCGAAGACGATTGGCGCGAGTTATATGAAGCTCCTGTCAAGCGTTTGAAAGAAATGCATTGAAAGGTTGATCTAGATAGGTCTTCTAGACGATTGTTGCTGTCATTAAATCGCAATGCATTCTGGGTTGTTTGTTCAAAATTAATGGAGGATACTACTTGAGCAATCGTTTCACGCTATATATCACTATTTGTGTCAAAATGCAGACATTTAGAAGATTTTTATATCGAGTATTTAGTTTTTTTTTTATTTGCGATAAAACTTGAATATTTCGAAATTTCGGAGTTACTATTTTATTTATGAGGCTAACAAATCAGATCGAATGGTCAATACATTAGAATCGAATATCGCTTGAAATTTCAAGTCATTAAAAGAATTAAGCAATTATAAGGTACAGAGTTGTCACACAAATATGACAGAAATATATATTTCGGTAAAGAAAGTAGTCCCATTATTAAGTTTGATTTCTGGAGACCGGTAGCTAGTCTTTGTATCACATCATGTGTTTCCAACCAATCAAAACAGCGCCTCAGTATTAAGTCTTACATGTTCTAAATTTTACATATATCGAGCAGCCTGCGGCTTTAAGGTATCACTATTGGGATTCTAGACTTCCTCTTGACCTTTTACCAGGTTCTATTTTACATGTATGGAGCAGCCTGCGGCTTTAAGGTATCACTATTTGGATACTAGACTTCCTCTTAACCTTTTACCAGGTAACAACATTTAACCCTTAAGCTGCTAAGTGCTACTCACTGAGCTTTTGCGGACCGTGCAGATCAAGATCAGACTGCACAAAACGTGCAGTCTGATCTTTGATCTACACTGTCCGATACGGTATCTTCTTTTCGGTGAAATCAATTTTGAAACCACAATGTTTGGGTTTTTAGTATTGAGTAGAAATTTTCGTTTTATTTATTCAGCAGCTTAAGGGTTAAGACCGGTCCAAATGCTTATTATCGCCATTCCGATAAAGTTATCTCTCTTTGAGCACTCTTGTGCATATGTGATGAGAAAATGAAAAATTCTCGCGAGACAGCGCGATATCATCGGAACCTACATGGTACCCGTAGCGGAGACAACCGTTAACTAACGCATAACGGGAAAAGAAAATGAGAAACGACAGCCTTAATATCCTTATTAGACACTGCATCGCACAGAATTGTGCCTCCGTCAGTAAAGATGGCTGCGTTTGATTTTACTTCATACATGACGCCATTCATTTTTGTAATCGCATTGTCCCGGTAGTAGGTCTAAACACGCCTTTAACTTGAAGAGTTCCACTGATGGAAACAAGAAATACTGAAAGCATTTGCTGACGACCTATCAAAGGTGACAACAATGACGGAATTTGTCCTTGACAGGGTAGATGGTTATCAGCATTTTTTTCCTTTTTCCCACAAGTTCTCAAAAGCCTTCTTTCTCAGGGTAGTTGAAGTCGGGATTGTGTGGTAAAGGGTTTGAATTAGATTGATTAAACTTGTAATTCAGCACTGTCTGATGTAAGATACATGAACCATTGTTACTTCCCTTGTGTAGTTTCTGAATACAAGCTTGACCCGATGTCACGTGCCTTTAACTATACAATACTCACTTGTTTTTTCCCATCCATTTTGCCCGAGAAACAGAAATGTGTTGGTTTCCCCGGGAACTGCTCGCCATATTTGTAATCTCACTTTACCAGTACTTTCTGCTCCGACATCCCAACTTGATATCACTCCGCAACACGGCACTGTGTAAAGACTGTTTGCAAACAGCATGGTTGCATCTGAAATAGTGACTTTATGTACAAAGTTCTGAGCCCTTTTACGAGTATGACGTTAAAATTCTTTCGAATTCTAGATACACGCAATATAATATGAATAAAGACAATACATAAATGAGCACTATTGAAGTTAAATGCTAACGATAATCAAATAAATGAGCAGTGCCCTGGCAAAAGGGGGCTTAATGCATCTCTGTGATCCATGATACCAAGTAAGACATCACAAAATTATGTATCAATAAAATCCATTTTGTATAAGAACCGACTGATTCATGAGATACACTGGTCCTTTGACATACAGAAAACTGGCCAATAGCGAAAAGTTTCGGCCCAGGTCAGCCTGCGCGGACTGCGCAGGCTGACCTGGGTCGATATTTTCGCAGATGCATTAAGCTCCCTTTCCACAGGGCGCAGTTCAAATGTATATGAACAATCTCTGTGAAAAGGTTGTTAAATGCACAGGCTGACCTTGGTCGAAAACTTTTTTATGGGTAAATGTTTTACATGTTGAAGGAACAGTCTACCTCATGATTCAGTCGGTTGTTTACGGAATCCTGTTTCCGCCATCCACTTTTCGACCCTACGAGGAACTCGAAAAGTAGAAATTAGGCACACCAACTTCCACTTTTCTAGCAAAAAAGTTACCTCGAAAAGTCGAAAAGTTGAAGTTTTTGACCTGACAATTGGCAAAAAACTTTCGACTTTTCGACCTCACGTTTGTCTAGAAAAGTAGAAATTAGGAAGTACTAACTTCAACTTTTCGCGTTAAACTGCTAGGTCGAAAAGTAGAAAAGTGGAAGTTTTTCACATGACAATTGTCAATAAAACTTCCACTTTTCGACCAAGAAAAGTCGAAAAGTTGAATTCCGTAGGATTCCGTAGTTGTTAGACAAAATGGAGTTTTTGGATCCATCATTATATGCTTTATTTTCTAAGTTTTTTTTTTCAGACCTCTAATATTGATGATGTGTTGTACTTTGGATAAATGGGTTTATTAAACCTTATCATTCATTCCTCTCTCACCGCTGACCTTTGTTTCGACGATGGTTATGTGGGAAAGCAGCCAATGGCTTGGAAAGAATATTGTGCGGAGTACTGGTAAAAGAAACTCCAGGAAAGCATGGATAGGTGCACTGGCCGCCGTGATATAACTGAAATACTGTTGAAAACGGCGTTAAACACCATACAATCAATACAATCAATCAATCAATCAATCAATTAAACCTTATCCTGCTAAATAAGTTAAATGAAACTTTCAAGCCGATAGTAAAAACCGAAATAATGCTATTTTAAACTTATTCTTTGGAGAAAAAATATATCCTTATCGGACAGTGTAGATCCAAGATCAGACTGCACGTTCTGTGCAGTCTGATCTTGATCTACACTGTCCGCAAAAGGTCAGTGAGTCGCGCTTAGCAGCCAAAGGGTTAAGAAGTTTCACGCCAAAAAAGTAGTCCGATCGCATTGTCATACTTTCTCGAAATGAAGATTTTTGCGTCTAAACTTGTATTTAACTGCAGAATGAAAGTTGACAAAATCAAAGAAATTAGCACTTAGATGATGGACTTTGTCTTTGGTAGGGTAGTAGACTAAACATTGTGGGACGAGGAGAAATGCTTGTTACCAACATTTTATTCTTTTCTCCCTTTGTTTACAACAGTCCTTTTTTTTTTTTTTCGAGGTCGTTAAAAATCGGGATTTGTATGGTCCATGGTTAACTCTTATGCTGCCGTTCGCAAATTTTGCGGAGTGTGTAGAGCAAGATCAGCTAGCCCATACGTGCAGACTGATCTTGCTTTACACTCTCCGCTGGTTTAGGAGTAGTTTAGTTCATTTATTACCCTACTTAATTTCTTTCGATTAAACAAAACTTATTTTCTTTATTACTATCAATTTCAATTCGGCAGGATAATTGGTTAAAAGCTCACTAGCTGTCAAATGTACACAATTCGGGGGTGGAATTACAGACAAATCTAATTCACGCCATTTCAAACTATGGATATCATTATGAGTGATAGTTTGTTACATTGGAATCTGTCAAAGTTCCAGTTCCTGCCATAAAAACATACTGGTAAACTAGATCAAAAGTTGGCAACTTTTATTCTTATTTTACAAAATATTTTTCTGCCAGCGACTGGAACTTTGACAGGAGGCACTGTTCATATTATCAAGCTCAAAACAATATCCGTACTTTGAAATGGTATAAATTGAGCCACGCTCTGGCAAATGGGGCTTAATGCATCTCCGTGTTGCATAATACCAAGCTAGTCATCGCTTAATTGTGGATTAATCATCGCCTCTTTTTATTTTAACAACTGACTTAATCATGAGGTAGTACAGTCCTTTGACATGCAGAAAATTGACCAATAGCGAAAAATTTTGGCCCAGGTCAGCCTGCATCACAATGCGGAATGCGCAGGCTGTCCAGGTCGATTCTTTTCGAAGATGCAATCAGCCCCCTTTTCACAGAACATGGTTCATAAATTTGTCTGTATTTTGACTCCTTACTTGTTTACAATTGGAAGCTATATTGCCTTTAATACCGCACTCGTCACAACTCGACCGATTCCGAAACTACATCTAATTTCGTCCGTATCAAGTAGGTTTCCATTTTGAATTGCCGATCACATGATCTTAAACATGGCGAAACCCGTGAAAATCCATTAGCATCGATATAAACAACCACAGTGAAGTTATTCACATCCATCAATCTGTTGGTGAAAACTTCCAACGAAATTGATAAAGCACGTTAAAAATTGAATGTACAAACCATTCGCCAACGGAAATGTATGTAGAAAGATTTCGATGGACAATTATTGCTCGTATTTTCTTTTTAAAAGGAGTCTTACAATTTAAGAACAGTAAAAAGGGCGTATTTCCGATAAAGAAAAGTACCGTGTAGGTGCGTATCCGCTCGTCACAACCGTGCCGATTCCCTACCTACATCTAACCGCGTCTGTATCAAACAGGTTTCAATTTTTGAAACACTGATCTTGAACATTCATGTAAATCGTTTAGCAAAGGCGACTACAGCCACGGTGAAAAGCAACCTGTCGCTGAAAAATGCCAACGGAATGGATAGACCAAGTTAGAAAACATGTACAATTTTTTTGTCAACGGAAACGCATTTAGAAAGATTCTGATAGAAAAATGTGACTAGTGTCTTCTTTTGCTGAGTGGAGTACTACGATTTAAGAACGGTAAAGCGGTGTATTCCCGGCCATGGAAGACATGTACCGCGTAGGTGCAAGCTACGTGATACAACTGAGGGACTTGATCAACGGATCACCCGAGGTTTGCCGAATGTATACCAGGTGTCAGGTGAAACTATACTTACTTATGTCGTTAGGATCGGCTGACAAAACGCTGATTTCACTTAGATTGCTTGGTCCTGCAAACTCGGTCCCAACACATGGATCTGTAAATAATGACAGAGAGTTCCTAATCCTCTGATCGTACGAAAACTCCTTTCATTAAATTCTCTGAAAGATGGACGGCTGGTTACCTGCATTTATTCCTTTTCCCAAATTAATTTCAAAAGTCTTTTTCCTTAGGATCGGTAAAACTCCAGATTATTTGGTAAAAGCCTTAAATGATATAGGGATCCTTTGTTACCCAGTGGTGAAGGCGTTGCACTTGTTATCGGGAAATTCCGGCTAGGTTCCTGCTGAAAACGTCGGTCACGTGGGAGTGCCTTTGAGCAAGGCACTGCACAGCCCGAGCGCAGTACTTGCGAAATCCGGGACAGACATGAATAAGTGAAGCGACAGACATGGTTGCCACACGACTACGATACTGTTGAAAACGGCATAAAGTACAAGAAAAACAAAGCCAAACAATGATAAAAACTGAATATACCGATTTCGTACGTTACCACCAATCATCATCATCATCATCATCAGCAGCAGCAGCAGCAGCAGCAACAGCAACAACAACAATATAGCAAGAGCACCACATGCGGGTGGCAACACTTGGTTGTACAGTTGCCTTTACTGAAAATTCGAAGTCTAAAAAGTGGCATTATTGTGTCAAAAACCTTAATGGTTTCTTGCCCCTGTTATATGGGTCCCCCTTTTGATAGTTAACAACTTCAAGTTTGAAGTAAATATCTTCAGTAATGACAGAGATATTACAGAATGTCAAAGTTTTGCTCGACGGAGTCGCAGACGACGAAAACGACGACGCCGAGGTTACGACAGCATCTCGACATTTTCTTCGAAAACAGCCGAGCTAAAGATGACACTGACTTCGAAGAAGAAGAAAATAAAAAAAAAAAAGGGAAGAACAAGAAGAAGACATATACTTACTAGCACCAACAGCGGCTTCAATCTGCAGCAGAAGGAACAAAATTCCAATCACATACAAAGTACGGCTATACATAGGTTGAACAACCAGTTTTCTGGGAAATTTATTCAACAGTGGCATTGGATCACGTCCTCGAAACTTTTTTTTTATGATTCCAATAACAGTAAATCTTCAGGCACAAATATATGAGTCATGCTTTGTGAAAAGGGGTTTCAATACATCTGCAAGAAGTATCGACCCAGGTCAGCCTGCGCAGTTCGCGCAGGCTGACCTGGCTCGAAACTTTTTGCTTTTGGTAAATTTTCTGCATGTCCAAGGACCATTCTTCTTCAGGATTTAGGCGATTGTTGTACAAATTGGATTTCAAAGATCCTTAATAATGTGATGACTTGCCTGGCATGATGCATCATGGAGATGCATAACACCTCGTTTTGCCACACCAAGACTTCTATTGACCTTTTCGGCGGATGAAAATATAATCCAGCGAGATTTAGGAAGGTTTCTTTTTTTATCTTATAGGTTTGACTAAAGAAGTGGACGGTATATAGATACAAGATCAGATTGCTCCTTCTGTTTATTCTGATCTTGATCTATGCTGTCCTCAAAAGCCCCTGCTTTAGACCATGGCAACGAAATGGTTTTATATATATTTTTTTTCTATCTATACATCTACATGCGTTTGGAAAAAGAGCTGCAGCGAGCAATCAAAACCACAGAGCTGCATTTAACAACCCCCCCCCCCCCCATCAAAGATCTGTTTATGCAAGTAATTTAGCTCGAGTCATTCGAATGTTTCCGCTATCGAGATTTCTAATTTCACTGTTATTACACTTTTTTCCCATGTTTTCCCTGATAAAACCCACAAAGAACAATCAAATTCAACCCACCCCATCCCTCTATAGAACTGTTTATGCAAGTAATTCGTCTTATGCAAAAAAAATCTTGAGTTATTCGAATATTTCCGCTATCGAGATTTCTAATTTCACTATTATTACACTTTTTCCTCACGCTGATGCAACTCAAAAGAACACTTCACCCATCCGCCACCTAAAACAGTCTGTTTATGCAAGTTATCTGTCTTAACCCTTACCCTGTTAAATAAGTGAAATGAAATTGTCAAACCGGTAGTAAAAACCCTAATGATATTGTTTCAAACTTATTTTAAGGGAAAAAAATTCTCCTTATCGGACAGTGTAGATCCAAGATCAGACTGCACCTTCTGTGCAGTCTGATCTTGATCTACATTGTCCGCAAAAGGTCCGTGAGTCGCGCTTAGCAAACTAAAGGTTAAGCCATACACTCGAGTTATTCGAATGCTTTAATTTATCAAGATTTCTTATTTTCACTGTTAAAACACATTTTCCCACGATTTCTCTGGCACACTCCACAGAAGAAAAAAAGCCAATTCATACCAGTAACTCGCCTTCTCGAATGCACTCGAGTTATTCGAATACTCCTATTTATCGAGATTTAAAATTTCACTGCTGTAACTCGTCATTCCACGATTTCTCTGATCCGATATAAATAAGCCTTTCAATTGATTTAAAACTCACTGATACACCTTTTTTTTTCTTCCTGTTTGAAAAAAAAAATCACAAACCCAAACTTTGGCGAAAAATCCGAACTCTGGCAAAAAATCTACTTTATAACTGCTGTAAACTTCAGCATTGGGTCTATTTTCTTGTCTGTGCAAACAGACGTCACAACATGCACCTGTTTACGAGTAATTGATTTTTCCGGTAAACTTGAGACGGTTTTATCACCCCACTAGCAATTAATCGAGCGTCTGAACGAAATAAATAAAATCAAAAGTTAGAAAAAAAAAAAACATCTAACACCGTCCCCTTCATAACAACCTCGTCTTTCCCACCATCTTTGTTCAAAAATACGCGTGATATGTTTGCGTATTCTTACGCTTAACCAAATAGTTCCTAACCGAAAGCTGTGTCAAGTGAATTCGTGTAATTGTTTTTAACTCCTAACTCAGTGACACAGTTTTAGATTTGTCCAAATTGTAAGTGCTAGCTGATGAGAAATTAGATACTGCAGATACAGATAAGATTCTGATACTACTGGATTTGTCTTGGAAGTGATGGAAAACAGTGGTGGGAAAAGGAGAAAATGTTGGTAACTAGCATGTTCTCCTTTACCCAACAATGTTTTCAAGAGTCTTCCTCCTCACCGTCGTTAAAATTCCGGGACTGTTAGGTAAAGGGTTAATCAGAAAATTTACACAAGTTCCAACAACATAGGTTTCGCAAGAAATGTGCAAAAAGTGTTGCCTTTTCAATCTTATCCTGCTGAAAAATTTAAATATAACTTTCAAGCCGATAGTAAAAACTCGAATAATGTTATTTCAAACTTATTTTTTGAGATAAAATATCTCCTTGTCGGACAGTGTAGATCCAAGATCAGACTGCACATTCTGTGCAGTATGATCTTGGATCTACACTGTCTGCAAAAGGTCAGTGAGTCGCGCTTAGCAGCTTTATGATTAAATTCTGATGTATTAATATTCCCTTCAACTGTAACCATGTAAATATTTTTGTAAGAAAAAAAAAAATCAGTTGCCGTTTTTGGCCTTAATAAATATGCGATATACACTATTTATAGGCTTTTTTGCTCATCATTTTTTTTTTATAGAGTTTTAAGATTCCTTTCAGTTATTGTAGAAACATTCTGAAGCTATTTTCCACTAATATCACGCTTAAAATTAAATAAAAATCAAGATTTAAAGATTAATAAGATAAAACGATTCGCTGCTCAATGATAATTTATCCAATTGAATGGATTAATAGTATTAACGAAATCATCTCACGTTTAATCCAAAGAAACCGTTTTATTTATTTATTTTTTTTTCCTCTCTTGACCAGGAATCATTTAATTTCACTTAAAGAATATTTCCAAATCGCAATTCCACACATCTTGGGTGATGCGAAAAAAATTTCGAATTAAAAATGACTAAACGAAATGCACGGAAATATGCAAAATTGAAATTTAATTGCAAACTTTTTGAAAGAAACTTTTAAGCATAAGAACCACACCGTATATCACGTGGTGCTCCGACCACGCCCACAACAGATTTAAGAAGTTCATAATTATTGAAAAAAATTCAAATCAAACTATTTTGAGGGTATGGAACCCTTGCTCAGTTTGAAATAACGCTGTACATACATAACTTTTTACCAATTAAACCCGATTTAAACGAAAGTAAGGATTTTGAAAATGATGTTGGAAAAGGAGAAAATGTTATTTACCAGTATTTTATCATTTCCCCACAATGTTCTCAACACAGTCAGAAACAAACCCCTTGATCTAAGCCGCATGTAAGATTTCGTTTGAACTTTGTCTAAATGCTTGTCATTTCTTAAAAGAATAATCGTTTCATCTTTAGCTAAACAATCCCTGATGAGAAAGGCCTTTTGTAAACATTGTGGGAAAAGGAAAAACTGCCGGTAAACAGTGGCCTCTCAAAGTCAAAATATGATCACTAAGACCACATTTCATATTGTCATGTTCAAACGCTTTCAAGATGGGCAAATCTAAACCTTTGTCGTCTGGTAAAGCGCTAGCACCGATTGATGTCGATATCGGAATTAGTCCTGTCGCAAAGACATTCAATAGACTATAGCAGGAATTGTGGAAACTCGAAATGCGTTCTAGTTCCCACAATTCCTGCTAAGGATTTTTGAATGTCTTAGCGACAGGACTCATTTCTTCTCTCACTGCTTAACCCTTTACCACACAATGCCGCCTTTTGACGCCCCTGGTGAAGAAGCCTTTTGAAAACATTGTGGGAAAAGGAGAAAATGCTGGTAACCAGTATTTTCTCCTTTTCCCACAATGTTTTCTACCCTATCAAAGAAAAATTGCAACATTTAAGCCACATTGAAATTGTCGTCTGCAAATGCTTTCAATTTGGACAAGGCTAAAATTTTGTTGTCTGGTAAAGGGTTAACATTGTCTGGGCTCCGTGTAGGTAATTACAAAATGTAATGTTCTTTGTGAAATGCGATACGAGATTTAAATAAATGAAATAAGAGTAAAATTTAACCGTTTCAAAACCAATCATATATGGCCCGCAACATGCGAAATGAGACCTTCGGACATTTGCGTAAAGTGTCGTCCCGGATATTTGCCTGCGCAGTCCGCGCAGACTAATCCGAGACGGCACTTTACGACTACATAAGAATTTTTCGGCGTAGCTGAATGTGCTGGGTTTTGACCTACGTTCTGGTACTCATGAAAAATGAATAAATAGAAATTTGTGATTGGTAAAAAATGTAGACATATTTATTTTAAGGGCCCCTGCCTGTTTGCGGCCATATTTACGACATCTATCTTTTTTTAAGATATTTCTTGTTCATACAGTAGACTTTCGTGAAGCAGGAAATCGCACAAAAATGGGAAGCGTCGTCTCGGATTAGTCACAGACTGCACAGGCTGATCTGGGACGACACACTTCTACACATATGTCCGAAGGTCCCCTTTTCGTGTGTTGCACGCCAATTATGAGCCATGTTCTGTGAAAAGGAGGTTTAATGCATCTCCTTGACGCATTATAGACCAAACAAGGCATCACATAAATATGGATACATAAAACCCATTCAGTCTAACACTCGACTAGATCTGGAGGTAGAAAGGTCCTTTGACATGCAGAAACTTAAAAAAAAAAAATATCGACCCAGGTAAGACTGCACGAACTGCCCAGGCTGACCTGGGTCGACAGCTTTTGGAGATGCATGCAGCCCCTTTTTCACAGAGCCTGACTCATATAAGCTAGACTTCTTTCGACAATATTTTTAAACTCCGAAGAACATTTATCTTATAGGCTTGACTAAACAAGCGGGCTGTATCGATCCAAGATCAGACTATACGTTCTGTGGAGTTTGATCTCAATCTATTCTATCCCCCCCAAAAAAAAACGAAAAAAAACACCTGGTGTAAAGAGCCCAATGCGACCAGTGTAGATCAAAATCATACAGCAAAAACCGTGCAGCCTGATCTTTGATCTGCACTATTCGTTTTGCAGAGATATTGCGGACAAAAGTTGCTTTCAAATTGCGATTTTTTGGATTTTTTTTCTAGGCGGGAAATGTCCTTTGAGTTGATTTGGCACTCTCTGGGTTAAAATAAAGTTTCTTCGCCTCAACAGAGTTTGTTTCCATGACAAGTTAACCCTTTCCCAAACAAGCCCCGGTTTTCATGTGTCTGCAGTACAAGTCTTTTGAAAACACTGTGGGAAAAGGAGAAATTGCTCGTAACGAGCAATTTCTCCTTTCCCCACAGTGTTTTCTACCCGTTTTGAGACCTTTCTGCCATTTTTCATCAAATTTAAAATTGTCGTCTGCAAACTCTTTCAATTTGGACCAGTCCAAAATTTGTCGTTTGGGAAAAGGTTAATCGGCTTTTTTGTAACTAATTGTAACATGTTACGTTATATCGGCTACACGTGACTATCGGGGTACGAAATTCTGCAGACAAAACAATTGAAAATATAGGGCATCCTAAGATTTTCTCTCCATGTATTCTCTGTCGATATTTTAGTTTAACTCTTTCACTGCCAATGTAGCATTGGACAGCTTTTACAGACGGCGCAGATCAAGATCAGACTGCAGTCTGATCTGATCTTTGATATGCACCGTCCGCTACCAAATGTTATTTTTTCGCCAGAGTCGGCTTCAATCGCAACGAAAGTACATTTTTAGACCTCGAGAAGAGTCGAGTCCATTTAGATGTCGGCGAAAGAGTCAATGGCTGTCTTTGCAGGGGAGTGGCAATAAATGTAGTTGACCATTTACCGAACAATGCCAAGATTTTTTTTAACAAAACTGATGCAGATGGTTTTGAAAAAGATGTCGGAAAAGAAGAAAATGCTGGTTAACAACAAAATATTCTTCTTTTCCCATAACTTTTTATATTGTTTCCATTACAATTCTCATCATGTGAGACATATCTAAGTTGTTGTCTGCTGTGCTTACCATTTGGACCAGCATAAAATGTTTTCGTGTGGTAACGCGATAAGATGAAGCCTCAACAATTTAACGTTTTTTTGTTTCTTTCGCATTTTATTTTTCCTCGAAAATGTACGCTTGTAAATGGTATGGGTACTATATTTAAAATACAATTTTTATTTCAAACGCATAAAGTTTACAATCATTGTCAGACGTATAAAGCAAATATGAACTTATCAAATCGAAAATACAAATAAGAGATTTTGAAAATTGCAATGCTAAATAAATAGATCGATTGATCAATCAGTGAGTCAATCAATCAATCAGTCAGTCAGTCAGTCAGTCAGCCAGCCAGCCAGCCAGCCAGTAATCAATCAATCAATCAGTCAGTCAGTCAGCCAGCCAGCCAGCCAGCCAGCCAGCCAGCCAGTCAGTCAACCAAAAATCAATCAATCAATCAATCAATCAATCAATCAATCAACCTGCCAGCAAGCAAGCCAACCAGCCAGCCAGCCAGTCAGCCACATAGCCAATCAGCCAGCCTATCAATCAGTCTATCAGTCAACTATCAGAGGTCTAAATAAACAGAGTATCGGCTGGTAAAGTGTAACTCAAATCACACAAGAAAGATGGCCTACTTTGACTCTTTACTTAACAATCTCGTATCTTAGCAAATCTGAGGAATAAGGTCCCTATAACCATCGTTGGAGGCGGATAAAATTCTAAAAACCAGCATTTTCTTCTTTAACCACAATGTTATCTACGCTTAGAAAGACAAATTTCCCCATTTGACCTACATTTTACTTTTTGTCTGCAAATACTTTCAATTTGGACAAGTGTACAATATTATTGTACAATAAAGAGTTAATTCCTCTTCTCCTTAGCAAACGAAAACGTGCATTATCAGTGAATAGCAACAGCGAAAATACAGCAGTTCTAAACTCTGTTGGTTAGATGATCTATCAAAATACATGTGTAGGGAAATGAGGTCCAAGATCAAACTGCACATCCTTTTAAAGTCTCAACCTGATCTTTACTGTCTGCGTAACTGCCTAACCTATCTTTTAGCATAACAAGATTTAATGGACATATGCTTCTCACTAAATTCCATGATCTTCTTGTTTTACGAGAGTTAAAGAGTTTAGACGTGTCGAAATTGAGAGAATTTGTAGCTGACTTAGTTTGGCTCAAATAGTGGGATTTATTTTAAAAAGGGTAGAAAACATTGCGGGAAAAGGAGAAAATGCTGGTTACCAGCATTTTCTCCTTTTCCTGCAATGTTTTCAAAACTCTTTTACATAAGGGTTGTTTATAAAAAAAAAAAAAATGGTATCGTTTGGGAAAGGGTGACTGCTCTTCACTAAATTCCGTGTGTTTAAAAATGGTTTTATCTCTTTTCGAGAAGAGAAAAATTAGTTCGAATATAAACAAGCATGCCATTTCATGATCTTTCATCTTTAGAAATTCGAATTTATCACGCGCAATTTAAATTTCATTACCTCTCCTCGCTGCCAGTTAAATAAATTGAACAGTTTTCGAGGTCCAAAAAGTCCGATACACGGTTATTGAAGAGACTTTTCAGTTCAAATTCGATATCAAACAGCGGTCCGTGTACATAGAATTTCATCATTTTTTTTCGCCGTAGGTAAATAAGCTGGCTTTTGACCTATTTCTTGGTACCGATAAAGGATGAATAGATGGTAATTTGTGATTGGTCAAAAATGTGCACATGTTTACTCGGCGGCCCCTGCTGGTATATTTGCTCACACATTTATGAAACCACTATTAACAAGCGTTCCTACTGCTTATCGATACCCCGAGGCTTTGATTCATACCAAAGCAAAATAATGCATTAGAGAATGATTCTTTTTTCGTGCTATTTGGAAATTTAATGTTTTCATAAGCGTTACCAAATATCCCAATACTACATTTCAAAAAAATGAAAAACAGGGAGGAAAGAGAGGCAATTGCACGTGAGGTCACTTTTCATTATTTTACTTCATATTGAGCCACAAAAGAGTTTCAATATTCATATTTCAGTGTCACTGAGGCCGTCTATCTATTTTTAAAAGATATTTCTTGTTGTGTGTGGGTAAAAAAAGTATAGAGCTTTCCTTTTTTCTAATGATTGATTGATTGTATGGTGTTTAACGCCGTTTTCAACATTATTTCAGTTATATCGCGGCGGCCAGTGCATCTATCCATACTTTCCTGGAGTTTCTTTTACCAGTACTACGCACAATATTCTTTCCAAGCCACTGGCTGCTTTCCCACATAACCATCGTTGAAACTATGGTCAGCGGTGAGAGAGGAATGAATCCTGTCGCAATGATTATCATCAATCCTCGGAAAGAAATTGGCCAAGCCGGGAATCGAACCAGCAACATCCTGTTCTCAAGTCCTGTACGCTACCGACTGAGCTACGAGGGCTCGGCTCCTTTTTTCTAAGCATTCCTGCCAAAGATTTAACCACGCTCTGACAAAAGTGGGCATCTCCGTGATGCATTGTACCAATCAAGCCATCACATAATTATGGATCCATGATAGCTACTTTTTTTTCAAACAACCGACTGAATCATGAGGTAGACTGGTCCTTGGACATACAGAAAATTGACCAATAGCGAAAAGTTTCGACCCAGGTCAGCCTGCGCGGACTGCGCAGGCTGACCTGGGTCGATACTTTTCGCAGATGCATCAAGCCCTCTTTTCATAGAGCATGGTTCAGTTATAAGGTTCGAGCAATGTATCTGAGAATCCATAATTGCGCTCTGGTAAAAGGGGGTTAAATGCATCTTCGTGTTGTATTATACCAAGCAACTCGTCACATTTCCCATGATATCTATTCCTACTTTTCAAGGGTAGCTCCTATCATTTGAGAGGGTCCTGCGTGGCTCATTGGTAACGCGTGGGACTCGTAACCTGGAGGCCCCGGGTTCGAACCCCACCTGATCTGCTGGGTTTTCCGTGGGTGTGCCCTTGGGCAAGACACCTCAGAGCCCTAGCCTAGCACTGGTAAAATCCAGGAAATACATGAATGTATGAGCCGTCGCCGTGATAAGACTGAAATAATGTTGAAAGCGGCGTAAACACCAATCAATCAATCAATCAATCAATCATTTGAGCCATTTCTAATATGTCGTCTTCACAAGCTTTTTAATTTGGGCAAGTCTAAAAGTTTGTCGTTTGGTGAAGACTTAAAGCCCCATGCGCCCGCCCTGTTAGCTCAGTGGTTAGCATATCTGACTCATGACCTGGTGGTTGCGAGTTCGATACCCGGTTGAGGCAAAGTTTCTTACCGGCGATTTTCCGCCTATGACTTCTGATGCATGTGAGAAAAGTAGTCAGTGACTTGGAAATAAAGTTGTGTCAGTACTGGTGTGAAAAAGCCAGGAAACACATGCGTAGATGCACAGACCGCAGTGATATGACCTTAGCTGTAAAAACGGCGTTAAACCCTAATACAATCAATCAATCAAAAACCCCACGGTCTTTCATTCTCCCCAGCTCCATTTTATTAAAGAGGGTGCAAAATCACAAGTTTAAGTATAAAAAAAAAAAATGAAAAAATCGGTAATAGCAAACTGGTACTGAGGCGTATTTTTGTTCACGCAGATTCCGTCGTAAAAAATGGCCCTCGTTTCTTCTACAAGTGTATAAATGGCGTGCAACACATGAAAAGGGGCCTTCGGACATATGCGTAAAAGTGTGTTGTCTGTGATTAGCCTGTGCAGTCTGTGACTAATCCGAGATGACACTTCCCGTTTTTGTGCGATTTTCTGTTTCATGAAAGTCTACTGTATGAAAAAATCTTATGTTTTCGTAAAGTGCCGTCTCCGGATTAGCCTGCGCGGACTGCGCAGGCTAATCGGAGACGACACTTTACGCAAATGTCCGAAGGTCTCATTTCGCATGTTGCAGGCCATATATGAGCCATACTCTGGCAAAAGGAGGTTTGATGCATCTTCATGATGCATGGTACCAAGCAAGACATCACATAGTTGTCTATACATCAATCCACTTTGTCTAATAACTGGCTAAGTCATGAGGAAGAATTGTCCTTTCAAATTCAGAAAATTGACTAGTAGCAAAAAGTCTGGACCCATGTCAGCCTGCGCTGACTGCACATGTTCTTTCGTAACACGTTCATTTACTTGAATAAATTATTATTTTCCGGTAAAATATTGTTTATGCAGCAAAAAGGATCCCTTGTTGTCAAAAGTCAACACCAGGACATTTTCTAAAGGAACTTCGTTGTAAAACCATCGCTGTGTAAGTCGACTTCCTTTCCTGAGGACAAATAAACACGATTTTTAGTTTTTTGTATGCACCAGTTATCCCCATTTTTTTTTTAAAGTACTCATGTAAACTATTAAGATTAGCTTGTAATTCTTTGGGATCAAGTTGAAATTGCATATTTCTACGCTATTTTAGAAAGAACCTGGGTATTGTTTGACCAGTCTTGGCTACGACCGCGGCCTTACGACGGTGTTGATAACACGGATTGCGTTGGGCGTAAGGTTGGTCGCAAATGTCGGTCTTAAGTTACGTCCGACGTTTATGATAAAACGATACAGTGAAAGCTAAACAGGTTACGGGATGTGAACAAGGGAGGTAAGTTGCTGTCGACGAAGATAGGGTACGATAAAAGTTAACTTTCTTGGTCTATGTTTTGAACAAGAATCGATTACTCCGAAATGGATTGTTTAAAGGCCAACTTTTCGCAATGGTTTCTCGTCTGATTTATATCCTTTCTTTTAACTAAAAAAAAAACCCTTAGAGTTGGGCGATGCGCAATGAGGCTAATTGGCATGACAATGGAGCCAAAAAAAAAGAAAAGATACGACAGGGCTAGGGAAAAAAAAAGTATGAATGGGGCTGCTTGACCTCTATCATTATTAGAAGTCAGTGGGGCTAATCTAGTTAACTGTATTTTCTTACAGAAAAAGTCAAGATTGCTAAAGTTTTCTACTTTGTAATATACAGAACAGAACAGACATTTTATTTAGACGTATACATAGTACATGGTCTTGTCAGAATGTAAGTTTTTCAATGAATGATGTCACATGTGTATATACATATCAAAAGTGAAGTAACCAAACCGTAGAAAAAAGTGTTAACCTATAGTTACCGATCAGAAGCAGAAATAATAGGAATTATATAAAAACCTAGTCAACAAGAAACAATATGTATGAAGAGCAATAATATAATATAAAGAGGGAGGGATGACCAAATAGTCAAACCATGAAGAAAAAGGGACAAGGTAATTCTTCAAGTCCCCTTGTCCGCTTGAATGCGCTCTTGTAGTATGGCGGACAGCGTAGGACAAGATTACGCTAGTAGTATAGGAGGGTAGACCTCGGACAAAATCCGTTTTGTCCGAGGTCTACCCTCCCTGAGTGCCATTTTGTCCGAGGTCTACCCTCCCTGAGTGCCATTTTGTCCGAGGTCTACCCTCCCGGGGAGACAAAAGACCGGTCAAAATATCAAACCGGAAGTAGATGTCCGCTTTTTCTGCCCCCCCTCCTCACACCACTGCAAAAATGTAAAAACAAAAGAGGAAACCGGAAGTGGAATTCCTAGCAAAGAATGGTGTGTCACCATGTTTTGTTCGGGTTGATCCTGCGTTTTGATTGGTCGAGACGTTTTCCAGCCAAAAATTTGAATTGAAAACGTATGACACCACAGACTGACTCGGGGAAAAAGAAGGTGTGCCACCATCTTCACTCGCTTTGGTCTTTGGTCTTTCTCTATCACCGTGTTGGACTTAGTCTTTTTTTTCGTCTTTTTGTTCGTTTCGAACTTTCTCTATCACCGTCGGACTTAGTCTTTTTTCCCGTCTTTTGTTCGTCTTAACCTTTCTCTATCAACGTTGGACTTAGTCTTTTTTCCACGATATGGGTTATTTCTCCTTCCTCAGCTTGGTTATAGCATAACCTTACCATACAAACATCGTGTTGGGCTTAGTCTTTTTTCCCCGTCTTTTGTTCGTCTATCTTTCTCTACCACCGTTGGACTTAGTCTTTTTTCTCCGTCTTTGTTCGTCTTAACCTTTCTCTATCAATGTTGGACTTAGTCTTTTTTTTCCACGATATGGGTTATTTTCCCCTACTTACGCTGGGTCAGGTAGAGAGTATCGTTGGACTTAGTCTTTTTTCTCCGTCTTTATTCGCCTCAATCTTTCTCTATCACCGTGTTGGACTTAGTCTTTTTTTCCACGACATGGCTCTCAAGAAAAGACCGGTCGAAATGTCAAACCAGAAGTAGATGTCCGCCATCTTTGACGCGGCTGGGGTCCTTTTTATCCATGGTCTGTGAAAAGGGGCCTTAATGCATCTGCGCGCACGGATCGTAATGATATGGTTCGGCAGAGATTATCGTTGGACTTAGGCTTTTTTCCACGATATGGGTTATACTCCCTTCTCATAGTGGTTCAGGCAGAGACCCTCGTTGGACTTAGTCTTTTTTTCTCCGTCTTCGTTCGCCTCAGGCTTTCTCTACCAGTGTTGAACTTAGTCTTTTTTCCACAATATGGACTATATTCTCTACTTACGCTGGGTCAGGCAGAGAGTATAGTTGGACTTAGTCTTTTTCCGTCTTTATTCGCCTCAATCTTTCTCTATCACCGTGTTGGATTTAGGCTTTTTCTCTGTCATCGTTGGACTTAGTCTTTTTTCTCCATTTTTGTTCGTCTTAACCTTTCTCTATCAACGTTGGACTTAGTCTTTTTTTCCACGATATGGGTTATTTCCCCTCCTCAGCTTGGTTATAGCATAATCTTACCATACAAACATCGTGTTGGGCTTAACCTTTTTTGAGTTAATTTGAATTGAAGTATATCGTTTGGAATCTAACTCTTGGAATGGTACTCAGTCGTAAAATTGACAAGTCTCGAAGATAGGACTTTCTGGAATGAATGTTAGCTCTGAAAAGAGCTGTTTTTTTACCATTCTCTGGGTTGGAATTAAATTAATCATCCGAGCAAGTTAATTCCAAAAATCAGAGAAAGATAGAGGATTCTAAACCTTCTCATCATCAACTCATTGGTTGGCTGATATCACAGACTCCCCAAAGATTGGATCATCAATTGGTATAACCCAAAGATCGGGGTAGAAATTAGGTGCTGGGTTCTGGGTATAGGGGTTACCCCCTTGTCTTACAGAGAACTCAGCCGATGTCTTTGTCTTTTGACGTTTTCTCTTCTCCTCGTTCCTTTGGCTTTTACCAAATAGTCCACAGCAGAATCTGAACAAACCCATCGTGGAAATGAAATGGTATATAGAGAAATTTGGTGGTTTTATAGCTTGGTGGAGGGATTGACCTACTTTTCGTCTTGGAATTAAGAGTACGAACGTGGGCGAGACCATGTAGATAGAACATAACGTACTGTAAAAATTCATTCACATAGAATGTTATGATCTATCTACATTTTTTCCAAGACTGATATTTTGTGGAGGGATTATCTTTGTGGAAAAAAGAATGAAAAAACACCATTTAAACAGTATAACTTTTATTTGAACAGAACTGAACAATGAACTGAGCAATGAACATATTTACAACAAACACATAGATAAAAGAACTATTATACATTTATATACTATTTGTGGGGAAAAAGTCTCTGAGCTTTATTGAATAGAATTCCATACTGCTGATTGAACCATAACACTACATCTCGATCGTTTCGTCGATGTTCCGTTGAGAGGAATTTCTGTTGAAGATATTTCTGTATGTTGTATGCTCTGGCAGTAGCATCCAATACGAAGATACAGTAAAATCCGCAAACTTTCCCCTGTGGACTCTGAAGAGTTTGTCGATTGTATCTCCACGAATAAGAATGATTGTCTAAAAAGTTAATGATTTCTGGCTCAAGTGGTGGTAGTCCGTAGGGATCAAAGTATAGTACATTGCCATTATTGTTGAATATCACGGCTACCCAGTGTTCTCCTGGACCGGTTGATTTCTCTGTGTTCACAATGTAGGCTTTCACATGATCGGGTTTTTGTCGAGGTAACTGATCTTTTGCACAGACTTTTGCCTGTAGATTTTTTATCCATGTCCCGTGATCCAATATGTATTGAATTTCAGAAGTATACATTTTTTTCTAATCACTTTCTTCCCAGGATTGTTTTACTTTGTCACACCAGTATTGTAACCACGACTCCGTGAATTCAGATAAAATGTTTTGTTTTATATTTCGCCATAATCTGTAGGCTTCCACATAGTCACTTTCATCGAGTTTCATTTCTATGAGTTCAGGATACCATTTTTCCATGATTTCGTATGGATTTAATTCCATCATGGCTTTTTCTATGAACATATCTGTATGTTCTTGTCTATCCTTGAATAAACACAGTTCATGCTGTGTTTGACTGGGATGATCCACTTGACATCCGTAACACTGGTTGGTAACTTCACTGACAATAAGATTTTTTAATTTTTCAGTCATATGTTTTTCGAAGCTATTATGAATGTCATTTTTCCGAGTAGAGATGCACTTCGACACGGAATATTTCACTTTTTCTGCTTCTTCTCTAAGTGTTATAGCAAATCTGAGTCCCAACATTGTTTTTTGGTTCTTTAGTCCTGTAGATAGTCCTGAAAAGGACTGTTTTTTCAATAGTTCTGAAAAGAACTATCGTTTTCGATATTATATTCCTTAGTCCTGAAAAGGACTGTTTTTGTGAAAGCTATCTTTTGATCAGAGAGTTTCTGTTGATTTTTCCAGGATTAATAATCTGTGATAACTTCTCTCAAACTGTTGATTTCAATCTGATTGTCAAATTCAGCAAAAACAATAACGTTGATAGCTGCTGCCAGAGCTTGAGCAAACTGAAGTTCAATTCGAAGATTTCCAGTTTTTATAGGATGAAGTTGTCCTTCTTCACTACCTTGATCCGCTGTCAAATCGTATCCCCACAAACAGTATCCACCAGCATAGTCTTCTTTACCAATATTAAATGATTTATTAAGTGCTAAAGATGAGTTAGCCTGATACAATGATAAAAATGATTTCAAATACAATCCTGCTTCAAAGTTAGGTTCAAAGGGTCTGTTATGAATACCGTGACCATTACATGATACATCAATTTTTGATAGATTAAAATGATGAAAGAAAAATGGATTTCTACCATAATCCCCATTATAATCAGTATTTGCTACCATTGCAATGAAAATGCGTTTTGGAAGTTGTCCTTGAAACAAATGATCTTCAACTTTAGACTGAAGGCCTGTAGAAATGGTAAAAGTTTTTACTTCAACCCTACGAATAGGGATTTTCATGTTTTGCTGAGCAATAACATGATTTAGATCATTTGCAACAACAGGCAACAATTCGACATTTCGCACATGAAGACTGACTGTTTCCAATACAATTTTTGAAGCTGGTGCACCACCACCTCCTGTGAGACAAAAGTTTACCGAAGATCTGTTTAATCTAAGTCTGATTTCAATACCATTAGGTAAATATTTTTCTTGTTGAAATAGATCAAGATGCAAGCGTCCAAAAAGTTCGGCAGTTCTACTTTGTGCAATTTCACCCATTCTTTCTTTTAACCCTGCATTATCTCCATCATGGTTGAGTGAATTGAAATGACCAGTGGTGTCTTCAGTCCAAAGATCACCAGCTTTCAAATGCGTAGTCTTGCTGTCAGAATTATATGACATAAGATTTTCAATATATGCTCTGTATGGATAGGTGTCTGAATTGCTGGTGATTAGTTTATTATTTAGATACAAATCGACACTGCTAAACAAACTGTGTAGGAAGTTGTTTACAGGGGCCACATTTGCATTGGCAAGTAAATTGCCACCGTCAGCTTGAACGACTTTGTATTTGACATACAAATACGATTGTGACAAATCTGTCCAATGTTCGGTTTGAGGTGGTATGATGAATTCTATCGGTGCATTGTTTGCCAAAGACGATATTGGGAAATGTTCAATCCATTGACTTTCTTGCATCGTTGTCATTGTAGGTGGTACAGAAAGAACATCGAGTTCTGACTTACTGCATTCACAGGACCCACTTTGCATCATTTTTATATAATTTAAGTAGATGAATTCAATATATGAATCAATTATATTAATCAAATATATCAAGAGGTCGTCTGTCTCTTTGTCTTATGATCTTACCACTGTGAAGGCGGTAGGGGGAATGACGTGGTTTTCGTGATTTTCTTTTATTTATCCCTGGTATTAGCTTTTCTGCTAGATCATGAATGGCTTGTTTTCCCCGTGAAATTACAACTTTTTTGGGGTTTTCACCACGTAAAAGGATATCTTCTACTACGCCTATTCCTTGTTTGAGTCCTTCTTTTTTCACGGCATTAAAACCAGATTTAATCAACGGTTTAAGCAATGGAGTCACTACTTTAATTGCCGATTTAAATAGCGAACCTAACCCATAACCATACTGATGTTTTACACCACGATAAACTGGTAGCATTTTTTAAAAATGATTTTCAACGATTTTCAATGATTGTCAGTTGAACGTTGTCTGAAATGTAGCTTCACTATTGTCTTACCAGTAATGAAATGAACCGGTATACCTAAATCCCCTGTTATTTGAATGTGAATATGATCGAAATCGGATTTCGAAACGGGAATATAATGCGGTATTGTAATTTCATGATTGGTATGTTGAGAACCACAACCATTTTCAACCAAATCGGATGTTTTGAAAGGCAGAACACGAAGTATGGGAGCAAGTGTATCACCCACTATAGTGTGTTCAGCAATATCTGAATAAATATACAGATGATTATAGCCAGCATCAATGTTTGGATTGTATTTAAAGTATTTGAAAATATTTTTACCATGAAAAATTGTATCATGTTTGAATTCTGGTGATCCACCCAGTTTTAAAAACAGGGATGGATGTAATTTGAGTCCTGATTTTATAATATTATCAAATGTAATTTTCGGACGTTTGGTTGAAGGTGAATAAGTGATGTGCAGACCCGACGAATTCTTACGAAGAGCAGGCCCTATAGCGGTTTGAACCACATCATTGATCGTGTCTATAAGATGAGCAGGTGAAGTGTAATTCCCGGATGGAAAGGTAAATCGAATTCCCCATTTTATTATATCACCTCCACTATTTTGTCTTAATATATTTATTTTCATATTATCTCCTCTTTTGTCTATCTGTGATATTAATTTGACTAAGTCCTTATCCGTTGTTATAAGATCGAACTGTGCTTCTTCTTCACTTATGTTTAAGAACTGAGAGGGAGTAATAAGTTGAACTAATGCGACTTCCCAAGTTTCCTTGTCAATATGAACTGTCTTTGGTAAATGAACCTTAAAACAACATTGGGTGTTGTTCGGATAAAGATCCATGGAACTATCGCTGGGTAGAGTGAGATAAAACGAATTCATTTTTTACTATCAGGCCACCCTGACTGCTTTTGTTCTGATCTGCTGAATTTTAACCCTGGTGATGGAAGAATATATCCAAGTGAGCTGCTTAACAGGATCAGCCACAATTCACGATCTTGACTTTGAATACTTAAATGTACTATTGAGGTTGCAATAATTGCATAAATGACTAAAATCTGTGAAATATAGGTAAACTGATTCTTTGGGACACGATTTCCACAGCAATTGTAGTTCTTACTGATACTACTGCTACTACTGCTATCGAAGTTTTCTATTCCGAACTTTTCTTCTATTCCAGACTTTTCTGTTCCACACTCGATGTTTGACTGTGGATTCATTATGAATGTACTGACTTTTTATAACTTTTTTCTTAAGTTATAAGATTTTTATAAGAAAAGATGTTTTCAAAACACTAAAATAGGATTACACCAAATAGGATTCTGGTATCCAACTTTGAAATTTTTTTGGATAACCTTTCCAGTTGACTTTTATTTCTTTGATTAATTTTTTACCCTTACGTCTTGTACGTCTATCAAGAACTGAGTCAATCTCATAAATATCATCATCTTTTATTAATTGAAGTTCATATTCATAATAAGTTCCTAAAATCTGTTCTCCCAGTAGATCTTTTACTTTATAGGTAATAGGTGAAAATGTTTTGTTGACATGGCTGATTTCAAATATTTCTTGCGTCCAATTCGGTAAATAGCCCTTATCAAATGTACGTTTTGTTTTATTGATTCGAACATGATCTCCAATTTTGAATTTCGGCTTTTTCATCATTACATTTGTCGGTAATTGAGAATACAGATTTCTTGAAATCTCTGCCTCATTGGATTTTGTTACCATTACAGGAGATGTTTTTATACTTCTGTGAAAAGTATGGTTGTAATTCTTAACTAAAGAATTCAATACGTCAATGTAACGTCTTGTTTTCTTGTACGTAAAGTATTTCCACATTCTCGTTTTCAAAGTTCGTTGAAATCTTTCAACAATGCTTGCTTTTGTCTCTGGGTTTTCAGTGGTGAAAAAATGAATCTGATTCTTTTTCAAGTAGTCTTGAAACGATTTGTTTTTGAATTCCGAACCTTTGTCTGTTTGAAGCGCTAAAGGTTTTCGTTTTGATTTCTGAACGATAGATTGAAATGCTTTGATTAAAGTTTTACCCGTTTTGTCTGGAATAGGGATAACCCATGAAAATCTCGAAAACACATCAATCACACAAAGTAAATATTTCTTGTTATTATTTTGTTTTGCTAAATGTTGCATGTTAGCCAAATCAGCCTGCCATTGATAATCTATACCACCTACAATAGTTTTTCGTCTTTTGAAACGACGACGAATCGGTTTGTGTAAGGTGTAGGTGGATTCACCCTGTAACCATTCTTGAACATCTTTGTATCTTATTCCTTTCAAAACAGATTTCGCAGCGTGATACAATTGCTTTACTCCACTAAATGCTACAGTACTTTTAGGATCATAAAACAACTTTCTTAGCACGTAATCAAGTTTTGACTTTACCATGCCTCCCATGACTGAAGTGTTTTACGACTCGGAGTCTTTTTTATAGACTTTGGTGGAGTTAGCAGTTCTTTAACATAGAATTGCTTCAATCGTTCTCTTTCTTCAGGTTTCATGTATGGAGATTTTTCTTTTATTCTTTTCATACTTCTTTTTATAGGAGTTAACTTAGTACTTTTTCGTACACTTTTTGGTGTGTGAAATAAGTAATCGGAATCTCCATAGGATTCTGCATGGGAATCTTCATCTTCGCTCAATGATTTACTCAGTGATTTATCATGGACTTTTTGTATCCATTTCCATCTGTTCAAATTACCAATAACTTCTTGAGGTATATTACTTTCATGTAATGCCTTTGAAAATGTTTTCCATCCTCTGGGCTCAATGCCTTTTCTTTGACGTATCGCATCATTGACAAGATCAATAATATTGGAGCCATGGATGCGTGTACCTTTATATGATACCACCCCATGTTCGTCCCAAGTTAAATTATCGTTGTCTTTTATCATACTCAAAAGTAACTCAGCTTTTCTTTTCATGGTTTTTGGTACACTTTGCAAAATTCGATCATACAAGGCAACAGATTGCAGGCCAACAGATGCTGATTCCTGTGCACTATCATCGGTTTTTGGAAGAAAATTGATCGAAGTTGGTTTTGTTTTCTGAAGCGAATTTTGTAACTTAATCAAAGTTTCGCCATATCTTTGAGCCTTTTCTGTTTCTGACAGATCGGTACTTTGTAAAATCTGACTCATATCTTGTCGAAGATGTGATGCATCTGCAACTTGTGGATTAGGTGGTAAACGAGGTTTTTGAGCTTGTTCGGCTTTCCATCGTTTCATGTTTTCTAAGACCTGGTAAGGTACGATAACCATTTTTCTAACAGACATGATTTTTTATTTATAAGATTTTTATCTACAAGATTTTTATCTATAAGATTTTTTTCATTGAAAATGTTTTCATCTACAAGATTTTTTTTATCTACAAGGCTTTTAGAGCTCCTCCTATTCCTCCGATAACGGCTTTTCCTAACAAAGGTAATAATGCAGGTGCAAGCAATGAAAGAAATCCACCTTTTTGATTTAAAATTTGTTTTTTATCTTTTACAGAGACTGATTTTGAAGCTAAACGTCTGAGATGTTGTCGGCTTGAATACAACTTCTTCTTCTGATCTGGTGATAAATGTACATTGCCTTTTAAAACATTATGACAGCATTCCGATATACACCTTATCGCTTCTGAGGGTGAATCTTTGACAAGCTTTTTACGTATTTTTGGTGTAGCCTGTATCATGGCCATAACCATTGAGCCGTGTTTTTTTATCAGAGGTCTTTTCTTCATGTTGACTTTATCACTATTTCACATCAAATGAAAATAAAAGTTCCATGTCACTATCATTTATACCTGATGTTTTATCATACTGTCTTTTTTTACAAAAGAAAACTACGAATCGGAATCAGTGAGTTCTTCATCCTCGCTTTCTTCTACATCTGACCCTCTGTCGGGCAGAGGAATGGTTCTTCCACCACCAAGATGAATCAGACGCTTGTCATAGTCAACACGATATTTTCCTGTATCAAGGTTATATTGGATTATATCCCCAAACAGTCGATCTTCTGCCTTTCTACCTTTTTTATATTTAGCTAATGTATTTGGAGACCATGAGGTGGATGGAATGGATTGAAACTTCAATTTTTTCCCTGGTTCTATAAATTGTGAATACTTTGTTCTGAGTTTTTGCATTCTTTCACTTAATAGTTCCTTTCTGGATTTCGGATAGCGTTGATGTTCTGAAATGGTACTTCCTACAGGCCTTCGCATAGTAACAAATCTTTCATCAATCATAGGCGGCGGGGTGGTAGTTCTTGCATCAATTATAGGTGGTGAGGTGATGGCTCTTTCATCAATCACAGGTGGTGAGGTGATAGTTCTTGCATGCGTTTTCGGGGTCTTTCTCTTCTTTGGAGATTTTTTCTTCTTTGGAGACTTTTTCTTCCTTGGAGATTTTTTCTTCTTTGGAGATTTCCTTTTTCG
This sequence comes from Tridacna gigas, assembly GCA_945859785.2. Taxonomy (NCBI): domain Eukaryota; kingdom Metazoa; phylum Mollusca; class Bivalvia; order Cardiida; family Cardiidae; genus Tridacna; species Tridacna gigas. The sequence continues at coordinate 105,650,199 of OX244028.2, forward strand.
CGGAGCATGTTTTCGAGGTTGCCTTTCACCCCCAAATTTCCTAACGGTTTTAGTTCCATCCCATCTCAGTAAACTTCTGATAATAACACCACCTAGAAATCCACCACCTCCAGGTTTTAAAATAATTCTACGTTTAATTTCCTCATCAATATTCGGATCTGCTAACTGCTCGATATCTGCTCTATGTTTTGTCATATATGTGGTGGTTTGTTTTGGTAATTTGATTTTATCTTCAAGGATGTTTTGTGCTGCCAACGTAAACCATTTTAAAATTTCTTTTAATCCTGCTTTCAACACAGATTCTCTTTCATATCTATTGGTTTGTTGACTTAAATTTCGCAAAGCAGCTAAAATTGAAGTTGGTGTGGTTGGTAAAGCCATGTTTACTCACTGTCGTCTATTGATAGAATGACAATATAAATTAAAATGAAGTCATTTTTATTTTTAAAAAAAACATTATAACGATTAAGCAGGGGAATAAACGGTTGGACCTCTTTCGTCTTCTTCATAACGATGAAATATATCTGTTCGCAGTCTTAATTCTTTATTTGTTCGTGAATGGAAATCGATGACAAGATATCCATGATCCATCGATGTAGCGTCATCATAAGCAGACAGTAAATGTGGAGCTTGCATTTGGTGAGCTAGTGTTTTAATCTGATTTTTATCTCGCTCATTTCGAAATAAAATCATGTATCTTGAATTAAGACTGATGGTTCGACTCGATTTCGATTGTTGAAACATATTTTGTGTGATATAAATCACGGTTGCATTACGATGATGTCCTTTTCTTGTAAACCAAAGTTTAATTTTTTCCTCATCTTTTTCACCCAGCATATCATCAAAGACGATTAAATGCGGTATAGATACATCGCTGACAAGCTCGTTTTCATCGTCAGGAATTCCTTCCACGAATTTTATTAATTCAAACTGCAAATTGAATTTCTCATGCATAAGATTGTAAGCATACTGCCATTCTTTGTAACACCAGACAACTCTTTCAGGAACGATATTGAACAAATCTTCTCGATAGTCAATTAATTTATGAACAAAGACTGTCTTTCCACAACCACTCGGACCTGTGATGAAAATATTACAAGGATGTTGAAATAAAATAGCTTGTGCATCCACCTCCATGATTTCTTTACTTTTCTCTTTAAGGATTAATAATAAAATGACAACATAAATAACGATGAAAGCATTTTTATTCAAACATTTCTTCCAAAAAAAGATTAGTCTTGGAAATTGTAGATAGATCATAACATTCTATGTGAATGAATTTTTACAGTACGTTATGTTCTATCTACATGCTCACCTACCGTTCGTACTCTTAATTCAAAGACAAAGCAGGTCAATCCCTCCACTAAGCTATAAAAATCCAGTGAACTTTTCCTATATTCATTCATCTCTCGTTTCTCGAGTAGTGCAAATAAATTATAAAGTATACCAAGACGAGAAAAAATCAAATATGGAGCAGGTAATTTTTCAATTTTTAAAAAATCTTGCAGAGAGAGAAAAATCTTTTTTGGGCGATAGAAAAAATTTTTACGATTAAAAAAATCTTGCAGAGAGAAAAAACATTTTTATCGATAGAAAAATTTTTTCAAAAAATCTTACAGAGAAAAATTTTTTCAAATAAAAAATCTTACAGTCAAATTTTTTCGATAGAGAAAATTTTTTACGCTTAAAAATTTCGGATAAAAATTTTCGGATAAAAATTTTTTACAATTTAAAAAAAGTTTTGCAGATTAAAAACTAGGGTCGAATAAAACTAGGGAGGAATAAATCTAAGATCGGGTAAGTGTAGACGAACTGATTTCCGGGAAATGCCGGAAAAAACCCACACTCAGATCATATAATCAGGCAATGTCTAAAGATCATACTGCTAGGAGCCAAAGAAAAGACTAAGCCCAACGGTGATAGAGAAAGGCTGAGGCGAACAAAAGACGGAAAAAGACTAAGTCCAACGATACTCTCTGTCTGACCCAGCGTAAGTAGGGAATATAGTCCATATCGTGGAAAAAAGACTAAGTTCAACGGTGATAGAGAAAGCCTGAGGCGAACGAAGACTGAGAAAAAAGACTAAGTCCAACGATCCTCTCTGCCTGACCCAGCGTAAGTAGGGATATAGTCCATATCGTGGAAAAAAGACTAAGTTCAACGGTTATAGAAGAATGAGGTGAATAAAGACGGAAAAAAGACTAAGTCCAACGATGATCTCTGCCTGAACCAGCATGAGGAGGGGAAAATAACCCATATCGTGGAAAAAAGACTAAGTTCAACGGTGATAGAGAAAGGCTGAGGCGAACAAAAGACGGGAAAAAAGACTAAGTCCGACGATGGTATTTGCCTGAGCCAAGCTGAAGAGGGGAAATAACCCATATCGTGGGAAAAAAGACTAAGTCCAACGGTAATAGAGAAAGATTGAGGCGAACGAAGACGGAGAAAAAAGACTAAGTCCAACGATGCCAGAGAAAAGCCTAAGTCAAACGATAGTGTCTGCCTGAACCATATCATTACGACCCGTGCACGTGCGCGCAGATGCATTAAGACCCCTTTTCACAGACCACGGTTTAAAAAAAGGATCCCTGCCTCGTCAAAGATGGTGAACATCTATCTCCGATGAAGAAAAAAGACTAAGTCCAAAGATAGTCTCTGCCGTACCATATCATTACGATCCGTGCACGTGCGCGCAGATGCATTAAGACCCCCTTTTCACAGACCACGGTTTAAAAAAAGGATCCCTGCCGCGTCAAAGATGGTGAACATCTATCTCCGATGAAGAAAAAAGACTAAGTCCAACGATAGTCTCTGCCGAACCATATCATTACGATCCGTGCGCGCGTGCGCGCAGATGCATTAAGACCCCTTTTCACAGAGATAGTTAAAAAGGGGCTCTGACCGTGGCATGGGGGGGCAGAAAAAGCGGACATCTACTTCCGGTTTGATATTTTGACCGGTCTTTTGTCTCCCCGGGAGGGTAGACCTCGGACAAAATGGCACTCAGGGAGGGTAGACCTCGGACAAAATGGCACTCAGGGAGGGTAGACCTCGGACAAAACGGATTTTGTCCGAGGTCTACCCTCCTATACTACTTACGCTGCACTCAAAGTCCGGTCCGATCACAGGTCCACACTTTCCTATACTTTGGGTGCTGAGAGTGTAGGCCAAGATCAGGCCGAACTCAAAGTTCAGTCTGATCACAGGTCTGCACCTTCGAATACATTGTGGTTTTAAAAGTGAAAGACATACAATTCGGGTTTACAGTACATATATTATCGGAAAGAAAGACAAGGCAGCCTCCTTTCATTAAAGGTATGCATATAAAAAGATAAAAAGATAAATTTATACAGCTAAGATTCTACTACATGGAATCAATAAAACGCAATGAAATATTTCTCAATGAAAAAAAAAAAACTTCATTAAGAATGAAAGAAGAGTTAAGTATGTTGAGCATTTTTCATGGCACCCATTTACCTGTATTTTCATTCTTTGTAATATCAAATCAAATCAAATCATTTATTGTAAATAAAGGCCATCAGCCCATAATACATATATAAGGATTAAAAACACACGTACAAGAGTCGTGTAACAGAGAGTCATCGTCGTTATTATCATTGTATTTCTATGCTACCAGATCATCATCATCGTCATCATCATCATCATCATCATATCAATAGGTGTGAACAATTTTATTAATGTACAGATAAGCGTAGCCCATTTCATACATTTTCATTTAGCCCTATTCTATACTTTCAGTATTCAAAAATTAGTCCCATTGTAATGCGGCCTTAGAGTGGAATGTACACTGTATTTCCCACCCCACCTCTTAGACTTATGTAGCAAACAATGATGCGTGTACCTTCTATAACCCTTTAATCTAGTGCTTTAACCCTTTACCGCACAATGCCGCCTTTTGACGCCCCTGGAAAAGAAGCCTTTTGAAAACATTGTGGGAAAAGGAGAAAATGCTGGTAACCAGCATTTTCTCCTTTTCCCACAATGTTTTCTACCGTATCAAAGAAAAATTGCACCATTTGGGCCACATTGAAATTGTCGTCTGCAAATGCTTTCAATTTGGACAAGGCTAAAATTTTGTCGTCTGGTATAGGGTTAACGACCCTGAGGAAGAGGCCTTTTGAAAACATTATGGGAGAAGGAGAAAATGCTGGTAACCAGCATTTTCTCCTTTTCCCACAATGTTTTCTATCCTATCAAAGACAAAGCTCACCACTTCAGCAATATTTAATTTGTCTTCTGGAAAGGCTTTCAATTTGGGCAAGTCTAAAATATTGTCTTTTGGTGAGGGGTCCAGGCTTAGTACAGCATCTCTTACTCTCTCTCTCATTCCCGTATTTCGATGTTATTGCCTCAAAAACAACTGCTCCTTTTGCCACGTATATCATTCAAAAAGACATCCTCATTTTCTGCTAATCAGTACCAGTATTTCTCACTTGTTTCATGCACGTTTACTAGTCGGTGGCATGACCTAAAAATAGCTCGGACAAGGGCTGACAAACGACATACAAAAAGTGTCGAGCAGGTGAAAAAGGTTTATTTACCTTTTGTAACAGGTGAATCTTCCGTCAACTTTTGACCCCCGGTTTTCTACACAAAAGAGTTGCCGGCTATGGACCTATATATTAATTAAACTATTTGGTTGTGTGTCAGGCATGTGTATGGGTAAAAGTGAGAGTTAAGGATAGCAGTAGAGAGAGAGAGAGAGAGAAAGAGAGAAAGAAAGGGTAAAGGAGAAGGAAGAGGAAAGCGAGTTTTTTTATTCGTTTGTTTTTATGGTGTTTATCAACATTATTTCAGTTATATCGCGGCAACCAGTGCACCTATCCATGCTTCTTGAATTTCTTTACCAGTACTTCGCAAAATATTCTTTCCATATCACAGGCTGCTTTTCATAACATAACCACCATCTAAGCAATGATGAGAGAGAGAGAGAGAGAGAGAGAGAGAGTTATCGACTTATTTTTGAAATTTCAAAGATTTCCGGGAAATGTGGTTATTGTGGCGCCGCATGAGCGGCGGCACTATATTTTTATTCGGTTTTGTAAAGTGCCTATGGAGGCAGCCATATTGAACTGGTTCCATGCTTTGTTTTAACATCCACCTATATCTACTGTACTTTGATTACCAGATCGGGGTCCATAATAACTTTTTTATTTATTTGTGGGGATTTTTTTTTTTTGTTTTTGTATATTGCACTTTCATTGTTAGATGGATAAAAACACGGATCGTAGACATATCAACATTTTCCTTTCGAAAAATAAAAAATGCATTTCGAATAATAACTCACGTGATCAAAAATTATCTGTCACAAATTTTCGAAGCCACCATTTTAAATATCTTACGCTGGAAAAGGTTAAGAGGCATTTTCAAGCTCTTTGACCCTAGAGCACCCTATGTGAGTAGTATAGGAGGGTAGACCTCGGACAGTGTCCGAGGTCTACCCTCCCTGAGTGCCATTTTGCCCCATTTTGTCCGAGGTCTACCCTCCCTGAGTGCCATTTTGTCCGAGGTCTACCCTCCCTGGGAGGCAAAAGACCGGTCAAAATGTCAAACCGGAAGTAGATGTCCGCCATCTTTGACGCGGCTGGGGGTCTTTTTTAACCATGGTCTGTGAAAAGGGGTCTTAATGCATCTGCGCGCGCACGCGCGCACGGATCGTAATGATATGGTTCGGCAGAGACTATCGTTGGACTTAGTCTTTTTTCTTCATCAGAGATAAATGTTCACCATCTTTGACGCGGCAGGGATCCTTTTTTAACCATGGTCTGTGAAAAGGGGACTTAATGCATCTGCACGCACGCGTACGGGTCGTAATGATATGGTTCGGTAGAGACTATCGTTGGACTTACTCTCAAAAGACCGGTCAAATTGTCAAAACGGAGGTAAATGTTCACTATCTTTTGACGCGGCTGGGATCCTTTTTTAACCATGGTCTGTGAAAAGGGGACTTAATGCATCTGCACGCACGTGCGCACGGGTCGTAATGACATGGTTCAGGCAGACACTATCGTTTGACTTAGGCTTTTCTCTGTCATCGTTGGACTTAGTCTTTTTTCCGTCCTCGTTCACCTCAGGCTTTCTCTATCACTGTTGGACTTAGTCTTTTTTCCACGATATGGGTTATATACCCCTCCTTACGCTGGTTCAGGCAGAGACCCTTCGTTGGACTTAGTCTTTTTTTGGAGGGTTGTTCTTTCTCTCTATCACCGTTGGACTTAGTCTTTTTTTCCACGATATGGGTTATTTTCCCTCCTCAGCTTGGTTCAGGCAAACACTATCGTTTGACTTAGGCTTTTCTCTGTTATCGTTGGACTTAGTCTTTTTTCCGTCTTCGTTCACCTCAGGTTTTCTCTATCACCGTCGGACTTAGTCTTTTTTCCACGGTATGGATTATATCCCCTTCTCATACTGGTTCAGGTAGAGAGCATCGTTGAACTTAGTCTTTTTTTCTCCGTCTTTATTCGTCTCAATCTTTCTCTATCACCGTTGGACTTAGTCTTTTCTTTGGCTCCTAGCAATATGATCTTTAGACATTACCTAACTATATGATCTGAGTGTGGGTTTTTTCCGACATTTCCCGGAAATCAGTTCGTCTAGACTTACCCGATCTTAGATTTATTCGTCCCTAGTTTTATTCGTCCCTATTTTTAATCTGCAAAAAACTTTTTTAAATTGTAAAAATTTTTTTATCCGAAATTTTTTCTATGATAAAAAATTTTTAAGCGTAAAAGTTTTTTCTATTGCTAAAATTTTCTCTGTAAGATTTTTTGAAAAAATTTTTCTCTGCAAGATTTTTTATTTGAAAAAATTTTTCTATCGATAAAAAAGTTTTTTCTCTCTGCAAGATTTTTTAATCTAAAAGTTTTTCCTCTCTGCAAGATTTTTTAAAATTGAAAAATTAGCTGCTCCATATTTGATTTTTTCTCGTCTTGGTATACTTTATAATTTATTTGCACTACTCGAGAAACGAGAGATGAATGATTATAGGAAAAGTTCACTGGATTTTTATAGCTTAGTGGAGGGATTGACCTGCTTTTGTCTTTGAATTAAGAGTACGAACGGTAGGTGAGCATGTAGATAGAACATAACGTACTGTTTGACTTAGTCTTTTTTTCCACGATATGGGTTATTTTCCCATCTCAGGTTGGTTCAGGTAGAGAGTATCGTTGGACTTAGTCTTTTTTTCCGTCTTTGTTCGCCTCAATCTTTCTCTATCACCATTGGACTTAGTCTTTTCTTCGGTTTCTAGTTGTATGATCTTTAGATATTTGTCTGACGAACTCAGTCTTTTTTAAAAACTAGTTTTAGGGGATAAAGATCGTATTGATTTGTAACTTGACTATAAGATCTGAGAGCTGAGGTGATGTATAGCACTATTTATCGATTTGATTGAATTAGTCAGACAAGATTTGACACCTTTATGCTATATGCTATCTTCTGAGTTGGTCAGAGATGGGTTATAGCATAAATCCTTACCATACAAGCATCGTGTTGGGCTTAACCTTTTTTTGAGTTAATTCGACTTGAAGTATATCGTTTGGAATGTAACTCTTGGGATGCTACTCAGTCGTAAAATTGACAAGTCTCGAAGATAGGACTTTCTGGGCTGAATGTTAGCTCTGAAAAGAGCTGTTTTTTACCATTCTCTGGATTGGAATTAAATTAATCATCCGAGCAAGTTAATTCCAAAATCAGAGAAAGATAGAGGATTCTAAACCTCCTCATCATCACCTCATTGGTTGGTTGATATCACAGACTCCCCAAAGATTGGATCATCAGTTGGCATAACCCAAAGATCGGGGTAGAAATTATGTGTTGGGTTCTGAGTATAGGGGTTATACCCTTGTCTTGCAGAGAACCCAGCCGACGTCTTTGTCTTTTGACGTTTTCTCTTCTCCTCGTTACTTCGACTTTTACCAAATAGTCCACAGCAGAATCTGAACAAACCCATAATGGAAATGAAATGGTCTATAGAGAAATTTGCTGGTTTTATAGCTTGGTGGAGGGATTGACCTACTTTTGTCTTGGAATTAAGAGTACGAACGTGGACGAGACCATGTAGATAGAACATAACGTACTGTAAAAATTCATTCACATAGAATGTTATGATCTATCTACATTTTTTCCAAGACTGATATTTTGTGGAGAAATTATCTTTGTGGAAAAAAGCATGAAAAAAAAAACACCATTTTAACAGTATAACTTTTATTTGAACATAACTGAACAATGAACTGAGCAATGAACATATTTACAACAAACACATAGATAAAAGAACTATTATACATTTATATACTATTTGTGGGGAGAAAGTCTCTGAGCTTTATCGAATAGAATTCCATACTGCTGATTGAACCATAACACTACATCTCGATCGTTTCGTCGATGTTCCGTTGAGAGGAATTTCTGTTGAAGATATTTCTGTATGTTGTATCCTCTGGCAGCAGCATCCAATACGAAGATACAGTAAAATCCGCAAACTTTTCCCTGTGGACTCTGAAGAGTTTGTCGATTGTATCTCCACGAATAAGAATGATTGTCTAAAAAGTTAATGATTTCTGGCTCAAGTGGTGGTAGTCCGTAGGGATCAAAGTATAGTACATCACCATTATTGTTGAATATCACGGCTACCCAATGTTCTCCTGGACCGGTTGATTTCTCTGTGTTCACAATGTAGGCTTTCACATGATTGGGTTTTTGTCGAGGTAGCTGGTCTTTTGCACAGACTTTTGCCTGTAGATTTTTTATCCATGTTCCGTGATCCAATATGTACTGAATTTCAGAAGTATACATTTTTCTAATCACTTTCTTCCCAGGATTGTTTTACTTTGTCACACCAGTATTGTAACCACGACTCCGTGAATTCAGATAAAATGTTTTGTTTTATATTTCGCCATAATCTGTAGGCTTCCACATAGTCACTTTCATCGAGTTTCATTTCTATGAGTTCAGGATACCATTTCTCCATGATTTCGTATGGATTTAATTCCATCATGGCTTTTTCTATGAACATATCTGTATGTTCTTGTCTATCCTTGAATAAACACAGTTCATGCTGTGTTTGACTGGGATGATCCACTTGACATCCGTAACACTGGTTGGTAACTTCACTGACAATAAGATTTTTTAATTTTTCAGTCATATGTTTTTCGAAGCTGTTGTGAATGTCATTTTTCCGAGTAGAGATGCACTTCGACACGGAATATTTCACTTTTTCTGCTTCTTCTCTAAGTGTTATAGCAAATCTGAGTCCCAACATTGTTTTTTAGTTCTTTAGTCCTGTAGATAGTCCTGAAAAGGACTGTTTTTTCAATAGTCCTGAAAAGAACTGTCGTTTTCGATATTATATTCCTTAGTCCTGAAAAGGACTGTTTTTTTGTGAAAGCTAACTTTTGATCAGAGAGTTTCTGTTGATTTTTTCCAGGATTAATAATCTGTGATAACTTCTCTCAAACTGTTGATTTCAATCTGATTGTCAAATTCAGCAAAGACAATAACGTTGATAGCTGCTACCAGAGCTTGAGCAAACTGAAGTTCAATTCGAAGATTTCCAGTTTTTATAGGATGAAGTTGTCCTTCTTCACTGCCTTGATCCTCTGTCAAATCGTATCCCCACAAACAGTATCCACCAACATAGCCTTCTTTACCAATATTAAATGATTTATTGAGTGCTAAAGATGAGTTAGCCTGATACAATGATAGAAAGGATTTCAAATACAATCCTGCTTCAAAGTTAGGTTCAAAGGGTCTGTTATGAATACTGTGACCATTACATGATACATCAATTTTTGACAGATTAAAATGATGAAAGAAAAATGGATTTCTACCATAATCCCCATTATAATCAGTATTTGCTACCATTGCAATGAAAATGCGTTTTGGAAGTTGTCCTTGAAACAAATGATCTTCAACTTTAGACTGAAGGCCTGTAGAAATGGTAAAAGTTTTTACTTCAACCCTACGAATAGGGATTTTCATGTTTTGCTGAGCAATAACATGATTTAGATCATTTGCAACAACAGGTAACAATTCGACATTTCGCACATGAAGACTGACTGTTTCCAGCACAATTTTTGAAGCTGGTGCACCACCGCCTCCTGTGAGACAAAAGTTTAGCGAAGATCTGTTTAATCTAAGTCTGATTTCAATACCATTAGGTAAATATTTTTCTTGTTGAAACAGATCAAGATGCAAGCGTCCAAAAAGTTCGGCAGTTCTACTTTGTGCAATTTCACTTATTCTATCTTTTAACCCTGCATTTTCTCCATCATGGTTGAGTGAATTGAAATGACCAGGGGTGTCTTCAATCCAAAGATCACCAGCTTTCAAATGCGTAGTCTTGCTGTCAGAATTATATGACATAAGATTTTCGATATATGCTCTGTATGGATAGGTGTCTGAATTGCTGGTGATTAGTTTATTATTTAGATACAAATCGACACTGCTAAACAAGCTGTGCAGGAAGTTGTTTACAGGGGCCACATTTGCATTGGCAAGTAAATTAGTACCGTCAGCTTGAACGACTTTGTATTTGACATACAAATACGATTGTGACAAATCTGTCCAATGTTCAGTTTGAGGTGGTATGATGAATTCTATTGGTGCATTGTTTGCCAAAGACGATATTGGAAAATGTTCAATCCATTGACTTTCTTGCATCGTTGTCATTGTAGGTGGTACAGAAAGAACATCGAGTTCTGACTTACTGCATTCACAGGACCCACTTTGCATCATTTTTATATAATTTAAGTAGATGAATTCAATATATGAATCAATTATATTAATCAAATATATCAAGAGGTCATCTGTCTCTTTGTCTTATGATCTTACCACTGTGAAGGCGGTAGGGGGAATGACGTGGTTTTCGTGATTTTCTTTTATTTATCCCTGGTATTAGCTTTTCTGCTAGATCATGAATGGCTTGTTTTCCCCGTGAAATTACAACTTTTTTGGGGTTTTCACCACGTAAAAGGATATCTTCTACTACACCTATTCCTTGTTTGATTCCTTCTTTTTTCACGGCATTAAAACCAGATTTAATCAACGGTTTAAGCAATGGAGTCACTACTTTAATTGCCGATTTAAATAGCGAACCTAACCCATAGCCATACTGATGTTTTACACCACGATAAACTGGTAGCATTTTTTTTTAAATGATTTTCAATGATTTTCAATGATTGTCAGTTGAACGTTGTCTGAAATGTAACTTCACTATTGTCTTACCAGTAATGAAATGAACCGGTATACCTAAATCCCCTGTTATTTGAATGTGAATATGATCGAAATCGGATTTCGAAACGGGAATATAATGCGGTATTGTAATTTCATGATTGGTATGTTGAGAACCACAATCATTTTCAACCAAATCGGATGTTTTGAAAGGCAGAACACGAAGTATGGGAGCAAGTGTATCACCCACTATAGTGTGTTCAGCAATATCTGAATAAATATACAGATGACTGTAGCCAGCATCAATGTTTGGATTGTATTTAAAGTATTTGAAAATATTTTTACCCTGAAAAATTGTATCATCTTTGAATTCTGGTGATCCACCCAGTTTTAAAAACAGGGATGGATGTAATTTGAGCCCTGATTTTATAATATTATCAAATGTAATTTTCGGACGTTTGGTTGAAGGTGAATAAGTGATGTGCAGACCCGACGAATTCTTACGAAGAGCAGGACCTATAACGGATTGAATCATATCATTGATCGTCTCTATAAGATGACCAGGTGAAGTGTAATTCCCGGATGGAAGGTAAAATCGAATTCCTCATTTTATTACATCACCTCCGCTATTTTGTCTTAATATATTTATTTTCATATTATCTCCTCTTTTGTCTATCTGTGATATTAATTTGACTAAGTCCTTATCCGTTGTTATAAGATCGAACTGTGCTTCTTCTTCACTTATGTTTAAGAACTGAGAGGGAGTAATAAGTTGAACTAATGCGACTTCCCAAGTTTCCTTGTCAATATGAACTGTCTTTGGTAAATGAACCTTAAAACAACATTGGGTGTTATTCGGATAAAGGTCCACGGAATTATCGCTGGGTAGAGTGAGATAAAACGAATTCATTTTTTACTATCAATTCACCCTGACTGTTTTTGTTCTGATCTGCTGAATTTTAATCCTGGTGATGGAAGAATATATCCAAGTGAACTGCTTAACAGGATCAGCCACAATTCACGATCTTGACTTTGAATACTTAAATGTACTATTGAGGTTGCAATAATTGCATAAATGACTAAAATCTGTGAAATATATGTAAACTGATTCTTTGGGACACGATTTCCACAGCAATTGTAGTTCTTACTGATACTACTACTACTACTACTGCTATCGAAGTTTTCTATTCCGAACTTTTCTTCTATTCCAGACTTTTCTGTTCCACACTCGATGTTTGACTGTGGATTCATTATGAATGTACTGACTTTTATAACTTTTTTCTTAAGTTATAAGATTTTTATAAGAAAAAAGATGTTTTCAAAACACTAAAATAGGATTACACAAAATAGGATTACACCAAATAGGATTCTGGTATCCAACTTTGAAATTTTTTTGGATAGCCTTTCCAATTGACTTTTATTTCTTTGATTAATTTTTTACCCTTACGTCTTGTGCGTCTATCAAGAACTGAGTCAATCTCATAAATATCATCATCTTTTATTAATTGAAGTTCATATTCATAATAAGTTCCTAAAATCTGTTCTCCCAGTAGATCTTTTACTTTATAGGTAATAGGCGAAAATGTTTTGTTGACATGGCTGATTTCAAATATTTCTTGCGTCCAATTCGGTAAATAGCCCTTATCAAATGTACGTTTTGTTTTATTGATTCGAACATGATCTCCAATTTTGAATTTCGGCTTTTTTGTCATTACATTTGTCGGTAATTGAGGATACAGATTTCTTGAAATCTCTGCCTCACTGGATTTTGTTACCATTACAGGAGATGTTTTTATACTTCTGTGAAAAGTATGGTTGTAATTCTTAACTAAAGAATTCAACACGCCAATGTAACGCCTTGTTTTCTTGTACGTAAAGTATTTCCACATTCTCGTTTTCAAAGTTCGTTGAAATCTTTCAACAATACTTGCTTTTGTCTCTGGGTTTTCAGTGGTGAAAAAATGAATCTGATTCTTTTTCAAGTAGTCTTGAAACGATTTGTTTTTAAATTCCGAACCTTTATCTGTTTGAAGCGCTAAAGGTTTTCGTTTTGATTTCTGAACGATAGATTGAAATGCTTTGATCAAAGTTTTACCCGTTTTGTCTGGAATAGGGATAACCCATGAAAATCTCGAAAACACATCAATCACACAAAGTAAATATTTCTTGTTATCATTTTGTTTTGCTAAATGTTGCATGTTAGCCAAATCAGCCTGCCACTGATAATCTATACCACCTACAATAGTTTTTCGTCTTTTGAAACGACGACGAATCGGTTTGTGTAAGGTGTAGGTGGATTCACCCTGTTACCATTCTTGAACATCTTTGTATCTTATTCCTTTCAAAACAGATTTCGCGGCGTGATACAACTGCTTTACTCCACTAAATGCAACAGTACTTTTAGGATCATAAAACAACTTTCTTAACACGTAATCAAGTTTTGACTTTACCATGCCTCCCATGACTGAAGTGTTTTACGGCTCGGAGTCTTTTTTATAGACTTTGGGGGAGTTAGCAGTTCTTTAACATAGAATTGCTTCAATCGTTCTCTTTCTTCAGGTTTCATGTATGGAGATTTTTCTTTTATTCTTTTCATACTTCTTTTTATAGGAGTTAACTTAGTACTTTTTCGTACGCTTTTTGGTGTGTGAAATAAGTAATCGGAATCTCCATAGGATTCTGCATGGGAATCTTCATCTTCGCTCAATGATTTACTCGGTGATTTATCATGGACTTTTTGTATCCATTTCCATCTGTTCAAATTGCCAATAACTTCTTGAGGTATATTGCTTTCATGTAATGCCTTTGAAAATGTTTTCCAACCTCTGGGCTCAATGCCTTTTCTTTGACGTATCGCATCATTGACAAGATCAATAATATTGGAACCATGAATACGTGTACCTTTATATGACACCACCCCTTGTTTGTCCCAAGTTAAATTATCGTTGTCTTTTATCATACTCAAAAGTAACTCAGCTTTTCTTCTCATGGTTTTTGGCACACTTTGCAAAATTCGATCATACAAGGCAACAGATTGCAGTCCAACAGATACTGATTCCTGCACACCATCATCAGTTTTTGGAAGAAAATTGATCGAAGTTGGTTTTGTTTTCTGGAGCGAATTTTGTAACTTAATCAAAGTTTCACCATATCTTTGAGCCTTTTCTGTTTCTGGCAGATCGGTACTTTGTAAAATTTGACTCATATCTTGCCGAAGATGTGATGCATCTGCAACTTGTGGATTAGGTGGTAAACGAGGTTTTTGAGCTTGTTCGGCTTTTCATCGTTTCATATTTTCTAAGACCTGGTAAGGTACGATAACCATTTTTCTAACAGACATGATTTTTTATTTATAAGATTTTTTATCTACAAGATTTTTATCTATAAGATTTTTTTCATTGAAAATTTTTTATCTACAAGGCTTTTAGAGCTCCTCCTATTCCTCCGATAACGGCTTTTCCTAACAAAGGTAATAATGCAGGTGCAAGCAATGAAAGAAATCCACCTTTTTGATTTAAAATTTGTTTTTTATCTTTTACAGAGACCGAATTTGAAGCTAATCGTCTGAGATGTTGTCGGCTTGAATACAACTTCTTCTTCTGATCTGGTGATAAATGTACATTGCCTTTTAAAACATTATGACAGCATTTCGATATACACCTTATCGCTTCTGAGGGTGAATCTTTGACAAACTTTTTACGTATTTTTGGTGTAGCCTGTATCATGGCCATAACCATTGAACCGTGTTTTTTTATCAGAGGTGTTTTCTTCATGTTGACTTTATCACTATTTCACATCAAATGAAAATAAAAGTTCCATGCCACTATCATTTATACCTGATGTTTTATCGTACTGTCTTTTTTTACAAAAGAAAACTTTTTAACATACTGTCTTTTACAGTCAGAATTACTTTTTAAGAAAACTGTGAATAGAGAGCATCAACCAATGTATCAGCGGTAGCCATGGACGAATCCACGGGAATGGATATTCCTTTTCCAAGGTCAAGCATCAGATTTTTTTCGTCAAGTTTATATCTTCCTGTGCCGAGGTTATATCGCAGCATATCTTCTATCATCCGTCTATATTTTCTTAATCCTTTTTTATGTTTAGCCAATGTATTTGGAGACCAAGCGACGGATGGAATTCTTTGAAACGCTATTTTTTTGCCTGGTAATATAAATCTTGAATACTTTCTTTGGTAATTCAGCATTCTTTTACCAAGTATTTCCTCTCTAGATTTTGGATAGCGTTGATGTTCTGAAATGCTACTTGCTACAGGCCTTCGCATAGTAACAAATCTTTCATCAATCATAGGTGGCGGGGTGGGAGTTCTTGCATCATTCATGGGTGGTGAGGCGATAGCTCTTTCATCAATTATAGGTGATGAGGTGGTAGTTCTTGCATCAATTATAGGTGGTGAGGTGATAGTTCTTGCATGTGTTTTCGGGGGATTTCTCTTCTTTGGAGATTTTTTCTTCTTTGGAGATTTTTTCTTCCTTGGAGATTTTTTCTTCTTTGGAGATTTCCTATTTCGCGGAGCACGTTGTCGAGGTTGCCTTTCATCCCCAAATTTCCTAACGGTTTTAGTTCCATCCCATCTCAGTAAACTTCTGATAATAACACCACCTAGAAATCCACCACCTCCAGGTTTTAAAATAATTCTACGTTTAATTTCCTCATCAATATTCGGATCTGCTAACTGCTCGATATCTGCTCTATGTTTTGTCATATACGTGGTGGTTTGTTTTGGTAATTTGATTTTATCTTCAATGATGTTTTGTGCTGCCAGCGTAAACCATTTTAAAATTTCTTTTAATCCTGCTTTCAACACAGTTTCTCTTTCATATCTATTGGTTTGTTGACTTAAATTTCGCAAAGCAGCTAAAATTGAAGTTGACGTGGCTGGTAAAGCCATGTTTACTCACTGTCGCCTATTGATAGAATGACAATATAAATTAAAATGAAGTCATTTTTATTTTAAAAAACAATATAATGATTAAGCAGGGGAATAAACGGTTGGACCTCTTTCGTCTTCTTCATAACGATGAAATATATCTGTCCGCAGTCTTAATTCTTTATTTGTTCGTGAATGGAAATCGATGACAAGATATCCATGATCCACCGATGTAGCATCTTCATAAGCAGACAGTAAATGTGGAGCTTGCATTTGGTGAGCTAGTGTTTTAATCTGATTTTTATCTCGTTCATTTCGAAATAAAATCATATATCTTGAATTAAGACTGATGGTTCGACTCGATTTTGATTGTTGAAACATATTTTGTGTGATATAAATCACGCTTGCATTACGGTGATGTCCTTTTCTTGTAAACCAAAGTTTAATTTTTTCCTCATCTTTTTCACCCAGCATATCATCAAAGACGATTAAATGCGGTATAGATACATCGCTGACAAGCTCGTTTTCATCGTCAGGAATTCCTTCCACGAATTTTATTAATTCAAACTGCGAATTGAATTTCTCCTGCATAAGATTGTAAGCATACTGCCATTCTTTGTAACACCAGACAACTCTTTCAGGAACGATATTGAACAAATCTTCTCGATAGTCAATTAATTTATGAACAAAGACTGTCTTTCCACAACCACTCGGACCTGTGATGAAAATATTACAAGGATGTTGAAATAAAATAGCTTGTACATCCACCTCCATGATTTCTTTACTTTTCTCTTTAAGGATTAATAATAAAATGACAACATAAATAACGATGAAAGCATTTTTATTCAATCATTTCTTCAAAAAAAGATCAGTATTGGAAATTGTAGATAGATCATAACATTCTATGTGAATGAATTTTTACAGTACGTTATGTTCTATCTACATGCTCACCTACCGTTCGTACTCTTAATTCAAAGACAAAAGCAGGTCAATCCCTCCACTAAGCTATAAAAATCCAGTGAACTTTTCCTATAATCATTCATCTCTCGTTTCTCGAGTAGTGCAAATAAATTATAAAGTATACCAAGACGAGAAAAAATCAAATATGGAGCAGCTAATTTTTCAATTTTAAAAAATCTTGCAGAGAGGAAAAACTTTTAGATTAAAAAATCTTGCAGAGAGAAAAAACTTTTTTATCGATAGAAAAATTTTTTCAAATAAAAAATCTTGCAGAGAAAAATTTTTTCAAAAAATCTTACAGAGAAAATTTTAGCAATAGAAAAAACTTTTACGCTTAAAAATTTTTTATCATAGAAAAAATTTCGGATAAAAAATTTTTTACAATTTAAAAAAGTTTTTTGCAGATTAAAAATAGGGACGAATAAAACTAGGGACGAATAAATCTAAGATCGGGTAAGTCTAGACGAACTGATTTCCGGGAAATGTCGGAAAAAAACCCACACTCAGATCATATAGTTAGGTAATGTCTAAAGATCATATTGCTAGGAGCCAAAGAAAAGACTAAGTCCAACGGTGATAGAGAAAGATTGAGACGAATAAAGACGGAGAAAAAAAGACTAAGTTCAACGATGCTCTCTACCTGAACCAGTATGAGAAGGGGATATAATCCATACCGTGGAAAAAAGACTAAGTCCGACGGTGATAGAGAAAACCTGAGGTGAACGAAGACGGAAAAAAGACTAAGTCCAACGATAACAGAGAAAAGCCTAAGTCAAACGATAGTGTCTGCCTGAACCAAGCTGAGGAGGGAAAATAACCCATATCGTGGAAAAAAAGACTAAGTCCAACGGTGATAGAGAGAAAGAACAACCCTCCAAAAAAAGACTAAGTCCAACGAAGGGTCTCTGCCTGAACCAGCGTAAGGAGGGGTATATAACCCATATCGTGGAAAAAAGACTAAGTCCAACAGTGATAGAGAAAGCCTGAGGTGAACGAGGACGGAAAAAAGACTAAGTCCAACGATGACAGAGAAAAGCCTAAGTCAAACGATAGTGTCTGCCTGAACCATGTCATTACGACCCGTGCGCACGTGCGTGCAGATGCATTAAGTCCCCTTTTCACAGACCATGGTTAAAAAAGGATCCCAGCCGCGTCAAAAGATAGTGAACATTTACCTCCGTTTTGACAATTTGACCGGTCTTTTGAGAGTAAGTCAAACGATAGTTGGTCGGTCTCTCTACCGAACCATATCATTACGACCCGTACGCGTGCGTGCAGATGCATTAAGTCCCCTTTTCACAGACCATGGTTAAAAAAGGATCCCTGCCGCGTCAAAGATGGTGAACATTTATCTCCGATGAAGAAAAAAGACTAAGTCCAACGATAGTCTCTGCCGAACCATATCATTACGATCCGTGCGCGCGTGCGCGCAGATGCATTAAGACCCCTTTTCACAGACCATGGTTAAAAAAGGATCCCCAGCCGCGTCAAAGATGGCGGACATCTACTTCCGGTTTGACATTTTGACCGGTCTTTTGCCTCCCAGGGAGGGTAGACCTCGGACAAAATGGCACTCAGGGAGGGTAGACCTCGGACAAAATGGGGCAAAATGGCACTCAGGGAGGGTAGACCTCGGACACTGTCCGAGGTCTACCCTCCTATACTACTTATGTGGTACTTGTGACCCCACTTATATTTTTGTTCTAGTATTGTATGGATTGTAGAAATATTGTTTTCTTTTCGCGATCGTGTTTTTAAGACCAACTAACTGTAACTAGGTCAATGTTGGGGGGTGACAGATGTTTCGGTAACAGACGAGTTCGGTAAATTGGACTTATCGAGTAAATCGATTGGATGTTTCGGTAACAAGGTAATTATATAGTGGTAATGCACCGTGACGTTTTTCACACCAAATAAAGTCTTGGTTCTGATTCGTTCAATGTTTCTCTTTTTTCTTCCACACACTTTAAAGACATAATATTTTTGTTATGTTTCTACTGTCATGCTGTACGTAAAATGATACCCGAATCAAAGTTGAGGTAACGAATAACAACACCCAATCCTAAATTTGAAACACGTTGTATCTCCTTTTAAATCAATGCTTTATGATCCTTTCAATGTGAAAATATTTTCTTACTGAAAGACTTCCAAACCAGCCATTAACCCTTAGAGCGTCTGTCATTACTGCTGTTGCCATTGCGGCCGGTGCAGATCGAGATCAGAGTACACCAAAGACGGAGTTTGATCTTTGATCTTCATTTGTCAATTTTGCAAGACATTCTGAACAAGAAAACCTTGACACTGCTAAAAATAGGTTTTATATCTAGAATGAAAATGACCGTTGGGTTTATTCGACGCTCTTGGATTTAAAATTATGGATAGTTAAATTTAGTTCAGAAACACAGGTAATACAGGTAAAAATATTGTGGCAAAAGAAGAGAGTGAGCGCGAGAGAGAGATAGTAGCAAATACTTTTTTTGACAAATACTTTTTTCAAACTGCACGAGCAGTGTGTGATCTAAACATGCCCAATCCCCATAACTTTTACATGCAGTCTGATCTGCGAGTTTCTTCTTGTCCATTGGTGTTTCAGGTTTTCATAAACCGGGGTTAATCTTTAAGATCTACGGGAAACTTCTTTATCTTGTTGGCAATGGGAGGTGTGAAAACAGGCTGTAAACGCGTCTATATACAATATACAGTACTCCCTTCGCTCTCAAATAGTACGCATATGATTTTTTTATGCAGTGTTGTATTGATGAACGCAATTTAAAACCAGCAGACGCCGATTTTTGTGCACCAGACCAGATTTGAAAACTGTGTGGAAAATGGAGAGGAACAATACAGAACAGATATCTTTTAGATGGGCACAAATGTTCATGGTCAAAATCACAAGAAGTATGCACGAAAGCATTATTGTCAAGGCCTCTCTCTCTATCTCTCACTCCCTCTCTTCATTTGCCACAATGTTTCAAATGTATTATCTTTATTTCTGAATTCACGTTAATTATCCATAATTTTAACCCTTAGAGCATCGAAAAAAGTAAAAGCTATTTTCATTTTAGAAACAGAACAATATATATATTACAGTATACGATCCCTGGTCTAATATTAGCTATTTCAAAGCAAAGTTGTCCTTCCTCATAATGTCTTAGAAAAGCTGGCAGCGTAAACCAACGATCATACTCTGTTTTTTTTTTCTTTTTTTGCTTTGCAGTTTGATCTTCGTCTGAATCGGTCGCAAGGGCAACAAGAGTGAAAGATGTTCTGAGGGTAAATGGCTGGTTTGGAAGTTGACTAATTTGTTTCCGGAAGAAATTATTTTTCACACAGAAAACGTTGACAAGAATAGCGTCATTTTTAATAAAACATTTTTAAAAAACTTGAGGATTGGCTTAAAGTTGGAGTCTGTTATCTGTAGGACGATTAAGTAATACGGGTACAAGCTTAGGGCTGGGTTTTATCAGGGATCGTATAATATTCATTACATGAATCAGCTATGGGTGAAAAACGAAAATAAGATATGGTGATCAAAATTTACTAATTTCAGGTATTTATTTATACAGCATGGAAAGAACAACAAATATATTATTTACGTCAGAAAACGAGTGAGAATTGCAAATTAAAAGAAAAAACGTTTGCACAAACAGAAGCAATGGGTGTGAAAAACGTCACGGCACTATATTACTGCCTTGTTACTGAAACATCCAATCAATTTACTCTATAAGTCCAATTTACCGAACTCGTCTGTTACCGAAACATCCGTAAATCAATGTTGGAGCGCCTAACACGACTGGTATCATACAACCCCTCTAGTCTATATAGATATAAGGACTTCATTCAAGTCTTTATTATATCTATAATAAAGAGGGGTTGTATGATACCAGACATATGTGTTGGAGTGTCAGATTTAGGACAATCCGATAACAGACTTTTCTTTCGTTAATGTAAAATCTTCCTGTTCAAAATCAGACGGTCGAGAGTTTTGATATTTTATGTGTAGTATCGCTACAATGACCTCTACCAAGTACTAGTATGTTCAAATGGTGGCCTTCGGGTCAAAAGTTGCCATATGCGCCCCTCCACCAAGATGTCACAAATTTGCGCATAGCCATATTTGTTGCACACTTTTCAAAATCTTCTATCAAATATCAGAAAGGCAACAGCTCTAACATTTCTATCTACCAATTGTGTCCAAATGATGTCCTGTGGATAAAGAAATGGCCCATTCCATGGATAAGAAGTTTGCAAATAGCCTTCAATGATATGAAATTTAAAAATCTTGTCAAAAACCAGATGGCCCAGAGTTTAAATACAGTATCACCACTTGGATCTCTACGAAGATTGTGCAAGAGATGCGTATTAGGAAATAACCCAATGCATTGTGCCCTGTTACAGAAACAACTAGTTTGCGGCGCCATTGATGTTCAGCATCAATATTTTCTTGTTATTACCTATTTGATGATCTCAAATGCTACTGTACACTGTTCGATACGAGATACCATGAAATTTTTGCCACGAAAAGAGCTTCGAAATATTTGTTTCTATTGCCTACAAAGTTTCTTTTCACCCTTAGGCTGCTGAGCGCGTCTCAAGGACCTTTTGTGGACAGTGTAGAACAAGATCAGAATGCATAGGACGTGCAGTCTGATCTTGGATCTACATTGTCCGATAAGGAGATATCTTTCCCCACAAATACCTTTGAAATAGCGAAATTTGGGTTTTTACTATGGGCTTGAACGTTTCATTTAATAGCTTAACGGTTTGTATGGGGCTTAACGCCATTTTCAAAATTGTTTCAGCTATATCGCTGCGGCTAGCGTACCTATCTTTGCTTACCTGGATTTTCTTTCATCAATACTCAACATTAATATCATTAACACTTAAGCTGCTGAATAAATGAAAAATGCAAATTTCTACTCAATACTTAAAGCCCAAACATTGAGGTTTCAAACTTGATTTCATCGGAAAGAAAAATATTGTATCGGACAGTGCAGATCAAAGATCAGACTGCACTTTCTGTGCAGTCTGATCTTGATCTACACTGTCCGCTAAAGATCAGTGGGTCGCGATTAGCAGCTTAAGGGTTAATGTGCTTCTCAAGCTACTGACTACAAAAGACAGGGCCCGGCAAGACAATTAAGGGTTAAATTTGTACATTAATCCCTCACCAAACAGTGTCGTGGATGTACAACCCTGGGGAAGAAGGCTTTTGAAAGCATTGTGGAAAAAGGGGGAAAAGGGCAAAGGGCTGGTAACCATTGTTTTGTCTTTTCCCACGATGTTTTCTACCCTTTTAGAGACAAAGGCACATAATGATGTGTCCAATAAATTTGTTGTCTACAGCAACTGTGACCCTACCAAAAGACAAGAATCTTAGACTTGTCCAAATCGAAAGCATTTGCAGACAACAAAATAAATGTGACTGAAAAATTGAAATTGGTTTTGGGAAGGGTAGAAAACATTGTGGAAAAAGGAGAAAATGCTGGTAACCAGCATTTTCTCCTTTTCCCACAATGTTTTCAAGAGGCTTCTGTCTCAGGGTCGTTAAAAGTCGGGATTATATTAAAGTGGGAAGGAGCGAAATATGAACGAAACTAAACTTTTGTCGTACTGTAAAGAATAAAATGAGCACGCGTTTATTCTCCAAGTATAGTATTGCCACAAAGACTGAACATGCATGCACGAGTGAACATACAGAACAGGGTCCGTATTCACCAACCATTCGAAAACTTAATCCTGCTAAATAAAAGAAATGAAACTTTTAAACCAATAGCATAAGACCAAATTTTCGGGTGTGCGACATTTCGTCGAAAACCACGTTCGTCGAAAACAATCCCTAGCCCTGACCCTTACCCTAACCCAGACGAATTGTGGCTCTTATCTTCTTCCCAGACAGAGCTTATCATGAAATAAATCTAGGAATTTAGAAATCGGTATTTTGAAACATACACGGATTTCGACGAAACACATTTTTGAAGAAATGTCGTGCACCGTAAAATTTCCTCTTTTAAAGGTATTTTCTTTTTGGGGGGATTTCTCCCTATCGGACAGTGTAGATACAAGATCATACTGCACGTTCTGTGCAGTCTGATCTTGATCTATGCTGTCCGCAAAAGGTCAGTTGGTCGCGCTTAGCAGCCTATGGGTTAAGAATAATCTTAATGTTGAAGAGTTTTCTCGTATATTTGAAAGTAACACAACTTCTGAAATGTGTGTGTGTTTTTTTTTTAGGAAAGCTATCTCCTTATCGGACAGTGTAGATCAAGATCAGACTGCACGTTCTGTGCAGTCTGATCTTGATCTTCGTTGTCCGCAAAAGGTCAGTGAGTCGCGCTTAGCAGCCTAAAGGGCTAATTTCGTGTCTCAATGTTTGTGGTATATCTTATGAGTATTACACGTGCACGTGACGTTCTATATAATGAAACGTTCTAGATAAACCTTACCGAATAAAACCGTGTTTTTTTCCTATATTAAGAGGAAGGCTTTTGGAAACACTGTAGGAAAAGGAGAAAATGCTGGTTACCAGCATTTTCTCCTTCTACTACAATGTTTTCAAATCTTCCAACGACAATTTGCAGTCATCGAATTTGTCGTCTGCAAATGCTTTTAATTCAGTCAAGTCCAAAGGTTTGTGGCGAAGTTAGGGCTATCGGCTTTTCTATAATCCGAAGAATAATAATTATTATTCGAACTAATGTCTTCGTTCGCCTTGGATTCAAATAATGAAATCTGGGTCCTTCATAGCCTATTGGATGAGGGTCTGGTTTAGTAATCCCGAGATCATAGGTTCGATTATCAGCCGTGGCGCTGGCTTTTTTATTAGGACTTTAGACGAGGCAGTAAACGAACCAGTGAATGAATCAATCTGTCAGTCAGTCAGTAAGTCAGTCAGTCATTTTTAGCCTCTTTCATAGGCTATTCAAAACTTCTGAAGATGACAAATTGAACCTTGCTTAACTGATAGAATTTTCCAACGAAAGGCCAGAAAATGCTGGTTACCAGCATTTTCTCCTTTTCCCACAATGTTTTCAAAAGTCTTTCTTTTCAGGGTTGGTAAAACTATAGATTATTTGATACAGTAGTCTTATGAGAAGAAATAAACTGGGACCACAATTCCCCTTTTATCCTACAACCATCTAAAGGTACATAATTCAGTACGTGATGTTGAATCGATTCCTGTGTAAGGCGGCGAGAGCCGGAAAATAAACAAGAACACCATTTCACCGTCACAGTTAAAACGCAGGGGCGGATGTAATATTGTTTGATTACCGTTGTAGATTACATATTACAACTGATACAGGCTTTTGTGTCCTAGCTTTTCATTGGGCTACATGTATATAACAGAATAGCTAATCAGAGCATCTTACACATTTCCAGTTTGGCCGTATAGGTAACATGGCATTTGTTTTGTTTTTTATTTTGCACAATTTGAAATTAATCGAAACTAAAAGAATATTAATTAGCAGAAATAAACACCAAAAGGTGATACCAAAAATACAATTCACTAATTCGTGAGGTCAAAAATATCTGAAAACCTACTGCCCAGGAAGTGAGAGTGACCCCCCCCCCCCCCCGAATCTTTATTAGTCTAGTGACATAGCTGTTCTAAAAATAGACGGGCAGAACTCTGCCTGTTTTAGTAGCCTGTACCAATCCTTATACACTCGCTGTATCAGGGGAGGTAACCAATCTATTTAACGGACAAATAGAATTACAGTTTTTTCTTTTTTGTTTAAATATCATCTCCTGGTAACTTTCCAAGAAAAAAAGTTAACTTGCGTAAAATAACGCTTGAAATTCGCCTGCCCGGCACGTCTACAAAGTTTATTAGCTATGTCCATGGAATAATCCCTCATCGCAAATAACCCTTTTCGAAACGACCCCGTGTTCACAGGACCCTTGAGGAAGCCAGCTGTCAAAAACATCATGCGAAAAGGAGAAAATGCTGGTCCTAACCAGCATTTTCTCCTTTTCAAACAATGTTTTTACTTTTAAAATTTCATTGACGACAAGTCTAATGATTTGGCTCGCCAAACAACGCTTTCATTTTGAAATAAAAGCGTTACAAAGATCTTCGTGTGAAAAAGAGTTCACCATTGATTTTTTTGGACCCGACTTTTACACGGAGTATATATTGCGAATATAACGTGAACACGCTACACTACACTGGTAATCACTGTAGACTGTAAGTGTGTGCGAGTGCATGTTACAAATTTGAATAGAATTTCGGAACAACAATGTCGGGTAACCACAGTTACAAACTGTACTATTTCCAAGCTCGCGGTGCTGCGGAAGCCATACGCATCGCTCTAGCCTTAGCCGACGTTGAATATGAAGATATTAGATATTCGTCAGACGAATGGAAAACAAAGAAAGATGGTAAGTCAAAATTTGACTTGTTTTTCGAACAAGTGTTCTTGGACAAGATATTTCAGAGCCCTAACCTAGTGCTGGGGAAACAAAGGACGCACATGAATAAGTGAGCTGTCACGGCGATATGACTTAAATAATGTTGAAAGCGGCGTGAAAGCGCATAAAATTTACCAATTAATTAAACTTCGTGATAGTATATATTGTTTTCCTATTTGATTTCCTTTTGTTAACCTCTTTTCATACAATTCCTAGTACAGCTAACTGTCCCCGAAGGCGATTTTAATTAAATAGTTTTTGATTGGTCGCCTCCAGTGCGGTGCACAGTAAATGTCCAAATAAGAAAAGAAGCACCGCAATCGTCTAGTTATTGACACTACTACAATCCCGTGCTTGAATGACGGCAGGGAAGAAAGCACCAAAAAGCATCACGAGAAAAGGAGAAAACACTGTTAACCCTTATGCTGCTGAATAAGTTAACTCTTTACCA
The DNA here is from genome assembly GCA_945859785.2 of Tridacna gigas. Lineage (NCBI taxonomy): Eukaryota > Metazoa > Mollusca > Bivalvia > Cardiida > Cardiidae > Tridacna > Tridacna gigas. Next base: position 105,676,103 of record OX244028.2, read on the forward strand.
AACGACAAAATTTCAGACTAGTCAAAATTAAAAGCAGTTGCAGAAGACAAAATAAACGTGACTGAAAAATTGAAATTTGTGTTTGGATACGTAGAAAACATTGTGGGAAAAGGAGAAAATGCTGGCTACCAGCATTTTCTCCTTTTCCCACAATGTTTTCAAAAGCATTATTCCCTTGGGTCGTTAAAACTCGGGATTTTGTTGTAAAGGTTTAAATGAAATTTTCAAGCCGATAGTAAAAACACGAAAAATATTACTTCAGACTTATTTTTTTGGAGAAAAATATCTCCCTATCTGACAGTATAGGTCCAAGATCAGACTGCAGGTTCTGTGCAGTCTGATCTTGATCTACATTGTCCGTATAATGTCAGTGAGTTGCGTTTGGCAGCCTAAGCCAAGGGTTAATCATTTTTTTTCCTTTTCCCACAACGTTTTCTATCCTTTTCTACTACAAATCTTATATTTTGAGCAACATTGGTTTAACGTCTGCATATCTCAATTTCGACAATTCTTAAATTCTGTCGTGTGGTAGTTAATTGGTGATAATGTAATTAATAATATAGCGGTCAATGTAGATCAAAAGTCAGATTGCATGTTCTGTGCAGCCTGATCTTGATCTACCTGTTCGAAAAAAAAGGTGGATTGGTCTTGATTTACACAGTGTGCAAAATCAAGCTGACTTCACCTCCGCCTTGCCGAGTAAATGTTCTCTGTTTATATACAGTAGATAATGTATAGACATATCGAGAGGGTAATGCAATGAAGGTCTTGCCTTGTGAAAAGGGGTTTAACGCATCTACAAAAAGTATCGACCTAAATCATCCTGCGCAGTCCGCGCAGGCTGGACTGGGTGGAAACATTAGGTCAGTTTTCTGCATGTTAAAGGACCAGTCTAACCCATGATTCAGTGAGCTGTTAGACATAGTGGATTGATTGATTGAATCTTGGTTTATTTATCGTCGCCACCGGTTGCCCATATGGACGACGCCCGTTGAAGGCTGTTAGTTATGTTACGGGGGATAGTGCAAGGTACAGGACGAAACCCATCCTAAGTTACGCCTGGTTTTTCAACGTGCTCGGTGTATAGCACAATCACATGGGACCTCGGTTTGACGTCTCATCCGAAAGACATGTAGTAATTTTAGATGGCCAGCCGAGGGGTTCGAACCCACACACTCAAATTGCCCGAGACTTGACGTCTACGAATCCTACGCTCTACCACTCTAGCTAATCGGGCTAGTCACATAATGGATTTTATGGGTCCATCATTATGATGACTTGCTCGGTATAATCATAGGCCACTGAACCTCCATTGGTCTATTACCGAACAACGGAATTTTCCTTATTGGACACCGTTACTATAAATAGCACATTGGCAACTGCCTCTATATACAACATAGAGGCAGTCGCCAATGTGCTATTTATAGTATGGATGTAAATGAAAATTTGAGTATTCCCTGATATACAGGCGATGCACCAATTCGCAAGTATTCGATGATCAACCAAGAAAAATGTTAGTGTTCCGTAACAGACCAATGGAGCTTCAAAGGCCTGTGGTATAATGCACCCCGGAGATGCATGAAAACCTTTTTCCCCAGAGCACGGCTAATTTCTCTTTGGGTTTCAACTCTCAAAATGTACAACAGAAGATCTGGAATGAAATAACAAATTCTGTTATCAAGCAAAGAGGACACAAGAAAATTACTCATGCTATGTGAAAAGGGGGCTTGATGCATCTCCGTATTGCATGATACCAAGCAAGCCATCACAGTTTATGGATTCAGAATTGCCATTTTTATTAAGAATCAACTAAATAATGAGTAGACTGGTCCTTTGACACGTAGAAAATTGACCAATAACGAAATGTTTCGGCCCAGGTCAGCCTGCGTGGACTGCTCAGGCTGACCTGTGTCGAAACTTTTCGCAGATGTATTAAGCCCCCTTTTCACAAAGCATGGCTCAAATACATGTAGATTAACCCTTTTCCTAACGGCACACTTTAGTCTATTCAATTTGAAAGCATCTGCAGACGACAAATCTTGAAGTGGTAAAAGTGAAATGAACTTAAGTTTTTTGACGGGGTAGAAAACATGATGGGACATCGAGAAAATACAGGCTACCAGAATTCCGTCCTTTTCTCTACAACGTTTTTAAATTAAAGGCCATCTTCCTCAGGATCGTTAAAACTCGGGATTGTTTGGTAAAGGGTTGACCGGTAGGCTGCTGAGTGCGATCCAGTGGATACCTTTTCACTGCTTTTAACGGGACTAGGCTGGGGCTATTCCCTGCCTTGACCAATGACAGTCCTACAAATTACCGCTTCTGTTGCAGATTGAACTGAGAAGTTCCGGATAACACTATGAAAAACAACACTCTATTGCCCGATATTTCGGCTATTGCTTTTTTTCAAAAGTTCGAAACACTTTTACCTCTAAAACATTTTTGATTCATTTAAAGACAATAGAGCTAATTCCATAATACTGGTTTCGAGAGCATCCCACATCGCACGATCTCTCTATAGTATCCGTAACTATCTCCTTTTTCTTTTTTTGGCACCTTTTTTCGTTCACTTATCAGATCATTGAATGAATGAATAAAATAGGAGTTATACCATCGAGAATCCATGGAAAGGAAGAGTATAAGCTTACGCTTCCGTTCCAGTCCATTTTGTAGCATATTATATGTATATTTTGTAATTGCCTTATTATATTCTTGTATGTAAAATGTCACAAATAAAATATGTTCAAACTAAACTAAAACTTTTTTTTAGCGTGAATTACTGCAGCCTATTGTTTCACAAGAAAGAAGTGACGTCAACTCTGTTACGCAACGTCAACGTTCCCGCGCTCTGTCACATCAATAAACGTTATATGAAATTGGGCATCTTTGATGTGACAGCTCACAACAACTCTAATTTAATTTAAACATATTTTATTCAATATACATTGACATTTACATAGACAATACAAGAAATAAATGTGAAAAGGATCGGAACGAAAGCATGTTGCTTATATAGTTCCTCTCCCCAAGTTGAATCACGTGATACGCCAATAATATCAAATAATATCAAGAAGAAAAGATTATCACACACAAAAAAAAAATAGTAATGAGTGTAAAACAAAAGAAAAAAAAAAAAGCTCCATTATCTGAAAAAGTAAAAAGAGAAAAAGGAATGGTGATTCGTGATTCGTGATTGAGCAGAGCGGCAACAAAAGATACAAAATTGTATATATATATGTGTGTGTGTGTGTGTGTGTGTGTGTTCTCGACAGTACATTGTCAGAAAAGAGGAGCAACGGATCTAACCTTTAATGTATTGGATTAAAACTAAGAGAATCTCTTGCTTTTATCAATGTAATCATGAACCGCATGGAAGATCTGTTCGTTTTCAACAAGGGAGAGTTCATTGTCTCCAAAAAGAACTGTATCAATATTAAAAGCAGATATTGCGCTGATATGTTGTCTGAATGTTGTTCTAATGTCACAATAAAATCTGCATTCAAAGAAGTAGTGTGTATTAGATTCAACTTCCCCGCAACGACAAAGAGGAGAAGCCACAATATTTTTCCAGAAGAGATGTTGTTTTAGGTCGCTACAATTATTTCTAAGTCGAGTATGAATAATTTGCATTTTTCTTTCCCCATAAAAATACAGTTTACAAGGAGTGGGTTTGTCTATGTTCAGCAAACGTTTAAACGATGAGAGAGAGTCAGTTTCTCTTGTAGCTTGTGGCAAAGAGTTCCATACGTTTACAGCTGATGGCAGAAAAGAATTCATATAGAGGCTAGTTCTACAAACTATGTTTGCCAGGTCATTAGAATTACGAAGATTGTACGTTGTGTTACTTCCAATAGTGGACGGAACAAGAGAGCATAGGTAGTTGGGAGCTAGACCATTAACCATTTTGAAAAAAAGAATAAGTTTATGTTTGTTTCTGCGTTCTCTTAATGTCTCCCAGCCAGATTCTCTAGAAAGGTCTGAAAGAGACACTAGTTTTGTGCATCCTGTTACTATCCTGGCTGTCTCGTTTTGGATCTTATCGAGTTCTTCCTTATGGTATTCATGCATATTGTCCCAAACGGTATCTCCATATTCAAGAATAGGTCTGATGAATGAAAAGTATATAGTCTGCAGAGAAAGGCGATCAAGCAGAAATTTTAAACGGCGTAAGACACCTATTCTTTTCCATGCCTTCTCAACAATAGAATGAATTTGTTGGTCCCAGGATCCATCACAAGATAGACAGATACCGAGGTGTTTATGAAACTGGACCGACGGAATAGCAATATTTGACATAGTAAGGACTGGGTGATCAGGTTTGTTACGTTTACGAGATATTAACAATGATTTCGATTTCGAGGGATTAAACTTAACCAACCATCTATTCGCCCAGTTGTTAATCTTTTCGATGTCCGACTGTAGAATAGCTCCGGATATATTTGGAGTATCGATTTCTATGGAAAGACTTGTATCGTCAGCAAACAAATTAATTACGGATTCAAGGTCATCCACAATATCATTTATATAAACCAAAAACATCAATGGACCTAATACTGACCGCTGTGGAACTCCAGCTCGTACAGGTAATAATTTAGAAGATCCTCCAGGAAGAACCACTTTTTGAGTTCTGTTAGACAGATAATCCCGTAGAAAAGATAAAACTTTACCATCTATACCTGCAGCTTGTAATTTAAAAATGAGACCTTTGTGCCACACCTTGTCAAATGCCTTACTAATATCAAAAAACACCATCCTTATTTCACGGCCGTTATCCAAAGCGCTACAAATCCTATTATACAAATAAGTCAACTGGTTGACTGTTGAATCCCCAGGAAGGAATCCCGACTGACATGGCGTGAAAAAGTTATTTCTTTGTAAGTGATTGAATATATGTTTGTACATAATTCTTTCTAGAACCTTCTCCATTGTGTTTAAGAGCGATACAGGTCTATAATTAGATGGTATAGAACGATCACCACTTTTAAAGATAGGACACACAAGGGATGTTTTCCAAGCAGATGGAAAAACACACTTATCAAGACATAGATTATATAATCGACAAAGCGGAGATGCAATTTGAAACGCTGATTCTACCAATATTTTGTTATTGATGCCGTCTGGACCAGATGCCTTTGCAATACGAAGAGTTTGCAATACATCGAAAACCTCTTGGGGCGTTATGATAATTTCATTGATTTTTTCACCGAAAAATTGCGGGTGGTCACGGGGAAACAACAACTCTACCACCTTGTTACCGCATAAATATGATTGATCGAGTATTTTTCGGCGTGGCTGATTACGCCGGCTTTTAACCTACTTCTTTCGTTCGATATAACAGAATGAATAAATAGTCATTTGCGATTGGTTAAAAGTGTGGACAAGTTTATTCGGCGGACCCTTGCTGGCCTATTTGAGGGCGCATTTATCAAAACCAGAGTGTTGCTACAGCTAATCGATAGCCGTGGTGATTATTCATACCATAGGAAATGAATATGTTAGAAAATAGTCCTTTTCTTGTACTAATCGGGGATTCTATATATATTTTTTTTTCTTCTTATTTTTTATTAGATGAATAGATTGGCGACATTCTTTGTCTCAATATATATAAAAAAAAAATTCTAGATTTTAAAGTAACACAATTTCTGTTTTGCTAAACAGAATGGTTTAGTCATTCAGGTATTGTATTACTTTCTTAACCAGTAGGCTGCTAAGCGCGACTCAAAGAACTTTGGCGGAGAGTGTAGATCAAGATCAGACTGCTGAATCTACACTGTGCGATACGGTAATTTTCTTTCGTTGAAATCAACTTTGAAATCGCAATATTTAGGTTTTTACTATTGAGTGGAAATTTTCATTTATTTAGAAGCTTAAGGTTAATTCAAAAGAAGACTAAGTATGCCACATGAGCCGTGCTCTGTGAAAAGGGGGCTTAATGCATCTGCGAAAAGTATCGACCCAGATCAGCCTGTGCAGTCCGCGCAGGCTGACCTGGTCCGAAACTTTTCGCTATTAGTCTATTTTCTGTATGTCCAAGAACCAGTCTACCTCATGATTCAGTCAGTTGTTAAAAAAAAAAGATCCGTGTAGGCACCTTTCGCTATTGGTCAGTTTTTTGTATGTCAAAGGACCAGTCTACCTTATGATACAGTCAGTTGTCATACATAATGGATTTCAAGGATCTCTTATTGTGATTGTGTGATGATTGTGTGATGATTGTGTGATGATGTGTGATGACCTGCTTGGCATAGTGTATCATGGAGAGGCATTAAGCCCCTTTTGCCAGAGCATGGCTCAATTATTACAGTACTTAACACATGCAATCTGAGAAGGCTTCGGTGCAAAAATTGTATCATTTAAAAATAGCCCATTCTTTCAAAAAATACATTTTACCCGCCAAGAGTTCGACACTTCACCAAACGACAAAGTATTCAGAATTCTCAGTACTAAGTTCGTTTGCAGACGACAAATTTCATCTAGCTCAAAGTTATCTTTGGAACGACACAAAATAGGTGTGGGGGAAAGGAGAAATTGCTGGTTACCAGAATACTCTCCTTTAGAATGCTCTCCTTTTTCCTTAATGTTTTTAAAAGCTGTCTTTCTCAGGGTCAAAAATACGAATTGATTTTGTAAGGTTTAAATCTTTCACTACTCTCTCCGAAAATTCCACTTTTTTCTCGCTCGTAAAAGTAGATTTAAGATGAATGTGTCTTAGAAAAGTACCAGGTAGCGGATGGTGTAGATCATAGATCAGACTGCACGTTCTGTGCGGTCTGATCTTGATCTACGCTATCCGCTGAAGCTACTTCAGTCGTCCTTGGTAATGAAAGAGTTAAGGCTTTACCAAACGACAAAACTTTAGAATTGTGCTAATTGAAAACATGTGAAGACGAAAAATTTTACATTTCTCGAAAAATGGAATTTGTCTCTACAAGGGTTGAAAAAATTGTGAGAAAAGCGAATTTGCCTGTTACCAGCAATCTCTCCTTTTCCCACAATGCTTTCAAAAGTCGTCACTTTCAGGATCAAAAATACGGAACTGTGCAGTAAATGTTTAAAGAAATTCCTAAACATGCCTAGCTATCGAAAGCACACAGTAGACGACAGACTTTACACTCTGGCGCACTGAGACCATTGGCAAATGCAAAAGGTCGTGATAAACCATCTCTTTAACGACCCTGGGGAAAAAGGCCTTGGAAAACCAGCATTTTCTCCTTTTCCCACAATGTTTTCCGCTCGTTCAGAAACAAACCCCTACATTTGAAACAGATCTAATTTGTCGTCTGCGTGTGATTCCAATTTGGACATGGCTCTAAATTCTGTCTGGTCTGGTAAATAGTTAATTACAACAGAAAGGTTTATATGCAGTTACTCGTATATGATATCATAAAACCTCAAACTTCAAGTCCTTCTATCAGCTTAGCTAAAATATTTCAGAGCGAGTAAAATGTTTTTATAATTATTATATCGGTGTTTTAAATCTGCACGGAAAATGCGCAAAACCTCCGATTCGCCTATGAATGTGACCGTTAGCAGAGCTCCAGATAAGAGGGATTGATGGTATTCTAAATCAATCATTTCTCTTCCAAACCCCATGTTGTGGGTACTCATTAGAATCGTCTCGATGAGACGATTCTAATGAGTACCCATAACATAGGGTTTAGTGGAGAATAACTAATATTTTCAATTTTGAAATAAAAATCACTCAGTCTATCTGGAACTCTGCGTTAGGCTCCTAAGCGCGCCCACTGCACTTTTTGTAGACAGATTTGATCAAGATTAGAATGCACGGAACGTCCTTTTTCACATAAGCTCAAATAAGCTCCCCTTTTTTCAGTGCAATATACCCATTACGAATATTCTTACCTTACACACGTCTAAGGGGGCATAATGTGACGCCATATGTAACGTCATTTTATATTTGAACCATGCTCTGGCAAAAGGGGGCTTAATGCATCCCCGTGATGCATGATACCAAGCAAGTTATCACAGTATTATACATCCCTAAAGTCCGTTTTGTATAACAACCTACTGAATCATGAGGTATGCTGATCCTTTGGCATGCAGAAAATTGACCAAACGCAAAAAGTTTCAGCTCAGGTCAGCCTGCGGGGACTGCGCAGGCTTACCTCGGTTGATACTTTTGACAAATGCATTAAGCCTGTTTTTTTCATAGAGCATGGGTCATTTGTATTTCTTACAGAGAAGTGAATCGGGTTTTATTCATAGGAAATTTCTAGGTGTGCAAAGATGGTTTTACATATTTTGACGTATACAGTGATACAGTGATGAGACAAATTGAATCTGACCATTTTTGGCTTTTGAGGCAAAATTTTATTAAACGCGTCTACAAAAATGCCATTTTTCTAGACTCGTTTCACAAAATTTATCTTAAATGCCAACTTATTTCAGATTCTTAAATGCCAACTTATTTCAGATTCTTTTTAAGCCTATTGTTGACGTCTTTTTTTTTTCTAACCTGTTCCCCCTCTTTACAGATATGCCACAAAAGATGATGCCTGTGCTGGAGATAGACGGTGTTAAACACTGCCAGACAGCGGCGCTGCTAAGGTTTCTAGGCAACGAGTTTAGTAAGCATGTTTAACTCTATGCCAAACCACAAAGTTTTAGACTTGTCCAAATTCAGAGTATTTGCAGACGACAACTTAAATATGGCCCAAATGATGGGATATGACTTCGGATGGGAAGAAAACATGGTGGAAAAAGGAGAAAGATTTATTACCAGCATTTTCTCCTTTACCCAAAATGATTTCAAAGCCTTCTTTTCCAGTGTCGTTAAAACTTGGGATTGTATGGTAAAAGGTATAGCATTTATCAAACAATCCTGTGTTTGAAGGACTTAACGTATCCTTGGGCAAGACACTTCGCTGAGCAATTTCTACTTTTCCCAGTGTATTTTCTTCTCTTTCAGGGACAAGTCAATTGAACCATATTTAACCCTTAAGCTGCTAATCGCGACCCACTGACCTTTTGCGGACAGTGTAGATCAAGATCAGACTGCACAGAACGTGCAGTCTGATCTTTGATCTACACCGTCCGATACGGTATTTTCTTTCCGGTGAAATCAACTTTGAAACCGCAATGTTTGGGCTTTTAGTATTGAGTAGAAATTTGCATTTCATTTATTCAGCAGCTTAAGTGTTAATTTGTCGTCTACTAATGCTTTCAGATTGAAAGAGTCTAGAATATGTCGTTTGGTAAGAAGTAAAGCCACTCGTAAAAGCGATTTGTAACAAGTCGTTTCATTGGTCAAATACTTTACAATGTGTGAATGACCACGGAATCAATTCAATGCTTCATGAACTATTCGCAGTAACGAGATTTTGACATCCAAATGTCCCATGTTACATAGGTGAACTGGTTTCCCAACTGAAGTACTTGCCTCGTCCCCAGAGGAGTAGTATAGTTTACCGATCAAGCGTCTTGCCTTGAGGATGAGGTGTGGCCTAGATTTATTTCATAATGTGATTTTATATAATCCCTTCAGATAGAATAATCTTGACCACTGGGGTGTCGAATGTCCTCGGCCGTCACAATCTTGATATACCCGTGATATCATGATAATATTATTTGTATGAAGGAGGAGGAATTGGGTATTATTTTGTTCTTAGAATAGAGGGTCGTTTGATTCGAAATTTATATGGTGTCCATGGTGCACAATCTGAGCGCTGTGGACATCATATAAATTTCACTTAAATACATAAGTATATTGATACCTAAGAATAAAAAGGTTGTAAGTGAAAAGGCACTGTTTCGAGAAACTTAAATACACATTTCTATACTAAAATGACCCCTTCTCAGCGCCTGTTTTGGTCAACATAACAGGGTCAGATTTCGATAAAAATGCCACAAAATGAATCGAGCTTGAAATGGCGTGTCCAAAAATGTATGCATTGTTACACCTAGGACCTTGTTATTCTAAGGTATTGATGTATACTTCTAGTAATTCGTTGATGTAATTAACCCATAAGAAATGTATAATATTATGTGCACTGGAAACAATTAGCAAAATATCCTGCAATGTTTGCAAAAGCTGTCTTTCTCCGCATCATTATAATTTAGAATTGTTTTGTAAAAGGTAAACATAACATTTTTTTAAAGATTTATATGGCAAAACCAACATGGAGAAATTGACGATAGATGAAGTCTGCGAAAGTTTTGTTGACATGACAAAAGATCTCGGTCCTTTATTCTTCGAAAAAGACGAGCAGAAAAAGGTAGGCAAACTAATAATATTATGTTAGAGTATCAGGACACTAACCATCTTTCATTTGGAGAGTCTTCAAGAAACTTAACCAAAATTAATAATTTATACTAGCATCAAAATGTAGATTTAAAACTAAGATATTGAAAGAAAAAAAATGCTCGGCCAATGTCTTGTTTATAGCTTCCCTGGCTGAAGGCCAGCAGGTTTATGTCATGGCCCGGTGTCCGGCATACCTCCGTGCATGCGTGCATACGTCCGTGAGTGCCTTAACTTTTATTTTAAACATCTTCTCTGAAACTACACATCCAATGTTGATGAAACTTCACAGAAATGAAACTGCCATGCCCCTCTTCAGAATTCCTTTAAAGAATTTAATCCCAATGAAAATTCTAGTTGCTGTGCAACAAAAGTGACAAATATTGAAGGTCTTCAAATAGATCTCTATCAAATGTCTTGAAATTGGAGCCCTGGGGTCAAAATCGGCCTCTCCCCGGGGGTCACAAGTTTTACGCTGGCCGTGAAAACTTAAAAAAAAAAGTTTAAAAAGAGTTTTGATCCTGTTAGGCCTAGGGCTACCAATTTTGGCGTGCTGTTTCATATAGGAGACACCTACAACGATTGTCCCATTCATAGCCCATGGGCCAAAACCGGTCCCATCCCGGGAGTCACAAGTTTTATATGGGCTTAAAAACTGAAACTGTTTCCTAACTGTAAATTCAAGGCTTGCAAAATTTTGCATGTAGCTTCATCTAGTGGACCTGTAGCAAGATTGTTAAAACTATAACCCTGGGGGTAACACATTTTACAGACGTGTGAAAAATGAAACTTTGAAAATTATATGAAGTCACTATTTAAACGTCCTTGTACTGTTTAAGGGGTAACTTCTGTTAAAGCATATAGTTTGTTACCATTTATTTCCCTTGATTCTCACACTTCACTAATATGTTATTGGCGTTGGGTATTCACGTTTTTTTTTTTTGTCAAGTTCAGTTTTCAGTGAGAGTGATTTATTTTGATGTTTATATTTATGGTCAGATGAGTCTAATATTAAGTATAAAGTAACGTTCTAAGGTTTCTTTCATTCAGTTTTTGTTCCAGAACTATACCATTCATGTCATTGAAAAATGTTTTCTGCTTCTAAGATCTGAAAATCTACTCGTCAAAACACTCTTTTAGAGTTCAGTAATATTTTGTATGAATGATACTTGTTTAGTGATTGATTTATTGAATGGTGTTTTACAGCGCTTTCAACATTAGATACTTGATTAGACCTGCTTGTAGTCACTGGCATAATATTTGCATTTGAATAAAGTATACCTTTTTTAAAGTGGGGATGGGCTAGGGTTTACTTTCTATGAAAGTTTATTGCCATACAGACTTCTTACTTATCATTTATGTCTCGTTTAATGCCAATTAAGTGCACAATACATTTACAGTGGAGCGATAGAGGGCCATTATGGCCCTTTTGTTTGTGCTCAGATTACCTGAGGATGAAATTTCATATTCACGTAAGAGCTGTCTTCTGAACCTCCTACAGCAATGTTTTAACCTGTAGACTTCTTTGAAATCAAAGTCAACGTGATTGGAGGAGATAATTTATATGTACGTCATTAACGGTATAGTGAAGAATTGAAAATCTGAGTTATTTGCTCCCATTATCTTTACCCAGTGAAGCAGTATTGGGAAAACGGACAAAATTGATATTAGTCACATAATAGTTATCAGGATTTGTAACCTAATATTTGTTTTTTTTTTTTTTTACGTCACATTTTTCTAGGCGGAGGGTTTGAAAAAGATGGTTGATGAAAAATTCCCAATCTTTATAGACTACATCTGCAAGAAACTTAAGGACAACGGCACTGGATACCTAGTCGGGGACTCCGTGAGTTATAGAATTATATTTAAATTTTAGTATACTGCAAATATAGTGGGGAAACACATAGTTTTGGTTTTTGATACACTGCAATTATGAGTCAAGAAACAAAAAAAGTTCGATACCCATTACTTAAAATACATGTATCATGACAAGGTGTTTGAAAAAGAGTGCGATTTTTTATGACATTATTATTGTTTCCTTAACTGCAGACATAAATTCGATGGAACATGATGTAAAAATTCCTCTGTAAAATTCTGCACAAAATACAGAAAAAGCCATTTACTCTAGCCTCTCGCAAAATTCCACCATTTTCTCAGAGCAGTTTATCAAAACGAAAACCACGTAATTCTCCTGCATGGGAAATTGGAGAACCAAAGAACTTTTCTAACGTTTCTGACAGGTTGTTAATTGCAGTAAATACAATGGCAAGTAATAAATTTTAGACAGTAAGGCAAATCAAGCCTCAGCTGTGCTCTTGTTTCATTTTTATACACCACATATTCAAACTATTTCTATGCGCCTAATTGTTTTTAAATTATCGACGTTCTTGTGCAAAATTTTCCAAGCTGCTATCAAGATACTGAAATGTGAAATTATTATTGATATATTTTGTTTCATTTTATTTATTGTCCCCTTGTAGATTACCATTGGAGATATCCTAATATACCGGACATTGGAATTTTTGAAGGATTTCATTGGAAAAAGCTTGAAGGATTACGACCAATTCAGGGGGAAACCCGAGTTAAAAATACTCTCTGAAAAGGTTGCAAGTAATCCGAAGATAAGTGCCTGGATCACCAAAAGACCTGTTACCGAGATGTAGAGACTGTTAATGCATGCAATGAGTTTATAGTTTGATTTAACTTTCTTTCTTTTCAACTAAAATGGAGTCCTTCAGTACCTTTTACTGATTTTTAGCTTTCACTGGCGAAGGCCAGCAAGCTTATGTCATGGCCCTGGGTTCGTCCAGCATCCATCCATTCGTGCATTTGTGCGTCAATTTCTACCTCACGCATCTTCTCTTAATCTACCTATATTATTTTGACGAAATTTCGCAGAAATTGTCATGTCAAGGCCATCTTCGGAATTCAAAATTATGATTCCATGAAAAATCTGTTTTCCATTGCAAAAAACTTCTTCTACCAAACAGCAACCTGGAATTCTCTATAAATTTGCGAAAATGATTGGCCGCTTTCAGATTTCTTCATATAATTATGGTCCAAGAAGGAACGTGGCTGCTCTTAATTTTGCCTTATAACTGGTAATAACAACTTTTTCCTAAACTGACAGTGTTACCAGGAAGAACATGTAACTCCTGCTTTCCTCCTGACAGTATCTTACTATTTATTTTTATTGGGTGTAATACATGTGTTCAAGTTATTAGGATAGAAAATGTTAGTTTTCATTCATGATGAATTATTTAAATGTTAGTTGCTAAGCTTTGATGTCTTGACGTTTGAAATGGAGTAAGGTTTGTATCTTTGTATATTTTTTTCTAAAATTTTACCTTTAATGCCAAAGAAAAAATGGTTTTGTGCTACTAATTTTTTGAAAATCTTCTGGAAGCACAGTTAAAAGAGTTCATTGATATTCGGTGTGAACAGTACTTCTTATACTTAAAATCCTCATTTTTGCTTGTTGAAAAGATGGGATAGTTGAGGGGCTAGGCTTTTTTTTTTTCTCTATGAGATTTTATTTCAATACATGTTTCTTACGGATCAATGTCTCAGTCGACGCCAGACGTTTATGACACATTTTCATAAGGAAGTAGAGTGATATATGGCCACCATGAACCTCTTAACTTCTTCTACAGTCTTTTGGTATAGTCTTTGTTTTTTTTTTTACTTATTTCCTTTTTGCCATTTTATTTTCAGTAGTACGTAATATCTGCAGAGATAAAGCTTGATTTTGAGGAGTTGAAGGCTCTAAAAATGGCTGGACCGCAAATCTTAATTTATGAAGTAACATAATTTTTGGTTGGCTAAACCATTTGAGCCGCGCTCTGTGAAAAGGGGGCTTAATGCATCTGCGAAAAGTATCGACCCAAATCAGCCTGCGCAGTCCTCGCAGGCTGATCTGGGTCGAAACTTTTCGTTATTAGTCGGTTTTCTGTATGTCCAAGGACCAGTTTACCTCATGATTAAGTCGGTTGTTGAAAATAATTGGCTATTATGGATCCATGATTATGTGATGGCTTGCATGGTATCATGCATTGGGGGATGCATGAAGCTCCCTCTTTCTAGAGCGTGGCTCATTTGTTTTAGCCTGTCCAAAAACGTTTTACGTTGAAATTTAGTAAAATATCGAGAATAAAAATGATACTGTTGATGATTACGGATGGGTTGTGCATACGGCCCTAGAGCTTGAGAAAATCATTTCCCAAACTAGGAAGGAAAACCACGCATATTTGAATTTCCGTGGATTTTATGAACTAGTATAATTATCGATAGCCAGACAGGCCAGGCCTACTGTTGAGTCTCAGATTGTATGTAGATGAAAACGTCAATAAACTTGAAAAAAATTAACAATGATTTCTGACTTAGACAATATTTTGCATTGAATCGCGCAGTGATTGCTGAAAAACGAAATGTTACGAAATTAACCGCATTGGTTTTGCTTGTTTTACGTTTCGTATACATTGATAGAGCGATAGCCCTTTACCAAACACCCCTATTTGTAACAACCGTGGGAAATAATGCCCTGAAAAACACTGCAGGAAAAGGAGAAAATGCTCACAGCATTTTCTCCTTTTCAGACAATGTTTTATATCCTATCACAGACAGATCTCACCATTTGAGAAATATTTAATTTGTCCTCTGCATGTGCTTTCAATTTGGACCAATCTCAAAGTCTGTCGTTTGGTATAGAGTTAAATCTCTAGATATAGTTGTAACAAGCTTCATGCACGACTCTGTTAAGGTACTAGCGGCAAATCGTGAATCCTTTGCCAAAATTCGAGAGTTTTAACGACTCAAAAGAACGAGACTTTTAAAACTTAGCAGGAAAAGGAGAAAGTGCAGATGCCACTAACTTCTTTCCTCGGGTCGTTAAAACTCGTGATTGTTTGGTAAAATATTAAATGATAGAACCTATATATGGAATGTTACGGAGAAAAGAAAGGTAAGTATTTGACAAACGAAGTGATTTTATCGGTGGAACAACGTATATTAAAGTAACAGTGGCTACCAAAAGTAAACAAAGTTGGAGTTAAAATGCATTTAGATTTACATATAAATCATACCATTTAAAAGTGTGGAAATTATTGTCAATCTTTTATTGTGTTAGTCGCTGGCAGAGACATTAAATTCAAAAACCTGTACTGTATCTTTTGTTTACTTTTTGCCTGATTTTAAAAGAATTATTTTGCCAGCAACAAACACTTGGACCGACCACAGAGTGACAGATTGTCATCCTCACAATATTTATTTTTACTTTTAAATGGTATGATACGACCGAGTCACAAAGACGAAAAAACAAAATAAATGACAAAATTTTGCAAAGTTGCAAAAGAGTGTTCAACTCGTAACGAACTTAACCTTTTACCAAACAGTTACGACTCGGAAAGAAAATGTTCTGAAAACATTGTGGGAAAATGAGAAATTGCTGGTAGCCAGTAATGTTTCTCCCGCGGTGTTTTCTAATCTATCAAAGACTGAAATTTTCAGTTGAGCTACTTTTAATTTGTCGTCTGCAAATGTTTTCAATTTGGTTGAGTTCAAAATTTTATCGTTTGGTAAAGATGTGTACATCAGATTTTATGAGTTACGTCTGTCCCATAATATGCGCTGTGAAAAGGGGGTTTAATGCATTTGTGAACCATATCGACCCAGGTCAGCCTTCCCAGTCCGCGTAGGGTGACCTGGGCTGAAACTTTTCGCTGTTAGTCAATTTTCTGTATGTCCAAGGACCAGTCTACCGCATTGTAAAGTCGGTTGTTAAAAAAATGGCTATTAAAGATCCATAATTATGTGATGTCCTGATAGGTATAAAGCATCACAGAAATGCATTAAGCCCCCCCCCCCCCCCCACATACATTAAGCCCCATTTTTCCAGGGCATGGCTTTTATATTTTTGGGTCGGGTTCCGAATTTCTGAAATACAAATCCAACACCAAACCAAACAGCTAAGTCTGTAAGGTACAAGATCTTGCAGTCCAGTCACCCTGTGAAAACCTAGTACCCAACCTTCAAGTACTTGAAATTGCAACAGAGATTATTTTTGTAGTTTTCTAATCTGTAAAATATTGTAGATAACATATTAAAAATCTAAGGTATACATTTGACGTTAAATATTATTAAACCCTGTTTATATATATTTTTCTCCCAAATTAGGGGGTCATGCGTGGCCCAGTGGTAAATGTAGGACTCATGACCTGGAGGTCCCGGGTTCGAGCATCACTGGATCCACTGGGTCTTTCGTGGGAGTGCCCTTGGGCAAGACGCTTCAGAGCCCAAGCCCAGTACTGGTGAAATCCAGGAAATACATGAATATGTGAGCTGTCGCCATGATACGACTGAAATAATGTTGAAAGCGGCGTTAAACACCATTCATTCAATCAATTTTTCTCAAATGACTCTGTGAAAAGCTATTAAATCACTAATGCTTGTAAAAATGTCTGTTTTATGGAGTAAAATAATTTATTATCTTGTTAAGTAAGTTAAATGAGACTTTAAAGCCGATAGTAAAAACCAGAATAATGCTATTTCAAGCTCATTTTTTGGAGAAAGATATCTCCTTATCGGGCAGTGTAGATCCAAGATCAGACTGCACGTTCTGTGCAGTCTGATCTTGATCTATACTGTTCGCAAAGGGTAAGTGAGTCGATTTAAGCAGCCTAAGGGTTAAGTGCGAATCCTTAAAATTAATATACATGTGTAAATATATTTTTGTCAGAAGCCATTAAAATAGACTTCCATCACACACACACGCCAAAAAAAAACATGGAGGAATACTGTTTTACAGAGGTGAAATTACCCCACTATAGCGGAAATGCCGAAAGCGTACTGATCTATTGTTTCACTTAGCGCTCGAAGGCTTAATTTCTTATCTTCAATACCTGAAAGACCCTGAAATCTGCTTGAAAAAAAAAAGGAGAGAGATAGAAAAACATAGTGACATTATTTGAAGGTCGAGGTCGAGGCCTACTTTTTGACTGGGTGACAAACTAGTGTAAATATTGGTCTATTAACTTGCCGATATTTAACTCTTTACCACACAATCCCGACTTTTAACGACCTTAAAATGGAAACCTTTTGAAAACATTGTGGGAAAAGGAGAAAATGCTGGTAACCAGCATTTTCCCCTTTTCCCACAATGTTTTCTACCCGTCCCATAACAAATTTCAATTTTTAAGTCACATTTAATTTGTCGTCTGCAAATGCTTTCAATTTCGACCAGTCTAAAATTTTGTCGTTTGGTAAAGAGTTAAAAACGTCACATCGGATAAACCGATAAATATGTATGAATGCCAAAAAGAAAACTAGCTTTTTCTCCTTTTCTCAAAATGTATTCTACCCAGGTAATAAGAAATTCCATCATTTTAGCCACATATATTTTGTCGTCTGTAACGACATCACATTAGGACGAGTCTAAAATTTTGTCCGGAAAAGAGTTTAATACTTTACCAAAGGACAAAACTTTGGCTTGGACCAAATTGAAAGCATTCGCAGACGAAACATTAAACGTTGCTAAAATTATGATTTCTTTCTTTGATTGGGTAGAAAAAACATTGTGGGAAAAGGAAACAATGCAGAATTTTCTATTTTTCCCACAATGTTTTCAAATGTCTTCTCTTTCAGGGTCGTTAAATGTCGGGGTTGTGTGGTAATGGATTAAAAGAATAAAAAAAAAAAAACCCTACACACACAAAGAGCGACAAATGAACATTTTCAGCCTTGTGAAAGGACTTAAATAACAGTAATTTCAAGGATGCTTTTGACTAGAATGTTTCAGAAATGTGGACCGTGTGTATCATAGATCAGACTCAAAGCTCCTTGCAGTCTGATCTTGATCTACACTTGGCACAAAAGCAAATAAACGGTACACTGAGGATTAGATAATACCAGAGGTATGTTCAACCGCTTCACCACACACAGTCCCGAGTTTTAACGACTTTTGGAAAAGGACTTTTGAAAACATCGTGGGAAACGGAGAAAATGCTGGTAACCAGCATTTTCTCCTTTTTCCACAATGTTTTCTACCCTATCAAAGACAGATTTCATAATTTGTGCGACATTTGATTTGTCGTCTGCAAATACTTTCAATTTGGACCAGTCTAAACTTTTGTCGTTTGGCAAAGAGTTAACCTCTTGACCATGAGGTCAGACAGACTGGATTATGGATTTTTATGTATTACACCTGGGTTTCAAAATTGGATTAACCCTTAAGTCCTTCACTGCCAATGTCGCTTTGGATGGCTTTTTGCGGACAACGTAGATCAAGATCAGACTGCACAAAACGTGCTGTCTGATCTTGGATCTACGCTGTCCGCTAGACCGCTAATTGATATCTAATCTCTGACCAAAATTGTCCTGAGTTTCAGTGAAAAAATAGTTTTTAGAACCCACGGAAATGCCGAATCCATCAAATTTGAGCCATGCATGACTTAGAATTTTCATTGAAAATCAATATATTTCTAAAAGCAACTGCCTTGCCACAGAGCTAGGTTTTGTAACGCCGCGGTCACACATTATAATGTTCAAAAGGGATTAGTTTGCTTCAAGACGATTTGTTGTCATAAAACATGAGATATCAAAGTGCTGAAGGTACCGAGAAGGGCGTTGCGCTTAATATTTGTTTGTTTTTGGGTGTACTGCTATGTTCAACATCGTTAAAAAATGTAAGAGGAATGTTTGACCGTAAGACTAAATGATCACTACAATAATCGAATCTGGCCTTTACAAGTGGTTTACAACTTGTTCTCTTTTTCCGGATTGCTGCAAGCTCTTCTACTGCCAAGGAGTTTTGCGTGACACAGTGATGAAGATATAGGACTCCCATCCTGAAAACCCTCGGGTTTGATCCTCACTGGAGGCGCTGGGCTTATCGTGGGAGTGTCCTTGGGTATGATATCAGAGCTCTAACCTACCAGTGTAGAAACCCAGGAGACACACTAATCATTAAGCTGAAGCCGTGATATGACTTAAATAATGTAGAAAGCAGAAAATCGATCGATCAATCAATCAATCAATCAATCAATTTACAAAGTTTTTCCATGCATTCAACCTTTCTTAAAGTTGAGTATCCTGCTTTTCAAGGATGTTTTTAGAATCGTCTGTTGAACAGCGGTAAGAACGGAGGTAAGAAGTTGAGACACGAGAGATATCAAAGCGCTGAACGCACTGACAATGCCAGCAATGCATGTGTGCTATATTGGAAACAATAACACATCCACAATGGGAAAACATGCCTAAAATTTGAAGTTAAAAATGTTTATCAAGATCAGAATGTACAAAAAGCCAAGTCTAACTCTTTGTCTACGCTCAACCACACCTTGGCTAACCAATGCCAGGTGTTCAGAAAGCCTTTTCTTTCCACTGGAATTATATTTTAGACCCCTCTTTTTTTGTTTCTTTTTGCACCCATAAATCCCTGAAAAAGACGGCTTTAAAAAAAACTGTAGGAGAAGAAGAACATTCTAATAACCAACTTTTTTTTTTTCTTTTTCTACATTTTTTTCCCCCTACCCTTCCAAGGACAAATAGCATTTATTTGAGCAACAGTTAATTTGTCGCCTGCAAATGCTTTCAATTTGGTCATGTACATTAACTTACCATTGGTTAAAAAAATCAAATCAAGCTGTCTTCCTATATGTACAGAAATTCTGTATTTCATTGAATCAGCATTTTCAGCTCTTAACTCACTCTTTACCAGGCGACAAAATTTTAGAGTTGTCTAAATACAAAGCATTTGCAGACGACGAAATAAATGTGAATCAAAAATTGAAATTTGTTTTCAAAAGGATGGAAAACGTTGTGGGAAAAGGAGAAAATGCTGGTTACCAGCATTTTCTCCTTTTCCCACAATGTTTTCAAAAGGCTCTTTTCTGTAGCGGTCGTTAAAACTCCGGATTGTCGGGTAAATAGTTAAACGTTTTCCCAAACGACAGATTTTAGACGTATCTACTTCAGAAACCTCTGCAGTCGACAAAATTCAATACCGAAACAAACGAGCTTACGTTTAGTGATAGGACAGAAAGCATTGTGTGAAAAGGAGAAAATGCTGGTTACCAGCATTTTCTCCTTTTCCCACAATGTTTTCAAAAGCTTTCCTGCTCAGTGTCGTTAAGACTCTCGGGGTTGTATGGTAACTAAAAGCAGACGTGTTTGTATAGATACACAATATTGAGTAAACACCGTAACATGTGGTCCTTTGACAAAAGCTTTTTTCTTTTTAAAATAGACAGAGTAATTTTAAGATAATCTATACTTTTAGCCTATGTAAATATTTGCAGTTCATAGTTGCTAGTACATTGACAATTTCAAATTGAAACGCGTTACCCCTTTAGGACAAATTTACAGTGGGCCTATACTACTTTGAAAATATTCTTGTAAAATATGGATAATCAACATGAATACATGTTTTGTTTGTAATGGGATTTAACGCCGTTTTAACAGCTTAGGTCATATCACGGCGGTCAGTGCACCTACGCATATGTTCCTTGACTTTCTCACACCAGTACCGACACAATTTTCTTTCCAAATCACTGACTACTTTTCTCACATGCGTCAGAGGTGAGAGGCGAAAAATCGCCGGTGAGAAAGTTTGCCTCAACCGAGTATCGAACCCGCAATCATTAAGTCACGAGTTGGATACGCTAACCACTGAGCTACCCGGCCGGGCGAATGAACGTTTTACCCATTTCCCCTAAAAATCCCTGTTTTAACGACTTTAAGATTGGACATCCTCGTTCCGTAAACTACATTCATCGCCCCTGGGTTATCTCGCGTATGTTTTCTCGTTCTCATGAATTATTCATGAGGCACTTTGATTGGTAATCTCAGTTTTTCAGTGCGAAAATTTAATCTATTTTTATCAACCATATGCCATCATTTCTATTTTTACCTCGTGTACATCCAATCAAATCGATGAATGAAGTTTACGGAATACATCGGAACTGTGTCAACGAGGATGACGTCACCCCTGCTACATGCCCCTAATGACTGCAACATTCTGAATATCTGCCTTCGTATACAAGGATTTGTAATGTCTGCCCTGGATCGTCGTAGGGCAAATGCCACAGAAGGAGAGCCCACCTGCGGCCGCCATATTCGTTGATAATGATATGAGTTTTACCCGGTTTATTCATAACAACGGAAGAAATGTGATCATCCTCCACTACAAGAGAGTATCATTATATCATCGACAATTCGATTGGCTATTGGGTGTAATTCAAAATCTTATGAATATTCATAGAACGACGGTTTCGCAATTGAATGTCTTTGGGGTGATGAATGGTAATACTTCACACCTGGGTTAACGAGGGTGAAGATTGGGGGCTTTTGAAAACTTTTAGAGAAAAATGTCTGTATCTTTTAAGTTTTGATATTTTGACTTGCTCTAAACATGTAAACTTCTTCTAGTGGTTTCGCTATTTCCCCCCCCCCCTTTTTTTTAAACCTTCACACATACTTTTTGATTATTTTTTATGAAAATTAAAGTCGGCACCAAACCACAGCGCAACATATATCTAAGGGAGACAAATCAAAGGGGAAAAAAAAAAAAATGATCTTGGCGAAGTAGATTCGCTGTAAATAATCAACATACAGATACCGAAATGGAGTACCTGTTGTGTCTGCAATAATTATCTCCCGTTAATGAATCCCAAACGTATAGAATAGGAAAAGTGTCGGTATGCTAGTAGATATGAGCCATGCTCTGTGAAAGGGGGGCGGGGGCTTGATGCATCTGCGAAAAGTATCGACTCGGGTCAGCCTGCGCAGTCCGCGCAGGCTGACCTGGGCCGATACTTTTCGCTATTGGTCAATTTTCTGCGTGTCAAGGGAACCATGATTCTACTCCATAATTCAGTTGGTTTTTGAAAAAAATGGCTATTAAGAATCCATAATAATGTGATGGCTTGCTTGGTGTCATGCATCACGGAGATACATTAAGCCCCGTTTTCACAGAGCATGGCTCACACACACACACACACACACACACACACACACACACACACACACACACACACACACACACACACACACACGTGTGTGTGTGTGTGTGTGTGTGTGTGTGAGACCAAACGAAAGTCAACGAACTCTCAGATACGTCCGATTGTTGCCTTAGGTAGGCGTTTTTAGAGGGGAAGTTGAGCCTTTAAAAACGTTTTTTTTTTCATCCATATAAAAGAGTAACAAGAGCAAAATTTATATATTTCGTTTCATTCTTTCAGTGCCATGGCCTAAAACAACTTTTCTTGTCTTTCAAGCGCTCAATTATATTCACATCATCATAGCAAAAGGATAAAAATACTCTTAGCCACCCCTCATTTTCCTTTTGCCACAATGTTGACATACACAATAGTATATGAATAAATTAAGATGGAATATACACGTGTCATGCTCTGTAAAAATGGGGACTTAGTGCATCTGCAAAAAGTATCGACCCATGTAAGCCTGCGCAGTCCCTACAGGTTGACATGATCAGAACTTTTTGCTATTTGTAGATTTTATGCATGACCAAGGACCAGTATGACTCCATTACCAGTCAAATGTCAGACTTAATGAATTTTATGGACCTGTAATGATGTGATGACTTGCTTGGTATAATGCATCCCGGAGATGCACTAGGCCCCCTTTTGCCAGAGCATGGTTCACTTGTATTTGGTTTATCTCTATTTTAACTCTTTACCAAACGACAAAATTTTGGCCTCAACCAAATTGAAAGCATTTCCAGACGACAAAATAAACGTTGTTCAAATGATGTATTCTATCGCTGATCGGATGGAAAACATTGTGGGAAAAGGAGAAAATGCTGGTTACCAGCATTTTCTCCTTTTCCCATAATGTTTTCGAAGGCCTTCTATTTCAGGGTCGTTAAAAGTTCGGATTGTGTGGTAATGGATTAACCCTAAACCACACAATCCCGACTTTTAACGACCCTGAGAAAGAAGCCTTTAGAAACATTGTGGGAAAAGGAGAAAATGCTAGTAACGAACATTTTCTCCTTTTCCCACAATGTTTTCTAACCTTTCAAAAACAAATGCAGTCATTTTAGCCACATTTGATTTGTCGTCTGCAATGCTTTCAATTTGGACCAGTCCGAAATATTGTCGTTTGGTAAAGAGTTAAGACGATAGCTGCTTCAAAGTCGTCTGCTCTACATTTATTTTAGGAAGTAAAGGGCAATAGAGAAATTCAAAAGATAAAAACAAAAACCACTATACTGGACATTTCTGTGTCTTAACGACCCGAGAAAGAAAGCTTTTAAAAACATTTTCGGAAAAAGAGAAAATGCTTGTAACCAGCATTTTCTTCTTTTCCTACAATATTTTCTGTCATTTTCCAAGTCAGATTTTATCATCTGAGCCACATTTTTATTTGTCGCCTATAAAGTTTATGCTATCAAATTGGATGAGTCCAAAATTTTGTCATTTGGTAAAGGGTTAACATCGGTTTCGTTCCTTTGGGAGATAGTCTTATCATCAGGTATGGTATGCTTACATGAATGATGGCCTCTTTTATTTGGTCGGTTCTTCCACTCTGCTTCTTTTTAAGTAAGTATTTAATTTTAGTTAGGACTAAATTGAAATTCAGCTGGGTCAAAACTTTTTTTTGTGTGTGTTTAATTTACTTATTTGACGGTTTGTTGGTGTTTGTACTTTATGTACACCGTTTTATGTTGTAACGTAAATTACGTTATACGTTATTTCATGTCTCCGTTACATAGAGTTGTACAACATGAGGTAAAGGAAGAAAAAAATACATGAGCCATGCTCTGGAAAAGGGGGATTAATGCATCTGCGAAAAGTATCGACCCAGGTCAGCCTGCGCAGTCCGCGCAGGCTGACCTGGGCCGAAACTTTTCGCTATTGGTCATTTTTCTGTATGTCCAAAGACCGGTCTATGCCTACCTCTTGATTCAGTCTGTTGTTAAACAAAATTGAGTTTATGGATAAACAATTCCGTGATGTCTTGCTTAGTAACATGAATCCCGGAGATGCATTAAGCCCCCTTTTTTGCCAGAGCATGACCGATACGTGTAGGTCTGTAGGTCATGCTCTGAGAAAAATGATTCGAATGCATCTACAAAAGCCATCGTCCACGGTTAGCCTGAGCAGTCCGCGCAAGGCTGACATGGATCAAAAGATTTCGCTCTTTGTAAACTTTCTGCATGCCAGAGTATCATTCTAAGTGGTGATTCAGTCCGTTGTTAGACAAAATGGACTTTGTGGATTCATAATTATGTGAAGGCCCTGCTTTGTATAATGTATCACATAGATGCATTAACCCTTTACCACACAATCCCGACTTTTTACCGACCTTGAGAAAGAAGCCTTTTGAAAACATTGTGGGAAAAGGAGAAAATGGTAACCAGCATTTTCTCCTTTTCCCGCAATGTTTTTTTTTTTTTGCCCTTCCCAAAACAGATTTTAATTTTTCAATCACATTTATTATGTCGTCTGTAAATGCTTTCAATTTGGACCAGTCTAAAATTTTGTCTTTTTGTAAAATTTTGTCGTTTGGGCTTATCTACATGTACATGGTTGAAGTTGTTGAACAGATGAAGCTTCTGCCATTCAGTCAGGTTTTCTTTCCGATCGCCACAGTGCTTTTGTACTCCTACCTGTTTCTTCTTCCGCGTACACATAGACGTCTGTTTGGCCGACCGTCATTGCAGAAGGTTTATGCTTGATTTGCGATTCAAGGTGCTTTGCAAATATGTACATATACTTTCAAAGTCTCGCTTTGCCATATAGGTAACCAGAATCTTCTCCTCCATTCACAACGTTTTATACTTTTTCAAGACAAACCTGATTGTATGTCCTACTAATAATTTTCAGGCACCGTCAGTTCGACCTGTCCTAACGGCTGGGTGACATACAACAGTTCATGCTACCTGTTTGGTCATCAGACACTCTCTTTTATAGAGGCTGAGGTTTGTTTGTATTTGTGTATCTGAAAGATGGTTTGAATGTTCATCTAACGACAAAATTTTAGACCCGTCCAACTTGAAAACATTTGCAGACGACAAAATAATTGTGACTCAAAAACCGAAATTTGTTTTTGGATGGGTTGTAAACATCGTGGGATAAGGAGAAAATGCTGGTTACCAGCATTTTCTCCTTTTGCCAAAATGTTTTCCAGAAGTTCTTTCTCAGGGTCGTAAAAGTCGGGAGCGTGTGGTAAAGGGTTAAGCTGGTGCAAACCATAGTTCAGTCATATCACGGTATTGGTTCACCTGTTTATTTATTTCCTGTGTTTAACTGGTACTTAGCTGGGACTTTGTAGCGCATTTCCTAAAGACACTCCCATATGACCATCGCCAGAAGCGGAAATGTAGCGGCCGAGGTACGAAGGCCTACTTTATAAAACATGTAATTCGTAAGTGCATTCGGCAAACTTCGGGTGAACCGATGATCAAGTCCCTATCATGCAGCTTGAAATGCACCTAAACGGTATATTTCTTCGCCGGAAGTACACCGTTTTACCGTTATTGAAATTGTAAAGCTCCTCTTAAAAAAAGAAAACATGAGGCACAATTTCCTATCGATACTCTTTCTAAGAATATTCCGTTTGCAAATAGTTTGTAAATTCAATTTTAGCGTAATTTATCAATTCCGTTGGGAGCTTGAAATCATGGACAGAACGATAGATGTGAATAACTTCACAGTGGTTGTTCATGTCGTTGCTAAGCGATTTACATGGGCGCCGCCATGTTTGAGATCATGTGATTTGTAGTTCAAAATGGAAACCTTTATACAAACGATGTTAGATATAGTGCGGAATCGGCCTAGTTGTGACAGAACAGAACAGAACAGATGTTTATTACAAGACAAGTACACAGTTGTACATAGTCACAATAAGTATCATTTATAAACATGAAATAAAACGAGATCTAGAGAGTATGACAGACGGTAAAAGGACCTGCATTATACAATAAATGTGTGTAGCACTTTCAGCAAAGTCAAAAGATATGTTTAATATAATTTAAGTTTTACTTGACAGTGCCACACACGTATTTGTCTACTGAACAGTAGTTATAAAAAAAAAAATGAAACAAAGCAAACAGACATAAAAAGAAAGAACTTTGGACATTTAGGCTTAGGGTGTTTTTTCGAATATCAATGGAATCTTTGATGAATCTCAGCAACAATAATAATGACATGTTACAATTGTGGACAGAGTGCCGTAACTGATTAGACTGGCTACATCCCCCGACAAAGCTAACATGTACGACAGGTCCACTTTAGTATCTAGTATTCTTTTCTTTGCCAAACTGTGTCCGAAAAGCTTCTTCGACAAAAACAAAGCGGTCTGCGGGAGGTACCAAATCTTTACCAAATGACAAAACTTTAGAATTGTCCAAATTGAAAGCATTTGCAGACGACATTTCAGACGTGGCTCAAATGATGGAAACTGTCTTCGATAGGGTTGAAAACATTGTGGGAAAAGGAGAAAATGCTGGTTACTATCGTTTTCTCCTTTTCCACATTGTTTTCAACTGGTTTCTTCCTCAAGGTCGTTAAAACTCGGATTTGTGAGGTAAAGGGTTAAATAGGGCCAATAAGAGAAACATTTATGGGTTAAAAGACTGTTTCACTCTTTACCAGATAACGCAACTTTGGACTTGTCTAAATAGAAAGTATTTGCAGAAGACAAATAGAATGTGGCTCAAATGATGAAATTTGTCTCTTAACCCTTTCCCAAACAAGTCCTGGTTTTCACGTGTCTGCAGTACAAGTCTTTTGAAAACACTGTGGGAAAAGGAGAAATTGCTCTTAACGAGCAATTTCTCCTTTTCCCACTGTGTTTTCTACCCTTTTTAATAACTTTCTGCCATTTTCATCAAATTTAAAATTGTCGTCTGCAAACTCTTCCAATTTGGACCAGTCCAAAATTTGTCGTTTGGGAAAGGGTTAAAGGACTGAAAACATTGTAGCAAGAAGGTGAAAATTCAGGTTATCAGCATTTTCTCCTATTCCAACAATTCTTTTTTTGTCAAGATCGTCAATTCACATGACTTTGGGACAACAAAATTAATTTTTCACCCTACACTGTGTGTATTGCGGGACTTTTGAGGAGTGTCTACAACGTTGGTTTTTGTGATGATATGATGTCCTGAGAGATTGGCATCCCTCTTTTTCCGGTTTGTTTGTTATATGGTGTTTAACGCCGTTTGTAACATCTATAGCTATATCTCGGCAACCAGTGCACCTATCATTGCTTTCCTCGGGTTTCCTCCAGCACTGTGTACAATATTCTTCCCAAGCCACTGGCTGCTTTCCCACAAGACCATAGTCGAAGCAATGATAAGCGGTGAGAGAGGAATGAATCCGGTCGCAATGACTATCATCAGTCCTCGGAAAGAAATTGGCTGACTTGGGGATTCACACCAGTGACCCCCGCCCATGCTTGGTTTAGGTTCTGCACGTTGCCGACTGCGCTACTGGGCTGGGCCTGCCTTTATGGAGTCTATGTTTTACTTTCAGCGAGCATGTAAGCATGACGGCGCTCATCTTGTGCACATTGAAAACTCGGCAGAAAATGGGTTTTTGAAAAGTTTCTGCGACGACCTTAAAGGTACTCGTTTATTATGTTTATTTTGGTTACCAGCATTCTCTCCTTTTCCCACAATGTTTTCAAAAAGTCTTACTCCATATGGTAGTTAAAACACGGGATTTTTTTACGTCTTTTTTTTTTTAAAATTGTTGTTACTATCTATCCATACCTTACAACCTAAACATACAGAGGATATTTGTTGTTTTTTTTTCGGTGAAAGATCGAAATTTATTTCATCGAGTAGTATACTGGTTTCTAGGGCGTCACCTATTTTTCCTTTGTTTTAGACTGTTTTTGATAGCGTCACTCATCTTTAAGTGCTTTTCAGATATTAGTGAGTGGTACTAAATCCGCCTAACGATATTTACAGGTACTTGAAGGCTGATTGAAGAGTGATTTGATTGCGTCTAATACTTTAAAGTGAAGACAATGTATATACATAATTCAGAAACCCCAAGATCAAGATCAGACTGCACAGAAGATGCAAGTTGATCTTTGTTGCGGATAGTGTAGATCCTGATCAGATTGCGCAGAACATGTGGCACGACCCCTTCAATTATTATTAACCTTTTGGCTGGTAAGGGTGGCTCACTATACATAATTCAGAAACCTCAAGATCAAGATCAGACTGCACAGAAGATGTAAGTTGATCTTTGTTGCGGATAGTGTAGATTCTGATCAGATTGCGCAGAACATGCGGCACGACCCCTTCAATTATTATTAACCTTTTTGGCTGGTAAGGGTGGCTCACTGACCTTTTGGGCTGACAGTGTAGATCAAGATCAGACTGCGCAGAACATGTTAAGGCGATATTTGTTAAGGTCAGTGTAGATCAAGATCAGACTGCACAGAACACGCTAAGGAGATATTTTATTTCCCAAATCTTAACTTTGATGGAACAGCAATATTTCGGTTATTGATGTCGAATTGAAAATTAAAGAGTAGATCAAGATCATTTCGCAGGATGTGAACAGCACGTTCAATCTCGTTCAAACGTGTCCGGTCAAGTCTCTATTTGTTGTTTATTGCGTTATATAAATATTCCTGCGATGTCTTTTCTTTCAAATATTAGTGAGTGGGACTTAATCGTCTTTAAGATACTTAAAGGTACTTGAAGACTGATTGAAGATGGTTCCAGGGTGTCTAGTACTATAAAGTGAATAAACAAATTTGAAATCGTAAAGGAGATGAGATCGGAAAATGTCAAAACCCTCGACCTTTCATCTATTATTAACCCTTTGGGTGGTAAGCGTGACTATCTAACCATTTATGGACAGTGTAGATCAAGATCAAACGGCGTAGAACATGTAGTTTGATCTTTGTTGTGGACAGTGTAGATTAAGATCAGACTGGTCAGAACATACAGGGCGACCCCTGCAATTGTAATCAACCCTTTGGCTGGTAAGCGTAACTCACTGACCTTTGGGCTGACAGTGTAGATCAAGATCATACTGCACAGAACACGATAAGGAGATATTTTATTTCCCAAATCACAGCTTTGATGGAACCACAATATTTCGGTTATTGATGTCAAATTGAAAATTAAAGTGAAGATCAAGATCATACTGCACAGAACAAGAAACGGTAATATTTCGTATGCAGGGTGTGAGCAATACGTTCAATCTCGTTCAAACGTGTCCGGTCAAGTCTCTTGGTTATTGCACTGTATAAATATTGATGCGATGTCTTTTCTTTCAAATATTAGTGAGTGGGACTCAATCGTCTTTAAGATACTTAAAGATACTTGAAGACTGATTGAAGATGGTTCCAGGGTGTCTAGTACTATAAAGTGAATAAACAAATTTGAAATCGTAAAGGAGATGAGATCGGAAAATGTCAAAACCCTCGACCTTTCATCTATTATTCGCAATTCATGGACTTCTTTTCAAGAAATGTTACTATCAGAAGGATTCAACATTTATAAAGTTTGTCATTAAGTCCCTTTTTTCTATAACACAACCTAGTATAATAGGAAAGAATGAAATGATGGTCTGGGAGCTTTTGATCAGCTGGAAAATGTTTAATTTCAGAGTCCAGAAAAAAGTAAAGTTCTAAGACATTAAGCACCTTTTTTCCGTAACATAGTTTTGCATGGATAAAAAACAAGTGCATACGGTGAAACTTTTAATAAACAAAATAACTACGAAGTTTCAAGACAGGCAGTCGGACGGACAGACGAAGCAGCGACTGTATGCTCGCCCTTCGACCATGGGGTTACGGAGAAATGGCTTTGGACGGACAGACGGACGAAAGAATGGACAGACAGACGGACGGATAGACGGACGGGCAGACGGACATACGAAGCAGCGACTGTATGCTCACCCTTCGGCCAGGGGTTACGGAGAAATGGCTTCGGACGGACGGACGGACAGACGGACGGACAGACGGGTGGACAGACGGGCGGACAGACGAAGCGGCGACTATTTGCTCGTCTTTAGAGAAATATAAAAATTTTTTTTTGTTAGCTTCCCCCGTAAGGGAAACCTGTTTTATCAGTGTGAGGAGGATGGGTGGAAAACCGAGTTAATTCGATAGATTTTCCACAAGATAAGCAGTTGTAACAGGAAAAAAGTCTTGGTGTTTTATTTGTTCTGGTAACTCAAACCCGCTAAAAAAGCACACAACTTTGCAGCAATAAACTGGTTTTTTATCCATGTCTGTACCAATGACATAAGGAAATTTTTTTTCAAAAATTACCTTATTTCCTGATTGTTTTATGATATCATGATGTTCAATTGTAGTTTTCACTAAGTCATATACTTCTGAAACAGTATAGTCTTGCGAAAAAAGACTGCATGGAGATTTACATAAAAATTGTTCTGCATTGAACAAATGCTTGCGCAAAAAGTGCTCGTAATTGAAATACTTTTTATAGCGTAAATAATCTTCACTCAGATCCTCATCACGAGGTCTACCAAAACCACCACGATTTTTCCTACAAAGCATTCTGAACGAGAATAAAGTTCAGTTTTCATTTTTAGTCACGTTATATACCTGTTGCAGCCAACGTTGCAGAGTAATAAAGTCCGATTACGTTAAGCAAATATTAATAAGTACTTTTACAATGACTGACACCGTGTTTACATTTTACAACGACGCGTAAATTTCGCGCTCTTTCATTCGTACATTAATGTAAATTTCGCGCTCTTTCATTCATACATGAATTGTTAAGGAAGAAGATACGCTTTAAATTTACTGTTCATTAATTATATAAAGTTATGTGAAAATTGGTTGATAAGGATCTTTTACGGGTAAGTTTTATTTTTATAGTAATTCTTTTTTCTACTTTGGAAAAGATAAGCAAATGAAGGGAGATAACCTATCAAATCAAATGATAAAATTTACAATGGTTATTCCTCTTTAAAAAGACAAAAGATCAACGTGGTTATATACTAAATAACGATGATACAAACAATTAAAATATCCGATAGAAGTCTTTAAAAAACATGATTGATTGATTGATTGAATGGTGTTTTACGCTACTTTCAACAGTATTTCAGTTATATCACCTTGACAGTACACGTTATACACGTCTTTCCTGGGTTTCAGCAGTACTAGGTTGGGGCTCTGAATTGTATTACCCAAGGACACTCTCACCAAAAAACCCAGTCATAATAGAAAATATGGTGGGAAAGTAATTTTTTTCTTTTTTTCGATTTTTCTATTTCTTATCCCTCTCAATCTGTTTTCCTTATATTATCATATAGAATTATTTTCATTTTTAATTCATAAATGGTGTTTTTTTTTTTTCTTTCAGGTATAAAGCAGCCGATACATGTGCTATTTATTCCTCAAGTAAATAAATATGAGTAAAGGATACAAGAACGTGAGGAACTATTTATAGACATTACGAATAGAGTACCAGTTCTAACCTGTTCATAGGATACAAGAACGTGAGGAACTATTTATAGCCATTACGAATGGCGTACAAGTTTTATCCTGTTGTAAGACACAAGAACGTGAGGAACTATTTATAGCCATTACGAATAGCGTACTAGTTTTATCATAATCATTTACTTTGTATCATTGAATCTCTTACTGTGAAAATGGATTCCTTCGAGATGGCTTTAGAGACAATGGTCCAATCTTATACCGATGCTGAAGAGTTGATGAATTTTTCTGCGACCATGGGTATTCAGGATTCCCCTATTGTAAGGTTCCGTTTATTTCAACTGCGAAATCCGGAGTACATTGATCATTATATAAATGAACAAATTGATTCGTTATTTCATAATTTAGGAGGTCCAGTGGATATAACCAATGACAGTAGTGACTTAGATTTGGAATCGGTAAGAATAGAAAAAGAGATACAGGGGGCAATAAAAGCGCTTCTGTTTGACGATGAAATGGAGGAAACTGCTCGAGTTTGTGTTGAAGATGGGGAATGGAATCCTGTACTCCCTCCAAATCAACCTCAGCCAGGATCTTCGAACGATATTTGATATAATATTCGAAAGAAGTCTGAAAGAACGTATGCCAAAAACAAGGCTGTGGACAGGACCTATGAGATAAAAATAGACGAAAGACATTACGGTCAAAGTATAAGTGGTATTCAAAGAGGACTTGAGCAATTATTCGAAAATGTATTAAATGAGACCGGAGGTAATTTAGCTGGTAATGACTTGGGACGGGTAATTATTCAACACCAAGGACTTGATAACCCTATTATAGTTCCACTACAGAGATGGGATCAACTTAATGCGGTAAAAGTTATAGAGGCCATTATGAAAGTGCTAAATAGCCATCAAGAACTGTTAATTGATCAGAGTTTTATTATTGTTATTGGTTTGATCATTTTGCCAAAAGGGTCATCAAAACGACAAATGACAAAAGTAAAGGGTAAGAACAATTTGGTACATCTAAAAAGGTCCCTTGTGACTATTGAAAATAAAGACAATTTGTGTATGGCTAGGGCTATAGGGGTCAGTTGGGCAAAATTAAACAGATGCACTGTAGATGAATGGAAAGAAATAAGGAAAAACAGAGGGGAAAGAAGTAATATAGACTTGATTTTAGAACACAGAAAAGTACCCGAAAGTTATTATAAAAATTTACGCAATAAGAGTCGAAATGAACAAAAGAAATTCGCCCAAGCACTGTGCCATGCCGTCGGTGTGAGCACCGAGCAACCCCTCAGTTTAAATGATGTTAGGATGTTTGAAGAATTCCTTGGTGTTCGTGTAATGGTGGTGAGTGCTCGCTTAGGAAACAAATTTATAACCGTGGCTAGCAATGACAAGTGTCCATGCATTTATATTTATTTGGTTGATGATGATCACTTTCACGCCATTACCAGCATCACGGGATTTTTCAGTTGCAGTTATTTCTGTACAAAATGTCTCAAACATTATAATGACAGAGAAGGACATCAATGTGAAATAAAATGTATTGTCTGTAAAAGTGACTCGTGCCTTAACGTAGAACCTGTGAAATGTAGCGACTGTAATATGTCCTGCAGATCGGCAGTTTGTTACGCTGAGCACAAAAAAGTTACAACATACAAATTTGGGCCTAAAAAAGGACAACCCAGTGGCCCTTCACCATGCGAAAAATGGTGGAAGTGTCCCACATGTTTCAAGGTGTTGAGAACAGACAAACGCAAAAAGGAGGAGCATCGATGTGGCGAATACCAGTGCTCCTCCTGTCACAAATATGTCATGGATGATCATAAATGTTATTTAAGAGCCACACCGGCCAAAGAATATTACATTCCAAAATTTATATTTTTTGATTTTGAATGCAGTCAGGATGAGATGAGTTACTGCGTTGAAGGATACGTACCCGATTCAAAATTAAATTGTAAGGACTGCCAATTGCCAGAGATATGTAAATCTTGCTCCAAATGTCAGAATTGCAAAACAGCATGGTGCGGTAAAGCGACCCACCGTCCAAACTTTGTTGTGGCTCATTCAGTATGCCCTAAATGCATTGACAAAGAATTGAAACCGGATTCCGTATGTAAGGGTTGTGGTACGCGTTGTAAGGAATGTGACAATATTGATCTGCACGAGAATGAGGACCCAGGTCCTTGTCCCGGTAAATGCGGATTCAGAGAAGTCATATTCGAGGGCGCGGATACGGCCGAAAAGTTTGGACAGTGGCTCTTTACGGATCAACACGAATATTTCAAGGATGTTGCCCATAACATGAAAGGGTATGACGGCTATTTTATTTTGGAATATCTGATCGATCAATCCATAAGACCTGCCAAAATTATTTACAACGGCTCAAAAATCATGTATATGACAGTGGAGAAAAATTTACATATAAAGGTGATTGACAGCCTCAGCTTTTTACCCATGAAATTATCAGCACTCCCGAAAGCATTTGGTTTGCAAGAATTGAAAAAAGGGTGGTTCCCGCATTATTTTAATACTAGAGAGAATCAAAATTATGTTGGACCCTACCCTGATGCTAAAGATTATGGTTACGATTTTATGAGTGAGAAAGAAAGAAGCGAGTTAGTAGCGTGGTTGAGTGAGAGAGAGAATGAAATATTTGATTTTAGAAAAGAAATGTTACAATATTGTAGAAGTGATGTAGATATTTTAAGACAAGCTTGTATGAAATTTAGACATTTATTAATGAGTGCTACGGGGGAAGAGAAAGTGGTTCTCAATAAAAAAGGGAAGGAAGAGAAACAATGGGTTGGAGCCGTGGATCCATTCGATTCTGTCACTATAGCTTCCGTTTGCATGAACGTCTTTAGAACCAAATTTTTGGAAGAAACATGGCGCGTAAAACTGAAAGGCAATGATCAATGGGTACCCGCAAAAGCCATCGACGAAAAATTGTACATACAAAACGGAAACGAGTGGGTCCAAGAATCCGAACTGAAAGGAGAGAAAGTGTGCAAGAAAGAATTTGTGAGTTCCCCCATAGCGAAAATTCCTCCCAGTGGTTACAATGATCAATACAGTAAAGCGTCAATTCAATGGTTAGAGTGGAGGGCGAAACTCGATAACGTTCATATCCAACATGCTTTGAATGAAGGGGAGAAAACGATCCCCGGCACTCGCTACAAATTGGACGGATATTGTAGAGAAACCAACACGGTCTATGAATATCACGGATGTATATTTCACGGATGCCCCGTGTGTTTCTCTGACAATCGTGAAGAAACGTATCACCCCCTCACACACCAGTCTTTGGACGAATTGTACGCGCTGACATTGAAAAAACAAACACACCTCGAAAATTTAGGTATGAAATATATTTGTATTTGAGATCACGACTTCAAAAAACAACAAAACCAAAACCCTGAACTTCGGCAATTCATTTCTCAGCTAGATATCATGGATCGACTAGACCCGAGAGAAAGTTTCTTTGGAGGTCGCACCAATGCAAGCCGGCTTTATTACAAAGTAAAAGAAAACGAGCGAGTGAAATATGTGGATTTTACGAGTCTGTATCCTTGGGTAAACAAGTATTGTCGTTATCCCTTAGGTCACCCCACAGTCATTACCAAAGATTTTGGGGACATCAAGGATTATTTTGGTATTGCCAAGGTGAAGATTATCCCGCCCAGGGGACTCTATCACCCAGTCCTTCCTTACAGGTCTAATGGCAAACTAAAATTTTCTTTATGTCGGACCTGCGCGGATACCGAAAGTCAAACCCCGTGCGAATGTACAAATGAACAAAGAGAGTTGACTGGTACGTGGTGCACCCCCGAAATAGAAACGGCTGTCAGATTAGGGTATAGAATCACAAAAATTTATGAAGTATACCACTGGGAAGAAAGCACTCAATATGACCCCAAAACCCATAAAGGAGGACTGTTTGCTCAATATAGTAACACATTTTTGAAATTCAAACAAGAAGCAAGTGGTCCTCCCGTTTGGATTAAATGTTACGATGATATGAATAAGTACATCGGACAATATGTGGAAAAAGAAGGGGTCTCATTGGATCGAAAAAATATTCGAAAGAACCCAGGACTTAGAGCTTTGGCAAAACTGTGTCTCAATAGCTTTTGGGGAAAGTTTTGTCAGAGACTTAATATTCGACAAACGGAATTTTTTCAAGAAAGTCAGGCCAACATGTTTTTTCAACTTTTTTCCGATCCATTGAAGCAACCCATCGATTTTCATATATTGTCTAATGATACGATACAAGTTGAATGGCAGTATAAGAACGATTGTCAACCCGAAGATAACAAGACCAACATATATTTGGCAACATTTACAACGTGCTGGGCCAGACTTAAACTTTACAGTGTACTTGAGCAGCTAGGTAGAAGAGTCCTGTATTATGACACAGATAGCATCATATACGCGAGTCGTCCAAATGAGTATGATCCACCTCTAGGTGATTATTTGGGTGAACTGACAGATGAACTTGAAAATGGAGAGTACATTGTGGAGTTTGTGTCTGGGGGGCCAAAAAATTATGCTTACAAAACGAATGAAAACAACGAAACTTGCAAAGTGAGGGGATTTACCCTAAATTATAAAAACAGTCAACTCATTAATTTTCATAGCGTGAAAGATGTAGTCACAGACCCTCAAAGTAGTTCAAATATCACTGTGACCAATCCTAGTAAAATTTGTAGGGACAAAAGGAAAAGAAAATTGTATAATAGAGAAGAACAAAAAAGTTATCAAATGGTTTATACAAAAAGACGAAAAGTAGACCACTTTGATACAGAGCCATACGGGTTTTGATAGTCGACCTCTGTCAAATTTGCTTTCAACGATATTACGACATTTATATATAAACCTGTTAGATATTTCTTCATTGTCACTCAATTCTCAAAAAGAAAAAAAAAAAAAAAAAAGTGTCACTCAATTTTCAAAAAAATGTCACACAAATATTAAAAATTGTCAAACAAATATTAAAAAGTGTCACTCATTTTACGTTTTTGTACGTTTACACGTAAATTCTCATAGGCTCAAAATAAAAAAAAACCACCACTTATTTTCCAAAAAGTGTCACTCATTTTTCAAAAAGTGTCACTCATTTTCTAGAAAGTTTTAGTCATTTTTTTTTTTTTTTTTCGTGCCAGTCACTTTACATCCCCCACAATAGTAATTTTTTTTTCTTATTTCTGGCGCGAAATCTAAAAATACCTTAAGAGGCTACGTAACCCTTTATGGGAGCACATTAAAAAAACTTCATGTGTGGGTGTGTGTGTGTGTGGGTGTGTGTGTAATTTTATGATTCTTAATCATTGATGATTTGTAATGTTTTTGTTTCATATAAATTTCAGTGATGTATATATTCTTTAATTTGATGAGACAAAATCTAAATACCCACCTTTAAAGGTTTTACTCATATTTCCAAAGACTAACTGTTATTCATTTTATTCTATCATGATCGTATTGCTTGTAAATTAAAAGATAGTAAGAAAGAATTTCTCTTTGCGTTTTGAGTTAATCCAACGTAAGAATATGACAGAAACTCCGGAAAAAGAAACGTTTTTACGTTTCCCTAAACCTGACGAAGAAAGTCAGAGTGACAAGTGGCATTTACTTGGTACCCGGGTCCCACAAGCAGAGATTGTCTACTTTTGTCAGATGATCATAGTGTACATCATTATTATTACAGCGATCGTTAACCTATCCATACAAAACGGTTCTACCGAACTCTGGGTATCACTCTTGAGTAGCTGTATCGGATACGCTTTACCTAACCCAAAACTTAAGAAATAATGGCCGTCCCTCTTCCCTTCGAACCATGTTCTAGTATGTGTATTAGCGGACAAACTGGTAGCGGTAAAACCCAATGGGTGTATCGCTTTTTGAAACAAGTAAACCTCATGTACGGACGAGACCCCCCTTCCCATATTCTCTATTGCTACGGTATCCACCAAGACTTGTTTGATGCCATGGAGAGTTCCATTCCAAACTTTTACAGTAAGCAAGGACTGCCTACTGCGGAAGAATTGGATGACTTCACAAAAGACAAAAAACACAAGTTAATCATTTTAGACGACCTAATGCATGAGGTCATGCGGAGTAAAGAAATGGAGTTACTTTTCACTCAAGGTTGCCATCACAGAAAAGTATCGGTGATTATGATCACACAAAACTTATATCCCGGGGGTAAACATGCCAGAACTATTGCATTGAATACCTGGTATCTGGTACTTATGAAAAATATTCGAGACATATCTCAGGTAGCAGTATTAGGACGACAGCTTTATCCCCGTAAGTCCAGAGGGTTTATGGAAGCTTACGAAGATGCCCTTAATACGAGACACGGTTATTTCATAGTGGACATGTCCCCTCA
Source organism: Tridacna gigas (assembly GCA_945859785.2). Classification (NCBI taxonomy): domain Eukaryota; kingdom Metazoa; phylum Mollusca; class Bivalvia; order Cardiida; family Cardiidae; genus Tridacna; species Tridacna gigas. The sequence continues at coordinate 105,714,159 of OX244028.2, forward strand.
CTCCGATAACAAGTACCGTTTAAGGACACTTATTTTTCCCAACGAGGAGCCTATTGTGTACCGTTTGACGTAAGAATGGCGATAATAAGCTTATAAGAAGACAATATGGTTGAACTAATCAAACAGCAACGACACTTCCTATATTTAGTGGCCAACACTACAGCCGCCCAAAGAAAGTCGCTTTTAAAAACAATTACCAGTCAACAATTAAGAGCACTTAGTCAAATTGCATACAACATTATCCGGTTTAAAGGCAGATTGACACTTACGGAAAAAAACAGCTTAAAACGTCAGAGACGCTTCATTTACTTGCTTGGAGATCGTAACATTGGGTTTGTTCAAAAGAAGGAAGCCATTCAACATAAACAACGTATTATCCATAAATTGGTGAAGATCGCTTCCGCCTACTTACAAACCGTATTACAGTAATGGAGAAATACGTATTAGTGCCTTTCGAAAAGTTTGAGCGATTGAAAAAACTGTCTGGGAGACAAGATGATCGGCAGAGAGAGGGAAGGGAAGATCCCCCGAAAAAGAAGAATAGAAAATTAACACTTTTTCCTCCGGGGCTTAGAGAGAAGAAAAGAAAGAAAGATATAGATTGGATTTCTTTTTAAATAACAAGACGATTTTACATTTTTATATTTTTATTTACAAAATAATACAATAAAAGTATGAAAGAAGCCACGAGTCATTTTTTTCCCCCATAATCTATTGTATATACACATTTCTCGCTTTATCGATCGTAAGTACTTCTGGAAAGCTTGCGTACAGTAGCAATGTCACACTTTCTGGTAAAGGTTTAGCAAATTTGATTTCCAAACGGCAAAGACCTCTTCTTTTTGTGTTAAAAGAATAGTAGGGATCGATATCCAACACGTATAGGCAGTATCCTTGCTTGTACTCTGTGTACGTGATGTTGATATCATTTCTACAGGAAGTGAGGGTCTGATAACAGTCGGTGAAATGATTTCCTTCAAAATTAGGTTGTAATGGTTGCGATGGTACGGATTGTCCATCAACGAAGAAACCGAGGTAACTGCAGTCGTAATGTTTCAGGTTGAATGGGTTTGTTTTGTAGTCCCCGTTATACGAAACGCTTGGAACCGCCCCTATGATGATTTTGTTTGGCACCCTACCTTGAAATATATCGTCTGCGTGAAAACTATATTGTCCCTGCGGTATCGAGGTTGTTTTTATCTCTGAGCGGAAATAAGGGTAAATAGCCGGAGTGTCCTGAATCATTTTGTCATGGGCCAAAAGCAAATCGTTCTGTAACCGCTGAATACAGAGCTTGAAACGGGCGTCAACGATTTGCACCTTGTAATTCGGAGTTAACGCATCTGTAATGATTCGAAATGCATCGGATGCTTGCCAAAATTTAAGCGCCATTTGCACTCCATTTATAAGTAACTTTGGTTGTTGAAATAAGTCCACTGGGATACTCCCTTCTAGATCTATAATCTTACCACCCTTGGTCCTATCATATCTTTGGAATAAACCGGCATTTGATCCAGTTTTGGGGTCGCTATCGTCCAGATTTGGGTCATCCTTGAAAAATAATTGGCTGGTCAGAAAAGCTTCCTGTATAGATCGATTGGTATTTAGTATGGTGTCAATGTAGGCCTTATACGGATGAGTTGTTCCGCTATTCGGGAGTGGTTTTTGTTGTAAATGAATGTCCAGCTGTCTGAAAATGGTGTGCAAGGGTAAATTGATTAGTCCTAGCATTTCATCTGCGGTCACGGGGGTACCGTCTTGTAAAGCCAGTCTTAATTTCAGCCTCAATTTACATTCCTTCAAGTTGATGTAGGCGCTGGCCTGTGGCGGTATATTAAATTCCAAGCTCGATGAAGAATCAGTTACAGGATTAATGGGTCGAAATTCGATCCAATCTTTCGATAACAAGGACGAATCTTTCGTGATCGGGTTAAATAACGATAATTCTTCTATGTGTTGCATTTTACTATTCATCGTAAATTTCAAAATACCCAGTCGGGATCTTTGCGATACGTTTTGCGAGTCTTCTTACGCTTGGTATTCTTATGATCTTCGTCTTCACCATTCTTACGTTTAATCTGAGATTTTGCCCTATCAACGGCTTCGGTTAACAGGCTCACCATTTTTACCTGAGGCGTTTTGACTTTTTCAAGTTTTTCTTCCATATCCCGCAGCAGTTTATTCTTTTCTTCTAGTATTTTCTCCAAATTCCTTATTTGATCTGGGATATGGTCTTTCGGTTTAAAATAATTAATCCAATACTCCACATCTTCTTTGTACGGAACCCACTTCTGTAGTTCTGAATCAAACACGTCTATGGAACCCATGATTTCTTGAAATGAAGGACGCAGTGAAAATCGTTCGATTTCAAATCAATGGGTTTTAAATCTTCGCTTTTTAACGACAGTTTAATAGTGTTAAATCTTTTGACACTCACGGGTCTATAACGTCGATGAAGACATTCGGTAAATTTAAATTTCTTGTATCTTGTTTCGATTTCTATGCTGGTGAGAACGGGTTGTAACTTGTTCCTGACAAACGCTTCCTCTATGATATCGCAATTCAAATACAATCGCTTACTTCGAGGTGTAAACTCGCAGGTCAATGACGATTCTACGAGAGCACATAACCAACTTCCTTCTAAACTATAGTCTTTAGAAAACTGGAACAAGAAATCGGCGTTATTCTTACGTATATCGATCGATTCTGCGCAATTTAAATATAGGTAAAACTCTGTCATTCTTCTCTCCTCGTTCTCAATTCGTCAAGTATGGTAGGAATGAGATAAACTGGGCGTAATAAAATGGGTATAAATGAATGAAATCGTTGAAGTAAAGTCTTCTTACGGCTAGATGAAACATTATTTGAGCATAGTGTGCGTAACAATAGTCTCCTTCTTTCGAAATTTTGAACATCTCTTCTCATTGGATTAATGATTCCGTTAAGGATACGTTTAGCCACCTCGATGATAGCCTTTAGTCGACGATTCGATAAATTCTGCAGTAAATTCTTCCTTTCCGTCGTGTCGGTCTCTTGTAGGTGTAGTAAATAAGAGAAATGTAAATAAACTGTAGAGTGTTCCATGGTTGAATCGTTGAAATACTCATTCCTTCTTACGCGTATAGAGTTCGAGTTCAATTAGTGTGGGACAAACAACCTCGTCCTCTTGTTGTGGAGAGGTTACGCCCATTATAACCACTTTCCCCGTATGAAAGCAACAAAAATGCACACCTTTCCGTTTAAAGTTAAGGGAAGGAAATAACTCTGGTTCGTATACGACATCTCTATCGAAAGACAAACGCTTCAGATCCAAATTCGAACTGGGGGTATGGCTCATAGACATGGTTAAAAGTTTTGCGTCCGAAAAATTCACGGGATATCCGCAATTCTGAAGCAGTCTGGCATATTTTCGTATCCGTTTGTACCCCTCTCTTTTACTCGAAGCTTTACCGTTACAGTTGATAATACCGTTAGAAAACACTAAACAGTTTCCTCCAATTTTTCTGTGTTGCCATATCAATCCGGGAAATCGTGCTGGATCATACCGTACATTCGTTATTTTGTAGCAGAGTTGTCTTAAATCAATAGGACAGTTGAGTTGAGCGCTGTAGACCACGTTTGTGATGATCATGATCGTTTGACTGTCTACACATAAATGATAGAATTTTGCTAGTTTTCAATCTTTTTATACCGAGCCCCGTTAGCTCAGTCGATAGAGTGCTGGACTTCAAAACATGAGGTCAAGCGTTCGATCCCTGGCTACCACCCCCCTGGTTCGATCTATTTTTTTTTTTTGTTAAATTGATGATAGTCACTGCGCCAGGATTCATTCCTCTCCCACCGCTGACCATTGTTTCGACGTTAATCATGTGAGAAAACAGCCAGTGGCTTGGAAAGAAAATTGCGCGAAGTACTGGCAAAAGAAACTCGAGGAACGCATGCATAGCTGTACTGTCCGCCGTGATATAATTAAGATAATGTTGAAAACGGCGTAAAACACCACACAATCGAGCAATCAATTCAACCCTTTATATGTAATCAATTGTTTACGAGTATTGTGTAATATCAGTTTCCGGTATCCAGCTGTCATACTTTTTTGGCCAGTGTAACCATCGCACCAGGACTTCCCGCTTTTTATTGCGTGTCCTTCTTTTCAATATTTTTTCGATGCTAAATTCGGTACCTTCGTCAACATTTATAGCTTGCAATTCTTGTTCGTAAAATGTACCGTCAATTTCGTCATTGTCCCAGTCTACTAACATGTAAACTGGAATTCCTTGTCTTTTGAAGCGTGATTTGATTTTGAAGATCTCCCCTGTCCATTTTTGCGAGTATTCTCTGTCAAATACGGACCTGATGTGCGACAATCGTACAGTCTGACCGATTTTATATTTCATTTTTTTGATAGCGGGCTGTTCCCGCTTACTTCCCTTGGTTCTAATGAGATACTGTTGAAGACGGCTTTCCCCCTCATTTTCCATGGAAATTGCTGCTGGATTTTCTCCAAGTCTCCTATGAGAAGTATGATTGTAACTATGTACAACATCCTGTAAAATGTCAATGTACCGACGGGTTCTATTCTTGAGCAGGTATCGAAAAATCTTGTGTTTTATGGTTTTAATGACTCTTTCGGCGTAATTCGCCTTTGTTTCCGTGTTATACGCGTACAGATGATGTATGTTTTGACTTTTTAAATATGTATTTACTTCTTTGCTTCTAAATTCCATTCCTCGGTCCGTACGAATTGTTTTTGGTTTCTTGGGGCCTGTCAGTATACGTTTCAAGACCGTGACTAAATCAGCGCCTCACTTACTCTTAACGGGTTGAGCATAAAGAAAACGAGAAAAGACATCGATAGCAATCAAAATATATTTCACACCTTCGTTATGCTTCTGTAAATTGACCATATCCATAAGATCTATATCCCATTGACTATCAACGCCCTCAACGATCACTCTGGATCGTATAAATCGGCGTCTAGCCCCCCTCGTAAGCGAATAGGACTCTTGATCTTGTAGCCATTTTCGTATTCGATGTCTACCAATGTTGTATTTACCCTGTGCTTTTACATACTGGTACAATTTCTCGGGGCCGCTAAAACTAGCAGGATTATTGGAATCAAAATAAATAGAAGACAAGTATGTTTTCCAGTCATCCATTTTTTAATCAAATATACATAACTTACATTCTTACAAGATATAGTATTACAACAAAACTGAATACAAAGGTCTAATTTGGTATGCATGTAAAAAAGTGAGAAATCGTTCCATTTCGATTTCTATTTCTGTTTTTATATGTCTATAATGTATCCATTCACCAATCAATACAGTCATCATATACACAAGTCCAAACATGATCACCAGTTATTTATAAACTCGTTCGGGTTACACTCTGCACACTGAAGGGCTCCTAACTGGTTCATATGATCACTCTGCAGGTAACAGGGTATCACACCGTCCAATTCGGGTAAAGTTTTTCCAATGTTTGGCATAAGTTCTTTTAATCGTTCGTATTCTTTGGGTCTCAAGCAAATACCTTTTTTGGTCGGCACTACTTCTTCATTCGGTTTCCAATATTGTCTAATATCTACGCAAACGCTGCTTTCGCCAATACTACAATGCACGTTGCCCCCGATGTGATATCCGTACGATACCTTATTTTCGAGGGCTTTGTCAACGCACTCTATTTGATTTACCAGGTTCTTCCAACGCATCAGAGTTAAGCTTATGCCTTTTTTGGTGGGTTTGTCATCTTTCCACTCCCTAATATCGACTCTCAATTCACCTCTCCATTCATTCACTTGTACGTAGCGTTCGTTACCGAGACTGAATTTATCTCTAATCATGTTGCTCGTTCGAGTGCCAAAACTCTGATGACTTCTACACACATACTACGGAGTTATATAGTCATAAAGTTTCTTCTGATTGGTCAGTTTTTTCTTACATCTGACGTGTATAAACAAGTACCCTTTGCCACAGGGTAAGCTGTTATTACGAAGATTCTGTATTTGGTCCTGGAATAAACTATTTTAACTGTACGACTCGGTTGCTTTTTATGTCCCAATAAACCAATGTTGTACATAAATGTCTTTGTAGCTTCGAAACGTTTTCCAATTTTCGTACAGGCGTCGGGTTCTTCCAAACATCTTTCTACCAATTCGTACATGGTGCCTTTATCAAAAAAACACAGAAGCCTGAGAATGACTTGCATTCAAATGCTTGTCAACCGTATGGGTAGAAAGTTTGAAGTCGATTTTCATGTCAAAAAGTTATACTCTCAGTAATTGTGTAAAGACATCGCAGCAATATTTATATAACGCAATAAACAACAAATAGAGACTTGACCGGACACGTTTGAACGAGATTGAACGTGCTGTTCACATCCTGCGAAATGATCTTGATCTACTCTTTAATTTTCAATTCGACATCAATAACCGAAATATTGCTGTTCCATCAAAGTTAAGATTTGGGAAATAAAATATCTCCTTAGCGTGTTCTGTGCAGTCTGATCTTGATCTACACTGACCTTAACAAATATCGCCTTAACATGTTCTGCGCAGTCTGATCTTGATCTACACTGTCAGCCCAAAAGGTCAGTGAGCCACCCTTACCAGCCAAAAAGGTTAATAATAATTGAAGGGGTCGTGCCGCATGTTCTGCGCAATCTGATCAGAATCTACACTATCCGCAACAAAGATCAACTTACATCTTCTGTGCAGTCTGATCTTGATCTTGAGGTTTCTGAATTATGTATAGTGAGCCACCCTTACCAGCCAAAAGGTTAATAATAATTGAAGGGGTCGTGCCACATGTTCTGCGCAATCTGATCAGGATCTACACTATCCGCAACAAAGATCAACTTGCATCTTCTGTGCAGTCTGATCTTGATCTTGGGGTTTCTGAATTATGTATATACATTGTCTTCACTTTAAAGTATTAGACGCAATCAAATCACTCTTCAATCAGCCTTCAAGTACCTGTAAATATCGTTAGGCGGATTTAGTACCACTCACTAATATTTGAAAAGCACTTAAAGATGAGTGACGCTATCAAAAACAGTCTAAAACAAAGGAAAAATAGGTGACGCCCTAGAAACCAGTATACTACTTCATCGAGTGAACATCATCGGTAATATTTTCACGAGTGGCGCAAACCGAAAAAAACAAATATTCTATTTATTTCATGCTTCTGACGCCTTTTTTTGTCGAGACTTGTGAAATCGGTATTCTCACTGGTCGTACCCGTGTAATATCGAAAAATATTTTCACCGCTATTTCTCGATATCCTACCGGAAAGCATGAAATAAACCCGATTCTTTTCTTTCTTCAACGTAGTTGCATATCGGTGGATTGGCCTTACCGACCAGGTTATAGAAAACGAATGGCTGTGGTACGATACAAACAATCGAGCTGTCTTCACCGACTGGGCTCCGGGTGAACCCAACCAGGCAAAGTCGGCGAACTGCGCCATATTGTGGTCGGGAAGCAACTATCGATGGGCGGATAACTCTTGTTCTGATACCTACGAATACATCTGTGAAAAGCTGTAAGCCATCCCAACCTTTCTATATTCACGAAAGTCGTATCATGGCGACAGTTAATTTATTCATCCCTGTCATCAGGTGCGTTTCAACAGAACTAGGCCATGGCTCTAAAGTGCCTTCCTCAAGGACATTACTATAAAACAGTTTTGCACCTCAAACGCGAATCAGACCCCAGGCTACTGAATTACAAATCCTGCATCTTCACCCTGAGCCAAGCAGGAACCCATTGATGAAATTTGCCTTCTGTTAATAAACAAATTAAAAAATTACATTTCTAAAACAATCACTTCTTCAAAGTAAAACATAATTGAGCCATGCTCTGGCAAAAGGGGGCTTAATACGTCTGCCAGATGCATCATATCAAGCAAGTCATCACATAATTATGGATCCATGAAAAAATTCATGTAGTCTAACGATTGACTGAATTTTGATGAAGAGTGGTCCTGGATTAATCAGAAAATTGACAAATAGCGAAAAGTTTCGGCCCAGGTCAGCCTGCGCGGACAGCGCAGGCTGACCTGGCTCGATACTTTTCGCAGACGCGTTAAGACCCCTTTTCACTAAGCATGACCCACATATAAGCCTTTAACATGATTTAGAATTTATGCATGATTGTAGGTGGAAACTACGGAAAAGAGAGAATTTTGCTCGTTACAAGCAATATTCTCCTTTTGCCACACAGCTTTTTGAATTTTTAAAATTCGTCCGCAGGGCTTAAATTCTTAAGTTTTACAGTATGATTGATTGATTGATTAACTGATTGATTGAAAAGGAAAAATTCGCATTGCCGGCTACGAACAGTAGTATTATTTCATTCATTACGTAATACTTCATTTATATACCATGGGATTTTTTTCAGACAGAATCTCGTTCTTATTAATAAACAATTGATGAAGCATTTTTATTGGTTTCGGAATGACACTTGTTGGTAGATTTGACCAATGGATGGACTTAATACAAACAAAATCTCAGAAACATCTTACGGAGAATTCCGTCATGACATTTTGGGGGAATTGTGACCTGTGAACTTACTCATTACAGAGTCTCGTTTTCATTTATAAACAACCGAAAAAAAAAACATCTAATTGGTTCTGTATTGACATTGTAGGGGAATTTTGACCAAACAATGAACTCGTTGCAAGTCACTTGAAACAAATTTTCGTGTGGTAAATTTTTGTTGAAAAATCCCCAAGTTTTCAGCTATTGTAGCGATTTCCCAATGGTGTCATAGAGTTTCAACAACAATTTCTATCACGCTGACTTAGAACATTCGTATGGTGGCATATTTCTGCCGTTCGACCCGTCTCTCGATATTTATAAATAGAAAAATCACCATTTGGATGTATGGTTGCATATTTCTTTTTGTATTTTCAGAGAGTACGGCGAAGAGATGGTTGGCTGATCGTTTCCAGATGCGAAGGATCTTTGAGTCGATTAGATTTTCAAACTTATGAATAAATGATGTTACACATTTTTAGTTTGTGTATCCATTAAATACGTATTTAAACTTTTCCGGCTATTTAACCATTCAGCGTCAAGGTTGTTTTTGGAACTGATAAAAATCCAACCGGGACAAGTGACAATAAGAATAAACTTTTTATCGACATCTTAGACCCGTCCATTCGTCCATATATTGAGCCAGATTTGTTAAATTGTGTTGCATATCGTAACCTAACAGCAGAGAGACTGCTGTTTAGGAACAGACAATAGGCACAGACCAATCAGCGATGGTATTCCAGCCTATCGATCTTAAATTTGACAAAGCACATGACTCACAAAAATGATTGCCACATTAAGGTAGTCTATATACTTCTGATTCTTCCTTCTCCTCCTCCTATTTCTTCTTCTTCTTCTTATCAGTGTCCCCGTCTCCAAATGATTTAACCCTTTAACGCACAATGCCGACTTTTAACGACTCTGAGAAAGACGGATTTTGACAACATTGTGGGAAAAGGAGAAAATGCTGGTAACCAGCATTTTCTCCTTTTCCAACAATGTTCTCAACTCTATGAAAGACAAATTTTATATTTAAAGTAACATCTAAATTGTCCTTTGCGAATGGTTTCAATTTGGAAAAGGCTAAAATTTTGTATTTTGTCGTCTGGTAAAGAGTTAAAGGAGAATGAAAATTTGAAGACCTGAAAGAAACGGGAGACAAGTCAATGACAGAAAATGTGATGAAGAGAGTTCTTGGATGGCCAAAGGGTATTAAAAAGAGCAAAGGAATGGATGAAAAAATGAAAATAAAACGAGTGAAATAAAGAACGAACGACGATAGAACGTATGAACTGCAAAGAAAGAAAGAAAGAAAGAAAGAAAGAAAGCAATTCAAACAATATCTGTTTTCATCATTATTTAGGAATTTACTCCGATTACTTGTTCATATTTTTAAAAAAAATCAAACGCCCCCCTCAAGTGACAACAAGTTACGGTCTTGGTTCCCGACATTGCCCAATTTATCATTGCTTGAGCAGAAAGCCATATAATGCCGGCCCCAGTAGCAAAGAAACAACCTCTCGAAGAGAAAAACCCTGTTGCACTTGCATACCTGGTTGCATACAACGTTGCACAGATACTAGGGTGAGTCAACACGCATGCTATATTTGTTATTGTGATATTTCGATGAATCAGACGACGGGAACACATATATGCATTCGTCCCCTTGTCTCTACGAACCTGGGGTTGAAATTATACACTTTTACATTATAGATGGAGTGCTATACTGATTGCCCTGGTCTCACACCTGATAACAGAAGGAAACTACAATGGACTTTATGCCAAAGTGGCTGCATTGCTCAACATATTTCAGACAGCAGCTGTGTTGGAGGTAGGTTAAACCCTAACTTAAGCTGCTAAATGATAAACAAAGGATTCCCAGCCTATAGATCTTGATCTATACTGTCCTTGAAGTCCACAGTTTTAATTCTTTACCAGAAAACATAAAAACTATGGGGTCACTCAGAGCTCCAGATAGAGGGAGTGATTTTGATTCAAAATTGAAATATTAATTACTTTCCACTAAACCCTATGGAGACGATCCTAGTGAGTACCCACAACATAGGGTTTGGAGGAGAAATAATGGATTTAGAATACCATCACTCCCCCTTATCTGGAGGTCTGGGTCACTCATATTGAAAGCATCTGCAGACAACAAAAAACGAGTAGATGGTAAAGAGTTAATGCATTGCAAAAAACATCAGCCCAAGTTAGCCAGGTCTGCGCTGTCGGGTGCAGGCTGACTAGGGTTGAAAGATTTTGCTGTTGGTCAATTTTCTGCTTGTGAAAGAACCATTATACCTCATGATTAGTACAGATGATTGTCCCCGAAGGTGATTTTAATTTTTGATTGATCGCCTACGGGTACAGAGACTTTCGTGAAAAAAACAGTTGAAATCTGCGCACAGATTTTGTGTGCACTTTACAACTCTCTTATTTTCACAAATAGAGTACAAAACTAGAATTTGAACATATACATGTTGCTTACATATTCAATAATCCTTCGTTTCAAGCACAGATATTTCCAATTTAAATGCTACATAGCGAAAAATCACTTTAATTAATCTGTCACCCGAGATGTTTACATTCACCTAGGTAGAGACAAAATGGCTGCAAATTCAAGACCTTTTGGAAATGAAACGTTTAATATTTTGTCCTTTGTCATGTGTTTTATTAAAAATTAATTGCATTTTGCTGTAATGCAGATTAACCAACGAAACGGAATTTTGGTACAGTGTTGTTGTTTTGCTACCTGAAACTTCCCGATGGACTTGAGACGGTGTGGTGCACAGTTAAATGTCCAAACGTGAAAAGAAGCCCCGCAAACATCTCATTATTGAGACCAACCTCATGATTCACTTGGTTACTGGACAAAATGTATTTTATCCATCCATAATTATGTGAAGACTTGCTTGGCATCATGCTTCACAAAGATGCATTAACCCTTTACCACACAATCCCCACTTTTAACGACCTTGAGGAAGAGGCCTTTAGAAAACATTGACTGGTAACCAGCATTTTCTTCTTTTCCCACAATGTTTTCTACTCTTCCCAAGACAAATTTGAATTTTTGAGTCACATTTATTTTGTCGTCTGCAAAGACTTTCATTTTGGGCCAAGTCCCTGTAGCTCAGTCGGTAGCGTACAGGACTTGAGAACAGGAGGTCGCAGGTTCGATCCCTGGCTTGGCCAATTTGTTTCCGAGGATTGATGATAGTCATCGCGACAGGATTCATTCCTCTCTCACCGCTGACCATTGTTTCGACGATGGATATGTGGGAAAGCAGCCAGTGGCTTGGAAAGAATATTGTGCGGAGTACTGGTAAAAGAAACTCCAGGAAAGCATGGATAGGTGCACTGGCCTCTGTGATATAACTGAAATAATGTTGAAAATGGCGTTAAACACCATACAATCAATCTTTCAATTTGGACTGGTCTAAAATTTTGACTTTTGGTAGAGATAAACCCCCTTTTGGTAAAGAGTTAACCCTTTCCCAAACGACAGATTTTGGACTGGTCCAAATTGAAAGAGTTTGCAGACAACAATTTTAAATTTAATGAAAATGGCAGAAAGTTCTCAAATAGGGTAGAAAACACTGTGGGAAAAGGAGAAATTGCTTGTTACGAGCAATTTCTCCTTTTCCCACAGTGTTTTCAAAAGACTTGTACTGCAGACACGTGAAAACCAGGGCTTGTTTGGGAAAGAGTTAAACTCCCTTTTTCCAGAGTACCACTCAAGTGTTTTTTTCATCTGTTGCAGATACTTCACTGTGCTGTTGGTATGGTTAAATCAAATGTTGTTTTGACTGCCTTCCAAGTATTTTCCAGAGTATTTCTCACATGGGGTATTGCCTACAGTGTTCCTGTGGTAAGGCTTTCTCTTGTCTCTCTGTTCTGTGTTTTTTTTTTTAATGCTTTAGCACATGACAGAATTTTTGGTCCATTGTGAAAACATTTGCAGATGGCAAATTGAATGTAGCTCAAATGTTGAGACTTTGGAAGTTAAAAAACATGTTACGAAAAAGAAGAAGTGTTGGTTATCCATATTTTCTCCTTTTCCCACAATATTTTCAAAAACATTCTTCTTCAAGGTCTTTAATACTTACCGTACGGTATATATAAATATTTGGTAGAGGGTTAAAGAGCTGATCTGGCTGAAGTTACTTTTTCAGACAGTGTAGACAAAGATCATTGCAGATAAAGATCAGTACAGATCAATATAGACTTTACAGATCTTGGATAGATCCTCTTTCAGCTATTTTGTTACACATTTCTAGCCAAAACAACATTCAGTACATATTCTAGCCAAAACAACCTAGCAATATTACTTATACAGACCTCCAGATATAAGGGAGTGATAGTGTTCTAAATCCATTATTTCTCTTCCAAACCCTATGTTCATAACATAGGGTTTAGTGGAGAGGTGATTAATATTTTCAATTTTGAAATCAAAATCACTACCTCTATCTGGAGCTCTGCAGTAATAATTTCCCAATCAAAAAAAGTCTATGTCATTAATACAGAACTCCAAGGGCTTTGTGGGCTAATCTCTCTCTTGATGTATATGAGCCATGCTCTGGCAAAAGGGGGCTTAATGCATCTCTGTGATGCCTGATAGCAAGCAAGTTCATCACATGATCATGGATCCACAAACCCATTTTGTCTAACAGATGTGACTAAATCATGACGTAGACTGGTCCTTTGACATACAGAAAATTGACCAGTAATGAAAAGATTTGGTCCAGGTCAGCCTGCCCTGATTGCACAGGCTGACCTAGGCCAATACTTTTCACAAATGCATTAAGGCCCCTTTTCACAGAACATGGCTGATATGTTGAAGTCTCTTCCATTTGGATCATAGTACTGTATAGTTTGTTATGTTTGTTTAACTCTTTACCAAACGACAAAATTTTAGACTTGTCCAAAATCAAAGCATTTACAGACGACAAAATAAATGTGACTCAGAATTTGAACTTTTTGTTGGGAAGGATAGAAAACATTGTGGGAAAAGGAGAAAATGCTGGTTACCAGCATTTTCTCCTTTTCCCCCAATGTTTTCAAAAGGCTTCTTTCTCAGGGTCGTCAAAAATCGGGATTGTGTGGTAAAGAGTTAATGCATTTTTCAACATTATTTCTGTTATGTGCACATATCCATGCATTCCAGGAGCACTTTGCACAATATTCTGCCCAAGCCACTGGCTGCTTTCCCTCATAACCACCACCGAAATAAAAGTTCAGCAGTGGGAGAGACATGAATTCTGTCTCAGTGCCTGTTATCAATCCTCGGAAATAAGTTGGCAGAGCTAGGGATTGAAATCAGTGACTCCTGTTGTCTCAAGTCCTGTATGCTACTGACTGCAGTACTGGGATTAGCTGTGTTGGTTTGAGCAGACATGTCTGAAAACTTCAGTTTTGATTTGAACAGATATTTCAGTTTTATCACAGAGCCTGCAGTTTGAAATTTTATCTAGACTGCTCATGAATACAATACAGTTTTAGACTTGCCTGTATTGAAAGCGCTTACAGACGACAAAACAAATATTTCCCATATAGCGAAAACATTGAACGTCAGAAAACATTGTGCAAAAAGGAGAAAATATTGGTTACTGGCCTTTTCTCCTTGTCCCACAATGTTTTCAGAAGCCCTTTTCATCAGGAGCGTTAAAACATGGAATTGTGTGGAAAAGGGTTAGGTTGACTCGCTAAAAGGGTTAGGATAATCATCTGATTTACAGGTCCAAGATTTTCTTGCTGTTACCCTGTTTTTGTCAGCATGGTCCATAACAGAAGTGATCCGGTACTCATTCTACATGTTTGCTTTGATTGGAGAAGTACCTTTTGCTATAAAGTGGTGCAGGTAACCAGTCTGGAATTCTAGATTTGAAATCATTCTTTTGGAGTCATTCTTTTTCTTTTCTTGTGGCTCACATGTTGTTACAGATTTAAAGAGGCATTGAACCAGGCTTTGATGCAAAATTTTGGGGAGGATGGCATTGAGAAAGTTGATATTTCATAAGGAAAAATCATAAAGATGTGACTGTTAACCCTTTTTGGGGCAAAACAAAAAAATAAGAATGGTTTAAAAAATGCCTGCAATGGCACTTGAACCCATAACTGTCAAAACCATAGTCAGTAACTCCCATCAAATGAGCTATGGAGCCAAACGATTACTTATCTATTTTTCGTTGATAACTCTTTACCTCATGACAAAAATATAGATTTGTCCAAACTGACAGCACTTGCAGATGAAAATTGACATGTGGTTTTTTCAAATGATGGAGTATGTCTTTGATAGAGTTGAAATCATTGTGGGAAAAGGAGAAAATGCAGGTTACCAGCATTTTCTCCTTTACCAACTATGTTTTCAAAAGGCTTCTTCCTCAGGGTTGTGAAAACTGAGTTGTTTCGTAAAGGTTTAAAAATGAATTTGTCCCGTAAACAGTGAATACTAAGGGGTACAAAAAACTCTTTACCAAATGACAAAATCTTGGCCTTGTTCAAATTGAAGGTATTTGCAGATAACAATTTCAGTGTGGCACAAATGGTGCAATTTTTCTTTGATAGGGCAGAAAACATTGTGGGAAAGGGAGAAAATGCTGGTTGGCAGCATTTTCTCCTTTTCCCACAATGTTTTCAAAAGGCATCGTTAAAACTTGGGATTGTGTGGTAAAAGGTTAAATGTTTTGATTTTGAAGACATCATTGCATGCAAATGAGTATAAGCAGTGTTTCTTAAGATTTTCTGAAAAAAAAAAAAAAAAACATGCAAAATGAAATCTGATTCCGTGATCCTTTTATATGAACATCCTGTGTGGCTGTGCGGTTGCCTGGAGAGGGAAAGGTTATGTGTTCATGTCCAGGCTAGGTCATATCACGACAGAAACTCTCGTAATTTATTCAACAGATAACGAAACTTCAGACTTGCCTGTATTAAATGCATTAGAAGATGGTAGCTTAACTCTTTACCAAACGACAAAATTTTAGACCCTTCCAGATTGAATGCATTTGCAGACAACAAATCAGCTGTGGCTGAAAAATTGAAATTTGATGAGGGAAGGGTAGAAAATATGGGAAAAGGTGAAAATGCTGGTTACCAGCATTTTCTCCTTTTCCCACAATGTTTTTAATAGGCTTTTTTCTTCAGGGTCGTTAAAAGTCAGGATTGTGTGATAAAAGGTTAAATGTAGCCAAAAATCTGAGATTTATATTTGAAAGGGTAGAAATTGATTGATTGATTGTATGGTGTTTAACTCCATTTTCAACACTATTTCAGTTATGTCGCGGCAGCCAGTGCACGTATCCATGCTTTCCTGGAGTTTCTTTTACCAGTACTACGCACAATATTCTTTCCAGGCCACTGGCTGCTTTCCCACATAACCATTGTCGAAACAATGGTCAGCGGTGGGAGAGGAATGAATCCTGTCGCAATGACTATCATCAATCCTTAGAAAGAAATTGGCCAAGCCAGGGATCAAACCAGCGACCTCCTGTTCTCAAATCCTGTACGCTACCGACTGACCTACGGGGCTTGGCGAAAGGGTAGAAAAAATTGAGAGAAAAGAAAACAATCCTGGCTACCACAATGTTTCCCCATTGCACAATTTTTCAGTCAATTCATTTGTTGAACATTCTCATCATAATTGTCCTGTCTGCGTTACTCTGCACTTAGCTTAGAATTCTGTCTTTTCTTTCAGATATACACTTTTCATAGTCTTGTACCCAGTTGGTGTTACTGTAAGTGTACTTATTTTACTGTCATTATTTACAAACAATAAAATTTTACCCTTTGTGAAACAATCCTATATTTAACAACCCTTAACCCTTTACCAAAAGTCAAAATTGTAGACTTGTCCAAATTCAAAGCATTTGCAGACAACAAAATAAATGTGACTCAAAAATTGAAATTTTATTTGAGAAGGGTAGAAAACTTTGTGGGCAAAAGAAGAAAATGCAGGTTACCAGCATTTTCTCCTTTTCCCATAATGTTTACAAAAGGCTTTTTTCTTAGGGTTGTCAAAACTCGAAACTGTTTGGTAAAAGGTTAAGAGAAGGGCTCTTGAAAACATTGTGCTAATAGGAGAAAATCCTGGTAACCAACATTTTCTCCTTTTACCTAAAGGTTTTCTCCCTGTCCAAAGACAAATTTCAGCATTTGATACACATTTAATTTGTCAGCTGTAAATGATCTGAGTTTGGACGACTGGTGACAGAACTTTTGTTGTAGAGCTCAATAAGAGTTTACCTGTATTTAGAAACTATTTACCATCTGAATGCAGGGTTGCTATACAGCGGAGGACTAGATATGATTCACTTTGATATTTTTTGCATTTATTGATTGTCACCCCTAGTTGTGCCTATAACTAACACATCAAGAAGGTTGATAGTTATGGGGAATAGTGCAAGATACAAACATGAAACTCATCCTAAGTTAAGCCCATCTCTTTAACCCTTTCCCAAACAAGCCCTGGTTTTCACGTGTATGTAGTACAAGTCTTTTGAAAACACTGTGGGAAAAGGAGAAATTGCTCGTAATGAGCAATTTCTCCTTTTCCCACAGTGTTTTCTACCCTTTTTGAGACCTTTCTGCCATTTTCATCAAATTTAAAATTGTCGTCTGCAAACTCTTTCAATTTGGACCAGTCCAAAATTTGTCGTTTGGGAAAGGGTTAAAGTTTTAAGACTGAAAACATATGGTAAAATAAAACTCAGTAATTCCTCTTTGCTAGTTAAATTAATTGGTCTTTTTGTTTTCACATCTATAGGGGGAGCTGTTAGCCATTTTAAACAGTCTAGATTTCGTGAAAACCAGTCGACTGTATACCATAGAGTTACCAAACATAGCCAATATGTCCTTCAGCTATTTCTACTTTCTTATCTTCATTATGTTGTCTTACATACCAGGTGAGTTTTTCTTACATACCAGTCACATTGTTAGCTCGGCTGTTTCGAAGAAAACATTGAGGTATTGTCATAGGTGGTCTGCATTGTCATGCAAAAACTTTGGCATTTTATAGTATCTCTGTCATTACTGAAGATATTTACTTCAAACTTGGACAAGTTGTTCACTATCAAAAGGGGAATCCGCGTAACGAAGGAAGGTAACCATCAAAGTATTTTTGACACAGTAATGCCCCTTTTTTGACTTTAAATTTTCACTTAAAATCAAGCAACTGCAGCCGAGTGTTGGCACCAGCATGCGGTGTTCTTGTTTGACAGACTAACAAATGAATTTGATCCTCCTAGCTAAGGCTAACATACTTGCAGAAATACCTGACATACCAGCTATTGTTGAACATCCAGAAAAGTTTAATACTTACTTCTAGCCTTGTCTGCATTGAAATCATATGCTAACGACAAATTAGAAGTTCATGTGATGGAATTTGTCTTTTAACCCTTTACCACACAATCTCAAGTTTTAATGACCATCAGAAAGAGGCCCTTGAAAACATTGTGGAAAAGGAGAAAATGCTGGTAACCAGCATTTTCTCCTTTTCCCACAATGTTTTCTAACCTTCTGAAAACAAATTTAAATTTTTGAGTTACATTTATTTAGTTGTTTGCAAATGCTTTCAGTTTGGACTAGTCTAAAATTTTGCTGTTTGGTAAGGAGTAAAAGTGTACAAAACAAGGTGAGAAAAAGAGAAAATACTCGTCACCAGCATTTTCTCCTTTTCCAATTATGTTTTTCCAAAGCCTTCTCCATCAGAGTGGTTAAAGTTAGAGATTGTGTGTTGAAGGGTGAAATACCAGCTCCATTGTCTTGGCCCACTGTCAGTTGTACTGAAAACCATAGCCGATAGTAACATGAACACTTTACCAAATGACAATTTTCTTGACTGGACCATATTGACAGCATTAGCAGATAACAACTTAGATTTAACTGAAATGATGATTTCTGTCTCTGATAGGATGGAAAATGTTGTGCGAAAAGGAGAAAATGTTGGTTACCAGCATTTTCTCCTTTCCCACAATGTTTTCAGAAGACTTCTTTTCTTGGGATCGTTAAAAACTTGGGTCTGTTTGGTAAAGAGTTAAGCACTATGCTCATTGTAATCAAGTCATTGGATCACATCCATGCTTTGTCAGACTTACCTAAGATTTATATGTGTTGCTGTGTCGTGCATTCCTCTCTTATGAAAATTGGTACGGCTTAGAAGGAAAAATAGCCATCAGCTTGGAAAGAGTGCTATTTAAAAATCACATTTGAAGCATTTTCATTTTGACCTGTCTTGATATATTGGACTGTGTAGATCAAGATCAGATTGCACATTGTGTGCAGTCTGATCAAGATATACATCGTCTGCAAACGCAAGTTATTTGCCCTAAGCATTTTTTTTCGGGAGATCCCTCCTTCCGTACAGCATAGCTTCTTCCTGTATAAAATCAGTTCCTAACAAGTACCTTAGGGAGAATTCTGTTTAGCTCAGTGGGAAGTGTATTGATCTTTTGAGCCTCAATAAAAGAGGATCTTTACAGCACGGGTTTGAATCCCAGCTGGAGCGGTTTGCATTTCAGCTATGCTTTGTTGCAGACTTAAATATTTGTAAGAATTGTATGAGTTAAAATAGTTGGTGTGTGTTTACAATTGTTGGTATGTGCTTTTGCAGTTTTCCCCCAGTTGTACATGCATATGTTTGCTCAGAGAAAGAAGGTGATTGGTGGAGAAGACAAGAAGAAATCAGAGTAGACAGATAGCCATCACTTGACCAAAGAGAAAGACAATATCACAAATCAGTCAAACCTGTGTAAGGGACCACCTGTGTTTAACTGTCACCTGCATAAACTACTTCCATTAACTTGTTACCCGACAACATAATTTTATTCTTGTCTATATTGAAAAAAATTGTTGAGGAAATTTTAAACTGACGGGATGTGGCTGTGAAAGGGAAAAAAAAATGTGGGAGTTAAAAGAAAATGCTGGTAACAGGGCATTTTCCCCTTTTCCAACACTATTTTTTTAAATGCTGTCTCGTACACAGTTGTTTTAACCCTCTACTGCACAATTCCAAGTTTAATGACCCCGAGGAGGAGGCCTATTCAAAACATTGTGGGAAAAGGAGAAAATACTGGTTTCCAGCATTTTCTCCTTTTCCCACAATGTTTTCTAAACTTGCCATAGGCATAAATCATCAATTGAGCTACATTATATTATTTCATCTGCAAATGCTTTGACTTTGGGCCAGTCTCAAATTTTGTCATCTGGTAAAGGGTTAAAACAACTGAAGTTCCATCATCAAAGTTTTCAGTATGGAAGAATACGCTTCCGTTCCCAACAGGCCAGTGTTGTCAAACAGTAGAAGACATAATTTAACGCTCTACTGGACAACAAAACTTTAGACTCGCCCAAAGGAGTTGAAGAAGCTCAACTCATTGTAGCTATGATGATGGTATTTGTCTTCCAAAGGGCAGAAAACATCATGGGAAAAGAGAAAATACCTTTGATCAGCATTTTCTCCTTTTCCCGTGGTGTTTTCCAAAGAATTTTTCCTCATTGTTGTTAAAACCTGTGATTGTTGGGTAAAGTGTTAATAATTATCTATATAGATGTTACATGTAGTTGAATGATTTGATGGCTATTTACCTCATATTGTTTGATCAGTTAGCCAATGCTGTACCCAACTAGCAAGAGCTTACAATTTATGGGTTGTGTGTATGAATCCCGACTTCACCAGAATTCTTTTGCAAGGATTATAATAGTCATTTAGATAGTCATCCTTCTCCTCTGAGTCTGAACATTTTTTAGCTCATTTATGTTGGAAAGTAACTGGTAGTATACAAAAACAGAGTGAGCAATCAAAAATGCTGCTACAGTACTTTCAAGAGACATGAATGTGTTAGTCAGAATAGCTGTTTGATTGATGTATTTAATTTACCAACTGTTAAAACAATCAAGTTTGCAGTGAGCCATACTTTTGTGTATGGAAATATGAGCGTCATAATTATATTATCATTATATTTTGTTTTATCTTCGAAATGAGGAAAGAAATTGTGAAATCAGAGAAGTATAATTCAGTGGCATTCTAGGAAAAAGGGGTTTAATGCATCTTCACAATGTATAATCGCAAAATATGTATCGGAATTCGTATTGGCCGAGTTGCAGGTCTGTGGCACTAGCCTGTGACCAAAGGTAGCAGGGTCCGTATTCACTAATTGTCCTTAAGATTATTCTTGATCTAATTATGGAATTTAAAAGTAACACAACTTCTGATTGGCTAAACCATTTGGCTAAGCCAAATGGTTTAGCAAATCAGAAGGTGTGTTACTTTCAAATTTAGAAAACTCTTGATAATAAGACTAAGAATGTTCTTAAGAATGGTTGGTGAATTTGTCTAAAAACCAGCCGAGTCATGAAGTAGAATGAACCTTTGATACAGAAAATTTACCCATTCCAAAAATAGTCAAACCCAGGTCTATGTGGATTGTGCAGGCTGATATGCTTAGAATTTTTTTTTGCGGATGCATTAAACAACCTTTTCACAGAGCAGGCTTATAGGTGTGTATATGTTGTGATCAAAATAATAATCATGTATATGATCAACTTTTTTTTTTTTTAATTAAATAAACTTTGAATAAGTAAAATACAGTCATTGTGTTGCTTTTTATTAGCACAATTATTTGATAATTTCTAGAAATGATTTATCTCATGATGTTACAAATTTGCAGCAAAAGGGTACAAAATATAGAATCAATTTTTTGATAAACCTTTTCTTGAACAGTAAATTTTTCCCCCAAAATCAAAACATCTGCAGAAAAAAAAAACCATAAAATTAGCATGAATGACCTAAAGTTCTATGACGGGGCAGAAATAACACTTTATGGTTACTAGGCAATCCCATGCTTTAAAAATTCTATGGGAGAAGGCTTTTGAAAAAATTATGGAAAAGGAGATGCTGGTATCCAGCATCTTCTTTCCCAAAATGTTTTCTACCCTATCAGAGATTGTTACATTGTATGAAAATGCGTGCATGATTCAGATTGTATGTTGTACTGCGCATGCTCGTCTTTGCCCAGAGATAGTTAGTCGTTAATAAACAGTTCAATTGAACACACGCTCATGTTGTATATCAGCCACACTTGTGGAGAACCAACATCAAACAGCAAACGTAACAGAGATCTTTTGCTAATTTGTACCCATTGTGAATTTGTCATCTGCAGATGCTGTCTCCCGAAAAATAATGAAAAATGTTGTTTGGTAAAGGGTCAATACAAACATATAGCACAAGATTTATAATGAATGATAATATACACGGTCATGTTTCTGTGAGGCATACAAACAATGACACAAAACAGATAAAGAAAATATACTTTATGAAATACAACCTAAGATTGTAACATTAATACAAAAAAATGATATAAAAGCTCTGTTACATACACTGTCCAAACAGTTGATATATTTTCAACGAAAATAGATAGCAAAAAAAAAAAGAGAACACATTTCACTCTACCCCAGTCTCTCTCATTCAGTCTGTTTCTCTGTCTTCCTCTCTCTCTCTCTCTCTCTCTGTCTTCTTATGTAAGTGACTGTATTATTTGAACCCTTAGTAGTTCAGTTGTTGACCCTTTTACAAACATTCCTGAGAAAGAATGTGTTTGAAAACATATTTCTACCCATTTAGAGGTATACCTCATTGTATGAGCTAGATCTAATTTATTGTTTATATCTTCATCACACAATCCCATGTTTTAACAACCCAGATGAAAAGGGCTTGTGAAAAACGTTGTTGGAGAAGGAGAAAATGTTGGTAACCAGCATTTTCTAATTTTCACACATGTTCATTTCCCTTTCTAATACAAATCCATTTGTTTGACCCATATTTTATTTCTCCATTGCAAATACTTTCAATTTTGGACCAGTCTAAAATTTTTCTGTGTGGTTAAGAGTTAAGGCATTTACTTGTGTTTCTGTATATTGAAAATTGGGTTGATACTCCTATAGCAGTAACTCGATTTGCCACAACTTTTCTTATCAAGTAAAGATCAAGATGGGTTTTCTCAAAATCTATATGTATTTTCTCATAACTTCTGGTGTCAGATGTTTTTGACGGGCAAAAATCTCAAATTAAGCCTTCACCAAAAAATCTTGAGTTATAATGACCCTGAGGAAAAAGGCTTTTGAAAACACTGGGAAAAGGAAAAAATGCTGGTAACCAGCATTTTTCTTCTTTTCCCACAATGTTTTCTATCTTTTAGTGGGCAAATTTCCATTTTTGAGTCACTTTCATTTTGTTATCTGCAAATGCTTTCAATGTCAACAAGTCTAAAATTTTGTCTTGTTGTAAAAGGTTAAAAGGTTATGATTGACAAATACAACTTTACACTCTGGGTGCAATATGCTTGTAACAAGTAACTGCTCCTTTTTCCTCAATGTTTTCCTTATGATTCAAACCTAACATTTTCCTTTTCTTCAAGTATACCTCCATAACATAACATTGTTTACATTAGTACACGAGTCTGATTGTCTGAAAATTATGTATATTCACGAATTGCGATCAAATGGTTCATTAATGATAAAGCTACTTTTTCGCGCCTGTGGAGACTTTATCTATCCAAGTACCCTAAATTTCTAATGGCTTTATACTGGTCTGGTATTTCCATAAGCGCATGTAATGCGAATCTGGCAGCTGGATTAGATGATGTGGATATGACTTCGTGAAAATCAACAAACTGGAAATTGTCAAATCGTCTGGCTGGTAAGCGATCATCAAATTCTTTCATCATGCCCCAGGGTCCATCCCCCACCCCTAACAAAATATGTTAGAAAGAGTCAATTTTTAAATTTAAGGATTAAGAAGGATTATCATTTAACTCTACCACACAATCCTGACTTTTAGTGACCCTGAGAAAGACTGCTTTTGAAATTTTGAAAACATTGTGGGAAAAGGAGAAAATGCTGGTAACCAGCATTTTCTCCTTTTCCCACAATGTTTGCTACTCTTCACACAAAAAGTTTCAATTTTTGAGTCGCATTTATTTTGTTGTCTGCAAATGCTTTCAATTTGGACTTAGGTCTTAAGTTTTGTCGTTAATGGTAAAGAGTTAAAGCTTTCATCCACTCAAGGATAGAGTAATACACTTTTATAAAGTATCTCTAATTTTATTTTATTTATATTTCCTTTTGCATTAATTGCAAAGGACTTATGAAGGTAACAGTTTATCCCACACAACAGACAAATCTTTTTGTGCCTGTAAAGACACCTTTAGAATTTAAGACATTTTTAGAATAGGTCAAACGAAATCTGATTGCATGCAATACAAGGCACAGTCCAGTAAACTCTGGTTTTAGCAAACTGCTTGGGACATCAGATATGGTGTGCAACACACAAAAAGGAGCCTTCAGACATATGTGTAAAAGTGTGACATCCCAGATCAGTCTGTGCAGTCTGAGACTAATCCCAGACGGTGCTTACCATTTTTGTGCAATTTTCTGTTTCAAGAAAGTCTACTGTTTGAAAAATTCTTATGTAGTCGTACATCTAGACTGTGCAAGCTTATCGGAGGACACTTTATGCAAATGTCTGAAGATCTCATTTCGCATGTTGCGGGCTATATAAGGAATTCCCTCTATTCATATAGCAAACCTGTTCTTCACATACATACTATTTTTTGAGAAGGAAAAAAAAAGTTCTACGGAATGTTCTGTTTTTTTTTTAAAATATATTTAACTTTAAAATCAAGGAATGTGATCTCAACTTTTTAAACACTTACTCGGCCCAAAAACCATATTTCAGCTTGTATTCAAAGATATACTACATCCGTGATTCGTTTAATCACATCATATTGAATCAAGGGAATAAATAAAAGGCTTAAGAAGGAATTTGGAACATGTAACAACTAGCAAGAATAGAGATTTGGAACATAATATAATGTGAGCATTCTCTCTTTTAAATTCGTTTTCTGTAACTGAAGTTATCAGTACACAAGAAAGTAATGTATCTCTATTAATCTCTTACCGCACAATCTCTATTTTTAATGACACTGAGGAAAAAGTCCTTTGAAAATATCATGGGAAAAGGAGAAAATGCTCGCAAGCAAAATTTTCTCCTTTTCGAATGTTTTCTTCCCTTTCAAAAAACAAATTACATCATTTGAGTCACATTCAATTTGTCATCTGCAAAAGCATTCAGTTTCGGTGAGCCTAAAATTTTGTTGTCTGTTAACTCTTTACAATAAGACAAAATTTTAGACTAGTCCAAATTGAAGCAGTTACAGACGAAAAAAACAACAAAATAAATGTAACTGAATAATTGAAATTTGTTTTGGGAAGGGTAGAAAAAATTGCGGTAAAAGGAGAAAATGCAGATTACCAGCATTTTCTCCTTTTCCCACAATGCTTTCAAAAGGCTTCTTTCTCAAGGTCGTTAAAGGTCAGGGTCATGTGATAAAGGGTCAAAGGGTTAAACTAATACATGTTTACCCACCTATTACTACAATAGATAAAGGATAGTGTGATGCTCTGACTATGGCCTGCTGAGTTTCCTCTTCTGAGGTGACTTGTCCATCTGCCACAATGACTAAAATATGGTACTGGAAGAAGAAAAAGGATTGCTTGCATTTGGGTTTAATTATCTGTTTTCAGTTTAACTGGTATTTCTGTATGATTTACATCATTAGGAAAGCTAGATAATTTCCAAGTTTCTTCAAAAGTGAAAGCATGTACAGACGACAAGTGTTGATCAAATGACAATTTTTGTCTATGATAACATTCTGGAAAAAGGAGAAAATGCTAGTAACCAGCACTTTCTCGTACTCTAACAATCTTTAAAAGTGTCTTTTCCAAGGGTCGCCAAAAACATGTGGTTATTCAGTATAGGGTTAACTCCAGCGACACAATCAGTACCAGTTTGATGAAGAATCATTTTATGATGCGACATACAAGTACAAAATATAATAGCTGTAAGCTCTGAGCTAGTAAAAAAGTAGCCCAGCCAGGTAGCTCAGTTGGAAATTTACAGGGTCCGTATTCACCAACCATTCTCAAGAACATTCTTGGTCTTGTTCTTCAAAATTTTCCAAATTTGAAAGTAACACACCTTCTGATTGGCTAAACCATATGGTTTAGCCAATCAGAAGTTGTGTTACTTTCAAATTTGGAAAATCTTGAAGAATAAGTCTAAGAACGTTCTTAAGAATGGTTGGTGAATACAGACCCAGGACTTGAACCAAGGGTTGTTTTAACAACCCTGAGGAAGAATGCTTTTTAAAACATTGTGGGAAAAAAGAGAAAATGCTGGTAACCAGCATTTTCTCCTTTTCCCACAATGTTTTCTACCCTATGAAAGGCAAAACTCATCATTTGAGCTACAGTAATTTTGTCATCTTTGAATGTTGTCTGCAGCAAGTTCATTTCTGATATGGTACTGAGAATTAACTCTTTACCACGTAATCCAGGCCTTTAACAACCCTAAGAAAACAGCCTTTGAAAACCTTGTGGAAAAAGGAGAAAATGCTGGTAAACAGTATCTTTGCTTTTTTCCCACAAAGTTTTTTACACTTTCACAGACAAACTTTCATTTCAGCAACATTTAATTTGTCGTCTGTAAATGCTTTCAATTTGATCCATGCTCAAAAGTTTTGTCATGTGTAAAGAGTTAATGTGTACAAGGGATAGACAAGGGCATTCTGACTACCTGTTTTGTTTCTTCTACGATTTGAATGGCTTTATAAATGAGTGGTGCAAAATTGGTGGGTCTGTAGAGCTTAACTGTTGGTGTGACTCTATTATACGCAGCAAGAACTTCTCTGAAGCCATGGCAGCGACCCTGATAAGAGGGGAAAAAAATAGAAAAAAATTTGAGTTTTTCTGTTCTCTGCATGACTTTTATCACTTAACACTTTACCACACAGCCCGGAGTTTTAACGACTTTGAGGAGAAAGGCTTTTGAAAGGCTTTTGACAACATTTTGGGAAAAGGAGAAAATGCTGGCAAGTAGCATTTTCTTCTTCTCCCACAATGTTTTTATTTCTGATACAGATCTCATCATTTTTGCCACCTTTATTTTGTACTGGTCTAAAATTCTGTTGTGTGGTACAGAATTACCCCGTTAAAAAACAATCCCATGACTTTTACAGTCATGGAGAAGAAGACTTAAAGATACATCTACATGTATACTCATTTTCAGCCAGCTTTTAACCCATTTCATCTTTATTTTCAGTCAGTTTTAACCCACATCATCAATATTTTATAAAACTGTAATCATTTTTGTATCTTTATGTCAAATGTTGGACGGAAAATGCATTTCATTTTCTGGAAGCCTTCAAAAAAATCACTAATGTTGTTTCCGGTTTTAGATAAGGACAAATCCCTTGAGTTTCTCTATCCCTTGCACTGTATATAATCTATATTTGCACAACTGACCAAATTTGAGCCATTCTACACACTTTCAAGTCTTAACAGCATTTTTTCTCTCTGGCTGTAAAGATGTATCTTTAAAAACTTCTTGGAAAATGGAGAAAATGCTGGTTACTTGGAGTTTTGTGTTTTTGTACAAAATGCTTTAAACTCCTTCAAAGATAATTAAATTATTTAACCCTTTACCACACAATCCTGACTTTTAATGACCCTGAAGAAGAAGCCTTTTGAAAACATTGTGGTAAAGTAGAAAATGCTGGTAACCAGCATTTTCTCCTTTTCCCACAATGTTTTCTACTCTTCCCAAAACAAATTTCAATATTTAAGTAACATTTATTCTGTTGTCTGCAAAAGCTTTCAATTTGGACCAGCCTAAAATTTTGTCGTTTGGTAAAGAGTTCAGGCATTTTATTTTTCACCTGCAAAGCTTTCATTTTGGACAAGTAGAGATTTTTGTTATTAGGGTGAAGAGATGCATGGAGCAATATTGGTTGATTACATTCTTTGCTGCACCAATTCCTATGGACAATAAGAACAGCTTATGCTCTGTTTAACTCTTTACCACAAAACAAAGATTTATTCTTGTCCAAATTAAAGCATCTGCAGGCAACAAACTCAATGTTGCTCAAAAGATGATGCATGTATCTGTCTTTTAAATGGTAGAAAACATTCTGGGGAAAGGAGAAAATGCTGCTAATTGGCATGGGGAAAGGAGAAAATGCCAATTAGCAGCATTTTCTCCTTCTCCCACAATATTTTCAAAAGCTTTTTTTCTCAGGGTTGTTAAACGTCGGGATTGTGTGGTAAAGGGTTAATCCTTTTCCGAATAATTCTATTTTTGGATAACCCTGATGAAAGAATCTTTTGAAAGCATTGTGAGAAAATGATGTCAACCAGAATTTTCTCCTTTTTCCAACAACGTTTTCTGCACCTTCAAAGGAAAATTCCATCAATAGAGCAGCACTTGTCATCTGAAATATGTTTTTCAATTAAGAAGAGTCAAAAATTTTGTTGTCTGACCAAGACATTAACATGCAGTACACAGACTCTTCCCATTTTTGTTTGTATTGGAGTTTAACTCTTTGAGTGCCGAATAAACCTATCAGAAATTTTCAGCCTAGAAATATGACCCAATAAAATGCAATTTCATAGTTGCTTTTGTCTACAGTGATTCAGCGAAGTGGACATTTTGTGCAGCCTGATCTTGATCTACACTGGCCGCAAACACAACTATAGTCATGAAAGGCACTTTAAGGGTTAACACTGTTTCAACAGCTTATGTCTTATCATGGCCGTCAGTGCACCCACATGTGTGTTTCCTGGCTTTCTCACACCAGTACACGCACAGCTTTCTTTCCAAGCCACTGTCTACTTTTCTCACATGCAACTGAGGCGAGAGGCAAAAGATCACCGGAAAGAAAGTTTGCCTCAATTGGGTATCGAACTTGCAATCACCAGGTCACGAGTCACGTATGCTAACCACTGAGCTACCTTGCTGGGCGCTTTTCCCATTGAGGGGGTTTTTATCTAAAAAAAAAAAAAAAGGAGTAAATATTACGGATTCATTATACCAAGCCTAGTAGCGCATTTGGTAACTCACAAGACCTGAAACGAAGGGGTCATAGGTTCTATTATACACCTTGAAGAATTTTTTTCCAAGGACTGATGGTAGTCCAAGCGACAGGATTCATTCCTCTCTCACCGCCGACCACTATCCTGATCGACAATGCCTATGTGGGAAAGCAGTGAGTGGCTTGGGAAGAATATTGTACCAAGAATTGGTAAAACAAACTCCAGGAAAGCAAGAATAGGTGCACTGGCTGGCCTGATATGATTAAATAACATTGAAAACATTGCTAAACAACATACAAATGAAGAAATACAAAGATTTAGTCTGACATATTAGATCTCCTTACATTTTTAACCAGTGAAAATATCCCCTGATCTTTTGTCGTTGAGTCCCCAAACCCAAACACTGGAATGATTCCATCATCATCGAATGTTTCTAATGTCTCTCCAAGAATGGCTATAACCTGAAACAAACATTTGACAACAAACCCTTTAACACAAATCCTGAGTTTTAACGACCCGGAGGTTGAGGTATTTAAAAACATTGTGGGATAAGGAGAAAATGCTGGTTACCAGCATTTTCTCCTTTTCCCACAGTGTTTTCTACCCTATCAAAGACAAATTCCATCATTCGAGGCACATTTTAATTGTCTTCTGCAAATGCTTTACAATTTGGACAAATCTACATTGTTATTGTTCGGTAAAGAGAATTAACCATAAGGCTGTTAGGTGAGACTTATTGCCACAATGTTTTCTGATCTTTCAAAAACAAACTAGAGCTATCACTAAAGGTGATTAATACCCCACTAGTGCTTTGTCCCATAACAGATTCAAGTTCTTAGCTTGGAGTTATGCTCTGGACAAAAATCCAAAGCTAAAATTTACGAAGGGCAATAACTCCAAAAATGCTGAAGACAGAGTTATGGTTCTTGTGCACTGCACTTGTCCTCAATGTGGTCTATCTGTGTATGAACTTTCAAGTTTCTAGCTTTTATCATTTGGGAGTTATGCTCCAGACAAAAATCCAAAGCTAAAATTTACAAAGGGCAATAACTCCAAAAATACTGAAGACAGAGTTATGGTTCTTGTAAACTGCACTTGTCCTCAATTTGATCTATCCGTGTATGAAGTTTGAAGTTCCTAGCTTTTATCCTTTGGAAGTTATGCTCCAGACAAGATTTCATGACGCACAGACGGACAGATATGGTGACTCCAGTGGAGAAACCACTTCGCTTGTGGGGTATAATAAGCCATGCTCTGGCAAAAGTGCATTTAATGCATCTCTGTGATACATTATACTAAGCAAATCATCACACAATTATGGATCAATAAAATCCACATTCTCTGACAACCCACTGAATTATAGAGAACAGTCGATCCTTTGGCTGGCAGAAAATTGGCCAATAGCAAAAACTTTCGACCCATGTCATCTGACATAGAACAATCTTTTTGTAGATATATTAACCCTTTCCCAAACAAGCCCTGGTTTTCACGTGTCTGCAATACAAGTCTTTTGAAAACACTGTGGGAAAAGGAGAAATTGCTCGTAACGAGCAATATCTCCTTTTCCCACACTGTTTTCTACCCTTTTTGAGACCTTTCTGCCATTTTCATCAAATTTAAAATTGTCGTCTGCAAACTCTTTCAATTTGGACCAGTCCAAAATATGTTGTTTAGGAAAGGGTTAAGTCCCCTTTCACAGGGCATGGCTCAAATCCTATTAATTGAGCATTATGTAATTTCTTGTCTGCACAAGCTTTCACTTTGGACCACCAGCATTTTCTCCTATAGCCATAATGTTTTTATGCTTTTAACTCTTTACCAAACGACAAAATCTTAGACCTGTCCAAACTGAAAGCATTTGCAGATGACAATATAAATGTGACTCAAAAATTGAAAAAAGTTTGTGGAAGGGTAGAAAACATTGTGGGAAAAGGAGAAAATGCTGGGTACCAGCATTTTCTCCTTTTCCCACAATGTTTTCAAAAGGCTGCTTTCTCAGAGTCATTAAAACTCAGGATTGTGTGGTAATGAGTTAAACAGCCTTTTAACCAATTCAGGTGCATACAATTTTTTAGGAATATGTGTTACTCTCAAATTTTGAAAATCCTTGAGTCTATAAGACAAAGAAATACATGTAATGTTCTTAAGAATGGTTGGTCAATATGGACCCAGATTTATGCTAATTTGCTCACATACATGTACCTGTTGATATGGGTTCTGAACATCCCCTGAAAGATCGTGTAAACTTCGCCCCTCGAATGTTTTTTCTCCCTGCACTTTGTTACTCATTGTATAATCAATACCTGCAATAATTAATGGACTATATATATATGTGAGCTGTGCTCTGTGAAAAGAGGGCTTAATGCATCTACGATTAAACTCAGGTTTGCAGTTTATTGATTGATTAAATGGTGTTTTATGCCACTTTCAACATTATTTCAGTCATATCACAGCATTTCCTGGGTTCCACTGGTACTAAGCTATGACTCTGAAGTGTCTTGCCCAAGGACACTCCAATGAAAAACCAAGTGGGTCTGGCGAGGAGCTAACCTGCATCCTTAAGGTCATGAGTCCAACACTTTACCACTGAGCCAGGCAAGATTGTCTGAAAAGGTGGCTATATATAACCTAGCCATGTGCTTTCAAATTTAACATGCTTTATGCATGAAAATACCAATTTACAAACCCTGGTTCATAGTCAAAAAAGTTTCATAATAAGAATAGCAAAAGTAAGGGAGGAAGTTGAAGCAAAATTTCATTGTTGTATACCCACATGCCTATCTACAGACAAAGGGATGGATGGACTGATGGATTGACAAATAGAATGATTCCAGTTTACCCCTGAAAATAATGAAATGAGCCATGCTCTGGTAAAAGGGGGCTTAATGCATCTCCTTGATGCATTATACCAAACAAGTCATCACATAGTTACAGCTCCTTAACCCTTTACCACACAATCCAAACTTTTAACGACCCCCTGAGAAAGAAGCCTTTTGAAAACATTGTGGGAAAAGGAGAAAATGCTGGTAACCAGCATTTTCTCCTTTTCCCACAATGTTTTCAACCCTTCCCAAAACAAATTTCAATTTTTTAGCCACATTTATTTTGTCGTCTGCAACTGCTTTCAATTTGGACTAGTATACAATTTTATTGTTTGGTAAAGAGTTAAAATACATTTTGTCTAATGCCAGACTGAATCCAGGGGAAGAGTGGTCCTTGGAGATGCAGAAAATTTACAAAAAGCAAAAACTTCTGACTCATGTCAGCCTGTGCAGACTGCCCAGGCTGATATGGATCAGTACTTTTTCCAGATGCATTTAGTCCCCTTTCCACAGAGCATGGATCATTTGTAAAGTTGAGCTCTCAAACTTTCTCTAGAAGGGCAAAGACCAAGTTGACAGCCTGACATCTGTGGGTAGTGTCCTTTCACAGCATACTGAAGGTCACAAGTCTAATCCACTGACTGCTTTTCTCACATGCATCAAAGGTAAGAGTTGAAAAATTGCTGAAAAATTTGCCTCAATCTGGTATCGAATCCACAACCACCAGGTCACCAGTAACATAGGCTTACCACTGAGCTACCCATTTGGGTTTTACTTTCCCTAGGACATTTCTTACCGAAACGTGGAACCATGAGGACATAACTTGGTTCTACTTACTTATATACAGAACATTGCTTTGCTTTAACTCTTTACCACACAATCCCGACTTTTAACGACTCTGAGAAAGGAGCCCTTGGAAAACATTGTGGGAAAAGGAGAAAATGCTGGTAACCAGCATTTTCTCCTTTCCCCACCATGTTTTCTACCCTTTCCAAAACAAATTCTAATTTTTCAGTCGCACATATTTTGTCGTCTGCAAATGCTTTTAATTCGGACTGGTCTAAAATTTTGTTGTTTGGTAACGAGTTAAAGAAAAAGAATATTTAAAACATTGTCATGAAAAGAGACACCATGCCGGACCCTGAAACATCTTTACAAATTCTGAGCCATATAGGCAACTACTGTAATAATAACACATTCATTTAACCCATATCCTGCTAAATAAGTGAAATGAAATTTTCGAACTGGTAGCGAAATCCCGAATAGTGCTATTTCAAACTTACTTCAGGAAAAGAAAATCTCCTAATCGGACAGTGTAGATCCAAGATAAGACTGCACATTCTGTGCAGTCTGATCTTGATCTACACTGTCTGCCTAAGGTCAGCGAGTCGTGCTTAGCAGCCTACGGGTTAATTGTTATAATCATTGACTAACTGCTACACATGTACAGCTTTCATGATTTAGTATACAGCTTTCAAAAATATTTCAGAAAAATAGAACAAAATGCTTATTACAAGCAACAGTTAGTGCTTCATTTTTCCAAAATGTTTTTGTAAAACAATCTGGAGGAAATTTTTTCGTCTCCTTCAGGTTTATATACAGATGGGCTGAGGAGGGTTTTTTCCTCCACTGTCTCAGATGTGGGTCATTGCACCCTTTAAAATTAATAAAAGAATCCAAAAAATTAAATTTTGGAGGTCATTTAGAAAAAAGTGGGGGTAAAAATTCAAAGTGAAGGGAGATTAGGTAAAACTGGGGACCACGTAAAACTGATACTCAATTTACCTAGAAACTCAGTAACAAGCAGCAATTAATAGTTTTTACCCTTTACAGCACGACAAAACTTAAGGCACATCCAAATTGAAAGCATTTGCAGACCAAAATTTCCATAAGGTTCAAACGATGCGATTTTCCTTTGATAGGGTAGAAAACATTGTGAGAATATGCAGAAAATGCTACTTACCTACATTTTCTCCTTTTCCCACAATGTTTTCATATGGCTTCTTCCTCAGGGTTGTTAAAAGCTGGCATTTTGTGGTAAAGGATTTACTAGAAAAAAAAAATCCCATCCCTTTCAATCAAGAGGCTTTGGACTCTGAAGAGTTTCTTAACACCAGACGACAAAAATGTAGACTTGTCCAAATTGAAAGCATTTGCAGACGACATTTTAAATGTGGCTCAAATTGTTGAAGTTGTCTTTGATGGGGTAGAAAACATTGTGGGAAAAGGAGAAAATGCTGATTACCAGCATTTTCTTCTTTTCCCACAATGTTTTCAAGAGGCCTCTTTCTCAGGGTCGTTAAAAGTCGGGATTGTGTGGTAAAGGGTTAAAATACTGTGACAAGAGGTGAAATTGCTTATCTTGGGCAACTTTACCTGCTGTCACAATCATTTTAGTCACCAAATACATCAAAGGTATACATTAACTTCAGTGTTTGTACATAGTCTATCCAGAGATTCATTACAACAATGGATTTAGTTACCAACCAGACCTTAACCCTTTACCACACAATCCTAGGTTTTAATGACCCTGACAAAGAAGGCTTTTGAAAACATTATGGGAAAAGGAGAAAATGCTGGTAACCAGCATTTTCTCCTTTCCCCACAGTGTTTTCTACCCTATCAAAGAAATAAACCATCATTTGAGCCACATTTAATTTGTTGTCTGCAAATGATTTCAATTTTGTCTAGTCTAAATTTTTGTCATTTTGTAAAGGGTTAATCCTGTATTTACCTGTAGGGTGCCGAATCAATCTATCAGACACTTTCATCCTAGAAATACGGCCTAAATAACTGCAGTTTCATGATCAAAGATTGGGCTGTGTGTTTTGTGCAGCCTGATCTTGATCTACACTAAAGGAATTATAGTCATAAAAGGTGCTTGAAGGGTTAAAATGTGTCAAGCTAACTAGGTTTGATTGCACCAGTTTTTGAGTACATGTATACTGTAAATCTGATATTAGCCTTTCCAACACAGGAATGAAACAAACTTTTGAACTCTACCAAACAACATAAATTTGGACTGTTTCAAATCCAAAGTTTTGCAGATGAGAAATTGAATATGGTTCAAACTGTGGGATTTGTCTTTAAAAAGATACAGATCGTCAGGGAATGGAGAAAATGATGGTTACTTGCATTTTTAGCTCACCTGAGCAAGAAGTGCTCAAGGTCAGCTTTTGTGATTGTGCAGTGTCCGGCGTCGTGCATCGTCCATCGTCCGGGCACAATTACCGTGTGTGTACTCTAGAGGCCACATTTTTAGTCATATACTCATGAAACTTGGTCAGAATGTTTGTCCTGATAATATCTCGGAAATTGGGTCATATCGGGTTAAAAAGTAGGTCACCAATTCAAAATTTAAAAAAACTTTGTGTGCACTCTAGAGGCCACATTTTTAGTCCAAACCTAATGAAACTTCATCAGAATGTTTGTCTTGATGAAATCTCGGACAAGTTTGAAATTGGGTCATGCCGGGTCAAAAAGTAGGTCACCTTACCAAATTTTAGAAAAACCTTGTGTGTACTCTAGAGGCCACATTTTTAGTCTAATACTTATGAAACTTGGTCAGAATACTTTTCTTGATAATATCTTGGACAAGATTGAAACTTGGTCATGTTGGGTCAAAAAGTAGATCACTGGGACAAACCTTAGAAAAACCTTGTAAGGCCACATTTTCAGCCAAAAACTCATGAAACTTAGTCAAAATCTTTGTCTTGATGATATCTGTGACAAATCTGAAATGGGTCATGTGGGGTCAAAAAGTAGGTCACTCTGCTAAATTTTAGAAAAACCTTGTGTGCACTGTAGAGGCCAGATTTTCAGTCAGATACTCATGAAACTTGGTCAGAATGTTTGTCTTGATAATTTATTGAACATATTTGAAATTGGATCATGTCAGGTCAAAAAGTAGGGCACCAGGTTGAATTTCAGCAAAACCTTGTGTGGACTCTTGAGGCCACATTTTCAGTCTAATACTTATAAAACTTAGTCAAATTGTTTGTCTTGATGATATCTTGGACAAGTTTGAAACTGGATCATATCAGGTCAAAGAGCAGGTCACTGGGACAAATCTTAGAAAAACCTTGTGTTCACTCTAGAGGGCACATTTTCAGCCGTAAACTCATGATACTTAGTCAGAGTGTTTGCCTTGATAACATCTCTGACAATTTCAAAATTGGGTCATGTATGGTCAAAAAGTAGGTCACTCTGCCAAATTTTAGGAAAACCCTGTGTGCATCCTGGTGGCAAGACTTTCATCCTGATACCCATGAAACTTGGTCAGAATGTTTGTCTTGATAAAATCTAGTACAAATTGAACGTTGGGTCATGTCAGGTCAAAAAGTAGGTCATTGGGCCAAATCTTAGAAAAAACTTGTGAGCACTCTAGAGGCTACATTTTCATATCAGTTCTAATGAAAGTTGGTCAGAATGTTTGTCTTGATGATATATTAGACAAGTTCAAATTTGGGTAATGTTGGGTCAAAAAGGAGGTCACTGGGACAAATCTAAGAAAAATCTTGTGTCCAATCTGGAGGCCACATTTACTCATGAAATATTGTCAGAATGTTTGTACTGATGTTACCTCTGGCAAGTTCAAACGTAGGCCAAGGGGGTCGAAAAGTAGGTCACAAACGCTCATGTGTTTTACCATTTGGCATACCTCGGGTGATCATGTAGCTTGATATGCCTCCAGAAGCACACTGTTTTACCGTTATTGAAATTGTAAGGCTCCTCTTAAAAAACAAAACATGACTCAATTTGCTATTGTCATCTTTCTAAGAATTTTTCAGTTGGCAAACAGTTGGTACACTCAATTTTTTGTGCGGTTTATCAATTCCGTTGGGAGCTTTCATCGACAGATCGATAGATGTGAATAACTTCAACATGGTTGTTCATGCTAAGCAATATACAGGGGCCCAGCCATGTTTAAGATCATGTGATTGGTAGTTCAAAATGGAAGCCTCCTTTATAAGGACGAGGTTAGATGTAGGTATGGAATCAGCTGAGTTGTGACGAGTTGTGTTTTACATCATTACAATGGTTATAACCAGGATCTCTTCAGCTTCATATCAATCCTAGATGACTTTACTTAGGTGAGCGCTTTAGGGCCAATAGCCCTCTTGTCTCCTTTTTCCACAATATTTTCAAAAAGCCTTCTTCCTTAACCCTTTACCACACAATCCCGACTTTAAACTATCCTGACAGGGAATGTATTCGAAAATATTGTGGGAAAAAGAGAAAATGCAGGTAAGCAGCATTTTCTCCTTTTCCCACATTTTTTCTACCCTATCAAGGACAGAAATCACTATTTTAGCAACATTTAATTTGTTGTCTGCAAATACTTTCAGTTTGGTCCAGTCTGAAATTTTGTCGTTTGGTAAAATATTAAGGTAATTACAAGTAAATGTGAAGGATTCACACTTTATAATACAATCCTGTGTTTTCACAACTCTGAGAAAGAACTCTTTTGAAAACATTATATAATAAGTAGAAAATGCAGGTAATCAGTGTCTTCTCCTTTTCTTATGATGTTTCCTGCCCTTTCAAAGACAGATCCCATAATATAACGCTTTACCCAAATGACAAAATTTTAGACTGGTCCAAACTGAAAAGATTTGCAGATGACCGGTTAAATGTATAGCTCAAATGATAATTTCTGTCTTTGATAGGGTAGAAAACATTGTGGGAAAAGGAGAAAATGCTGGTTATCAGCATTTTCTCCTTTTCCCACAATGTTTTCAAAAGCCTTCTCTTTCGGGGTCATTAAAACTCAGGATTTGATTTGACGTCTGCAAATGCTTGTACTATTGTCAAATCTGAAATTTTATTATCTCCATGGTTTTCCATGTACCAAACAATTCCATGTCATAATGACTCTGAAAAAGAGGACTTTCAAGTTTGAAAACATTTTGGATAAAGGTAGAAATGCGGATAACATTAAGGGAAAAGGAGGAAATACTCATAACATGCATTTTTTCCTTTCCCCGTTTACCCTTCACCACAAGACAAAATATTACACTTTTCAAAATTAAAAACATCTGCGGGCACCAGTACAGATAACTGTCCCCAAAGGCCATGTTGGTTTTTGACTTGTCGCCTCCAGTTCGCAATAAATGTCCAAATAAGAAAAGAAACACCATAAACATCTCATTATTGAGATTACTGCAGACAACAAAATTTAGATATGGCTCATATGGTGAGATTTGTTTGTTAAAGGACAGAAAACATTGTGAGAAAAGGAGAAAATGCTGGTTTAACCAGCATTTTCTCCTTTTCCCACAATGTTTTCAAAAGGCCTCTTTCTCTGGCTCATTAAAACTCGAGATTGTGTGGTCAAGGGTTTAGAGACAAAAAGTTCTGACGTTTTCAAAAGCATTTTTCCTCAGGTTTGCCAAAATGTAGGATTATTTAGTTAAGATTTTATTCTTTACCAAACAACAAACTGTTAACACTTGTTTTATCTGAAAGCATTTGCAGATGAATGTTGTTGAACTGTTGGAATTTGTCCTAGAAAGGATGGAAAACATTGTGAAAATAGGAGAGCATCTTGTCCTATTCAGAGTATGTTTTCCTAAGCCTTCTTTCTCAGAATGGCTAAAATAAGGGATTGTTTGCTAAAGCAACTTAAGCTGCTAAGCGCAACCCACTGACCTTTTGCGGACATTGTAGATTAACTTAATAAATAGTACATTGTTTGGTAGAGGGTTGACTCTTTACCAAAAACAACACAATTTCGGACTTATCCAAGGCATTTGCAAACGATTATGGGGTTCAAAATCAAACTGTGGAATTTGACACTGAAAGGATAGAAAACATTGTGATTAGCAGCATTATCTCCTTTTCCCACATTTTTTTTTCAAATTGTTTTCCTCAAGCTCTTTAATCCTTTATCAGGCATTCCAAAATTTTAACGGCCTCGAAGAAGAAGGTTTTTGAAAACATTGTGGGAAAAGGAGAAAATGCTGGTTACCAGCATTTTCTCCTTTTCTCACAATGTTTTCTACCCTAGGACAAACAAATTTCAATTTTTGAGTAACATTATGTTGTGGACTGCAAATATATGTACTTTGATGAGTTTGGACAAGTCTACAGTTTTGTTGCTTGATAAAGAGTTAAAACTCAGGACATTTGGTAATGGGTCAAAGTGTTAGAAACTAACCGAAGATAAGTCCACATTTTGAAACACCCTCTTCTCTCAGCGCATCAGCTATTTGGCCAAATGAGGTATACTTGTCACCAAATGCCCGGAAACAGGCCATTGCATTTGAGGTCTAGATTTTGATTTCTGAAAAATAAATAGAATCAACATTTCACCCTTTACCTAACAATCCACCTTTCAATGATTAAGTAGAAGAAAACTTTTGAAAACATTGCAGGAAAAGAGAAAAATGGTAAAATGCTGGTATTCTTCTTTTCCTACAATGTTTCCTGTTCTTTAACTCTTTACCACATGACAAAAATTTCCACTTGTTAAAATTGAAAGCATTTACAGACAACAATTAAATTTAAACAGGGCTCAAATGATGATATTTGTTTTTGATAGGGTAGAAAACATGTTTTACCAGCATTTTCTCCTTATTTCTCCCACAATGTTTTCAAAAGCCTTCTCTTTTAGGGTTGCCAAAACTTGCGATTGTTTGGTAGAGGGTTTAAAAGACAAACTTTATCTTTTGAACTACATTTTCTTTGCCATTTGAAGATGCTTAACTCTTTACCACACAATCCCGACTTTTAACGACCCTGAAACAGGAAACTTTTGAAAACAATGTGGGGAAAGGAGAAAATGCTGGTCCTTTTTCCACAATGTTTCTATCCTTCCCAAAACAACCTTAAATTTTTGGGTTGCATTTATTTTGTCGTCTGCAAATGCTTTCAAATTTGGACCAGTCTGAAATTTTGTCATTTAACCCTTTAGCAGACAACCCTTGGTTTTAATAACCCTACAGAAAAGAGCCTTTTGAAAACATTGTGGGAAAAGGAGAAAATGCTGGTAACCACAATGTTTTCTACTTTTTGAAAACAAATTTCAATTTTTGATTCACATTAATTTTATCTTGTCATCTGCAAATACTTTGAATTTGGACAAGTCTAAAATTTTGTCATTTGGTAAAGAGTTAATCCAATCGTGCATACATTTTGAATCATGAAAAAATTTAGATGCCAGTTATTTAAATACAAAATGAATGTGCTCAGTGTAGAAAAAATAAAAGGCTTCCCCTGACTGGTATGTTTTCAACATACCCATAAAGTGTAGATACAAAATCAAATCACATGTTTTGTGCAGCCTCACTGATCTTGATCTGCACCAACTGTAAACAAATTGTAAAGTTGTCATAGGCACTCAAAGGGCCCTGGATTATCAAGTGAACGCTTTAACTCTTTACCAAGTAACAAAATTTGTATTATAGAGTTGCTCAAATCAAAAGCAGTTGCAGAGGACAAAATAAATGTGAATCTACACTGTACGATAAGACCTTATTTTCCCCCAAGAGTAACTTTGAAAGACCCAAATACATTTTTTTTTCTATCGGCTTGAAAGTTTCAGTTATTTAGCAGGTTAAGGTTTATGGGATACGCAATAAGTTACTTTCAGTCTGAAGGGTTGCTTCGATATTATTTTTCAAACTGAAGGTACATGTAAATGTAGCAATAAGTATTTTTATACCTGAATGTAGCCATGGCTTTAAAAACGCCTTAAAAATACCAGACGACAAAATTTTTGTTCAGAGACATGTTCAAATTGAAAGCATATGTGGAGGTAACAAAATTTAATTTGGCTCAAATGGGAAAAGTCGTCTAGTTAAAGGTAGAAAACGCTTTTGGGGAACAAAGAGAAAATGCTGGTTACCAACATTTTCTCCTTTTCCCACACTGTTTTCAGAAGCCCTCGTTCCTGAGGTCGTTAAACACGGGATTGTTTGGTAAAGGGTTAAAGTCATGTTTATTTATATATGGCGTGCAACACACGAAAAGGGGCATTCGGACATATGCGTAAAAGTGTGTCGTCCCGGATCAGCCTGTGCAGTCTGTGACTAATCCGAGACAACACTTCCCGTTTTTGTGCTATTTTCTGTTTCACGAACGTCTACTGTATGACAAAATCTTATGTAGTCGAAAAGTGCCGTCTCAGATTAGCCTGCGCGGACTTCGCATGCTAATCCGAAACGACACTTTACGCAAATGTCCGAAGGTCTCATTTCGCATGTTGCGTGCCAATTATTATATAAAAACTGTACATACTTGTATAGAGGGCCAACCATACGTCCATGTCCTTTCATAAATAGCACTATTTATATCTGTGTCAAGCGGTATATACATAAATGTATATATGATATGTATACACATTTTGAAATAACAGACACCCGAGTTTCGTGTACCGTGTATCCCCTTACCCATTACCAAATCATCGTAGGAAAAGGAGAAAACGCTGGTAGCCAGCATGTTCTCCGTTTCTCACAAAGTGTTCACCTTTTGGAAGACAAATTTCATGTTTTGAGTAAATTTTCAAATGTCGTCTGCAATTTCTTTCAATTCGGACATGGCTAAACTTTTGTTTTGTGGTCAAGAGTGAAATAAAACGGGCAGTTTCACCGAGAAGGGCCGATGAACATCGGTATTTTAAAGAAGCATTAAACAGATTTCGTTTCCAAAGTTTGTTTGGACAATCTTAACAAAGTACTGCTTATTTTCTTTCGCATGGAAAGACATACATATGAGCTGTGCTCTGTGAAAAGGGGCTTAACGCGCCTGCGAAAAGCATCGATTCAGGTCAACCTGCGCAGGCTGACGTGGGTCGAAACTTTTTGCCATAAGTCAACTTTTCTGCATGTCAAAGGGCCATTCTACATCCAGATCCTGTTGAGTGTTAGATAAAACTGATTTTATGGATTCATAATTCTGTGGTGATTTATTTGGTATAATGTCTCACGGAAATGCATTAAGCCCCCTTTTGCCATATGAAATATCTCCTTAAGTATTAGAACGACCGTGTTGTAATTTATATCATACGAAAGGTTAGTGTAATAACCACCTTTCATTTGAAATTAGTTGCATGAATATCAAACAACAAATAAAAGATTTAGACAGTGGGCGGCCGTAGGAACAGGGAATTATAGGCTATTTTCAAAATTCTGGACCGGGGAATATACTTTGCGAAGGAGAATAACAATGTATCAATTACAGTAGGCCTATTTGTTCTTGCTTGTTTCCCTTAATCCTTTACCAGACGACAAAATTTTAGCCCTGTCCAAATTGAAAGCATTTGCTGACGACAATTTCTATGTGGCTCAAATGGTGTATATTTTCTTTGATAGGGTAGAAAACATTGTGGGAAAAGGAGAAAATGCTGGTCACCAGCATTTTCTCCTTTTCCCACAATGTTTTCAAAAGGCTTCTTTTCCAGGGGCGTCAAAAGGCGTCACTGTGCAGTAAAGGGTTAATAAGCCAAAAAATCTCTCTATTCTCTCTTTCTCTCTTTTCATGATTAAAAAAAAAAAAAGATTGACCGAGCTAAGGTTTCGAACCAGCGAACCCTGTACTCAAGTCCTTCACACTACCGACTACGTTAAATGGGCTCTATGAATTGCGTGGCAAGGGATACCCTAACTGTAAATGATAGAAAGATAATAACAACAACAACAACAACAACAAAAAAAACCTTCGACTATTCTTCGGGATCTAGGGAGCCAATAGAACATGAGTGCTTCGAATACCCATGTGACTAGGAAGCAAGTAAAATACGAACTTGTTTGAATCAGAGAGAGAGGAAATTCTCTAAAGTAGGCCTACTGCACAAACAGATGGATTTTTAGTTTTCTGTTTATAGGGTAGAAAGAAAATCTGACCACATAAGAAAGCGGTTCAACCGACTTTCATCTGCCAGATTTAAAGCAAGATCGATTGCCTTCACTTCAGCGGAAAAGATTGAGGAGTTGTCAGGAAGACATTTTTTTACATTTACTACAAAATACTGCTGCTGCTGACTAGCGTGTCCATCCTTAGATCCATCTGTATAGATGGGTTTATGAGTTGTGCTGTTCTTTTATTTCCTGATACTGAGTTTGGATCCCTAGTTGATTTCTTGTGGCCTAGAAGGTCAAAGCGAAATTCTGCGGCTTTTATCAACCATGGAGAAGTGCCAGGGATTCTGTTTTCACGAATGGCATCCATGTCAACATGGTGATTGTCTAGATG
This sequence comes from Tridacna gigas, assembly GCA_945859785.2. Classification (NCBI taxonomy): domain Eukaryota; kingdom Metazoa; phylum Mollusca; class Bivalvia; order Cardiida; family Cardiidae; genus Tridacna; species Tridacna gigas. The sequence goes on from OX244028.2 coordinate 105,756,632, forward strand.
TGAATATCAAATGGAGCAAAATTTGCATTTGGCTTTCTAGGAAAACGGTCTTTTGCAGCCAGGGTTAAACCCTATTTTGTGTGTAGGGTTGGATGGGTTTGCTTTCAGCTTTAATAGACACTGAAGACATAGCTAGAGCCTTTTGTGAGAGAGAAGGCTCATTGGCTTCTACATACAGACTGTTAATAGGAGAGGTTCTAAAAGCCCCAAGGGCCAATCGTAAACCTTGATTGTGGATTGTGTCGAGAATTTTCAACTATGATTTGCGGGCTGAACCATACACAATGGAGCCATAGTCTAACCCGCAGCGAATGAGGGAGCAATAGAGACGTAAAAGGACTATCCTATCAGCCCCCTATTCTGAATGAGCAACTGATTTAAGAAGATTGAGGGCCTTGTAGCATTTCTTTTTAAGTGCTTTAATGTGTGGCAAGAAGGACAATTTCTTGTCAAAGATGACACCTAAAAATTTAAATTCTGGTACAACTTCAATTCTTGTATTGTCAAGATGTAATTCCGGGTCTGGATGATGACCTCGTAACTGACAAAAAATGAACACATTTTGTTTTTTTGTCTTTGAAAACTTAAAACCGTTTTCATCAGACCATGTTTGAAGTGTTTTCAAACACTGTTGAAGCTGTCGTTCAATAATGGCCATGGATTTATCTAAAACATATGACTAAATCGTCCACATAAGCATCAATCCACACCAGGGTTAATAGCCTTTATTACATGTACGTTGTTTATCTTGACACTAAAAGTATCACAGAGGGAATACATCCTTGTGGCACACCCATTTCCTGTTCCCTCGCACCTGACAAAGTTGCGCAAAGCCTCACACGAAATAGACGGATATTTAAAAAGAAAGTTATAAAAAGAGGTAAGCGGCCCCTGAGACCGAAGTCATGCAAATCCTTTAAAATTCCGTATTTCCAGGTAGTGTCCTAAGCACTCTCCAGGTCATAAAATTCTGATACATGTTGCTTTTTGACAAAGCCTTCTCCTATAAAAGTTTTAAAGCGTACAAGATATCTACTATGAAATGTTAACAATGACATTATTTCTTTCTGAAAACCGAACAAGGCAGGTGTTGACCATTCGCTCTAAAGGTTTATAAACGCAACTTGTGAGAGATATGGATCTGTAGCTGTTTGGGTCAGAAGTATCTTTTCCTGGATTTGGAATTGGAATTACTAAAGCTTCTTTCAAGGAGGTAGGCAAATCACCTTTGTGTCAAACGTCATTAAAATGTCAAGATTGACAGAATGGTATCTGGTAAATGCCTTAGAAATTGAAAATGTGCTTTGTCTTGACCTGGAGAGAAATCATGGGCTTTATCTAAAGCGGACTTGAGTTTTATGGGAAAAAAAGTTTATTGTAAAACTCAAGGTTGTTAGATATCACGTTCAGCCTTTTCTTTTCTTCCTTAGCTTTGTTCCACCTCTGGAACTTTTTAGAATAGTTCTCAGAGGAGGATTTTTTGGCGATGGAATCGGGTAGAGTGTCTTTTCATCGAATAAGGTTAAAAAAATTCCTTACCAGATTTAGATATTGCAGCTGACATACTGGTGTCGTAGAAAGTCATATATTCTTTGCAAACATCTCCTCAGTTTCTTCAGAGTTTTTACTATTAGTAGTGTTCACAGAAAGATGTTTAATTGGTAAAGAATCACTACCTTTAATCTTTCTGATCATATCCTAGACTTATTTGTAGATGTTCTAGAATCAAGTCTGGAAACAAATGACTCCAAGACTTACGCTTACTACTTTCTATAGTTTGTCGGGCTTTTGCCCTGAAAATACGGAAAAGGTTATGGTTTACCGGAGTAGGTCTCAGATTGAACTTTCTTAGAGGCTCTTTCCTTTCTGTTATAGACGATTTACATTCATCAGTGAACCACGGCTTATTTGGGCGTTTTGGCTTTGTCGAGGTCTGTGTTTTTGACTTTTGCTGCATCAATAAGCAGCCGGTAAAACAATTCTGTAGGACCAGTACAATCTTCAAGTTTATCTCTTTGAATAGTCTGATCACAGAGAACTTGAAAAAAGTCCCAATTAGCTTTGGCGACTTTCCATCTCTCTGGACGTTCACATGTAGATGGTTCAAACGATGTAAAAAAAAAAGTGGAAAGTGGTCGCGTCCACAAAGGTCGTCTCCCAATTTCCAGCTAAAATCCTGAAACTGAAGTGGGCTACATAGAGAAAGGTCAAGGGATGAGTTAGACCCAGTTGCTGGATGAATATATGTTTTTGAATTACTGTGATTCATAATTCACAGAGTTATGGGATATAAAGTTTTCCAGTTGTAAGCCTCTGGTATCACTGCTATCCCAGATAATGTTGTGACCATTAAATTCTCCTGCCAATATGAAAGGAGACGGTAGCTGTGAAATGAGATCATTGAGCTTGTTTTCAGTGATTGGAAAACTTGGGGGGAAGGTATAGAGCAGGGGGTAATGGTTTTATGAGGAAAAAGCGAACAGCAACAGCTTGCAGATTGAAATTTAATTGTATTTGTGTATGAGGGATGTTGTTATTTACAATAACGGACACAAGGCCCCAGGCATTATCACCCTCCTCTTATATCTTATCATAAATTGAGTGACATCTGAAAGAGACAGTGTCATATTCCTCCAGGAAAGTTTCCTGTAAGCAGATTGCTACAGGATTGTGGTCATTTATTAAAAATGAAACCTTTTCATAGTTTGATTTCAGACCTCGACAATTCCACTGTATGTTGTCACGGAGAGAGGTTAGATATATAAGCACTTCAAACCTACCTTGCTTTTCAGCTAGCTTTTACAGCGACGCGGTTTGGTGTTTCTCTCTCCGTGTTAAGCAACGTGCATTAGGTTATGGATGGGTGACCAGGCCGTTGCACGTTACAAAGTTTTGAGCCATGATGCCCATTAAAAGAATCTAAACATGGGTACTGAATTTTTATGTAGATATTTCATAAACCCTTTGAATTTATTTTGACGATGAATTCCGTCTCAGGTTTTGAGGTTGACCAGGAATCTATGTCCTCATTCCAATCAGATTGATATGAGAATTTGTTAACTTCAGAATCGGAGAGTTCTCCCTCCAATTCCTCTTCTTCCTGCTAATTTTGGTCCTCGAAAGGTTCATACCTATCATACCTGTTTAAAACCGGTAATGAATTGTCTCTGACAGGTTCCTTATCACTGGAGGAGCTGGAAGCTTTTGACGTTTGCATTGCAGCTGGCCTTTTCTTCGGTGATTTTACTATAGTTTGTAGTTTAGGCGTTTTCTTTCTTTTTTTTTTTTTTAAAGACGCTGGTGGTTGTTTCTTTGGTGAAGTGGTTTCTTTTTGGAGTTGGGTTTAGATTTGTTATCCCGTAAGACAGCTTTTTCTTTAACAGAGGGTGATTGTGTTTTGGGGCAGAGGGGATATACTGGGTTTCGGTACAGGCTTAGTCTGTACGGGAGATTTGGATAGTTGGAGGTCTGGGACTGTGCCTTTTAACTCTTCAGCCATTTCCGGAAACTCTTCAAGAAGTTGTATTGGCTAAGAGTTCAAAAGTCGAGCAATTTTCTGTCCAGACTTTGGAGATGTCACTTTTGCGTATGTTGTTATTAAACTATTCATTAATATCAGCCATCTTCCTTGCTTCAACAAAACTAACGTGTTCTTCATGTTTTATTGAAACGGCTTCTTTCTCTTTTTCCACACTGAACATTCTTTAGAGAAGATTGGATGAGGGCATTTGCAGTTAAAGCAAAGCACAGGGTTACTGCAGGTATTTTGGGTCATGGTCTGAGCACTTAAAGGCACATTTTGGACACATTGATGTGCTTTTACAATTATTTTCGTGATGGCCATACCGCTAGCATTTGTAAAAACGCAGTGGGTTTGGCACATACACACCAACCTCTACGGATTAAATCATATTTGAATAGAAGCAGGAAGAATGGACGTAGAAAATGTAAGGATATTTATGTATCCCTACGCACACCATTTCGGATTTGTTCCAGACCAGGCACAGCCTGGCATTTCAGATTACTTTTATTTCTGCCACCGAGTCACAGCAGGAGAGCTTCTTTACACCTGATGCATCCTTTACTAGTATTAAGGATTTTGTGAAGATGTACTTTTACATCAAGATTAATAAAAAAACCCTTTTATGAGAAAGTAGATTTTTTTGCTTGCTGTTAGGAAAGACATTCAGCAAGTAGAGTGTCCTTTTTAAATTTTTTGACCGATTTTAGTGTGCCTTCAATAGAAGAGATTGTCAGTAGATAGATAAATGGGAGTTTTACAGCATTTCCCCCTTAGCCTTATACAATACAACAAGCATTAACAATTTTATGTAACATTAACATGCTCATAAAATTATGTAATATAACGCTTATCAAGCATAACACATTAACATGCTCATAAAATTATGTAATATAACGCTTATCAAGCATAACACATTAACATGCTCATAAAATTATGTAATATAACGCTTATCAAGCATAACACATTAACATGCTCATAAAATTATCAAGTTCATCTAACTTACGCAAAAACCAATTGGCTAGCCTTCATAAATAAAATTGGTTAACCTCTTTATTAATCGTTTTGACTTAAATTCAATTTACTAAAAAATTAAAAAAAATTGATTAAGAACAAAAAACAAAGCATCACATCATCACATCATCAGCTAACCAACTAACCCTTACATCAGTCAATCGCTTAACCTTTTTTTCCACCCCATCAACTAACGCACTAACCAACTAACGCACCAGCGCACGACACACACATGCAACCAACACATCAGCTAACACATCAGTCAGGCAATCACTTAAATTCAATTTACTAAAAAAAAAAAAAATTGATTAAGAAAAAAATTAAAAAAAATTGATTAAGAAAAAAAAAACCAACGCATCAACAAACCGGTTAACAAGGTGCATCAACAAACCGGTTAACAAGGTGCATCAACACATCAGCTAACAAGGTGCATCAACAAACCGGTTAACAAGGTGCAACGGCTGGTCCTTACATCAAACAATTGCTTAACCTTTTTCCCACCCCCATCAACCAACGCGTCATGCAACGGCTAACCGGCTTATGAGTTAGTGGGTGGATTGGGATATTGATAAAAAAAAAAAAAAAAAAATATTTAACAAAAAAAATTAAAAAAAAAAAAAAAAATGAAAACAAAATATTTTTTTCAAGAAGATGAAAGTAAAATTTTAAGTAAAGATTTTTTAGATGAAATCTTTAATGAACAAGAAAAATTTATAAATTCAAACTTACAAGAAGGTTTTAAAGCCTTAAAAATGAAAATCAGGGAAAAGTTTGAAAAAGACATATTGGAAATTGTAATATGCGATTCTTCAAGATATTGTATAAATCCTTTACAAAAAGATTTTTATGAACTTCCAGAAGAAGAAATTAAAAAAATGTTTACTAGTTGTTTACAACATAGTATGGCTTCTTTTGCAACTAATCATTACCTAAATAAGGAACCTATGCTATTGAAATTTTAAATATTATAAAAAAAAATATAATATTTAAAAATGGAAATCACAAAAGACTTTAAACAAAATATTGATCGTATACTTAGAGAAAAATCTAATATACATCCTATTAACACTAATAACATAATTTACACAAATGGCACCGGTTTAATGCCTTACAAAAGTTATAGTTGGTTTACTGATATCTATTATTATTGTAGTAAGATGTTATATGAAAACCCATTAGATCAAACATTAACCATTACATTTTATGCTGGTGGGAAAAATATCACTGTTAAAAATATGTTTTACGTAAAAGATCTAACAAACCTACTATCTCTTTTACGAGAAAGATTTTTAGATAAACCAAATGAATATGAATTTTTACAAAAAAGTATAAATGATATTGATGAATTTTCTATAAATTTTTGTTTTCAAGAATAGAAAAAAATAAAAAAAATAAAAAAAATAAAAAAAAAAAATTAAAAAAAATAAAATTTTTTTTTTTTAAAACCCTTACTTGTCATAAAAAAAATGAATTTAACTTTAAACGGTTCTTAACATATAAGTGAGTGATGGAGATTTTAAAAGACTTAAGAGATTATCCTTATGTTTACACAACAAAAGTAAAACATATTTTACTTTCAATAAAAAGTAAACATATAGATACCTTCTATAATAAACATGTAGATGGCTTAAGAGAAGTGTATTTTTTCTATACAGATAATATCCTACCTTTTGAAGGTTTATCTAACTCTAATATTTACTATGAATATAGTAGAATGAAATATGAAAACCCTAACATGAAAACATACTTTAACTTAAACGTAATGTTTCATGATGGAGAAATACTAGATCAAAAAGGTGTATTTCTTAACCCTCAATGTCTTAATCTAATAAAAATACTTTTAGACTTTAACGAAAATGAAACAACTTTTTTATCTATGTTACAGGAAACATTTAATAAAATGGGTGAAGAATTAGATAAAATTTACCATCAGTTTGGTTTAAACAAAGAAACAACTCTTTTTATCTACTTTGAAAAAGAAGGTGAAATAAACTATCCTTCGTTTATGAAGTTAAATGATCTTCCTCAAACTATAACTACAAGTGAAGATGAAGAGGAAGAACCAGAAGAAGATAATAGAACACCACATTATCAAAGTAATCTATTACCAAGAGAAATTAGAAACAATACCGTAGATCGTTATGATGAAAGTGATGCTGGTCAATTTTGGTTAAATAATGAAGATCATTTTAGGAGTGGAAAATATCATATTACCTATACAAATCTTGGGATAGAAAAAATAGTACGATATGAATCAGAAGATGAAGAGGAAAAAGTTAAAAACGAAAATAAAAACAAAACATTTAAATCAGAAACATGTGTGCTATGTTTAGATGAAAAAGCAAAGGTTAATGTTTTATTTGCTAACTGTGGTCATCTATGTTGTTGTGCTACATGTTTTGCATTATATACAAAAAATGCTTGCCCCATGTGTAAAACAGAAAATTCTGTAATTAGAGAAATATAACTAAATAAAAAATTTAAAAAAAAAAAAAAAATTTAAATTTTTTTAAATATTTAACCTTTTTACCAGGTTAAATATTTTAATATGTTTTTGAAATCCTATAATGACCCCATGCTAAAGTGTTTATTTTATCCTCTAATATATATCTTTTATCATCAGCATAGCCTAATGCTTTTTTGTTTATTACTTCAGTGTATATTTCATGACCTCGACTTCTTAACACGCCCATGGTTCTATAATGGTCTTTTTCTTTAAACAAACAATTTTTATAATTTTCTAAATTTAGTTCATTTTTAACAACTGACTTTTTTACTCCCTTACATCTTCTATCTTCACCATTACCTTCCCACATCAATTTTTCATTTTCATCTATTTTTATATCTATTTTTTCATAAGCATATGTTTTTGCACCCAAACCACACATCTCAGTCATAACACCACCATTTAATTCATCTTTAAACATTCCCAATACCTTTTTGTTTTTTGCACTATACAAGTCATGCTCTTTAGGGTAAGCACTCATATCATACATTATATCAACATCACAAGCAATATCTTCATACAAATCATCAGTTTCTATTTCAAGAATAAAACTGTCTGTATCAGTATAACACATCCGGACATGGTCTCCATACTTTTTTTTAAAATGATTATAAAGAGTTTTATACATAAGAGTTTTACTAATATCTAATATGCTCATACCTAAATAAACAGGTTTGTTATATGTTATACTAGTTTTCTTCATATGAACAGCAACTAAATTTTCATCAAATATTGTAGTATGATGATAGTTTGGCTTAGCAACAAGTTTTTTATAACGATAGCCAACCACATCATTAACCAATTGCACATCAACTCTATTTCTTAAGTTTTCCATGGTCTTACCAAAAACAGAATTCATCATTAACTTAAAAAAATCTTTTTCAAAATCATTTTTCGCATTTTTTCTTAACTCAATATTCAAATCAATATATTTTTTAATATCATCAGTTTCATTAAACTTAATTCCACGATGTATTTTTTTAATTTTTAAACCTAGATCTAAGTATGTTTTTAAAACTTCATGATGTATAACATAATTTTCTTTATCATTTAAATTTGGCATCAATTTTTCTACTTTTTCTATTTTTAATTTTTCAGGTGCTAGTGGAAAATCATTGTGTAAATCATGTAACTCTTTAGGATACTCTAAATCAACCTCTAAAAAACAAGGTATCCGATTCCATTCTTCTAATTCTTTTTTATCCATCCATTCAAAACCACAAGTAGGCAATAATTGACTCATAGCCCAAGGATAAAGACTGTTTGCATCTATATAGATTAGATATATTGAAGGTTTATTTTTATCATAATTTTTACCCATATATTTGTTGTTAGCCTTTGAATACCTTTTACTACACATAGATATACCACCTCTGATACCCTTTTCAACCATTAAAAGCATATCAAGGTCTGTTAAAAGTTCAAGTTTTACTCCTGATTTTTTAAGCATAGCATCAAAGTGCCAACCCTGGAATAGTATAATACCATGCAGGATCTAATTCATAATGCTTAAAGCAAACATCCCTAAAGTTTTCAAATACATCTGCTAAAAGCAAAACGTCTATTTTGTTGTAAAGTTCTAAATAATCTTTAAATGTTTTCATGTTAAAAGTTTTCCAAACATTTTTTGCATGTTCATAATCTTCATCGCTAATATGTTCTTTGTTTAAACTTGAATGAAATTTTTCTTTAGGTGGTAAGCAGGTTTCTTTTAACCTTTCAAAAGATTCTAAATATTCATAAGGAAAAACTCCTTTTCTTCTTAGTAAAGGTAAATATTTTTTTGGGTAAAAGTTTGATAAAATATTTAACTGATCTTCATTTAAATTTTTTGAAAGACTATCCAAACTTGAACTCATAAACTTAAAACTATCTAAAAACCTAATTTTATGAGTTATGTTTTTTCCTACCTTAACATATTTACTAAAACTAATATATTTTTCCTCATTGTTAGGGATACAATCAATGTTTCCTTCAGTTTTACCAAGATTTTTTATAAAAAGATGACTATCATAACCACTTAAATTATGAAAATAAACAGGTGTAAAGTAAGGAATTTTTGCTTTAAGATTACATTTAGTATGAGCGGCCCCCCTAAATTTACCAGTAAAATGACAATGGTCTCTTACTCTATAATTTTTATGAGTAAATTTTTCATCACAAATCCAACAAAGCGTTTGTCTTTTATATTTTTTTCTTCCTCTTCAGTTATCTTAAGTGGTACCGGTTCTTGATAATATTTTTGATGAATTTCTATGATATCCTCGGTTATCATATCTACAAAAACTTTTTCAGCATTTTCTCCGGTATATTTTCTTTCTATAGGTTGGAACACATCATCATCAAAACATTTTATAATATAGTAAAAACTGCAGGGGATATGCTTTTGAGTTTTTACAGTATAACTTTCTTTTTCATTTTTTTCAGTTGTTTGTTGTTCTTCTATAGGTTCTAATATACTTTCAAAATCAGCAAACACAGCAACCGGAACTTTAATTTTTCTATCATCATTTATAAATTGTAATACGCTACCTTTTTTAGGCATATTTAAATTAACAGGGTCATGCTCATCACAATACTTTTTATGATTTTCTAAAAGGTCCTCCCTTCCAAATGCATTTATACATCTTTTACAAAAATACTTTTTACCATGGTGTTTTGATATTTGACTAGACACTAAGCGGCTAAAATTTTTTATTAAAACATAGTGACTATTTTCTTCATTTGTTAAGTAAAGTAAATTAACATGATTACTTTTTTCTTCATTAGTAATTTTTAATGGATAAATTTTATTTTTTTCATCTTCATAACTATAAACATTAACACTAATTTCTAGATTTTGTTTTTCAAATTTGTTAATATCATGCAATGAAACAGGATATTCTATTCCATTCATATTTAAGCTATCTTCCTTTGATCTTAAATCACCAACTCTTTCTTGATGGTAAACTGTTGGATTTAATGCTCTTAAGATGGACCACTTAAAATATTGGTTGTCATTATTTTTCATATTAATACATGCTTTTTTATCTGCTATCCATTTTGGAAGAGGGATAAATGATGAAGCTCTTAATGGATCATAAATAGCAGTATGAAGCTTTAAATGAACCACACTATGGAAAACCCATCCGCTACCCTTTCTTAAAAAGGCACGATAATTTTCTAAAATTTTTTCAGCCATTGTATCATATAATTCATCTACATCGGTTCCTCTTAAATTAATTAAATTTACATCAGAAGAAAACTGAGCTGGCACTGGATGATCAAAATCATCAAATCTATACATTAAACATTTAAGAACCATTTTTACTTTAACTTTACGTTTATTTCTTAAAATATTTGTCATAGATTGCATTGTTAGCTCTAAAAACTCCTCAGGTGAATCAACGGGAAACCCCTCTATTTTATATTGTCTTGCCCAATTTTGTAATGAAGAACGACTTTCTGTTACATTAATAACTTCAGGTCTTCTCCTTGGTAACGTTTCTTCTATATTTCTTTCAACTTCATTTATTACCTGTGGAATTTGTTCTGGTTCAACGTTACCGGTTAGCCAATTAGTAAAATTTCTTACTCTTCTTCTAACACTCTGAGGAATTACGGCACTAACAACCCTTTGTGCGCCACTATATAAATTAGATGCAATCATTTGACTAGTATCTGTTAATCTATTGATAAATCTTCTTGAAAAAGAATTCATCTCTATAATTTTTAAAATAAATAAAATTTCCTTAAGTCAAATTTTATTATTTTTTAAAAAAAATAATAAAATTATTGAATGTCAATTCTATATTTACCATTCCATACTCTACCATTCCAGTTTTCAATCGTTTGAGGACAACGGTCAATGTATTTACTAGCCTTGTAAATCGATGGAAATTCAATCACCTCTTCAGTTTCAACATCCTTTAATATTACCGTTTTAGGATTTTTACTAATATCCTTTAGCCTATCATAATTAGGTTCTTTTTTAAGTGGTATAGCTTCTTCAGGATACAATCCATGCTCTTTTAAGACATCAATAAACTTTTTCTTGTTCCAATAGGAATAAAACTTAATATTGTTATCTGTTAATATCTTTTTAAAATCAGCAATCTTTAGCATATTTTAATATTAAACAAAAAATTACTTAATATACTACTGCCATTTTATTTCCATCACTCTGAAAGTTAATTAACCTATCACTAAGTAAAACAGCATATGCTTCAGTATTAGGTGGTGGATTAACTGTAAAGCTAGCTCTAATATGAATATCAGTTACAGAATACTTAATTCTTTCACTTTGCTTTGAAACATCAAAAACAAACAAAGGAAAAAGATTTTTAAAATCAGATGGATTAATATTTGGATTTGATACCAATTCATCCATGTTGTAAAATTTTTTTCTAAATGAAGCAGCTTCCTCATATATTCTTCCAATTAGATTTGTTTCAAAGTTTATATTATGTTCATTATGTGGATATTGTTTTGTGGATAACACAGCTTTAATATTTCTTACATTTAAGTGATTAAATAAACCAGGGTTATGTAATTGTCTATTTAAATTAGGTCTATTTTTATCACCTCCACCACCTCCAGCATTACCATCTGCATCAAGAGAAGCATTAGAAATACTTTGAAAACCAACAATTATAAAACGTGGTACCTCTGGAGATGATTTTGTTGCTAGTCTCCAAGCAAAGTTAGTATTTTGTGGAACCGCTATTGTATCTGATTGTATCATTCTATACCCAACAGGAAATCTTTCTTTCTTTTCAATGAATTTTAAAAGTTCTGATCTATTACCAAGTTCAGGTGAAACATGTGGCATAAACCAAGTTATTTTACTTAAAACAACTTTTCCTCTTAAATTATTAGTTGCAGCGCCAGCATTACCATGTGGTTCAGAGGATGCTTTAAAAATTGCGTTATCATCACCTGTTCTTGTTAAGGTTAAAGTATGCTTCATACCATATACCACTTTGTTGTAATCTTCACAAAAACCGAATAAATGTTTTAACGGAACGCAAAAGTTAAATGAACCAACAGGATTTGAATTAAAAACCCAGCTTCTTCTTGCAGTAAATCCACGATTAAAATTAACATTATCTTGTTGTGTTTCTGCATATCTACTTGTATCCTTATACCAAAGTTGATTCATACCCTGTGATTTAGCAAAATCATCAGGATATTTTAACAACCCCAACATTGTGCTAACATAACCAGGGTAATTTATATACTCAATATCCTGCTCTTCAAGTTGGTATCTGATACTTTTAAACAAATACATCATTGCATTATTTGTTAGCGTTACAAAAGTAGCATCTCCACCAGCAGGATTATAAGGATTACCATTATCTTCTCTTACAAGTTGCCCCTCAAAACTTAAGTATGATTCAGAAGGATGAAGAAAAACATCCTTGTTTCCAATATCAATCCTAATATTACCCCCTGAGTTGTTTAAATTGGTTCCTATGGTAGGTTCATACTCAAAGTATTCATATTCATCAATACTATCATCTTTCAGAATTGGTGCTTTAACATTTAAAATGTCCATTTTTTATATACAATCATAATTTTTTAAGTTAAAAATTATAATTGTGTTTTGTTTTTAATTTTCTAACCATAGTTGAGGGAATGATTTATTCTCATCATTTACATAAACACCCTTAAGTTTAATATTTTTAAGTTTTTCTACATTAACATTTTTTCTTACTTTTGGATAAATTTTATTTCCATAAAGAATGGTTACCTTAGGCATACCATTTTTTTCTAAATATTGATTTACATCTTCTTCAAATTCCTTAATGATATCAGCTTTTTCAGGTGACAATTTTAAAACAGCTTTATTATAGTCATATTTTGTATTACTACTATCTAATACTTCACAATCATCATTAAGTTTTAGATTTCCATAAAGGATATTAACCCTTTTTGTGTTGTATTTTTCATAATGTGTTAAATTAAATTTTAGCTTTGACATTCTTTTTTATTTAATGTAATAATTACTTAATCTAAATTAAAAATTATATTGTTTTTATCCCTTTACCTCTTTTTTTGTTTAACTTCTTAACCATTGTTTGTATATTAACGGCACCACCATCAATCAATGAACTTACATTTTGTTCAACAGGTTGTATTGTTGGTATGGTTGGAACTTGACTATATTTTTCAATAATCTTTTTAGATTTAGGTGTTAAGGCCTTTTTAACTAATCTTGTTCCAGCATCAACTGCAGCTGCCTTACCTGCCTCTAAAGCTTTCTTTGCTCCTTCTTTAGCCACACTTTTACCAACATCAACTGCGGAACTTGCAATTTGCTTAACCGCACCACTTGTAAATAGCCTACTTAAAAAATTAGCTAAGGTATCAAATATACCTGCTCCACCATAAGCATAAGTTCTTTTAACTCCTCTCTTTTGTGATGTAATCATTTTATAATATAGACATTAACTTTTTATAGCTCTTTGCATTTAATACTTTTTGTCTTTTTAATTCATCACAAATACTTACCAACTCATTTTTTACACCTGTATGACCAGCATCCTTGCTAGACATTAAAAGGTCAAACCTTTCTAATAGTGCGTTGGGGTCAGATGGTATTACCGTGGTTGTTTTATTTTTTCTTAATCCTTTACCAGTTTTTTCTTTTTCTTTAAGAATGTAATCATAAACAGGTTCAATTATTTTTCTCCATTTTTCACTAAATCTATTATACATTTTTAATTCATTTTCTTGATTATTATCCTTAAATAAAATATTACTTGAATAAACTAAATATTGATAAGCATTTAAATCTTTATTGGTATAATTTTTTGGGTTTGGGTTATTAGATAAAATCAATTCCCATAACCCATCAGTAGCTTGGTATTGGTTATTTGCAGTAGAAAAAGTTTTATTATTAGGATTATATGAAATTACCTTATCACCAAATTTAAATTTTTCTAAATCAGCATCATAATGTATTTTATAAATATTGTCAAAATTATTACTATATTTTTCTAATTTTATATTAAAATCTTTAATAAAATTTCTAATTTCTTCTTCATTTTCTTCCGCTGTAATTTCGCGATAAGAAGGAGGCGGTGTCCTCATTTGTAATTTACTAATCTTCATTTCTTTAGAAAGTTGAATAGGTAATTGAATAATCCCCTCCCTAATAGGTGCCAATCCCTCTGTAATTGTTCCTGGCAATTGAATAATCCCCTCCCTAATAGGTGCCAATCCCTCTGTAATTCTTCTAGCTGCTTCTAGTTGGTACGCACCAATATTTTTAGTTGCTTCTTCTTGTATCTCCTTTTGTGCTTTAGTTAAGGGTTTAAAAAACTTAGTTAAGTCTTGTTGCAATTCAATATCACCTACTCTTTCTGCAAGTAACCTATCACGAACCTGTTTTTTTCTTACAAGATAATCTTTTACCATCTTATCTCTTGTTTTATAATCAACATTTATAAAAGGCATTTTTTAAGTAAAAAAAATTTATTTTAATTAATTTAATCACTATTACCTATCTCACATGCGCAAGAAAATTTAAACTTAGGCGGTTTTATTTTTAATTTGAATGGCTTCCATTGTGCCTTTCTACAAGTCTCCTGAATTCCTCCCGTGCTTCTATTCGTCCCTTCTCTATTAAACTCTCTTGATCCTCTAGCTTGCTTTTTTTCTTTGTTTTACTTCTAATTTCTTCCTTCATTTGTTTGTATTTTTCCAATTCTTCCATAATTAAACTGAATTCTTCATGTTCTATTTTGTTGTCTGATATTGCTTTTGATATATGTGTAAGTAGTGTATTTAACTTTGAATCAGCCAACATTTTAATCTGAAGATGTTTTTCTGATTTTGTTCTGGTTCTTCTTACCATAAACTTACCTACTAATGCTGCTAACCCAACAGCTAAAGCACATCCTTCTAGGACTATCGTCGCGGGGATTGCAACCACAGTAGAAAGTAAAGCGATTCCCCCAGCTCCAGCTCCTAGTGCTCCAACTGTTAAGGCTGCTTCTACATTATCCACAGTCTTACTAATCTTTAAATACTTTTTACTTAACTGTTCTCTAACTCTTACTTCATTTTCAAGAAAATCCTGAATCTCTGATATCTTTTTAAGTCTGAATGATTGACCATTGTCTCCTGCTGATATTATTGGTTCTAATGTTGGTGCATTTGGTATATTTCGTGCTTCTGGTAAGTCTGGATAAATCTTTTCTTTTAGCTCCATTTTATTATATTATAACTATTTTTTAAATTGAATAGTAAAGACGACACAAAAAGGTGTTTTCCTCTATTATTTTTATTTTACTAGAGTTGTTTGTAATTGTTGTAACCATGTCATCCACTTCTTCTAATGAAACTTCATTTGTTATAGATATTTGATTAAGTTTTAGATTATAAGATAGAGAAACTAAAACAAAACCTTTACTCATATTAAAACCCATACCTAAAGCTATCGTTATAGATTTGCCTCCTTCTAATACTAACGGTTGTTGAGTAAAAATATCCCATGAAACAGGATTAACTTTTTTAGCTGGATACTTACCTTCAACAGGTTTCCAAAAAATAGTTTTTGGTTGAACTATTTTATGTTTTCCATTTCCAAATTTATGTACATTCATTTTTTTTAATTTATAATATTGCTCCTAATATAGGAATATTAGCAAATGGGCTATTTGGTCCTAAAAGAAGACCTTTTCCATCATAAATTTTCCCACCTTGTTTTAAATACAATCCTTCACCTTTATTTTTTAACCCTTTACCTTTGTATGGTTTAAGATATAGCCCTTCTCCATCAGTTTCTACTTGACATACGCAACCCCCTTTCTTAAGATAAAGCCCGTTACCCATTGCTTTTTGAACTCCTGTTGATGCTAAACCAGATAGAGCACCAACTCCTATAGCAGGTAATACGGTTCTTGCTAATGTAGGTAGAACTGATGAAGCTAACCCTGCTATCAAAGGTAAAAATCCACCTTCTACTTTCATGTTGTGCTTAAGTTGTTTAATAGTCATTCTAATGGTTACCCCTTTACCTCCCTCTAATGCTTTATTTAATTTGTTTAGTTGTGACTCGGTTACCGCCATTAAATCTTCACCTGTTAGGTCATCATGATTTAATCTAATACTTACAGGACAACTTGATTTAACAGCATGTTGTATCTTTTTCTTTTGCCCTTCTGTTATATTTACTTTAACTGTAATGTAATTTGTCATTTTATATTTAACGCGATTCTCTTATGTGAAATCTAATCGTTAATGTTTCACCCCTTAAATTTAATACGTTTCCATCTTGGTCAGTTAGCGTTACGTTTAAATCATGTATTTCATCTAATGTTAAAGGTAGGTATACCAGATTAACTGGAGACTCTATTATTTTATAACCCGGCGCCACATTTGGAAAAAAGCTATAAATTGTGTTTCTTTGAGAACCATTAACATAACTACCTGAAATTAAGTCAATATTAACAAGTATGCTATTAATACTTAAGATATTTACTACTTTTTCTGATTCGTGAAATCCTTGTAGATATTTTGCTTTGTTAAACCCTAATACTTTACCAATGCTTCTATTTTGGTTAAAATCAACCTGATAATTATTTTCAACATTAAGAACAGATTTTAATGTATTAGTGTTAGCGGATATGTTTAAATAATATTCTTCATTAATTAAATCATAATGACCCCTTTTCCTCATTTCTAATTGTATATAATCATTAATATCAACTAAATCATAGCTACCTTCAGGTATTTTTAACTTAACCCATGTATTACCATTGTCTGGTGAATAAACAAAAGTGTTATTTCTTTTATCAATATTTGGAAATGAATAATATGTTTCAAGATTGACTAAAGCTATTTCATATTTTTTATCTCGTTCTAATTGAAGTGGTGGAGTAAATCTTGTTCTAAACTCTGTTTTGTTGTCACTTACTATAATTTGAAATGATGTTTTATGATCAGTGTTTTTTACTATTTGTTTTAGTAATTCTTCTTCCATTTTATATTTACTAAAAATATATTTTAAAACAAAAAATATATTTTTTATAAAAATTTAATGATAGTTGCTGTAATTTTGTGGAATATAAATGTTATCAAAACCACTTCTATACTTTCCGTTGTCTTTGTTGTTGGTTAAGTCAATTACAACAAAACCATGAGGTTGTTCCCAACATTTTTTACAAAAATTAACAAACTCGGTTTTTGTCATATCATCCCCCACATGGTCACTATAGATATGATTAAGATTTTTTAAGTCTTGTCTAAACAAGCAAATAAAATTTGCATTCTCTCTAATAGTTTGACGAGGCAATCTAAAATAATTTTGTGATAGATAAAAACAGTCAGCGTTACTATGTCTTCCACGAACATAATAGTTTTCACATTTGTTTTGCCTTTCCAAGAGTAAATCGTCAAAAATCATTAAGTTTTTGTTTTGCCCGTTTAAATCTCTTGGGTCGGGTACATCACAAGCATTTTCAAAAAATTCACACTTAATATCAGATTTTTCCTTAATTGTTTTAGCCCATTCTTCAACCAATGCTAAAGGAGAAATATCATTTTTTTGTACTTCATCCTTAAATGAAAATAATCTTAATATATATTCTTTTGGTATTTCTTCTTCAAAAGCTTTTTTTAATATGCGATATTCTGGTTGAAACAAACTTTTACCAAAAACGCATAAGTTATCATAATCTAACCAATCAGGTCTTAACAAAAGGTTAAGTAAAAGTGTAGTTTTACCACATCCTGATTTACCTACTATTAAACCTCTGATACTTCTTGGTAAAAGGGGATGGTTAAATCTTTTTGCTAAAGCTTCATTCCATGATAAATTAACAATATCCATTTTATATTAAAAATTTTATTTTAATATAAAAAATGTATTGTGTTAAGTGTAAAAAACAAACAGAAACAAATGATTTAAGTTATGGTGTAAGTAAAAATGGTAGAAATATGAAAAGGGGTAAATGTGTTGAATGTGGAACAACAAAAACACAGTTTATTAAAAAGGATAAAGAAGGTGGTTCATTGTTAAACAAGGCAATTAATAACTTACCTTTTGAAATGCATTTACCTGGGCATAATTTTACTGGTCCTGGTACTAAGTTAAATAAAAGATTAAAGCCTGATTTAACACCTAAAGAATGGTCAAAGCCTGTAAATCGTGTTGATAAAGCAGCATATCATCATGATATATGTTATCTTAAACATGATGATACTAAAACACGTAATGATGTGTGTGATGCTAATATGCTTAAAGAGTTAAAGGGTATCTATAATCCTACTATTAAGGAAAGAATGGAAAGAGGATTGGTTTCCTCATTAATAGGAACCAAGAAAAGATTTGGAATGGGAAATAAAAAAAAAATTTAGAAAATATAACATTAGCAGAAGAACTACATAAACCTGTAAAAAGAAAATTTAAGAAAAGAAGAGTTAGAGTAGGGGGTGTCGATAGGATATGGGCTGCAGATTTAGTAGATATGCAAGCATTTTCTAAACTTAATCGTGGTGTAAAATATCTTCTTGCTGTCATTGACATTTTTTCAAAATATGGTTGGCTGATCCCCTTAAAAGACAAAACAGGAAAATCTGTTTCTGTTGCATTAAAGAGTATTTTTAAGGAAAGAAAACCTGATAAAATGTGGGTGGATGGGGGAAAGAGTTTTATAACAAAGATGTTAAAGATTTGATTGAATTATATTCCACTGAAAACGAGGAAAAATCAAGCGTTGTTGAGAGATGGATTAGAACAATGAAAGAAAAAATGTGGAAGTATTTCTCTGTTCACTCAACAAATGTTTATATTAACGTGTTACCAAATCTTGTTAAAGAATATAACAACACGAGGCATTCTTCTATTAAGATGACACCAATTGAAGCAAGTAAAAAGAAGAATGAAAATAAAGTTTGGAGAACATTGTATCCTGATTATAATCAAGTAAGGGAGGATATCAAACCAAAGTTTTCTGTTGGAGACAAAGTAAGGATAAGTAAAAAGAAAAAGACTTTTGAAAAAGGTTATACTACAAGATGGACTGAAGAGGTTTTTACAGTTTCAGAAGTAAAACATACATCACCTATAACATATAAAATTGAGGATTTAAATGGTGAAGAAATAAAAGGTTCATTTTATGAACCTGAACTACAAAAAACGAGTCAAGAGGTGTATAGGATAGAAAAGGTTATTAAAAAGGGGAAAAAGAAATCTCTTGTAAAGTGGAAAGGTTATTCTGATGAGTTTAATTCATGGGTTGACAACGGTGCTATTATAAATATTTAAATATATAAAAAAAAATGAAAGATATAAAAATTGATAATGTAACTTTAAAGAATAAACCTTTAAGTAATTTTGAACTAAATGATGCTGCAAAAAAATTAAAATTAAAAAATTTTAGAGGAACATTTTTAAGAGATACCCTACCAAAAAACAATAAAAAAAAATGAATGTGGTATATTAAACCTTGATGATTCTAGCGGTCCTGGTACTCATTGGGTTGCATGGTTTAAAGATGGTAAGAAAAAAATTTATTTTGATAGTTATGGTATTCAACCACCTAATGAAATTATAGATTATTTAAAACAACCTATATACTACAATACTGACCAATTACAACACGCAGGTGAAGTATTTTGCGGTCATTTATGTTTGTTCATTCTTAAAGAGTTATGTGATGATAATAAATTTCAAGATGTTTTAAATAAACTTTTTTAGTAATATTAAAAACGATGCCCGTTAATAAATTTGGAAAAATGGATGATGTTAAAACAAGCGGTGATGGTGTTTCACTTGCTTACATTACTAACAACTTTTTACGTAAAGATGGAACAACCACTGTTGTCGGTTCTATAAATATGAATGGTAACACATTAACGAGGGTTAGTAATCCAGTAAATCCACAAGACGTTGCGACAAAGGATTATGTTGATAATACAGCAGGGGGAAGTCATGAATCACCACTATTAAAAGAAAATGGAAATTTTATTGCTACTGCTCCATTCAATATGGGTTTTAAAAAAATACATAATCTACATGACCCTGAAGAACCGCATGATGCTGCTACAAGAAGTTATGTGGATAAGGTTAGTAGAGAAAGTGTTATTGTTAAACGTAATGATGGAAGATTTGTTGCTACAGGAAATATAGATATGAGGAATTATGGATTAATTAATGTCCTGTCACCGGCTGAACCTGATGATGTAGCAACAAAGGGGTATGTTGATAGTCAATCCTCACCATTTTTGTATAACCCCATTGATAGCTTTTATACTTCAATAGGAGAAATATCTATGGGCAACCGACGAATTCATTTTGTTGCTTCTCCAATTGAAAATAGTCATGCAGCGAATAAGCTTTACGTAGATAGCGTTATTGAGATGGCTACCGCAGGTGAAAAGGCTTTAACAAAAAACCAAGACGGGTCTTTTTCAGTGGCTGGTAAAATAGATATGGGCGGTAACTCAATTACTGGTTTACCAAATCCAATAAATCTTAACGCTGCTGCTAATAAAAATTATGTTGATAATGGTGGCGCCATTGTAAAAAATCCAAATGGAAGCTTTACAGCAATATCTGATGTAGATCTTCAAGGTTTTTCTATAAAAAACGCGGCGATGCCTGTAGATGAGGGAGATTTAGTAACAAAATCCTATGTGGATGGAAGGGTATCGCTTCATAAAACAATTATAAGCGTGTGTGCCGAGGAGCAGGGTCCTTTAACAGACGGTTATTATGAGTTTTCTTTTGGTAATGGAAGTGCCGGAGTAAGTCATGGGATGGGAGGTTATTGTATGTCTGCTTCTGGTAGAATTATAAGAGGGACTTTAATGGTTGTTAAGGGAACCGGTATTCTAAAAGAAGAGGCAAAAGTTAAAGTCCCAATAAAGTCCAAAATTAGAATTTTTTTATGCTTGAAAAAAGGCACGAATCTGTTAGATTTACTCTTATTTTGTCGCCAAGGGGATAGGGGCGTTCATTGCAGCATCGGTTGATGTTACAGAACCATACAAAAAATCCTATTTTTTTTTTATCAATTCTCCCAAGTGACGTTGCCACGCACTATTCGGAATCATTCTGGTGTCCTATTTGTAGACACCATGTGACCGATGACGTATTACACAGACGATGTGCTTTCTCTGCTTAGAAAACGTTGCGAAACTTCGGTAAGTCTTTAATTTTCGTTAAATTACCTTCGCTCATCGTATCTAATTTATTTGTATGCATTTGATTGGTAAATCGGAGTTGTGTTATATTTATTTCGATCATGATATGCCTATTTCTTCTAGTAAAGAGTCGTCCAAAGATCGAATGACATCTCGGCCTATAACACTTTCGGCCTATTACAATTTCGACTGGTATGAAATTCGGCGCATACAAAATCGAATGTCTACACAGGGTATAAAGGTTTGTAATATGAGCCATGGAGAATAAGTCAAACAAAATGTGGACGGTTTATAACGAAGATCAGACTTTACATTATGTGCGATCTGATCTTGATCTTCGTAGGTAATGAAAAAGTTAAGAACTTTGTGGGTTTTTTTTTTGGTCTGTAATTACTAGCGAATTTTGACGTGAGTTTAGCATCAGGTGGTGGACGTTTTATATCAAAGGTCAGACCTCTTAGGTGCAATCTGATCTCGATCTATGCTGTCAACAAAGGATATTTCTCAACTTTCAAGAGTTTAGTAAAACACATTGCTTATAGTTATTTTTACTGCTAGTTTTTGAAGACAGAGTTGATGTTACTTCATCAGTCAAGTTATTGCATGCAGATGAACCATACTTTTCAAAATTATAGATATATATTCCAAAGCTGATAAATACATGTACTTCAAGTTGTTGGAGTGCAAGACAATTGAAGACAAAAGTAGAAGTTTACTAGTACTCAAGTAATATTTATCTACCATATTGTGATTAAGAAAAATATTTTTTATGTCATTTTTTTAGTGATCTCTTTTCTTTCAAATCTAAAAACAGTGTATCTTTTTAGGGTGTGACACAGAGAGACCAAGATGTTTGTTAACCGACAAATAGATTTCCCAGTCTGGTGTTACTATATCTCTGCTGTACAACGATTTTTTTTTCACAGATTTTAGCACAGTCCATGTCAACAGGTATTTGAATGATATTTAGATCTACATCTATTACACATTAATGTTAGAACTTTGAAGTCTATTATATTTTAAGCTTAGAAAGGATCAGCTGCTGAAGGGATGATTGATCAAATACAACTTTTTTACACCCTTGCCATAAATTTTTAAAAGGAGCAATTGTTTGCTACAAGCAACTGCACCTTTCTCACATTTCTCCATTTAGTTGATTTTTTTGTGTGTGTGTGAATATTCCCCAGTTGTCGGTTGTTTAATGCCATTTTCAACATTATTTCAGTTTTATCACGGCAGCCAGTGCACCTGTCCATGCTTATCAAGAGTTTCTGTTTCCAGTACTTTGCATAATATCCCACTGGCTGCTTCTCCACGTAATCATTGTTAATACACTGATTAGCATTGAGAGGGGAATGTATCCTGTTGCAATGACTATCATCAATCCTGGGAAAGAAATTGGCTGAGCTAGGGATTTGAAGCAGCAATCCCCCAATCTCAAGTCCTTTATGCGACTACCTGCACCACTAGGGCTCCGCAGTAGTATTTCGTAAAAGTAATGTACTCTTGAGAGAGAAAAAGGCATGCCTTGGGGCTAAAACAGATTAAAGTCCAACTTTTAGTAAGCAAGCACAAAAGGTACATTCAAAAGCTGCTTTGTATTAAGCCAGCACCAAAGAGACTCTCAAATTGTGTGGTGTTTTTTTTTTACCTTAAAAAACAAGGCTTTTGAAACATAATGAAAAAAGGTGAAAAGCAACATTTTCTATTTCCAAAAGTGATTTTACCTTTTTAGACAAGTTCCGTCATTTTAGCCACATTCAATTTGTTGTCCACAAATGCTTTCAATTTGGACAAGTTAGAAATTTTATCAGCTTGAAAAGAATTAGTATAAAGGTGGTCACAAGGGCAGGGTTTACTGTATAAAGAAATGAACATATCTTGTAAAATAGTTCTAGAGCTACAATCTGAGACTAGTAGATTAAAAATACATGTGTTCTTCAATCTAAATTTACTTGATTGATTGAATGGTATTTAATGCGGCATTCAACATTATATCAGTCATTTCATTGCGTCAGTTTGCTTGTTCATGTATACCCTGGGTTTAAATGGTGCAAGGCTATAGCTCTGTAGTGTCATGCCCAAGGACACTCTTATGAAAAACCCATTGCTTCCAGTGAGGCTCAAAGCTCTGACCTCCAGGTTATGAGTGTTACACTTTACCACTGAGCCAGGGAGACCTTATATAAATTTGTATTTCAGACTCAAAATGCGAATGCAGTCTCAATGGCAGTGTAAGATACAAGGACATAGTTGTTAAATGGCCTCTTTAGGATTTCATTTAACTCTATCAAACAACAGAATTTTGGACTAGTCCAAATTCAAAGTATTTGCAGCCAAAAATTTAACTGTGGCTAAAATGATGGAATTTGTTTTTATTAGGGTAGAAAACATAGTGTGGGATCTTGCTGGTTACCTGCATTTTCTCATTTTCTCCTTTTCTCACAATGTTTTCAAAACACCTGGAGATGCATTAAGCCCCCTTTTGCCCGAGCATGGCCCATACATACTTTGCATTATTTAACTCTTTACCAAACGACAAAATTTTAGACTGAACCAAATTGAAAGCATTAACTTTGCAGACGACAAATTAAGTGTTGCTAAATTGATGATTTCTCTTTTTGATAGGGTAGTAAACATTGTGGAAAAAGGAGAAAATGCTGGTTACCAGCATTTTCTCCTTTTTCCACAATGTTTTCAAAAGTTTTTTCTTTCAGGGTTGTTAAAAGTCGGGATTGTGTGGTAAAGAGTTAAAAAGAAATTTATGTTCTTGTCATTTCAGTGTCTCATTTTGGACAGAGTGACGTGACATTTGAACAGTGTGGACAGGGAAAAAATCGCTCACAGTTTATAGACAAATATGGACAATATTAGTGCATCTACTAACTTACCAATATACCAGTAACATTGGAATGGACTTCTGCAGTGATTGGTGATAGTAATTTTAGAATTTTGGATCAAAATTGTGGATTTTGGAGGTTTCTTTTGGAACAATTTGAGTGAGTAAAATTCAAAATAAGAACTCTACCTATACATATACCTATACACATCATCTACAGACAATAAAGCTAGAAAACAAGTTGGGGCAGATACAGTTACGAGCTATTGCTTTCTGAGTGCAGGAATAGATAATGGGTATAAGATGACTGATTTTGCTTATGAGCTATGCTCTGTAATAAGGGGGTTTAATGCATCTGTGAGAAGTATCGACCTAGGTCAGCCTATGTGGACTGCACAGGCTGACCTGAGAGGAAACTTTTCACTATTGGACAATTTTCTGTATGTAATCGGACCATTCCACCTCATGATTCAGTCAGTTGTTAGAAAAAAATGTACTCTGTGGATCCATGATCATGTTATGACTTGCTAGGTATCAGGCATCACAGAGGTGCCTTAAGCCCCTTTTGCCATAGCCTGGTTCATGTTACTATACACAGGTATTTACTTATGAACAGGACAAAGCCCAGGTAGCTCAGTCAAGGACTTGAGAACAGGGGGTCAGTGGTTTGATTCCTGGCTTTTCCAATTTCTTAGAATTGATAATATTCATTGAGACATGTGGGAAAGCAGCCAGTGGCTTGGAAATATTATTGTGTGAGGTACTTTAAAAAGGGTTTTTGTCAGTTTAACCCTTTACTAAACAATCTTGAGTTTTCACGACACTAGAGATGAAGACTTTTGAAAACATTGTTGAAATTCTCTGGTTACCAGCATTTTTTTTCATTTTCCCATAATATTTTCTACCCTTTCAAAAGCAAATTTCAATACTTGAGTCCCATTTATCATCTGCAAATACTTTCAAGTCTAAAATTTTGTTGTTTGTCAAGAGTTAAAAACTATGTGCAGAAATGGGTTAACCGTTTACCAGATGACAGACTTTCGACAAGTCCAAATTGGAAGTGTTTTTTGACAACTACTGTAATTCAGTGTGGCGGAAAGGATTAGATTTGTCATTGAAATGGTAGAAATCATTGAGGGAATAGAAGAAAATGCTGGTTACCAACATTTTCCCCTTCACCCACGAAGTTTCTAAAGCTATCTCCTGGGGGTCATTAAAAGACGAGATTGTTTGCTAAAGGACCATTGTATACTTGATTTAAAAGCTTGAAAATATGTAGATAGTGAAAACAATTGCAGTTTGCTCAAATGTACTTTTTATTGGTCTGGAACTTTGTAAGATATGGTTTTGTTTTAAAATTCATAAACATGAATTAAAACTGTAACCCTTTCCCAAATGACAAAATTTTATGCTAGTCCATATTGAAAGCATTTGCAGTTGACAAAATAATTGTGACTCTAAAATTAAGATTCTTTTTTGGAAGGGAAGAAAACACTGTGGGAAAAGGAGAAAATGCTGGTTACCAGCATTTTCTCCTTTTCCTACAATGTTTTCAAAGGGCTTCTCTCTCAGGGCTGTTGAAAACTGTGAGTGTGTGGTAAAGGCTTAAACTGGAAATAGAGTTTAGTATCTTTCAATAATTTTCCTTTTAGTAATAAAAAACAATGGTCACAAAAATATCACACTCAACTCTTTACCACACAAACCTGGGTTTAAATGACCCTGAAGAAGAGGGCTTTTGAAAACATTGTGGGAAAAGGAGAAAATGCTGGTAACCAGCAATTTCTCCTTTTCCCACAATGTTTTCTATCCTTCCCAAAACAAATTTCAATTTTTCAATCATATTCATTTTGTCGTCTGCAAGTGCTTTCAATTTGGACCAGTCTAAAATTTTGTCGTTTGGTAAAGAGTTAATCATATTGGTAATCTTAATTCAATATTCTTCATGACTGTTGTAAAAACTTATTACTGGCTATCTGTATCTTGGGCAAAAATACTGTTCACATAAAACTTTCCATCATAGAGCACCTAAGGTAGGAAGAGAAACAGAAACAAGTAAATGTATTTGACTGATATATGTCACAATGCAATAAATCTGTTTTCAACAGTATTTCAACTGTATAGCAGTAGCTGTACACTTACTCATGTTCACTTGATCAATAACTGATATCCCTTTACCACACAATCCCGACTTTTAACTACCCTGAGAAAGAAGCCTTTTGAAAACATTGTGAGAAAAGGAGGAAATGCTGGTAACCAGCATTTTCTCCTTTTCCCACAGTGTTTTCTACCATTCCCAAAACAAATTTCAATTTTTCAGTCACATTTATTTTGTCGTCTGCAACTGCTTTCAATTTGGACCAGTCTAAAATTTTGTTGTTTGGTAAAGAGATATTACTGGCAATAAAGCTGGGGGAGGTTACTTTTTGTAGGAAACTACCTATCAAGCTCCAGCTACAGTTGAATTTTGAACACATGTTTTACAAATCATATCAACCAAAAGGCAATGGTTGGCTTGCAAGCATCTTCACGTCCTTGTTTATTAACCCTTAACCACACAATTCCGGGTTTAAACGAACCTATGGAAGATGCCTTCTGAAAACATTCAGAGAAAAGGAGAAAATGCTCGTTACCAGCATTTTCTCCTATTCCCACTGTGTTTTCTACCCTACCAGAAACAAATATAAATTTTGAGTCACATTTATTTTGTCGTCTGTAAATGCTTTCAATTTGGACCAATCTAAAATATTGCTGTGTGGTAAAGAGTTAAGTGTCATTGCAACAGGATTTGATCCTCTCAAACTCCTAAACATGATTTGGGTTTGCTCATGGGGGAAACAGCCAGTGAATTTTAGAGAATTTGCTGAGAATTACTAGTATATGAAATATAGGTAAAAGGCGCATTATTAAATTTAAACCTTTTTCAAACAATCCAAGTTTTAACAACTCTTAGTAAGACAGCCTCTCCAAATATTGTGGGATAAAGAGAAAATTTTGGTACAATATAGCCTGTAGAAAAAGCAGAAAATGTTGGTAGCCTGCATTTTTTCTTTTTTCCCCACACTGTTTTCTACCCTTCCAGAGAGACATTTATTGTGTTGAGTTACATGTACTTTTTCATCTGCAAATAGTTTCAATTTAGGTGAGACTAAAATGTTCTTCTCTTGTATAGATTGGGTGTTTATTTGTTGGAGCATTTTGCACCACTTTGAACATTATTTCAGATATTTATTCATGTCAGTGTGACAACTCATTACTGTCTTTTCTGTATTTCACCAGCACAAAGCTGGGGCTCTGCAATGTCTTGCCTAAGGACATTCCTTAACCCTTAAAGCCCTGGATTGATTGATTCTATGGTGTTTAATGCCATTTTCAACATTATTTCAGTTATATCGTGGCGGCCTGTGCACCTATCCATGCTTTCCTAGCGTTTCTTTTAGCAGTGCTTTGCACAGTATTCTTTCCAAGCCACTGGCTGCTTTTCCCACATAGCCATTGTCAAAACAATGGTCAGTGGTGAGAGAGGAATGAATCCTGTCGCAATGACTATCATCAATCAGCGGAAAGAAATTGGCCGAGCCAGGAATCGAACCAGCGACCTCCTGTTCTCAAGTCCCTTACGCTACAGACTGAGCTACAGGGTGCGGCTTAAAGCCCTGGAACCAACTTAAGTTGTTTTTGCAGACAGTACTTGTTTTTGCAGACGGTGTAGATAAAGATCAGACTGCACATAACATGTAGTCTGATTTAAGATCTATACTTTCTGCTACTATGAAACAAGTTTTGTCAAAATAAAGCAAGACAGCTACCATTTTCTTACTTTCCAAGCAGGTGCGCAACCCTTTACCAGTTGGTAAAATTTTAGTTCAATTGTTCAAATTGGAAACAATTGCAGATGAAAAATTGGACTTAGTAGCTCAAATGAAAAGATTTGCTTCAAGAAGAATAGTAAACATTATGGGAAAAGGAAAAAATACTGGTAACCAGCAATTCTGCTATTTCCATAATGTTTCAAAAGCATTTTTCTTTGTTAAAATGATTAAATAGTGCTTAACATAGTAACTTGGATGTTCTGGTTAACCCTTTACCACACAATCCCAACTTTTAAAGACCCTGGGAAAGAAGCCTTTTGAAAACATTGTGGGAAAAGGAGAAAATGCTGGTAACCAGCATTTTCTCCTTTTCCCACAATGTTTTCTACCTTTCCCAAAACAAATTTCAGTTTTTGAGTCACATTTATTTTGTCGTCTGCAAATGCTTTCATTTTGGAAATGTCCAAAATATTGTTGTTTGGTAAAGAGTTAAGGGTTGAGGGCAAGCAATAGCTTCTAACATTGCTATGTATGTATGAATATATTTTTTTTATTTTTTGTCCACAAATTCTTCTTGTAGGACTAATGTGATGTACATGTATTTAAAATAATAAAATAATATTACACTATATTGCCTTGATTTTTGCATGAAACATATCTGTCTTTGTAAGAGCTGTGATCTGAACCAGCCAGTTTTATATCGTAGTACTGAAGGCCAGCTTTTCACATGCTACATATTCTTCAGCAACACCACAGAATATGTCTTTGGAAATCTGATTATTCTGCTGTATAACTGAAAAATTAAAAAAGGACGTATTCTCTTTTTTAATTTATCTCAATCTGAAACTGTAAAAAAAAAAGACAGCAGTATAGTAATAGGTGTAGGTTTACTCCAACTTCATTCCATTTGATAACAGAATTGATTGCAGCATTTGTCCAGCATGTGGTTGAACTTAAATAATGTTGAAAACTGTACATGTATGAAGTCATAACTGTACAAATACAACTTTTAACTAACCTGTTTCAAAACAGCATTGGTAATTACTTATCATTTGTAGGGAAGAATCATGTGATCCATCTTCCACAATGTTACTTTTCCATATGGATCGAAATTGACTGCTGCTGCATTTCTAACCTTTTACTAATTTTCTTCACATGTTCTTTACTCTAGTATGGCATATGTCTCAAAGCCCGAATAGTAGCAAAAAGTACACAAAAAGTAGGTCAGCAGTCGCTATGCTGCTCTATCTTTTGTTAACTTTTTACTTGATTTCAATTTTTTTTTTGCCATTGACTTACACTTGGATTGACTGTACAACAACAGATTGTCATCTTCCCAACAATTTCGTACTTTCAAAAGGTATGACTTTAAATCAAAATGCATTTTAACGCCCACTTTGTTTACTTTTGGTGGCTGCTGGGCCTTTAAACAGTAGCACATACAATCATGGGTATGGGCTATACATCAAACAAATGAATGTAGTTTTTAGCCTTTCAATTTCTGACAATCATTGTGTTTACATGTATGATACATGTAAATTCTAGAACAGTGTAATGCAGTATCTTTTACTCAGTAATCAGCACTTTTGCAAATGGAGCCCAGTTTGATTGACTGAGTGATACATACGTGTAGCTTTCAACATTATATCAGTCATACCATTTTGACAGATCATTTATTCATATGTTTCCTGAGTTTTAACAATATCTGAAGTAACTTGCCCATGGACATCCCAATGAAACCCAGTGAGAATTGAATCTGAGTCATGGATTACTTATATTATGCATTTACCACTGAGACATGAAGTAATCCTTGAGCCCTTTACAGCTGTTCAGTTGAATAAAACTTGTGGCATTACTAGTATCACAAGGGTCAGCTCAAGTAATATAGGAGAACTGTGAAGCCCTAAGTGACAAAACAAAATTCAGTCGCATAAGCACAGTAGTAGCTTAATCAGCTGTCTACCGGTATTTTGTCCAACATCATATTTTCAAGAATTCTGCTCCATTTTCATCCTGGCCTATAATAAGGGTTTCATTCAAGATCTAGCAAAATGAGAGAGCAAAAACTTCTTGCAGTACACCAGTAATCTTGAATCTACACTGCTTCTTTAAAGGTATAGCCCATGCGGTGGGTTGAGGTGAATCCCTGAAACTGCAATACATATACATTGTTTTGAATTTTCATTACTTTACCAGTCATGTAAATTTTGTGAATTTGGCTACTGAAAATAAAATTTGTTTTATCTGATTAAGACATATGTACCTGAAAAGTGGTTGCCAAATTCTGAATCTACTGGGATGGAATCACAATCATAACAGAGTCAGAAACCAAGGCTCATCTGCATCTGCACAGTTGGTATAATTCAGTATGTGTATCATCATGTAGGAGGATCCATTCACATTGGCCAGAGATGTGTAAAGTAATTATCTCCATACTCTGGAATATCATTTACATATCATTTAACATTCTGTGCTAGAAATTTAATGGTGTTTTACTCCG
This sequence comes from Tridacna gigas, assembly GCA_945859785.2. Classification (NCBI taxonomy): domain Eukaryota; kingdom Metazoa; phylum Mollusca; class Bivalvia; order Cardiida; family Cardiidae; genus Tridacna; species Tridacna gigas. The sequence continues at coordinate 105,786,959 of OX244028.2, forward strand.
CTTTCAACAGTATTTCAGTCATATCATGGCAGCATCACACAAATTCATGTATTTCCTGGGATTCACCAGTACTAGGCTAGGGCTCTGAAGTGTCTTGCCCAAAGACACTCCCATGAAAAAACCAGCAGATCGAACCCCAGACCTAATAATGTGCAAATTCATCTTTTACTCTTTACCAAACGACAAAAATTTAGACTTGTCCAAATTGAAAGCATTTGCAGATGACAATTTAATGTGGGCCAAACGATAGAATATGTCTTTGATAGGGGAGAAAATATTGTGGGAAAAGGAGAAAATGCTGGTTACCAACATTTTCTCCTTTTCCTACAGTGTTTTCAAAAGGCTGATTTCTCAGGGTCGTAAAAACTCGGGATTGTGTAGTAAAGGGTTAACATACAATCCAGTGCTGTAATGACCCAGAGGCATAAACCTTTTCAGAACATTGTAAGAAAAGGAGAAAATGCTGCTGGTGACTAGTATATACCTTTAATTCAACAATTGTTTCTCCTGTTTCAAATACAAATCATGTAGATCCAATACAAGCTATGTCGTCTGCAAATGGCTTCAATCTAGACAAGTCCAAAATTTTGTCATCTGCTAAAAAAAACCCACCAAGATTCCATTGATATGTGCACTGACCTATTAGGGAAAGATAATTGGTTTCTACGTTCAAATTTGTGTCACCCAAGAAATTCAGCCATTTTTTTTTAAATGGTGCAGATTTAATTCAACACATTGAGTTTCAGTTGCATTTCTAAAGTGTTACACACACACACACACACACACACACACCAAATACTTAGCCTTGTCCAACACTACTTAGGCATTTGCGGAAAAACAAATATTTCTCAAACAATGAAATTTGTCTGTGATACAAGAAAAATATTGTGAAAATAGGAGAAAATGTCGGCTACCAACTTTTTCTCATTTTCCCACCATGTTTTCAAAGGTATTTTTTCGATATCTAAAAATTAGGGATTGCTAGGTAAAATGGCCAATCTCCGAATAAATATGCGTCGCGTATATCCGAGGTTCAGACTACATTCATGCACATTTAATCATTATCTGCATTCTCTGCAAAGAAAATGGGTCAATCGGGTGCTGCGCAAAAATGAAAGATCACTTTCATCTTACAGGTGAACGGCGAGCGACAGTATAATTCATGTGTTACACACTAAGTAATAGTAAATTAGTGTGTAATGTATGAATTATACTGTCGCTCGCCGTTCACCTGTGTTTCATCTTACTAGCCGATATTCATTAATCAGAAAGTGCTTACGTATCCTGTTCCAACAGTAAATGGGGAAATCAACACAGATATATAGCGATAAATCTGTTTTTAACACAATAAATATAAGATGAACGTAAGGCGACTTACCGATTCAAGAATGCGAACTGAAATCCGCATCTGTTTTCAGACAGTTCTCTCATTCTGTATATTTACACGGAGCTTCTTGTTCAAAACAAAAGAAACAGATCCTAAAATAGACGCCCGTTTGTTCTTTCTGTGTCGCTCTTCGGCAAATTCGGTAAACGAACTTGGTTTTCTTGTCGAAAATGATTCTCACACCGTCACACCGTCCTCCATTTTGTTTTTCGTTTACCTTAGCTCCAAGGTATCACGTGGTGTACCTACGTCATCGTTACTGATGTAAACAAAAGTTAGAGATACCTGGTAGTATTTCTTGCAGTTTTGAAAGTAATTCTTCTGCCAGCGAATGGAACTTTGACCAATCGCACATTAAGAGAGTGTCATCGTTATATTAATTTACATAGTTTTAAATGGTATGATTAAAATTTAACTTCATTTTTTACCCCGCATTGTTTACATTTGGACTTTATTGGGACTTTAATATAGTCGTAAATGGAGTTGAACAGATTAACTACACCATAGTAAAAAAGAAAGGAGAAGGTTGTAGTTGTGTAGTTTTCCCACAACCTTTAGAAATAGACCAATGTGATGTTATAAACTTTATAACAAGAACAAATAATCCTAATGCTAAAAATGCATATTTAACAATACTGATAGAGTTAGACTTGTAAAAAATATTTAACCCAGTAAAGGGTTAAATATTTAAAAAGGGGTATCGATATCGATACACACCAATATCACGTGGTATAGTATTTCACAACTTTTTCCAATATTTTGTAATGCACTTTAGACTGGACTTTTGAGAAAACTTGTCCTATGTTATGATATTAATAATTTTTTTGCTTTTGTTTTTTCTAAAAAATGAACTGAATATGGTAATTGTATAAAATATAATTTTTTATTTAATGATAATAAAGCAGTCTTACTTCCTTGTTGTAAAAAATTATAATAACACCTCTGGCGCGGTCTAACAACCCGTAAGTTAATACCATATCACAATGTTGTAAGGCTGCTGTTTAAAAAACAATATTAAGTATTATATACAATTATTATACAAGTTAATCATTTTTAGAAAACAGGGTAAAAATGTTTGTTAATATTATAATATGTACCGCCCATTTTGGTGTGTAAAGCAAAAGTTAAAGGGTTGTGCATTAAATAACTTCCTCTTTCGTTTTCGGTGAGGAGGCATGTAAAAATGGTTATATCATGGTAGTGTCATGACTCGCTTATACTTTTTCTTATGTTAAGGTATAGAAAACAGAGTTAAAGGTGATTCTTAAGATAGTTTAACGCTTTTCAACATTAACTAAGGCAGGAATATCAAAGTTTAAGTCTCTCTGTGTTTGGGGTTCACAGAATTTATCCTCGGATAAATACGTCCCCCGATATTCCTGTTAAATTTCACGTTTGATATCACTGACGGTTTTGCAAACTGGGCATTTGTTTGAATTTTTGTTTAATTCATCACAATTTGCACATATAGGTATATGACCACAATTGCAAAAAAGTATATCTGGTTTTTCTTCAAGACAAATAACACATTTTTCTTCATAAAAAGTTTTTTTACTAGTCTTTTGTCTTAAACGTGCTGCATCTTGTTCATCTTGTTCTTCATTTACCTCCCCTATCCTTTCAATTCTTTCAATACCATAAATAGAATATGTTGTTTGATATCTTCCCGTTTCAAAAAAAATGTTGTTTTCTTCCCAAAACCTTTTAAAAATATCACTAGTAAAATCATATACATTTTGGTCAGCGAAACGATAATTGATTACTCTTGATAAGTTTCTATCTTCTTCACTTTCATAAAAACCATTTCCTCCTCCAACAAGAGGCCGGTCAGTGTTAAATTCATTTATTTCAGCAATTTCATAAGAAATATACATAACATTAAAATTTATAAAAACTTCTCCTACAGGGTAGTAAATATCATCATATCTATCATATAAAAAACATTGATGTTTTATAACATCTTTTATAGCTTTTAAAATATCTGGTTGTTTTATTTCTCCGTGATAATCTTTGTTTTTTATAACTTCAGTAGACAAATGCACAGCATTATTTTTAAATTTTAAGTGAATACCATAATCTTCAATATATTTACTCATATAATAATAATACCTAAAAGCTAAGGTTTTACTTATTTCATAATAAATAAGAGGTGTCACGCCACCCTTAGTTTCAATAGGTGGAAGTGATATTTCATTATTTGTTTTATATTTACGTAAAGAAAAAGTAACTTTTTGTTTGGTTACTTTACAAAGATTATTTATTTCTTTATTTGATAATCTGTTTAACACACTCATTCTTATATATATATATAACTTACATATGTTTCTTAAAAAATTTCAATTTTTATTTGTTTCAATTCTAACAAATAAAAATAATTTTTTTTTTTTAATTTAAAAAAATATTTTGTTTTCATTTTTTTTTTGTTAAATATTTTTTTTTTTTTTATCAATATCCCAATCCACCCACTAACTCATAAGCCGGTTAGCCGTTGCATGACGCGTTGGTTGATGGGGGTGGGAAAAAGGTTAAGCAATTGTTTGATGTAAGGACCAGCCGTTGCACCTTGTTAACCGGTTTGTTGATGCACCTTGTTAGCTGATGTGTTGATGCACCTTGTTAACCGGTTTGTTGATGCACCTTGTTAACCGGTTTGTTGATGCGTTGGTTTTTTTTTTCTTAATCAATTTTTTTTAATTTTTTTCTTAATCAATTTTTTTTTTTTTTTAGTAAATTGAATTTAAGTGATTGCCTGACTGATGTGTTAGCTGATGTGTTGGTTGCATGTGTGTGTCGTGCGCTGGTGCGTTAGTTGGTTAGTGCGTTAGTTGATGGGGTGGAAAAAAAGGTTAAGCGATTGACTGATGTAAGGGTTAGTTGGTTAGCTGATGATGTGATGATGTGATGCTTTGTTTTTTGTTCTTAATCAATTTTTTTTAATTTTTTAGTAAATTGAATTTAAGTCAAAACGATTAATAAAGAGGTTAACCAATTTTATTTATGAAGGCTAGCCAATTGGTTTTTGCGTAAGTTAGATGAACTTGATAATTTTATGAGCATGTTAATGTGTTATGCTTGATAAGCGTTATATTACATAATTTTATGAGCATGTTAATGTGTTATGCTTGATAAGCGTTATATTACATAATTTATGAGCATGTTAATGTGTTATGCTTGATAAGCGTTATATTACATAATTTCATGAGCATGTTAATGTTACATAAAATTGTTAATGCTTGTTGTATTGTATAAGGCTAAGGGGGAAATGCTGTAAAACTCCCATTTATCTATCTACTATTGTCTTTTGTATGAAACAAAGGGGCCATTGGCCCTAAAGCGCTCACCTCCTAGATGAGGTCATCTAGGATTGATAAGGCTGAAAAGATCCTGGTCATGATGATGTTAAACGCACGAGTGAGTGTAAGGGATCTACTTTTTGACTGGTTAAGCCTATTTTTGATTTCTAAAATTTGGCATCTAGAGTCAAACAAGGTTTTTCTAAGATTTGGCCCTGTGACGTACTTTTTGAGCTGACGTGACTCTATAGCATTCTTGTCCAAGATTTCATCCAGGCAAACATTTTGGCAATGTTTCAGGAGTATAAGGCTGAAGATGTAGCCATTAGAGTCGACACAAGTTTTTTTCTAAGATATGGTCCAGTGACCTACTTTTTCACCCGACATGGCCCAATTTCAAACTTGTCCAAGATTTTATCAAGACAAGCATTCTGACCGAGTTTCATGAGTATCAGGATAAAAATAGAGCCTCTAGAGTGCACACAAGGTTTTCCTAAGATATGGCCCTGTGACCTACTTTTTGACCCGATGTGAACCAATTTCAAACATGTCCAAGATTTTATTTAAACAAACATTCTGGCCAGGTTTCATGAGTATCAAGCTGAAAATGTGGCCTCTACAATGTACACAAGGTTTTTCTAAGATTTGGCGCTGTGACCTACTTTTTGACTCAACGTCACCCAATTTGAAATTTATACGAAATTACATCCAGACAATCATTTTGACCAAGTGTCATGAGTATCAGGCTGAAAATGTGGCCTCTAGCGTGCACACAAGGTTTTTCTAAAGATTTGGCCAGTGACCTACTTTTGGACCCTACATGACCCAATTTCAAACCAGTCCGAGATTTTATCCAGACAAACATTTTGACCGAATTTCATGGGTATCAGGCTGAAAATGTGGCCGTTAGAGTTCACCTACTTTTTGACCCTACATGACCAAATTTTGAACTTATTCAAAATTTTATCTAGACAAACATTCTGACTACGTTTCATGAGTATCAGGCTGAAAATGTGGCCTTAAGAGTGCACACAATGTTTTTCTAAGATTGGCCCTGTGACCTACTTTTTGACCCGACATGACTCAATATCGAACTAGTCCAAGATTTTATCCAAACAAACATTCTGACCAAGTTTCATGAGACTCAGGCCGAAAATGTAGCCTCTAGAGTGCACACAAGGTATGTCTCAGATCTGGCCCTCTTACCTACTTTGGACCCCATGTAACTCAATTTCGAACTTGTTCAAGATTTTATCATGACAAAGATTCTGACCAAGTTTCATGAGGATCTGGCTGAAAATGTAGCCTCTAGAGTGCACATAAGGTTAACGTTGACGACCGCACGACTGACGACGGACGACGGGCACAGCACGATCATAAAAGCTCACCTTGAGCACTTTGTGCTCAGGTGAGCTAAAAGGGAGAAAGTTTTGTGACAGGCTTTGAAGAGTCAACAGTTACTGTCTCAATAACAATAAAACGGGCAAACGTTGTACTTGAATGAAAACAAATCTCTTATTCTGAATCAGAATTAGACAGAACACGCTTGGCGTTCTTTTTGGTTGCCATTAGAGCAAAATAGATAAACGCAAGGGGGGGGGGGGGCGGGGAAAGATCTATAGAAGAGATAAGTAGAGACAGCAGATACATATAGATACATTTTGCAACAATACTATGTAGGAAAACGTAAGGTATAGAGCGGAGGAATGGACATGCATAAGTGTAACATATGTACAATCGTGCCACGTGGTTATTATGCATACATTCTATTATATTGATTAAATACACAACGAATGAGAAAAAGTTTGAAATAAAGTTGCCGTAAATGTTTTGGTTTGGAGATAGCCTTGCTAATAGAGTTAGCATGAATAAGCGTTGATGCATACATCTAGATAGGTTAACGCAAATGAAGCAAGTGCTCTCATCGAACAAACTTTCCATTCGCCACAGTGCTAACAAGAATCGTCCATCGCAAGACTGGGAAAAGTTGTCTGCGTAATAAGATAAAAAGTGGTAACGTATGCATACAGAAAGGGATGAATAGTAAGACATGCAATATCGAGAAAACACTGACGCAAATAGAGAAGTTGCATGCTGCATAAAATTTCGCCAACTGCCTAGGTGCTTTCGGAACTAGCCAAAGGATTGTGTTGTTAAGACTTTGTACCTATACCTGTTTGTACGCTGGACAAACATGTATGGATATTCAACAAAATTAAGGGTCAATTCACAACATAAATTTACATACAGAGAAAGATAAACATTGGCGTACAATTACTTACGAAACAAGAACATAAAATAGAAACTTTGTAAGTATAAAGATAAAACTAAATGTATGACAAAACAATATCTGGAAGTCTAGCAGTCTAAAACAAGTTTGAAATAGAAGACGTAAGATGTCCTCGCAAATAGAAGACATGTCCTAGGTTTTTGATTCGCGGACCACGTGACATTAGTGGGAGGGGTGACCTAACGTCTGTCGTGTGGTCAATACAACGAAAAAAAATTGTCACAAGAAAACTTTTTCAGCAGAATCTTGCCACAGTTCCAGACCAAGCAGACGAACACTGGTAAAAGAGACTTAGACTGCTGGAATTTGAAATATTCATTTAAATACATATACATGTATGTACTCTGGGGTCTCCAAAGAATGATCCAGCCCAAGTCCAACTATCATTTTTTCATTGACTTGTCGCATTTTTTTTTTATTCATTCATGAAAAAATCCTTTATTAAGTTTGATAATTCCTCTTCACAGGGACGATTTCAAATGTAATTTTTTCCAGGGAGTAAAGGATTAAATGAAAGTCTGTGTTCGCTCGCATTCTTTGTCAGCGACTTGTAGGGAACAGCTCTTTGTTGTTTCTCAGTCTCATCATGGTTAAGCCCGAACCGCCGCGAAACCCACCTGCCCTGAAATGAATAGAATATGACCGAATAATAGTGTGCCCAGGATAACGTTATGTAAGCGAATACAGTAATGGAGCATTTATAATCAATGATATGTGAATGCATGGACTTGTTACACAAGTGGGGAATCGCCAGTGTGGTTTTATATTATAACACAATGCACGGATTAATGGTAGAATATCTAGGTTAATGAGTTTTTCTATGTTTGGTACTTTAACTTATGTCCGGCTGATACTACAATTTGGAGCCATAAAAAGGCATACTCCTTCCAAAGACCATGTCATAAAACTGTTTGTTTCGATACTCATTGCTTAAAATTTCATCAGGAGGTGTTTTCTTTCTTTGACACCACTACGTCAGCTGCAATATATAAATCTGGCAGTGGAAATCTATTGAAATTTTATTCGATTAAAATATCACCGATCTGTATTTTCTCTCATTCTCGTTCCGAGTCCAAAACTAAAGGAGCCCTCCTTTATTTAAATAATTGTTTAATAAATCGGAATATTCTAGATACCAAATAAACAAGACTTAGTAATAAGACGTGATTCAGGCATCCAAAAAACTCACCATAAATGTTTTCTGTGCTTTTCTCAAACTTTGTTTTTATCTTTTACCACTAATTAGTGGGATCAAGAGAAACATATCACCTGATTACTCAAACATATTATAATACCCCTTTCATAACACTATTACAGTAGACAGGCGAGAGGCAAGCCCGGGCAGGGTAGGATAAGGATGGGAAAGTATTAGTATTTTACCTTTCCGTTACTTAACATTCTACACTTTTAAAAGAAGAAAATTATTATAGTAATTTTTGCTTCTTTAGATTTTTTGCTTGATGCTATGCTCCGTATATTTAGAACTTCAATAGGTTTCTGGACTATTTAGAACCAGTGCTTAAAGCAGTCACAATGGCCTGACTCTGGAGAAACTGTCGTATTATTGGTTATCTGAGCTATTAATGCAGTAGAAAGATATTTATAAATGTTATCTTTACCATTTTTTCACTCGTCGATTCTTTTGCACAGTCTTCGCCTCAAGAGGTGTTTCATCTATATCATGAAGGGTGTCATAACCTTTCGTCAGTGCACCCTGTGTTTTCAAGGCCAGCTGTAAACTTTCAATGAGGGAATCTACGTCTTCGTCCTCAGCATATCCATTACTTGATTCTGATTGAAAAAAACTCAATTTGTGGTGATATTGTGGTAAATACAATCATGATCATTCAGATAGTCATTCAGATTTCAGTGCAGATACAAGCATACAATGATACAGGGCATGTTTCCAGGTCATTGAATGCTTGCATCCGGACTGAAATCTAAAATGACCACCTAAAGGATCATAGTCCCAATTTATTGATGGATAGGTTACCTAAAATGGTTGAATCTCTGAACTCTTTCACTTCCAACTTGAAAATTTAGACTTATTTTTAGGTATGAAAGCAGATTTTCACCATAGTTGAAAATGATTTCTGGTCATACTTTAAATAGAGAGGGGTAGCAGGCGGTGTAGATCCAATATCAGACTGCACGTCCTTTGCAGTCTGAACTTGATGTAAGCCACCCGCAAAAGCTAGTTAAGTCGCCTTGGCTGCGAAAGATAAAACCCAGTATATCATGAGAAGAAATGTGAAAACACGGGAGTACGTACACAAAATCTTCAATGACGATCTTTTTATTGATAAATATTCTACAGCTCAACAAACCGGGTAAGTACATTCATTGTATATTTACTTATGAAAAAAAGGGGTTAATGGTTTTAGAAAACGTGTATGCATCTAATCATCATCCTTTCATTTTATGCAAAGAAAAGGTAGTTCAGACAATAATGATTCAGTCACCGAAAAAGTGATACCACGACTGGTGATGATACGAGCTCCTTATCAGACTTGTCAAAATTTAAAGCATTCGCAGGCGGCCAAATATATTAAGCTAAAAATGATTTGTTACGTCTTTGAAAGGATAGAAATCATTGAGGAATATTGCTGGCTACCATCATTTTCTCATTTTCCCCCGTTTTCAAAAGTTATCCCACTATGGGTCGTTGAAACTCCGGGTACTGTGATAAAGGGTTAAGCAAAGTATCACTGAAAATATGTAACTTATAATGTTAGAATTTCTACAGGTCAAAATTTCAAATTAGCACATTAGCATTTACTATTTACTTTTTTGCAAAATTGTTTGGTAACAACACAAGAATATAACCTGGCTATCATATTCATCGACTTTTTAATTAATGCAAAGAAAATGTAGCTCCGGTAAAAATGATATCGTCACTTTGTAAGTAATATTATCAAAGTCATGGTATTAAGCATTGCATGAATCTCTTGAAATAAATTGACTGCTGATCGTCTTTGTATGCAATGATCTATGAATTTTCTGCAAGTCAAACTTTCAGGTGAAACATTTACTAATTACTTTTTGTTTTTACAAATATAATAATGTAGTTGATGATCTGAGAAAATTTATCTATCTTGTATGCTATCCTATTAATTCATGTGAATAAAATGCAGTTCTAGCAAAGATGATATCGTCACTGTAAACGTGTTATCCCACTAGTGATGGTATTTCAGAAGCCTAGCATCTCTAAAAACCAATTTACTGATAATTTTATTTGTAGATAATGATCTATGCTATCTTCTGCAAGTCGAACTTTCAGGTTAAAACATTTACTGTTTACTTTCTTTCAAAGATGATAGGTAATGATCAGAGAAAATCTAGGTGTCCTATTTATTAATTGTTTAATGAATGCAATATATGTAGCTAAGGGGGGATGCAACACTGGCAAAAACGAAAATAAACTCTGTTTCAAACACTTTTTAAACTCATTTATGTATTTTTTGATTATTTATGAATCCTTAGATGAAAGAAATAAAATAGAAATAGATTAACGGTTTAAACAGTTATGCATTTCTGTATTTCTAAGTATGTGGTGTTGTTGAATAGGTTTTGCAAATAATGTACATGTACGTGGAACTATGGATAACATATAAATGATTAAGGGAGCAGAATTAAAATCTGGCATCTGTCTGTAACTACCAGTATTGCTACAACCTACATAGCTGTACAACTGCCCAGTGCTGTGATTATCTGTCCACGTACCTATACGATGTTTCTCACTGTGAAAGTGATATCGTTTGTTGAATCTCTTTAAAACATAGGTTAATATATAAAAATGAATACTGTTAACATTATCGTTTACTTATGGATAACATCTCATAAATATTCAGAGCCAAAATATACAGTGATTGACAATATACTCCTCAAACTTTGATATGCGCAAAATATTTTACAGAACATGGTAAAATTTGCACGGGATTATGTTTTTGATATCTTAGTTAAAAGTTGTTCAGTGGTTCATCCTCCTTACTAATAATTATTAATACATTCCAATGAACTCTATCACGCGACTGTATAAAATGTTTGTGTCAGTTATTACAATGTATACCTACATGTACATTGTATATGTCTGTCGTAGGCTACAGATTGTTCTTTCCTTCCTGTCGCGGTGAAATAATGTTTCATTGCAATGTAAGGTAAACCTTTTAAGCAGGGTCATTTTAAAATTTAATATTGATTGACATATTTATTTATTTATTTTTGCGCTATACAAGTCTCAAAAAGGAATCGTGTTCACCAAACACCTAAATCTGTTTCTTATTCAAAATTCAAAGCCTATCCTCCATCTGATTAGCTAAAACAGCCTCTCAGTCAATTAGATGACGAAAACTGGTATCAACTCTTTACAAAAAATGTCAATTGAAAGCATTAACAGAGCACAAATCAAGTGTGGCTCAAATGTTGAAAAGTGTCTTTGAAAGGGAAAAACATTGTGGGAGTAGGAGAAAATGCTGGTTACCAGCATGTTCTCCTTTTCCCACATTATTCTTAAAAGTATTCTTACTCAGGTTTGTTTGGTAAAGGGTAGAAAATATTTGGTGAAACAGTCCCTGATTTGTTGAAAGCTGTTGAAGATTTCGAGTAAGTAGACATACTTTATAACATACTTGTATTATTTCCATAGATTTATTTGTAGGTTAATTGTCAGTGTCGCTTTATTTAATATCCTTACTAACGATAGGTATATAACTTTTGCCACAGCCGAATTGATTTGGAGGAAATTAGCCCTTTACCACGCGATCCCATGTTTCAAAGACCCTGGAAAAGAACTAGTATTTTCTCCTTTTCCCATAATGTTTCTTACCCTTTTTTTGTCGGGCAGAGAGTTACAAAGATGAACAGTACAATTCGTATATTTTATAAGATCATGACCTAGGTTTTTCCTCTATAAGTATAAAAAAAAAAAAAAAAATGACCCTTAGGATGGTAGGCGTGACTCGAGGACCATTTGTGGACAGTGTAGATCAAGATCAGACTGATCTTGGACCTACACGATGAGGAGATACCCCCCCTTACAAAATAACTTCGAAATAACAATTTTTGGTTGTTTACTATCGGCTTGAAAGTTCCATTTATGTAGCAGGTTAAGAGTTGCTGTCAGAAACCATCATGTGTTACCACTCCGTCACTAATGCCATGATTAACTCTTTTACCGCACGGCAAAAATGTAGACTTGTCCAAATTGAAAGCATTTGCAGACGACAATTTAAATGTGGCTCTAGTGGTGGAATTTGTCTTTGACAGGTTAGAAAACATTGTTGGAAAAGGAGAAAATGCTGGTAACCAGCATTTTCTCCTTTTCCCACAATGTTTTCAAAAGGCTGCTTCCTCAGGATCGTTAAAACTCGGGATTGTGTGGTAAAGGGTTAACTAATCTTCTGCGAATTTATGTATTCGATATTAGTACGAGTGAGTCCAAAATCTTTCGACGAGAAACAAATAAATAAATAAAAAATAAATAAATCTGATCTGATTGCTGTTTTAAGCCGATAATGTCCCTAACAAAAGGTGTTGGAAACAAAACCCGATAAGTTCGGGACCCTTATTTAGCTCATTTTTGGCATGACGACTACTCTACGATACCTGAACAGATATCTAAATCTAGGTCATACAGACAGCATTAAAATTGATTGAATTTATTGAATGGTATTTTACATTGCTTTCAACATTATTTCAGTCATATCACGGCGACAGCTCACTTATTCATGTATTTTCTGGGTTTTACAAGTACTAGGCTAGGGCTCTGAGGTGCCTTGCCCAAAGACACACCCACGAAAGGCTCAGCGGATCTGGTGGAGCTCGAACCCGGGACCTCCAGGTTACGATTCCCACAGTTTACCCCTGAGCCGCGCAGGACCCCCAGGATTAAACTTTGTGAATCAATAATCTAATATAGATGAAATAATTATCAGTTACTAAAGAAGAAGAAGAAGAAGAAGAAGAAAGAAGAAGAAAAAGAAAGAAAGAAGAAGAAGAAGAGGAGGATGACGAAGAAGAAGATGAAAAAGATGATGATGATGATGCCATCAGGTTTGACACACACACACACATATAAACACTACTTACGTGAACAAATAGTAATGAAAAAAACTGTTACTATAAAGATTAACACAAGCTTTTTTTCCATGTTTTTTTTTTTTTCCCTGATACTCGTGTCGTCACAAATGAACACAGAGTACTGAAATGAAAAAAGCAAAACGATTTAAGTATAATTATATAGTAATTATATATTTGTATCCATAAATCTCAATTTTATTTCTCGTTGACATCAGTGATTGTATCAATCAACCCTTGACCTATCAGCAAACCAGTGCGACATTTATACGTCCCTATTGTTGGTTACTTTAGAAAACAATTTGGGAGAAGAAACCAAAACTTGCTACAGTAATCTGTTAGAAAACTGATTCCTGTTTCAAATATTTCCACACTCAAAAAAACCCAACAGTTTTTATTGTTTGCCGTTGTTGTATTTTAAGGATAATAGACTATATGCTGGCGATTTTAACATTTTACAAAACGAACCAGATGTTTTAACTGCCACCAGAAAGAAGACATTCAAAAACATCCATTGGTGAAGGAGAATATACAAGTGACCAGCAATTCATTCTCCAGCATTTTTTCTGCTCTTTCCAAAGACGAATCACACTATCATTAAAACCATTTCTAATCTATTGTCTGCGGGTATTTTCAAAAACGTTCGAGTCTTAAATTTTGTCTCTTGCTAAAGAGGTAACTTAACCATGTATGCTTCAAATCATCCTTAATAACCCAATTTTGTAGAAATGACAGCGGCCATAGGGGCTAATTTGTGTGGTAAGTGTGGTGGAACAATAGAAATGGGTAACTGTGAGACCTTGACTCAAAAGCCATTCTTAACATTCTTAGTCATCTTGGTCTAAATCTGTAGAATTTTCTAAATTTCAAAGTAACACAAATTCTGATCACCAATCAGAAACTGCGTTACTTTATAAATCTAGGGTAGACCTTTGTCACCATCGCGAACTACGGACTACAGACCGCAGACTGCGGACTTTTCCAGGGGGTGGTCTCAAACGAAATAATGCACTAATGAGCTGAATTTGAAGGAGAACTAAAACGAATAATAAGTTAGTAAGTTTAACTTTCTATTTCAATGGTTAAACCCAGTTTCTTTACGTCGACAGACAAGACCTCCACAAATCTTGCCTGTTCTGTCTCGTAGTTACCTAGAGTGTCTCCAAACTGCGCCAGTTGCCTTGTATGACCTTAGACTGGCTTATATTTGTTCGGCTGTCACACTGTATGCGTTCAAGTGTCGATTAAACGTTCGACATTTCCACAGTCCCCTTGCTTTTTTTTTTGTAGTCTGGCTGCTGTGAAAGCTGTAAGTATAGGATATCAATTAGGATTACATTTCATCCGCAAGTTAATGCAGTCAGCAGGGAAGTCAAGAACTTCCCAAGGACCAATCTTTACCAGAAAGGCGACCTGTTGTGCGTTTGTGCGAAATCTGCTTTGTCTGTCACTTTTGTAAAATTTCCCGCATAGATCTTGCCACCGATTTCTAGAGAGTCAGCCTATGAAAAGAGCAATATAAAAGTTGAAACATGGAGTAAACGTTCCTTTAACTGAGGAAACACTAACGTAAAGCATGCTGGAAAGAGAACACATGGTAGGATGTTGTCGAAACCATACTAGAAATAAAAGAATCCTGAACATTAAGAAATGACAGTTTATATGCACGTCTGTTGTTTTGAATATCACGACCATCAAGAATGTTAATTAACTGAATGAATGTCTCAGTTGTCTCCCCCTACTTAATAATAGAATTATCGTCGATCCTCTGAAAACAAGGAAAATACATTTTTTACACGCTGTTGTTCCTGTCGTCAACACTAAATCTTAATGTAGTATACGGTAGGCGTTGTGAAAGGATGAGAACTACTCGGTAAAGCAGCTGAAAAAATTAAGCTATTGAAAAAAAAAAAAAACATACATGCTTAGTTGTGCTTGATATAGCACTAGCATGGTGGAAAGCAAAAGTCTTTTTCATATTGGGCGCATTTTCTGTGGAATAAGCAACGAGTATTGATAAAGTTCAAAGCTTCTCTCCAGGATTAAAATCTAACAAATCATACAAACCATGAAACTATTTTTAAAACATAGCGAGGCGATTTTGGTATTGCTGTAATTAGAGTTGTACACCTTTTTCAATAACTTTTCAATTTACCTATCCGTGTGTGTTCCTGGACTTTTAAACAGCATTTGTCCAGTCTATTATCCTGACACTGGAAAGCCAGACCTAGCGCTGTCTCTGTAATCCTGAAGGCCAAGGCCAAGGATCGAAGGGAGGGGGGAAGTCATTACTTCTATTTGCAAACTATGTTTTCGGTATGACCAGGCAGGATTCGAACACCCGACGTTTCCCTAACGAGGCCGGTTCTCTAACCGCTTGGTCAATGCTTCAGTTGTTGTTTTTGTCGTTGTGTGTGTATGTTTGTGTGTGTGTGGTTGGGAAGTTATAAATTTGAGGGTGTTGGTGTGCCGGGTGACCCGGCCATGGAAATGGCGGTTTGAAGAAAATGGAGTAATTTCTCAAAACGAGCAACTTTCCCATTTCTCACAGTTAAAAAAAAAAAAATGATCGCAAAATCACGTTTATTTCAATGTAGTTCCCCTTTAACGAAAAAAAGAGATTTAAGACCGATAATTTCGTATAATTTGAGGTACGATACTACATGTACGGTACTCTTCTCACGACATATTGATATACAGTTTGTGGTCTCTGGCGAATGTTATCAGATCCAATCAGGAATTCATGAAAAGAAAGGTCCAAAAGTTCTACCTGAACTCGGAGTAAGCACAGACAATGCGGAAGAAAATGTATAAATTGTTACTTGAAAATAAATAATGTTTGAGAGACGTTATTTCCCTCCTTTTTTCATTTTATCACTTTAAGACAACCCCTTTGTAATGTGTCCGTGGTCCGTTGTCAGCGTAGGTGGCAAAGGTCTAATAAGACTAAGAATGCAATTAAGGATGGTTGGTGAACACAGGTCAAGATATGCGTAAAAAATTTAACCCTTTTATCACCATCAGGTGAAAACAGGGGCTCTTGCGGACGGCATAGATCAAGATCAAACTGCACAGAACGTACATTCTGATCTTGACTCTACACCGTCCGCTTGTTTAATAAAGCCTATATGATGAAACCCTCTCTGAGTTTCATTGGATTGTATTTTCAACCGTTGATAAAGGTTGATTTTTAGGGTAGCAAACGTTGCAATCGAGAGTGACCCAGATTCAAATGTAAACAAAACACTCAACAGCCGCCAAAAACCGCTCCACAGAAAATAATTCTTTCTGCTAGAAATTGTAATTCTGTTAAATCTTAAATGTTGACATAAACTTCAAAATCCTTACCACCCCAATTTGACCGATGGATACAAAGTCATAGACTCAAAAAGATATCATCGATAAGATACCAGATGTTTGCTTATATATGTTTTAAGTCAGTGACCTAAACAAAGCAGTCTCATCTTTACTTATCCCACGCAACCTTTTCCATCCTCATGTTTTTCGCGAATGCTGTAGGTCTCGTGTAGCTACGAGTTCGTCCAACCTATATGAAATTGAAAAGGCGCAAGGAGTTCGTGAACGTATTGGACAATTTCGTGTTGGACAATCTTGTATGGACCAACCAAGTTTAATCTTTACAAAAGCCGCTTATCCACATTCGCTAGTATCTCGGCACTTTCAGTGCTTTGATATATATTTTGCACTGAAAGATTACCTTGGTGCCGTGACGAAATTGGTGTATGCCGAACACGGATGTTGGTATTCAGCTCGCAGAAACAGTTCTGGATATTCTTGCCATAGTATTTCACTTTTTGAAGTCGAATTATGACCGTAATAAGTATAATATATATTATATAAAACCCCAGTGGCTATGTCACGTTATATAGCGTGACGGTGTGCTTGATAAACGCCAAACACTGACATTTTCAGGAAAGCGGGGCCTGGCTAAAGGTAAGTAAAAATGAATTGTAATTGTTTTATGCTATCCTCTTATTTAAAAACCACACCAACCTAAAAGCCTAGAAAAGACTGTCTACCGAAGAGAGTTGGCTTGGTTATAGAACAGTATATACTGGGCTCCGTATAGCTTTTGTGGACGGCGTAGATCAAGATCAGACTGCACAAAAAGTACAGTCTGATCTTTGATCTACCCCTTCCGCTTTCTGATGCCAATCTTTAACCAACTTCAGCTCCAAATGCAAAGAAAATATAAAATATATTAAATATATTATATATTTAAACCTCGGGAATATTTAAATCCATTAAGTTGGCAGCGAAAAAGTTCAAAGTACCTGTGAGTCGATCTCTGATTTGCTACACAATATGATTTAGCCCGTCAGAAATATTGTGTAATTTCCGAATCTAGAAAAAGACTAAGAGTACCAGTTAGAATGGTTGGTGAATACGACCCCGCATAGATACACAGTGTGTCTACACGTTCTGTTCTACGCTATACGCAAGGGTTAGTGAGTCGCGCCTAGCAGCATCCTCGGATACCCCTGGGTCTCCCTATTTGCTACGCTACATCGACCCCTGGGACAATTAATTGAATTTCCTTCGCTTTACCGTTGGCCGAATGCTGGCTTTTCATTGGTTCCATCATCATTTTGTGATGGGCGAGTCGACCAATGAAAACGATCCTTACAAATCGATTCGATTAAGCTGTCAAGATGGAGGACTACTACCGTTTGGCGTGTGAAAAATTTGGTGTGTCGAGTTTAAAAGGTTGTCATTGACAACGCACTGTCTTATGAAATCGGTTATTTGATTGGACTGTACGCTATGACGTTTCGTATCGATTTTCGGAGGCTGATTCAAAGTTTTAGTAGTCAATTGTCCCAGGGGTCGATGTAGCGTAGCAAATAGGGAGACCCAGGGGTATCCGAGGATGCCTAGCAGCGTAAGGGTTGAAACTGTAAAGCTGTTTCTATTTATCTTTTCTTTTTTTCTATGATATCTTCCTCTCGTCAAGGCTAGCGTCAAGGTGAACGATAATATCAATCACCGGCAGAGAAAGTATTTTCAAACTAGCTTCAAAGTTGCCAGGTCACTGTATTTTTCGTTTACTTTTTGCCCGATTTTGAAATGCATGTTTCTGCCAGCGACTAACATTTGGACCGACCACACAATAACACATTGTCATCTTCACAATATTTTTCACACTTTTAAAATGGTATGATTGAAATTTAAATGCATTTTAACATCTGCATTGTTTTTTTGCCACTATGGGGCCTTTTAGAGATTTATACAAGAACAACAAACTCTGTGTAGAAATTACCAACCAATATACGAGTTGCCTCCCTTCTGCTCCGTATATAGAACAGGATAACCGCGTTTGACTGCGTTTGATGCATTAATTTGAGCCATGCTTTGTGAAAAGGGGGCTTAATGCTTCTGCTAAAAGGTGTCGACCCAGGTTGACCTGAGTCGAAACTTTTTGCTATTAGTCAATTTTCTGCATGTCAAAGGACCGGTGTACCTTAAGATTCAGTCGTTCTATATACAAAATGGATTTTATGGATCCATAATACTGTGATGATTTGCTTGGTAGGATGCATTACAGAGATTCATTAAGCCCCCTTTTGCTAGAGCATGGCTCACCTAACCCTTTCCCAAACAAGCCCTGGTTTTCACGTGTCTGCAGTACAAGTCTTTTGAAAACACCGTGGGAAAAGGAGAAATTGCTCGTAACGAGCAATTTCTCCTTTTCCCACAGTGTTTTCTATCCTTTTTGAGACTTTTCTGCCATTTTCATCAAATTTAAAATTGTCGTCTGCAAACTCTTTCAATTTGGACCAGTCCAAACTTTGTCGTTTGGGAAAGGGTTAATATATTGTATGGTGTAAACGAGTCCAGAATTTCTTTGTGGGTAATGTGGTTAACGCCAATACCTTTCGGTTGACAAAGAGTTTTTACTTTCAATTTCTTAACTTGGTTAATCATTTCCGTTGGATTTTTTTATCGACAGGATGATAGACGTGAATAACTTCTGCGTGGTTGACCATGTCGTTGCCAAGCGATTTACATGGACGCCGCAATGTTTCACATCATGTGACTGGCAGTTCAAAATGGAAGCATCTTTTGATACGAACGAGGTTAGATGCAGTTACGGAATCGGCCGAGTTGTGACGAGTGAGTGAGTGTCTGAGTGACAGAGTCACAGACTCACAGAGTGACAGAGTGTCAGCGTGACAGTGTCGGAGTGAAAGAGAGACAGACTGGTAGCCAGCATTTTCTCCATTTCTCACAATGTTTTCTCCCCATCGTTAGATAAATTCTACCATAATACTCATCATTAAATAAGTTGTCAGCATATGTTTTAAATCTTGGCCTAGTCTGAAATAGATCATTTCTCGTTTTCACATCAAGAACAAGTCTTGGTGTATTAAAACTATAGTATGAGTTTACCGTAAGTTGTAAATGGGCCATGCTCTGGTAAAAGAGGGCTTAATGCATCTCCGTAATGCATGATTCCAATCAGGGTGGGGGTTCAATTACTGTCATCTATAATCGATAATTAATCGATTGCACTGGGTGATTTCATGTACATGTAATCGATTAAATCTCGATTACGTCAATTTTCACATGTAATCGAATACATTCGATTACTTTGACTAAAGTAATCATGATTACAGGATGATTACATTCTATTTACTTGCTTAAATTAAATTAAATCTTGTATCACACTGCAAAATCTATTTAGGAAATAACATTCAAGGTTGCAAAATGATAATACAGTGTTATCAAAGAACAGCTTTACAGTTAAATTCAAGTTAGTAAGTATGTCATATACTTTTCTAAAGTTTATTTATAAGTCCGTTAATAAATATGTTGTGTAAAGCCAATCCCTTTAGTCACTCTTATACACAGTATATCACACAAAACCGCTGAATCATAACCCCATCTGTATATACAAACATAAACGTAGATTTACTTTTTAGAATTGCATTTTATCATCATTAGTTTCTGAAAAGTAGAATCACTCAAGTTACATCTGTCAGGTCTGAAAATTTTTCCTGCAATGGAGAACAACCGTTCCACCGGGGCAGATATTGCCTGAATTACAAGGTATCTTTTTGCGAGTTTAGCAAGGATAGGAACGTTTTGCTCATGATCTTGCCAGTATGACAACACTTCCTTTTTTCTATGTACATGGATCTTTCAAATACTTTGAAACTTCCAGCTTGACAATGTCACCTGATTTGTTGCCTACTCTCAAAATGGCCTTTCCTATAAGTTTAACAAAATAGCCAGAATAACTGAACATCCAGAGTAACTGAGCAAATCTCTCAAATTGTATAACACCAATATAAGCCCTAGGGGATCAACAATCTAAACACCTTTTGTTAAGTTTTCACAATAGGAAAATTATTAAGCAACTATTACTGTACTTTAGGCGAAAAAGGTGTAAAATGCATTGTTTTGCAACCCCAACCAAGCAGATTATAACACATATTACTTATTATTAGCGGTACAAAATTTGAAAATATTTAATATGTTTTGCAGACTATTGCAACTATAACTTCATAATATTTGAATTTGATTCATAACAATTTTTCTGCAAGTATTCGAAAATGTAATCGATGATTACATCAATTTTGAGGCCTGTAATCGATTATATTACGATTAAATGTAATCGAAAATGCCTTCGATTACTGATTACTGTCTATTACTGGAGAAATTGTACTTGATTACAATCGATTACGATTACTGATTACGATTACCCCAACCCTGATTCCAATCAAGCCATCACATAATTATCCATGATAGCCACTTATTTCATAACCGAATTGATCATGAGGTAGCCTGGTCCTTGAACATACAGAAAATTGACCAATAGCGAAAAGTTTCGGCGCAGGTCAGCCTGCGCGGACTGCGCAGGCTGACCTGGGTCGATACTTTTCGCAGATGCATTAAGACCCATTTTCACAGAGCATGGCTCATATAAAGATCTTGTGAGGTTTGAATTCACCCCTTTCCCTGCGGAAAAAAAAAAAAAAAAAAAAATCACGTAAGCACAACTATTTCTTATGCTACAATTCTTGGACTTACAACCAGGAAGTGTCTTCATTTTGTAATGACAAGTTTACTATGGTGGAAATGCTTTGAGAATATTTCAAATGAATAGACTGAAAAATACAGACACAGTTAAGTGAGACAGATATTCAGTCAATTTGCAAACTCTCTTCAATGATTCTTCAATGCTGTTCTTCGTTTTCAATATTGTGAAATCCCTTAAAATTATTGTATTGACTAGGACAATCTGTGCGTCTAAGGAAATTTGTGAAAATATTGTAACTTTACTCGTATACGAGAAAAAGTCGAAACTGGGGGACGTACAGACTGCTTAAAGCTTGAATGAACAAAGATTATTCAAATATAAAATCTCGATCATCCTTCGGCCTGTAGATACTAACAAGAAATGTCTTAAAGAAGATAGACAGCGTAAGCTTGCCAGCGAATAGGCAGGGGCCCTTAAAATAAACTTATCTACATTTTTTACCAATCACAAATTTCTATTCATTCATTTGTTATCAGTACCAAAAGTAGGTCAAAAGCCAGCACATTCAGCTTCGCCGAAAAACAGAAGTAGTTTTCGCTAAAATTTTATATCTGATAAGCAGACTAAGCATCGTTCCGTTTTTGGGGCATCGCATACCTGAAAGAGGTAGGTAGGCCTATCATCGACTCACGGAGGAATCGCCTACCTCCCCGAAGCCTGTCTGTCTGTCTGTCGATATGTTCAGGGTATGAGTGAAACGGAGTACGACTGAGTACTAGTACGTACCTATCTGCCATTTAGATCAAAACATTCTTGTTTATCACGTCTCAGTGACTAATTCAAAAGGCCGTTGCCCTTAGGGACAGATCACATTGACAATTATCAAGTGCGTAGGCGGCGGGGATGAATGAGATGCTAAACAAGTCGAGCAATACAAATGAACCATGCGAAAGGGGGTTTGGTATCATGAATCTCCGTGATGCATGATATCAAGCAAGTCATCATATGATAATAGACTCGTGAAAAGGACCTTTTGTCAAACAACCGACTGACTCATGAGGTAGACTGGTCTTTTGCCATACAGACAATGGACCGACATCGAAAAGTTTCGGCCCAGGTCAATCAACACTCATATAAGACCCTACTTAAAATATGATAGAAATTGTTCGAAGTAGCTAGAAAATTTACATGGTCTTATCGCTGAAGTCCTACAATAGGACAACTATGTAGTGTGTTATGAGATTTCTCTGGGAGGAAAAGTAGATCTTTCCCATCATTTTGGTTAATATTTCAATCAAATTATGAATTGAAAATTGTACATGATATCAACATGGAGTAAGAATTTCAGCTATTAAAGTGTATTTGTTGGCAAAAAAAAAAAGGGGGGGGGGGGAACTGTCTTTGCCTCTCTACTCAAAATTCAACAGTTCCTCAAGTTTTAATTATATTTGCAATGACGTCATCGTTACTGTCACCGTTACTATGTGTTAATCATTTGAGCCATACTCTGTGAAAAAGGGGCTTAACGCACCTGCGAAAAGTGTCGACCCACGTCAGCCTGTGCAGTCCGCACAGCCTGACCTGGCCGAAACTTTTCACTACTGGTCAATTTTCTGCATGTCAAAGGACCATTGTGCCTCATGATTCATTCGGTTGTTAGACAAAATGGATTTTGATACCATGATTACTTGCTTAGTATCTTGCATTACGGGGATGCATTAAACCTCAGTTTTGCCAGAGCGTGGCTCACATAGTTAGCGAGTTGGAGAAGGCATAGGAATATAAACTGTGGAGGTCGCCTTTAGCGATCACTTTCAACGTATTTTCAAACTGACGTTTTCTGGTGAAGCAGATTCTATAGAAAGGGTTGCTTAAACGTTCATCCATAAATAGGAGTGCAAAGGTTGCTTTTAAGTCAGCATTTTCTCCATTTCCCATAT
Source organism: Tridacna gigas (assembly GCA_945859785.2). Classification (NCBI taxonomy): domain Eukaryota; kingdom Metazoa; phylum Mollusca; class Bivalvia; order Cardiida; family Cardiidae; genus Tridacna; species Tridacna gigas. The sequence goes on from OX244028.2 coordinate 105,809,949, forward strand.
TTGTTTCAAAAGCTTTCTTCAAGAAGGTCGGTAAAACATGGTATTTTTGGTAAATGTACTTTTGAGTCAGCATTTTCTCCATTTTCCATATTTGTTTCAAAAGCTTTCTTCAAGAAGGTCGGTAAAACGTGGTATTTTTGGTAAATGGTTTAAGACTGCCAGTGTATCTCACGACATATCGGGCGGTAAAGATCCAAAACACCAGACTGCACATTCTGTGATATTGATCAACAGTGTTTGCAAATAAAATTCAGACATCATCATCATCAACAACAACAACAACAACGACGAGGACGAGGTCGACGACGACGACTAGAGCGAATCGGTAAATTTTGTTCACGGATTAATGATACGATTTTCATGTAAAATGACCTATTTGATTTTGAAGTAGAAGTCAAATAAACACGATAAACAAACATGTCCGGTTACTTTTCGATACATCCAAAAATGGTCCTCTATGATAAAATAACAGTAGTTATTTCATGCGTTTCGGTAGTTTGTCGAGAAATAATAGTGGATTATGGTTTGATATTTCATGGTTACGACCAGTGAAAATACCGCTTTCATATTTTCTAAATCTTCATTTGAGGGCAGGACAGTAGTTCCCGCGACACAAGTTACCAAGGTAAATGGCGCGTGCCATTCAAACAGAAGGAAATATTTACGCAATATTTCTGGCGCTTTACGTAATATTGTAATGCGTTGGTACGGCATGGGAAATTACCGAAATCAACTGTACTGGATTTTGATAAAAGTCCCAACAAAAACGGGTTTTGAAGCATGAAATATAGTGCAACCGCTTTGATTTGTCACTACTTCGTTTCCGTGACCGTGTTCGGTTTTCCGGTATTTACCTCGTTACAATTGCCGCGCCCATGCTATAGAGGTGAAATACCTGGACACATGATCCCGAAGTAAACGTCCGATATAATCCTAAATTTATCGGAGATCTATAAATAGTTCACGTAAAAAGACGGAAGATTCATTGATTGATGCGTTAAAGCGGTTTCACTATAAATAGAATATTTGTTTTTTATTTCGGAGAAAGATCGAAATTTATTTCATCGAGCGAACATCATCGGTAATATTTTCACGAGTGGCGCAGCAGCCACGAGTGAAAATATTACCGATGATGTTCACTCGATGAAATAAATTTCGATCTTTCACCGAAAAAACAACAACAACCAAATATCCTCTATATCTAACATTTAGCCTAGTAGGGGTTGATATATAGTGGATTCATAGGATCTGATAAAAGTTGACGTTTGAGATAGAATTTTATTCAAAAAGTCTAACAAATCTGAATTTGCCTTAGAAGCGAGCATTTGGCGAGCTTGACGACATTTTGTCTTGACGACATCAATAAATTTTTATCTCTAACGCGAAAAGTGTCAGATTCTTTTCATTATATTTTCAAAATTACTTGAAAAAAAAAACAATGGATCTTTATGAAAAACCTAAATATTTATGAATGAGACCGACTCGTAAACTACTTTCGTATAAGTGTACGTTCGGAATTAAAATGGTTCTAAAGGAAGCTGACCTACGAATTGCGGCATGGGCTGGCAAAAGGGGGCTTAATGCATCCCCATGATGCGTTATACCAAGCAAGCCATCACATAATTAAGAATACGTAAAAAGCCACTTATTTTTAATAATAGACTTAATCATGAGATAAACTGGTCCTTGGACATACAGAAAATTGACCAATAGCGAAAGGTTTCGGCCCAGGTCAGCCTGCTCGGACTGCACAGGCCGACCTTGGTCGATACTGTTCGTAGGTGCATTAAGTCCCCTTTTCATAGAGCATGGTTCAAATATTACCTTATCTTTAAGCTGAAAAATTATACAAACCTGAGATTTACTGCTATCAACAATTCACACCAAATGAGTGAGAAATTTGCTTAAAACGCTTTTGGAAGTACCAGGTAAGACGATAATGCTTTACAAATGACGGCACATAATTCTCCTATGACGTCAAACAATTTTATCCCAAATGTGTGTAAGATAAGAAAATTCGTTTTGACTATATTACGATGAGAACATGATATCATCTAATTTAATATTTGCTTAGATATACACTGTAGATTAAAAAAACGTGACTCCACTGAGTGAGCACCAAAACTGGTAGTTTCGAAACTCGTGAATATAACAATTTCTAGTGTTCACTCTATGAAGTCATGATTAAACTTTGATCTATATTGAAGCGAAACTCGTGGAAAATATAAGTAAAGTCATAGTTTGATTTTTTCGAAGCAAATAATATCACGAATGAAAATATTGAATTTTGGAGTCCGAGAATGAAATTATTTGTTGATCTTACAAGTAATAAATAGGATATCAAAAGCATGTATTTTCCTCTTTCCTACAATGACAAAAAACTGAAAAGGATGAACAGAGAGTATAAAATCATTAAGATTCGCTGATGGGAAAACGATGGAATAAATCGGTAATGGCAACCCGAAGGACACATTATTGTTTACGGGATTCCGCTGTAAAAACAGCAGACAACAAAAATAGAAGTGGAGACGAAGAGATGCGTGCTCACGACAGAACAGAACAGAACATATTTTATTATGACTTGTACAAAGTACAACGTCAGTTGTACATACGATATACAAAACATCGTGGTACATGGAAATTATATCAACATGTTACGGAAAGAAATAGGTTTGAAAGTAGTTTAAGTAGAAATTAATTGTTACGAAGTAAATACAGCGTCGGTATCAAGGATTGAGTTGACAAGCACCATCGAGCCGAGCAATGCAAATACTTAGGGGTAAGTATACGTTCTGTGTATGCAAATTGCCACACACTCATTACCGTATTTCGGATCTTGCCTCGAAATATACACAAAGGGGGGGGGGGGGGGTTCCGTCATTATCCTATTAATTAACACTTCAGTGAAGTAAACAACGATGTAATATCTTTCAGGAAACCATTGCTTACCTTTTAAATGGCTTGCTTTAATCCATATTCCCATTTTTTCCCATTATATAGAACAGGGAGCTTTAACATTCGACTTAATTTTTTCCTGAGAGTACTGATATTTCTTACGTAATTTCCCATGATCTTGCAGTATATTTTTCTCTTTTTTTATTTTCTTTATTATTAGAACTAACATTTTTGGGGCAAAAAGAAATCTATTTAGTCAGAAACTACCCATTCGCGGAATTTTATATCAGTCAATGATGATGAATGAATGGTTGAATAACTTTATTGACTTATACATACTGTACATAGTCAATTAAAACCAACAGTTTTTAATATGTCCCACGAGATTTAAAGGTCACTCGTCACAACTCGGCCGATTCCGTACCTACATCTAACCTCGTCCGTATAAAGGAGGCTTCCATTTTGAACTACCAATCACATGATCTTAAAAATGGCGGCGCCCCTGTAGATCGCTTAGCAACGACATGAACAACCACGGGAGAGTTATTCACTTCTATCGATCTGCCGATGAAAACACCCAACGGAATTGATAAACCACGCTAAAAATTGAATGTACAAACTGTTTACCGACTGAAATTTTCTTAGAAAGATAACGGTAGAAAATTTACTCTTAGTTTCTTTTTTAAGAGGAGCCTTACGGTTTCAAAAACGGTAAAGCGGTGTGCTTCCGGAGATGCGCGAAATGTACCGTGTAGGTGCATATCAAGCTACGTGATACAGCCGAGGGATTTGATCACCGGATCACCCGAGGTATGCTGAATGTTAAAGGTGTGACTGTTGCTAGACAAACAAGATGGCGACCCAGCATCCTTTGTCTCGGGTAAAAAAAACTTTGATAAAAGTGTTATATTTAGTATAGTTTGTACATCATTTAGAGAATCTTATAAGGGAAGCATATCTTGTTCACTGCCAGTCTATCTACAGGTATTCTGCCTAGCTAAGGCCTTAAAACGACTTCTAACTACGAATTTGATTGGTTACCTCCCCTGATACAGCAAGCGTATAGGGATCGGTACAGGGTACTGAAAACGGGCAGAACACTGCCTGTCTATTTTTAGAACAGTGATATCGCGAGATCCAGGTGAGGTCACTCGCTTCATGTGCGATAATTTTGACCTCACAAATAAGTGAATTGTATATATGGTATCAACTTTTAATGTTAATTTCTGATTTAGTTTCGATTACGAATTTGAAATTGTGCAAAACATCGCCATGTTACCTATACTACCAAACTAGAAATGTGTAAGATGCTCCGATTGCCTATTTAATGATTTTCATGTAGCCCAATGAAAAGCATGGACACAATAGCCTGTGCCAGTTGTAATATGTATATTTACAACGGGGACCAGTTTAACTATGAATATGACTATAATGGAGGCCAATTCCGTTTTGAATATTTTAACAGATGACGCATTCTGACGTAATTCCGCCCATATTGCCACGTGTTAATATAAATCCTAGTCCAATACCAAAGTGTCCGATATGAACAAAATATTGGACACTTTTATCCCGTGCAAATGCATCAGAGTAGGTCTGTATGATAAAATAAAATCTACGACTGATTACCTTGCAATGAATACTGAGTGATCAAATATGGATATCAACAACAATACAGTGTAAAAATTATCTTCACAATAAAACTTGGTCGACTTTATTTGCTCACGGCTCATGTCCATTTTAATATATACTCTGGTGTCCCCATAAAAAAGATCGAGACCAATTCAAACTAACACTTTTTTCATTGACTTGTCGCAATATTTTTATATTTATTCATGAAAAAATTCTTGAATAAGTTTGATAATTCCTCTTCATGTGGACATGTTCAGAGTCATCAAGTGTAAACATTTTTCAGGATTTAGAAAAAAAAATGGAAGTCTGTGTTTGCTCGTCATTGAATTTCTTTGTCAACGACGTTTAGAGAACCGCGCTTTGTTGTTTCCTAGTTTCTTTGTTGTTGACGGACTGCCCCGATTCCACCAAGCCCTGAAATGAACAGAACAAAATAGAATAATTGTTGATATAGTGTGTCCAGGGTACCTTTATGTAAACAAACACGGTGATGGAGCGTTCATAATGAATGGTATGTGAAATCATGGACTTGTTACAAAGGGTTGGGAATCGCGTGGTGTTTATAGTGTTGCCCTGCACAGATTAATTTTAGAATATCTAGATAAATGGACTTTTCAGTTTTGCCGATTTCATCGATTGATCCATGCATCATATTACAGCGAACTTATGACCGGCTGATACCATACTTTGGTGTCATAAGAAGGCTTACTCTTTTCAAACACCATGACATAAAAGTGTTAGTTTCGATGATCATCGCTTAAAATTCATGAGGTGTTTACAAAGATTGTTATTATTACAATATGATTTTCCGCCACATGGACGAGCATTACAAAAATGACAATGTACATGTATAATATGAGCCATGCTCCGGCAAAAGGGGGCTTAATGCACCTCCGTGATGCATGATACCAAGCAAGTCATCACATGATTATGGATCCATAGAGACCATTTTTCTAACAACCGACTGAATCATCAGGTACCTTGGTCCTTTGACATAAAGTTTATAAGTAAAGCTATAAAACACAGAAACGCGATTTTAGTAATACAATTTATGTACCTTTAACCTTTTATTTCATGACGTAATGAATTTGATCCATGTATCTTATCCTTACAGCGCAAAATGAGCCTTACTAACAATTCAAGCCTAGAGGTGAGGCCAAAGTAGGGGCAGTTTCAGGATTATTCCTGTCTAGAGCGTTTCAGCAGGACGGTCAGTGTGGATCCTGAACGGACTACGCGTTTTGCGCGGTCTGATCTTGATCTAAAGTGGCTGCAATGACATCTTAAGCCGTGAAAGGCGTCTTACATTGCTTTAAAAACATGTACATATTTGTTTCAGCTGTTAAAAGTTGGGATTTGTTGTTTCGTCGTTTTTCGTTGTTTCCCTTTCTTTGGACTTAAAGAACCAGTATTACTGTTGATTGTATTATTATTAATTATTGTAAATATTTACACTATGTGCAGCAAAGAACTTTGCACATGAAAAAATGCTTGTAGCATATGGGGTTATTTTGTAAATTTAAATAAATTAGGCTAATCTCTTTTGCTGCCTAGCAAGGCTCTATGATCTTTTCGGACAGTGTGGATCTGGATCAGAGTGCACATAATGTGCGTCTGGATCTATGATCGTCACTGCCCGATGGAGGAACTGTTTAAGACGATAAGAAAACTGAAGCTGTCAACGAGTAAATCAAGCAGCCTACACGACAAAGAATTAATAACCCTTTACCAGACAACAAATTTTAGACTTGTCCAAATTGAAAGCACTTGCAGAGGACAAAATAAGTGTGACTCAAAAATTGAAATTTGTTTAGGGAAGGTAAGAAAACATTGTGGGAAAAGGAGATAATGCTGGTTACCGGCATTTTCTTCTTTTCCCACAATGTTTTCAAAAGGCTTCATCTTCAGGGTCGTTAAAGCCCGTGATTGTGTGGTAAAGAGATAATCATCTAACGAATTAAAGGGAATGAAAAATCAGTTCAAAGTTTATTTGATTAAACTAACACTGGTCTGTAGTTATTTCACTCTCGTTACAAGTCCAAAACTAAGGGAGCTCTCCTTTATTTAAAGAAAGTTAACGTATAATAAATTAGATAAATAGGAACATTCTAAAAATCCAAGTAGATCTTAACATGATTTACTTTTTAGACGTGATTCCGGCATCCAAATAACTTTTCATTTTATCTGTGCTTTTCTCAAACCCTCTTTTCTTTTTTTACTGATTAGTTGGATCATTCAACTCAAAGCTAAGCATTTTTTTAATCAGAAATTATGTGGAAGCGCAAGTATACATTATAACTAATTACTCGTTATTGTCATTTAATTTATTCGAATTTATTGTAGTTCCTATACTTTACAGGGAGAGATTTTTATTCAAAGTTGAGCATTTGTGAAATTATTTTTATTTTTTTTTTTCTTTTAAATTATGATTCATTGTTATATTTTCATATCTTTACCTATACAATTCTAAACACGAGTAGGCCTCCTAATTCCCCTCCCAGATAGGTGTGAATTTAATCTAGTAGGCGCTAAGAGAAGACATCAACAAAAAAAAAAACATGTAGCATGTCTAATCAGGCATGTCATAATTATCATAGATCTATCTACATGTTCATTACAACTGTCCGCATTAACAATATTACAGCAGGCAGGTGATGTGCAGGCAAGGACTGGAAAGGATACCGTTTGGAAATTATGATACCCTGTCTTTGCCTATCGTTCTACATTTTCAAAGGAGGAAAATTTTTAAAGTAATTTTGCTTCTCTCTCTCTCTCTCTCTCTCTGTGTTTATGTTATGTGCCGATTATGTTGTACTTCAATATTTTTCTCTAATATTTATTTAGAACCAGTGCCTATACCAGTCACAACGTTGTGACTTCGGAGAAACGTTCTGAATATAAAGCTTCCACTTACCTGTTTATTTATACGGTAAATAGATAACAAGAAATATGAATATGTATTTACCATTTTTTCACACGTTTATTCTTTTTCTCATTGTTCAGTTCACCAGGCGTTTCGTCTAAATCGTAAAGATCGCCATTATCTTTCTTCAGTACATCATGTGTTTTCAAGTTCAGCTGTAAAGTTTCAATCAGGGAGTCCATGTCGCTGTCGTCAGCATATCCTCTGCTGGATCCTTAAAAAAAAAAAAAAAAAATAGACAGAGAGAGAGAGAGAGAGAGGTGATATTGAGGTAATATGTCCGTCATTAATAATTGAGACATGCTCTGGCTAAAGGGGGGTTAATGCATCTCCGTGATGCATCATACCAAGCAAGACATCACATGATCATGGACCCATAGAATCCATTTTGTCTAACAAATGCGACTAAATCATGAGGTAAACTGGCCCTTTGACATACAGAAAATTGACCAAAAGCGAAAAGTTTCGGCCCAGGGCAGCCTGCGCGGACTGCGCAGGCTGACCTGAGTCGATACTTTTCGCAGATGCATTAAGCCCCCTTTTCACAGAGCATGGCTCAATTATTTACAACATAATTATGATGGTTGTAATGCTCATTACGATTTCAGTGCCGATCCTTATAAGCATTTAATGACCCAGGGCATACGTATATCAAACCAGTAAATTTTAGACTAGTACAAAATTCAGACCACTTGCAGACGACAAACAAATATTTGGATAAAATGAGTCAGTTTGCATTTGAAAGGATAGAAAACATTGAGGAGAAAAGGCAAAATTGCTGGCTACCATCATCTATCATTTTCCCCCGTTTTCAAAGTTATCTCCCTTAAGGTTGTTAAACTCGGGATAATGTTGTAAAGGGTTGGGCGAATCATCTCTGAAAATGTGTAACTTGTAATTGTCTTTTTATGATTATTATGATCAATAGACTGTTCTAGTAGTCAAACTTTCAAGTTAGAACATTTAGTCTTTTGCTACTTTCTACTTAGTAACTTATTTTCCTTGATTTTCAACTTTTCAAGTTTATCTTCTTTTTTTCGTAATTGGTAATCTATAAGCTACTTTCTTCAGCATTTTTTTCTCTTCCGCTATTGCACGTTTACATTGCATTGTGTATGTTTATGTACGAGGGTCATCCAGAAATGAATGAGAGATGCTTAATTACGGAAAAACTACAAGTGTTACTCACAAAATCTCTTCATAGTCCCTCATACATGTATAGATTTATATGCTTATTACTATAAACTATGTAAGTTTTTGTCATTAAAATATTTCGTCCGTTCGTTCGTTCGCTATAATGGTTGGTAACGATAAGAAAAAAACGTATCTCTTATTCATCATCATTTTTTATCAAGCTAAGAAAATGTAGCTCCGGCAACAATTGATATTATTATAGTATAAGTATTATTATTTTCTGACTTTGAAAGTAACACAATTTCTGATTAGACATCGTTGGAAAAAGGAAAAAAATAATTCTAGTTGCCAGCGTTTTCTCCTTTTCCCACGATGTTTCCTAGCTTTCAAAGACGAAATCCGTCATTTCAGCCACATTTAATTTGTTGTCTGTATATGTTTTCAAATATGGCAAGTCAAACATTTTGTTGTCTGGTAAAGAATCACGAAGATGAAAAATAAAATTCATACATTTAATAGGATGATAACCTAGAGTTCAAAAGTAAATACATGTAGTAACAAAATACTAGTACTGGTAATCATCATGTTTTATCATTTCTGTACAAAGTTTGTCTAAGTTGTTTCAAACACCACCACATCACTTATGCCGTAAATAATACGTCTTCTGCTAATGCATCCGATATCAGTGAGTCTAAATTCTTCCGTCCAAAAAAATGAAATAAATAGATAAAGTCTGAAAAATAAAGTCTGGCTGTTTGTTTTTATAGATCTTGGCTTCCTGTTGACCTGTTGACTCGTGGATGCTCCTACCAAAAGGTATCATCACTGCACAATGCACATCGGTTTTGGCATAACGACTGTCTAGGATACCTAAGCAGAAATCTAAATCTGGATCGCACATAGACGGAATTGAAATGCCTGAATGATTTAATAAAGATGAATGAATTTCTGTAGTAGAAGAAGAAGAAGAAGAAGATGATGATGATGATGATGCCATCCGATTTAAAAAAAAAAAAAAATCAACTTACTTATAACAATAGCAAACAAAATAACCGTCACCATAAAGATTGACATAAGCTTTTTATCCATGTTTTTTTTTCTGATACTCTTGTCCTCACTCATAAAGAGTACTGAACTGAAAAAAAGTAAGAAGATTTAAATACGATTAAAGTTGTAGCCATACATTTCATGTTTTATTTCTCATTGACATTGGTGATTTTATCAATCAATCCTTGACCGAGAAACAAACCAGTGTGACAATTATACATCCCTATTGTAGGTTACTTATCTCTTTACCAAACGACAAAATTTTAGACTAGTCCAAAATGAAAGCATTTGCAGACGACAAATTAAATGTGACTTAAAAATTGAAATTCGTTATGGGACGGATAGAAAACATTGTGGGAAAAGGAGAAAATGCTGGTTACCAGCATTTTCTCCTTTTCCCACAATGTTTTCAAAAGGTTTACGTTTTAGGGACGTTACAAGTCGGGATTGTGTGGTAAAGAGTTAAAATAAATCCAGAAATAGAAACAATAACTTGCTACAGTGATTGCTTCTTTTATTACAATGCACTCAATTTCAGACCCCCCCCCCCCCCCCCCAACAACAACAACAACAACAAAAAGAATAAAAAAATATGTGGTTTTATTTGTTACTGTTTTACTTTAAGGTTAAGTTTAAGAAAAAGACTGTGACGTTATTTAACACTTTACAAAACGATCCAGATTTTTTTTTACACGACCCTGAGAAAGCGGACATTCGAAAAACACAGATGCACTAAGGAGACTACATGCTCTTCGACAGCAATTCAATCTTTCCCAAACTGTCTACTGCTCTTTCGAAGACGAATCACCTCATCATTAACACTTAAGCCGCTGAATAAATGAAACGCAAATTTCTACTCAATACTAAAAGCCCAAACATTGCAGTTCCAAAATTGATTTCACCGGAAAGAAAATACCGTATCGGACAGTGTAGATCAAAGATCAGACTGCACGTTCTGTGCAGTCTGATCTTGATCTACACTGTCCGCAAAAGGTCAGCGGGTCGCGATTAGCAGCTTAAGGGTTAACCCATTAGGCTTCTAAGCGCACGCGACTCACTGACCTTTGGCGGACTGTGTAGATCAACATCAGACTGCACAGAACGTGCAGTTTGATATTGGATCTACACCGTCCGATGCTGTATTTTTTCCAGGTGAAATCAACTTTGAAATCGCAATTTTTTGGTCTTTGCTATTGAGTAGAAATTTTCGTTTCATTCAGATATAGCTAGCAGTATAGAGGTTAAAGTCATTCCTAATTTGTCGTCTGTGAGTATTCTCAAACTGTATGAGTCATACATTTTGCCGATTGCTTAACTCTTTACCAAGCGACAAAATTGTCGACTTGTCCAAATTGAAGGCATTTGCAGACAACAAAATAAGTGTGACTCAAAAATTAAAATTTGTTTTCTGTAGGGTATAAAACATTGTGAGAAAAAGAGAAAATGTTGCTTACCAGCAAATGTTTTCAAAAGGCTTCTTTTTCAGGGTCGTTAAAAGTCGGGATTGTGTAGTAAGGGGTTAAGAGGTAACACTTATCACTTTTACGACAAATTAACCAAAACAACCCAAAATATGCTGAAATGCCAGGGGCTAGGGAGGGTAACTTGTGTGGTAGGTGTTGTGGAACGATAGAAATGCGTGACTGGGAGACCTGGGCCCGTATTCACAAACCATTCTTGAGAACGTTCTATGTCTTATTCTTCATGATTTTCTGAATTTGAAAGTAACACAACTTCTGATTAGCTACACCAAAGAGTTTAGCCAACCAGAAGTTGTGTTACTTTCAAATTTAGAAAATTCTGGAGCATAAGACAAAGAACGTTCTTAAGAATGGTTGGTGAATACGGGCCCTGGGCTCGAATTTACCAGCCATTCTTAACCCTTATCCTGCTAAATAAAACAAATAAAACTTTCAGGCCGATATTAAAAACTCAAATTTTCCAATTTCAAAGGTATTGTTTGAGGAAGATATCTCCTTATCGGACAGAGTAGATCCAAGATCAAACTGCACGCTCTGTTCAGTATGATCTTGATCCACGCTGTCCGCAAAGGGTCAGTGAGTCGCGCTCAACAACCTATAGGTTGATAACACTTTTGGTTTAAATCTATAGAATTTTCTAAATTTCAGTTGTTGACATGCTAAAAAACCTGGCCAATCAGAAATTGCCTTACTGTCTAAATTTAGAATAAGACTAAGAATAGATTTAGAATAGCTGGTAAATACAGGCCCAGATATGCGCAACAAGCTTACCCCTTTCATTGCCGTAAGCGAAACACACAGAACGTGCAGTCTGATCTTGGATCTATCCAGTCCGCTTATTTAGTCAAGACTGTAATATAAAAAAAAATCTTTCTGAGTGTCCAAGGATGGTCTTTTCAGCCGTAGAAATAGGTCTATTTAATTTGAGCCGTGCTCTGACAAAAGGGGCTTAATGCATCTCCGTGATGCATGGTACCAATGAAGACATCACATATTTATGAATCCATAATAGCCACTTTTTTTTAACAACCGACTGAATTATGAGGTAGATTGGTCCTTGGACATACAGAAAACTGACCAACAGCGAAAAGTTTCGGCCCAGGTCAGCCTGCGCGGACTGCGCAGGCTGACCGGGGTCAATACTTTCCGCAGATGCATTAAGCCCCCTTTTCTCAGAGCCTTGCTCATACATTTTGTGCTGAAAGAGTTACGTTGGAGCCGTGACGTAATGCTTATTACCGCCAGTGCGATAGAGTTGTCTCTCTTTCAGCACTCTTGTGCAATTATGGTAGGAACGTAAACAAGTCTCGCGTGACAGTTCGATATTATCAGTTCCTGTACGGCGCCAGTAATGTAACCATGTTGTTAACTAACCCATAACGGGGGAAAAAATAGAAATGAAAGTCTTAATATACTCAAGAGACACTGCACAGTGCGCTTTTTCATGCATAATCCGTGATAATTTCACGCTGTTCTCTCGATAAAGAAAAAAGATACATGTAACTGTGGGTGTAGCGTAAAGACGATCTACCGATGGAAATTGGCTTGGTTATGGAGCAGTAACATTGGGGTTCGTATTCACCTACCATTCTTTGTTACATTCTTAGCTCATTACAGTTCTCAAGGTCTGAAAGTAACGCGATTTCTGACTTCGCTTAACTATTTGGTTTAGCTAATTGGAAATTGTGTAACTTCCCTGATCTAAAATTAGACTCAAGATACAATAAAGAATGATAAGTGGATACAACCCCGGGAATGTATGAATGTATGAATAGATACACTGGACGCCGAGTGTTTTGCAGGGATTGTGGTACCTAACATGTAAGTCCAATTCTAAAGTCCATGGCTCGCAGTCCGATTAACTGAGTCAGATCGTTACAACATATCGAATGAATTGTCTTGATATTTACAATGGTTGGTAGGTAAGTTATTTTCTCCTTTTCCAACAATATTTTCAAAAGCATTTTTCCTCTGAGTTTTGAAAAACGAGATCGTTTGTTAAAGGGTGAAACATTCATTCATTGTATCATTCATTGTATGGTGTTTAACGCCGTGTTTAACATTATTTCAGTTATATCGCGGCGGCCAGTGCACCTATCCATGCTTTCCCGGAGTTTCTTTTACCAGTACTCCGCACAATATTCTTTCCAAGCCACTGGCTGCTTTCCCACATAACCATCGTCGAAACAATGGTCAGCGGTGAGAGAGGAATGAATCCTGTCGCAATGACTATCATCAATCCTCGGAAGAAACTGGCCAAGCCGGGGATCGAACCTCCTGTTCTCAAGTCCTGTACGCTACCGACTGAGATACGGGACTTGGCAAAAGGGTGAAACACACTACCACAGACAAAACACCCTGTCGTCTGGAGGCCTGCACGTATACATATGGTTGTTTTAACTCTTTACCACACAATCCCGACTTTTAACGACCCTGAGGAAGAAGCCTTTTGAAAACATTGTGGGAAAAGGAGAAAATACTGGTAACCAGCATTTTCTCCTTTTCCCACAATGTTTTCTACTCTCCCCCTCCCCCCCCCCCAAAAAAAAAAAAAAAAAAAAATCGATTTTTGAGTCACATTTATTTTCTCTTCTGCAAAAGCTTTCAATTTGGACAGGTCTACAATTTTATCATTTGGTAATGAGTTAATATGACCTAAGCTGTTGAAACGGCGTTAAACTCTAATACAAAAAAAAAACAACAACATAACCTCCCCTGTTTTCAGTGCAATATTGCCATTACGAATTTTCTTATCTTGCACACGTTTGAGATTTGATTTTGTGACGTCATCGGATCCTTATATGACATCGTTTGTTAAAGTATTATATTACTATTTATGATTTCAAAACCACGACACACATTTTCCAGTTCATTCAACTGTCAAAACTGACGGTCGGGGTTCGATTTACTCTTAGATATGTAATTATATGTCGGCTTCTTTGGAAATATTTTCATCACGAACGTACAACCCTTTCAAACAGCCAGTAGGTCCCATTCATGAATATACAAGTAGGTTTCGCATTAATATACGATAGATAGAACCTCAGGCCTTTGAAGCTCCATTTATCGCGGAACACCGAAAATTTCATCTGTAGGTGATCAAGTATTGTTGCTAAGAATAGCACAATGACGCTTCGCCTTTATATCATATATCGTTAATTTTTACCATTATTTTTATCTGATAAAAAGAATCTTCCATTCATTTGCGATTGAGATAGAAAAATTTAAACTAGTCTAAAAAATTGCAGTTTCAAAAGCAAGCCAAAGGCGCACTTAATAACAAGTTTCTAGACTCTTTTTGATAAAAAAATATATATATATATTTCAGACATTGCCTTATCTCAGGTCCTATAATTCAGTAAATAATCACCGACCCTACAGTCAAAAACACCATTGGTATCAAATGTTCTTTTTTTTTTGGCCATACGCCAAGAATACACAGTTTGGTGCTCCTGTCGTCACAGCGTATTTAGGTGAAGACAAAAAATGTGACACAAATTCCGATGTCAAAGGTAAAATCGGAATATTGGCCCTTCACCACACAATCCCGAGTTTTAACGAACCTGAGAAAAATGACATTTGAACACATTGTAGGAAACAAAGAAAATGCTGGTAACCAGCATTTTCTCCTTTTCCCACAATGTTCTCTACCCTTCCAGAGACCAATTCCTTGATTTCAGCCACGTCTAATTTTTCCTTTGCAAATGCTTCCAAAAATTGGACTGGTGTAAACTTTGTCTTCTGGTAAAGACTTAAATTCTGCATGAGACCACGACACTTTAAAATTGTCCATATTTATAAAATGAATTGCAGACGACATACTAAATGTTGCTCAAACGATTGAGTATCTTCAACAGAGTTAACAAAAAAAAAACATTGTTAGAAAAGGAGAAAAGAAAATGCAGACGATAAATTACTTATGACTGGAATAACAGGAATTACAATTGAAAGATTAAGAAAGCATTGTGGGAAATGGAGAAAATGATTGTTATCAGCTACTTCAGCTTTTACTAACTGTCTTGAAAACGCTTTTTGCCCTAGCGTAGTGAAATACGGGAATGTTTGGTTAAACCTTTACCACACAATCCCGACTTTTAACGATCCTGAAGAATATGCCTTTTGAAAACATTTTGAGAAAGGGAGAAAACGCTAGTAACCAGCATTATCTCCATATTCAAAAGTGTTTTCTACTCTTTGAAAAACAAATTTCATGTTTTGATTAAAGTTTATTTTGTCGTCTGCAAATGCTTTCAATCTGAACAAGTCTAGAGTTTTGTCATCTGGGAAAGAGTTGAAGTTGTGCTATTCATGTTTTCATAATCAAACAAAAATTTAAAATAAAAAAAAAAAAAAAGTTTTATCACTGAATCAAGTAAGGTAATATTGGCAAATTACCCATACACGGACGTGTAAGAAAACAATATACGTAACCTCTTCAGGGCTGCCTTTCACTTAAGTAGTATAGGAGGGTAGACCTCGGACAAAATCCGTTTTGTCCGAGGTCTACCCTCCCTGAGTGCCATTTTGTCCGAGGTCTACCCTCCCTGAGTGCCATTTTGTCCGAGGTCTACCCTCCCGGAGAGGCAAAAGACCGGTCAAAATATCAAACCGGAAGTAGATGTCCGCTTTTTCTGCCCCCCCATGCCACGGTCAGAGCCCCTTTTTAACTATCTCTGTGAAAAGGGGTCTTAATGCAGCTGCGCACGCGCGCACACAGGTCGTAACGATATGATTCAGACATGCCGCGGTCAGGTGTTTATGAGTCATGATCTGGTAGAAATGGGGTCGTAATGACACGGCTCAGGCAAAGACCATCGTTGGACTTAGTCTTTTTTCTCCGTCTTCGTCCATCTCTGTAGGACTGAGCCATTTCTCTGTCACCGTTTTGGACTTAGTCTTTTTTCTCCGTCTTTATTCTGTGAGATTGTGCCACCGTCTGTAGGACTTAGCCATTTCTCTGCTTTCGTTCAACTTACCCATTCTCTCTATTAGGATAAAGTTGTACTTAGTCTTTTTCTCCGTCTTTGTTCGTCTTAGACTATCTTTATTAGTGTATTTCCCTTTTTCCTGGGAAGGAATCAAAACATGTGACTTTTTAATCATTTTTATTCAAGTTCTTAAAACATCATCGTTAAAAGCAAAACATTCTAACACTATAACATTTTTACAAAGACAATGTTTACAAAACAATATTGAAGATACATTATATATATACAATACAGTTTTTAACAATACAGTTTTAATCTACAACAATGACAAAACAATTCTTACAATGCGAATTCACAGATACCTCGATTTTTCCACTTGTCTTCATGTTCCACAATAACTTTATGCAGATGTTCATGACCTAAAGACATTGGATATACGCTATCCATTTCACTGTAATGACGTGTTCCACTAGATGGAAAAACATATTTTGAAATATCTTTTGTTGAAAGAGATGAATATACGGTTTCTTTTGTGACATCTCTATCAAATAGAATATAGCCTTCCAGAGTATCCACTGTCTCCTCACTGTCTTGAATGGATCCTTTTTTGTAACGTAAGTAAAAGTCAAACAGAACTGATTTCATTTTCAGGACGTTCAGAAAACTTTCTTCTGTTCTTCCTATGATAATGAATACCCATCGACTTGTGGAATGCATTTGTTTAGTGAAATTTTGCATCTGATTAGCAATAATGAGATCTTTCCACCACCAACCTGCTAAATAAGCTTCGAGGATGGGATCTGAACCTGTATCGTCCACCCACATCATAATAAAACTGTGTATGGCATACAGTTTGCAGGATGTTTCTCCTTTTGCAGCTCCCTTATTCAATTTATCTACCCAAAGTTTCAAACAGTTGAATTTAATATCAGACTGTACTTGTTCATCGAGTGTGTGCAGATGGATGAAATCTCTATAAACTTTTTCACGTAGTTCTATCGGCAAAGGCAGCATTTCACTTGACATAATTTTTCACTACAAGATTTCTGTCTACAGGTTTTTTCAATCGATAGAAATTTTTTCTTTGCACTACTCGAGAGAACGAGAGTTGAATGGTTGTAGAGAAATATCGCCAGTGTTTTATAGGTTGGTAGGGGGATTGACCTACTTTTGTCTTGGAATTAAGAGTACGAACGTGAGCGAGAGCATGTAGATAGAACATAACAATTTTTATATGATCTATCTACAATTTCCAAGACTGATCTTTTTTTTGGAAGAAATGTTTGAATAAAAATGGTTTCATTGTTATTTATGTTGTCATTTTATTATTAACCCTTAAAGAGAAAAGTAAAGAAATCATGGAGGTGAATGCGCAAAGTATTTTATTTCAACATCCATGTAATATTTTCATCACAGGGCCGAGTAATTGTGGAAAAACAGTCTTCGTTCATAAATTAATTGACTATCGAGAAGATTTGTTCAATATCGTTCCTGAAAGAGTTGTCTGGTGTTACAAAGAATGGCAGTATGCTTACAATCTTATGCAGGAGAAATTCAATTCGCAGTTTGAATTAATAAAATTCGTGGAAGGAATTCCTGACGATGAAAACGAGCTTGTCAGCGATGTATCTATACCGCATTTAATCGTCTTTGATGATATGCTGGGTGAAAAAGATGAGGAAAAAATTAAACTTTGGTTTACAAGAAAAGGACATCATCGTAATGCAACCGTGATTTATATCACACAAAATATGTTTCAACAATCGAAATCGAGTCGAACCATCAGTCTTAATTCAAGATACATGATTTTATTTCGAAATGAGCGAGATAAAAATCAGATTAAAACACTAGCTCACCAAATGCAAGCTCCACATTTACTGTCTGCTTATGATGACGCTACATCGATGGATCATGGATATCTTGTCATCGATTTCCATTCACGAACAAATAAAGAATTAAGACTGCGAACAGATATATTTCATCGTTATGAAGAAGACGAAAGAGGTCCAACCGTTTATTCCCCTGCTTAATCGTTATAATGTTTTTTTTAAAATAAAAATGACTTCATTTTAATTTATATTGTCATTCTATCAATAGGCGACAGTGAGTAAACATGGCTTTACCAACCACACCAACTTCAATTTTAGCTGCTTTGCGAAATTTAAGTCAACAAACCAATAGATATGAAAGAGAATCTGTGTTGAAAGCAGGATTAAAAGAAATTTTAAAATGGTTTACGTTAGCAGCACAAAATATCCTTGAAGATAAAATCAAATTACCAAAACAAACCACCACGTATATGACAAAACATAGAGCAGATATCGAGCAGTTAGCAGATCCGAATATTGATGAGGAAATTAAACGTAGAATTATTTTAAAACCTGGAGGTGGTGGATTTCTAGGTGGTGTTATTATCAGAAGTTTACTGAGATGGGATGGAACTAAAACCGTTAGGAAATTTGGGGGTGAAAGGCAACCTCGAAAACATGCTCCGCGAAAGAGGAAATCTCCAAAGAAGAAAAAATCTCCAAGGAAGAAAAAGTCTCCAAAGAAGAAAAAATCTCCAAAGAAGAGAAAGACCCCGAAAACGCATGCAAGAACTATCACCTCACCACCTATGATTGATGAAAGAACCATCACCTCACCACCTATAATTGATGCAAGAACTACCACCCCGCCGCCTATGATTGATGAAAGATTTGTTACTATGCGAAGGCCTGTAGGAAGCAGCATTTCAGAACATCAACGCTATCCGAAATCCAGAAAGGAACTATTAAGTGAAAGAATGCAAAAACTCAGAACAAAGTATTCACAATTTATAGAACCAGGGAAAAAATTGAAGTTTCAATCCATTCCATCCACCTCATGGTCTCCAAATACATTAGCTAAATATAAAAAAGGTAGAAAGGCAGAAGATCGACTGTTTGGGGATATAATCCAATATAACCTTGACACAGGAAAATATCGTGTTGACTATGACAAGCGTCTGATTCATCTTGGTGGTGGAAGAACCATTCCTCTGCCCGACAGAGGGTCAGATGTAGAAGAAAGCGAGGATGAAGAACTCACTGATTCCGATTCGTAGTTTTCTTTTGTAAAAAAAAGACAGTATGATAAAACATCAGGTATAAATGATAGTGACATGGAACTTTTATTTTCATTTGATGTGAAATAGTGATAAAGTCAACATGAAGAAAAGACCTCTGATAAAAAAACACGGCTCAATGGTTATGGCCATGATACAGGCTACACCAAAAATACGTAAAAAGCTTGTCAAAGATTCACCCTCAGAAGCGATAAGGTGTATATCGGAATGCTGTCATAATGTTTTAAAAGGCAATGTACATTTATCACCAGATCAGAAGAAGAAGTTGTATTCAAGCCGACAAATCTCAGACGTTTAGCTTCAAAATCAGTCTCTGTAAAAGATAAAAAACAAATTTTAAATCAAAAAGGTGGATTTCTTTCATTGCTTGCACCTGCATTATTACCTTTGTTAGGAAAAGCCGTTATCGGAGGAATAGGAGGAGCTCTAAAAGCCTTGTAGATAAAAAAATCTTGTAGATGAAAACATTTTCAATGAAAAAAATCTTATAGATAAAAATCTTGTAGATAAAAAATCTTATAAATAAAAAATCATGTCTGTTAGAAAAATGGTTATCGTACCTTACCAGGTCTTAGAAAACATGAAACAATGGAAAGCCGAACAAGCTCAAAAACCTCGTTTACCACCTAATCCACAAGTTGCAGATGCATCACATCTTCGACAAGATATGAGTCAGATTTTACAAAGTACCGATCTGTCAGAAACAGAAAAGGCTCAAAGATATGGCGAAACTTTGATTAAGTTACAAAATTCGCTTCAGAAAACAAAACCAACTTCGATCAATTTTCTTCCAAAAACCGATGATAGTGCACAGGAATCAGCATCTGTTGGCCTGCAATCTGTTGCCTTGTATGATCGAATTTTGCAAAGTGTACCAAAAACCATGAAAAGAAAAGCTGAGTTACTTTTGAGTATGATAAAAGACAACGATAATTTAACTTGGGACGAACATGGGGTGGTGTCATATAAAGGTACACGCATCCATGGCTCCAATATTATTGATCTTGTCAATGATGCGATACGTCAAAGAAAAGGCATTGAGCCCAGAGGATGGAAAACATTTTCAAAGGCATTACATGAAAGTAATATACCTCAAGAAGTTATTGGTAATTTGAACAGATGGAAATGGATACAAAAAGTCCATGATAAATCACCGAGTAAATCATTGAGCGAAGATGAAGATTCCCATGCAGAATCCTATGGAGATTCCGATTACTTATTTCACACACCAAAAAGTGTACGAAAAAGTACTAAGTTAACTCCTATAAAAAGAAGTATGAAAAGAATAAAAGAAAAATCTCCATACATGAAACCTGAAGAAAGAGAACGATTGAAGCAATTCTATGTTAAAGAACTGCTAACTCCACCAAAGTCTATAAAAAAGACTCCGAGCCGTAAAACACTTCAGTCATGGGAGGCATGGTAAAGTCAAAACTTGATTACGTGTTAAGAAAGTTGTTTTATGATCCTAAAAGTACTGTAGCATTTAGTGGAGTAAAGCAATTGTATCACGCTGCGAAATCTGTTTTGAAAGGAATAAGATACAAAGATGTTCAAGAATGGTTACAGGGTGAATCCACCTACACCTTACACAAACCGATTCGTCGTCGTTTCAAAAGACGAAAAACTATTGTAGGTGGTATAGATTATCAATGGCAGGCTGATTTGGCTAACATGCAACATTTAGCAAAACAAAATAATAACAAGAAATATTTACTTTGTGTGATTGATGTGTTTTCGAGATTTTCATGGGTTATCCCTATTCCAGACAAAACGGGTAAAACTTTAATCAAAGCATTTCAATCTATCGTTCAGAAATCAAAACGAAAACCTTTAGCGCTTCAAACAGACAAAGGTTCGGAATTCAAAAACAAATCGTTTCAAGACTACTTGAAAAAGAATCAGATTCATTTTTTCACCACTGAAAACCCAGAGACAAAAGCAAGCATTGTTGAAAGATTTCAACGAACTTTGAAAACGAGAATGTGGAAATACTTTACGTACAAGAAAACAAGGCGTTACATTGACGTATTGAATTCTTTAGTTAAGAATTACAACCATACTTTTCACAGAAGTATAAAAACATCTCCTGTAATGGTAACAAAATCCAATGAGGCAGAGATTTCAAGAAATCTGTATTCTCAATTACCGACAAATGTAATGATGAAAAAGCCGAAATTCAAAATTGGAGATCATGTTCGAATCAATAAAACAAAACGTACATTTGATAAGGGCTATTTACCGAATTGGACGCAAGAAATATTTGAAATCAGCCATGTCAACAAAACATTTTCACCTATTACCTATAAAGTAAAAGATCTACTGGGAGAACAGATTTTAGGAACTTATTATGAATATGAACTTCAATTAATAAAAGATGATGATATTTATGAGATTGACTCAGTTCTTGATAGACGTACAAGACGTAAGGGTAAAAAATTAATCAAAGAAATAAAAGTCAATTGGAAAGGCTATCCAAAAAAATTTCAAAGTTGGATACCAGAATCCTATTTGGTGTAATCCTATTTGGTGTAATCCTATTTGGTGTAATCCTATTTTAGTGTTTTGAAAACATCTTCTCTTATAAAAAATCTTATAACTTAAGAAAAAAGTTATAAAAAGTCAGTACATTCATAATGAATCCACAGTCAAACATCGAGTGTGGAACAGAAAAGTCTGGAATAGAAGAAAAGTTCGGAATAGAAAACTTCGATAGCAGTAGTAGCAGTAGTATCAGTAAGAACTACAATTGCTGTGGAAATCGTGTCCCAAAGAATCAGTTTACCTATATTTCACAGATTTTAGTCATTTATGCAATTATTGCAACCTCAATAGTACATTTAAGTATTCAAAGTCAAGATCGTGAATTGTGGCTGATCCTGTTAAGCAGCTCACTTGGATATATTCTTCCATCACCAGGATTAAAATTCAGCAGATCAGATCAAAAGCAGTCAGGGTGGATTGATAGTAAAAAATGAGTTCGTTTTATCTCACTCTACCCAGCGATAGTTCCATGGATCTTTATCCGAACAACACCCAATGTTGTTTTAAGGTTCATTTACCAAAGACAGTTCATATTGACAAGGAAACTTGGGAAGTCGCATTAGTTCAACTTATTACTCCCTCTCAGTTCTTAAACATAAGTGAAGAAGAAGCACAGTTCGATCTTATAACAACGGATAAGGACTTAGTCAAATTAATATCACAGATAGACAGAAGAGGAGATAATATGAAAATAAATATATTAAGACAAAATAGTGGAGGTGATATAATAAAATGGGGAATTCGATTTAACATTCCATCCGGGAATTACACTTCACCTGCTCATCTTATAGACACGATCAATGATGTGATTCAAACCGCTATAGGTCCTGCTCTTCGTAAGAATTCGTCGGGTCTGCACATCACTTATTCACCTTCAACCAAACGTCCGAAAATTACATTTGATAATATTATAAAATCAGGACTCAAATTACATCCATCCCTGTTTTTAAAACTAGGTGGATCACCAGAATTCAAACATGATACAATTTTTCAGGGTAAAAATATTTTCAAATACTTTAAATACAATCCAAACATTGATGCTGGCTATAATCATCTGTATATTTATTCAGATATTGCTGAACACACTATAGTGGGTGATACACTTGCTCCCATACTTCGTGTTCTGCCTTTCAAAACATCCGATTTGGTTGAAAATGGTTGTGGTTCTCAACATACCAATCATGAAATTACAATACCGCATTATATTCCCGTTTCGAAATCCGATTTCGATCATATTCACATTCAAATAACAGGGGATTTAGGTATACCGGTTCATTTCATTACTGGTAAGACAATAGTGAAGCTACATTTCAGACAACGTTCAACTGACAATCATTGAAAATCATTGAAAATCATTTTTAAAAAATGCTACCAGTTTATCGTGGTGTAAAACATCAGTATGGTTATGGGTTAGGTTCGCTATTTAAATCGGCAATTAAAGTAGTGACTCCATTGCTTAAACCGTTGATTAAATCTGGTTTTAATGCCGTGAAAAAAGAAGGACTCAAACAAGGAATAGGCGTAGTAGAAGATATCCTTTTACGTAGTGAAAACCCCAAAAAAGTTGTAATTTCACGGGGAAAACAAGCCATTCATGATCTAGCAGAAAAGCTAATACCAGGGATAAATAAAAGAAAATCACGAAAACCACGTCATTCCCCCTACCGCCTTCACAGTGGTAAGATCATAAGACAAAGAGACAGACGACCTCTTGATATATTTGATTAATATAATTGATTCATATATTGAATTCATCTACTTAAATTATATAAAAATGATGCAAAGTGGGTCCTGTGAATGCAGTAAGTCAGAACTCGATGTTCTTTCTGTACCACCTACAATGACAACGATGCAAGAAAGTCAATGGATTGAACATTTCCCAATATCGTCTTTGGCAAACAATGCACCAATAGAATTCATCATACCACCTCAAACCGAACATTGGACAGATTTGTCACAATCGTATTTGTATGTCAAATACAAAGTCGTTCAAGCTGACGGTGGCAATTTACTTGCCAATGCAAATGTGGCCCCTGTAAACAACTTCCTACACAGTTTGTTTAGCAGTGTCGATTTGTATCTAAATAATAAACTAATCACCAGCAATTCAGACACCTATCCATACAGAGCATATATTGAAAATCTTATGTCATATAATTCTGACAGCAAGACTACGCATTTGAAAGCTGGTGATCTTTGGACTGAAGACACCACTGGTCATTTCAATTCACTCAACCATGATGGAGATAATGCAGGGTTAAAAGAAAGAATGGGTGAAATTGCACAAAGTAGAACTGCCGAACTTTTTGGACGCTTGCATCTTGATCTATTTCAACAAGAAAAATATTTACCTAATGGTATTGAAATCAGACTTAGATTAAACAGATCTTCGGTAAACTTTTGTCTCACAGGAGGTGGTGGTGCACCAGCTTCAAAAATTGTATTGGAAACAGTCAGTCTTCATGTGCGAAATGTCGAATTGTTGCCTGTTGTTGCAAATGATCTAAATCATGTTATTGCTCAGCAAAACATGAAAATCCCTATTCGTAGGGTTGAAGTAAAAACTTTTACCATTTCTACAGGCCTTCAGTCTAAAGTTGAAGATCATTTGTTTCAAGGACAACTTCGAAAACGCATTTTCATTGCAATGGTAGCAAATACTGATTATAATGGGGATTATGGTAGAAATCCATTTTTCTTTCATCATTTTAATCTATCAAAAATTGATGTATCATGTAATGGTCACAGTATTCATAACAGACCCTTTGAACCTAACTTTGAAGCAGGATTGTATTTGAAATCATTTCTATCATTGTATCAGGCTAACTCATCTTTAGCACTTAATAAATCATTTAATATTGGTAAAGAAGACTATGCTGGTGGATACTGTTTGTGGGGATACGATTTGACAGCGGATCAAGGTAGTGAAGAAGGACAACTTCATCCTATAAAAACTGGAAATCTTCGAATTGAACTTCAGTTTGCTCAAGCTCTGGCAGCAGCTATCAACGTTATTGTCTTTGCTGAATTTGACAATCAGATTGAAATCAACAGTTTGAGAGAAGTTATCACAGATTATTAATCCTGGAAAAATCAACAGAAACTCTCTGATCAAAAGATAGCTTTCACAAAAACAGTCCTTTTCAGGACTAAGGAATATAATATCGAAAACGATAGTTCTTTTCAGAACTATTGAAAAAACAGTCCTTTTCAGGACTATCTACAGGACTAAAGAACCAAAAACAATGTTGGGACTCAGATTTGCTATAACACTTAGAGAAGAAGCAGAAAAAGTGAAATATTCCGTGTCGAAGTGCATCTCTACTCGGAAAAATGACATTCATAATAGCTTCGAAAAACATATGACTGAAAAATTAAAAAATCTTATTGTCAGTGAAGTTACCAACCAGTGTTACGGATGTCAAGTGGATCATCCCAGTCAAACACAGCATGAACTGTGTTTATTCAAGGATAGACAAGAACATACAGATATGTTCATAGAAAAAGCCATGATGGAATTAAATCCATACGAAATCATGGAAAAATGGTATCCTGAACTCATAGAAATGAAACTCGATGAAAGTGACTATGTGGAAGCCTACAGATTATGGCGAAATATAAAACAAAACATTTTATCTGAATTCACGGAGTCGTGGTTACAATACTGGTGTACTGGTGTGACAAAGTAAAACAATCCTGGGAAGAAAGTGATTAGAAAAAATGTATACTTCTGAAATTCAATACATATTGGATCACGGGACATGAATAAAAAATCTACAGGCAAAAGTCTGTGCAAAAGATCAGTTACCTCGACAAAAACCCGATCATGTGAAAGCCTACATTGTGAACACAGAGAAATCAACCGGTCCAGGAGAACACTGGGTAGCCGTGATATTCAACAATAATGGCAATGTACTATACTTTGATCCCTACGGACTACCACCACTTGAGCCAGAAATCATTAACTTTTTAGACAATCATTCTTATTCGTGGAGATACAATCGACAAACTCTTCAGAGTCCACAGGGGAAAGTTTGCGGATTTTACTGTATCTTCGTATTGGATGCTGCTGCCAGAGGATACAACATACAGAAATATCTTCAACAGAAATTCCTCTCAACGGAACATCGACGAAACGATCGAGATGTAGTGTTATGGTTCAATCAGCAGTATGGAATTCTATTCAATAAAGCTCAGAGACTTTTTCCCCACAAATAGTATATAAATGTATAATAGTTCTTTTATCTATGTGTTTGTTGTAAATATGTTCATTGCTCAGTTCATTGTTCAGTTCTGTTCAAATAAAAGTTATACTGTTTAAATGGTGTTTTTTTCATTCTTTTTTCCACAAAGATAATCCCTCCACAAAATATCAGTCTTGGAAAAAATGTAGATAGAGCATATAGTACATTATATTCTATCTACATGGTCTCGCCCACGTTCGTACTCTTAATTCCAAGACGAAAAGTAGGTCAATCCCTCCACCAAGCTATAAAACCACCAAATTTCTCTATATACCATTTCATTTCCACGATGGGTTTGTTCAGATTCTGCTGTGGACTATTTGGTAAAAGTCAAAGGAACGAGGAGAAGAGAAAACGTCAAAGGACAAAGACATCGGCTGAGTTCTCTGCAAGACAAGGGGGTAACCCCTATACCCAGAACCCAGCACCTAATTTCTACCCCGATCTTTGGGTTATACCAATTGATGATCCAATCTTTGGGGAGTCTGTGATATCAGCCAACCAATGAGTTGATGATGAGAAGGTTTAGAATCCTCTATCTTTCTCTGATTTTTGGAATTAACTTGCTCGGATGATTAATTTAATTCCAATCCAGAGAATGGTAAAAAACAGCTCTTTTCAGAGCTAACATTCATTCCAGAAAGTCCTATCTTCGAGACTTGTCAATTTTACGACTGAGTACCATTCCAAGAGTTAGATTCCAAACGATATACTTCAATTCAAATTAACTCAAAAAAGGTTAAGCCCAACACGATGTTTGTATGGTAAGGTTATGCTATAACCAAGCTGAGGAGGGGAAATAACCCATATCGTGGAAAAAAGACTAAGTCCAACGTTGATAGAGAAAGGTTAAGACGAACAAAAACGGAGAAAAAAGACTAAGTCCAACGATGACAGAGAAAAAGCCTAAATCCAACACGGTGATAGAGAAAGATTGAGGCGAATAAAGACGGAAAAAGACTAAGTCCAACGATACTCTCTGCCTGACCCAGCGTAAGTAGAGAATATAGTCCATATCGTGGAAAAAAGACTAAGTTCAACACTGCTAGAGAAAGCCTGAGGCGAACGAAGACGGAGAAAAAAAGACTAAGTCCAACGAGGGTCTCTGCCTGAACCACTATGAGAAGGGAGTATAACCCATATCGTGGAAAAAAGCCTAAGTCCAACTGTGATAGAGAAAGATTGAGGCGAACAAAGACGGGAAAAAAAGACTAAGTCCAACGATGACAGAGAAAAGCCTAAGTCAAACGATAGTGTCTGCCTGAACCATGTCATTACGACCCGTGCGCACGTGTGTGTAGATGCATTAAGTCCCCTTTTCACAGACCATGGTTAAAAAAGGATCCCTGCCGCGTCAAAGATGGTGAACATCTATCTCCGATGAAGAAAAAAAGACTAAGTCCAACGATAATCTCTGCCGAACCATATCATTACGATCCGTGCGCGCAGATGCATTAAGGCCCCTTTTCACAGACCATGGATAAAAAGGACCCCAGCCGCGTCAAAGATGGCGGACATCTACTTCTGGTTTGACATTTCGACCGGTCTTTTCTTGAGAGCCATGTCGTGGAAAAAAAGACTAAGTCCAACACGGTGATAGAGAAAGATTGAGGCGAATAAAGACGGAGAAAAAAGACTAAGTCCAACGATACTCTCTGCCTGACCCAGCGTAAGTAGGGGAAAATAACCCATATCGTGGAAAAAAGACTAAGTCCAACGTTGATAGAGAAAGGTTAAGACGAACAAAGACGGAGAAAAAAGACTAAGTCCAACGGTGGTAGAGAAAGATAGACGAACAAAAGACGGGAAAAAAGACTAAGTCCAACGATATTGTCTGGCTGAACCAGCATGAAAAGGGGAAAATAACCCATATCGTGGTGAAAAAAGACTAAGTCCAACACGGTGATAGAGAAAGATCAAGGCGAACAAAAGACGGGAAAAAAGACTAAGTCCAACGGTGATAGAGAAAGTTCGAAACGAACAAAAAGACGAAAAAAGACTAAGTCCAACACGGTGATAGAGAAAGACCAAAGCGAGTGAAGATGGTGGCACACCTTCTTTTTCCCCGAGTCAGTCTGTGGTGTCATACGTTTTCAATTCAAATTTTTGGCTGGAAAACGTCTCGACCAATCAAAACGCAGGATCAACCCGAACAAAACATGGTGACACACCATTCTTTGCTAGGAATTCCACTTCCGGTTTCCTCTTTTTGTTTTTACATTTTTGCAGTGGTGTGAGGAGGGGGGGGCAGAAAAAGCGGACATCTACTTCCGGTTTGATATTTTGACCGGTCTTTTGTCTCCCCGGGAGGGTAGACCTCGGACAAAATGGCACTCAGGGAGGGTAGACCTCGGACAAAATGGCACTCAGGGAGGGTAGACCTCGGACAAAACGGATTTTGTCCGAGGTCTACCCTCCTATACTACTCACTTATCTGAGTACGCACGAAATTTGCGTACGCAGTTTAGGTAAGCAAGAATCAAGTCTGAAAACAAGTTTCACTGAACTGCATAACTGTACGATTTGAGTAAATATTTGCATAACTTAATGCCCCAGCTCATCCCTTTGGATAAAACAGGGATAGTATGTTTAGATTGGATTACCTGCCCCTAACACTACGTTATCGGGTCAGGCAAAGCACAATTATGGCGGCCTCCATGGTCGTCTCAAGCTTAGCCCAACATCTTTCGTGTTTTTCCCAAATTCATGTGATCCAGTTTAATTAGTGAATAAAATGGGCTCAATTTTGTACAAAATATGCATTTCCGAGTCAAAATTGTGCTGTTGGGGTATGGTTTAAGTATAAATTCGACTATGAATCATTTTTAAAAGTAACCCTATTTTCGGCTGTTAAATAGGTCCATTGACATTTCGATACTTAAAGTATTTCTGATATGTAGTTTTTCTCGCTAACTAAGAACGACAATTAAAAAGAAAATCTGACTGCCAATACTTTATAGCGGTTGATCAGTTTTTAATACAGCCTATGGTCCGATTTTATCAAGTGAAAGAACAATATCGCTTTACCTCTGCATATTATCAACCATATGGGGGACCGCCATTATTGCGCTTTGCCTGACGTACTCTTGAAGTACGGCGGGGTACCAGACCAGGTCATGTTTAGATAACTACAATGACGTCATACCTGATCTCATAAAAATTAGATCAGTTACCGATTACAACGTGACCATCTTGCACCTTTTTTTTTCTGAATGACAATTCAGCTTTTGTATGCTTGCTGGGAAAAATATATTTGTAGTATTTACCATTATTTTACAAAATAAACGTTTGAATCAGTGGGAAAATCTAAATAGGCCAATCTAAATTCAAACTTATCACCACACAATCCCGACTTTTAATGACCCTGAAAGAGAGGGCTTTTGAAAACATTGTTGGAAAAGGAAAAATGCTGGTAACCAGCATTTTCACCTTTTGCCACAATGTTTTCTACCCTATCAAACACAGAAATCAGCAATTCAGCAACATTATATTTGTCTTCTGCAAATGCTTTCAGTTCGATCCAGTCCAAAATTTTGTCGTTTGGTAAAGAGTTTACAAAACGGCTTTTGTCTATTTCTCCCTCAAAATTAGTTTGTCGAGCATTGTTCGGGAAAGATAGTTATTGTTAGTGCTTACTTACGTTTCTCAGGTAAAATTGTTATTCTTTGACTGTGCAAAGGCGAGTAATTGAGTTTCAACATTAAGACAGCAAAAAATACTTGTGCGTTTCTGCCAAACCCACAGGCTCTTCTCTATTACTCTTCAATTCTGTTACTATTTTATGATGAAAGAAATGGATCTCCGGTCTACTTTTACATGAACCATGCTTTGTGAAATTGGGGCTTATTGCATCTGTAAAAGGTATGGATCCAAGTCAGCCTGCGCAGGTCGACCTGGGTCGAAACTTTTTGCTTTTGGTAAATTTTCTGAATGTCCAAGGACATTCTACCTCATCATTTAGCCGGTTGTTGGACAAAATAGATTTAATGGATCCATAGTTATACGATGACCTGCATGGTATCATGCATCACAGAGATGCACAAAACCCCATTTTGCCAGAGCGCTGTTCGTGCATTTCTCACCAACCAAGTAACAAATTCTTTTCGTCCCAACTTTTCATGTTTACAAAAAGTAAAACCTGATATTTCCATCGGGTCACCGACCTTTTCTCTTACTTCAGTATGCCATCGAAAACACTACTTAAACCTAATCTGAATATTTATCTATTTACCATCGAGATTGGTTGGTCATGGTCAAGCATAGTCCGGGAAAGTAAGTCAACCGTGGTAAGGTTTCTGATCGTAAACTGTAAAATTTCGATAACGTTTCGGCTTCATTATCGCTTAGCCCATTAACTCTTTACCAAACGATACCATTTTAGACTTGTCCAGATTGAAAGCATTTGCAGACAACAAAATAAATGTAACTCAAAAATTGAAATTTGTTTTCGGTAGGGTATAAAACATTGTGGGAAAAGGAGAAAATGCTGGTTACCAGCATTTTTTCCTTTTCCAACAATGTTTTTAAAAGCTTTCTTTCTCAGGGTCGTTAAAAGTCGGGATTGTGTGGTAAAGGGTTAAGCCGTATCCTGCTATATAACTTAAATGAAACTTTCAAGTCGATGGTACAAACCAAAATGTTAGTATTTCAAGGATATGGGGGTCGGGGAGACATCTCCTCATCCGACAGTGTAGATCCAAGATCAGACTGCACGTTCTGTGAAGTCTGATTTTGATATACACTGCCGGCAAAAGGTCAGTGGGTCGCGCTTAGCAGCCTAAGGGTTAAACTCTTTTTACCAAACAACAAGGGAATTTATACTGGTCGAAATAAGAAGCACGTGCAGACGAAGAATGGTGAGATTTGTCCCTGGATGGGTTGACAACAATGTAGGAAAAGGAGAAAATGCTTGGAACCAACATTTTCTCCTTTATACACAATGTTTTTTTAACGTCGGAAAAAAAAAAAAAAAAAAAAAACTTTCAATAACAAATGAGAAATGAAAGCCTAAATATACTTATTAGACACTGCATCGCAATGAAATGATCCTCCATTAATATAGATGGCTGCGTTTGATTGTACTTCATATATGACGTCATTGAGTTTTGTTTACGCGTGGTCCCAGTAGTAAGTAATATGAATATAGGCAAAGCCTAAAGGCAAGCAGCGCTTCTTTGATGGAAGTAAAACTCCAAATCAGATGCCTACAAATTGTTGGGGGTAGGTCTAGATCTATTTCTGATTTTTATATAATCTCACTAAAGTTCAAATATAATTCATCTTGAGCAGAATTAAGCAAAGCACACCACCAGTAAAGAATATAGGCCTAGACAAATGTATATACAATAAGTCACCCCACTCCATCCTCCTAAAAAAGAAAAACAGGGGTATTTCCTTAATGGACTAGATAGCCCTATAAGATATTTTTAGGTTTCGTGCCATTTGTTTGTATTGGAGTTCAACGTCGTTTAAACGCCTTTGTTCATATCTAGGCGGTCATTGCACCTACACATGTGTTTCCTGGCTTTCTTATATGAGTGCTGACAGAACTTCCTTTTCAAGCTACTGACCACTTTTCTCTAATGCATCAGAGGTGAAAGGTGAAAAATCACCAGAGAGAAAGTTTGCCCCAATCACGTATTGAACCCGCAACCACCAGGTAATGAGTCAGACACGCTAACCACTCAGCTACTTGGCCGGGCAGATTTCATGCAAGAATTACGCGTATTAGTATTGTGCTGTGTTACAACCCGTTTTGTAATAAAAACCCGTTTTGTAATAATTTATTACAAAACGGGTTGGGAGAACATTATTACAATTCGGGTAGACAGTTACAACCCGTTTTGTAATAAAAACCCGAATTGTAATAAAACATTAAGTTAGCAATGAAAAGAGAAAATCTATCTTTCTCAATAGAATTGGGCAAGTTATAAACTTATACATTGTATTTTACCATTATGAAATTTATCTAAACACAACGGTTTTCAAGACATTATTGATGGGAGTGTATTTTTGTTTTCATCAGAATCAAATTAATATAATATAATGGTGATACAATTATTACAAAATGGGTTGGGAGAACATTTTTACAATTCAGGTAGACAATTACAACCCATTTTGTAACAAAAACAGAAATTCTAATAAAACAGTTCGTAATGAAAAGAGAAAATATATCATTCTCAATAGAATAGAAGTTTTACACTTGTGCATTTTATTTTACGATTATAAAATTGATCGTAACACAACAGGCTTTATGACACTATAGAATGGAGTGTATTTCTTTTTGAACAGAATTTATCAAATTATTGTATTCCAACAAAATGACTAACATGGTGCTGATACAATTATTACAAAACGGGTTGGGAGAACATTATAACAATTCAGGTAGACAGGTACAACCCATTTTGTAACATAACCCTGTTTTGTTACAATTTATCACAAAACGGGTTGCAAGAACATTATTACAATTCGGGTAGACAGTTACAACCCGTTTTGTAACAAAACCCCGAACTGTAATAAAACATTAAGTTCGCAATGAAAAGAGAAAATATATCATTCTCAATAGAATTGGTCAAGTTATACACTTGTGCAGCTTATTTTATGGTTATAAAATTGATCTAAACACAACAGGCTTCAAGACACTATAGAATGGAGTGTATTTCTTTTTGAACAGAATTTATCAAATTATTGTATTCCAACAAAATGACTAACATGGTGCTGATACAATTATTACAAAACGGGTTGGGAGAACATTATTACATTTCGGGTAGACAGTTACAACCCATTTTATAACAAAACCCCGAATTGTAATAAAACATTAAGTTTGCAATGAAAAGAGAAAATCTATCTTTCTCAATAGAATTGGGCAAGTTATAAACGAATTGTAATTAAACATTTCGCAATGAAAAGAGAAAATATATCATTCTCAATAGAATTGGTCAAGTTATACACTTGTGCATATTCTTTTACGATTATAAAATTGATCTAAACACAACAGGCTTCAAGACACTATAGAATGGTGTGTATTTCTATTTAAACAGAATTTATCAAATTATTGTATTGCAACAAAATGACTAATATGGTGTTGATACAATTATTACAAAACGAGTTGGGAGAATATTATAACAATTCGGGTAGACAGTTACAACCCTTTTGGTTACAAAACCCCGTTTTGTCACAATTTATTACAAAACGGGTTGCAAGAACATTATTAAAATTCGGGTAGACAGTTACAACCTGTTTTGTAACAAAACCCCGTTTTGTAACAATTTATTACAAAACAGGCTGTGAGAACATTATTACAATTCGGGTTGACAGTGACAACCCGTTTTGAAAATAAAAACCCAAATTGTTATAAAACAGTAAGTTACAACCCGTTTTGTAACAAAAGCCCGTTTTGTAACAAAAACCCGTTTTGTAACAATTTATTAAAAAACGGGTTGCAAGAACAGTATTACAATTCGGGTAGACAGTTACAACCTGTTTTGTAACAAAACTCTGTTTTGAAACAAAACCCCATTTTGTAACAATTTATTACAAAACGGGTTGCGAGGACATTATTACAATTTGGGTTGACAGTGACAACCCGTTTTGTAATAAAAACCCGAAATAAGATAAATCATTAAGTTTGCAACGATAAAGAAAATCTATCATTCTCAATGGAATTGGGCAAGTTATACACTTATACATTTTATTTTAGAATTATGAAATTGATCTAAATACAACAGTCTTCAAGACACTGATAGATGGGAGTGTGTTTTTTCAATGGAATATATCAAATTATTGTAATGGAAAAAGTTGACTAACATTATGGTGATAAAACTATTACAAAACGGGTTGGGAGAACATTATTACAATTCGGGTAGACAGTTACAACCCGTTTTGTAATAAAAACCCGTTTTGTAATGATTTATTACAAAACGGGTTGGGAGAACATTATTACAATTCGGGTAGACAGTTACAACCTGTTTTGTAATAAAACCCGTTTTGTTATAATTTATTTTAAAACGGGTTGGGAGAACATTATTACAATTCGGGTAGACAGTTACAACCCGTTTTGTAATACTATTAAAGGTGGACCTTCAGATTTTGGGACCAAAATTTTACAAAAGTGCAAAAAAATCATCCTTATACTCCCAAAGCCTTTTAATTTTCATTCATAACACCCCAGTAGTCGAAAACCGTCCGACAACAAGAGAAATTAGAGATTTACTACGGCCCAGGTTGACACCAACGGGAGACACATTCTATTTTTAGATGATCAATTCGCTCATTTACTTACAGGAATACACAGAAGAAGCTTCAAAAATAGCGTCCGAAGAAGACATTATGGAAAATAATTATTACATGTTTGTTATGATAGGGAATTTAAGCGTTATGAGTCACGTGCCAGTCACTTGACATTCCCACAATGCTTTATTGATTTTTGGCGCGAAAAATAGCTTAAGAGGCTATGTAGCCTTTTAAGGGGATACCATCAAAAAAAAATTTTTTTTTGTAATTTTATAATCTTAATTATTGATGATTTGTATTATTTCTTCATATGAATTTCAGTGATATATATATTTTTTAATTTCGTGAGATGTAAAAATTCTAAATACCCACCTTTAAATCGCTAATGGTAATAAAACATGGACGTTCACAATGAAAAGAGAAAACTATTACTCTCAATAGCAATGGACAAGTTATGCACTCATACATTGTATTTTACGCTTCTGAAAGTGATCTAAACAAAACAGTCTTCAAGACTCTATTAATTGGAGCGTATTCTTTTAACATAATTTGTGGGTATAAACTTTACAGAAAGACCTTCACCTTTGACCATCTGACCTAAAACTTAAGTGTCCCTTGAAATACTAAGGACGATTCACCGGCAAATTATGTAAGAGATGAAATGAAAGTTGACCTGTTTAGATACCACAAATTGAGAATATAATCCGACCTTATGACCTTGACCCAGTGACATCAAATTCAAAAGGATTCCTTGATTCAGCAAGGGCAACTAACATAATTATACAGTATAGAAAAAATGGGAGAAATTGGGCTTATAGAGAGGCCACAAGCTGAGAATAAAAATTCACTTTGTGACCCTGACCTTTGACCCTATGAGCTAAAAAAGAGTGGAAAATAAGTTGAATGTCACTGTGACAGAGTCGGTCAATCCGGATTGACCGACATGTGCAAACCAATACATCCCAAGTTTGTTAAAGCCGATACAATTTATTTGGATTCTGTTAGTTTGAAAGCCTACCAACCTCGTCACGGTCGAATCCATCTGGCAGGTTTTTTTTTATTTTTGTTTTCTCTCATTTTTTTTTATTTTTTCTTTATACATATCTTTTTTATTTCTATTTTTTTATTATTTTTTTTCTTTGGTATTTCAATTTTTTTGTACGTGATTTAAAGTTATTTCTTTTTAACTGAATTAACTAAATGAATGAAACTAAAACAAAAGCACTCTGAACCTCTGATTACCTTTTACTTTAACTCTTTCCCAAACAATCCCTGGTTTTTACGGGCCTGGAATAGTAGCCCTTTGAAAACATTGTGGGAAAAGGAGAAAATACTGGTAGTCTAGACCAAAAGTTTGTCGTTTGGGAAAGGGTTAAAAGGTTACTCATCTTTGGCATACGTTTTTTTTTTTCCCAAAAGTTCTCTTTGTCTTTTTTCCTTCTTTTAAATCAACAAGTTCCATCTTAAGAGAGAGAGAGAGAGAGAGAGAGATGTCAACAGACTGATTGTCACCATGACCTTGGTCTTTTACGGCTTGACCTGAAAATCAATACGGATCATTTAAACTCTACCATGAATGTTGGTTTAAAGTTTTAAGAACCTAGTTCATTTCTGTGTCTAGTAATTATACTGACAAGGTTTGTTCTATATGTCAACAACTTGAAGGTCACCGTGACCTTGACCTTGCACAGGTTGACCTAAAATTTAAGAGGGATCATCTACACACAATAGTCTTTGCCAAAGTTGACAAACCTAGTTCAATTCTGTGTCTAGTTATCTTCCAGACAGGATTTGGTTTATGTGTCATCAAGTTGGTGGTCATCGTGACCTTGACCTATGATGGGTTGACCTTAAAATTAATAGAGATCATCTAAACCCTGAGGTTGATGTCTATCCTAAATTTGTTAAACCTAGGTCATTTCTGTGTCTCGTTATGTTACGGATATGGCATGCTCTGTTTAAAAATAAGCTGAATGTCATCGTGACCTTGACCTTCGACAGTTTAGGTCAAAATAGATAAGGACCATCTACACTCGAAGGTGAATATTTTTGCATTATTCACAAACGCTGGCCAGTTATTTGTGTAGTTATCAACCGTACAAGGTTGCTCTGTTTATTAATAAGTTGAAGATCACCGTGACCTTGACATTTGACGGGTTGAGCTTAAAATTACTAAAATACATCCACACTTAAAGGTCAATATCTGTGTCAAATTTCACAAACCTGGGTCTATTCAGTGTGTTGTTATCAAATGGACAAGGTTTGCTCTACGAGTATTTATCAATAAGTAAAGATGATGCTCAGCGTGACCTCGACCTTTGATGGGTTGACTTCAAAATTCATAGGCACCAACTATACTATGAGATCGAATATCTAAGCCAAATTCGATAAACCTATTTCAATTCTGTGTATCATTATGAGTCGGATAAGGTTTGCTTCATATATCATTAAGTTGGAGGTCATCTTGACCTTGGCCTTTGACGGGTTGAGCTCAAAATCGATAGGCACCATCTACACTTGAAGGTTAATATCTGTGTCAAATTTCAAAAATTCTCTGTGTATTTATCAGCCAGGACAAGGTTGCTTTATTTATCAATAAGTTGAAGGTCATTATGACCTTGACCTTTAACGAGTGGATCTAAAAATCATCCCCCGGAGATTGATGTTTGTGCCAGATTTGAAAAACCTGAGTCAATTCGGTGTCTAGGTATTATCCGGAAAATGTTTTGCCTACCGAGAGATCGACGGACCTACCGACAGACATTTTCAATACACCCCCACTTTGTGAAAGGTACACTGGTTTACGACGATAAACAATGTTAATGAATGATACTTTTTAAAGACAAAAATGTCATACTCGTATTCATAATCAAATATACACCCAACAAAATTATCGACAGAATAGTCATAATAGTTGTTATCATTGCAATTAAACAAAGATCACCGTGACCTTGACCTTTGACGAATTAGGCTGAACTAGATAAGGACCATCTACACTCGAAGGTAAATATTTTTTGTATATTCACAAACGTTGGCCAATTCTGTGTGTAGTTACCAACCGTACAATGTTGCTCTGTTTATTAATAAGTTGAAGGTCGCAGTGACCTTGACATTTGACGGATTGAGCTCAAAATTATATCATTTAATTTATATCATAAGTAGAAGCAAATGGGAAAACGTCAGATGTTTTAAGTATAGCTTATACATCAAAAGTTTAATAACCTAGCCCGATTTAAATTTTACATCATGTTTTACAACTTGAAGTGTATTTACACTGAACACGGAAACAAAAAACAAAACAAAACGAACTACTGTTGATAGCTTTTCATAGGATTAAGGAACATGCTTTTGAGACATTGTAGGAAATATATATGACATTAAAATACTTTATCTCCATCTGACGTCCACAATATCAAACCAACCAAAACCAAGACTGTAAAATGTGAGCCAGGCTCTGAACCAACGCGCACCAGATTCACTCAATAGGTTGCGAACATTGACCATGAGTCCGCCGTGTCTACCATACATGCGACTGAGACGTACAACACTAAGCTCTGTGTAAGTATGCAAGGGTAAGGACAGTGTCTGGTTAGGACGTAGGTAAGCCCGAGGATAGCCCAGCTCTCTAATTATATCGGCAAACGGACCACTAACCCTCTGTAGGGTGTACCGCATTAAAGGAGAATTTGTTATGGAGAAGAATATAATCCTGCGAAGAATCAAAAATGGCAATATTGGGATATCTCCATCACCACTTTCATCATTATCAGGACCAACATCTATTATAGAACCCATCACATCTTCATAACTCTCATTATTATCGGTATTGTTGCCATCGATAATGGAACCTTCCTCCTCTTCATTGTTATTATCATTATCAGAATTCTCATCCGTACCATTGTTGCCTATTAAGTCATCATTATTCTCATCAGCAATTTCATCATTGCCAGGAACATAATATGTTATAGAACCCATCTCATTTTCATTACTCGCATCATCAGAAACATAATCAGTATTGTTGCTGTCGATATTAGAACCCTCCTTCTCTTCATTACTATTATCAATATCAGATTTCTCATCAGTACAAAAGTCATCATTATTCTCTTCAGCAATTTGATCATTACCAGGAACATCATTTATTACAGAACCCATCTCAT
This sequence comes from Tridacna gigas, assembly GCA_945859785.2. Taxonomy (NCBI): domain Eukaryota; kingdom Metazoa; phylum Mollusca; class Bivalvia; order Cardiida; family Cardiidae; genus Tridacna; species Tridacna gigas. Next base: position 105,848,269 of record OX244028.2, read on the forward strand.
CTACATAACTCTCATCATCATCATCATTGATGCTATCTATGTTAGAACCCCCCTCCTCTTCATTACTTTTTTCAATGTCAGAGTTGTCATCAGCACCATTGTTGCCTATTAGATTGTTATTCTTCCAATCATTACTATTATCACTATCAGAAACATCATCAGTATTGTCTCTAATGGTAAACTCTTCCCCATCACAATTCAGATCACCACAACCGATTCTTTCATTTTCACGTACACCAGCACCCAGAGAATCTGTATCTGTTCTTGTATCGTCACCCGGCTCACTTATTCTTTCAGGCACATTCGGCACTCTCAGACCATCTATTATACCCGTTAGAATATTCCCATTTGTTATTTCTACAGAGACGTAGTGTATTTCTGGATAAAACCCTAGAGTAAAGGTAGACATTTCTTCTGAATATACACCGGTGTTTGAAACAAGTCGATTATATGATCTACCACGCGAGTTCACTACAACAAACTGACAATTAAGCTCTCTTGCAAGGGCAAGAAGAGTTAAATTGTCACCAAAAGTATTTGTATCTGACATTCGTTTTAGGTAAGTATCAATACTACCCGTGGTAAAATCTCTGTAATGGTCTTTATTTTCTTTCATGTGATTCACTGCAATTTGCCTTAGTTGATCACCTGTTCATCTGATGGCTAACTGAATCGAATTGGCAATTCGACGCTTCGCTAGGATCATCAACGATTCGTATGTCAGCATTGTTGGCGAATAAGCTGTCGTTCTCACGACGTTCAACGGGTATATAAAACCTCTGTCTATGGATCCTTCGTCTCTCCCTTTCTTGTTTCTTGCACTCCTCTCCATTTCTTCATTTTCAAAGGCATCGCTTTTCAGTGGAATATAAAACCTCTGTCTATGCATCCTTTTCTTTTCCCTTTCTTTGAATTCTTGGTATGATCTTGTTCTCCTTTCTCTTTCCTCCTGTAAGGTTCTACTTGTAATATGTTCTACAGAAACCCATTCATTAAGAATCGACCCATCTTCAGTCCTAAACCTAACTTTATACCTTGAGAGGTCCTGCGACCTTTTCATTACTTTTCCTTGCAAAACATAACGTTTGTATGGCACTCTCTTTCCAAAAGGATAGCGCACTAGAATACGGGCACCTTTCTCATAGATTGTACACGGGCATCCTCTCATTTGAGCTGTGTGAAGGCGTTTGTTACATTTAAGGGATGCCTGCTTAGCTTTTTAGCTCATCTTAGCACAACGTGCTAAAGGTGAGCTATTGTGATCGCCCTATGTCCGGCGTTCGTCGTCCGTCGTCTGTCGTCCGTCGTCCGTCAACAATTTCTTTAAACATCTTCTTCTCCTAAACCACTGGGCCAATCTTGATGAAACTTGGCAGGCATGTTCCTTGGGTGAAGCTCTACCAAAATTGTTCAAAGAATTGAATTCCACCCATAACTCTGGTTGCCATGGCAACCAAAAGGAAAAAAAAAGCAAAATCTTTGAAAATCTTCTTCTCTGAAACTAGAAGGCGCAGAGCTTTGATATTTGGCATGGAGCATCTCCTGGTAGACCTCTACCAAGTTTGTTCATTTGATGTCCCTGGGGTCAAAACTGGCCCCGCCCCGGGGGTCACAAGTTTCAGCATGGTCATAAAGAAGGAAAACTTTAAAAATCTTCTTCTCTAAAACTTGAAGGCGTAGAGCTTTGATATTTGGCATGTAGCATCTCCTAGTGGACCTCTACCAAGTTTGTTCATATGATGCCCCTGGGATCAAAACTGGCTCCGCCCCGGGGGTCACAATTTCCAACATAGGAACAAAGAAGGAAAACTTTAAAAATCTTCTTCTCTAAAACTAGAAGGCACAGAGCTTTGATACCTGGCATGAAGCATCTCCTAGTGGACCTCTACCAAATTGTTCATATGATGCCCCTGGGGTCAAAACTGGCCCCGCCCCGAGGGTCACAATTTTGAGCATAGTCATAAAGAAGGAAAACTTTAAAAAATCTTCTTCTCTAAAACTTGGAGGTGTAGAGCTTTGATATTTGGCATGTAGCATTTCCTAGTGGACCTTTACCAAGTTTGTTCATATGATGCCCCTGGGGTCAAAACTGGCCCCGCCCCGGGGTCACAATTTCCAACATGGGAACAAAGAAGGAAAACTTTAAAAATCTTCTTCTCTAAAACTAGAAGGCATAGAGCTTTGATATTTGGCATGAAGCATCTCCGAGTGGACCTCTACCAAGTTTGTTCATATGATGCCCTTTGGGTCAAAACTGGCCCTGCCCCGGGGGTCACAAGTTCGAACATAGGAACAAAGAGGGGAAACTTTAAGAATCATCTTCTCTGAAACTGGAAGGCGTAGAGCTTTGATATTTGGTATGCAGCATCGCCTAGTGGACCTCTACCAAGTTTGTTCATATGATGCCCTTGGGGTCAAAACTGGCCCCGCCCCGGGGTTTGAGCATAGTAACAAAGAAGGAAAACTTTAAAAATCTTCTTCTCTGAAACTTGAAGGCGTAGAGCTTTGATATTTGGCATGTAGCATCTCATAGTGGACCTCTACCAAGTTTGTTCATATGATGCCCCTGGGGTCAAAACTGGCCCTGCCCCGGGGGTCACAATTTCCAACATAGGAACAAAGAAGGAAAACTTTAAGAATCATCTTCTCTAAAACTAGAAGGCATAGAGCTTTGATATTTGGCATGGAGCATCTCCTAGTGGACTTCTACCAAATTTGTTCATATGATGCCCTTGGGGTCAAAACGGGCCCTGCCCCAGGGGTCATAAGTTTGAACATAGGAACAAAGAGGGGAAACTTTAAAAATCAACTTCTCTGAAACTGGAAGGCGTAGAGCTTTGATATTTGGTATGTAGCATCGCCTAGTGGACCTCTACCAAGTTTGTTCATATGATGTCCCTGGCCCCGGGGGTCACAATTTCCAACATAGGAACAAAGAAGGAAAAGTTTAAAAATCTACTTCTCTGAAACAGGAAGGCATGGAGCTTTGATATTTGGTATGTAGCATCTTCTAGTTGATCTCTACTAAGTTTGTCCATATGATGCTCTTGGGGCAAAAGTTGGCCCTGCCCCGAGGGTCACAAGTTCGAACATAGGAACAGAGAAGGAAATTTTTAAGAATCATCTTCTCTGAAACTGAAAGGCGTAGAGCTTTGATATTTGGTAAGTAGCATCGCCTAGTAGACCTCTACTAAGTTTGTTCATATGATGCCCTTGGGGTCAAAATTGGCCCTGCCCCGGGGGTCCCAAGTTCAAACATAGGAACAAAGAAGGAAAGCTTTAATTTTTTTTTTTTTTTAGAGCTTTGATATTTGGTATGTAGCATCTCCTAGTGGACTTCTACCAAGTTTGTTCCAAGGATGCTGCTTGGGTCAAAACTGGCCCAGCCCCTGGGGTCACAAGTTCGAACATAGGAACAAAGAAGGAAAATTTTAAAATTCTTCTTTTCTGAAACCGAAAGGTGTGGAGCTTTGATATTTGGTATGTTGCATCTCAGAGTAGACCTCTACCAAGTTTGTTCATATGATGCCCCTGGGTCAAAACTGGCCCCGCCCCGGGGGTCACAAGTTCGAAGATAGGAACAAAGAAGGAAAACTTTAAATTTCTTTTTCTCTTAAACGGGAAGGTGTAGAGCTTTGATATTTGGTATGTAATATTTCCTAGTGGACCTCTACCAAGTTTGTTCATATGATGCCCCTGGGTCAAAACTGGCCCCGCCCCGGGGGTCACAAGTTTGAACATAGGAACAAAGAAGGAAAACTTTAAGAATCATCTTCTCTAAAACTAGAAGGCATAGAGCTTTGATATTTGGCATGGAGCATCTCCTAGTGGACTTCTACCAAATTTGTTCATATGATGCCCTTGGGGTCAAAACTGGCCCTGCCCCAGGGGTCATAAGTTTGAACATAGGAACAAAGAGGGGAAACTTTAAAAATCAACTTCTCTGAAACTGGAAGGCGTAGAGCTTTGATATTTGGTATGTAGCATCGCCTAGTGGACCTCTACCAAGTTTGTTCATATGATGTCCCTGGTCCCGGGGGTCACAATTTCCAACATAGGAACAAAGAAGGAAAAGTTTAAAAATCTTCTTCTCTGAAACAGGAAGGCATGGAGCTTTGATATTTGGTATGTAGCATCTTCTAGTTGATCTCTACTAAGTTTGTCCATATGATGCTCTTGGGGCAAAAGTTGGCCCTGCCCCGAGGGTCACAAGTTCGAACATAGGAACAGAGAAGGAAATTTTTAAGAATCATCTTCTCTGAAACTGAAAGGCGTAGAGCTTTGATATTTGGTAAGTAGCATCGCCTAGTAGACCTCTACTAAGTTTGTTCATATGATGCCCTTGGGGTCAAAATTGGCCCTGCCCCGGGGGTCCCAAGTTCAAACATAGGAACAAAGAAGGAAAGCTTTAATTTTTTTTTCTTTTAGAGCTTTGATATTTGGTATGTAGCATCTCCTAGTGGACTTCTACCAAGTTTGTTCCAAGGATGCTGCTTGGGTCAAAACTGGCCCAGCCCCTGGGGTCACAAGTTCGAACATAGGAACAAAGAAGGAAAATTTTAAAATTCTTCTTTTCTGAAACCGAAAGGTGTGGAGCTTTGATATTTGGTATGTTGCATCTCAGAGTAGACCTCTACCAAGTTTGTTCATATGATGCCCCTGGGTCAAAACTGGCCCCGCCCCGGGGGTCACAAGTTCGAAGATAGGAACAAAGAAGGAAAACTTTAAATTTCTTTTTCTCTTAAACGGGAAGGTGTAGAGCTTTGATATTTGGTATGTAGCATTTCCTAGTGGACCTCTACCAAGTTTGTTCATATGATGCCCCTGGGTCAAAACTGGCCCCGCCCCGGGGTTCACAAGTTTGAACGTAGGAACAAAGAAGGAAAAATTTAAGAATCATCTTCTCTAAAACTAGAAGGCATAGAGCTTTGATATTTGGCATGGAGCATCTCCTAGTGGACTTCTACCAAATTTGTTCATATGATGCCCTTGGGGTCAAAACTGGCCCTGCCCCAGGGGTCATAAGTTTGAACATAGGAACAAAGAGGGGAAACTTTAAAAATCAACTTCTCTGAAACTGGAAGGCGTAGAGCTTTGATATTTGGTATGTAGCATCGCCTAGTGGACCTCTACCAAGTTTGTTCATATGATGTCCCTGGTCCCGGGGGTCACAATTTCCAACATAGGAACAAAGAAGGAAAAGTTTAAAAATCTTCTTCTCTGAAACAGGAAGGCATGGAGCTTTGATATTTGGTATGTAGCATCTTCTAGTTGATCTCTACTAAGTTTGTCCATATGATGCTCTTGGGGCAAAAGTTGGCCCTGCCCCGAGGGTCACAAGTTCGAACATAGGAACAGAGAAGGAAATTTTTAAGAATCATCTTCTCTGAAACTGAAAGGCGTAGAGCTTTGATATTTGGTAAGTAGCATCGCCTAGTAGACCTCTACTAAGTTTGTTCATATGATGCCCTTGGGGTCAAAATTGGCCCTGCCCCGGGGGTCCCAAGTTCAAACATAGGAACAAAGAAGGAAAGCTTTAATTTTTTTTTCTTTTAGAGCTTTGATATTTGGTATGTAGCATCTCCTAGTGGACTTCTACCAAGTTTGTTCCAAGGATGCTGCTTGGGTCAAAACTGGCCCAGCCCCTGGGGTCACAAGTTCGAACATAGGAACAAAGAAGGAAAATTTTAAAATTCTTCTTTTCTGAAACCGAAAGGTGTGGAGCTTTGATATTTGGTATGTTGCATCTCAGAGTAGACCTCTACCAAGTTTGTTCATATGATGCCCCTGGGTCAAAACTGGCCCCGCCCCGGGGGTCACAAGTTCGAAGATAGGAACAAAGAAGGAAAACTTTAAATTTCTTTTTCTCTTAAACGGGAAGGTGTAGAGCTTTGATATTTGGTATGTAGCATTTCCTAGTGGACCTCTACCAAGTTTGTTCATATGATGCCCCTGGGTCAAAACTGGCCCCGCCCCGGGGGTCACAAGTTTGAACATAGGAACAAAGAAGGAAAACTTTAAAATTCTTCTTTAAAACTGGAAGGCGTAGAGCTTTGATATTTGGTATGTAGTGATTCTCTTTTAAGTTTGTTTTTCCATCTAAGCACAACAAGTTCATTGAGTTCAAAGTTGGGTCATCTTGGGTCATAAACTAGGTCACTAGGTAAAATTAAAGAAATACCTTGTTGGCACTCTCGAGGCCACATTATTTGCTCAATTGCCTTGAAAATTAGTTAGAAAGTTTGTCTTTATAAAGTCTCACGTCAGATTAATTTGGGTCAACTTGGGTCATAAACTAGTTCACTGGGTCAAATTAAAGAAATACCTTGTTTGCACTCTGGAGGCCACATTTATCGCTCAAATGACCTGAAATTTGGCCAGAATGTTTGTCTTGATGAAATACCAGATGAGTTTGGATTTGGGTCACCTGGAACCATAAACTAGGTCACTAGGTCAAAATAAAGAAATACCTTGTGGGCACTCTAGAGGCCACATTATTTGCTTAATTGCCTTGAAAATGGGTCAGAATATTTGTCTTTGTAAAATCTCACATGAGTCTGAATTTGGGTCAACTGGGGTCATAACCTAGTTCACTTCGTCAAATTAAAGAAATAGCTAGTGGGCACTCTAGAGGCCACATTTATTATTCATTTGATTTGAAAATTGGTGAAAATGTTTCTTTTGATATAGTCAAAGACCAGTTCAAATTTGGGTTACCTGGGGTCATAATCTAGGTCACTAGGTCAAATTAAAGAAATATCTGTAGAGCACTCGAGGCCACATTTTTTGCTCAATTGACTTGAAAATTGGTCTGAATGTTTGTCTTCATGAAATATGAGTTTGAAATTGGGTCACCTGCGGTCAAAAACTAGGTCACATGGTCAAACTAAAGAGAAACCTTTAAGGCACTCTACTAAGGTGAGCGACTCAGGGCCATCATGGCCCTCTTGATTCCTTATTTCGTCGGCAGATTTATCAATCCCCGACCAAAATAAACCGTAAAAGGAGTTTGATAGGAAATGACCTCTTTTGGTTGACTGTTAATGCTATTCACTACACCCTGAAGACCTTCCACCCAGTTAAATCCCCTTTGCCGTCGTCTGTGCATTTCGTATCGTATTTTCTTCTTCAAAATCCTATTTTGACGTTCTACCTTTCCTTGGCTTTGAGGGTGATACGGTCTGCTCTTTATCACTTTTAATTTCTTCTCTTTGAAAAGCCTATCAACATTACCCCGAAATTCAGGACCATTGTCACATTGAATAATTTTCGGCCATCCATGCTCCTCAAACACCTTCTTTAATGCTTCAGCAACCACTTTTGATGACTTATTCTAGAGGGATCGACAGATAAGATATCTTGAAAATACGTCTACAACAGTCAAATTGTATTTGAACCTATGATTCTGAATCTCAACGTCAGGCATCTTGACAAGATCTATCTGCACTCTCTCAAAAACATAATTTGCTTGAACAAACTTCATAGGGGCTTTGTTCGTGAATTTACATCTGGCCATGTGTCTCACTTTGATCTAGAATTTTTTTCACTCTCCGCTCGCTTACACCAGAAACTTTTTCTTTCATTTTGTATGCTAAAGAGCGTGCTCTACTCCCTTTTAATTTTGATTTCTTCTTCTGCACCATTTCTGTCATACGTTCTTTAATTACCACACGTTTATGGTCATGGAAGAGTACACTCTTTCCATCTTGTACTTTAATCGTAAGCCTGTCTTTGTTACGCCAGAAGAGGACGACTACATTTTTTTTCTAATCGTGTTCTCTCTCTAACTGTTTTTCTGAATTTTCCTTTGACCATGTCCACTAGAAGATAATACGTGGCTTTAGGCACTGGTCTCATTTTTTTTACTCTCAAGAGAAATATACAGTTGTAACATAAAAAATATCTAGAACAAATACTTCAATACTAAATTAAGCAAGCGCCAGACGGAACGGAAAAGTTCACATTCTAAAAAGTTATAAAACTCATTGACGTGGTTAGATTTACACACAATGCGTCATAAGGACAAAATGCAATTAGAATAAACTGGAACTGCTAGCGTATTGAACAAAAGTTTTGTATGACGTATTTACATCGTCATCTCTGACTAGGGTAACACAGGGTTTGCGACGCGACCGATCGGCGATTGAAAAAAAAAAAAAATGACGATCACAGTGAAGTTGCAAGGGAGTCGCCGATGGGTTGCAATGGCATCTCCGAAAGTTTGCAAGACCATATCAGTTGCCGACAGTATTTTGAACATGTACAAAACATGGATGCGATTACTTGGTCGTAGTGAGGACACGACACGGTCTCAACATCATCGAAGTCTAGTAACCGATCAATCGGCGATTATACATGGATCCGTGGTGATAAGATAAACCGACTTCCTTAGTTACTGTTGCCAAAGCCTCACAAACAAACGCCGTCAATACATATACAATAGAGTAGATAGGCTACTTATATCGTGCTGTCATGACTGTTTCTCTCAATAAAATTCCGGAAAAAGTATTTCAATCATATATTACTATCGATGATAAATTCTCAATAAGCAATTTAAAGATGCTGAATTAATTTACAGACGGATATGTATTAAAAGGGCGAATTACGGGGCCGACGGACAGTGTAACAGATTAACATGTTTAAACAAAGATTTGAACTCCAATTCGAACGAATAAAAAAACATCAATAAATGTGTGGTGTCCGTGTTCGTGAGGTAGAGCGTCGGCCTCACAACCTAAAGGTCCTTAGTTCGATACCCGGGAGCGGGTGTCAACTTCGGGATTTTTCATAGGCCCACAAATTCGGCGCGTGTACTGGTGTAGTTCCCAGGAAGCAGAATCGAGAGAGATTAATATAAGTTGTAAGAACTTGTTTCTGAATCGATGTAAAATAAATATGTTTAAACTAAACTATCAATAAATCTCCGTTTTGCCACAGAATTTTAGAATTAACGATACTTATTGCTTTCGTTGGGCTAGTAAAGTCATCTCAGCATCATACCAAATTAAATAACACTGAATTACAAGGCTTTCGAAAAGTTTGTAGAATGTCTGATTCAACAGAGAGGTTTAAACTTAAACTCTTCACCAAATGACAATTTTTTTAGAGCAGTCCAAACTCAAATATTTGCAGACAACAAAATAAATGATTCAAAAATTGAAATTTGTTTTTGAAAGAGCACAAAACACCGTGAGAAAAAGATAAAATGGATGTTACAAGCATTTTCTCCATTTTCCGCAATGCTTTTAAAAGCATTTAAGGGTCGTTAAAACTCAATGTTATGTGGTAAACGGTTAAAACAGCTAAGTCAAGAGAAAAAATTCTAAGTTGCCTTTTGAGCTAAACTTCTACCAGAACAGAAGTTAGACTTTTTTAAAAATCGAAATCTACTCTTAGTGAGGATTTCCCGCAGTGGAAGGTTAATATTCAAAGTGTGAGCAAACTGAAAAACGGCAAATAGTACTGACAGAGAAATGGCAAAGTAAAATCAAACTTATTACGTACATATTTTTCCTAAATATCATTTGCCAAGAAAAGCAAGAGGACCATGATGGTCCTATATCGCTCACCTGAGTACTAAGCAGTAAAGGTCTACAATGAAGATAAATACCAAATATCAAAGTTCAAGGCCAAATAATTCTGACAGGGTATGTAACTGTGCAAGAAGCATTTTCTTCTTTTTCGAAAATGCTTTCACAACCTTTCTTATTCAGGGTCATTGAAAGTCAGGATTGTATGGTAAGGATTGAATTAACTTGGAAGGCCAGGCATTAATTTCCTGGTCAAAATGGTGGTCGAATGACAGATTAAAACATCATTCGCTCATTGGTAAGACACAAATGAGACTTGTCTCAGTAACTTTTGATCAAATGTCAAAGGATGTTGGCTGAGACAGTAATCAAGCCAATGCAAACTGGGAACCCTAGACTAACAGCTCGCAACATTTCTTGACTGATCTATCAGGGCTCAACAAGTCTAGTATGTGAAAGGTAACCCCTTTTTCTGTGACACATCTTACAGAAGAAAATTGTATCAAAAAGACTATCCTAAGGAAAACATGTTTGAAGTTTCATAAATGCAAAGGACTTTAGAATATATCCGTCAAGGTGGATGGATGAGCAAACTGACTGTAATTGGTCCATAATGATTGGTCCATATTGAAAATTTACACCAAGCCCCCTTTTTCAATGACATGACATTTAATGAAAAAAAGGTAAAATATTGTTATTGGAAGACTATCATAAGGAACACACGTACGAAGTTTCCATCTTCTTTCAGAACAGAGGAATTTCAAAGTTTTCCTTCTTTGTTCCGACGTTCGAATTTGTGACCACCAGGGCAGGGCCAGTTTGGACTCCAGGATCATCGTATCGTGTTTGGTTGAGGTCCACTAGAAGATGCTACATATGAAATATCAAAGCTCTACGACTTCCAGTTTCAGAGATATTTTTTTTTAAAGTTTTCCTTCTTTGTTCCTGTGTTTTGAACTTGTGACCCACGGGGCTGGGCCAGTTTGGACCCCAGGGATATCATTTGACCAACCTTGGTAGAGGTCAACTAGCAGATGCTACATACCAAATATCAAAGGTCTATTCCTTCTTGTTTCAGAGAAGACGAATTTTAAAGTTTTCCTTCTTTGTTCCTTGTGACCCTCGGAGCGGGGCCAGTTTTGACCCCAGGGGCATCATATGAACAATCTTGTTAGAGGTCCACTAGGAGATGCTACATACCAAATGTCAAAGCTCTGCACCTTCTAGTTTCAGAGAAGAAGATTTTTAAAATTTTCCATCTTTGTTTCTATGTTTCAAACTTGTGACCCTCGGGGCGGGGCCAGTTTTGACCCCAGGGGCATCATATGAAGAATCTTGGTAGAGGTCCACCAGGAGATGCTACATACCATATGTAAAAGCTCTGCATCTTCTAGTTTCAGAGAAGAAGATTTCTAAAGTTTTCATTCTTTGTTCCTATGTTTCAAACTTGTGACCCCCGGGACAGGGCCAGTTTTGACCCCAGGGGCATCATATGGAAAATCTTAGTAGAGGTCTTCTAGGAGATGCTACATACCAAATATCAAAGCTCTACGCCTTCTAGTTTCAGAGAAGAAGATTTTCAAAGATTTTGCTATTTTTTCCTTTTGGTTGCCATGGCAACCAGAGTTGTGGCTGGAATTCAATTTCTTGAACAAGTTTGGTAGAGCTTTAGCCAAGGAACATCCCTGCAAAGTTTCATCAAGATTGGCCCAGTGGTTTAGGAGGAGAAGATGTTTAAAGAAATTGTGGACGACGCACGACCCACGACGGACGACGCACGACGGGCGACAGACATTGGGCGATCACAGAAGCTCACCATGAGCACTTCGTGCTCAGGTGAGCTAAAAATGCTTAGAAGGGGTTCAAAACTAAGAAGTATAATACTCGAGAAGTAAAACTACTGTAAATAAAATCAAACACATCCCCTTTTTCAAAAAGAAGAAGAAAGAAAATAATAATACTGAAATCAAACATAAAATAAAAGAATAATGACAATGGACTAAATATGTTTGTTAAACCACAATGTCGACGTAAGTGCAAATTTTCAAAAAATGTGACCTTGATATTGAACCTTGACCTTGATAGCTGACCTTGACCTTATCAACAGATGACGGGTCTTATCAAAAACAATCCACATGTGTAACATGACTTCCCCAGCTTTATCATCATTCAATAGTTATGCAATTTAGAATGTTTTGCCAACAAATGACCTTGAGATGTGACCTTGATCTTGACAGAGGACGTTGACTTTTGTATCAAATAAAAGGGCTTACCAAGAGCAATAAACATATGAAATATGAATGCCCTGTCATTTAGCATTCAAAAGTTATGCCCAATGTTAAGATTTTTTGCCTACACGTGACCTTGAAATGTGGCCTTGACATTGAAAGATGACATTGGCTTTGTATTCAAATCCAAGTTTTACCTAGAGCAATGCATGTGAAATATGAGGTTTCTGGCACTTAAAGGTGGCCCTTCAGAGTTTGGGATGAAATTAAAAAAAAAAAAAAAAAATACAGAAAAATCATCCTTATACTCCCAAAGCCTTTTAATTTTCATTAATAAAACCCAAGTAGTAGAGAGCCATCCGACAACAAGAGAAATTAGAGATTTACTGCAGCCCAGGTCGACATCGACGGGAAACACAGTCTATTTTTATATGAGCAAGTAAATAAGGTGATCGCAGTTTCGAGATGGTGATAAAAATCAAAATATTGTGATAAAAGAAGATCATTTTATGGCCCTTTTTTCATTCTTATTATACAGCCGGTGTAATGCAGAGAAATGACCACCCCCTACAAAATGACCCATTGGTCATTTCACTACTTGGAGGAATGACCCGGGTCATAATTATACGTAGGGAAATGACCCCAGAGGATTATTTCTCTACGTAGAATTATGACCCGGGTCACTTCTCTACGAAGTGAAATGACCCATGGGTCATTTCTGTACGGAGAGAAATGACCCATGGATGATTTCTCTTCGTAGAGAAATGACCTATGGGTAATTTTGTAGGGGAGGATCATTTCTCTGCATTACACCGGCGACACCTTATACCCCTAGCTTTCAAGCGATGTCAAACTTTTGAGTCTTCTGTGAACACTACGTTTCTCCGGCAACGTAAAAAAAAGCTGTCTTAAAGAGATTATGAATACTTGCAACGGTCCTGGTTAGCCGTTGTTAGCTCTGACCGGGACGAGGACGATCACTGGTGCTTCTAGCCGCCCGAAAGCCATCAACAAAATGATGTATCGTATCAACACGAGCTATCAAAATCTTGCAGCAACCTGCTGTCGCAAAGTGTCGTTGTCAAGCACGCCCATTACACACACTCTCCATTTTCTTGTTGAAGACATGACATTTCAATAGCAGCTGAAGTTTCATTTTTTCGATGCTTTTCTATACAATATCGTTAGATAAACATGTACACATGCAACCAACATCTACTGTAATTCAAAAGGGTCGGCAATTTGCTAATGTGATATTCTTGACAAGTTTGAGTCCCCTGAAGAGCGCTTTTCATACCGCATGAATAAGGCCATCATTGTGTTAAAAGCAGATACAAAGAAGGATACCATGGCAATTCTTAACTATGTGTTTATATGTACGTGAAAAATCATGAAATAAACATATACTTGTTGTTGCTATAACATCTTGTGTTTATGCAATAAATGAATAAATAAAAAAACTGAAATGGTTTAACTTGCTAAATTCTATAGGGGATGACAGATTTTCTCTTTTTAATGTGCAATTAATGTTTTATTGCAATTCGGGTATTTTTTACAAATTAGGTTTTAACTGTTAGCCCGATTTGTAATAATGTTCTCCCAACCCGTTTTGTAATAATTGTATCACCATCAAGTTAGTCAACTTGTTGTATTACAATAATTTGATAAGCCGTTAAAAAAATACACTCCCATCTATCAGTGTCTTGAAGGCTGTTTTATTTAGATCAATTTTATAATTGTAAAATACAATGTATAAGTGTATAACTTGCCCAAAATTCTATTGAGAATGATAGATTTTCTCCTATCATTGCAAACTTAATGTTTCATTACAGTTCGGGCTTGTATTACAAAATGGGTTGTAACTGTCTACCCGAATTGTAATAATGTTATCACAACCCGTTTTGTAATAAATTATTACAAAACGGGGTTTTGTTACAAAACGGGTTGTAACTGTCTACCCGAATTGTAATGATGTTCTCGCAACCCGTTTTGTAATAAATTGTTACAAAACGGGGTTTTTTACAAAACGGGTTGTAACTGTCTACCCGAATTGCAATCATGTTTTTGTAACCCATTTTGTAATAAATGGTTACAAAACGGGGTTTGTTACAAAACGGAGTTTTGTTACAAAACAGGTTGTAACTGTCTACCCGAATTGTAATAATGTTCTCCCAACCCGTTTTGTAATAATTGTATCAACACCATGCTAGTCATTTTGTTGCAGTACAATAATTTGATAAATTATGTTCAAAAGAGAAATACATTCCATTCTATAGTGTCTTGAAGCCTGCTGTGTTAAGATCAATTTCATAATTGTAAAATAAGATGGACAAGTGTATAACTTTCCCAATTCTATTGAGATTGATATATTTTCAGTGCGAATTTAATGTTTTATTTTGTTTTTGAATCAAAATGGGTTGTAACTGTCTACCCGAATTGTAAAAATGTTCTCCAAACCCATTTTGTAATAATTGTATCACAATTATGTTAGTTGTTTTGTAGCATTATAGTACCGTTGTGCTTAGATCAATTTCATAATGGTAAAATACAATGTATGAGTTTATAACTTGCCAAATTCTATTGAGAATGATAGATTTTCTCTTTTCGCTGTGAACTAAATGTTTTATTACAAAACAGGTTGTAACTGTTGACCTGAATTGTAATAATGTTCTCCCAACCCGTTTTGTAATAAGTTATTACAAAACGGGTTTTTGTTACAAAACGGATTGTTACTGTCAACCAGAATTGTAATAATGTTCTCCCAACCCGTTTTGTAATAAATTATTACAAAACGGGTTTTTATTATAAAACGGGTTGTAACTGTCTACCCAAATTGTAATAATGTTCTCCCAACCCGTTTTGTAATAATTTTATCACCAGTATGGTAGTCAACTTTTTCCATTACAATAATTTGATAAATTCTGATGAAAAAATACTCTCATTTATCAGTGTTTTGAAGACTGTTGTATTTAGATCTACTTCATAATTGTAAAATACAATGTATAAGTGTATAACTTGCCCAATTCCATTGAGAATGATAGATTTTCTATTATCATTGCGAACTTACTGTTTTATTACAATTCAGGTTTTTATTACAAAACGGGTTGTCACTGTCAACCAGAATTGTAATAATGTTCTCGCAACCCGTTTTGTAATAAATTGTAACAAAACAGGGTTATGTTACAAAATGGGTTGAAACTGTCTACCTGAATTGTTACAATGTTCTCCCAACCCGTTTTGTAATAATTGTATCAACACCATGTTAGTCATTTTGTTGGAATACAATAATTTGATAAATTCTGTTCAAAAAGAAATACACTCCATTCTATAGTGTCTTGAAGCCTGTTGTATTTAGATCAATTTCATAACCATAAAATAAGCTGCACAAGTGTATAACTTGACCAATTCTATTGAGAATGATAATGTTTCTCTTTCCATTGCGAACTGTTTTATTACAATTCATGTTTTTGTTACAAAATGGGTCGTTATTTTCTACTCAAATTGTAAAAATGTTCTCCCAACCCATTTTGTAATAATTGTATCACCATTATGTCTGTAATTTTGTAGCATTATATTAATTTGATTCTGATGAAAACAAAAATACACTCCGATCAAAAATGTCTTAAAAACTGTTGTGTTTAGATCAATTTCATAATGGTAAAATACGATGTAAAAGTTTATAACTTGCCCAGTTCTATTGAGAATGATAGATTTTCTCTTTTCATTGCGAACTTAATGTTTATTACAATTCGGGGTTTTATTACAAAACAGGTTGTAACTGTCTACCCAAATTGTAATAATGTTCTCCCAACCCGTTTTGTAATAAATTGTTACAAAACAGGGTTTTATTACAGAATGGGTTGTAACTGTCTACCTGAATTGTTATAATGTTCTTCCAACCCGTTTTGTAATAATTGTATCAACAGCATATTAGTCATTTTGTTGGAATACAATAATTTGATAAATTTTGTTCAAAAAGAAATACACTCCATTCTATAGTGTCTGGAAGCCTGTTGTGTTTAGATCAATTTCATAATCATAAAATAAGATGGACAAGTGTATAACTTGAACAATTCTATTGAGAATGATAATGTTTCTCTTTCCATTGCGAACTGTTTTATTACAATTCGTGTTTTTGTTACAAAATGGGTCGTTATTTTCTACCTTAATTGTAAAAATGTTCTCCCAACCCATTTTGTAATAATTGTATCACCATTATGTCTGTAATTTTGTAGCATTATATTAATTTGATTCTGATGAAAACAAAAATACACTCCGATCTGTCTTGAAAACTGTTGTGTTTAGATCAATTTCATAATGGTAAAATACAATGTAAAAGTTTATAACTTGCCCAATTCTATTTAGAATGATAGATTTTCTCTTTTCATTGCAAACTTAATGTTTTATTACAATTCGGGGTTTTATTACAAAACAGGTTGTAACTGTCTACCCGAATAGTAATAATGTTCTCCCAACCCGTTTTGTAATAAATTATTACAAAACAGGTTTTTATTACAAAACGGGTTGTAACAGTGCTGTCATATTTGATAGCATAACAGTAGACAGAGTAACATACTGCCAAATATGTTCATTATTTCAATGCCAAATTTGCACCTTTTATTGCATTTAACCGTCCAGTGTCTCTAGTGGTATTCATCTGTGCTTAACAAAAAAATAAAAATTGAATTTGAAGATCTAAACTCTAAAACAGCCCCTTTAACACCAAAAATCTTTTAGTAGCACTGATCATATAGGGTGGTCACGTTGCTCAGTTGGTAGACCTACATCACAGGCTCAGGTAGAGGAGAGGTTTGTGTTGGAATCATTTCTAGGGTAGCATTTCCAGTGGATTCTCATTACATTGTTGACAAGCTTAATTTGTGTATGTTGGCAGGACTGGTGTTCTTAATCAGGGGATATAACAAACTGAAACTAGGCGTTGTTATATCAGCTTTGTTGCCTTCAAGTACAGCAATGCCCTGTTAGCCAGCAGTAACATGTTCCAACAGCCTCCAGTTTCCCCCTTTACCACACAATCCAAAGTTTTAACGACCCCGAGGAAGAAAGCATTTGAAACCATTGTGAGAAAAGAAGAAAATGTTGGTGTCCAACACGTCTATCCTTTCAAAGACAAAACTATCATGTGAAATAGATTTATCATCTGCAAATGCTTTGAATTTTGAGAGGTCTGAAAATTAGCCGTTTGGAAAAGACTTAATTTATCATTGGACCTGTTTGAGAGAATGGATGGACAGATAAACAGACTGACCAATGGATGGGCAGAATTATCTATACTTGAAGCAATGTTGCCTTGTTGATATCTTGGGCCATGAATTTGTTACAGTCTTTGATTATTAAAACAAACAGTTCATCAAAACATTTTCATCTTTTTACTGTCAGGGATGTTGATATCTTGGGCTATGAATTTGTTGCAATCTTTAATTATTAAAACAAACAGTCTATCAAAACATTTTCATATTTTTACTATCAGGGATAAACAAGGTTAAACAAAATCAGAGTAGAACTTAAAAGTTTTTTAAGAGTTTGTAGGATCTAGGTCAAAATGGCACCCTCCAAAGAGTTTTGAGTGGCTCAGCACTTAAGGTGTTGAATTAGTAATCTTAAGGCCCTGGGTTTGATCCTCATCCAAGGCAAAGTTTTAGTTTTATGGGAGTGTCTATGGGCAAGGCAAGGTACATTCCAAGCATGGACTATGTGTACAACTAAGGAAACTACAATAAAGAGTGAGCTGTCAGCCTGATAGGACTGAAATAATTTTGAAAGGAGAGTAAAACACCGACTGATCAATCCAAAAAAGTCCTAGAATCAAATTGGATAAGGCCAAAAGAGGCTAGTTTAAAAATCATGATCCTTTTTTAAATCATTATCTGACATTGGTATTCAAATTGATTTAATTTCTATTTAGTCATTGCTTTGACAACAGAGTATTTCTATTTCTTAATTAAAGTTATAAACAACAAATGCTTTACTTGCATGGATCTAGGAAGAAAATAAAGACTGAGAGTTTTCAGAGATTTAAGTTTGTAGATCTCAATCTTTGTAAATATTTGTATAGAGTTTTATATTGCTTTCCACAGCAACTTGGCTTACTTATTGTCATTAACATCTTTCCTAGTAATGTTTAAACCAGCGCTAGCCTGTGGCCACGGTGTGCCTTGCTCAAGGATAGTCCTACATGACTATAAGTGCAATCAGGGGTTGAAACAGGATTTCCAGACAACAAACCCTTTGCCTTGACCAAATAGCTGCATTTAGCAGATCACCCTATGGATACAATACAGCCACCCATAAAAACAAATCTGCAGAAAGAAATATTTCAGCAGCTCTCAAGTCCTTGCCATTACTTTGCCACAAATCTACTCTTAACAATCAATTCATTGATTATACTGATATGTTTTTTATGACTATGCAGCTAAATGCAGCTAAAGGATTTGCCGTGATAAAATAAACTTAAATTTGTTGAAAGCAGATTTAAACTAGGTGTGTTAAGATGGCATAACACCAGATTTTGTTTTGAGAAGATTAAAAAAAAAAAAAAAAAAAAGGATAAGCAATATCATTCTACAAAAAGAGGCCTATAACTCTTCACGACACAACAAATTTTGGACTTGTCCAAATTCAAAACATCTGCAAATGACAGATTTAGAATTGGTGCAAACATACTTAGTTCTCTGATAGGATAGAAAACATTGTGGAAAAAGGAGAAAATGCTGGTCACCAGCATTTTCCCCTTTTCCTTCAATGTTTTCAGAAATTTCTCCTAAAGGGTCGTTAAAACTCATGATTGAGTGATAAAGGGTTAAATTTAAATATAATTTCTAGAGAAAATACCTAAAGGAATATCCCATTTATTTAAAATGTTTTAACTGTTAGCTCACTGTAACAGGGAAGTTCTAAGTACATTTAAACATGCATGATTGATACCATAGATTGGATGATAAAGATCATTTCAGTCAATGAAGGCATTCTCTAGGGCAGTCATGCTAACCCTAAACCAGATGTAGATCTCGATGAGAATCGATTTTTTTTAATTTCTGCTCAGAATAAAAGACACGCTGATCAGTCCGTCAATATCTACGTAGATAATCAAACTTAAGAGTTTGCTCGGGTCGAGTTGACCTGGGGACGAGTTAAATACTGGCCGAGTTGTTTCGCTACTTTACTGAACAAGATAGATAGATAGATACATAGGTACAATGTAGATAGATTTTAAAAATTAGTGAAAACGTACGAATGAAACATGGACAAAATATTCATTGGCAAGAGCGCGCAAAAACTTTTAGGAAAAGATCGATTGGCTCACCCGAAATGGTTCAGCAGCTTATAAATTCCGGTAGCTTTTATTTATGTATTCGGAAATATCCGCACCTCGGACAGACACGGAAAACCCCGAATTCCTTCGTATTTGACCAGATCTCGCGAGGGTCTCGTTTGTAGACTGGAACGCTGTTTCAAATCACGTGATTGTCAACGTTGTCAGAAATCATTGGTTAGAAACGCTCTTACCAGTCTTTTACGTCACTTCCGTCCGCCATATTTGAATTTGTAAAAATCTGCTTCCAGTCCACCACTTTTTCTGAGTCAGGTATGTACAATTTTGACACCATCTCTACCAATAAGCTCTCGCTTACGCGAGGCGTCGCTCCGCGACGCCTCTTGGGCACTGCTCGCTATAAAAACGCCTATGTCCCGCTATGGAAAGAAAGAAGTAATGAAAAATGTGAAAATCTGAGAAAGGAAGGATCGAGGAGATAATGCGGAGAGACACACACAGATCGAGAGAGAGAGAGAGAGAGAGAGATATGGCCAGTAGTGAAGATGAGAGGATGAGAGAGGGATGGGGGGTTATTATAAATTGACACTGATCGGAGATTCTGTTGCTTAGAAGGGAGAAAAGATACAGAATAAACCATGTTTAAATAGCACACACACACACACAAAGTTGTTTATTTCTGTGTTCGACTGTCAGTTTCAATCTTTATTCTGCTAAAACTCAAGGGAGATAAACTATTGTTCAGCTACCATGATATTATTTTAACAGCTTCAATTTATAGATAACCAATTAATAATAATAATAATAATAAATCTACAAGTTTGTAAACACTGGAGTCCTTTTGGGTTAAAAGTCTGAGTTTGCTTGCTGTTTATGATTAACCGATGGGTTTGAATCGTGCTTTGTCATTAGTAACTCTCTTTGTGGTAGAACCGATGCCTCCCGACCCCGGCCAAGATCCCCTGAAAGAAAAAGATAAGCATATAAGCTCATTGACAATACAATACAAAAGAAATTGACACATGCATGGAAATATTAGGTTTATGAATTGTATGGATTAATTCATAGACAAAATAACGAAATGAATGAAGAAATCGAACGATTCTTTCTAATGTTCCTTTTCTATTTTGAAATAAGTAGAAAATTTTGGTAAGTGAATCAGGTATCATTACATAAATGAAAGACAATTTTGCGATGGGGGAAGGGGGTTGGGGGAGACTTTCTTAACCCTCTTCTTAACCCTTAAGCTGCTTAGCGCGACTCACTGACCTTTTGTGGACAGTGTAGATCAAGATCAGACGGCACAGAACGTTCTGTCTAATCTTGGATCTACGCTGTCCGATGAGGAGATATCCCCCCCCCCCCAAAAAAAAAAAAAAAAATAAATAAAAATAAAAAAGAACAATACCCTTGAAATAGCAAAACTTAGGTTTATACTATCAGTTTGAAAATTTCTGTGTTTTTTAGCAGGATAAGGGTTAAATTTTGCCGTGTTCGATAACCCTGATAACGAAGACATTTCGAGTAGATAGACATACATGCTCTGGCAAAAGGGGATTAATGCATCTCCGCGATGCATGATACCAAACAAACAGTCACATATTTTTTGAGCAATAGCAAACACTTTTTTAAACAACCGATTTAATCATGAGGTAGACTGGCCCTTTGACGTACAGAAAACTGACCAAAAGCGAAAGGTTTCGGCCCAGGTCAGCCTGCGCGGACAGCGCAGGCTGACCTGGGTCGATACCTTTCGCAAATGCATCAAGTCCCCTATTCACAGAGCATGTCTCATAGATAAGTGGGTAGATAGTGAGGTATTAAACGCCGTTTTCATCATTATTTCAGTTATATCGCGGCGGCAAGAGCACCTGTCCATGCTTCCCAGAGTTCCTTTTACGAGTACTTGCAGTTTTTCTTCCCAAGCCACTAGCTTTTTTTTTTGCACATAACCATCATAGGAACAGCTATCAGCGGTGTGAGAGAAACCAATCCTGTCGCGATGAAATTTGCCAAGCCTTGGGAATTTGAACCAGCAACCATCTGGTTTCAACTCTTATACGCCACCAACTGAGCTTCCAGGCTCGGCGAACGCATTTCAAACCAATGTGGGAAAAAGAAAGCAGCATTATATTGATTTCCTCTTATATGACAACTTAGCATTTGGGCTAAATTTTATAAGGAAATAAATAAATAAATAAATAAATAAATAAATAAATAAATAAATAAATAAATAAATAAATAAATAAATAAATAAATAAATAAAAAGAAAGAAAGAAAGAAAGAAAGAAAGAAAGAAAGCAGAATAGATAAAATGCATGCTCTGTGAAAAAGTGAGTTGATACCTCTGTTTAAAGGTATGGACCCTGGTAGCCTGCACAGTCCGCGAAACTTCTGGCTATTGATAAAGTTTGTTCATGTCAAAGGACCACTTTACCTCATGATTCAGCCGTTTTTAAGACAAAATTGATCCAGAATATGCCAAAATTTGCTCGGTATAGTGCATTACGAAGATCCAGTAAGCCCCCTTTTCCCCAGAGCGCCGCCAAATGATAAGGAGAATAAGGCGGATGTGTTCTAAAGATACAGTCGTATGCAGTGCAGAGGGGGCGGTTTACAGGCCACGCCTCTACTTCCCATGAATGCATATTTTCGGTGTATGCAAATGAGATCGATCGTTCTAATGTATCATAGTGCTTTAATGTATATTTATACACGCATTTAATAGGTTATTAGCCTGGATTCAGGCGCCAATAATTTCTAAATAACTCTTTCTCGGGGTCTTCTTATCAAGTTTCATATAGATATGTGGCTATAATCTGCCCATCTGTTACGAAATTATTACCTTCTCTGACCAAGTAACGAGAGAATATACATGTTCATGAGCCATTCCTGTGAAAAGAAGGCTTAATGCATCTGCGAAAAGTATCGACTCAGGTCAGCCTGCGCAGTCCGCGCAGGCTGACCTGGGCCGAAGCTTTTCGCTACTGGTTAATTTTCAACGTGTCAGATGGCCATTCAACCGCATGATTCAGTTGGTTGTTAAAAAAGAGGGTATTATGGATTCATAATTCTGAGATGGATTGCTTAGTATCATTCATCACGGAGATGCATTAAACCCCCTTTTTACAGAGCCTCGCTCATATTTATGTAAACTTTACCACTTCTTGACTAGTTTCTTTCTTTTCACGTTGTGAGTTGCATGCTTCGTTTCGTCCAAATCATCAAGAAGATCATAGCCTCTCTCTAATACTTCCTGTTCCTTTAAAACAAGGGCTAAACGTTCTATCAGTGAATCTAGTTCATCTAGGTCTTCGTCTTCTGCATAACCACCGCTAGATTCTGTAATGTAAATTCAATTAATTGAACTGGTAAATTGATGTTGACTGAATTGAATTGAATAGAAAAAAAAAAAAAAAAAAAAAAAATGACATTGAAAGAACCTGCATATTTAGGCTATCGACAAATAAAATTGAATTACTTTAATTAAATGATAGATGGATGGATGGATGGATCGATCGATCGAATTTAGTTGTATTGTGGTTGCCAGTGCATCTGTCCACTCTTTCCTGAGGTTTCTTTTCCAATACTTTACACAATAGTCTTCCCAGGCTACTGGCTTTTCCCCATATAACTACCGTCGAAACAATGACCAGCAGTGAGAGTGGAATGAATCTTGTCGCAGTGACTATCATTTATCCTCGGAAAGAAACTGGCATAGCTAGGATTTCGAACCAGAGACCCCATGTTCTCAAATCCTGCACGCTACCGACTGCGCAACAGGGGCTCCGCGGTATTTACATGTAGATGAAACCTTTTTTGCGAATATGACAGTTGTGTACATCATAATGATAAGGATATAACGATTTTGTTTTGCATCTAACGGTGATAAAATTCACAGATTTGTCATGATCATCAATTCTGGCGATGAATTTCACAGAGAAATCTTGGTCAGCAATGTAAACTGTTAAAGAAAGGTTTATCGAGTTAGAGTTATACAACGGATATTGGAATGTTGTTTTAATCGGCACGGATGGACTCAGAAAGCGAGAAAGCATAGTAAATGCATAATATATAAATATGCATTTACATGTATTATGGTAATTTAGGCCAATGGCCCTATGTACACAATACCAAATACCATGCATTATTATGACAACTTAGATCTGTAGATACATGCATGTAGTATGTAAGTGCTTCATGCGCAAATTGATCTTAATCTACATCCATTAACCTTTTACCACACAATCCCATCTTTTAAGGAGCCTGGGGAATATAATTTTTTAAATATTGTGGAGGAAATGAGAAAATGCTGGTAACCAGCATTTTCTCCTTTTCTCCACAATATTTTCGACCATTTCAAATACAGAAATGATGGTTAGAGCAGTTTATATTTTTCTTTTTTTTTTGATACATGTTTAAAACCATGAGCCGTGATGATTATAATGTAAACGTTATCAAGTTGGGTTCATAAATTATCTCGTCACGGCATGTCATTTTAAGCCTGTTATCCTAAACATAAACAATAATATAAATTGATAATGAAAGGTTTATCGAGTGAGAGTTATACATTTCGTTTTATTATGCTAAAAAACCCTCAAGGTTTAATTGATACGTATGAATACATCCCGACATTTTGTGGCTAGACGATTCTATCTGAAGCAACTTACTCCCAGTTAGACTTAGATTGAAACTGCCTAAAGCGTTTAACCCTTTCAACCCCAAATAAATAAGTCATGCTCTGGAAAGAAGAGGTTAAATACATTTCCGTGATTTATTATGAACAGAAAATAACAGACATTTTATTCAGACGTGTACACAGTACATTGTCTTGTCAAAATACAAGTTTTTGAATGAATGTGTTCATGTATATACACAGCAAAGGTGAAGTAACAAAACTGTAGAAAAAAGTGTTAACCTACAGTTAGCAATCAGATGCAGAAATAATAGGAATTATTTAAAAAAATAAGATCTGACACCAGACAACAAGAAAAATTATTCACGAAGAGAATTGGAATATAAAGACGGAGAGATGACCAAAGAGTCAAACCATGATAGAAAAAGAGACAACGTAATTCTTTAAGCCCCTGGTTGCTAAACGCGTCTGAATGCGCTTTTGTAGGTCAAGATCAGGCCGCACTCAAAGTTCAGCCTGATCACAGTTCTACACTTTCGCATACTTCGGGTTTTTTATCAGTGAAAGTATTCTTAAAGACATAAAATTTGATATTATAGTACAAGTATTATCGGAAAGACAAGGCAACATTTGCCCCCGATTCGGAGGTTTGCTCCGATGTTATTTTTACAAGGTGATGACCTTTCAGGTCTCACCTTCTTATGTCAACCCTCAGACTGAAACCCCACGAGGACAAATCACTCCTCTGTTTCAAGAAAAATAGGTCCTTACAGATCAATGAACATAACTTTCTGTGTCATTTGATATGTAAAAAAAGAAAGCATGCGGATTGAAAAACTGTGCAAGCCAGTTGCACAAACAATGAACTTCAGAGCTAAATGTCATAGAATTAGCTCTAGATTTAAAACTGACCTCGTTTCACAGCTTTGACATGACCTAATTTATAATCTAGATCGCGGATGAAAAGTAGGTGAAACACCCCAAGGCACCCAAAACCACTATAAAATACCTACAACCACTCGAAAAACACCCCAAACCACTGTCATTCCACCAAAAACCGCATGCAAAACTCTTAAGGTACACGATTTTATGGGAAAAAGTCATGGAATAATGCTATCAATCTGAGAAAGAAAAAATGCTGTCAAACATCAGATGGATGAATTTTTAATGATATGGTCCACTGATAAAATCTATTTGCTGGCAAATTTCTACCATTACCTTCGATTAGTACTTTCAGTACTTTGATTTGATCTCTCAAGCCTCCGTATCAACTATTCATATAAAACATATGGAATGAAAGTTGATCATACTGGCACCTCTTCTAACGGCTGTAGGCGGCATTTATTGTTAACTGCTAATGATATGGGCACAGTTTGTGAAATAAATGATTAATCTTTACAAAAATGCCAAATTCATTAAAAAATGTAACTGTTACCTCCTCATAATTCCTTGTTTTTGAAATGTAAGCATCCATTGACCTACTTCCACGGAAATCGAAACTAGGCTTGACACTTACTGTGCATGTCCGGATGTCATTTCAAGTACAGGAAAGTTCTTTTTTCCACAATTTGTCGGTTTTCTCTTTTATCAGCTTGGGTATGAAAATTGAAACTAAAATGGACTGGATGTACATGTATTTCATTTGCAAAGAATCATAGTTAGCACTTAAATAAACGATCTTATGGTACTATTTTTGCAAATGAAATAGAAGGCGCATGTGCACTTGACTGAATTTTATAATGAGTGTTTGTTTACAAATTAACTAAATTGTTTATGTCAAAATAAAAGAAAAATACCAAATTATCAATGAAAACTGTAAATCAAATTTGGTGTCAACGTAAATTTAAGTCATTTACCTATCGATCTACGTCCATTTTTATAGTTGACAAGCAGATTTAAGACACATACATCTGGCGGAAAGATGACCGGTAAGATTTTGAAATTCCCAGATGTATTTTAAGAGGGGCTGAGATGAAGGGGAGAAACGATCACAAAATAACATCGAAACATCCCTTCAGACTGAAGGAAGGCAACATCCATTTATTAAAGATATACATGTATATCAAGAAAAAATGTTAGCTTTATAATCATTTAACTCTTTATCAGACGGCAAAATTTTTGCCATGGCCAAATTGAAAGCATATGCAGACGACAAATTAAATGTTACCCAAGACATAAAATCTGTCTTTCATAGGGTAAAAATCATTGTGGGAAAAGGGTATTCATAAGTATGTATCACTATACTATTTCTCACTGTTAAAGCCTCTTTGATAAAAATACCCAATTTAATGAGGTCCTATCTATTCGAAGAATTCGACAATTGGTGATATTTATAGACTGATGGGTACGTGAAATAGTAGTTTGACTGTATCAGTGATCATCATTTTGAATTCCTGTAAAAACATCGCTGCATCAATACGGCGATAATCATCAAAGACGTATGTCATCCCATATTCATCAGGAATTCTCTTGATAATTGTTAAGCAAGTCATCATAAGCAAGTCATAATTACAGATCTATAAAATCCGGTTTGTTTAACCAAGGACTGAATCATGAGGTAGACTGGTCTTTTGACATGCAGAAAATTGACCAATAGCAAAAAGTTTCGACTCAGGTCAGCCTGCGCGGACTGCGCAGGCTGACCTCCAGGCCATGAGTCCTACACTTTACTACCGAGCCACGCACTGACTCCTTGAGATAAGCAAACAGTGCCATATTTGGTCAAAGCTCTGTAATCATACGCCTCATTCCAAAACATTGCTGACCCAGGTTTTCACCATGAAATAAACTGTCAAAATTGATGGCCGTGACAAAACAGATTTTTTTTATCGTTAGATTCAAAACAAAATCATTATATACACGTTTCTGTAGAACTGCTTTTAGTCCGAGATGTACACACCTGTCAAAGAAGTGAATAGGTTCTTGTAAATTTCAGTGCACATGTACGTATAGGTCTGTATTTCAACACATAATGAACTATAATTCTCGAGATAGTCATGTGATAAAAAATCTGACATTCTTGGGCTTTTGAGTTTGTTATTTTTTTTTGCAACTCGTCTACAAAAAATTGTTATTAAGCTTGCTAAAGGCTTGCTTAGTAACATTTCTTTCTCGGATGGATCAGAGGTCAGGGCTACACGTTCAGCGCAGTCTAAACATGATCTATACGACCGCAAATGCCCCTGTTTTGGCCTATGGCGCTTTTGAATAATCCGATTGTTTGATACGAGAGCAGTACTTGTACCAAAGATAATTGATGATGATGATGATGATGATGATACATTTTTTCCTTCTTTTGTAACAATTATTTTCCTACATATGTATAAGTATGGTGCTGTCGTTCTGAATGATAATGATGGTGGCTATCTTGTTGTTGTTGGTACTGATGCTACTGCTGCTGCTGCAGCTGATGATGATGATGATGACGATGATGATGGTGGTGGTGAAGTTAATGATGATGATTGCATAACTGTGAAATTAACAAAACTTATTACTTACTTGAAACAATACAAGCCAATCCAAATGTAATAAAAACTATCAGTAAAAGTCTAGAGTCCATTTTTTCCCCAATTTTTCGTATCGTCCACACATAAATTATACAAAGTATGCAGGCCTACTTGGGGTGGGATTAAAGCAATTTAATCTTGAACCCGATTCAACAACGCATAAAAAATGTCCTCTCCGTTTTTTTTTATCATCGATGTTAGTATTTTTACCAATTATATTTCAACACCTTTACTTTTACTGTGATCAATGTCTCAAAAATAGCTTGCTTTTTACAAACAATTGCACCTTTTCCCAGAATGTTATCCCGTTCAATCAAAAATACACGTTCCTTTTCTGTTTCTCAGTTGTTTCCGATGGGTGTGTATATAATTTTTTTTTCAAGTTCAAGAGTTCACGCTCCTTCAGTTCACCGATTTGGGGGTAAAATGTGGGAAAGGCGAAACAACTTTACAGTATGGAAAAGTTTAACGTTTTATCATTAGGCAAGGAGTTAATCCTTTACCGAACAATCCCGACTTTTAACGACTCGTAAAGACACAGCTATGAAAACACTGTGGGAAAAAGTAGCCTTCGTCCGGACTGTAATAATCTTTTATTCACTCCTTATCGAGTTTTTTTTTTTCACGGACTACACAGATCCGTGGCAAGAACTGCTTATCAGTTCCTTAACCCTTTCCCAAACAAGCCCCGGTTTTCACGTGTCTGCAGTACAAGTCTTTTGAAAACACTTGGGAAAAGGAGAAATTGCTCGTAACGAGCAATTTCTCCTTTCCCCACAGTGTTTTCTACCCTTTTTGAGAACTTTCTGCCATTTTCATCAAATTTAAAATTGTCGTCTGCAAACTCTTTGAATTTGGACCAGTCCAAAATTTGTCGTTTGGGAAAGGGTTAATTATTACCATTACGTTACCAAAGTAACGTCGGAATATATAAAAGGAAAAAAATTATCAAACTGGAACCCAAGCTTGGAAAAGGAGACAATGTTTGTCATCAGTTTTTTACTTTTTTTTTTCCACAAAGGCAACTTTCATCATTTGAGCCATATCAAAGTTGTTGTCTGCAAATGCTTTCAATTTTGGTCAGTTTTAAATTTTGTCGTCTGGTACAGAGTTAACCCTTAGGCTGCTAAGCATGGCTCACTGACCTTTTGCGGACCGTGTAGATCAAGATCAGGATCAGACTGCACAGAACGTGCAGTCTGATCTTGGATCTACACTGTCCAATAAGGAGATATCCCCCCCTCAAAAAAAAAAAAAATTGAAATAGCAAAATTTGTTGTTGTTTTTTTATCGGGTTGAAAGTTTCATTGACGTATTTAACAGGATAAGGGATAGGAAAAGTCATTATATTTACAGTTGAAATTGATTAGCAAACCGTGGACCTTTAACGTTACTCATCTGTATTAGATCTAACACCTTCATTATAAAATTTCGTTAACCCATTAGGCTACATAATTATGCGAGTTTTTCCCGCCATTTTGGAAAGACTACATGTCGAATACATGGGGAAGAAACGAGTAATTAATGAATTTTACAAGCAATTACTCGTTTACAAACGATGTTTTCCATCTAATTGAGCCATGCTCTTTGAAAGGCGGGCTTAATGCATCTGCAAAAAGTATCGCCCCAGGTCAGCCTGTGCAATCACGCTGACCTGGACCGAAACCTTTTGCTATTGGACCAGTGTAGCTCATAATCGAATCGGTTGTCATATACACATACAGATTGGATTTTATGGATCCATAACTCTGTGATGAATTGCTTGCTATCATGCATCGTGGAGATGCATTAAGCCCCCTTTTGCCGGAACATGGCTCAAATAAATTTCTTCATTTCAAAAGTTTGATCTCTGTGTCTCAGTATCGTTCTCTGCTCCCCTTGTAATTAAGCCATGCTCTGTGAAAAGGGGCTTAATGCATCTGAGAGAGAGAGAAAAAAAAAAAAAAAAAAAAAATATCGACCAGGTTAGCCTGCGCGGACTGCGCAGGCTTACCTGGGCCGAAACTTTTCGCTATTGGTCAATGTAGCCCCCTTTTCACAGAGCATGGCTCATTAAATATTTTGATTTTTAAGAGGGGCTGGGAGGGGCCTATCTCCCAGTTGTTCTCGTAAACAACCGCAGACATCGCTGTTTTTTTTTTTTATAGATAAAGTTTTTCAAAACAACTTCATGAAAAAGGAATACCCTTCCCAATATCCAGTTCGGTGCATGACTGAGAAGTAAAATAAACTCGTCATATAAAAAGTCCAACCAGTTCAAAATATACTTTGATCTTGATTTTATCGTTGGTCTGTAAAATATGTAATTGAAAATTAATGTTCTGTAACGAGATGAGGAAAAAAAAAGTAATTTACCATCACCTTTGACATTCAACTAGTTACAAAACAATACGAGTCATGACCTGGAAAAAGGGAGCTTAATGCATCCCCGGAATTCATTATACCAAGCACGTTGTCACATGATTATGGATCCATAAAGTCCATTTTGCCTAACAACCGACTGAATCTGGGGGTAGGGTCGTCTTTTGACGCGCAGATAATTGACCAATGCAAAAAAGTTTCGTCCGCGCAGGCTGACATGGGTCGAGGCTTTTTGCAATGCATTAAGCCATCTAAAAAAAAGAGTATCGACCCAGGTTAGCCTGCTCGAACTGCGCAGGCTTACCTGGGCCGAAACTTTTCGCTATTGGTCAATTAAGCCCCCTTTTCACAGAGCATGGCTCATTAAATATTTTGATTTTTAAGAGGGGCTGGGAGGGGCCTATCTCCCTATCTTTTTCATGGAGCATGGTTCGTATAAATCTAGATTCGCTCATATTGAAAGCAATAGGAGATGAAAATTTTAAAAAAAATGGGTCAAATGATGATACTGTCTCTGAAAAGGAAGAAAAATTCTTGTAACCAGCATTCTCTCCTTTTCCAGCAATATACTCAAAAGCTTTCATTCTCAGGATCGTGAAAACACGGAACTTGTAGTAAAGGGTAGATGCTTGAATCAGTACTAACATCGGCCCCATGTACTATTTGCTTTATTGAACCATTTTATAGTCTTTTAACTCTTTACCTACAAAACTATAGACTTTCATAAATTGAAATTGAATCCTTTCAAAACCCAGGTCTGAGGTTTACAGATCACAATTGGCCAAGTCTGCCTGCGTAAATAAAAACAAAAGAAAAAGTCTCCGAAATAGTATGTAAATTCGAGCCAGTAAATAAGCCATTTGAGGCCAGGGGCCAAATTCATAAAAAAAAAACGTTCAAAATTATGACAAACCTTAAAAGGTTTGAAAAGGTTTGAACGCATTACATTAGAAAGTTTGTACGTCATCGAAACATCGCAACAGGTTTTCATGAGCTCAAAATTGTATTTCATCAACACAGAAATAGAATAGAATGTTATATTGGTTCTGAATTCTATTTTTATTCAATGGAAAACGATCTATATATGACAAAGTTTACCGATGACTTAAAGTATCTGAAAGAGCACACGGAGCCTTGCCGTACTAATTCATAATACCCAGTCTGTTTCGAAATAAAACGCGAATGTTTTCAATTTAACCATGCCAGGATAGCAATAGCGAAAAACCGTAAGAGCTAACTAAAGTCTTATTATATGAAAACCAGTCCTTCCTGTTAGTTAAAGTGCACTCAAAAATGTATAGATAGCTTTGATAACTGATTTGCTAATTGATTCGCTAACTACTGTAGTAATAAAAATACATCAATACTTTATGATTGATTTCTACCGTGAGTATTTATGAATAAAGGGTACCACCCCAACTCACTGTATTAGATCCTTAAACAGTTAGGATTCGTTTTTTTTTTTAATGGCCTTTAACTTAATAGAACCCCAAACTTCACATGCATTATCCGAAATTGAACCAACCAGAGCATCGACTGACTGAATTTCACTGAGATTTGGATAGCATATTAATTGACATTGTTGTAATGAGTATTCAGTACTTTTGGGCCTTCAAGACTATCATTTATTAAAAGAACCGATCTGACCCAAAAACTCCAAGATAATTTAAATTCTCAACGACAGTAAGGATATACTGACCATAATGCCAGAATTTGTTTGGTTTAAAACATCCCTTTGTGGAAAACATAGTCTTTTTTCCAGCATAAACAGATAGCCTTCATCACTGCAATAAACCCGCAATACAATATATCCAGTCTGTCTGGGAGATCACTTGAAAAAATGCTAGAAAATAACCAAATCGTCTGCAAAAAGGAAATGAGCCATGCTCTGTGAAAAGGGGGCTTAATGCATTTACAAAAAAGTATCGACCCAGGTCAGCCTGCGCAGTCCGCGCAGGCTGACCTGGGCCGAATCTTTTTGATATCAGTCTATTTTCTGCATGTCAAAGGACCATTTTACCTCATTATTTAGACAGATGTTAGACAAAATGAATTTTATGGTTGCATGACTGTGTGATGACTTGTATGGTATAATGCATCACGGTGATGTATTTAGCCCCCTTTTGCCAGAGCACGGCTCAATTATTACTAACAATACGTATATCATCTTAACCCTTAAGATACCAAATACATGAAACGAAACTTTCAAGCCGATTGTAAAAACCGATTTTTTGCTATTTCATAGTTATTTTTTTTTGGGGGGGGGGGGGACAAATATCTCCTTATATGACAGTGTAGATCCAAGATCAGACTGCACGCTCTGTGCAGTCTGATCTTAATCTACACTGTCCGCAAAAGGTGAGTGAGGCGCGCTTAGCAGCCCAACGGTTAAATCGCATTTAGAAAGCTTTCTGGGTCATCAAGAAAGAAAGAAATCAAAACAAGGGAGATACCGTCTCATTGTTTTAATCCAACCAGTTATAAATAAAACAAATCTGAGACGAGTTATTCCCCTTTATACCTCTGCAGCCATTATGTAATTGTTAATTTTAAAATGGGGCTGGAATTTGAATATCAAATGACACGAATACCACTGTTCGGCATGCTAGTCACGATTTCTTGTAATTTTTGCTCAGACTGTTGATCAATATTAGTCTGCACGGAATATACAATCTAGTCCTTGATCTACTATTTTACATATTCTAGCAAAAAAACGGCTCAAACTTACGACAGTGTGATTTTGATACTGACTAAAATGCCGAATCTATTTATTCACCCATGGATTGGTTGAATTTCATAAAGCCGAGCCCGGTAGCCCAGTCGGTAACGAACAGGGCTTGAAACCAGGAAAGAGGGGGGAGGGGGGCGCTGGTTCGAATCCTCAAGCTCGGCCAGTTTCTCTCTGATGAAAGTCGTAGCGTCAGGATTCATTCCTTTCTTGTCGTTGATCACTGTTTCGAGGACGATTATATGAAAAAGCAGCCAGTGGCTTGAGAAGGATAAAGTAGGAGCCACTAGTAAAAGAAACTTCTGGAAAGCGTGGATAGATACTTTGGCCTCCGCAGTATAACTGAAATGTAGTTGAAAATGGCGTTAAACACCACACACACACAAATGAATTTTAAAAATGGGTGAACACGGACTCGTGCGTGCACGTACACTTTTCTTGAATCACTTAAAAAAAACTTTCCCGGTCGCTGACACAAAACCTCATGAGAAATGAAAAGACAAGTGGTCGTAGTTAAGAGTCAATTTTGCGGACGGTGTAGATTCAAGATCTGCACGTTCTATGCAGTCTGATCTTGATCTACAGCGTCAGCAGAAGAATCTCCCATGTATCCCTTGTAGATAAAAAGGGTTTGTACATACAGCTGTCGGACTAACCTTACTTAAATGATAGTAAATCTTTCCATCAAGACAAAATTTTAGACCAGTATGGGAAAATTAAGAAAGCATGCGCAGACAAATAAATTTAATATCCATGACTCAAAGGATGGGATTTCAAATTGAAATGGTAGAAAACATTATAGCAAATGGAAAAAAGCGATGGTTGCCAGCACTGTCTCTTTTCCACAGTGTTTTCAATACCATCTTCTCTAAAATCGTAGACATACTGTATCATTTGGTAAAGGGTCGACAGATAGTGTCAAGTCACTGACATTCCTGTTGGCTTCGACACACCTTTTTGAAGTCGAGCGGAATAGATATTATATTTGGTCCTTGAAACAACTGCAAGCTTAATCGTGGAACACTGGTACGTAAGCTTTCAGATTTTGTACAAAGTCAACCCGTTTGGTGCATTGTATTGATTGATTGATTGTATGGTCTTTAACGCCGTTTTCAACATTATTTTAGTTATATCGCGGCGGCCAGTGCACCTATCCATGCTTTCTTGGAATTTCTTTTACCAGTACTCCGCACAATATTCTTTCCATGCCACTGGCTGCTTTCCCACATAGCCATTGTCGAAACAATGGTCAGTGGTGGGAGAGGAATTAATCCTGTCGCAATGACTATCATCAATCCTCGGAAAGAAATTGGCCGAGCCGGGGATCGAATCAGCGACCTCCTATTCTCAATTCCTGTACGCTACCGACTGAGCTACGGGGCTCGGCCCGTTTGGTGTGCACAAGTACCTCTACACAGTTTATTCAGTTGGGCGTCGCTCTTGAAAAAGTGGGTTTGATGCATTATTCTAGGCATTCGTCCCACTGTGGTGGATCTATTTTGTCTCAAACTGACACAACAATGCAGGAGAATGTTCGATTTACAATTAGAAAATAGTAACATGTTTCGACCAGGTCAGCCTGCTGGCACTGCCCAGGCTGTCACTTTTTGCGGATGCATTAAACTACTTTTTCGCAGAGAATGACTAATTATAGTATAATTTCGTTAGTTCGCACGTCGCTAGTTCATGGCTATGCGTTGGTTCGTTCTCCTCTTTTGAGGATTAGAAAGTAACGACATTTCTTATTTGCTTCACAAAAATCAAAGTGCTGTAAGCACTGTAATCAGTCGACACTGAATAAGTACAGTGGTTTGAAATAACAAATCAGATGGTAGATGTTTGAACTATGGATGGGATAAAAAAAAAAAAAAAAAAAATCCTATACTTTACATATGAGCCACGTAGGATCCTCCTTTTTTAACTGTCTTTTACAATTTAGTAGTTAACGGAATGGTTAAAATGTAGGCTATGTATGCCAGCCGACAGCAATAGAACGTAAAAGATATGTGACAATTCTGATCAGCAATATCCATTATCAAGTTTTAGATATCACTCATTATGAACAGCAGTAGCTACCAACCTTTTAAAAGAGTGAAAAAAAAAAATACAAATATTCTTCTCTGTAACTTTGGCAACTTTGGTACCTGTACTGTAACATTCAAAAGTCGTGTAAAATATGCCTACATTATGATTTTTGAATTGTTTACTTTTGGCTGCTTGTGGGCCTTTCATTTTTCCATTTTTAACAAGCCATCGTATTCATCTAGACAAACTATCCTAGCTAATTTTTTCATCATACAGTCCAAACTTCTACTGGCAAATTTCTCCTACATTACTTTCAAAGAATGTAGTTACCCAACAGCTACCTAACCCTCAGCCCTTTACCAAATGATAAAATTATAGACTTGTCCAAATCAAAAGCATTTGCACATGACGAATTAAATGTAGACTAAATGATGATTTGAATCGTTGAAAGGGAAAAAAACATTTATGGGAAAAGTTGAAAATGGTGGTTACCTGCATTTTCCCCTTTTCCCACAATTTTTTCAACAGCCTTCTTCCTCATTGGCATTAAAACAGCGATAGTTTGGTGAAGAATTAAAGCACTCAGTTAATCGACTCGCCTTTTACAGTCGGAAAAAACAATATCCAAACATTACAAGCTCACGGTCGTTTGTTTTCCATATATATTCCAGATAAACAGACAATTAGATCTAAAATATGAACGTCTGTGATATTGATCTGCATTGCATTCAAAGGACAGTCTGATCTTGATCTTTTATTATCTTCAAAAACGACACAGCCAACAAAGGTCATCGTATTTGTCATTTTGATAAGCAAGATCACAACTACAGTAACCTTGTGCTCTTTATCTGAAATGTGGAAAAAAATATAGAGTAGCTGGTGAGACAAACATGTTGCTGAGCGTTACACACTTAGAGCACTAAATTGATAAAATAGACATGTTAGGCTTGGAAAAGCAGCTTAAATATTGCAGGACCATTGCAGTCTTGACTAGAATATCTCAGAAAACTGGAATGACAGATCCAAGATCTGACAGCATGTTCTGAGCAGTCTGGTCTGAATCTGAACTCTCCGCAAAGACTTTTTCCCTGGTCCGTTGATTCAGATATGGAAAATGTAACAAAATGCAGTTTCGGGTTTTTGTTTGTTCTCGATGAAAATACTCCATTTAACTCTACCAAATGACAAAATGACAAAATTTTGAAAATCTTTTGAATGGGTGAAAAACGCTGTGGAAAAAGAGAGCACGCTGAATACATGCAGTTTTTCCAACTATATTTTCAAAGCCCCACGGGATTGATTGGGTCAAGCGTTAACAGATTGATACCAGTTTTTAGAAACTCACCCAGAAGAAACATGTAAGTGACTGTGCAAAATGGTAGCGCCATGGCTGGGAGGAGAGGAAGAGGGGCTGTGAAAACAATTTAACCTTTATCCTGCTAAAAAACTGACTGAAATTTCAAACCGGTAATAAAGCCAGAATAATGGTATTTCAAACTTATTCTTTTTTTGAAAAAAAGAATCTCGTTATCGGACAGTTTAGATCCAAGATCAGACTGCACGTTCTCTGCAGTCTGATCGTTATCTATATTGTTCGCAAAAAGGTCAGTGAGTCGCGCTTAGCAGCCCAAGGGTTAATACATCCTACGCTGAAAGATGCGTAATCAGATCTATGCTGATCAGTATTGTGAATGGACAATCTGGTTACCAGGGTTGCAAGAGGTAGATGGCCAGTCCATTCTGAAAATGTTTACGTAATGACCTCTCCGCTAGGGTCATAACATTTACACAACTCTACACCCTTTGTCCCCACAGCTTAACACGCTTCGCCTCACTAACATTAAACGATCAAGGGCTGATTACTATTTTAAACTTACGGCTGTTACGAGTTGCATTTACATCAGTTTTCCCTTAGGCAGAGCAATCTAAATTTTCAAATTCTTTTAAAGCAATGTTTCCGTACAAACTCCTTTCTGTTGCGATTTTATCCTTGCTCAAGGCCAAAATGACCTATCATCTTTTCAACACCTGCTACATCTACGGAGAGCACACGTCACAACTCGGCCGATCCCGTAATCACTCGAAGTTTGCCGAATGATACGGACAACAGACGACTACAAGATGTATTCACATCACCCGATACCCTTGATTCGCACCCGTGTCATTCATAAAGTTGCTGCTAATCACTGATCCTATTTCTTATAATCGTGTTGAAAGTCAATTGCTACAAAATTTCCAGTTTTTCCTGGCCAGAGATTTTGATAATACTGTAATTATGACGTAATTCGACGTTAAACAAATTTTAACCGTCGTTTATTAGATAATTGAAAAGTTATTACGGGATTACTTGACATTACTTGACGCCTGTTTACTGCTAGTTACTATTCTTGCGCTTATCTGGGTCAAAAGTAGTTTTTGTAATAAGGTCACCACAGCAGATATAAGCATTAAAAGGCTGTGAGTAAAAGCTGTTACGAGTTGCAGTTACATCAGTTTGCCCTCAGCTGAAGGGTTTCCGAAATTTGCCATCTCTCTAATCGGTCTACCGACCGATTAAGAACTACTCCTCTTCCTCCTGCTCCTCCCTTCCATTCGATCCTGCCTCTTCTCCTACTGTTACTGTCACCCCTGATACTTCTCTAACCTCCTCCTTCTCCTCCTCCATGTCACTC
The DNA here is from genome assembly GCA_945859785.2 of Tridacna gigas. Taxonomy (NCBI): domain Eukaryota; kingdom Metazoa; phylum Mollusca; class Bivalvia; order Cardiida; family Cardiidae; genus Tridacna; species Tridacna gigas. The sequence continues at coordinate 105,885,249 of OX244028.2, forward strand.
TTCTTTCTCGCAAATCCACCTATTTCTGCTTCTTACCCCGCTACTCACCCTCCTACTAATCCTGTTCCTGCTTATCAACCTCGCTACTACGCCGTCTCTTTTCGACTCATCCTCCTTGTCTCTTCTCCTTGTTCTGCACCTCCTCCTTATGCTGCTACTCCCGATCGTCCTCCATGCTCCTCTTGCTAATGCTCACCTGCTGAGCCATATCCTCCCTATAATACTACTTCTGAAACTCCAAGTCCTCGTGCTTCACATCCTTCTTCTACTTCTCCATGCTACAGCTCCTCCTTGCTACTCCTCCTTCCTAATAGTTCTATGCCTGTTTCTATTCTCTTATTTATTCCTCCTCTGTGCTTCTCCTCTCTGATACTCCTTCTTTCATTACTCGTTCTTCTGCTGCTTATCCTACGTGCTACTTCCCCTTTCTGCTAGTCCTCTTCTCTGTAAATTTTCTCCGGCTATCCCACCTCTTCCTCTTGCTACTTTTCGTGCTGTTCGTCCAACTCCACGTGCTCCTCCTCTTTCACCCTTCATTTCTCCTAACCCTCCTTCATACTACCCATCCTCTCTGGAACTGATTCTCCTAATACATTCCTCCTCCTCTTGCTGATCCTCCTACTTATCCTCCTCCTACTTCTTTTCCCTGCTATTCCTCCGCTTCCTTCGTCTCCTTCCTGCCTTTCCTACTCCTACTACTTTTTCTCCCAGCTACTTACCCGTACTCCCACTCTTCCTCTCTGCAATGCTTTCTTCTGTTACTCCTCCCTCTGTAGTTCCTCCTTCGACTGTTTCCTCTGCTACTTCTCTTACTGCAGCCTCTCCTCCATGCTCCTCCCTGTTCTGCTTTTACTCCGTTTCCTTATATTCTTCTCCCTTGTGCTCCTTTTGCTACTCCGAATCCCCCCCTGTTACTCCTCCTGGCTGCTCGTCTTATTCACCCTCTCATTCCTTAATTTTCTATTCTTCCCCCTTCTATTCCTCCTTCAGCTCCTCCTCTTCTTTCTGTTTCTACTCTGCTTCCTGCTATTCCTTCTCCTACTCATGCTACCCCTTCTGCTGCCACTTCTTCTCCTGCTATTTCTCCTGAAATTTTTTTAATGCTACTCTTCTTCGTCGTATCCCTCCTACACTTGCTACTCTTTCTCTTCCTCCTCCTTCTCCTTCAACCCTCTCTCCCCTCTTTTCCTCTTCGTCCTCCTTCTTCCACTACTACCACTTCTACTACTACAGCCACTACTACTACTGCTTTGAATTTTACTATTACTACTACTACAACTTCTACTCCTACTACTACCACTACTTCTTATTCTCCTGCGCTCCTGATGTATATAGCTTGTTATTACAAAGGAAGTTATTTCTATTGTAGGTTTGTCGGTTCTTTTTTGCATATGAAGAAGAGATGTCGGATATAAAGTTTGATAGAAAACTTATACAAGTTGTTTCAACTTCAGTGAGTATAACAGTTTTTAAGTTATTGAAATCACTGATCGTCCGTCGTCTGTCTGGCTGTCCATCATATTTATCCGTCATTCTGGCTTTGCTAACACAATTGCTGTACAAAAGTAAAGAGAGGCTCCAATCAAACGTTACATACTAGCGTACAAGCTTTTAAGTTCTTGACAAAAGAAGATCGGTCAAATCGTTAGGATCGACTGCTGTCAGTATCAACTGGTCCCTTTTGTAAAATATACACAATACCTATTTAGGTATATTAGAGGAAATAACCAATCTACCGTTTGAACCGACATCTTCCGCTAGCCAAGGGTGACAAACCACTACGTCACAGAGCCTGTACTGACTTCTTCCGCTAGTCATGGATTATAATCTACGACGTTACAGAGCATGTTCTGACATTTGTGCCAGCCAAGAGTTACTATACTGACATTTTTGCTAGCCGAGGGTGACAATCCACTACGTTACAGGGTCTGTACTGACATCTTTGCTAGCCACGGGAGACAACCCACTTCATTACATAGCACATGCTGGCATCTTTGCCAGCCAAGGCTGACAATCTACTACGTTATGTACAGAGACTGTAACGACATCTTTACAAGCCACGAGTGACAATCTACTACGTTACAGAGACTGTATTGATGTCTTTGCTCGCCAAGGGTGGCAATCCATTACGTTACAGAACCAGTAGTGACATGTTTGCCAGCTACGGGTGAAATCCTGTACGTTACAGAGCCTGTACCGATGGCCTTGTTAGCCAAGGGTGACAAACAACTACCTTACTACAGAGTACTGACGTCTTTGCTCGCAAAGGGTGGCAATCGACTACTTTACAGAACCTGTAGTAACATTTGTGCTAGCTTCGGTGACAATCCTGTACGTTACAAAGCCTGTACTGACACTTTTGCCAGCCAAAGTGACAATCCACTAGTGACTACGTTACTAAGTTAGTATTTACAACTCTGCTAACCAAAGATTATAATCTTTGCGTTACATTGTTCGTATAGACGTCTTTTCCAGTCAGGAGTGACAATCCATTTCGTTACTATAGAGTACTGATGGCTTTGCTAGCCAAGGCGACAACCCACTACGTTACAGAGTTAATACTTACGTCTTCGCTGGTCAAGAGGGACAATCCACTACGTTATTCTGTAAGTTGATTGTGACCCTTGGCTAGAGAAGATTCGGTACTCAAAAAGATGTTAAAAAGTTGAATAAAATCGTCCTTCAGGCCAAGAAGTCGGATGACAATAGCACTTATAATGACTATTATAACTTCAAATATTTTAAAAAGGTAATCGTAAGTTGCCATATGATCTATAATTACTGTTCATCTTTCACTAACTCACGTGAGCATTATCAGGCCATCATGGTCCTCTTCTTCATACCAAAGATGATTATTAGACGAATGCAATACTTCTTGCAACCCTTTCTTAATACAATAAACTTTTATGGTGTTAAAGAAGGCGATGTAAGCCTTTACTACATTATGACATGGTTAACAACCCTGAGGAAGGCTTTTGAATACATTTTTGAGAAAAGAGACAATGATACTTGAAGTCAAACTGCCCTTTGTATCATTCTTCTGACGTTCCCTCAGCTGTTCTTTGACAATCAACTCTTTACCAAATGACAAAACTTTATCTCGTCCATTTTGAAGGCATTAGGAGATAATACAGCACTAACGATGGAACTTAACCATTAGGCTGCTAAGCGCGACTCACTGGCCTTTTGCGGCCTAATAATTCGAAAGGGTAGAAAGGACTGTTATGACAGGAGTAAAGGCTCATTGCAAATTAGTGTTTCTTTGCCTGAAAACATTTTTCTCCAACAGAATCTACAAGGATGTGATAATAGGTCTGTTAACCCTTATCCTGAAACGTTGAAGCCGATCGTAAAAACCCAACTTTTACTATTTCGAAGGTGTTCTTTTTTTTTAGGGGATGGGGGGGGGGGGCTTATCGGACAAGGTAGGTGGCCTATCGGACAAGGTAGATCCAAGATCAGACTGCATGTTCTGTGCTGTCTGATCTTAATCCACACTGTCCGCAAAAGATTCTTGAGTCGCGCTTAGTAGCCAAAGGATTAATTCGTTTAATACTTCTCCACTGTGCCTCTTGTAACAGTTTAACAGTTTTAAGGTACATGTAAATAAATGTATGTCTAATATTAGATGCGTCCTTGACACTTTTGTAAAGACCACGTGTTTTTACGACCACGAAGATGAAAGGATTAATTAAATGGTGTTTTACTCCGCTTTCAACATTATTTCAGTCATATCACGGCGACAGCTCACATATTCATGTATTTCCTGGGTTTCACCAGAACTAGGCTAGGGCTCTGAAGTGTCTTGCCCAAGTACACTCCCACGAAAAACTCAGCGGATCCAGTGGGGCTCGAATCCGGGGCCTCCAGGTTACGAGTCCTACACTTTACCACTGAGCCACGCAGAACCCCTACGGCCACAAAGAAAAGGGCTTTCACAACATTGTTGAAAAAGTAAGAAAACACTGGTAACCAGCATTTATTCATATAGATCTACCAACAGTTTATACAAATATTTCAAGGAAAAATGTACCATTTTGGCCACGTTTAATTAAATCCGTCGTCTGTGAATACGTTCAATACGGAGGGTATAAAACTTTACCGAAATCAAGCGTTCTCCCAATAACCTTCTCCCAATAATGCTCTCCCAATAACCTTCTCCCAATAACCTTCTCCCAATAACCGTCTCCCAATAACCTTCTCCCAATAACCTTCTCCCAATAACCGTCTCCCAATAACCTTCTCCCAATAACCTTCTCCCAATAACGTTCTCCCAATAACCTTCTCCCAATAACGTTCTCCCAATAACCTTCTCCCGATAACGTTCTCCCAATAACCGTCTCCCAATAACCTTCTCCCAATAACCTTCTCCCAATAACGTTCTCCCAATAACGTTCTCCCAGTAACCTTCTCCCAATAACCTTCTCCCAATAACCTTCTCCCAATAAGATTTTATCTAAAACTGTGCCGTCTGATTCAGAGTTAACACTTTCGTTGCCAATGGCGAGTAATACAGCTTTGTAGACGCCGTAGATCAAGATCAGATTTCACAGAGCGTGCAGACTGATCTTTGATCTACAACGTCCGCTATCTGTCGTTAAATTATGATGAAAAATATCTTCATGTTTAATGGAACTGTACTTTTTGACAATGACGGAAATCCGATTTTTTTTTAGTTTCAAGCAAAAGAGTTTAATGAAGAAAAGTATAAAATTTGTACTGAATACGGACGATGGATTCAGCTGTATGGTTTCTCTTCGCTTCTCTCATAATTTCCTAAACGATTCTTGGTATGAATTACAGGAAACGTTTTGGAATCCTGGGTACGGTGATGACGTCATAGATAAGTACGATGTGGTTAAAGTGCCACTCAAACGAGGCACACCGGAACTTCTCGCAAAGTATGGGACAATCGTGCATGACTATGAAAAAGAAAAAGTGATCATTAGACGGTGGCCCCAAGAAGGAAAGAGACCAATACTTGAAGGTAATGTATTAACGCTGGAAATTATTCTACATGGCACTTTATTTCCGTCGCAGTATTGCCCGTGATTTGATTTCCTTCGGATCAATGATGTTTCTTTTTTATCCATTACAAATGTTGATGAAGTAAATATTAACTGATGAAAGGCCAATTTAGGCCTAATATTATTAAATATTCTAACATGTTCGTAATGTAAAAAAAAAAAGATTTTCATCACATAACCTCTTTCGTTTTCCTTATACTATATCCATTACGAATTTTCTTATCTTTCAAACGTGTAAGATAAGCATAGTGTGACGCCATACGTGAATACATTTTATCTTTAGTCTCAGAGTAGTGAACCGGGTTTCATTCACGGTAACCACCGCGTGTGCATTTCATTATGTGATAAAAAGAATCTGACATCCGTTGGCTTGCACGGTAAAATTTTATCAAACTCGTCTACAAAATGTTATTATGACACTCCTTTAATAACATTTTTCCAGACTTGTTTAATTAATCTTTATCTCAATTTCGAACTTATATCAGATTCAGTATTTATCTTATGGGTTTAACTACACAAGCAGACCGTACAGATCCAAGAGAAGCGTTCGTATTCACCACTTATTCTTGAGGACATTCTTAGTCGTATTCTCAAGAATTTTCTAAATTTGGATGTAATACAACTTCTGACTGGCTAAACCAAATGTAATGGTGTTACGTTACACTGGGCCCGAATTCACCGACTATTCTTAAAATTTTGCATTCTTAGACCTTATTCTATATTTAGAAAGGAATGCAATTTCTGATTGGCTAAACCATTTGGTTCAGCCAGTAAGAGACAATTTTACTTTTGGTTTTAGAAAAATCTCAAGAATTAGACTGAGAATATTATTATAAATGAGCCATGCTCTGGCAAAAGGGGACTTATGCATCTCCGTAATGTATCAAACTAACCGAGTCATCACATAATTATGGATCAATAAAGTCCATTTAGTCTAATATTTGACTAAATCTGGAGGAAAAGTAGTCCTTGGACATGTAGAAAATTGACCAACACTAAAACGTGTCGACCCATGTCAGCCTGCGAGGACTGCGCAGGCTGACCTGGGTCGATACTTTTTGCAGATACATTAAGCCCCCTTTTCACAGAGTATGGCTCAATGGTTGGTGAATACGGAGCCAGGTCTTGTATGTTTCAGGTACCGGCGTTCAGGCGAAAGTAAATACCGGAGAGTTCAAATACGTTTGGAATAGTGACGTCTTGCTAGCCTCGAACGGAGCAGCAGTGAAAGATTGGCTCATGATAACTGGCCGGCTTCCCAGGAACGTGTCCCCAGAAAATAGAACCGAGGTCCTCGTGAGAGAAGCAAACTACCATCCGGACAGCAGTCAAGTATTTTATCCGATTGATAATCAAGCGTTCATAGTGGCACTGGCGCCTCCTGGTGACGATATCAAACCGGAAGACTTCGAAGCTTTTTACTGCGACGGGACGTTTGGGCTCCATATTCGGCCCTTTGTTTGGCATCAGCCATTGTACCCAGTCTCTGATTCCGCTTCCTTTATTAGCAAACAAAGTTCTGTATACGCATGCGTCAATTTTGACAGCGTGGGCGAGTTTGGGAAACTGTTATCAGTTCCTCTTCAGTTCTAATGACTGAGAACTATATTGTAAAGGCAAACTCTAGTGCCGGCATGCGGCATTTGTATTGAATTGAGACAGACAGACCGACAGACAGACAGACAGACAGAGAGACAGAGAGACAGAGAAGTACTTTCACCGACTTATAACTAAGACTGAAGACATGGAATTGAAATCAGTCTCAAATATATTCTAGACCCTTTCGAAATACTCGTAGTTTAGTCAAACATGGTTCAGGACAGTTACGACCATGTTTAATTTTCTAACCTGTCAAGTACGATTATACAGGCGGAAACGCATAAGGCTTGAAACCAGGAAGTCGCTGGTTTGAATCCCGTACTCGGTAAATTTCTTTCCCAGGAGAGAGAGAGAGAGAGAGTGAGAGAGAGAGAGAGAGACGTGACGGTCATTTCGAAAGGAGTCATTCCTCTCACGGCTGATAATCGTTTCGACAACTGTTAAGGGGAAAGAAGCCAGTGGCTCGGGGAAAATATTTTACAAATGACTGAATAAACTCCAGAAAAGCATGGATAGGTGGACTGGCCACCACGATATGACTGAAAAACGGCAAAAACGTTCTAACAAACAAACAAACAAAAACAAACAAGACTTTACTCGACGCCAAAATTTTTTTAACTTGTCTAAACCAGGCTCCAGGTTAAATGTGGCTCGACACTTTACCAACGACAAAACTTAAGATTAGTCCAAATTGAAAACATTTGCAGACGACAATACAGATGTGGCTCGAGTTATCAGATTTGTCTTTGAAATGTTACAAAACACTGTTGCAAAAGGAGCCTTTTCCCTCTGGCTCGTTATATACGGGATTGCTTGGTTAAGTGTTAGTTGTATAATACAATTTCTTTCTAACATGGGAGAAGCGTTAATCATAGACCACGATGGATTAATAAGTTTCACTTTAAAACAATGTCTCTGTGAAATATGGACACGCCTGATACATTTAACGTCGTTTTCCTTTAGATTTCCCTTTGTCTGTCTTGGTTGTTGTCCCCCCACTTCCGAAGGGTGACCATGATTTCCTGGAAAAAAGTAGGATATTTGAATCATAATTATTATTTTAATTATTATTATCAGAGGTCCAGATTGAGGGAGTGATTTTGATTTCAAAATTGAAAATATCAATTATTCTGCACAAAATCCTACGTTATGGATACTTATTAAAATCGTCTCATCGAGACAATTCTGATGAGTACCCACTACATAGGGTTTGGAAGAGAAATAATGAATTTCGACTGCTATCACTCCCTCTTATCTGGAGTTCTGGTGGTGCTTATCATTATTATTATTGTTGTTGTTGTTGTCTTTCGCATAGTGTGTATGCATCTCTTCTATCCAAAGCGGTATAATTTTAGAATTGACCTGCGCAAAGTGGAAATTCCCTTTGTTGTAGGAATTTCCACTCTGCGCAGTACAATAAATGTCCAAGATTGTCTCTTTTGGTTAAAGATACATCTATACTCGTTTTCGGGCAGTTTTTAACCCATTTCATCCTTATTTTATGAAATTACAATCATTTTTGTATCTTCATGCCAACTGTTGCCCCTTACGGCTGCACAGAATACGACGGATAGAAAATGCATTTCATTTTTTGACAGCCTTGACAGAAATCACTGTTGTCATTCCGGTTTTAAATGCTGACAAGTCCCTTGAAATTCTCTATCCCTTACACCATATATATCGGTAAACTGGCCAAGTTCTGAGCCATTTTACACACTTTCAAGTTTTGACAGCATCTTTTCCCCCTGGCTATAAGGATGTATCTTTAAGGGTTATGATATGATAGATGACTTACTTTCTGATAAAACCTGTCTTTTTAACATTTCTTAAAGTCTTCGCCATATCTTCAAAATCTTGCAGTTCTTTCATCTCTTTCTTACGTAAATGTTCGGTTTTTGACAGTTTATCTAGACGGTCAATTAGTGAATCTATTGTGTCATCGTCGGAGCCATCAACTCTCGTTTCAGCGACGTCTGTAAATACACGTAAAACCTTACTAGATTGTATGGTTGATTGATTGTATGGTGTTTTAACGTCGTTTTCAACATTATTTCAGTTATATCGCGGGGGCCAGTGCACCTATCCATGATTTCCTGGAGTTTCTTTTACTAGTACTCCGCACAATATTTTTTCCAAGCCACTGGCTGCTTTCCCACATAACCATCGTCGAAACAATGGTCAGCGGTGAGAGAGGAATGAATCCTGTCGCAATGACTATCATCAGTCCTCGGAAAGAAATTGGCCAACCCGGGGATCGAAGCACCGACCTCCTGTTCAAAACCTTACTGGAACGACACTCTGTTAATCTTTGACTCTTTATCAGAACAACAAAATTTTAGACTAGTCCAAACTGAAAGCTTTTGCAGACGACAAAATAAGTGTAAATCAAAAATTGAAATTTAGGTTTAAAAGAGTAGAAAACATTGTGGGAAAAGGAGAAAATGCAGGTTGCCAGCACTTTCTCCTTTTCCCACAATGTTTTCAAAAGGCTTCTTCTTCAGGGTCACCAAAAAGCGGGATTGTGTGGTAAAAGGTTAAACTGCTGAAAAAATGAAATGAAAATTTCCGCTCAATAGTTAAAAAACAATTTCAAAATCAGTTTCACCGGAAAGAAAATACCGTATCGAACAGTGTAGATTACAGATCAGACTGCACGTTTTGTGATCAGACTGCACGTTTTGTGCAGTCTGATTTTGATCTACACTGTCCGCAAAAACGCCCAGAGTCGCGCTTAGCAGCCTAAGGGTTAAAGGTGCTAATTTCGTCGCTTCCTGAAACCGTCACTGTAATAAGTATTTACGCAGACCGATGATAATAACCTCGTTATTTCGACATGCCAGGTCTAGGCAAATGCTTCAAACCAGTCTAGATTATAGGCCAGATTGTCGAGGCAAAACACCTAGTCTCTCTAAATAGCAGACTATAATGTTTGAGCTGTCGGCAAGCGATCAACCGCGGTCGACCAAAAATCAGGTGACTCTTCTTTCCCACAGTTTGATTTTTTCGGCGTAGCTGAATGCGCCGGCTTTTGACCTACTTCTTGGTACTGATAAAGAATGAATAGATGGTTATTTGCGATTGGTCAAAAATGTGCCCCCGCTGGCATATTTGCTCACAACTATTAACATGCGTTGCTACTACTAATCGATTACCCCAGGGCCTTGATTCATACTATAGTAAATAATGTAGTAGAGAATGATTCTTTTCTTATACTCATGATAGTAGAGAATTATTCTTTTTTTGTACTATTTGGAAATTTAATATTTTCATAAGCGTTATCCAATAACCCAATCCTACTTTCAAACAAAATGAAAAACAGTGAAGAAAAGGAGGCACTTGCTCGTGAGGTTACTTTTCTCACTTTACTTCATATTAAGCCACAATATTGAGCCACAATTATTGAGTAACTATTATTCATATTTCAGTATCTCTTACGCCATATATCTTTGCAAAGATATTTCTTGTTTCCTGTATAATATTATCATTTTTTCTCCGAAACCTCTAACATTATATTCATGCGTTACATAATGACATAACCGCAGACGGAGAACATTTTGTTATTTGATGTGTTAGAAAATAAAGAAGCACTTGGGGAAAGGGTAAGTAAGTAGGCGGGCAAGTGTGCAGACAGGAAGGGAATGTCGGGAGAGTGGGAGGGGTATGTAACTCGTTTAAAACCCTTTACCACACAATCCCGACTTTTAACGATCCTGAGAGAGAAGCCTTTTGAAAACATTGTGGGGAAAATGAGAAAATGCTGGTAACCAGCATTTTCTCCTTTTCCCACAATGTTTTCTACCCTTCCCAAAACAAATTACAAATTTTCAGTCACATTTGATTTGTTGTCTGCAAATGCTTTCAATTTGGACTAGTTTGAAATTTTGTCGTTTGGTAAAGAGTTAATTAAATCATCGGTGTTTTCAATTAATTGAAATCTTCACGCGAAAGTTCAAAGTGCATCTCAAATGTAAATATAGATGTAAATGTAGATCTATAAATATTTCATGAACTTTTTTTTTTTTTAAATCTTCTGTTAGCCTTTTATTTTAAAAAGACGGTGTAACATCATTTTTTATTAGTATCATAAGCATCTAGTATCGCTTCTAGAATGATTTCACATGAAATGCCTGTTTAGGCAAATATTCCGAATGAACCGATATATTCCATTTTCATGTGCCCAGAAGATACCAAAATCTGAGTCATGCTCCGGCAAAAGGGGATTGAATCATCTCTATGATGCATCATACGAAGCAAACCATTACACAATTTTGGATCCATAAAACCCATTTTGTCTAACAACCGACGGAATGAGGTAGACGTATCGTTGGACAGACAGAACATTGACCAGAAACAAAACGTTTCGATCCAGGTCAGCCTGTGCGGAACTGCCCAGGCTGACCTAAGTCGATACTTTTTGTTAATGCATTAAGCTCCCTTTTTCACAGAACATGGCTCAACTCTGTAAACTAGTAAATAAACATAACAACAGTCTACTCACTTTGCTCCAGGCAAACCAAAGTAACCAATATTCCAACCAGAACTAGTTTGACGTCCATGGGTTGATTTCTCGATTTCTTAATGAAACAAGAATAACAAAGCACTAAGCAAAAAATGAGAAATAACTTGAAATATAAATCACCACCACAATATTTTATTTAATTAAAAAAAAAACGTAGTTCAACGATGTGATATTTTTGTACACTATCATAAAGAAAATTCAATTTAACCGAACAAACTCAATTGTGCATAACGCAATACTCCTCTTGTTTGAATAAAAAATATGTACATTTATTTAAATCTTTTATACTTCCTTCGGCGATTTGAACAGCTTTTGCGGACGGTGTGGATTAATGCACAGAACGTGCAGTCTGATCTTGGAAAAACGCCGTCCAGATCTTGATGCTAAACTTTAATCAAAATCATCTTTTAATTGAAGTGGAACAGAAGACTGAGGTCTCGACAAAAGTCGGATTTATTTAGGAGGAAGCGAAAGGGTAAACGAAAATTGGGTGTTTCGGCAAGGAGCATTTGGTTTTACCCTCTCGGTATATTTCGTAACACCATATTGCCATGAGAAATTACACTCGTCACAACTCGGCCGATTCCGTAACTACATCTAACATCGTACGTATCAAGGATCTATTTTGAAGTTCTTCAATTCATATGATCTTTGTCATGGCGGCGCCTAGTAAATCAGTCAGCAACATCAACAGCCACGATGGAGTTATTTACATCTATCAATTTGTCGGTGAAAACTGCCAACGGAAGTGATAGACCACGTTAAAAACTGAATGTAGCCTACACACTGATTTTCAACTGGAATGTAATTAGGAAGATTTTGATTTAAAACTGTGATTCGTGTTTTCTTTTTTGAAGTGGAGCTTTTCATTTTTGAAAACGGCAAGAAATGTTCTATGTAGGTGCATATCACTTACCGTAATACAGTCAATGGATTTGATCACCCGAGGTTTGCCGAATGAAGAAATTGGTCAGAATTGTCATATACGGAAAATGTCGAGAGAAATCGATCAGAACGTTTACTTGTGGAGTAAACCGATTTTGAGGTAAGCTAACGTTGATGATCGGACTTGCCAAGGCACAGGAGTCGACCATTTTTATTATTTTTTATCTCCCAAAGTTATAAATTTGAACAATTATGAGATAGAGAGAGAGAGAGAGAGAATGAGTGAGTGAGTGAGTGAAACGGAAAGTCGGGGAATTCGTTTTACGTGATAAGGATAACTGAAGAGTTTTAAAACGTATTCTGCACAGATCTTTTTGAATGTAACAAATCGTTATATGAACGTGAATAAAGGATCTGTCGAAGGCAATACGGATGTTTCTGTGTTTATGACACTCTCTTTACTGTAGACTGTATTTTGTATTTTTTGCAGCTACTGCTTTTTAAGATATGGCGGCAAAAGGAGATATATCTTTTTCCATGTTTATTGTCCCCGTGCGTTGATGTGTGAGGGTCGGGGATCTATCCCCCTCCACATCTTACAAGCATTGGCATACAAATAGTATATGTAACAAAGGACAAAAAACATTATTTTAATTTGCAAAAGGAAAAAGGGGGACATAGATTGTGTAAGAACAAAAATAATAAAAAAGATTCAAATCTTCTCAGCCAAAAGGAGATTGCTTGAATCGAGCATTTATCCCTTAACTTAATTTATCCCTTAACTCTTTATCCAACGACAAAATCGTAGACTTGCCTAAATTGAAAGCTTTTGCAGACGACAATACAATTGTAAAAGGCACAGTAGCGGCCAAAAGTAAACAAGGTACCAAAATGCATTTGAATTAAATCATACCATTTAAAAGTATGGTATTATTGTAAAAATGACAATCTGTTATTGCATGGTCGGTCAAAGCCCCCTTTTCCCACAGCATGGCTCAATTTCATTGGTGCTTCTGCAAGTACGATCATAAGAAATAAAGACTTTTATTTCAAAATGAAGAAAGAGAATTTCTGTAAGTTCAATTTTGCTTTGGTAAGGTGTACCGAAGCACTTATGTATAATTTTGTATTTTAATGCGCGGCTGTGTTGAACACGAAAACTGATTTATAAGCACCAACTCCGGAGTGAATAACAACGGTTTGATATAGAAGATATTTGTTTTTTCGCTGAAAGATCGAAATTTATTTTCATCGAGTGAACATCATCGGTAAAATTTTCACGAGTGGCGCAGCCACTCGTGAAAATATTATGTATGATGTTCACCTGATGAAATAAATTCGATCTTTCACCGAAAAAAAAAAAAATAATAATAATAACAATATTCTATTTATTTCATGCTTATTATTGCCTACTTCATTTAACCTGACCCCGACCTTTATGCTGAATATATAAGTAGGCACATAAACAGAACTCCGAATATTATTCGGGAAGTTTAGTTCGCATTCGCTGAAGTTACGGAAGACTTGAGCTATTCTCTGTTAAGTACTTATATACACAGGTCACAGGTTAGCAATTTAATTCGCGCATACCGTACGAAATATTTCCGTGACCATTCAGGACATATGCCGAAGGAAGCCCCGTGCGATTCCGAGGGTAAAAGTAGAATTATCATTTATGTAAATGACGTTGACTTGGTTCAGGTTAAATGATTAAATTTTGGGCAATACCCCTTTTTGCTAGGACTTGCGAAGCAAAGTGGAGCTCTCGGTATTTCCGTACCAGTGAGTTTATCGGTCGGTATATCTACTGGTCGAAACGGCGAAATCATTATACCATAATTTACCATTATTTCCCGTTAAACTGTCAAAAAGCATGAAATAAAAGCCCTATGTTATATGCCAATAGTGGTATACAGTCTCATGAATATTCAAAGCCAAAAGTATTTGTTTGCAGATAAATTTGTAATCGAAATGAAAACCTCTGTTCTGTGAAGTAAACGAGCCATGCTCTGGCAAAAGGGGGCTTAATGTATCTGCATTATGCATGATACCAAGCAAGTCATCACATAATTAGGGATCCATAAAATCCAGTATGTCTAACAACCGACCTATAATAAGGTAGACTACTCCTTTGGCATACAGAAAATTGACCAATTTCGAAAAGTTTCGGCCCAGGTCAGCCTGCACGGACTGCGCAGGCTGACCTGGACCGATACTTTTTGCAGGTGCATTAAGCCCCTCCCCCCCCCCCCCCTTGTCACAGAGCATGGCTCAAATATACGATAACTCATGTACTATCTTTCATGTTATAAGCACATCCCAAGACAAAATACTATATACATGCACGGCTCTGAGACCGTTACATATCATTGACGGCCGTTGTCGTAAGTCTGTATTCACCAACCATTCTAAATCGCATTCTTACTCTAATTCTAGGTTTTCAAAGTAACGCGAATTCTGATTGGCTAAACCATTTGGTGTAGCGAATCAGAACTTGCTTTACTTTCAAATTTAAACGGTTCTTGAGATTTACACTAAGAATATTATAAAGAATAGTAGGTGCATACGAAGCAAGGCTGTTCACTGTTGCCTCACAGGATTGGCACTCTATGGGTTAAGGACTCGAATCCAATCTCAGCAACATTTCTTTCAGAGGAACCAAAGGATAAATCCATCACCCATGGCTGAAATTATTTTCTCCTCAATAGTACACACACACAAAACAAAATTCATATTGATAGGAGACATACCGGCACTGCTGACAATATTTTATATTAATGAAACTCACACAATTGACCATATTCTAATTAATGAGACATACACAATTGACTATATTCCCATCAATGAAACACACACTGTTGACAATATTCCTATCAATGAGACACACACTATTGGCAATATTCTTATCAGTGAGATTGATTGAATGGTGTTTTACGCCGCTTTCAGCATTATTTCGCTCATTTCACGGCGACAGCTCACATAGTAATTTATATCCTGGGTTTCACCAGTACTGGGCAAGGGCTCTGAAGTGTTTTGGCTAGGGGCACTTCCACGAAAACCCAATGGATCCAAGGGTGTTCGAACCTGGGCGTCCAGGTCACGAGTCCTACACTTTTCAACAATGAGGCACACACTATTGACTATATTGTTATAAATGAGACACATCTATTGGTAATATCTTTTTTAATGAGACACACACTTTTGACGATAATCCCATCGATGAAACACACACTATTGATAATATTCTTATCAATGATACACACAGTATTAACGATGTTCTTATCAATAGAAACACTATTGGCAATGTCCTTATTAATGAGACACACTGTTGGCAATATGTTCATCAATGAGACACATCTATTGACAACATTCTTATTAATGAGACATACACTTTTGACAATATTCTCATCAATGAGACACACACTATTACCAATATTCTTATCAATAAGACATAATATTGGCAATATTCTTACCAATGAGACAGACAAGATTGACAGCATTCTTATCAATAGACAATAGTTTCATCAATGGGACACATACGTTTTACAATATTTACATCAATAGGACACACACTATTGAAAAAATATATATCACTTAACAATACTTTATCGAAGGGAAACACTTTATCGATATTTGTATCAATGGGACTTACACTATTGACAATGATTATATAAATGGAACACTATCAATTGACAATATTAATATCAATGGTAGACCGACTATTGATATAATATCAATGCAAGGGTGAAAGCTAACAGTATTTATATCAACTGGACACGCACTATTGACACTATCAATGGTAGACCGACTATTTACAACATTTGAACAAAGGAAAACCGTTTTTTGACAATATAAGTATTAATGCAAGACCGAGAATTGAAAACATTTATATCAGTGGAAGACTGATTATTGACAACATTATTTCAATTGACTACCTTTTTTCCGACTGCACATTTTCTATCAATGGGAGACCCACTATTGACAACATTTATATCATAGAAGATAAGTAATATTCATATCAATGTGATACCGACTTTTAACAACATTTTTTTCAATGAAACACACCATACTGACAATATTCATATCCATTGAAAACCGACTGTTGACAATATTTAACATAACTGAAGATAATTAATTGACAGTTTTATATCAATGGAATACATACTTCTAATAATATTTATATCAATGGGACATATACACTTAATATTCATATCAAAAGGACACATACACTTGACAATATATTTATCAGTAGGATACACACTGTTAAGAATACTAAATATGACTGGGGACAAATTTTACATCGATTGACTATATTTATGCTCTGTTCTGTTAATATCACTTAAAAATCGACTACTGAAAAATATTTTAACTGATTGGAAACACCGTATTGATAACAGCACATTAATGGGACACACACTACTGACAATATTCACATCAATGAACAAGAGGACCATGATGGTCCTATATCGCTCACCTGAGTACCAAGCCGTAAAGGTCTACAATGAAGATAAATACCAAATATCGAAGTGCAAGGCCAAAGCTCTAGGTCTTCTTGGTTTAGACAAGAAGATAATCTTTCTTAACCAAACCCGGTTATATAAATATTTGTGAGAAGTTTGAATGATATTTGTCCAATAGTTTTTGGAAAATAGGGAGAACAAGAAATTTCATCAAAGGAAAATAACTTTGTAAAAATTCAGTGAACCGTCACCAAAATATAATATGCACATTCTTGCTTGGCACCGAGTCTCTCTAAAGTTTGAATGAAATCTGTCCTGTAGTTGTTGAGAACTAGCTCTGACAAGAAAATGCTACAGAAAGACTGATGGATGGATGGATGGATGGATGGATGGACCGACAAGCTGACTCCGATATACATCCAGAACAGAGTTTTGAAGGAATAATAACGAAGCGCTAGGCCTTTTGGTGTGTGGCAAAAAGTTGCCTGATTTGAACAAACTTAGTAGAGAATGTTTGCCGATTCAAGACTTTCTATACAAGTTAGTATTATAATGTTGTTAAATACACCACCAACTACAGTGGTTGTCCAGGGACATGTTCATGGGTAATTGCTATTGTAAAACACATAAACAATGTATTTACACTTGCAATAGTCTTGCACCAACCTTTAAATGCGTCCAGCTTACAAAAATTTGACCTTCAAGTGTGACATTGACCTTGGCCCTACCTGAACAGATCTTTCAAATGGTACCTCAATTCATGGGTGAGTATATGCCCAAAATCTATCGGGGGGGGGGGGGGGGGTCATAAACTTATTTATAAATTAAGACAAACACCACAAACTGAAGAACAAAACTTATAATGACTTCTAAGATTTACAAGATAAAATCTGTATTACAGAGTTAAATGAATGAACAAATATGAACTCAAAATACAATGAACACAATGTTCAAAGATACATCCAAACAGCCAGAGAGAAAAATGCTGTCAAAGCCTTTAACCCTTTATCACATGGCAAAATTTTAGATCTGTCCAAATTGAAAGCATTTGCAGACAACATTTTCATATTGGCTCAAGTGACACAATATTTCTTTGACAGGGTAGAAAACTTTGTGGGAAAAAGGAGAAAATGCTGGTTACCAGCATTTTTTCCTTTTCCCACAATGTTTTCAAAAGTTTTCACAGAATGTTTCTCATCATGTGACCTAGCGCATATTGTCAAGGTTCTGCAATTTATAGCTGCATCATGGAAAAAGGGGTCTTCATGTTATATTTCATTTTTCACCAGTATCTCTTTAATTACTGGACATACATGTATCTCAACAGATTTGGTTGAAATTTTCACACATCAAGTGACCTAGCACATATTGTCAGGGTTTTGGAATTTATTGCTGTGTCATGGAAAAAGGGGGCTTCATGTCAAATTTAAACTGCATCTGTCCGTCCTGAATAGATAAAAGGAAAAAATGATCAGGTGGGAACCAAGGCTAGGGGTACGCAAGACAGGATGTTTTATCAGACAGTGTAGATAAAGATCAGACTGCAGTTGGATCTTGGATATATATGCCTTATATTCTGCAAGATAGTATTGCCTACAACACAGTCTTGAAATGCATATTACTTGGTCTATCTTTATCTCTTTACCAAACAAAAATTTTAGACTGGTCTATAATTCAAAGCATTTGCAGACAACAAAATAAATTTGTCTCAAAAAATGAACTTAGATTTGGGATGGGTAGAGAACATTGTGGAAAAAGTTTAAAAAATCCTGGTTACCTGAGTGCTTGGCCCAACTGAGATTTAAACTTGACATCCCTGCATAGCTAGCCCTGTAGGTAATGAGCTAACAGGCTTGGCTCAAATTATTAACAAACAACACAATTTAATCCTTAAACCCAAAGGTCATTTTCATTCCAGAATGAGTCCAAGATGATAACAACTGTGTGGGTGCCTTTTGTCTGCAGTGTTTCAACAAAGCAGACAGTATAGATCAATGATCAGACTGCACATTTTGTGCAGTCTGATCTTGATCTACACTAGACACAAAGGCAACTATAGTAGTGAAAGGCGCTTAAAGGGTTAAGACTTGTCCAAATTCAAACCATTTGCTGACAACAAAATAAATGTGACTCAAAAATTTAAATTTGATTTTGGTTGGGTGGAAAACATTGTGGAAAAAGGAAAACATGCTGGTTACAAGTATTTCCTCTTTTTCCCACAATATTTTCAAGAGCCTTATTTCTCACAGGCGTTAAAACTTGGGATTGTGTGGTAAAGGGTTAAATAGAACAAGACTTTTAAAGTTCATTCTGTATACCTTTATGTCCTTTTTTGACCCAGGGGCATCATTTGAACAAAATTGGTAGAAGTCTACAAGGAAATGCCACATACCAAATATCAAAGCTCTAGGCCTTCTAGTTTCAGACAAAAACATTTTTAAAGTTTGCTCTATATATAATTTTGCCCAAAATTGTGACCCCTGGAGTTAAAGGGTTAATTCAATTCTTTTAACAACTTTGGTAGAACTTCACCCAAGGAATATGCCTGTCAAGTTTCAACATGGTTGCTTTAGGATGAGAAGATGTTTAAAGGAATTGTGGAAAGACGGACGCCGGACAACGACGAATCACAATACCTCACCCAGCGCTTCGTGCTCAGGTGAGCTAACAAATAGGCCTAACCATTGTCTGTGGCTTGTGATAAACAACATAAAGATGAAGTTTCATAACATTTTGTCTTGTAGTTAAAGAGATATTAATCCATAATGAAAATATATGTGAAGCCCCCTTTTTCCATGACATGACATTTAATCAAAAAAGCTAAACTAATGATATTGGCGGACTATCATAAGGAACACATGTATGAAGTTTCACAAATTTTTGTCCAGGATTTTGAGTTGAAGATACATGTATATTGATCCTTAACAGAAATATACATGAAGCCCCTTTTTCCTATGAGACAGTATTTGATATCAAAAAGGAAAAAAAAAACCAATAAATATCAGCGGACATCAATAGGAACACCTGTATGAATTTCTATTAGTTTTTGTCAAGGATTTTAGAAGATATCTGTCCTGAAAGATGGACAAACAGATGGTCATTGGTCCATGACGAAATTAAACATTTAGCCCCCTTTTTTCATGACATGGCATTTCATGAAATAAAAACAAATAACTATTGTCTGTGGCTTGCAATAAACAATAAAAAGATGAAGTTTCATGACATTTTGCCCTGTAGTTAAAGAGATATTGGTCCACAATGAAAATATACGTCAAGCCCCCCTTTTCCATGACACAGCAATAACGGGTCCTATAAGACCTACAATCAAACTCATTCGAGACCTTACGGTCATATATATTTTGACCAAGTTTGGTGCTGATTGGCTTAAATTTGTAGATGCTAGAGTGTAAACAAAGTCAAATACAGCAATTTTTTTAATTCAAGGGCAAATAACTCCAGTCGTTCTGGTCCGATTAGACACATAATCGAACTCATCCGAGATCTTATGGTCATATATATTTAGACCAAGTTTAGTGCTGATTGGTTAATATTTGTAGATGCTAGAGTGTAAACAAAGTCAAATATAGCAATTTTTCTAATTCAAGGGCAAACAACTCCTATCATTCTGGTCCAATTACACCCATAATCCAACTCATCCGAAATCTTATGGTCATATACATTTTGACCAAGTTTGGTGCTGATTGGTTAATATTTGTAGATTCTAGAGTGTAAACAAAGTCAAATACAGCAATTTTTCTAATTCAAGGGCAAATAACTCCAGTCGTTCTGGTCGGATTAGACACATAATCGAACTCATCCGAGATCTTATGGTCATATACATTTTGACCAAGTTTGGTGCTGATTGGTTAATATTTGTAGATGCTAGAGTGTAAACAAAGTCAAATATAGCAATTTTTCGAATTCAAGGGCAAGTAACTCCAGTCGTTCTGGTCCGATTACACCCATAATTGAGCTCATCCGAAATCTTATGGTCATATACATTTTGACCAAGTTTGGTGCTGATTGGTTAATATTTGTAGATGCTAGAGTGTAAACAAAGTCAAATACAGCAATTTTTCTAATTCAAGGGCAAATAACTCCAGTCGTTCTGGTCGGAAATTGCTATATTTGACTTTGTTTACACTCTAGCATCTACAAATATTAACCAATCATAATCGAACTCATCCGAGATCTTATGGTCATATACATTTTGACCAAGTTTGGTGCTGATTGGTTAATATTTGTAGATGCTAGAGTGTAAACAAGAAAATGTGGACGGACGGACGACGGACGGACGGACGGACGCAGACGGACGGTGAGTGATCACAATAGCTCATCCTGAGCACTTTGTGCTCAGGTGAGCTAAAAACCGACTATTGTCAGTATTTTAAATGATTGGAGACACTCTATTGATAAAAGCACATTTATGGGACTCACACCGTTGACAATATTTATATCAATGGGTCCCATAGTCTTGACAATATTCATATCAATGGGACACACACTATTGACAATATCTAGTATGATTGGAGAGACACTAGTAATAATAGCACATCAATGGGACACACAGTCTTGACTATATCTATATTATTGGGACACACACTATTTACAATATTCAATATAACTGGAGACAAATTTTGTAATAAATGAAACAATGTACATAAGTAACAGTAACATAGAGAAATACCCCAACTACAATATACACCATGATAATGAATATTCCCGGTCACAAAATAAACTGAACAAAGACCATACAAATTACTGATTTAATAGAAGCAAACATTTTGACGATAAACCAATCATAGAAATGGAAAAATGAGACAGTTTCATCCATGGGAAACACCAAAACACTTCAAAATAATTATTTAACCGCTGAAGCACCTTTTAACAACTTAGCTGCCTTTTCAGCCAATTGAGATCAAAATCATAAAGTGCAGCCTAAGCTTTGACCTACTCGCTCAATTTGCTGTAACACTATAGACGAAAGCGACCTTGAACTTGAAATTATTTGGGTCTTTTTGCCAGACTAAATTTTCAGTTTATTAATGAACAATTTACCCTTTGAATACAAAGACATACAGACAATTGCCTGGTTGATATCAATGAAAGACAATGCTATACAGATTGATAAGTGCCATCTAACCCTTTACCTGACAAGAAAATTTTGGACTTGTCCAAACTGAAAGCATTTGCAGACAATAAATTGAATTTGGCTCAAACAATGGAATTGTTTTGGAAAGAGTAGAAATCGCCGTAGGGATAGGAGACAATTCGGGTCACCAGTATTGTCTCCTTTTCCCACACGATCAAACTTGGGACTGCAAAAAAAAAAAAAAAAAATGGGATCAAGAAACGGTACAAAATATTGACACTTATTATACCTTTACTTTAAGGGCCAAAACTTTTACTTGTCCAAATTCAAAGCATTTGCAGACTCCAAATTAAATTTGGCTCAGGTGATGGAAGTTGTTTCAGGAAGGGCAGAAAACTTTGTTAGACAAGGAGAAAATGCTGGGTACCAGCATTTTCTCCTTTTTCTACAATGTTTACGAAAGTCTTCTCCCCCAGGGTCGTCAAAACTCGGCATGGTGTGATTTTTTTTCCCTTGTTAACCAATTATGATAATGAATAACATAAACATATGAGTCATTCTCTGGCAAAAAGGGGCTTAATGTATCTCCGTAATGCACAATACCAATCCAGCCATCACATAATCATGAAACCATAAAATCGACATTTTATAATAATCGACTTAATCACGAGGTAAACTGGTCCTTGGACATATAATAAATTGACAAATAGCGAAAAGTTTCGGCCGGGTCGATACTTTCCGCAATGGCATTAAGCCCCCTTTTCACACACACACACACACACACACACACACACACACACACACACACACGTGTGTGTGTGTGTGTGTGTGTGTGTGATACTATGGCCATAATTATTTTTTTTAATATGACTATGGACATATTTACCGTTAACCCTCAGTTTTGTTTGAAAGATGCAATTAATTTAAATAACTATATTTGTGGAGCGGCGGCTAGTGCCCCTATTCATGTTTTACGATAATTTCATTTTACTACGCACATTTTTCTTCCCAAAGCACTGGCCACTTTCCAATATAATCATCGTTGAAACAATGATCACCAATGATCAGCGGTGAGAAAGGAATCAATCCTGCCGCAACGACTTTTATCTATCCTCAGCTTGAATTTTAGTAGAATTAAAACCAAGCTCAAAACAAAATGAGTTGAACAATATGTGTCGTGCTCTGCGAAAAAATAGTGAAATGCATCTGCAAAAAATCGAACCATGTCAGCCTGCAGTCCTCACGGGCTGTCCTGTAGCGCCGCTCAATTTTTTAGTATCGGTCGGCGACACTAAATATGTGTTATGAACTGAAGAAAGTATGCTATCTTGAATTCTTGGAAAACGTCAAGAGACAGTTTTGTTAAATTAACTGCTATCTTTTCCTGGATTTTCTTTTTCTTGTTAACCACTGATAATAATATTGACAATAATACTAATAATGAAAATTGAGATCTCATATACATATCAATTCTTATATATGGCAATCGACACATTTACAGTGAACCCTCACTTCCGGAAAATGCAATTATTCAAAAACATAGGACCCATGCTCCACCAAAAGGGGGTTAAATGGATCACCGTGATGCATTACACTACGCATGCCATCATTTACGTACGGATCTATAGAGTTCATTTCGTCTAACAACCGGCTGAATCGTGTGGTAGAATGGTCCTTGGATAAGCAGAAAATTGACCAAAAGCAAAAATTTTCGACCCAGGTCGGTCTGCGTTTCCTCATGATTTAGTCGGCGTATAGACACGATGATTTTATGGATCCATGAATATATGACGGCATGCATGGTGTAATGTATCATGGAGATGTATTAACCCTTTACCAGACGACAAAAGTTTGGCCTTGTCCAAATTGAAAGCATTTGCAGACGACAATTTCTATGTGGCTCAAATGGTGCAATTTTTCTTTGATAGGGTAGAAAACATTGTGGGAAAAGGAGACAATGCTGGTTACCAGCATTTTATCCTTTTCCCACAATGTTTTCAAAAGGTTTCTTTCCCAGGGGCGTCAAAAGGCGGCATCGTACGGTAAAGGGTTAAACTCCCATATTCCAGAGCGGCGCTCTTGTCCTTTTCAAGTCTCTGTTAGGCTATTTTTGGTTTTGATAATGTGACTCAAGTTCCTCATAATAATAAGAAAATCCCTCCCCGTATGGATGCTCAGTTTCATAGGCACTTCGGTTAACTAGCTCGTACAAACCACCGATATCTGGACGTGGCTGCTCCTGTTGAACCTCAGCACTTCGACTAGGTCCCTCTGTTCTTCTTTTACATTTTCTATTGTGTTGTATACAGAAAAAAAGACAGACAAATTAACTAACATCAGTTTGTTCTAGTTGCCAGCATTTGCTGATAGAAAATAGAATATGAAAGAATAACTTAAAACTATCATAATTTTGACAACATAACGTGATAACACCTTTCTCTACAATGCTTGTAACACATGAGACAGTGTTAAGTCAAATATAATAATTTTGTTTAAAGCAGCATTTTCAATATAATATACAGCAATGGCGCTCTGAGAAAGGGGTTTTAGTGCATCTTCGTAATGCATGGTACCGAGCAAGATGTTACAAAGTGCGGATCCATTTTGTCTAACAACCGGCTGAATCATGTGGTGGAATTGTTCTCTGGCATGCAGAAAATATATCAACAGCAAAAATCATTTACCCAGGTCAGCCTGCGCGGACTGTGCAGGCTGATATAGGTCGATACTTTGTGCAAAAGCATTAAAATTGGTCGATACTTTATGCATTGTCTGGAGCTCTGCGTGACCTTTAAAATCTGAACTGTGTTTAGTTTAAATGTGAAACATATTTATTTTATTTCAAAGATTTTGTATCATAAAATTTTATACCTTTTCCAGATCACGTAGATGACTGCTGCAACCACGCCTTCCAACATTAGAATGACAGCAGTTGTTCCGCCGATTGCTATACCAAGTAATTCCATATCATCTGGGTATGTTACCTTGCCATCAGAGCTCTCTGTGTTAGAAAATGGGCACGATCAACATGGAAGTAGAAGTTTTCTACTGAATATATCTCATTGATATGAGTCATGCTCTGTGAAATGGGGGCTTAATGCAATTGCGAAAAGTTTCGGCCCATGTCAGCCTGCGCAGTCCGCGCAGGCTGACATGGGCCGAAACTTTTCGCTGTCTCTAAATTTACCGCTTGTTGAAGGATAATTCTACCTCATGCATTAGTCGGTTGTTTGGCAATATGAATTTTATGGATCTATAGTAAGTGATGTCTTGCTTGGTATAATGCAATACGGAAATGCATTAAGCCCCCTTTTGCGACAGCACTGCTCATATATTTGAGCAGTGCTACCGGGAAAGGGGGTCTAATGCATCTTCGTAATGTGTTATGCCAGCCAAACCGTCACACAAGATAGACCCATTTTTCATACAAACTGAGTCATGAATTAGAAAAGTCCTTTGACAGGCAGAAACATTAGAAATGGCAAAAAAGTTCGTGTTTTCATCATCGTACGTTCGCCTTTTCACCATCATACTATCGTGATTTCACCATCGTACTGTCGCATTATCACCATCGTACTATCGTGTTATCATCATCGTACTATCGCGTTTTCAACATCGTACTACCGTATTTTCATCATCGTACTGTCGCGTTATCACCATCGTACTATCGCGTTTTCACCATCGTACTATCGCCTTCCGGTGCGCATGCGCATACACATTCAAAGGCCATTGCCCTAACGGTATTTCGTATAACTCAACTAGACTGCAACTTTTTTGGCCATGCAGAAAACTTGAAGGGAAAATGAGAAAATTCTGGCTGCCAGCATTTTCTTATTTCCCTCAAGGTTTGCAAAAACCTTCTTCCTTAAGATCCTTAAAACTGTGTGTTGGTGTGGTGGAAAGGGTTCACTTGTTTGTTTGTAGAAATATTAGAAAATTAGCGCATTAGTCTTTATCCTACCGATTGCAATCATGGATTTATTTTGTGGAGAGTGTAGGGCAAGATCACCCTGCATGTACGTGCATTTTGAACTTGCTCTGCACTCTCCGCCTCTCTATCATTAACTTCTGTCAACGAAACCCCATCCATTGGCATTTAAGCAGTTGAAATCTGTGTAATCGCCAACAATTGAAATTCGGCAGGTTAAGGGTTAATACATCTGAATTTTTGACGAAGACTTTTTTCAATCAATTTCGGTGGGGAAAAATTGTTATTTCACGTGTTCCATTTGCCAAATTTTGAAGTGTCTTTTTTAAAATTATTACAGTCACAGAATGTGCTTTTTGGTATTTAATGCCGTTTTCAACACTATTTCATCTGTATTGCGACGGCCAGCGCACCTATCAATGATTTTTCGGAGTTTCTTCAGTACATTGCAGAATATCATTTCTAAGCTGATAACCAGCATTTTCTCCATTTCCCACAATTTTTTCTACCTTATATAAGACAGAAGTAAGATTTTGAGCTACATTTAATTTATAGTAGGCAAATACTTTCTATCTGATCAAGTCAAAAATTTGTCGTTTGGTAAAGAGTTAAAATGGAACTCAACAAAACGTGTAGTGTGATTTAATTTTATCCTGTCACCTTCTATAAATTCCGTCGTACAACAGGGGGTCATATAAACTTGGTGATATACGGTCACTTGACCACGTGACTAGGTTTATTATGTCAGACAGGATAAATAGAATAGATGGTTGGTGTCTTGGATGGGTTAAGTTTATCGGGCTCGGCTTATTATGTCAGACAGGATAAATAGAATAGATGGTTGGTGTCTTGGATGGGTTAAGTTTATCGGGCTCGGCTCCGGAATTTATCCGGTTCGCCTTCGGCTCACCAGATAAATTCCTCCGCCTTGCCCGATAAACTTAACCCATCCAAGACACCAACCATCTATTCTCTATCTACACCGTCCGGTGTGTTGTGATATATTTTGGCTCAGACTGTCTCATCTGACGCAATGTCTCACAGAATATCCAACAATGAAGATTTAAGATTACTTAGCATGTCCTTTGCATTCTGACCTTGATGTACAATGTCGATTTCACCTCTTTAAGTACTACAAAATCCCGAGTTTAAATGACCCTTAGAAATAAGGATTTGGAAAACATTGTGGAAAAAGGAAAAAATGCTGGTGACCAGCATTTTTTCCTTTTCCCATAATATTTTTTATCCGTTCTAAGACAAATTTGCCCATTTTAACCACATTTAATTTGTCGTCTGCAAATGCTTTCAGTTTAGACAAGTATAAAGTTTTGTCGATTGGTAACGTGAGAGTAAATGTCCAGTCTAGCGCTCTGTGAGTTAATAATTTCTTCGTTAAAGAGCCTAACTGCCCTAAACACTGAGTTATGAAAAACTCAATTGACATTTCCAGTGAATGGCAGCGGAAGTAATAAATGGAGAGAATGGAAATCATTCAGATAGAACAATTTCCAATTTTCCAAGCAACAACAAGAAAATCTCAAAAACAGACAATTTGACTTTATGAGTTCCCAATCTGTTTAGGTCTTGTCTGAAAAAAACAACATAATTGATTTTTAACCTTTAGATTGCCAATAAAGAAAATGGACATTTTAATTTTAGAAATAAAGGAAAAAGACACAAATGAGAGCAACCTCAAGATTGGCTTTGTACATAATGTCTTAGCAACGCAATCAGTATTAATTATGCATATTTTATGCAGTCTGATTCTTAGAGGTTATTACATGGCTCATGAGTACGGAATACCGTTGGGGCAACTGCCTTTGCATGTGTATGCACATGCGCAACGGAAGGCGATAGTACGATGATGATAACACGTTAGTACTATGGTGAAAACGCGAAAGTACGATGGTGAAAACACGATAGAACGATGATGATAACGCGACAATACGATGGTGATGAGGCGATACTACGATGGTGAAAACGTGACAATACGACAATACGATGGTGAAAACACGATATTATATCGCACTATCATCATCGTACTATCGTACTGTCGCGTTTTCACCATCGTAGTGTCGCGTTATCGTCATCTTACTGTCGCGTTTTCATCATCGTAGTTTCGTGATTTCGCGTCATCATCATCCTACTATCGAGTATTGCGTTTCAAATTAACACACTCAAAGGCAATGGCCCTAACGGTATTCCGTACATCTTGGGGATTTACTTTGAAAGCGTGACTTTTTCCTTAGGTTTTATAGTACGAATAATAAAACCTTGCGTTGGCAAAACCCGCATATCAAGAATCAGATTTCACCTTTCATTCTTTCTCAATCGTTGTGTTTGTTTTGGCACTTCAAAAAGTGTTGTTGTTAGTGGTGGTGGTGGTGTTTGAGAACCAGAACACATAAGAATAGTTCTAGAAATTACTTAAATATTCGCACGCGTCTATAAGCATAGAATGAACAATATCTGCACATCATCTTATGCTTCAAAGATAAGCCTGGTTTTGAAAGCTTACGTTCTGTAGGACAATGTATTTAAGTAAGAGTTTGTAAACAACTATAAACCATAACTACTAACGAGAGATGCACATAAGTCCCGAGTAGCCTGCAGCACATCTGGTACAAGTTCCGTCTGTCTTGTTACAAGGTTCCTGGTTGAGGCATTTTCCACAATCCTTTGAGCAGTCCGATCCATACTTTCCAGCTATACACGCTGTGGAAAATAAACAGAAATACCAAACAATGAACAATCCATTATCACAAAGGAGCTTGTGTGCTACGTGGCTTCTTCAGGATCTTTTGTAGACAGTGTAATCTGTTGAACCCAAAGTTTTATAGACCTAATACAATGTGCAATCTTATTTTGAATTCGCACTCACTGATATTTTTGTAAAGTGTTTTTGCCAAAGCTGCCTTAGCATTGCAATTATAGCTCCTAAACTACTCTTTTTAAGCCAGATATAACCCTTTTTATCGATATTTCATCAAACTATAATCATTCTTGTGGCTTCATGACAACTATTACCCCCGGCAAATGCGAGATCACGTAGATTACGACGGACAGACAATACAAATTTGGAAATGGCGGCTATCCACTCGTTCAATTGAGGATATTGCATGATGCTTTTCACGTGACTGTGTGCGACCTTGGCCTCGTAAAATGGAGTCGAGATACTCTACGCAAGCATACTGTTGCAACAATCCATGTCACAAAACCCAACAGCAAATTACTGGAGGATGTCAGAATTTCATATCGAGAGTGCGGTGCAATGATTTTAAACACAGTAGAAATGTAAATTTCGTATACATATGAGTAGTACAGGGAGTCAGATTTCGGCATTTTGCCCGAATCTGACTCCCCTGGAGCCCAATTTGCCCGAAATAGACTACCCTGGGGTAGTCTATTTCGGGCAAATTGGGTCGAAAAATCGTCATTTACCCTTAACTTTCCCTTAACCCTTCTAAAACCCTTTTGTTTTGTTCTAAAACCCTTATACTTTCTTCTAATGGACAAATTTCTTCTAGATCCTTAACCCTTAACGGGTGGTTGTAACCCTTAACGTTTTGATACAACCCTTAACTTTTACACAGGCAATCACCTTGTTCGACTTAGTCTTTTTTTTCACCGTCTATCTTTCTCTGTCATCGTTGGACTTAGTCTTTTCCCACGATATAGGTTGTCCTTAGGCTCCTTTGCCCGAAATAGACTGCCCCAGGGTAGTCTATTTCGGGCAAATTGGTCTCCCTACCTGGGGTAGGGAGCCTAGGGACAACGTATAGGGCAAAATGGTCCGCTGTTGGACTTAGTCTTTTTTCTTCGCCCTCGATCGTCGACTTAGTCTTTTTTTTCACCGTCTATCTTTCTCTGTCATCGTTGGACTTAGTCTTTTCCCACGATATAGGTTGTCCTTAGGCTCCTTTGCCCGAAATAGACTGCCCCAGGGTAGTCTATTTCGGGCAAATTGGTCTCCCTACCTGGGGTAGGGAGCCTAGGGACAACGTATAGGGCAAAATGGTCCGCTGTTGGACTTAGTCTTTTTCTCCACGATATGCCGCTATATGTCGAAAGAGGAGTGAAGAGGAGGTGAGGAGGAGTGAGGAGGAGTCACCTTTCTTGCTATATTGACAAGTTTGTCCCCCATTCCACCCGCTTTTCTTCTCGATTGAGATCTGTTCTTTCTCTATCACTGTTGGACTTAGTCTTTTTTCTCCGTCTTTGGTCTTTCTCTGCTTTCGTTGGAGTTAGTCTTTTTTCCGCGATATGGCGCTATATGTCGAAAGAGGAGGTAAGGAGGAGTGAGGAGGAGTGAAGAGGAGGTAAAGAGGAGTGAAGAGGAGGTAAAGAGGAGTGAAGAGGAGGTAAAGAGGAGTGAAGAGGAGGCTAACGGAGTAAAGAGGATTCAGGTTTTAGGTGATGATTAGCTTCGAGGAGTCGGATTACAGATCGCAAGAATGGGTGTGTAAAAAGAAAAACAGATGTGTGTTATAGATATTATTTTATTACGATCTAAATTGAAACAGCAAAAGACTCGAATAGAATGTCATTGGTTTAACTCTTTAAAATAGGAGTTAAATTCTGGTATGGCCACTTTATCACTGTTTCCTGGTTATTGTCAATTGTTTCCACAGTCGGCGGACCAAAATCATCGAGGATGGAATCCAAGAAATATTTGCGTTTGCTTATGGTATATTTCCAAGCTTCGTCTCTAGTGAAATTTTCCGTATTCATCAGATCGCTAACTTTTTTGCTCATACTCTTGTATACAGGATCCTTCCTCATTGCATTAAACCACACCAGCCTGCTCTGTAAGACGTTAACTAGTGCTTTCCGATAAGATGAGCGTAAATCTTCGTATGCTTTGTGTCTTGCAGCCTTTATTCCTAAGCTGTTGTGTCGGGCAAGTTTAGAAACCGCTTCTTCAAAAACCTCACGACATTGCTCAGTTGCCTCTTGTATGAGAATATCCCATGGGTTGTATTTTGTCACTTGCTCGTCACTCTCTGACTCGTCACTCTCTGATTCGTCAGTGCTTTCGTAAGACTGTTGCTCGTCACTCTCTGATTCGTTACACTCTGATTTCTCAGTGCTTTCGTAAGTCTGTTGCTCCATATCCTCGGAATGTTCCATATCAGAATCTTGGTCCTGGTGGTGAACGTTTCTTTTGTGACGCAGCATATTACCCTCCGTTTAAACTGTTTAGCGCATATATTGCATGTGTTCATGTCGACGGTCTGTGTGACACTGATGAGGAGGCGGAGGAGTCACCTCTAAAATTCCTTTTGAGACGAAATGATTTTGGGAAAACGATTGTGAGTAAAACAGGGCTTTACTATCCACATAAGCTTCGTTTTTAACTATTTGTGAGATTTAAGTCAATTTCCCATCTCTGAGCTTTTCTTTGGGATCTTGTTAATTTTTTGCCCAAGTCTTTTGGGAAGAAATCAAAACAGACGACTTTTTTAAAAATTATTTTCTTTATTCAAAAGTTTTTAACTTTATTCAGCTTACAATTTCATGAAAAACAGGAACGTTTAAACCCTATAACATATTTACAAAGACAATGTTAGAAAGTTTTTAACAATCGTTAAAAAACACTATAACATTTTTAACAATTGTTAAAACCTTCTAACATTTTTACAAATACATAAGTCATTCAATGTTTTTAACAAGACAGTTTTAACGATTGTTAAAAAACACTATAACATTTTTAACAATCGTTAAAACATTCTAACATATTTACAATACAGTTCTGATCTACAACAATTCATTCAAAGTTTTTACAAACAATTTTTACAAATCTTACAATGCAAATTCGCAGATGTCTCGATTTTTCCACTTGTCTTCATGTTCCACAATAACTTTATGCAATTGTTCATAACCTAAAGACAATGGATATACGTTATCCATTTCACTGTAATGACGTGTTCCACTAGATGGAAAAACATATTTTGAAACATATTTTGAAATATCTTTTGTCGAAAGAGATGAATATACGGTTTCTTTTGTGACATCTCTATCAAATAGAATATAACCTTCCAAGGTTTCCACTGTTTCCTCACCGTCTTGAATGGAACCTTTTTTGTAACGTAAGTAAAAGTCAAACAGAACTGATTTCATTTTCAGGACGTTCAGAAAACTTTCTTCTGTTCTTCCTACGATGATGAATACCCATCGAGTTGTGGCTTGCATTTGTTTAGTGAAATTTTGCATCTGATTAGCAATAATGAGATCTTTCCACCAACAACCTGCTAAATAAGCTTCGAGGGTGGGATCTGAACCTGCTTCGTCCACCAACATCATAATAAAACTGTGTATGGCATACAGTTTGCAGGATGTTTCTCCTTTTGCGCCTCCCTTATGCAATTTGTTTATCCAAAGTTTCACACAGGCGAATTTAATGTCAAACTGTAGTTGTTCATCGAGCGTGTGCTGATGGATGAAAGCTCTATC
This sequence comes from Tridacna gigas, assembly GCA_945859785.2. Lineage (NCBI taxonomy): Eukaryota > Metazoa > Mollusca > Bivalvia > Cardiida > Cardiidae > Tridacna > Tridacna gigas. The sequence goes on from OX244028.2 coordinate 105,917,212, forward strand.
ATCTTTTTCACGTAGTTCTATCGGTAAAGGTAGCATTTCACTTGACATGTTTTCTCACTTTTGATTTTTTCACTTTTGATTTTTCACTGTTTTTAAAAACTGTTTTTAAAACTGATTTTTAAAAAGCGTCTTACTTTGATCGTTCACTTCAGTGTAACACGATGTTGTTTTCTTTCAGTTTATTTATACCCTCAAACTTTTATAGCCATAGGGGACAGTATCAGTATCGTTTACAATGACTCTTTTGGTATAGACAGAGCGAAATGTTTTTGACTGTGGTTCGCTGGTCACTGTTCTGTCTTTATGCCTTCTGATTCTACAGTCATACTGAACTTTAATTTCTACTGTGCGATCCAAAGCACATTTTGAATAGGTGTCGAAATTCACCAGCTGATTTGTATTGTGTTCTTTCTCTATCATCGTTGGACTTAGCCTTTTTCCGTCTTTTATTCACTTCTGTAGGGCTTGGTCTTCCTCTACTATCGTTGGATTTAGCCATTTCTCAGTTTTCGGTCTGTTCTGAAAAGGACTCTTTCTCCTCTATTGAGAGTCTTTCTCTGGTATCGTTGGACTTAGGCTTTTTTTCCATATTCGATTGGGTGTTGTAGATCATTCGTAGATAGAATATCATATTCTATATGAATGTAATGGTCTATCTACATGCTTCCGCCCACGTTCGCGCTCTTTTAAGGGAATTAACGTTAACCAATCGTAGGACTCGTTACATTTTTCTGCATTCATATAGATATATTCACATAGAGTATAATATACGTAATATTCTACCTACATGCTTTCGCCCATGGTCGCGCTCTTAATTCTGTTAATTCTGTATCAAAGTAGGTCAATCCTCCTGCCAGGTTATAAAAGCCGGCGGATTTCTCTATAGATCATTCCCACGATGAAGTTGTCCGAGCGCTGTTCTCCATGGTGAGTCTTTTTTCTCCCATGTTGAATTTCTAATCTTTGGAAGTACTTAGTGATACTTGTCCAAATACTGCTAATGCCAAACTGTTGTGGGTTATCTGATGGAAGTTCGGGAAGGAAGTGAAGGAATCTGTTTTCAGACCTTTCAGTTCTTACTTTCTTCAAATTGTCCTTTTCAGACCTAGTCATTCAGACCTAGCCAAGACCTAGAAAGTTCTTACTTTCTTCAAATTGTCCTTTTCAGGACTAACCAATACCAAGAAAGCTCTATGAAAAGTCTGCTTCAAATTGTCAAAAGAAACAAAGTCAAGTCCTATATGTTTTTCATATCTTTATTTAAAACTTTGAACTGTCAGAAACAATGAATGAATCATGTATTGTAAGTTGAATAAAGTTAAAACATTCTGTACAATAATTATTACAATGATACATTTAAAAACTTTATGTACAATAATCATTACAATGAACAGTTAGAAATTTTATTTAAAACAATGAACTGTTAGAAATTTTGAAGTACAGAAATATATACAATGAAATTCTTAAACATTTAAACTTTATATACAATAATCATTATTTGGGTCAGTCTATGACTTACATCCAGGATAAGACTAAGATCGGATAAGTCTAGATGATCCAATTCCTGGGAAATGGTGGGAAAAACCCAGTAAACATGATTCCGTTACATACCGTTACATTTTCGGAAAATGACGTCATGTTTGATTTCCGGGGAAAGTCACGTAGTGCACAAAGGGAGGTAAATCTTGTCTGACTAATGCAATCATAATACGGTATATAACTCATATAACCCATATCGTGGAGAAAAGACTAAGTCCGACAGGGTGCTTTGGTTGAACCAGCGTGAGGAGGGGAATATAACCCCTATCGTGGGGAAAAAACTAAGTCCAACGATGACAGAGAAAGAACAGATCTCAATCGAGAAGAAAAGCGGGTGGAATGGGGGACAAACTTGTCAATATAGCAAGAAAGGTGACTCCTCCTCACTCCTCCTCACCTCCTCTTCACTCCTCTTTCGACATATAGCGGCATATCGTGGAGAAAAAGACTAAGTCCAACAGCGGACCATTTTGCCCTATACGTTGTCCCTAGGCTCCCTACCCCAGGTAGGGAGACCAATTTGCCCGAAATAGACTACCCTGGGGCAGTCTATTTCGGGCAAAGGAGCCTAAGGACAACCTATATCGTGGGAAAAGACTAAGTCCAACGATGACAGAGAAAGATAGACGGTGAAAAAAAAGACTAAGTCGAACAAGGTGATTGCCTGTGTAAAAGTTAAGGGTTGTATCAAAACGTTAAGGGTTACAACCACCCGTTAAGGGTTAAGGATTTAGAAGAAATTTGTCCATTAGAAGAAAGTATAAGGGTTTTAGAACAAAACAAAAGGGTTTTAGAAGGGTTAAGGGAAAGTTAAGGGTAAATGACGATTTTTCGACCCAATTTGCCCGAAATAGACTACCCCAGGGTAGTCTATTTCGGGCAAATTGGGCTCCAGGGGAGTCAGATTCGGGCAAAATGCCGAAATCTGACTCCCTATACTACTCATATGTGCATTAATATTTAGCGTTCTTTTATTGCTGAAAGACGGGGAAAGGACATGATCCTACCAATAGACAAGTGCACCATTTCCGGTGTTGAAACAACAAGTAGCTTTCTATTTCTAGGAGAGGGTATGCAAATGACTCTAGCAATAAACTATCACGATTCCTCCATTATTTACAATTTTGACCCGGCGTAATTTTCTCCCGACCAGGATACATTTCCAATAACAAATCTGAAATTTCTTTTTTCTCTGGGGCCATAGATGTTGCTAATTTAACGATTTAAGCACAAATATTCTAATATCTAAACTGGGTTATAATCGACTGAAATCGGTTAGCATAGCCACTTTAAGTAGTGTTTATTATTATTATTATTATTAGTTTATCTTTTCGATTTGTTTTCGATGCAAATGTTTAACCTTTTACCACACAATTCCGACTTTAACGACGCTGAGAAAGAAGCTTTTTGAAAACATTGTTGGAAAAGGAGAAAATGCTGGTAACCAGCATTTTCTCCTTTTCCAACAATGTTTTCTACCCTTCCCAAAACAAATTGCGATTTTCCAGTCACAATAATCACGTCGTCTGCAAATGCTTTCAATTTGGACAAGTCTAAAATTGTGCTGTGTGGTAAAGAGTTAACATTCAGTTAACAATGAAAGGCAATATGAACTTTCAATGATTAAATAGACTGGATGTTTTCAGTCAAATGAGCCTACCAGAATCGTGTCTTTTATTCTTAGCGAGTGTGTCGGCCATTTTTGCAATATTTTAAAATCAACTGCGTTCTGCTTTGGAATCATCAGAGCATTATGGCCGCTGGTGTAAATGTAATGTCAAAGCATAAAATGTATTCTTTTTTTATCTGTGTTGTCCAATTTATTAAGGAACAACGTTTAAGAAAAATGAAACACCTAATTTACCTCCTGCCACGAAATATAATTCACATCTACGACTACAACTACGTATAAAATTTACCATAACTCAAAGAAAACTTGGACCACTTACTAGTATTTGATAATTAGCATACTCAAGCAAATTTGTTCCAAATTTCCTGCCAACCCCCTTGCCTCCTTTGACAATATTTTGGCCCATTTATGGTGAATCGTGAATGCCCAACCAACTACTGAAACTTATTTCATGGTTTTCGGTAGTTTATGGAGAAATAACGGTGGATTATGTTTTGTTATTTCATGGTTACGACCAGTGGAAAATACCGATTTCATATTTTCTAACTCTTCAATAAAAGGCGGAAACTATAGTTCCCGCACACTAGTTACCTAGGTAAACAGCGCGTGCCTTTCAACCAGAGGGGAAACATGGCGTAATTTACGCGCATTTACCCTATATTTCTCGCGCCTTACGTACATGTAATATGAAAAAGGCAAAGCCTCAATACGAGCGACATGAATAGTTTGTGGAATAGATATCTAGATCTAATAATTCGAATGACGAGCTATATCTTGAAATCATAGGGTTTTGAGTTCGAATCCCGGCTTTGCCTAGACTAATTTTGAGGGTTATCAAAAGTCATAGCCATAGAATGCATACTTCTCTTGTAGATGTACAAATGTATGTGAAATACGGTGAACGATCCCGGATTGTCTTGAAAAAATTAGGACAGTTCCCCGACAATTTTGTTCACCTGGGTTCAGAATCAAACAACTTATAATCTATTGGTTAACATACATTAAAAGAACATTTACTGGACACATTTCCTCATTGCATGTAGATCGAGATCTGTAAAGGAAAAAAAGAAGGACAGAATGGAAGAGATTCATTTTCATGTAGCATTTAAAAAGGAGAAGGAAAAAAGCAACATTCGCCTTTTATAGATCTAGATCTATATCATCCCACGGAACACTTCTTACTTTCTGCAATATCCCCAGCGGCTTTCATCGCCAGAAAATCACGTATGATCGCCATATTTTGAAGGGTTAAGTTGGTGATTAAGGTCGACTGGAATGTGTCCAACCTGGGCGCTACAGCGGTATCTGATCATTATCGGAACTGATTCACATTTTGATCTCTCCATTTTTGGAGATGTATGATGTTCTGTCACAGTGCGTCCTGATCATTTTTTTCGACGATGATTTTGCGGGAAATCAACCAGTAGGTTGGGAAAAATATTTTGCAGAGTACTGCTTAAAAAAAAAAAAAAAAAAAATACAGGAATGCATATTAGGTGCACTTACAGCCGCGATATAGATCTAGATCTACATTGTAACTGAAATAATGTTGAAAACGACGCCAGACATCATACAAACAAACAAAGAAATACAAAGTGCTAACTGTACATTTCGATTAAAAAGAAAATAGATAGACCATCCCTCAGATATGTTTCTCCATAGATTGTAAGCAGGCAGCTCGTTTTATTTGAATGCATCGATAAATACCAATACAGATCTAAGTGTTAAGATACCTTATCTACAAACTTTTATAATGTTGTCAAAGATGGTAGACAAAATTAAAGAAAATTCCCAAACACTTTTGTTTAAATTCAAATCACATGCTGCAGATAAAATTTAATTCGGTATCCGGATGATTAAGGATATGGGTGGAAACGGATGATTTGTACCTGTGATTAACTAGGACCCTATATATGTACAATCGATTGCTGTGCTAATAAAAGAAAATTGAGGACAGGAAAAATAATTTGTAAAGTACAAATGATCTCATTAATGCGATCTACGCGCTCTGATTTCTTTGTATGGTGTTTACCCCCGTTTTTTAAACATTATTTCACTTAAAGATCTTCCATGTCGGCCAGTGCACTTAACCATGCTTTACTTGAGTTTTTTAATCAGACTGCGAAGATCGCCAAAATCAGAGTATTTATAGATTTTTCCCCTATTTGTTTCCCCACACATCCATCTTGAAAACAGTAATCAGTGGTGAGAGAGGAAAGTATCCTGTCGCAACATTTGAAAATCAATAATCCTAGGTAAGAATTTTGCTGAGCTATCGGGTAGATATCCTGTTTATGGATAAGAAAAACCCTTTTAGATCTAGATCAAGATCTATCAGCAAGCTTTCAGAACATGTGAATAAATATATTTATTATGAAAGTAAGTAAATAAATGAATGTAAATGAAATAAAACAAAACTTAAATCCCGCTTTCTCCATAAATGACATTTTAAAACGAAAAAATAGCTTTGTCATGATTTCTTCGACACGATATTTTTTCCGCGAAAAAAAAAAAAAAAAAACGGCTCGTGCATGACGTAAAAATAGGATAAGTCATGACTTCATTATTTTCTGACATTGAAAATTGGGGACATTTATACAAAACTGGACGTTTAATACGCTAAAAGTGTGTAGGGAGTTAGATAACCTATACTCATGAAACTGCCGATGATATTAAATTAATCATCCGGTAGGTAAATAGATAATGTCATTTTTGACCGATCGAGTAAATTTGTGAAAGTTTGTGATACGTATGACGCTGTGCGACTAACGGGAAAACACACGATTTTCAAGCCATCCCCATCTAGATTTAGACTAAAATCCAGAACGAAATCGGATTTTTTAAAAAATCTAGAACGGTGTTACTGCAAAACGAGCTTCGCTCTTTAATATTGTAACGCGTTGTTATGTGAGGGGGTACGCCACGTGGAATTACCAAAAACAATTAAGGCATTTTGATGAAAGTCCCAACAACAACAACAACAACAAAAACAAAAATGGGTCAGAAGCATGAAATAAATAGAACGTTTGTATTTTTCGGTGAAAGATCGAAATGTAGGCTAATTCATCTCGTGAACATCATCGGTAATAGTTTCACTTGTGGTTGTGCCACTCGTGAAAATAATAAGATTATAGGCGCTACCTATGAAGGGGAAAAACATAAAATTCACCAATCAGTATTAGGTCAATCATTCGTTTTAGATGATTTTTTTTTTTTTTTTTTTTATACCGAAGAATAAAAAACTTGGCACAATTTAGGGCTGCAGGAGAAATCGTTCCGTGGAGAAAATTATCACAAAACTGAATGGGGACGATTTCTCTAGAGAAAGCTCTACAGAAATACAAAGCAACGAGACGGGACAAGAACAGCATGAAAATATTTTCATATACAAACACAGAATTCAAACCACATTTTAACTGTATATTCTGGTGCAAATAATAACAAGATTCTCAACATTTTCTGCGTTGAATGATTTACCGACATAGATCATACAGACAAGTAGATAAGAAAGAAAGCATAATGTCTGCATACGATCCGGAGAAAAAGATCAGCAAAAACTTGACTTCGAGCTCTTAACTCTCATCTTCTGTAGCAGCATACAAGATTTTCAAGTTCCCCTTAAAACACACCCAAACACAGATAATAACAAATTGTACAGCCGTAAACTACCTCGGGAAATGTGTCAACAACATCCTGTTTAGGTGACACTTGTTAAGTTGATAAATGCGCACATTTTATTATATTCCATTTACATTCATTTAATTACTTATTTTCATGATAAATATATTCATTCACATGTTCTGAAAGCTTGCTGATAGATCTTGATCTAGATCTAAAAGGGTTTTTCTTTATCCATAAACAGGATATCTACACGATAGCTCAGCAAAATTTTTACCTAGGATTATTGATTTTCAAATGTTGCGACAGGATACATTCCTCTCTGTGGGGAAACAAATAGAGGGAAAATCTATACTCTGATTTTGGCGATCTATGCAGTTTGATTAAAAAACTCAAGTAAAGCATGGGTAAGTGCACTGGCCGACAAGGAAGATCTGTCGAAATAGAACGTAAGACAGGCTAAAAGTGACATCCACACAATCAGTCAATACTGTGTACATCTGCCTAGGGCTTGGATAACAGTCTCATACCTCTCACCAGAGGTTGAAACAGCTCGATCGACAGCCGCTGCCATGAGGTCAAGGGATACCTCAGTTGAGTTCATTGTAGAGGCAAAAAAACCTGGTTTGTAGGTGTATGCAGCAGCCGCATTCTAATTTCTATATCATTTCATATTATCCACGACAGAAAATCAAACCCCATACAAACAAAGTGCGTGCAACACTTTTTTTTACTGTGTATATGATTTATGTTGTTTCAGCCTTGCATATTTCGTGTAGATACGCACATTGGCCCAAATATGTATTGTGTGCAGTTGATTATTGCACTTTCATGTCAAAGCCGTTCAATTATTACATTTTAAGCAAATTTAGCATTTGACACACAATACATATATACTCTCAATTTTCTTAAATTGGACTGCAATATCTAAGAAAATAATTCCTACTTACCATGAAGTCAAGGGATACCTCAGCCCAGTTTATTTTATAGGCAAAGGACTCTTTTATTGATGTATGCAGCAGCCGCATTATAATTTCTACCCCACTTCATATTATCCGCGTCAGAAATGCAAACCCAGTAAAAAAGACAGGGGGTGCAACACTTTTTTTTACTGTGTATATATAAAACTGGGTGACACTTGTAAATGGTTGCTCATTCTACACAGTTTAGAAATTCTCAATGCAGTAAGTAAATCAGTAGCTCCGGCTTCTTTTTCAGTTGGTAGGTTTTCACATTCAAAGCACTTGCATGCATTGCAATAAAGTTCTGTTTTATTATATGAATCTAACTTGCTATTTGGTTTGACAGTTCGTCATTCTCGGAAAAGTTGACGTGATTGTTTTATTTAGTATGAATTGTGCTGACAGTGAAACATTGGTAATTCGCGACTATCACCATGATGTATATGGAATACTGTTGAAGGTAGGATAAAACGCCACGCAAACTAACAGAATGTTAATCAACTCTTAAAACAACAAAACTTTGGACTGGACTAAATTACAAGCATTTGCATCTGACAACGTAAATGTTCCTTATTGGTTTCTGTCTTTGATAGAGTAGAAATCATACTGGAAAAAGAAAAAATGCTGGCAACAAGTATTTGCTCCTTTTCCCACATTGTTTTCAAAAACCTTCTCTTACAGGTCTATAAAACTTGGAATTGTTTGGTAAAGAGTTAAGACCGTTAAATGTCTGACTCTTCCTTCAAAACTTTTAGAAATGGAGCCTGGTCTGGTTTCAAGACCTTTTATAGATAGTTTATGAAGTGTCAATAGAACTTTCCTGCCATTATTATCATATCATAGATCTAGCCAAAAACTTCAATTTCAAAGATCATTTTTCACACACACAAGAAAAGGAAAAAAACCCTCACCATACTGGTATTGTAGTGATACAATCACACTGAATGTACTATGCAGTCTGATCTTGATCTAGGCTGAGGCACTCCGAAGCCCAAAGATCAAAACCTTGAGGTTCGGCAAATTTACATTTCACAAAAAAAATTTACAATAGATCTATCTAGTTATCAACTTACCGTGTTATTTATTCATTTTTCTGCTTGCCATCAGAGGCCACCTTTTCTATTTTTATAACAATAAATTTTTATAAACAATGAAGTGAAAATTTAAATATAACTAGCAGTAGAGCCGCTTTTCAAAAGAAAATAAAAACTCTGTCATTACAAACATCATAATTTAAAGGTTCTTGTTCTTTGAGGCTTGTATGAGGTCGTTTTATACCGGATGACGTCACTGTTCACCAGGAGTATGATATTTCCCCCGCAAGCTAAGTTTTGAACACTTAATCTATTCTAACGGAAACACCGTTAGACTGGCAACCTGCATGACTTAAAACAGGTACCACAGCCGGAAGTATATTAAAATCCAAGATGGCTCCATGAATTGGGAACTGAGATTTGACTTTCACGGGTATATATATTCACTTATATTTTTCGCGTTACCTAAAAGCGGAAAAAACCGCAAATTGGCTTTTCCTGTAATATAATTATAGGTGCTACCTATGAGCGGGAAAAGCATAAAACCATTAACCAATTAGATACAGTTTAGCTGTTGATTATCCAAAAAGTCAACCATTCGTTGTGAATGAAAAAGCTTTTTACCCTGAAATAAAAACTTTTCCTTACTTTGTATTCAAAGGTAAACTAGTGTAGATCTATCTGCTTCTTCAAAACGCTCAGGAAAAAGGATTATTAACCACTTGCTAGATCTACGTTTTCTGTTAACCTCGATAAAAGAACAAAATGTTCTCTAAGGTGCGGCCAAATAGTGAAGAGATGTGTTTGTATGCTACTAGTTACTGTACATGTATATTCTGTAATATTGCAGACCACAGAGCCTTTTTCGATTCTGCCAGATGTATTATATCAGAGAAAAAGACAGCTTTGGGCCATCAGACCACTGTCCTATTTGGCATAGCCTACCCTTAGTACTCTATACCGATGATATGATTATTTATAACTGTTGGCGATCTACAGTAAGACAGGGGTACAAAACAAGTGAATGAATCTCTTAAAGGGTTACAGATACATATATTTTCATGGCAGAAACAGTGGATGAATATACTGTCACATTTTCTTCTCTATCACCCATTTTATTTTATTAGTAAATGAGAAAAAGATCTAATGTCAAAGTCATTTGTTGTAAGGACTTGTCGCAAGAGTACATTGTACAGAAAATATTCAAGGCTGAGGCAACAGACATCATTTGTAAAACTGGATGAAATTGACTTTTTAAATAATTGCTGAATCCACATAGTTTAGAACTTTTTTATATTCAGAATACATGCATTACAATAAAGTTCTGTCATATGCATTGGAAGTAACCTGCTATTGGGTTTAACAATTTGTTATTTTCAAAAGTTTTTATCGTTGTTTCAGAATGAATTATCAGACATTTGAACTAGATATCTACATCTTTTCAATTTTCTTGTAATTTTTATGTAGACAGAACGAATGAAACTCCTTTGAAATTTAGATCACTGTGTTGTTAAAAGCTTGCCCATAGCAATCGAAGCTATTTTACAACCTTTTTTTCTGGTGAAAAAAAAAACGGCAAATGATTAACCTAGAAACAGACCGATCGCTGTGATTAGATCTGTCAATACGTTTTCCCAATACAGATTCGTTTTTCACTGTTCAACTGCCCTATTCTCAAGTAGATTTGCACCTCTCTTATATGTAAACTTCCCTGCGATCTAATGTTCGGATAGAGCTACCTGTTGAGTGTCAACACTCAATCGTCAAACACTTTTATTTCTTGGGCAAAATTTTGAAAGAGAGAAAGTACCATTCCTATAAGCTACACGATATAGCTGACATTTCGAACTGCCGTATATAATGATATGTTACATATTAAGTTCTTGCCCATCTAAAAAGATATTGAGATATATGCATGTACCATCTAGGATGTATTGACCTTGATTATCAAATACATAAAATTTGAGCCATGCTTTGGCAAAAGGGACTTAATGCATCTCCGTGATCCATTGCACCAAGCAAGTCGTCACATAATTAGATCTATGGATGCTAAAATTTTATTTAGTCTAACAACCAGCTCAATCATGTGGTAGGCTTGTCCCTTGGCATGCAGGAATTTACCAAAAACAAAAAGTTTCAACCCCGGTCTGGCTGCGTGAACTGGCTCATTTATTAGTTAGCCACGCTCCGGCAGAATGAAGCTTATAAAATGCGTCTCCGTGATGCATTATACCAAGCATATTATCACATAATTGTGGGTACATAAATCCATTTTGGCTTACAATCTACTGAAGCTAGAAGTAGAATGGTCCTTGAACACACAGAAAGTTTACAAATAGCAAAAAGTGTGGATATGTGTCAGCCTGCGTGGACTACGCAGGCTGACATGGGTCGATACTGTTTACAGATGTATTAAGCCCTCTTTTCACAGAGTATGGCTCAAGTACATGTACAACTGTTTAGAAAATCACAGATAAGCAAATACTGGATATGCATATCTTGATTTACATGTATTTGTCCAAATGGTATTCCATTTTCAGATGAAGTCTAGAACCTGTGAAACATTGGTAATTTGCGACTAATGAATTAGCGCCATGATGTTTATGAAGTACTGTTGAAAGCAGGATAAAACACCATGCAAGCAAACAGAATGCTGATTAAGACTGTTACATGACAAAAAAGTTCTTTAAAACCTTAGAAAAGGAGCCCGATCTGGTTTCGAGACCCTTTATAGATAGTTTATAAAGCGTAGGCCTACCTTTGAAATCTTAATATTTAACATCGACAATCGAAGGAAATTTCCTGCCAATATTGAAATATTATAGATCTAGATCTACCTAAATATTGCATTTCAAACGATTATTTCTTTAAAGAAAAATATCATGTTTGTACTGTAGTCCTACGACAACAATGAATGTTCTATGCAGTCCGATCATGCTCTACACTGTGGCACTCCGAAGCCCATAGATTGACACAAAGAAATTCGGCAAATGTACACCCCAGAAAATAATTTTACTGTAGCTTTTTATGTACTCTATCTATCGTTTTATTTATTCATTTTTCTGCTTGCAATCAAAATCCACCATTTCTATTTTCATTACAATAAATTTTGATAATCAGTGAGGTGAAAGCAAGATCTATTTAGTTTTCGAGCCGTTTAAAAAACTCTATCAAACCAAATTTAAAAGAGTTATCATTCTTTGAATGTTGTATGACGTCAGGATGACGTCAAAGTTCGCTAGGGGTATGATTTTTCCCGCTAGGTAATTTTTATACAATCTATCTATTCTGACGGAAACAACGGATCGATTCTAACGGTAACACCGCTATGGTAACCCGTTTTCAATTCAAACGATTAAACTGAATGACTTGAAAAGGATACCATCGCCGGAATTATGGTAAAATCCAAGATGGCTCCATGAAATGGGAACTGAGATTTGACTATCACGGGTATATATTTACTTATATTTTTCGCGTTACCTAAAAGCGAGAAAACCCGTAAAACGGCTTTTCCAGTATTATCGACGATGTTCACTCGATGGAATAAATTTCGATCTTTCACCGAAAAAAAAAAATGTATCCTCTAGATCTATGTCCTTCTGTTAAAGGACAACCATTATTCAGGTTGCATTCTAGCCATAATATCATAAGCAAAGGTGAATGTAATTGAAGTTCTTTCGTCATGCCCACTTCAAAAAGCTTCAACTTTTCATCAGAATTGTTAAAAGACCTATAAAAAGAGATATTGAGACGGTCTGAAACATGTGGATACACATGTATCCTGGGACTCCAATTTCAAACACCAAGTATTCTTAAGGATGCATTGACAATCGTGTAAACATTTTGAAACTATCCAACGTTACATATATGCCATGCTCTGGCAAAAGGGGGCTTAATGCATATACGTGATGCATTACACAAAGAAAATCATCACATAATTATGGATCCATAAAATCCATTCTGTCTAGCAAATGACTGAATCATGAGGAAGAGTAGTCCATTCACATGCAGAAAATTGACCAATAGCAAAAAGTTTCGACCGTGTCAGCCTGCGCGGACTGGTGACATGGGTGGACAAGGTTTTTTGCAGATCCAATAAGCCCCTTTTCACATGGCATGGCTCATATATTTCTCCTTTCATTTCAAATATTATCCATGAATATGACTTTGCGCTTTGCGCTTTCGCTACTGGTCGTGCTGCTAGTAAAATAAAATTCTTAGACTATAAAGATCAGAGACCTAACCAAAAGGATGAGACTACAAAAACGTACCTAACCGAAACAATGTAATATAAAGAACGCGGACCTTACCAAAACGATGACATTATTGAAAAAAAAAAGGGGGGCACCAAACCAAATCGATGAAACTATAAAGAACACACACCTAACGAAAAAGATGAGACTATAAAGAATAGAGACCTAACCAAAAAGATGAGACAATAAAGAACCCGGACCTAATTAGAACGATGAGACTATAAAGAATAGAGACCTAACAAAAATGATTAGACTGCAAAGAACATGGGCCGTGCCAGAACAAAAGATGTTGATCAATGACCATTATACGATAACGCCACTTAGAGAAAAGCAATGAAAAGAGTGACTTTCACTGCCACAAACGGACTCTTACATGCATGGCAAAAGATTGGGGTTTAAATAACTTCTACTTTGTTCAGTGTAAGCGTTGGGAACGGCACTGAAGACAGGGAGTATAGGTGTGACCTTAAGTAGTTTGAAATACAGGATTGGCATGAATAAATGGACTAGTGCCATAACAGAACTGAAAAATTGTTGAAACTGGCATAATGCACCGTTCAAATAAACGATTCCTAACAGCTCGTCTTTTACGGTTTTCTGCCACTTCGTGGAAACTTGCCTTTTTCACAATAAGCTCCCCTAAATCCTGGTAGACATTGGCCCGATGGACATACACCAGTTTCCTTGTTACAAGATTGCCCCATGCAGCTACAGAGCGTATCGCAATCCTTGCCATACCATCCATCAACACAATCTATAAATACAGAAACAATATAGGAATGTAACCACGCCTAATAGTACAAAACTTGCACAGTTTCTGACGACAACACATTTAAATATCATAAATAAATCCCGTTTTTTTATGAATTTAATCGTCCGCGGGACAAAACACACACACACACACACACACACACACACAATAACTAAATTTATTGATTGATCCCCGACTTATAAGTCTGTCCATGACGGACGTACTCTTCATTTTAAGACAAACAAACGATCAAAGATAGTGACTATTAACTCTTATACGGTGACCCAGAACTAGTTAGAATCTTTCTTTAGCTGAAATTCTTAATCAACTCGATATGAGTCATGTTCTGTAAAAAGGGGTTTAGTGTATTGGCAAAAAGTATCGACCAACGGTCAGCCTGCAAAACTTTGTGATGATGGTCAATTTCATTCATGTCCAAGGACCATTCTATCGCAGGATTCATCCGGATGTTAGACAACATGGATGATTTTATGCGCCTATAATTCTGTTATGACTTGTTTGGTACAATGCTTCACGGAGGTACATTAAACCCTCTTTTGTTAGATCTTGGCTCATATAGTTTTTTCCCAGTCCTTAGATCGTTGGAGTGATGTTTGATGCCGCTTTCAATAATATCTCATTTACATAACGGCGACACCTCAGTAGGTTCCACCAGTACTAGACTATGGTTCTGTTTAACTCTTTACCGCACAAGGCTGACTTTAAACGCCCCTGAGAAAGAAGCCTTTGAAAACATTGTTGGAAAGGAGAAATCTAGAAACCAACAATTTCTCCATTTCCCACAGAGTTTCTACCATATGACAGACAAATTTTATGTTTTGAGTAACATTTAATTTGTCGTCTGCAAATGCTTTCAATTTGGGCCATGCTAAATTTTGTCGTCTGGTAAAGAGTTAAAGTGCCTTATAGAAAATCATAGCGATATACCACAAACAGAGTGTTTGTAACAGTAAGTCGGTGCGATACTTGCGACATTTTAAAAAATATTTTTAACTGGCGGCGAAGAGTTCTCTGAAGTCATATCTGCTGTTTTTTCTGCTGGATACACACATAAGCCACACTAAAACACGGTATGGCAAAACTAAGGAAATAGTATTTTGGACGAATAAGAAGTGAAAGTATTTATGTTTATTAAAGAAAAAGTCGATTTTAACATCAATCAAAATATAAAATCATTTATTACTTGCCCCCGTAAACTGACAGTTCACATACAGCAAAAGCTTCGTTGAAGCGACTTGTTCGAACCATTGTAAGGAAACGAGATTCTCTTGGCTCTGGTAATGTGAAATTGAGCCCTGCTATATGTCTTTCAGAAGTTACAGTTTTTACCGGTTGGACACTCTGAATGTCTTGTTTAGGGACCAAGAAAAACTCCAGCTGTCTGTCATCACCCACTGAAATAAAGTGTTAACTTTAATGCTAGTCAAAATCGACATTAAATTTTAAGCTACAACCGTTGTTTGGACATGAGCCATACTCTTTGAAAAGGGGTTTTAATGCATTTGAATAAAGTATCGATCCAGATCAGCATACGCAGACCTTGCAAACTGTTGAGTGTCAAAGCTTTTTGCTTTTTGTCAATTTGCTGCATGTCCAATGACCATTCTAATTCAGATTCAGGCGGTTGTAAGACAAAATGGGTTTCATGGATCCATAATTATGTGATTAATTGCTTGGTATAATGCATCACGGAGATATATTAAACCCCCTTTTGCCAGAGCATGATTCATATATCAGGAAACGTCCATATCAGAGTCGTTTAAGCTGTTTGTCTATTTGTGAGTTTGTCTATCTTTCTATCTTACTTTTTTCCATATTTATTGGAAAAAAGACATATCTAAGTAACCTGGTAGTTTTCATTTTAAAACCTTGCAATATTTAGTTAGATGGATGTCCAACAGTAGGTTACATAGACTGGAAAGCTTCGGTTTAAAACAGAAAAAAAAAAAGTTTAAACTGGGACCGGCAGAATGTATTATACTAACCTGAGCAAGGGACAGTCTACATTGACATTGTCTGGTTTGGAGTCCTACGCACAATACAGCGGAAATAGTAATAACTAACAAATGTTCAATTCAAGTGTACAAACGTTGGGTGATAATTTTCGAATGACGAGATTCTTGGTCAAGTGGTTGTTGACCTTGTTGGTCTGAAAAGAGACCTTGTTGAGTTGGAGGGGCTCGTCCAGGCTCAGGTGCTATCAGTATGGTGCACGCTAGAGACCATGTAAACACTGCCTTCCATTCCAATTACCAGTAGCATTTAAGCTTCCGATAATAATCTTTGTTACATACGCATTTCCAATACTTCGATCTTAAAAGTTTCAGCATTTCGAGTGACAGTGAAAATTAACTCACAGGAAATTTCCACCTTTCAAAAAATCTGATGACTACACTGTTGGTAGACTATGAACCAGTAGGGTGTTTCCTTTCCCCACCACCTGGGGAATTCTCGGAACTATTATTTTCTTACACCCCAATGTCTCCTGGGCATATTTCCAAAGTCTGCCACCTGGCGAGTGGGGTTTTTGCAAGTTATAGAGGTCAAAGTTCATCATGTGAACCTCTGACTGCACCTTATCAGTTGATCGGTAATTAACAGTTTGTTTTTTGGTGGTAATTTTAGTCCTTCTTTAAGCCCAAAATGATCTCAAGTTATGAAATAAGCGTATATTGAAATATTTCTTTACGTTTGTTACAAAGCACAAGAGTGTTTCGTGCCAATCAAAGCACTGAAAACACTTAATTTTTACGATTTAAGCTCCTAAAAAAACATATGAGAAACTATGAGGATCTTTTTCAGATAAAACACATTTTCTTGGTGAAATATGCTTTGAATGTATCGTAGAAACAACCTACATGCCATTTTCAGATTCATGTTTCAGCTATTCGTCATATCCATGAATTAAACGGATGTACAAATTACAAAAGTTCATCAAATAAACTTATGAATGTTTTATTTGAGTTGCTACGAATTCACCTATGATCTGGCCCATTTCTTATTTTGGGTTGAAAATGATCTAAGATTTATTGGCATGCCTATTTTCATGGTCTTATCATATTCCCTACAGTAAATAGAAATTTTAGTGTAAATCAATGCACTGAAGTTACTGATGAATTATTTACTATTAATCTCATGCATCTAAAAAAACAGATAGTAATGCGCGATACATATGCGTGACTCCCCTGCCTAAAGCCAGACAAATATTTTATATTTAAAAAGACAGATGTACCTGCTATAGCACATTTGTTGGTCAGTACTCAGTAACAGAGGGCCATTGTGACATAAGGAATGAGAAGTCATATTTGCTCAGTAAAACCATCATTATCAGCAGTCTTATGCATGCCAGCAATATTTCAATCTAACAAATCGATTTTCGCAATAAAATCCTATCAAAAGAAAGTTGGACACTTTACGCGTACTGATCATTTCAAATTGTTTGATTCCATGGTAAAGCCTATACTTCTGTACGGGGGAGACATTTGGGGATTCGAATATGCGAATGAAATTGAAAAAGTTCAAATTAGATTTTGTAAAGATTTTTTAAGTGTAGGACTTTCAACAAATGATTCGTTTGTATTGGAAGAATGTGGTAGACTGCCTGTCTGTGTAGATTATTATTTAAAATGTAATAAATACTGGTTGAAATTATTATTCATGCCTGAATATATATTACCAAGAAACTGTTATAAGATGTTAAAAGGTCTAAATGGTATTGGTAGAAATAACTAGGCTTCATTCGTCATACATTTATTATACTTACATGGATTTGGATATATACGGTTATCGCAAGAATTGGGAAACACCGAAGTATTTTTTTTTTTTTTTTAATTTTTAAACAGAGGGTCACAGATTGCTGGAAACAAAATTGGGAAGAGGCTATTAAAAATTCGCCACGGTGTAGCACATCTAAGTGTTTTAATACTATGTTAAATCCCGAACGATGGCTAAGTTTAAATATTTCAAATTCACTGAGAAAGTATTTGGCAAAGTTTCGATGTTCTAATCATAAATATAGAAGTAGGAAGCCATCTAGGTATCGAAAGAGAAAGAAGAAATTGCTTCTACTGCTATAATAAACATAATCTATCATACGCTGAAGACGAATACCATGCGTTCTTCCAATGCTTTCAGTACACAAGTGAAAAAAAACGTTATCTTTATAATTGGTACAATGGCAGAATCATCCTTGAAAAGTTCTACAGATTAATGAAATCAACTGAAGAGTCCACAATTAGAAAAATTGCCATTTTTGTCAGTGCCATAATGAAAGTGAATGAGTCTAAAATTCAGTGTGTGTGTAACTTAATGTAACTGTAAAGCTATCGTACGTATATAACTTTATAAGTTGGTCGTTAAAGCTAGAAATTGTTTGGAAAATAGTTAATCAAGAACTACATGTATTAACTGGTCGTTAAAGCTCGAAACTGTTTAGTAAAGGGTTAATCAAGAATTAGTAATTGGTCGTTAAAACTCGATATTGTTTGGCAAGAGGTTAGTCAAGAACTAGTAACTGGTCGTTAAATCTCGAGATTGTGTGGAAAAGGATTAATCAAGAACTAGTAATTGTTCTTTAAAACTCGAGATTGTTTAGTAAATGGTTAATCAAGAACTAGTAATTGGTTATGTACATCAGAATGATTATTATTTTATTATTATTTTAGATATAGATCTAATACTGGTAAAATCTGTTTACAAAGCTGGACGGGTCTAAGTAAGTCTGCATGTTAAGTGTGTATTAAACTTTATAGGTATTGGAAATTAATTTATGCGATGAAGCAGGTGGTTGCAACTTTACAAACTGTACATAGTAGATGAGGCTGGAGGCCTTTACCTATGGTAAAACTGGTCGTTAAAACTCGAGATTGTTTGCTAAAGGGTCAATCAACACCGTTCGTTGAACCTGTTACTGCTATCTTATAAAATAAAAGAGCCCAAATTCAATTTCTGTAGTGCAAGTACGGGCGAGTCTGAAATTTTCTATGTAATCATTGTGTGTCTTTCTTCTTATTGTTTTTCTTATTATGTATGATAATACATTAAGATTTTGCCAATATGTTTCCAGGCTTGTGGCCTTTAAGAACACCCTGGTAAAGTTGGTTATCAAATACAGATTGTTTGGAAAATGGTTAATCAAGTCCGAAAATTCAATCCTCTAATGCTACTTTCATGAAAATTGGTCGAGTCTATGATTTTCTTTTTTTCCACAATGCATTCACATATCATTTAATGACAACTCAAATTGTTAAAATTTGCAACGTTGTATCATGTATGTTAGGCCGGTGGCCTCTTTGTACATTGTGATAGAACTGAATTGAACTGAATTGAATTTGTGTGCATGGTTTTGTTATGGAAACAAATGTTGTTTTTCCATTGTCACCTATTTAGAAGTATGTCAGGTAAACTGTCAGGCGCCATGAAACTAAGACACATCACGTTATGTTGCCGTATCTGACTTGTCACCTGGTGGTTGCTGGTTCGATACCTGGTTGAGACAAACTTTCTTTTTGGCGATTTTTGCCTCTCACGTCTGGTGCAAGTGAGAAAAATTGTCAGTAACTTGGCAAGAAAGTTGTGTCAGTACTGATGTGGGAAAGCCAGGAAACATGCGTAGGAACATTGACCACCGTGATATGACCTAAGCTGTTAAAGCGGCGTTAAACTCAAATACAAACAAACAAATCACTTACCCAGTTACATGGTATGTTAGTGATTTATCATCAGTATAAATACAAATCTCCCTGTACACAGTTTTTTGTTTGATGCTGTACACATTCAACAGAGATAAAATCCTTATTGATATTTTAGCTGGCCAATTATTATTTACAATGTTTGATAGATATCCTGTGACTCTTCTTATATTTACTATGGGCTAAAGCCTGTGCATGGGTTTGGATTTCTCTCTCTCTCTCTCTCTCTCTCTCTCTATCACACATGCATATGGAGGTACCTGTCATATATCAAAATGGAAATGCCTACTGTAATATACTTTGACTGTGTGAAGCTCCTCCTCATTTAATATTAGCATAATTCTATTATTGTGCATAAACAGATGAACAGTTTTTTTTTTTTTTTTTTTCTTTTTCGTTTGGTATCAAGATAATGGGCTTATTATTATTTCCAGGACATTGTTTCTCATGTTGCAAAAAATAGATTGCATTTTATTGTACTTTTCCATATAAGTGATGCACCAATAGCTGCCCATCCGTAGGAAGAAATGATCAGTGATCTCATGGAGTATAGTTCCTTCAATTCTAACATGCTTTCTGATCTGCAAATTTGTGCTGTGAAGGGAAGTCTCTGTAGTTCGACTAAAGAAACTCCTGCTTTGCAGAATGCCACCTTAGAATCATCATGAGAATGATAAACCCAGAGTCATTCACACTTGTTTTATGTAAACCCCTCTTTGTGTACAACTTGATACTTTCAGTTGTAGTAAAATCATGACATTATAAACAGAACAGAAACTTCATAGAATCTTAAGGATATTTACGGGGTAATTCCTCATGTCATAGACTTGCAATACATGTGCATGATATTTAATAAAACTTTATGGTTCTTCATGCAACGTCGAATGATCTACTGTAAACATCATTGTTATAATTGTTACAATTTTATGTTTTTAAAAAGACAGCTTCATATTAGTCCCGGACTCTATGTATATGAAACTATCTAAACAACTTTATTCACTGGGCTATTACATTACCAATTTATGCAGTAATTTACTCACAGTCGACCATAAAAGTGATTAATGCAATTCTGACTACAGTGAATTCTTATGGGTTAACATCAAAACTTTATCGTTGATTCCCACAAAGGTTAGATTTAAGATAAATCAACCTTTGGTGCTGTTGATACTCTGATTTGCATAGCTAACGCAGCTTATAGAAAGCATTGATTATAATGAAAAGGCACAATGTTTATCATAACATCTGTTCTATATCACTAAGATCATAAAAGATGATGTTGTATACTATGGATACGTTTTTTAGTATCAGCCATTTTAGGGTTACAAATATGACCAAGGTCGGTTCTTTCAGTACTTTGATTTAAAAAAAATGTGTCTGTTTCAGTAAGTCATTGATTGTGATAATAGATATGAGTGTATTAATCCATCTTAAGATTTTCTGACATATTTAATGTAGAAATGAAACGAAAATTTAACCTGAGTTGCGATTCATTAATACCTTAGAACTATGCAAAAGTGCACGTAATGATTTTTAACCTCTACGAAGAGTGTTCAAATATAAATGCATCTAAGTACCCAAAATTTGATTCTTCATAGGTTTCACTTAAATTTTACCTTTTTCCCTCAAAGTATTCACCCCCATCAGATACACAATGTTTCAGTCTCCGGATCCTAATCTTTGAAGGCATTTTCATAGTCTTTTTAGGTATACTATGAAGGCACTGATATATATTGCAGAACCAAGGTGTTTGCGCTGAACAAATTTTCGACCTGAAAAGTATTTCTTTTTAGCCTTGGAAACAAAAGGAAGTCACGAGGGGCAAGGTCAGCTGAATGCGGGGGCGACTTTTTCCTGCTACAGAAAGTCTTGCACTAAAGACACCTTGTACGATGACGCACTGTCATGCAGCAATCTAACATTGGCCAAACCTGTTGCGGGTCTTCGTTTTCGAAAGTACTTCTTCAGTTTTCGAAGAACTTTAGTCTTGTAAAATTTCGGATTAACAGATTTGCACTTAGCACAGCAACCTGAATGGCGGGACCCTGAGTTGAAAATGGCATACATAACGTTCTTTATATTTATGGTCCTTTTTTCAATGCATGGTCTTTTGCCAGAATTTGTCAGCCAAATCTTGTTTTGGTGTTTTCGGTTTGGCTCATAAAAATGAACCCATATTTCGTCACCAGTGACGACATTTGCAAAAGACCGTGCATTGTGATTTCCATGAATTATTGCCGAAAGATACTGTAGACAAGAGGGCCATGATGGCCCTGGAGTCGCTCACCTGAGCCTTTTGACCAAGCACAACCAATGTCCAACGTCTTGTGAGATATATGTATTACCAAACAATAAAATTTTAAACTCATCAGTCTGAACCTTTTGCATAAACAAATGATATGTGGATCAAGCTGTGGAATTGGTCTCTCAAACGGGTAGAAAACATTGTGAAAAAGGGAAAAAAATGCTGGATACTAGCATTTTCTCATTTTCAAACAGTGTTTTCAAAAAGCTTCTTTCTGAGAGTCATTCGTACACTAGGTTTTTCTAAGATTTGACCTAGTGACCTAGTTTTTCAGGAAACATGACACATTTTCAAACTGGTCCAAGATATCATCAGGACAAACATTCTTACCAAATTTCAAGAGTATTGGACTGAAAATGTGGCCTCTACAGCATACACAAGGTTTTTCTAAGATCTGACCTAGTGACCTAGATTTTGACCCAACATGACCCATTTTCAAACTCATCCAACATATTACCAAGGCAAACATTCTGAGCAACTTTAAAAGAGTATTGAACAAAAAATGTGGCCACAACAGTGTACACATGGTTTTTCTAAGATTTGACCAGTTGACCTAGTTTTTGACCCAACATGACCCATTTTCAAATTCGACTGAGATATCATCGAGACAAACATTCTGACCAACTTTCAAGAGTATCAGACAGAAAATGTGGCTTCTGGAGCTTACACAGGGTTTTTCTAAGATTTGACCTAGTGACCTAGTTTTTCACCCGACATGACCCAATTTCAAACTAGTCAGATATATTATCAAGGCAAACATTCTGACCAACTTTCAAGAGTACTGGACAGAAAATATGGCCTCAGAGCATACACAACGTTTTTCTTAGATTTGACCTGGTGACCTAGTTTTTGACCCAACATGGCACTTTTTCGTACTATTTCAAGATATAATCAAGACAAACATTCTGACCATTTTTCAAGAGTATTGGACTGAAAATGTGACCTCTATAGTGTACAAAAGGTTTTTCTAAGATTTGACCTAGTGACCTAGTTTTTGACCCCATACGACCCAATTTCAGACTCGTCTGAGATTTTATCAAGACAAAACATTCTGACCAAGTTTCATGAGGATTGGACTGAAAATGTGGCCTCTAGAGCGTACACAAGGTTTTTCTAAGATTTGATCTAGTGACCTAGTTTTTGACCCCACATGACCGAATTTCGAACTCGTCCGAGATTTTATGAAGACAAACATTCTGACCAAGGTTCACAAGTATCTGACTGAAACTGTGGCCTCCAGAGCGTACACAAGGTTTTTCTAAGATTTGACCTAGTGACCTAGTTTTTGACCCCACATGACCCAATTTCGAACTCGTCTGAGATTTTATCAAGACAAAGATTCTGAACAAGTTTCAAAAGTATCTGACTGAAAATATGGCCTCTAGAGCGTACACAAAGTTTTTCTAAGATTTGACCTAGTGACTTAGTTTTTGACCCCACATGACCCAATTTGGAACTCGTCCGAGATTTTATCAAGACAAACATTCTGACCAAGTTTCATGAGGATCGGACTGAAAATGTGGCCTCTAGAGCGTACACAAGGTTTTTCTAAGATTTGACCTAGTGACCTAGTTTTTGACCCCACATGACCCAAATTGGAACTCGTCCGAGATTTTATCAAGACAAACATTCTGTCCATATTTCATAAGGATCGGACTGAAAATGTGGCCTCTAGAGCGTACACAAGGTTTTTCTAAGATTTGATCTAGTGACCTAGTGTTTGACCCCACATGACCCAATATGGAGGTCGTCCAAGATTTTGTCAAGACAAACATTCTGAACAAGTTTCACAAGTATCTGACTGAAAATGTGGCCTCTAGAGCGTACACAAGGTTTTACTAAGATTTGACCTAGTGACCTAGTTTTTGACCCCACATGACCCAATTTGGAACTCGTCCGAGATCTTATCAAGACAAACATTCTGAACAAGTTTCATGAGGATCGGACTGAAACTGTGGCCTCTAGAGCGTACATAAGGTTTTTCTAACATTTGACCTAGTGACCTAGTTTTTGACCCCACATAACCCACTTTTGAACTCGTCCGAGATTTTATCAAGACAAACATTCTGAACAAGTTTCATGAGGATCGGACTGAAAATGTGGCCTCGAGAGCGTACACAAGTTTTTTCTAAGATTTGACCTAGTGACCTAGTTTTTGACCCCACATGACCCAATTTGGAACTCGTCTGAGATTTTATCAGGAAAAACATTCTAATCAAGTTTCACAAGTATCTGACTGAAAATGTGGCCTCCAGAGCGTACACAAGGTTTTACTAAGATTTGACCTAGTGACCTAGTTTTTGACCCCACATGACCCAATTTCGAACTCGTCCGAGATTTTATCAGGACAAACATTCTGAACAAGTTTCATGAGGATCGGACTGAAACTGTGGCCTCTAGAGCGTACACAAGGTTTTTCTAACATTTGACCCAGTGACCTAGTTTTTGACCCCACCTGACCCAATTTGGAACTCGTCTGAGATTTTATCAAGACAAACATTCTGTACAAGTTTCACAAGTATCTGATTGAAAATGTGGCCTCTAGAGCGTACACAAGGTTTTACTAAGATTTAACCTAGTGACCTAGTTTTTGACCCCACATGACCCAATTCGGAACTCGTCCGAGATTTTATCAAGACAAACATTCTGACCAAGTTTCATGAGGATCGGACTGAAAATGTGGCCTCTAGAGCGTACACGACGTTTTTCTACGATTTGACCTAGTGACCTAGTTTTTGACCCCACATGACCCAATTTGGAACTCGTCCGAGATTTTATCAAGACAAACATTCTGTCCATATTTCATGAGGATCGGACTGAAAATGTGGCCTCTAGAGCGTACACAAGGTTTTTCTAACATTTGACCTAGTGACCTAGTTTTTGACCCGACATGACCCAATTTGGAACTCGTCCGAGATTTTATCAAGACAAACATTCTGAACAAGTTTCACAAGTATCTGACTGAAAATGTGGCCTCTAGAGCGTACACAATGTTTTACTAAGATTTGACCTAGTGACCTAGTTTTTGACTCCACATGACCCAATATCGAACTCGTCCGAGATTTTATCAAGACAAACATTCTGTCCATATTTCATGAGGATCGGACTGAAAATGTGGCCTCTAGAGCGTACACAAGGTTTTTCTAAGATTTGACCTAGTGACCTAGTGTTTGACCCCACATGACCCAATTTGGAACTCGTCCGAGATTTCATGAAGACAAACATTCTGACCAAGTTTCATGAGGATCGGACTGAAAATGTGGCCTCTAGAGCGTACACAATGTTTTACTAAGATTTGACCTAGTGACCTAGTGTTTGACCCCACATGACCCAATTTGGAACTCGTCCGAGATTTTATCAAGGCAAACGTTCTGAAGAAGTTTCACAAGTATCTGACTGAAAATGTGGCCTCTAGAGCGTACACAAGGTTTTACTAAGATTTGACCTAGTGACCTAGTTTTTGACCCCACATGACCCAATTTAGAACTCGTCCGAGATTTTATCAAGACAAACATTCTGACCAAGTTTCATGAGGATCGGACTGAAAATGTGGCCTCTAGAGCGTACACAACGTTTTTCAAAGATTTACCTAGTCTTTGACCCCACATGACCCAATTTCGAACTCGTCCGAGATTTTATCAAGACAAACATTCTGTCCATATTTCATGAGGATCGGACTGAAAATGTGGCCTCTAGAGCGTACACAAGGTTTTACTAAGATTTGACCTAGTGACCTAGTTTTTGACCCCACATGACCCAATTTCGAACTCATTCGAGATTTTCTCAAGACAAACATTCTGACCAAGTTTCATGAGGATCGGACTGAAAATTTGGCCTCTAGAGCGTACACAAGGTTTTTCTAAGATTTGACCTAGTGACCTAGTTTTTGACCCCACATGACCCAATTTAGAACTCGTCCGAGATTTTATCAAGACAAACATTCTGACCAAGTTTCATGAGGATCGGACTGAAAATGTGGCCTCTAGAGCGTACCCAACGTTTTTCTAACATTTGACCTAGTGACCTAGTTTTTGACCTCACATGACCCAATTTCGAACTCTTCCTAGATTTTATCAAGACAAACATTCTGACCAAGTTTCATGAGGATTGGACTGAAAATGTGGCCTCTAGAGCGTACACAAGGTAAAAAGTTGACGACGGACGACGGACGACGCACACCGCACGACGGACAACGGACGACGGACACAGCACGATCACAATAGCTCACCATGAGCACTTCGTGCTCAGGTGAGCTAAAAAAACAAAACGATGTAAGCTGAAGCTGAAGCAGATTGCAAAACGCCAGGGAAAAAAGACCAGGCTATCAAATAACAGAATGCACTTACAAAAGTAATATAGTACAGATTCCACGACGATTTTTTCGATGAGGTACTTTTTTCCTAAGTCTAGTTCGAACCAAGCATTCTTGTCAAACAGAGTCATTGCACAGCAGCAGTCTTTGTCGGTGGTATGATTTCCATCCACAGCTTTTTGTGGGACAAATTCGATCCTGTTTTTGTTTCTTGTACTGCTCGATCTGATACTTTTGTTGCGGGACAGAAGTTTTCCAGCTGGAAAAAAAAATAAAAACAAAGTACGCATTCCCAGTTTGAATACTGGCAGATGACCTCCAAGGCATGTGCTCGTTCACTGTTGATCACTGTTGAGAGGTATTGAAATTCTGTCAAAATGGCATTTAATAATATCCAATTAAACTATATACTTAGTTTATCTGAGGCTAAACCTTGTACTACAATAGAGTAATAAGTCCTTTACAATAGGCAAAATTTTGAATTTAACATGACCCTGTTAAAAAAAGCTTTAAAAACCAAGTCAGACAAGTAGCATGTACAACAACTTGTTTTCGGTTACAGTACGCATTATTATACTGCAGAGAAATTTCTCGCAATCTGATTGGATAATATGCTTCGAACATGTATATTACTGTACACTTGCAGCTCCCAAGATACAGCAGAGTAAACTCAAAGATGGCAGGGTCTGATCGTCATGAAAACAAACCATGAAGTGTTAAAGGTCATGCATTGTAACGTGAGGAAAAATAATAATAGACTAATGGTCGTTTGAAACAACTAATGGTCGTTTACTTTTGCCAACAAATCATAAAATGAATACTTATTTATCTTAAAGAGTTGTTTAATCCATGTTTAAATACAAATCCGTCAAATGTCTATCGCAGTGACTTCATGCATCAAACTGCACGTTTTACCCAGGTTTCAGTGACGTCAGTTTTCAGTGATGTCATTTTTCAGTGTGTTTTGGGCGCTCAGAAGGGAAATCCGATTTCGTAAACGTACTAAATTTGTGAGAACCGAATACATGTTGGAATGGTAAAACTTCGCAGTATTATAAATTCGTTATACGGTCAGGTAGCGGCCTTGGAAACTTGTTCACGGCTGTGGCGAATCACGTCGCCGCTTGTCTTCGACTCTCGGGGCAACATGATTTGCCACAGCCGTGAACAAGTTTCCATGTCCCCTGCCACCTGACCGTACAACTAACAGTCTGTTGTAAAACTGGTATCAAACTGTGCTGGTGGTCTATCTGACCAACCCATGTACTACGATATAAATGTAGTTAACAATTTCTCTACAATAGGCAAACTTTGAATTAACCTTGATCCTAATTAAAACGGCTTAAAATCATTCAAACAAATCGTGTCGGGAACAACATGTTTAAGGCGAAAGTATGTATTTACAGTAATTAGTTAACCTCAAGTATCTAGAACATCCACATTATATACCTTGTTTATAAAATTTACTCTTTATTACACGACAAGAATTTGGAATTTTTGTCCATGTTATAAGCACTTGCAAACGACAAAGTAAATGTAGCTGAAGTGATAAAATATGTCTTTAATACGGTAGAAAACTTTGAGAGAAAAAGAGAAAATACTGGTAACCAGTATTTTCTTCTTTTCCTACAATATTTTCATATTTTTTTTTTTTTTTTTTTTTATTCAGGGTCGTTTAAACTCTGGATTGTGTGGCAAAAGGTTAAAGCATCCGCCCAGCTACATATATATAATATTTTCTTAAATAAAGCATATCAGCTGTAAACAATAGTGATGTTACTCACATACAAAAGTATTCGAAACTATTAACCAAATGATGAGCTTTAGCGCTGATGTCATCTCTTTAGCTACGTAGTAGACACCCTGAAAATAGGAAGATTATACAGGTTTTCTGATGTGATAAAAAGGATAGACGTTTAATATCTAGCTTGTAACTTTGAGCTAAATTTACTTATAATTAATTGATTAATTAATTTCAGGCCTACACACCACTAAGGTGAGGCTGAACACATTTAGAAGATCGTTGAGACAATCATGATTGATTAGAGTCCCTCTGGTTAATGTCTAAGGATTGCAAAGTATTTATTAAATTAGATAAGACGGTATGCACTTCGACAAGTCTTGTTATGCTAAAAAAAGAATGGTTTACAAATAGTTGTAAACATAAAAAGAAGTTATATGAGGCGGCTTTGCATATGAATAATTAAATGATAAATAGTTTGATTAAGAATGATTTTCTAGTGAAAAAAGGAGATTATAACTACTAAGGCCGAAATGCGAAACGTAAGCTTTATCGGCAAATAGCAGTAGAACTTGACAATTTTGAAAAGAAAAAGCCAAGTGATTTTTGGAATTTGTTTGAGAAAAGAAGCCATGATTACAATGATGATGTCATTGATCTAGATAGTTTCTTAATTTATTTAAAAAATCAGTATTCAAATATGGCGACAAACGAAGACGTCGAATGTCAACATTTTTTACATAGTTTTGACCAATCAGATTAAAAGAAACCTATTTTGAGGAACTCGATGAACCTTTTAAAATCTTGTAAATAAGAAAATGTGTCTGAACTTTTATTCAAAAGCAATTTCAAGAATATGAGGAACTTATGCATCAACCTACAAAAATGTTTTGATATCAATCTATCGCGATGAATTATTGTTTAAACTAATCTGATAAGGTATAAACGGTAAACTTTTCTCCGTTATACGTACATTGTATGATAACGTCAAACTATGTGTTAAGTACATGAATAGCGTGTCTGATCTGTATAACTGTAACGTGGGTTTGTTGCAAGGAGCGACAATTTCACCGATACATTTTTCATTGTTAACGACATTGAGTTATTTCTGCAGGTTAATACTTCTCGCGCTTTAACGCTTGACCAACTCTCGATATTCTTCACATGTAATTGAGTTTCCACAATGCTGTTAAAACCATTACAGATAAAGCAACACGGGCGATTAGTAATCTGTTTACTATTACGCAAAATAAAGAACCCCTATCAAAGCTATGACCGGTTTATTCGATGCTTTTGTAGCATCTATCATTATTACCCTTGTGAAGTTTGGGGACTTTTAAGCATCTAATCTTGTGGAACGATTATATAGATTTTTTTTAAACTTTTGATTAATGCGAAGCCATCTACCAGCATTTCATCGTTATACTGGGACTTTGGAAGATATCCACTCACTGTTAATATAATAGTACGAATCATGAAGTTTTTCGTCAACTATATTCTTTATAAACAAAATAAGTGCATCAATCGGACAATGAAAAAAAGGAACATGACAAACAAGCCTTATCAATATTAATTGGTTCAACAATGTTAAGTTTGTGTCAGAAACTAACAGATTTTATGACGTCTGGTTATTTCCGTCGTAAGCCAATCTGAAGGATTTTACATCTATATTCCGTAACGGATTAATCCATAATTATATGAACAGTTGGTATACTGACCTCAGTAATGGATCATCATTAACGCACTTTAGACACCTTAAACCAACTTTTGAAATATAAATTTACCTTTTAACCCTTTCCCAAACGACAAATTTTGAAAGACTTTGCAGACGATAATTTTAAATTTGATGAAAATGGCAGAAAGTTCTCAAAAAGGGTAGAAAACACTGTGGGAAACGGAGAAATTGCTCGTTAAGAGCAATTTCTCCTTTTCCCACAGTGTTTTCAAAAGACTTGTAATGCAGACACGTGAAAACCAGGGCTTGTTTGGGAAAGGGTTAAAAATGACCATTCCGACTTATCGAAGCTGTGTAGCAAAATTACGTCTATCATCAATCAGTAATTAACTGAAACACGAACATATAACAAGGTAGAACGGGAAAAAAACAGGCAATGTATCCTATGCAATCTGAAGGAAATTGAGGACGAGTTTCCCTTCCTTTTGGTCCACCCATTTTACAAAGAAATTAGAAAAACGTGTTTAAAGAAATATAACTACAAGAAACCAAGCACGTACAACTCAACTGAACGTTTGAATTCGTCGAATGTTAAAATATTGAATTATATTGGAATATCTCATAAAAGAGCTAATGATAAGAGGAAAAGAACACCATCCAATACTAATATTCAATCATTGAGTAATCAAAATACCGCCTTTCAACATGTAAGCACTACTTCTGCCTTATTTATTAATTCATTGTTTTAATTTCATATACTCTTCTGTTCTGTTTATTTTTGCATAAATTCAGTTTAATTTTTTCCGATATATACGTACATGTCTTTTCAACGTTTTTCCTTCTTCTTCTTTTTACTCTTTCCCCCCCCCCCCACCGCTGCCGAAGGCGGAGGGATATGTTTTTTGCGTTGTCCGTCCGTCCGCCCAGACCAATATCTTCTAAAATCCTTGACGAACAGTGATGAAACTTCATACACGTGCTCCTAATGATAGTCCACCGATACGTTTTTTTTTTTTTTTTTAATGCCGTGTCATGGAAAAAGGGGGCTTGATGTATATTTCCATTATGGACCAATATCCTTTTAACTACTGGACAAATTTTTATGAAACTTCATAATTATATTAATTATCATAAGTTTTTGTTCTTATTAAATAAAATGCTATGTCATGGAAAAAGGGGGGCTTCATGTATGATTCCATTATGGACGACTTTTTCAGTTGACAAAAGATGGATATGAAAAGGGGGCTACATGAAAAAAAAAACTACAATAAATAATAAACGATAACTATGTAATAATACTATGTCCTTTCAGAGACTCTTTCAGTTGCACAAGGAAACGATGTCCAATTGAAATTTTTAAGTATTTTATACTGCTCTAAATTATATATGTGTGGCGTTTAGATGTTCATTACTAGACAAAAGCACCTATCACCCTATCTGTAATACGATCGTACAGTATATTGCCTTCACTTTACCCAAAATACATGTTTAAAAATACAGAAGATTCATGTTTAGTTTCAACTTTTTTGACTCAAAATTCCGTTAAACACATAGAATGATAATCTGGCTAGGTCCTCGTCCTGGTGCCGGACAACGTGCATCCAACTCTTCATCTTTTCATCGCTTATCCCAACTTAAGTTAACCTCCTTACATGTATGATAGCTTAGTCTGTAATATCTTTAGCTCATAAACCTGGGGTTGCATGTCAAACTAGTATGTTTTTTGTCTTGCCATTAAGGCTGAATGATTACTTCTTGGGAAAACCGCTTGCTGGCTTGGACCGTATGGGATTTTACTGGTATGAGAATTATTGTTCAAAGTGGTGTTAACTCTTTACCAGACAACAAAATTTAAACGGATTGAAGATGACATATAACATCTAATCCAAATAATTGAATGTGTATCAGGAAATGTAGATAACATAAAAAAAGTGCAGATTACCAGCATTTTCTTCCTTTCCCACGATGTTTTCTCAAGCTTTCTTTCTCTGGGTTGTTGGAATTTGTGATAGTGTTGTAAGGGCTTAAACCAATTCTGCATGATTTATAGTGCTTAATTGCAATGGAAAATCTGACTTGCTTTATTGTTTTGTTATCACATACTTCTATATGAGCCAAGCTCTGTGAAAAGGGAGCTTAATGCATCTGCGAAAACTATCGACTCATGTCAGCCTGCGCAGTCCGCGCAGGCTGACGTGGGCCGAAACTTTTCGCTATTGGTCAATTTTCTGTATGTCCAAAGACCAGTCTACGTGATGATTCAGTCAGTTGTTGAAATAAAAAGTGGCTATTATGAATCCATAATTATGTGATGGCTTGCATGATATCATGGATCACGGAGATGCATTAAGCCCCTTTTCTACAGAGCATGGCTCACACACACACACACACACACACACACACACATTTTTTTTTTTTTTTTTTTTAATACCCTTTCCTTCAAAGAAAAATTTTGAATATGAAAAACCCGTAAACTTTACACAACATAATCGGAATAGGAATGTGATAAAAAAAAGATTTATGTATTCTACTCAATTACTCATAAAGTTTTATTAACTGAATTATTAAGAGTTATTACTTATAAAGATTAAAAACAAATTAAAAAAATGCATGTGATTTCAAAGGATAGGTAAAAGTATATGCTCATGTTTTACTTTCTGCTATAGCCCACATGCACATATACAATGTTGGAATCGCATTGACAGAAGTAATCTAGCTCACTAGTAATGCATATTTCAGTAATATAGATCTGTCATATAAATCAGTTATAACTTGAAGAAATTTAATTTGTAAATTGATGTTTATTTACATGTACTTCAAAAACTAGTTAACTACAAAAAAGTTACTCCGTGAAAAGATTTGTACAGTTTAGGAAGAAACCTATGTCTATATCTATATGCAAAACACTTTGATTTAAGATCTCATAGAGATAACTCGAGAAACACATGGAAATATTATCTCTGTTGTGACATGCCTAATATACACCATTTTTCAGTGGCCAGATACTGGTCAGTTGTTTCATGCTCTCATGCTTTGTCATTTTGTCTGTCTATCCATCTGTCTGCCCAGTTGTCTGCTAAAAGAATTGAGCCCTTTCCACGCAATCTTGAGTTTTAACAACCCTGAACTTAGAAAGTCAGCTTTTGAAAACATTTTGGGAAAATACTGGATTAGTTGACTGCAAGTCCTTTCAATTTTGACCAGTCTAAAATTGTGTTACTTAGTAATGAGTTAATTTATACACGGATTCTCAGAATATCTGAAAGAAAAGTGAAGCACTATCAGTTTATTTGTTGATACATCCAAGGTCAAGTCACTATCGAAGGTCATTTTTGACAAGTACTGCATAAGTGGAAAGTTTTGCGAGTCCACCAACTTATTTTACCACACGCATACCGACAAATACCGTGCGTCATGAATTCGCAAACATTTTCATACGCAAAATGCATACTGTACATCGAAATTTTTTCGACACACTTTTATATCCACATATACAGTACTTGTTTTCGGGTGCTGCCATATCGCTGACTGATCTTGTTTTTTTTTTTTTTTTTTTCCCCACAGCAGGCGCATTTGTATCACCCACAGCAGCTTGTTGAACTTGTTGGAGAAAACAATACAGAATTGCCTGATGATATAATACTTGCTGTGTTGAACATGATGAAAGCACAAACTACACCGCCAACCAACAGATACATTGGATACCACATGCCAGCGGAGTTTAACTACTATACCACATTTCCTGGTGCTCTTGATGATATCTCAAAAACTCCTCTGGATAAAGACTATATACATCCAATAGAGCAGCATTAGGTTGCATCATGTTACAACAAGTCAGAGCAGTAGCTTTATGTGTAATACTCGTTACAAAGTGATGAACACCCTCAGCAGATATGTGAGCAAATTCTTCATGTATCGCCAAAACATAGCTAGTGCATTGCAGTATGTGTCTGTGACTCAACAAACATCAGCTCCTTTCTGTGGACCAATGGCTATTGCTTTGCTGTGTCTTTTATTTTTTATTTATTTATTTTTATTTTATTTCAGTTTATTTATTTTTTTAAATAGACGCAACATTATGTTAATTTTGATATTTCAATGGCTAGAACTCATTTGAAGTGTATTAATTACAATACGCAATCCTAAAACACATAAACTGAACAAATAGAAACTTGACAATAGAATTTTAAAAAATCAACAATGAGTAAAAAAAATAAATACCCAGGTAAAACAAAATGACAGCTATTTTTCAGAAAAGACAGTTAGAAAAGGAACTGGATCGTTAAAAAAATAAAAAGAAAATATTAATAATAATAATAAACAAAATAGAGGACTCTTGCAGGACTCTTGCTTACTAAGAATAAAAAAAAAATCATAGCCAAACAGCATGAAAGGCTCAGAAAGAAAATACAAAAGTAAATGACAGGAATTAGTTAAAGAATTTGATAAGAAAACAAATCAGAGAGCAATTGCCTGAAATGGTTTTTAAAAAAAAAGTGAAACTTTAAAGGATAAAAATAGAAAGAGATATCAAAGGGACCAAAGGACTTCATTAGTGAAGGAAACTGACAAGATAAAAGATATAAGTAGAAAGAGAAAGTAACGAGTCCAAAGGACAGAATAAGTAAAGGATACTGATGAAATCAAGAATATGAGAAGAAAGAGAAGGCAAAGAGACCAAAGGACACAATAAGTAAAGGAAACTAATCAAGTCAAGGATACAAAAGAAATAGAAGTCAAAGAGACCAAAGGACGGATTTAGAAAAAGAAGCTGACAAAATCAAGGATACGGAAAGAAAGAGAAGTGGAAAAGAGCAAAGGACAGAAACTGTAATCGAAACTGATAAAATCTAGGATATGAAAGAAAAGAGAAGGCAAAGATACCAGAAGACAACATTAGTAAAGGGTAAATTATAAATTAAGGATAAAAAAGAAAGTGAAGACAAAGAGGCCAAAGGACAGAATTGAAAAGGGAAATGATAAAATCAAGGATATAAGAATAAAAAGAAATCAAAGACTCCAAGGGACTGAATCAGTGACAGAAACAGAAAATCAATCAGCTAGAAAAAAAAAAAAGAAAAGAGAGCCCAACAATCAGAGATTTCGAAGCAGAGTGATTTTAAAAAATGCTCTGATGAAGACAGCACATACGAAACAACAGCCTGGTTCCATCGAATTTATTGGTATAAAGATTCCGCTAGGAATAAAGATTTAGCTAGGAAAATACATTTCAGACAAACACGGATTAGTGAAGAAGTTGAATTTGAAAACAGAGAAGTAGAGCAGGAATTCTATTGGGAAAGAGGTTTGAAAGATGTAATCAAAGCACCGAGGAAGGAAATAAAGACAAAAACAATAATGACATGAGAGCAATAAAAAGACACTAAGAATATAAAGATAAGGCTAGACTGTTTAGAAAGACTATAAAAGATGGAGCTGTGTATGCAGCATGTGTTTCATGCTGCCGCCTCATGTTC
The DNA here is from genome assembly GCA_945859785.2 of Tridacna gigas. Lineage (NCBI taxonomy): Eukaryota > Metazoa > Mollusca > Bivalvia > Cardiida > Cardiidae > Tridacna > Tridacna gigas. The sequence continues at coordinate 105,952,217 of OX244028.2, forward strand.
GTCGAATTATTTTTAACAAAGCAAAATACAAGGACAGCTCAATGGTAAATAGAGCTATACAAACAAAATCCAGTCAGACACAGTGGGTATGTTTACAGTGTGATACATTACATCATTGAAGAGAAATTGTCTGCAACCACTTAGTTTATCAAATAATTTAAAGTTATAAACAATTCCATCAGTGCTATCTCAACTTACATCCTTAGAGTTGCAGCTCATAAGCTCAGAATAAAATACAAACAAAATTCTAAATATAGCCCCGGCTCAGGGCCAGGTACCAACATCTTTCTTCAAGGAGTCAAACTGGGGATGTCTAGCTTTTCCGAAATTGTTCCCATGTGAGCAAAATACCTTTAAAACAGAAAGAATAGTCAGATTGGCAATGAAAGAGTATTTCAATTCAAGAATCATTAACAAAGACCCAAGATTCTCTGAAACACCAGAATGTATCTTCCAAGCTCTTGGTGCAGTTGAAAAGGAAGCAATTCGAAACACTATTTCAATGAATACATTAGTGTTGGACAATTACAAGATCCAGATACTATCAGACGCCATCTAAATACTGATCAAATGTGTGCTTCTTCTAACAATATAAAAGCTAAGGCATAATATTGGCAATAAATGCAATTGGATATGCTAGCCAAACTCAGACAATTTTGATCGTACACATTCTTTTTGATATGTTCAGCAGCTGGTTTCGTCTGGATGGAAGTTACTCAAATTGTAGGAAAATAGTATGGCACAACTTTAGCGATGAAGATGTGGTAAATATGGACTGGACATGGACAAAGGACATGATTACAGCGAAGCCCAGTTACGGTTGCAAAACAAACTGATTTATTTTGGAACAATTGTGGAGAAAAGTCGTTCTTGGAGGTGCAAGAGGTGCAATAGGAGAAAGGAAATGTAGGGAAGAGGTACTGAACACTTTCATGCTGCCTTGCATGTGAAAGACGCACCAAAGTTGGATTCAAATTCAGACCTATAGTGTATTAAATATATAGACAAATACCGGTATGTATTATGCAGCATACCTGTACAAGCTGAAATTGAAGAGCTTTACAATCTTGTTAAATGGCGAAAATCCAGCATTATACCCAGATTTGTAAAAAGAATAAAAATAAGCAAATAAATAAATAAGCATTGTAGGTTTGTTTTTCCCAAACTGCTATCTCCTAAGACTTTGATAGCTAGAATACCAGATGGAGAAGATGGGACATCCAAAAAAGACACTGCAAGTAACATTTTGTCCAAGATCCAAGGTGTCATTTCCTCACCAGAAGCTATAGGATGAGGACTCTTCAGCTTCCAAACACTTTTTCAAAAACCTTAAGTTACTCTTACAGAGTATTTATTTGCATTACAGGCTTCTTAAAGGAAAGTACATATTGTATTTTAATGGTCACATAAGAAGCTTAGAGTGAACAACTACAACGAACACATTCTGCGTGCATTAAGAGCTAATATGGACATTCAGTGCATAAAAATATCTTGGCATGTATAGCTTACCTAACTTCATATATGTGAAAACCAGAGAGAACTATGAGTGAAATGATGAGAAAAGCAAGTAAGGGGGCATCCAGAAGGCCTAGATGCACCCGTGGATATTGGACAAATTTTTGTTAAAACAAGAATAGTTTCGGAACATGAGGCAATATCAAAGATACTTTAGATCCCTCGACGAAAAGCAAATATTGATGTTCAGTTCATAAAACAGAACTAAAATGTGAAAACCTAGGGACATCCTTTAACACATGGATGACAATGAAACTGATGTATGACAAATATGCAAATCAACCAGATTGCCAGGAAAGTCATTGTTTAGCTGATTTCATTTCCTCTTACACGCTCAGTTCAAAATCTGAAAAAGAGAACCAAGAGGATGATGAACAGTTAGAAAAAGATAATAAAAGGAGAAAAGTCTACCATCTTAAAAATAACTTTGATATATGCACAAAAAGAATTGTTCCAAAAGTTATCCGATATCATAGTGTTTCCAAACAGAAAGACCTAGAAATGTACCATCACAGACTTCTCATTCTTCATCTTCCATGGCGTTCTGAAGAAGAGTTATCAAAAGAAAACTCATATACTAAGAAGTTCTTTGCTGTCAAAGACAGCATTACCGATATCATAAAAAATATGAGACTTACAGTGATGAAGTTCAAGAAAATCTGGAGAATTTTGATGCCGAATAATCTAGGCCAGAAATGTGGCTTGACCTAGCAGTACAGGCCATGCAAGAGTATCATGATATTGAAGAAACTTGCACTTATTGTTACAAAAAGTTCAGGTGTGAGTAGTTGACATTACGTATCTTCTAAGATTTTCGGTCACGCAGGACCAGCGAATTTACATTTTCCCCCAACCATCTCGAACCATGCGAGAAAAAACTTGCATGGTGTTTTTTTTAACCATTTAATATTAACCATCTCCAAATAAAACTTGTATGGTGTTTTTTAACCATTTAATATACATTTTCTGGGAATTTCGACCACCAAATAAAACTTGTATGGTGTTTTTTTAACCATTTAATATACATGTTCGAAATAAAACTTGTATGGTGTTTTTTTTAACCATTTAATATACATGTTCTGGGTGGCGCCAAATAAAATTATAAACCATCCATCATAGAAAGCATTAATCTTAAAAAGCCGCCATCATAGAAAGCATTAATCTTAAAAAAGCCGCCATCATAGAAAGCATTAATCTTAAAAAGCCGCCATCATAGAAAGCATTAATCTTAAAAAGCTGCCATCTTAAAAAGCATTAATCTAAAAAAGCCGCCATCTTAAAAAGCATTAATCTTAAAAAGCCGCCATCTTAGAAAGCATTAATCTTAAAAAGCCGTCATCATAGAAAGCATTAATCTTAAAAAGCATTAAGCATAGAAAGCATTAATCTTAAAAAGCCGCCATCATAGAAAGCCGCCATCATAGAAAGCCGCCATTATAGAAAGCATTAATCTTAAAAAGCCGTCATCTTAAAAAGCATTAATATTAAAAAGCCACCATCATAGAAAGCATTAATCTTAAAAAGCCGCCATCATAGAAAGCATTAATCTTAAAAAGCATTAATCATAGAAAGCATTAAACTTATAAAGCCGTCATCGTAGAAAGCATTAACTATAAAAATATTAAAACGCGTTGATAAAAATTTATAACTTTAAAAAAAGTTATAAATCTAGTTCTATCAATATTGACGAATAAGAGTGTTTTGTTTCGGAATTGTTAGACCTCGTTATAAAGTTAATGACGTCGCATTGTTTTACTTCTAGAGGTTGAGGAAAAACTACGCAACTGCAACGTTCGTCTTTCTTTTTTATTAAGGAGTGGTTGATTTTTTCGATACCGTTTACGACTCTTCTTCCAAAAAAAACCATTTCCTTTTATAACCATTAAAGAATCTCTTATAATTCTATAAAAAGGGACCTGTCTAGTATTTTGTAAAAGAATTTGATTTTTCTAACTTACGTAATTTTCTATATTTTATAAAATGAGTGTGATGAATAATATAAATATTCATCCTATATTAAATTTAGAAAGGATGTTAAAAGACAAACTATTATTTTCGAGAAGGCGTTATCGTTCTACATCAGAAATAGTTCTTCCACCTATTAAAGATGAAAACTATCGTTATGGAATGTTTAGGGCAAGGCCTGTTATTTACTATGAACTAAGTAAGGCTAATAAAGAAAATGAAGATAAAGATAGATCTATAATTTTTGAAATAAGGTTTTATATAAATTGCCATGATTGCTATTTTACGCATAATATATCTAGTATGGATAATGACCATTTAGTTAAGTATAATAAATTTACAACGGATTCATGTAGATTGGTAGATATAGTTAGCGATCTTTTTATAAATTTTAATTTTCACCCTTCATTTGAACAAGATGAACAAAGTCCTTTTTTCGAAAATGGCAATTTTTATTTTGATACCCCTTATGGCGGTAGAGAAATACACCCAGCGGTATTAAGAGCAGCGAATAATGAAGCTACTGACTCTGATTTGGATATATTATATGGTGATAGTGATGAGGATGACCCACGTATAGTTAATAGACCTATGTGTATTAATGAAAACGAAACATTTAGATCGGAAGAGTGCGTAAAATGTATTGAAGAAAAACCTAAATTAATATTTTGTAATTGCTGACATATTCCAATTTGCGAAAACTGTAATGATATTCGGCCGTTAGATAAATGCCCAATATGTCAAACGAGATGCGATATAAAACGTAAAATAACTTTTTTTACGAAAGTTATATTTTTTAGATCCTATGATGTCCCCAAGCTAAGGTGTTTATATTATCCTCCAATATATACCTTTTATCATCATCAAAACTTAATGCTATTTTATTAACTTCTTCAGTGTACAATTCGTGCGCGTGGGTTCTAAATACGCGCATCCTTCTATGTTATTTTTATGGTATTTTATAGCGGTCTTCTTCATATGCACTGCTATTAGTTTTTGTCAAATATCGTCGAGTGCCTATAGTTCGGTTTTGCTATTAGTTTTCTACACTGGTCAGCATAAGAAACTAAACGTATGTCTACTCTATTTCTCAAGTTCTCCATGGTCTTACCAAAAACGGAATTACACATCAACTTAAAAAAATCTTTTTCGAAATCATTTTCCGCTAATTTTCTCAGGTTAATGTTTAAATCGATATAAGGTTTCAACCAAAAACTTTCTTTAAATTTAATTCCGCGGTTAATTTTCGTTAATTTTAACCCTAAAGAAAGATACGTTTTTAGTGTTTCGTGATGTATTACGTAATTTTTCTTGTCTCCTAAATTCGGTATTAATTTTTCTACTTTTCCGGCTTTTAACCTTTCAGGGGCTAAAGGAAAGTCATTGTGTAAATCGTGCAACTCCTTAGGATATTCTAAATCTACTTCTAATATACAAGGATATTTTATCCATTTACCAAGTTCTCTATCATTCATCCAATTAAAACCATGAGTGGGAAGATGTTGGCTCATTCCCCAAGGGTAAAGACCGTTCGCGTCATAGTACATTAAATAATTCGATGGCTTGTCCGGATCGTAAGATTTACCCATGTATTTATTATTCACCTTAGAATATCTTTTTGTGCACATGCTAACACCGCCTTTGATACCCCGCTCTACCATTAAAAGCATGTCAGGGTCTGATAAAAGTTCTAATTCTACGTTCGTTGTTTTTAATGCGGCATCCCAAGCTAAACCGGGAGCAGTATAATACCAACTGGGATCTAAATCGTAGTGTTTACGGCAAATATCCCTAAAGTTTTCGAATACATCGGCTAAAAGCAACACTCTATTTTATTGTAAAGTTTTAAGTAGTCTTCGAACGTTTCCGCGCCAAAAGTTTCCCAAACATTCAATGCGTGGGCATAGTCCTCATCGCTAATGTGCTCTTTGTTTAAACTGGAATAAAATGATTCTTTAGGCGGTAACCGAGTTTCTTTTAATCTTTCCAAAGAATCTAAGTAATCGTAAGGAAAAACTCCTTTTCTTCTAACTAACGGTAAATGAGAAAAAAATTTCGATAAAATTTTTAACTGGTTTTCTTTCAAGTTACTCGAAAGACTATCTAAGCTCGCGCTCATAAACTTAAAGCTATCAAGAAATCTAATTTTATGATATATATTTTCTCCGACCCGAACGTCTTTAGTAAAACTAATATATTTTTCCTCGTTATTAGGAATACAATTAATCTTTCCGGAGGATTTACCTAAATATTTAATAAAAAGATGAGAATCATACCCGCTCAAATTGTGAAAGTAAACGGGCGTAAAGTTGGGGATTTTTGCCTTTAGATTACATTCATTATGGGCGGCACCCCTATATTTACCGGTAAAATGACAGTGATCTCTTACTTTATCGTTAGTAAATTTTTTATTACAAATCCAACAACGTTTTTCTGTATTGTGTTTCGCTTTTTCCTCTTTCGTTATTTTAATAGGCACCGGGTTTTGATAGTACTGGCCATAAATATTTTCTATATCTTTCGTTAAGGTTTCTATAAACTTTTCCGACGCATCTTCCCCAACGTGGTACCTTTCTATAGGAGAGCAAACATCGTTATCAAAACATTTTATAATGTAGTAAAAACTAGCGGGAACGTGTTTTTGCGTTTTATTAACGTTTTCCGTTACTTTTTCGTATACCGGTTTTAAAATACATTCAAAATCGGCATATACAGCGAAGGGGACTGTGAGTTTTCTATCATAATTTTTAAATTTTATCGCGGTTCCCTTTTTAGGCATTTCTAAACAAACGGGCTCATTTTCGTTACAATATCTTTTGTGTTTTTCTAAAAGGTCTTCCCTTCCAAAATGATTTAAACATCTTTTGCAATAATACTTTTTACCACAATTTTTCGATATTTGACTATTCACTAAACGCCCAAAATTTTTTATGAGAGCGTAGTGCGTTTTTTCCTTACTTTTAATATAAAGCAGGTCTACGTGATTAACTTTTTCTTCTTTCGTAACCCTAAGAGGATAAATTTTTTCTTCCTTGTAACTAAAAACGTTTACGCTAATTTCGGGGTTTTGTTTTTCAAACTTACCTATATCTTTAAGCGTTACGGGGTATTCTATTTCTTTCAAGTTTAAATCGTGTTCTTTCGCTTTTAAATCTTTATCGAGTACTTCCGGATGTCCTTCTTTCGGGTTTAATTTTCTTAAAATACACCACATAAAACATTTTTCGTCATCATTTTTCATATTAATACACGCTTTTTTATCGCTAATCCATTTTGGCAAAGGTAAGTAACCCTTACTTCGTAAAGGGACATAAACACCTGTGTGTATTTCTAAACTTACCATAGACGAAAAAACTCAACCACTGCCTTCTCTTTGGAAATTGGCTATCTTTTCCAAAATTTCTTCTACCATATCATTATATAATTGGAGCGTTCCCATTCTATTTAGGTTTACTAAATTACTCGAGTGAAAAGCAAATTCCCTTATATTTTCGGGGTGTCGTTCTTTATAAAATCTAGCCCTTAATACGAGTTTTACCTTTTTTCCTAAATTGTTTTTAAGAGTTCTTATAACGTGACCCTCCGCTACTCGTAAAAATTTATCGGGTGGGTAACGTTCTCTGCCCGTTACATCTACAATATGTTTCGTAACATAATTTAAAAATGCGGAACGATCGGTTATAATTCTAAGCGGGGGTGGGGGTAAGTCGGGTGCTTCAGGTGGATAAGGAGGATAATGTTCTCTAAGATTCTCGGTAATTTCTCCCAACACTTGCGGAATCTGCTCCGCTTCTACATTACCGGTTAACCAATTGGTAAAATCGCTTATCTTTCTTTGAACGCTTTCGGGGATTACCGCCGAGTAAATACGTCTCGCTGCAGAAAACATTTATTTTTATATACGATAATTTAAGTAAATAATCAATTTTTCTTAATACAATACACTCATTTTATTTCCGTCAGACTGGAAGTTTATTCACCTATCGCTAATAATAACGGCATATGCGTGCGTGTTTGCATCTACATTAGCTCTAAAATTTGCCTTAACATGAATATCGGTTACGGAGTATTTTATCCTTTCACTCTGTTTGCTAACATCGAACAAAAACAATGGATAAAGATCTTTGTAATCTAACGGGGTAAAGTTAGGATTTGACGCTAAATCATCCATGAGAAAAAACTTAGATCTAAACTTGGCAGCGTCGCCATACGCTCTACTGAATTGTTGACTGGAAAATGAAAGTGTGTAGTCGACTCTAGGATATTTAAAAGAATTTAAAGTAACGTGAATATCCGTAACTTGAACGTGGTTAAATACGGCCGGATTTTGTTCTTGTTGGTTTCGTTTGTTATGCTGGAAACCGATAATAATGTAACGCGGAAACTCTGGCGCTGTTTTAACGGCAAGTTTCCAAGTAAATGATCTTGTTTGAGGAACATCGGCAGTATCGCATTGTATCATTCTATAATTAACCGGAAAACTTTCTTTATTCTGGATGCGTTTATAAAGTTCCATTTTATACTTATCCGTGGGTAACACGTGAGGCATGTACCACGCTATTTTAGTCAGCTTAAGTTTGCCAACTGCAGCAGCGTTATCTCTAAAAATAGCGTCATTATCGCCAGCTCTTGAAAGGTAAAGAGTTTGCTTCATTCCGTATAATACTTTATCGTAATCTTCGCAAAAACCGAAAATATGTTTTAACGGCACACTAAAGCCAAATGTTCCCTTATCAAACGGCTTTCTAATAATGAGTTCTTGTCTTATAGTAAAGCCCGCATTGCCCGCTAATAGGGCTTCAGTATCCTTATACCACAATTGGTTTAACCCCCGCGATCTAGATAAATCATCATCATATTTTAACAATCCAAGCATAGTGGTGGCCCACCCCGGATGATTTATTCGTTCAATCTCTCTACCCGAAAGTTCATACCTAATAGTATTAAAAAGATACATTAGACCGTTGTTCGTTAAAGCAACGTTATCAGCATCCGCGTATCTTGTGTCATCATTTTTTATTAATTCGCCTAGTATAAGTAAATAACTTTCGCTAGGATGCGTAAAAATATCTTGAGTTTCGATGTTAATCGTAATATATCCTCCGGGATTGTTAAAATTGTTAACGTCACCTACAATCGGTAAATACGCGAAGTATTCGTACTCTTCGATACTATCATCATTAAAACCCGTTTCGGTAATGTTTAAAATGCTCATTTTTTTATTATCTTATAATAATTTTTTAAATTATTATAATACTTTAATACCAGACCCACTATTTAATCTTTTAACTAATTCTTGTATAGCAATTGCGTCGTTACCGCTTCCATCTATTAAAGCGTTTATGTCTCGCGAAGCGTCATACTTTCGTAAAATTTTCTTAGATTTTGGCGTTAAAACCTTTTCGACTAACCTTTTCCCAGCATCAACAGCGGCACTCTTTCCAGCCTCTAAAGCTTTTTTTGCCCCTTCCTTAGCGACACTCTTTCCCCACATCAACGGCAGAGGTTGCAATTTGTTTAGTCACATTACTGCCTAAAAGTCTAGCGAAAAAGTTAGCTAAGCTGTCATAAATTCCGGCTCCACCGTATCTATTCCTTCTTACAAATCCGCGTTTATTGTAGATAATCATATTTTATAATACGGACATTATTTTTTATAGCTTTTATTATCGAAAATACCTTGCCTTTTTAATTCGTCACACACGCTAACAATCTCATTTCTCACACCAGTGTTACCCGATGCTTTACTCTCCATCAACAAGTCAAGTCTTTCTATTAATGCGTTAGGGTCACAGGGAATAACAACATGGCCTTTACCCGTTTTTTGTTTCTTTTTAGCCTGTAACCTTTTCCAAGCGGGTTCAATAATAATTTCCCATTTTTCTATGAGTCTAGGGTCGTTTATAGTTTTTAATTTGCCACTTCTTGGATCATTGTTAACGTACATAGTGTTAGTTTCTTCTAAGATCGCGCGGTACGTCGAAATATCGCTAGCTTTAACATTCGGATCGTATTCTCTCGATGTAAGAAGTTCCCACAACCCTTCCGTTAAAAAACGTTTTTTTCCGCCAATAATAATATGTTTTTTGTCTTCACTTAACTCAGCTAATTTATCACCTATAAAAAACTCACCACCTTTGCCATAAAGTCCAAATTTGATATCAGAGCTAGGAAAAACTCCCCTTATTTCCTCTGGTGAAGCATAAGCAGGAGGAGGACTAAGAGGTAGCACAGCTTCTCTTCTTGGGGACAACCTTTGGGGCAACCTTTGGGGCAACTGTTCGATACCCTCTTTAATAGGTTTAAGTCCTGTCGTAATCTCCTCCGTTGTAGCTTTTTGCGTTTCGGTGATAGGTTTAAAAAACTCTGAAAGGTCCGTTTGTAATTCTATTTTTCCCGTTTTCTCCGCTAGTTCGTTGTCGTGAATATTCTTTTTAATCGCGAGAAATTCTTTTACCGTTTGATCTCTTCTCGTCGGATCGGCGATTTTTAAAAAAGACATTTTTTTTATTAGGGTTATATTTTTTAACGTAGTTTTTGACGCCGTTTTTGACGCCGTTTTTTAACCCGTTTCGTAACTAAAACTACACAAAAACTTAATTTTTGGTTTCTTAATATTACAACGCCCTACCATGATGTTTTTCAACCAACTTCCGAAAGGACTCACGCTGTTCTCTTCTCCCTCTTTCTATTAACGATTCTTCCGTTTCACTCGTATTCTTAAATTTTGATCTAATTTCTTCCTTCATCTTTTTATATTTCTCTAATTCCTCCATAATCAGTTGAAATTCTTCATCCGAGACTTTATTATCCGATAAAGCTTTCGAGACGTGGGAAGATATAGTATTTAATTTAGTATCAGCGATGATTTTAATCTTCTTGTGTTTTTTCGCTTTAGCCGTAGAATTTCTAGAGGCATATTTTCCGACTAAACTTAAAAAACCGCAAAAACCCGCGACACTTTCTAACGCTATAACCGCGGGTAGCGCAATTACCGTTGTTAACAAACCTATACCACCTATCCCTCCAACTGTGGTAGTCACAACTAAAACAGCATCTATATTATCTACTATTCTCGCAGCTCTAAAATATTTCTTACTTAAAGATTCTCTCTTTAATATCTCGGCTTCTAAAAAGTTTTGTATTTCGTTAATTTTATGCAAGCGATAATCCTCATCCGGAGGAGCCGTGGGTAATACGAGATATTCTTTCATTTCCATTTTTTAGTAGCGTAATATTTTCTTTAAAGATGATAATAAACGTGACATAAAAGCTCGTTTTCTTTTATTTTTACCGTATCCTTCGAATTATTAGTAATAGTAATTAGAATATTCTCAGTATCTTCGAGGCTAATCTCATTTTGCGAGCTACATTTTTTAAATCTTAAAGAATACGCTAATGAGGATAAAATTACGCCTTTAGTTGACATAAAGCCTAAACCTAATTCCATCGAAAGTACTTGTCTCGGAGTTAATGTAATTTCTTCTTGACTAAAGATTTTCCAAGTTAACGGATTTACTTTTATCGGAGGATGTTTTAAATTAGAAACTGGTCTCCAATGGATCGTTTTTGGTTGAGAAATTCTCGGTTTTACGTTAAATTTATGCATTTTTTATTATAATATTGCTCCTAAAATAGGAATATTAGCGAAAGGACTATTAGGCCCTAAAATAAGACCTTTACCATCATAAAACTTTCCACCTGTTTTAAAAATAAGCCATTACCAACGGGCTCCAATCCTTTACCTTTATAAGGACTTAAATAAAGACCTTTTCCATCAGTTTCTACCTTGCAAACGCAACCTCCTTTTTTAAGGTAAAGACCCCATCCCATCGCCTTTTGTACACCCGATGATGCTAATCCCGAAAGAGCGCCAACACCTAACGCGGGTAAAACGGTTCTGGCTATCGCCGGCAAAGCTCCCGCTAACATTTCGAGAAAACCTCCCTCTATTTTCACGTTATTTTTAAGTTGATTAGCGCTCATTCTAATCGTTACGCCTTTACCATTTTCGTAGGCTTTAGCCATTTTTTTTCGCTTGTGACTGGGTAACAGCTAAAATATCATCACCTTTTAAATCTTCATGCTTCATGCTTTAACAGAATACTCGTTTGACAACCTTTTTTAATAGCGGATTGGAGTTTTTGTTTTTGCCCATCCGTTATATTAACTTTAATTTTCACGTACATTTTTTTTATAGGTTTTATTTCTTTTATGCCTCTCTAAGATGAAATCTAATAGTTAGATTTTCGCCTCTAAAGTACAGTTCCATTTTGGTCCGTAATTTTTACCCCTAAATAGTGTATGTCGCTCCTCGTTACTGGTAAATATACTAAATTAACCGGCGACTCGATTATCTTATATCCCGGCGAAACATTGGGGAAAAAAGAGTAAATTGTGTTTTGTGTTAAACCATTAACGTAGCTTCCTGAGATAATATCGATGTTAATGAGTATGGAATTTATACTTAGAATGTTTACTACATTCTCCGACTCATGAAATCCCCTTTCGTATTTTGCGCGAGTAAAACCTAATACTTTAGAAATGGAGTTTGGATGATTAAAATCTACCTGATAACCATCTTCAGTGGTAAGAATAGATTTTAACGTATTCGTGTTCGCTGAAATGTTAATAGGATATTCTTCATTGGCTAAATCAAAATGACCTTTTTTTCTCATTTCCTGGTGAATGGTATCATTAATGTCTCTAAGGTCATAACTTCCTTCCGGTATTTCTATTTTAAACCAAGAAACGCCATTATCGATAGAATAAATAAACGCGTTGTTTGTCGCATCAATGTTTGGAAAAGAGTAGTATGTTTCGAGGTTTACCAAAGCTATTTCGTATTTTCTATCATTTTCCAGTCGAATTGGCGGATTAAACCCCGTTGTAAAGAGTGTCTCATTGTTACTTACTATGATTTGTGATGACATTTTGTGTCGCGTATTTTTTTCTATCCGTTTTAAAAGATCTTCCATTTTTTTTATTTATAATATATTTTTTTTATAAAAAAATATATTTATAACGTTTTGGAAATGAATTGCTTAAGTGTTTCTTCGCGCCTAAGATTAATAGATCGAATTCTAGCTGAATTAACTTTACCTTTTATGTTCTTGTTAAAAAGTGAACTAATCGTAATTATTTCGTTTATATAAGGTAACATTTCTCTTATAATTTTTCTATGTATTCTGTTAGTTTTATCTTCCTCTTGAGTTTTAAAAATCTTTGCACTCTCATTCAACTTTGAATGTAGTTTTGAAACATGGTCTATTAAAAAAGAAACGTATAGCTCTTTTTCATCAAACTCATTGTTTAGTTTTAACGCTCTAAACGTTTTTTTAAAACATCTTAATGTAGTATCTTCAAAACTTTCTCGTAAATTATCTACCAAATGATCAATATACAGCAAAGTATCTTTTACGCTATACCCGCATAAATCTTCTTTAAAACTTACTAACTTACTAATACCTAACGCCATTCTAAAATTATTAGTTGTAAAATTATTTTTTCAATTTCTCAGTCCTCCGCTATCTTTTTTTTAATAAATCAATTTGCGAAACTCATAAATTATTAGTAAAAAAATATATCTTTCGCTAAAAGATATATTTTTAGATAGGGTTAGCAAAAGTTTGTTTTTTCTGAAATAATAAGCATATTTTTATTATGCCATTTACATGAAGCGCCATTTTTTTTATATTCCTTATATGCTTTTTATTCGTTCTATCTTCCTTTTCAGTTTCAAAAATTTTTGCACACCTATTCACATTACGCATTAATTCGGAAACACGTTTTTTAATAAGAAGAATGCGTAATTCTTCTTCGCTAATACCTTTTTTGTTTTTGCATGTAACAAAAGAATCAAACTTTTCTCTTAGTCCTAATAAATGAATGGATTTATTAAAAACGCTTACTGGACAAGGTTCAAGCCATTCTGTTGATATACTTTTCACAAGATCTCTAGTACTACGCATAACTTCCTTTACTGTTAAACCATTTAATCTATAATCAAGCAAAGTATACCTAGAACCATAATATAAATAATTTGCCATTTCACCTGGCATATCATGTAAACTATCCATTTTTTCAAATTAAGGTATATAAAAGTTGTCAAATCCTTCCCTATACTTTCCGCTATCTCTTTTACTCGTTAAATCAATTACGACAAAACCATAAGGGCTTTCCTAACATTTTTTACAAAATTTGCGAAACTCTTCTATAGGCATATCATCACCCACATGATCGCTATAGATATGATTCATGTTTTTAAGATCTTGGCGGAATAAACAAATAAAATTCGCGTTTTCTCTAATGGTATGCCTCGGTAACCCAAAATAGTTTTGTGAGAGGTAGAAACAGTCAACATTACTATGCCTTCCACGAATATAGTAACACTCGCACTTATTTTGCTTTTCTAAAAGTAAATCATAGAAGATCATTAAATTTTTGTCTTCGGGTTTTAACTCTCTCGGATCAGGCACATCCTTAGCAGTTTCAAAGAAACTACACTTTATATCCGATTTATTTTTAAGGGTTTTGACCCATTCTTTGATCAAAGCTGTAGGAGAAACATTTTCATCCTGAATTTCGTTTTGCGTGTCAAACAACCTTAAAATTGCCTCTTTCGGTAGTTTTTCTTCGAAAGCTTTTTTAAGTATGTGATATTCGGGTTGAAAAAGACTTCTTCCAAAAATACATAAATTATCGTAGTCAAGCCATCCTGGTCTTAGCAAAAGGTTTAGTAAAAGCGTTGTCCTACCACATCCTGATTTACCCACGATTAACCCTCTAACACTTTTAGGTAAAAAAAGGTTATTAAACCTTTTTGATACTAATTCGTTCCACAATAAATCTATAACATTCATTTTTTTAATATATTTTAAAAGAAATTAATATATATTAAAAAAGATGTATTGCGTTAAATATAGAAGACATACTGATACCAGCAACATTAAATACGTTGTTACTGAAAATGGAAGAAATATGGCGCGTGGAAAATGCGTTGTGTGCGGAACAACTAAAACGAACTTCATTAAAAAAAAAAAGGCGCGTCAATACTAAAAAAGATTATAAATAACTTACCCGTTGAAATGCATCTCCCCGGTCATAACTTTACTGGACCCGGTACTAAATTAAATAAAAGACTCAACCCAGATTTAACGCCGAAGGACTGGAGTAAACCGATAAACCGTGTTGATAAGGCGGCGTACCATCACGATATTTGCTATCTTAAACATGATGACACGGCTACCAGAAATGCTATTTGCGACAAAAATATGTTAACGGAGCTAAAGGGAATCCATAATCCGACAATTAGGGAAAAAATGGAACGGTCCATCGTTAGTAATCTGATTGGAATAAAGAAAAGATTTGGAATGGGTAAAAAAAAAGTTTGGCTGAAGAGCTGCATAAACCCGTAAAAAGAAAATTTAAGAAAAGGAGGGTCAGAGTAAACGGTATTGATAGGATATGGGCCGCGGATTTAGTAGACATGTAAGCATTTTCTAAATTTAATCGCGGTATAAAATATCTTCTCGCTGTCATCGATATTTTTTCCAAATACAGTTGGCTGATTCCATTAAAAGATAAAACTGGAAAATCCGTCGCCGCAGCATTAAAAAGTATTTTTAAGGAAAGAAAGCCCGAGAAAATGTGGGTTGATAAGGGTAAAGAGTTTTATAACGAGTATGTTAAAGACACTATAGAATTGTATTCCACCGAAAATGAGGAAAAATCTAGCGTCGTTGAGAGATGGATTAGAATGATGAAAGAAAAAATGTGGAAATATTTTACCGCTAATTCCACTAACGTTTACATTAACGCGTTACCGGATCTCGTTAAAGAATATAATAACGCGAAACATTCTTCTGTTAAGATGACGCCGGTATCCGCTAGTAAGAAGGTAAATGAAACGAAAGTTTGGAAAACTCTTTACCCCGATCATCTCGAAGTAAGAGGTATAGATCCTAAGTTTTCCGTCGGCGATAAAGTAAGGATATCTAAAAAGAAAAAGACCTTCGAAAAGGGATATACCACAAGATGGACTGAAGAGGTTTTTACGGTTTCCGAGGTAAAACGTACGTCGCCCGTAACGTATAAAATTGAGGATCTTAATGGAGAAGAAATAATAGGTACCTTTTACGAACCCGAACTACAAAAAACTAGTCAGGAGTTGTATAGGATAGAAAAGGTTATTAAAAAAGGTAAAAAGAAATCTCTGGTAAAATGGAAAGGTTATTCCGACGAGTTTAATTCGTGGGTTGATAATAAGGAAATTAAAAATACAGTCAATCTTGTATTCAACGACCACGCTTGGGACAATAAAAAATGGTCGCTAAATAAAATGGTCGCTTAATAAATCAGTCGGGAGGTGCAGATTACATTTTTCACACATTAATTATTTAAATATATTCTAGATTCTATACTAAAAGCATATGTTTCAATTTTTAGGTAAGTATCAAGAAAATGCTTTAATATTTAAAAGAAAAAAAATTATCGGACCAACAGCAATTTCTGTAAGTGAAAGAACAAATCGAAAGTAGGCCAAAGTAGTCACCATGAAATATCATGTGAACAAACCTTTATAACAAAATTTCTCTGTGTTTGTGGGATACATGGCAAGGCATTTGTGAAATAGACAAGCACTGTGTAAATATAAGCATGTGTGAAAGACTCATCGTAATCAAAAACAACTTTTTTACTCTACAGCGTTTCCAGGTTGAATTTGCCAATGAAGGACACGCTTGATTTGTAGTGCCTATTTATAACCGAACAAAAAATCACTTTCATATAGTGGTAATGGAACAAAGTTCTACTCCATTTAGGGAGACCACAAGGATAAATAAACGGAATTCCCCATCCTTTTCACACGTTCGCACACTAGCAGATTAGGGATTTAGTTGGTCATTATGACATGGTTCTGCATCGTTGCCGCTATTGTCAAAGGGTAATTAATAGTTAGACATGTAAATGTGTTAATCCTTTAATTGACACATGCTGTTATGTCTTGATTAGGATAAATCAGAGGCTATTATCATCCTTTATACTGTCAATTAAGGATCCACAATTTTTACGTGTTGATGGGTCGCTTAATGAAAGATATAGTGGGCTTTTGGGCCCTCAAATTGGTGGTCGTTGGTCACGTAGTACAAAAGTCGCTTAATACAACATGAAATTAGAGGAAAATAGCTCGGGTGGACTTAAAAACGGTCGTTTAGCACAAAAGTCGCTTAAAACACGTGGTCGCATGTACAAGATTTACTGTATATGAAAAATGATCTCTATTAAAAACGTAATGTTACCGAACAAACCGCTAAGCAACTTTGAACTAGAAGATGCCTCGAGAAAATTAAAAATTCCGTCTTTTAGGGGCGTATTTTTACGAAACACTTTACCGAAAAATTGCGGAAAAAAGGAATGCGGTATATTAAATCTTGATAGCGCGAGTGGACCCGGTACACATTGGGTTGCCTGGTATAAAAACGGTAAAACTAAAATTTATTTCGATAGTTACGGTATACAACCGCCTCTCGAAGTTATAGATTATTTAAAAAGTCCGATACATTACAACAGCGTCCAATTACAACGAGCCGGACAAGTATTTTGCGGACATTTATGCTTGTACGTTCTTAAAGAGTTAAGCTCGGGAAATAAATTTCAACTAGTTTTAAATAAACTTTTTTAACTATAAAATGCCTGTCGATAAATTTGGAGGAATGGATGATGTTCAATCAACTGTTGATGGAGCGTCACTTTCTTACGTGAATAATAATTTTTTGCGTAAAGACGGAACAACGGAAGTTACCGGTTCTATAAATATGAATGGTAATACTCTGACGATAGTTAGCAACCCAGTAAATCCTCATGATGTTGCTACTAAAGAATACGTCATTCGGAAAATGTTTTCGAACCGAAAAATCGCGGTTACATCGCGAAAGATCATTTGTATTTAGGAGGAAAAAAACTAGCGGGATTACGAATGCCGGAAAAAGATCGTGAAGCTGCTTCGAAGGAATATGTCGATAGAATGATCGAAGAAAGAATAGCTGAGAATAGTATAGTTAAAAATGATATCGATATGAAGAATTACAAGATCACAAATTTAAAAGATCCGGAACAACCGCAAGATTCTACTACTAAATTGTACGTTGATACCTCTATCGACGTAAAAGTTAAAGAATTGTATCAAAAAGACAAAGCATTCGTGTTGGAAATTGTGAATGAGAAACTAGAAAATATTAGTTTCATGAAAGAAAATGGAAACTACATCGCTACGGCTCCTATCAATATGGGTTTTCAATCGATATTGAATCTTCCGCCTCCTAAAGAAACGGGTGATGCTGTAAACAAAGATTATGTAGATCTGCTTTTGAGAAGAAATCCGGATGGGACCGTATCAACGACGACTAATCTTAATATGAGAAATATGCACCCTATCATCAATCTATTTCCACCGGTAGAAGAAGGTGATGTTGCGACTAAAAGCTACGTAGACGGGAGTATCTTAAAACCGCACGTTTTAATACGCGCCGTGTCAAAAAAAATTAGTCCTGGTACAGAATACACTTTCTTGTTTAATTTCGATGAAGGACCAAGGACTACTGGCGATTACTATGTTACCCCTACTGCCGGAAGAATTAAAAAAATCGCCATTACATTGTTTCCTCACGCTAAAGGATTTTTGCGCAAAATTGCTTATGAACTTAGTGGGTGGAAGTTTTGGGTTAAAAGAGCGTCTAACAATTTTGAAGATACCTTTAGTTTTACGTGGCTCTACTCCCCAACAACAAAAAATTATACTGCTTGTCAAGAAACGTCCACAGAATTTTCTCTGTGCACGCTAATAGAAATTGTATCTACTCCTTTGTTTCATTTTGCGAGAAATGGAAAAATTATACAAGAAACTGCCGATGACACGAGAAAAAAAGCTATGGAAAAGGTCGCGAGTGTAGCTATCGTACTATTGTTAGAATTAGACATTTAAAAAAAAATACTCTTAATAAAAAATGCCTGTCGATAAATTTGGAGGAATGGATGATGTTCAATCGACTGTTGATGGAGCGTCACTTTCTTACTTAAATAATAATTTTTTGCGTAAAGACGGAACGACGGAAGTTAGGGGTTCTATAAATATGAATGGTAATACATTAACGGAGGTTAGCAGCCCAGTAAATCCTCACGATGTTGCGACTAAGGATTATGTTGACTCTAATTCGGGGTTATTGGACGAAAATGGGGGTTATATGATGAGGGGATATTTAAATATGGGATTTAATAAAATAAGAAACTTATTCGATCCTACGGAACCGAATGAAGCCGCTACTAAAAGATATGTGGATGATAGTGATAGAGCTTTTGTGTACGGTCCTGATGGTTATATAGCAGTTGGTGACGTTTCTATGGGTGGAGAAAGAATTACTGACATTGGAACTCCTTTAGAAAACCGGCAAGTTGCGAATAAATTTTACGTAGATACCGCTACCGCGGGTTTAACGAGAAACCCTGACGGTTCTATTTCCGTGAATGGTCGCTCGATCATCGGTTTACCTAATCCCATAAGTCGTGACGCTGCCGCTAATAAAAATTATGTCGATAACGGCGGTGCTATCGTAAAAAATCCGGATGGAAGTTTTAAAGCGATATCTGATGTGAATCTTAAAGGTTTTTCTATAAAAAACGCCGCGGAACCGATAGAAGAAAAAGATTTAGCGACAAAATCCTATGTGGATAAAAGGACCATTATAAGCGTTCATGCGGAGGAACAAGGAAGTCTAGAAGATGGAAATTACGAGTTTTCTTTCGGTAATGGTTGCAGCGGAAAATCACACGGATTAGGCGGTTATTGCTTGTCAGCTCCGGGTAGAATTATAAGAGGTTCTTTAATGGTTATAAAAGGAAATGGTTTTTTGGAAGAAGAGGCGAAAATTAATATAGTCGTAAACGGCATCGAAAAAATCAACCACTCCTTAATAAAAAAGAAAGACGAACGTTGCAGTTGCGTAGTTTTTCCTCAACCTCTAGAAGTAAAACAATGCGACGTCATAAACTTTATAACGAGGTCTAACAATTCCGAAGCAAAACACTCTTATTCGTCAATATTGATAGAACTAGATTTATAACTTTTTTTAAAGTTATAAATTTTTATGAACGCGTTTTAATATTTTTATAGTTAATGCTTTCTACGATGGCGGCTTTATAAGTTTAATGCCTTTTAAGATTAATGCTTTCTATGATGGCGGCTTTTTAAGATTAATACTTTCTATGATGGCGGCTTTTTAATATTAATGCTTTTTAAGATGGCGGCTTTTTAAGATTAATGCTTTCTATGATGGCGGCTTTTTAAGATTAATGCTTTCTATGATGGCGGCTTTTTAAGATGACGGCTTTTTAAGATTAATGTTTTCTATGATGGCGGCTTTCTATGATGGCGGCTTTTTAAGATTAATGCTTTCTAAGATTAATGCTTTCTAAGATTAATGCTTTCTATGATGGCGGCTTTTTAAGATTAATGCTTTCTATGATGGCGGCTTTTTAAGATTAATGCTTTCTATGATGGCGGCTTTTTAAAATGACGGCTTTTTAAGATTAATGTTTTCTATGATGGCGGCTTTCTATGATGGCGGCTTTCTAAGATTAATGCTTTCTAAGATTAATGCTTTCTAAGATTAATGCTTTCTATGATGGCGGCTTTTTAAGATTAATGCTTTCTATGATGGCGGCTTTTTAAGATTAATGCATTTTAAGATGGCGGCTTTTTAAGATTAATGCTTTCTATGATGGCGGCTTTTTAAGATTAATGCTTTCTATGATGGCGGCTTTTTAAGATTAATGCTTTCTATGATGGATGGTTTATAATTTTATATGGCGCCACCCAGAACATGTATATTAAATGGTTAAAAAAAATACCATACAAGTTTTATTTCGAACATGTATATTAAATGGTTAAAAAAACACCATACACGTTTTATTTGGTGGTCGAAATTCCCAGAAAATGTATATTAAATGGTTAAAAAAGACCATACAAGTTTTATTTGGAGATGGTTAATATTAAATGGTTAAAAAAAACACCATGCAAGTTTTTTCTCGCATGGTTCGAGATGGTTGGGGGAAAATGTAAATTCGCTGGTCCTGCGTGACCGAAAATCTTAGAAGATACGTAATGTCAACGACTGGTGTGTATGCAAAAGACAATTCCTCTTATAGATTTCTGTCAAAAAAAATCTTTTTCGGCGGGGGATATCATTTCAACGAAATACTTTTTTTTTTAATACTTTTTTAAAATACTTTTTTTATACTCAAGCATATGTATTTGTATGCCGACGTTGAACCTTACGTGTTTAAGTTAGATAATAGAGCACTTTGTTCTGTTCTCTTCAGCTTGATTCAAAATTAATCATCTGATATACGTCAACCTTTATCGCCTCTAGCAAGCTCACTGCAGCACCAAGGTTAACTGGTGATTGACCCTGCTTAAACTAACCTTGCATGAAGATACGTAATCAGGGTCCTTATTCACCAGCCATTCTTAAGAATATTCTTAGTCTTACTCGTCAAGATTTTCTAAATTTGATTTTAGCAAAACTTCTTATTGGTTAAACCAAGCCAATCAGAAGTTATGTTACTTTCAAATTTAGAAAACTCTGGAGAATAAGACTAAGAACGTTCTTAAGAGTGGTTGGTGAATATACGCTCAGGACCTCCACACTTGTAAGGATGTGACCCTAAGTATAACATCTATGTATAATATTTTATTTAGCTTCCTGACGGCTCCTTACTTTATCAATGATATACCACAGGCCTTTGAAGCTCCATTGGTCTGTTACGGAACACTAACATTTTTCTTGGTTGATCATCGAATACTTGCGAATCGCCTGTTTATCAGGGAATACTCAAATTTTCATTTACATCGTTACTATAAATAGCACATTGGCGACTGCCTCTTTGTTGTATATAATAAGACAAGGTGTGCAACGAAATCGATGAAAAGTTTTACCCCTGTCCTATTTCAGAGATAATATTTAACCAAAAACGGAAAAATAAACCTAGTTACCGTTGCAGATGGGTTCACAAATGATTTTTCTTGAGTACCCTGACCTTAGAAAGTTCCAAACGGCTCTTGCGATCAAGCAATAGCTGCGATTTTAAAAAATTTAAAAAGATTCTACATTTTCCGGATCGCCATGCGCTGACGTCACACAATTCATTATGACGCAGCGAATTATAACTCACGCGAATTTACTATCAAAAGACGCGCCAAAGTTTTTGACCAATAAACGGTAAATACGCATTTGAAAATACACGAAATGGAAGATGAAAATCGTGATACTGGATTAGATGAAAAGATAAATTATAACAGACGAAATATTAATTTGATAATTTCATCAATATATCAACAAAAGAATTTTAGATCTTTGTTTGAAAAAAAAATTTTTTTTTACTTATAATTCGCTGCGGAATTGTAAATTGTGTGACTTCAGCGCATGGCGATCCGGAAAATGTGGAAGCTTTTTAAAATTTTTCAGATCAGAGCTATTGCTTGATCGCAAGAGCCGTTTGGAACTTTCCAAGGTCAGGGTGCGAAAGAAAAATCATTTGCGAACCCGTCTGCAACGGTTACTTGCTTTATTTTTCAATTTTCGGTAAAATATTATCTCTGAAAGGGTACAGGGGTAAAAATTTTCTTCGATTTCGTTGCACACCTTGTCTTATATTGTATACAATATAGAGGCAGTTGCCAATGTGCTATTTATAGTAACGGTGTCCGATAAGGAAATTTTCGTTGTCCGGTAATAGACCACTGGAGTTTCAGAGGCCTATGGATATACTCGTATATGTTGTTCAGAGGGAAGTTGCAAATCAACTCGGTTGTGGTCGTTGTTGTTGTTGTTGTAGAGAAAAGATTATGATAATTATCACTAAACGAGTCAGCTAGTTCTTTTTTAGCTGTACTTGCTGTAAGCCAGCAGAGCTTATGTCATTTATCAGACCTCTTCTTGAATATGGGGATGTGGTGTGGGATAATTTGTATCAGTATCAAAAGGATGAACTCGACAAGATTCAGAACGAGGCAGCTAGAATTGTTACAGGTTGTACCAAACTCGTTTCTATTGCAGATCTTAATAAAGAATCGGGATGGGAATCACTTGGTGAAAGAAGACGTAAACACAGACTTATATTATTCTACAAAATGGTGAATGGCCTTGCTCCAGACTATCTATCTTCTCTCGTCCCTGTGGCTAATCGCCCAGTATACAATCTACGGAATACTCAAAACTTACAAAATATTGCTTGCAGGACAAATCTTTATAAGAATTCTTTTTTACCTGCAACAACGAATGAGTGGAATAATCTACCACAAAACATAAGAAATGCTGAATCTTTATCCTGTTTTAAAGGTCAAATTAACATTGATAAACCAGTTCCCAACAAACTGTTTCAATTTGGCGACAGAAGAATCCAAATTATTTATACCCAACTTAGAAACAACTGTAGTTCATTAAATCAACATCTTTTCTTCAAAAATATCGTCGACTCACCACTTTGTCGTTGTGGAAAGATAGAATCAAATAAGCATTTTTTTTTTCTCGAATGTGGATTGTACAACGCACAAGACAAATATTGAGAACAGCTTTCACTGAAATTGCTACATTTAATCTTAGAACTATTCTGTTTGGTGCTGAAGATTTATCGTTTGAAGAAAAAAATATATTTACAGCAGTACACGAATTCATAAAGGAAAGTCGATGCTTTTGATTACTCATAGCCATGTAACTAAAATCAGGAAGTATAATGTTTCTCTGTTTGAGCTTTAATTTAACATGATGCTGTACTGCAAAAATTTTTTAGAAAGTTGTCAGTCGCCATACACCCATCTCCACCACCCTACTAATTGTTTTTCAATTTAAAATAAACTGTTTATTTCCTTCTTAATCAATTTCAAATTGTTAATTCTATTACTTATCTTAAACTGTTCATATGTATGTCAGAAATTGTAAAGTAATTGAGCCATGCTCTGTGAAAAGGGGGCTTATTGCATTTGCGAAAACTATCGATCATGTCAACCTGCGCAGTCCGCGCTGGCTGACATTGGCCGAAAGTTTTCGATATCTTTACATTTTCTGAATGTCAAAGGATAACTCTACCCCATGATTTAGCCAAATGTTAGACAGGAAGGAGTTTATATATCTATAATTAGGTGATGTCTTGCTTGATCTAATGCATAACGGAGATGCATTAGGCCCCCTATTGCCAGAGCACGGTTCAGTTATAAGTAGACTTCATTTAATGACGTAACCGTCAGTTGGAGAGGAACTATATAAGCTATAAGCTTACGTTCTTATCCTTTTCTTGTTTAAATTTATGTTATATTAATCTATGTAAATTATATGAATAAACTATGTTTAAACTAGAGCTTATGTCATGGTATGGTTTCCG
The DNA here is from genome assembly GCA_945859785.2 of Tridacna gigas. Taxonomy (NCBI): domain Eukaryota; kingdom Metazoa; phylum Mollusca; class Bivalvia; order Cardiida; family Cardiidae; genus Tridacna; species Tridacna gigas. Next base: position 105,976,127 of record OX244028.2, read on the forward strand.
TCGTCCGTCCGTCTGTCCGTCATCGTCCGTCTCCCTGTCCGTCCGTCCTTTAGTCTTTTTCTTGTTTACGCGATAAAGTTTTGATTTGTGGTCGGATTTTCGTGAAACTTGCACAGTTTGTTTATCCCATCAATAGTTTGAAACCTGTTGATTTTGAAAAAAAAAAAAATCTGACAGTCGGTGCGGGAAAAGTAGCCATGTAAAGTTCAAATATCAATTTCTTGTTTACGCGATAAAAACTGCATTTGTGGTCGGATTTTCATGAAACTTGCACAGTTTGTTTTGCTCATCAGTGGCTTGAAGTCTATTGATTTTGAAAAAAAAAAAAAAAAAAAAAAAAAACTGACAAACAGTGTGGGAAAAGTAGCCATTTGCAGTTTAAAATTTCAATTTCTTGTTTACGCGATAAAGTCTGCATTTGTGGTCAGATTTTCATGAAACTTGCACAGTTTGTTTATCTCATCAAAAGCTTGAACCCTATTGATTTTGAGGGAAAAAAATCAGACAATCGGTGTGGAAAAAGTAGCCACTTAAAGTTCAAAATTTCAATTTCATGTTTACGCGATAGAGTCTTCATTTGTGGTCTGATTTTCGTGAATCTTGCACAGTTTGTTTATCTCATCAATAGCTTGAATCGTATCGATTTTGAGAAAAAATCTGACAATCAATATAGGAAAATTAGCCATTTAAAGTTGAAAATATCAATTTCTTGATTACACGATAAAGTCTGCATTTGTCGTCGATTTTTCTTGAAACTTGCACAGTTTATTTATCTTGTCAATAGCTAGAAGCCTATTGATTTTGAAAAAAAATCTTACAGCCACATTTCTAGAGTCCACTGTGGACAAAACTTGAACCCGGACAACAACAAATTATTTGCAAAGGACAGGTAGATTACTGAGTAAAATGTTTGTGTGTGCTCCAGAGGCTACATTTCAGTCCAATGATCGACTGTTTGTCTCAATAATATTTTTGACAAAACTGAATGTATGTTAAAAGAAAAAGGTTGTCAGTAGGTCAAATCAGACGAAACCGTAATAGATCTAGTGCTTTAGAATCCATTTATTTTCAGTCCAATACTCACGAAACTTTGTCAGACTGCTTAGATTAGATATGGGTGAGTTGCAAAAGGGTATTTTTGGTCTAAAAGTATGTCATAGATCCTATACCAGAAGACAAAGTTCAGTTGAGTTCCATACAAATGTTACCTACATGGTCCTCTTGTAAAATTGTCCAAGTGGTTCTGCTCTGTTTCTATAAACTTCACAGAAGCTACAGAAATGAGTAGTAACATTTCAAAATCACGGCCTTTGAAACTGTATAAGCAATTTTACCCAAATTTCATATCTAGCATCCTGTATTTGGAAAGGACAATTATTCAAATTAACAGATACATGGTCCAATTTTAGAAAATTTGTGCCATACAAAAACAACTTGTTCTAAATCTGGAGAGAAAATGTATGCCCTATTCTACTGAAATTATTTACAATGTTTGTTTTAGCAAAATGTGTAAGAATTAAGATATACATGTAAGTTAAGTCACCCAGTTTCTGCGGAAGAAAAACATTTTTATCAACCTAGAAGCCTGATTTTTGTCCACATTCTTTACAGGCATTATTAAGCTAGGGAGGAAATGTAAAAATCGATGGAACTTCGACAGCTATTATGCCCCGCCGAATTTCGGGGTGGGGGATATAGTTTTCATGTTGTCTGTCCGTCTGTCCGGTCTTCCGTCCATCCAGACAGATATATTCTAAAATCGTTGACGAAAGTTAATGAAACTTCAAACATGTGTTCCTCATGATAGTCCGCCGATATACTTTTTTTTAATGTAATGCCTTGTCATGGAAAAAGGAGGCTTGATGTCCTCCAGTCTGCTTGTTTTGTGTTTTGTTTTTGTTTTTAATGCGGTGTCATGGAAAAGGGGGGGGGGGGGTGGGCTTGATGTATATTTCCATTATGGACCAATATCTCTTTAACTACTGGACAAAATTTTATGAAACGTCATATTTATATTGTTGATCATAAGCCACAGACAATCAGTATTTGTTTTGATTTAATGAAATACCGTGTCATTGAAAGGGGGGGGGGCTTAATGTATTTTTTCACCAATAACAAAAAGGCCATTAAATTACAAAACACAAAACCTCTTATAATTATGCCTCTATTACAAAAAAAGGTTTGTTTTTTTTCGGCGATGGATATCATTTCAGCTAAATGACTTGTTTTGTATTGATTTTACCTTTTGAAAGTCACCCGGGGTAAGAGACTGAACTTTTTAAACCTGTTCCTGGTGCCTAAATTTTAATTCTCACCACGTATTTGTTTTTCATGTAAATTTTAATATTAATGTTTGTAACTTTAGGATGACAACTTGGAAACATGCTTGCATATAATACTGTCTTATGGTTAAGTTATTTTGTATCTTAAATGCTCAAAATAGATTTGAACAGAAAAGGGTGAAAACTTCTTACCCATTACCCTCCAGGCGACTCTCAGGACTATCAGTCCTTTGAATGAAACTGAGATGATAATAATGGTCTCTTATAATGTTTGCGAAAGCCCATTTCGTTTTTTAGCTCTAGTGGCTGAAAACCATCAGAGCTTATGTTGAGGCGTAGTTTCCGTTCTCTGTCTGTCCGTCCGTCCGTCCGTCCGTTAGCATCACGGAGATGCACTAAGCCCCCTTTTGCCAGAGCTTGGCTCATATTTATCTTAAATCGATTGAGAAAAAGTTCTTTCGACTTATACCAATCTCTTTCCATTCTGCTTCCTGGTAACTACATCAGTGCTCGCGCCGAATGTATGGGCCAATGAACATTTCTAAAGGTGACACCCGCTCCCGGGTATAGAACTCAGGACATTATGATTACAAGGCCAACGGGTATCGAACTCAGGACCCTATGATTACAAGGCCAACGCTCTACCTTACAACCACGGAAACCACATAAATTGTTTATTTTCTAGCAAAAGCATTTTTGAAATTGAGATAATAATGGTCCCTTATAATGTTTGCGAAAGCCCGTTTCGTTTTTTAGCTCTAGTGGCTGAAAGCCAGCAGAGCTTATGTTAAGGCGTGGTTTCCGTCGTCCGTCCGTCTGTCTGTCTGTCCGTCCGTCCGTTAGTCTTTCTATTGTTTAAGCAATAAAGTCTGCATTTGTGGTCGGATTTTCGTGAAACTTGCACAGTTAATGTATATAATCAATAGCTTAAACCATATTGATTTTGAAAAAAAACCACTGACAATCAGTAAGTGAAAAGTAACCGTTTAAAGTTGAAAGTTTACATCTTTTGTTTACGCGATGTAGTCCGCATTTGTGCTTTGATTTTCCTGAAACTTACACACTTCCTTAATATCATCAATAGGTTGAACGCTCTTGATTTTGGTAAAAAAAATCCGACAATATGTAAGGGAAAAGTAGCTATTTAGAATTGAAAATTTTCATTTCTTGTTAAGCAATAAAGTCCACATTTTGATCCAGTTCTTTTGAAACTTGCGAAGACAATTTGTATCATCAAGAGATTAAGATTTATTACAAATGATGAAAGTCCTGTGATCAGTTTAGGAAAAGCAGCCGTTTGATGACCTAGTCTTGTATAGACGTACTAAACACAGCCCACATTATTGGTCATAATTCTTTGAAACTTGCAGGAATTGTTTGATGAAATAAGTAATGAAACCCTGTTAAATTTGACTTGATTCCAAACAATGGGCTTTGAGAATCTAACTTCAATGATTTCACCATTTTGTTCAATTCGACATGCCTACATAATGATGTATGCTAGAAAATAAGCAAAATTACAACCATTTGAGCGATTCTAGTTTTTTATGCCTTGATGATTAATGTCGAAGCCTGGGCTTCTAGGCGTCCACCTGGCAACGAACCTACATTCTTAATTCGTAATAAAGCATCAAATTTTTCCTGCCCTCAGAGACATTGAGTCCGATGGCAGTGAAACCTCGTTGGTTCGTAGCACAGGGGACCGGGATTTTTCATACTAAATACCCAATGTTCGAATCATAAAGGTTTTTGTTTTTTCGCAGGGAGCGATTTCTCCTTTTACCTGCTTTTCTGTTTTTCTTTTTATCGTATCGATGAACTTTCATTTTAACCAAATCTGAAATTGTAATTTGCAAATGTTTCCAGTTTGAGACAGTCCAAAAGTTGCCTAACAATTGTTAAGTGTCAGTATACAAAGGGACGAGACATAGCCCACGAACTATCAAATAGCTACGAACTATTGACGCGCAGAGTAACGAGGTTCCACAGTATAATGTAATTTGTCATTCATATACACTACCTTGCTTCAAACCTATGTCTAGTTGTTAAAGCAACAACTTTTAGTATGAATAAGATTATCTTTTTACTTTTTCCTCGATAATGTCTTTTCATTATCCTTTCATAATCTTTTCCCCAATATGTCTCCTTGATTATACAATAATATAATCAATAAATTTCAAAATTTACCAGATATTTCGTAGAGAGAGAGAGCTGAGAGAGTGCACGCGTGAAAATTGAAATTGTCGATATTTGTATTATTCTGTATGACGAAAAACTTTTGAAGTTTAAGTCAATAAATACTTACTTACTCTTAATTTCATTCGTTCGTTCCGTCATATACATGTATCCCTCTTCCGTATGAAAGAATTAACACGCTTTTGTTTCATTGCACATGTTTGTATTTTTTAATCATTTTCTTCCATCGGTAGATTATTTTCACGCGCGTCAGAAAGCCGCAAATTAAAGAGAAACTATAATATAAGTAAGCCATGCTCCGGCTAAAAGGGGTTTAATGCATCTTTCTGAGGCATTATACAAAGCGGGTTAGCTAGATTGCTAGACCGTAGGGATCCATATTTATGGATCCCTACGGCCCAGCAGTCTAGCTAATTTAGTCTGACAACTGTATCGTGAGATAGACTGGTCCTTTGTCCTGCAAAAAATTTATAAATCGCAAAAAGTTTCGGTCCCTGTCAAGATTGCGCAGGCTGACATGAGTCGATAAAGTTTGCGAATGCATTAAACCCTTTTTTCACAGAGGATGGATCATTAAAAAACTTCCTTCTTTCCCTTCGCTACAGGATAACTGAAGTGTTTCCGGCCACTTTAGATAGCGTTGGAGACTTCAAGAAGGGCTATCTTCCGTAGATGTTCATTTTTTTTTTATTATTTTTAACCTGTCAGCGTCGCAATCGAAAACATGTTGTTGTTTTTTGCGGACAGCATAGATCAAAATCGGACTGCACAGAACGTACAGTTTGATTTTAGCTCTATGCTATCCGCTTGCTAAGTCAAGCCCATGATTAAAATGTTCAATCTTTTCTGAGTGTCAATGTTTTGCTTGTTCAACTGTCAAAACAAGTCGAGTTACATACATTTGGCAGTTTATGTGACGTTACAGGTTCCCATCCACATTCGACCCCTAAGAACCGTTCTTAACTACAAGGCATTTCGACATATATAACAAAAGGTATTAATCCTTTTAATGCATCTAGAGTATTTCAAGAAAAAGTGTGCCATCCGAGTCTTTGAAAAATGTTACCGATATTTTTTTTTTTTTTTTTTTTTTTTTCCTTGCACACTCTTTTTAACGTTTGCGTTAGAAATGTGACTGTTCCGTCTTTTCTGGAGCAGGTGTGTCATTAACCCCATACCTTGGTCTTCTATGCTTGATGGAAGGAACTCTTTGTCATATAAAGGGCTGAACCATGCTCTCGCAAAAGGGTTGATGAATCATTAAACTAAGCAAGTCATTACATTATTACATAATTCTGGTCACGTGATGTCTATATAAGTTGTGTTTACTATTCACTCTCAAATAAACTTAAACAACTCCCAGATTTTGTGCTTTATGTAAAACAAGTTTAACGGAAAAGGTATGTAAACTTTTGTTGCTGATGCCGCGCAGAAGAAAGAGTCGAAAAACAACCGCAAATAGTGGAAAATCAGAGGGAAAAAGAACGGATACATCACCATTTGAAAAAAAAAAAGAGGACATTTGAGTGCACCAGGTAGTAAAACAGGTTCGGACCCTATCAAAACATTTGAATCTAAAAATAGTTTGTCAACAACCACAGCCGGTCACGATAAATCAAACCAAAACAAACGGTTTCGAACATCTGCAGTTCCAGTTTCACAAGACGATCTTTCTGGCTCTTATCTCCAAACCCCACAGAACCAGCCTACTTTTTATCCTACAACCAATATGAGTTATCAACAACCCGGTTATCCTACAGGCTTCATGCAAGCTTTACAATCCCCACCACCCTTTGGTGCCACGGCCCCCTCAATGGGCAGTTGAAACAATGGAAGATATAAAAATCATCAAAGCATCGGTGGCCAAAATTGATAAGATTGAAAAAACAGTAGATAAAATAAATTTCGAAGTTTATAATTTGGAAAGCAAAGTGAAGTCTCTAGAGGTTAGATTAATTGAAACAGAACGAGGCTCCGAATACACGAGTAAAGAGTTCGAAGACTCAAAAAAACTGATCACGTCAACTAAGTCAAAACTAGAAAATTTAGAGAAACAATACACTGAATTTGATACCGTTGTTAAAACATTAGAGGCCAAAAATAAAAAGCTTTTAGAAAAGGCAGATGAGATAGAATTTCGAAGTATGAGAGATAATTTACTCTTTCATGGAATCCCGGAACGAGATGATGAGAACTGTGAACCGTTAAAACCTTTATAAGGGATAAACTTGAGATCACAGACATTGTTTCCTTTGATAGAGTACACAGAATCGGTCAGATGAACACTTCAAAGTGTAGGCTTATAATTGCAAAGTTTCATTACTATAAAGAGAGAGAAATGGTGAGAAAAGCAGCTACTGTGAAAAATGACCAACTTAAGGTTTCGAACCAGTGTGTGGGTGTTCAACAGACATAAGCGGTTCTTCAGAAGAGGAGTGAAATGTACCCGATTATGAATAAAGAGAGAGCTGCAGGAAAATGATCAGGAGCAAAAGTTATGGTTCAACAGAAGCCAGGTGGTCGCTTCGAGGCAGTAAAAAGTTAGGCTTGCGAAGAGAAGCCACATATTGTTTCCTGGAATATAAATGGTTTATATAGAAAACCCTCAGAAGTTAATTTTTTGGAGAAAAGAAAATCTTATGTTTTTAATACTCTTTTCAGAAAGTTGGTTGAGTAAAAATCATCAAAATGTGGAAATTAGCAATTACTATAGTTTTCACTTACCTGTGTATAAGAAAACAGGAACGAAAAAAGGTCGCTATAGTGGAGGTCTGTCAGTTTATTATAAACATTGTTTGAAAGGCAAAGTAAATATTATAGAAACTGACTCTCGGAGTCTGCTAAGGTTGAAACTGAATGCTAGTTTATTTGATTTTAACGAAGATGTTTTTATTCGTTTATGTATTGTCCCTCCATATAATTCTAGCTTATTACCCATTTCGATGATTTCGATTTTTATGATGAAATGGAAAAAGGAATTGAAAAGTATAGTAATAAAGGAAAAACCTCTGTCACAGGTGATTTAAATACAAGAACGTCTAGTTTGCCAGATACTGCTGATGAGGATTTTGATTTAAATCAGGACACCTTATGCAATGACTCGAATATTAATATTCATCAACGTGCAAACAGTGACAGCACTGTGGATAGTAATGGGCATCGTCTACTATCACTTTGTAAATCGACCAATCAAGTTATTGCAAATGGGCGTTTTTATGATCACACAAAAGAAAAATTTATATATTGCTGCGACCGCGGCATGAGTGTCATTGATTATCTTCTTTTAAATAAAGATGACGTAAATGTTTTAAAATATTTTAAAATATCAGAGCGGAATGAAATTTCGGATCATCGTTGTTTGCACTTCGTTTTTTCAAAGAGAATAAAGCAAGAATAAGAAAAAACGATCATCTGAGGAATTTATCGATAAGATAATTTACGATGAAAGTAAAGTGTCTTCTTTCCTAAATTTATTACAGAATAATATGGCGAACTAATCGAAAATATCTCAGGTTCAAACTGTGTCGAAAATCATGTAAATCTACTGACAATCTTTCTAGTAGATAACGCAAAAGCTGTCCTTGGTAAACAGGTTCGAGTTAATTCGAGGTAAAACCCATTTCCAAAATGGTTTAATGAGGCATGCATAATAGCAAAACAAAACTTCAACACCGCTAGATCTGAATTTCGTAAACAAAATACAGAGAACAGAAGACGTGCCTATATAAAGCAAAAAATAAGTATAATAACACGAAAAAACAAGCAAAACAGATTTATATGAAAAGAGAATCAAGAAGTCTTGAAAACATTGCAAAAACTGACTCACGAAAATTTTGGAAAGAAGTAAAAGAAGTACGCGACACTTCTGCAGTGATTATAAATGAAGAAATTAACATCGATCAATTTTACGAACATTTTAAAACATTATTGTCTAACCACGATCCTACCAAAAATACACCACAAGAGAATAATAGTCCCTATATCGCGGATTTCGACTTAGATAAGCCCTTTACCGTCGAAGAAGAAAAAACAGCTGTTTTTAATCAAAATAATGGAAAAGCTACAGGTTCAGACGACATATCAGCAGAAATTATAAAAGCGTCATATACTTTCATAGAACTTATACCGTTAAATATTTTCAATTCATTCTTCGAAAAATCATTTTACCCAGAAAGCTGGGGATTAGGATACATAATACCAATATTTAAAACTGGGGATTCGTCTGATAAAAAAAATTACAGAGGAATAACTCTCAATAACATCTTAGCCAAAATCTGTTCACAGATCATATATTATCGCCTAAAATCATGGAACGAAAGACACGATAACATAACTAAATGCCAATTTGGATATCAAAAAACAAAAGTACAGTAGACTGCATATTTATACTTCATTCTATAATAGCAAAAGTTTTAAGCGCGGGTAAGAAATTATACACTGTCTTTATTGATTATGAGAAATGTTTTGACAAAATAAACCGAACGTTACTGTGGCAAACTCAAAATATAAGCTCTAAAATGGTATATGCCTTAAAAGCTATGTATTCGACTGTAAAATCTGCTGTCAAGTTCAATGATCATGTTTCGTCTAGCATTGAATCTCACTTTGGAGTGAAGGAAGGAGATCCTAACTCAAGTTTACTTTTTATTATGTTCATCAATGATATTATGCAAAATATCAATGATGAAATTGGCGGTACTTTTACAATTGACGAATTCAGACTTTTTTTTATTACTATTTGCTGACGATCAAGCTTTGTTTTCCACAAAACCAAAAGGTCTACAGTCAATGCTAACAAATATTGAAACATATTGCAACAAATGGCAGATGCAAATTGATACTGGAAAAATCAAAGTTATGATCTTTGAGAAAAGTAGAAGTCCCACTACACATGACTTTTTCCTATACGGACATAAACTCGAAATAGTCTCCAGTTTTAAATATCTATGCGTATACCTGTTTAAAAATGGTTTTTGGTTACGACCTCAAAGAAAACTCGCTTAAAATGCACCAAAATCCTTTCACATCTTATTTACTATATTTAACAAATTTGAGTTTACAGTTAAAGAGAAATGTGACCTTTTTTATTCTCTAGATCTGCCTGTAATGCATTATGCCTCCGAAATTTAGTCATATAGCTCCTGAACAGAAGTTGAAAATATCCATAATAAATTTTGTAGAAAAGTTCTATGTGTCAGAAAATCAACAAATTTATCAAGCGTCTACGGAGAACTCGGAAGAGTCCCTTTAAGTATTGTCAGAAGGTGTAACATGATACGTTATTGGTTAAAAATCTTAAAGTTACCACAAAATAGTGTTGTTAAACTTGTCTACAATATGGTAAGAAAAGACGCCGATTCTAATCTTACGTACAATAAACTCAATTGGGCTTTTCACGTTAAAGAACTCCTTCAATCACTTGGATTTAATAACCTCTGGATAAGCCAAGTTCATGAATAAGTTAGCTTCCAGCATATTAACCCTTGAGCTGCTGATCGCGACCCACTGACCTTTTGCAGACAGTGTGGATCAAGATCAGACGGCACAGAACGTGCAGTCTGATCTTTGATCTACACAGTCCGATACGGTACTTTCCTTCTGGTGAAATCAACTTTGAAACTGCAATGTTTGGGCTTTTAGTATTGAGTAGAAATTTGGGTTTCATTTATTCAGCAGCTTAAGTATTAACCCTTGAGCTGCTAATCGCGACTCACTGACCTTTTGCGAACAGTGTAGATCAAGATCAGACTGCACAGAACGTGCAGTCTGATCTTTGATCTACACTGTTCGATACGGTATTTTCATTTCGGTGAAATCAACTTTGAAACTGCAACGTTTGGGCTTTTAGTATTGAGTAGAAATTTGGGTTTCATTTATTCAGCAGCTTCCAGCATATTAAACAACGTATACATGACCAATACTATCAGTCTTGATATTCAAATTTAAACAACTCTCCGGTATTTTCTAGTATAGTATTTTAAATACTCATTCACACAAGAACCCTACCTTAATTTCATCTTAGATAAAAATCTACGAATTGACTTATGCAAATTCCGAATTTCTTCACATAATTAAGAAATAGAAAAGGGCAGACATCAAAATATTCCACGGGCAGAAAGAGTTAATAAAATCTGTAACATGAACGTTACTGAAAGTGAATATCATTTCTTGTTAGCGTGTCCATTCTATCGTACTTTACGAAAACACTTTCTAAAAACCATTTTTTTTTTTTGTCGGTGGCCAACTCTGAACAAGTTTGACATTTTGATGTCTTCTACAAATAAAAAACAGGTGTATAACCTAGCAAGATATATCTATCATGCTACTATGTAAAGGCAGATTGCACTGTCACAATGTTAAAGTAAAAAAAAAGAAAACACGGTTGAAAATGTCGTCAAACCATCATGTGTTCAAAGCGTTTAAACGGTATGAACATAGTAATGTTATTCTCTGTTATAGAGTCTTTCCTTCAAGAAAGTTATAATTAAGAAGTAAATAATAATAATTATTATTATTATTATTATTACTAGTCACGATGTGTATCTTATATTAACCTTTGTATGTTATGTCACTTTTTACAACAATTTTTTCATAAGCTTCCCTCTAATGGAGGTTAAAAAGTCCCAATGTTTCCATAAGCTTTGATCCAAAAAGCATAAAAAGTATTAACAGTCGGATGTTTTATCTCCTTTTACCACAATGTTTTCAAAGCTTTCCTTTAAAGGAGCATATAAGGTCACAATGTTTTCCTTAAACGGTACATGTCAAAGCGCAACGTTTTCAAAAGCTTTAAAGGTGCACAAAAGATATTAACCCTTAAATGTTATTTCACCTTTTGCCGCAATGTTTTCAAAAGCATGAAATCAGAATGTTTTCAATAGCTTTACTTTAAAGGAGCATAAAAGATCGTTGTTATATTCTCATGCAAACCTTTAAAGTGTCGTCTTCTTTGTTACAATGTTTTCTTTTTCTTATTTAAATGTTTCAAATCACAATTATAGACTTAGGTTTATAAATGAGGTCTGTGTACAGTTTTTATATGTTGATATAAAAATGTTAAGCTAGGACAAACTGGAAAAATGTTAATATTTTACTGGTATATAAGGTTGCTAGTTGGTTTGTTCTTTGTTAACCTTATCATGTTATCATGTTTTGGTATTATGTCACAATGTTTTAAAAGGTTTGAGATGAACAATGTTTGGCAATTTGTATATGGAGAGCAGCCAGTATCTTGGAAAGATCATTGTGCAATAAAATGGAAAAAGAAATGCCAGAAAACATGAGTGAGTGCATTGGCCAGTGATATAACTGGAGTAATGCTGAAAACGGTGTTAAACCCACCAGAAACAAATCAGCAATGGAATTATACTACACTATACAGGGTTAAAAATGTCTAAAGTCTTTAATTAAAAAAACAACTCAAATTTACCTTCCATTTACAGAACAGCTTCTTCACTCTTAAACAATTTACTCTCAAGTCTTCTTTCAAGTAGACTATTTATTTAAAAACAAAAAACATCACGGCGACTACTTTGTATATGGTTGTTATTTTGGGTAATGTGCATAGTTCACATTGATGCAAATAAAAGTATTGTATTGTATATTGTATTGTATTAAGGATCCATAAAATCCCTCTTATCTGACAACCAACTGAATTATGAGGTAGAGTGGTCCTTGAACGTGTAGAAATTTGCAAAAAGCAAAAAGTATCGACACATGTCAGCGCGCACTGCGCAGTTGACCTGGGTCTATAGGTTGACCTGGGTCGATACTTTTTGCAGATGTGTTAAACCCCTTTTCGCGTAGCATGGCTTAGATCTCTATATTATTAGCATCTTCGATGTATAAAGTCTGTTGCTTTCTTTTGATAGAAGATTCTGTACTTTGGTGTTATCCAAAGGTATTCTTGTTAATGAACAGAATGGTTGCCGAAAACTAGGAAATTCTTTTGACCTTGTTGGCCGGTCGACACTTACTATTATTATTGATACCAGAAGTAAAAGTCAAAATTTCGAGCGCTTAAATTGATAATAAAAAAACAAAAAGTCTAGCGATTACTTGTCTAAAAATTAATTGTCCAAAACTCAAAAAACTATCTGTCCAAATCTACGACCGCGAGCCTAAAAATGCAAATTCTATGCTGCTCACTTTACGAAATACGTGCCAGCATAGCATTAAATCTATATTCCGTTTTAGAGATAAGCACAAGCTGTTTTAGGTTAGGAGGACTGTTCAACACTATGGTACGTACAATAACATTTTCAGCGCCAAATACTAGTATATGAGCAGCACTTTGGTAAAAGGGGGTTTAATGCACCTCCATGGTGCATCATACCAAGCAAGTCATCATAGAGTTATGGAACCGTAAGATCATTTTTTCCCAACAACCTACTAAATCATGAGGTAGACTGGTCCTTTGACATGCAGAAAATTGACCAGTAGCAAAAGGTTTCGACCCAGGTCGTTTCTTATTATTGTTGGCCCATTTTTGCCTTGCATTTCGTTTTCGTTGTAACGTATCCAAACTTTATTTGTATTTTCTTTCTATTTTTTGTCTCACTCTTTTCTTTTGTACTTTTGGGTTTGTACAATTTTCTCCCGCATTCTGACCAGGGAAGGGGTTTTTGCATTTTGGTCTTTTCATTGTAAGGCTCTTTTTCGGGTTGGAATTTGGTCGTACACTGGCTCTCTTTCTAGCCATATACTTCTTATTACTGATCTCTTTTTCATTTTCTTTTGTATTCCTTCTATTATTGTTGTATAATGCTCGCCATTCTGGCGAAAAAACAATAAAATAATAATACATGGTAAATAATAATAACAGAGCACGGCCCAGATAAAGTTAACCACATTCGACGACTGAAAATTCAATCCACTGAAACTCAGACAGACGTCTTAATGGTTAAACTGAACAACCGGATGGTATAGGTACAAGATCAAATTGCACGTTTTGTGCAGTCTGATCTTGATCTATACCGTCCGCACGGGGTGCTATTTTCGCCTATATTTCAGCTGAGTTAACAATTCGACTCATAATCTTCCGCTAGGTGGCATTTTCCATATGCATACCTATTTAATTTGGGTTTTCTGGGTACAGAACTGAACTGCTTTCCAAGCTAGCACACGATGCTGCACATTTCAAAATAAAACATACGTATATTCAAAACAACGATTCTTCCAGCTATGGTTAGCTAACAAACAACCTATATACCGGGCTTTTATAAACACAGCCCCTCCATGCTTAGAAAAATAGCCCCGGTATAAGCCCAGTGTGGTGGGGACACTTTTTGTTGTTCTTGAAGTCTGTGAAAAACCCTGCACAAATCCCGCAATTACAAATAATACTTTTTATTCTGCAAAGAAGACCAAAATATTTTGACGTTAAGAGCGTTCTTGTCAGAATATGTCATAAATAGCTGATAGTGCAGATTCAGGATCAGTCTGCACGTTCTGTGTTGTCTGATCTTGATCTATACTATTTGTAAAATGTATGCTTTGCACGCTAAGGGCCAATAATTCCTCAGTTTTGTAGGTTTCGAAATTGTTTTCCTGACTGAAAAAGGTCATTAGGTTAGTTTAACACTTTTAACCCCTTTACCACACAATCCCGAGTTTAACCCTTTCCCAAACGACAAATTTTGGACCGGTCCAAATTGAAAGAGTTTGCAGACGACAATTTGGCAGACAATTCTGCCATTTGACGAAAATGGCAGAAAGGTCTCAAAACGGGTAGAAAACACTGTGGGAAAGGGAGAAATTGCTCGTTACGAGCAATTTCTCCCTTTCCCACAGTGTTTTCAAAAGACTTGTACTGCAGACACGTGAAAACCAGGGCTTGTTTGGGAAAGGGTTAAACGACCCCGAGTAAGAAGGCCATTGAAAAAGTTGTGGGAAAAAAAGTGAAGATGCTGGATACCATCATTGACTGAAATGGCCTTGGACAATTTTGACAGCCAAAAATATTAGGTAGGACAATTTAGCTAGGTAAATACGATGGCTTTTTAAAATGGGCCAAAATGCAGGCATCCCTTATTCATACCATTTAACCCTTAGGCTGCTAAGCGCGACTCACGGACCTTTTGTGCACAGAACGTGCAGTCTGATCTTGGATCTACACTGTCCGATAAGAAGATATTTCCCCATACCCCCATAACTTTGAAACACGAACATTTTTTGTTTTTACCATTGGGTTGAAAATTTTATTTAAAGGTACATCCTTACAGCCAGAGAGAAGAAACGTTGTTTAAACTTGAACGTGTGTAGAATGGCTCAGAATTTGGTCAGCTGTGTAAACATTGATAAATTACCAAAAGCATGGTGTAAGGGATAGAGAAACTCAAGCGATTTGGCCTCATTTAAAACTGGAAACGACAACAGTAATTTCTTTAGAGGCCTCCAAAAAATAGAATGCATTTTCTATCTGTCGTAATCTGTGCAACCTTGCGGCCGTAAGGGGGAAAATATGGCATGAAGATACAAGAATAATTAGAGTTTCATAAATCGATGACGAAATGGGTTAAAACTGGCTGAAAACGAGTATAGATGTATCTTTAAGTAGTTTTAGCAGGATAAGGGTAAAAAGTATAGCTATTGTTATAAGTCTTACACTGTGTGACAGCAAAACCTGTCAAATTTACAATCGCCGGTCAGAAAAAAAAAACATGAGTCTTAAAACTAGAATGAAAGTTGCCAAAGATGCTAAGGTTACAAAAAAAAAGTAATTCGTATTTCTTTTAAAATTTGGTAGACTGCACAGGCTGACATCGGTCGATACTTTTTCGCAGATGTATTAAGCTTCCTTTTCACAGAGCATGGCTCATATATTGCTGATCAGAATTGTTCCATATCTTTTACGTTCTATTGCTGACGACTGGCATAGGTGCATTTTAACAATTTCATTAAACTACTAATTTGTCAATGATATTTTAAAAAGGGGGTCTTACGTGGCTCAGCTGTATGGTGTAGGATTGAAACCTGGAAGTTCCGGGTTCGATCCTTGCTCAAATCACTGGGATAGTCCTTGGGCCAGAAACCATAGAGCCCAAGCCTAGTACTATTGAAATCCATGACATACATGACATACATGCATAAGTACTCTGTCGCTGTAATAAGACCGAAATGATGTTGAAAGTAGGTTAAAAACATGACGCATTCAATAAATCAAATTATATTTGACGTTATTTCTTTTCCAAATGATACTTTGCAAGAACTCTGTGGATTTCTGACTCCAATGCCAAGGTCCCAATCCATAACTAAAGGCAATATTACAGTGGATTTTTTCCCTATATATACATAGTAAAATTAGTGTTGCACTCCCTGTGTTTTTTACCGGGTTTGATTTTCTGACGTGAATGAGATAAAATTGGGTCGAAATTAGAATTCGGCTGCTGCATACACCAACAGACTCGTCTTTTGCCCATAAAATGAACTGAACTGGGGTATCCCTTGACCTCATGGTAAGTGGGAATCTTTTGCCAAGATGTTGCTTTCAAATTTAAGAAAAACGAGGAGCGTTTAAGTTTGGTTAAAACAGGGAATTTAATGTCGAAACAAAACTTACGACAGGTTGAAAGTGACCTGCAGAGAATGGACACCCAAATTCAGGCAATATTGCGCACTTCCGCCCGGGGCATGCAAAACAGCTTGCAGTCTTTGTCTCACACCTCTCACGAGAGGTTGAAACAGCTCGATCAGTAGCTGCTACCATGAGGTTACGGGATACCTCAGTTCATTCCATTTCAGAGACAACAGACTTGTTTGTTCTTGTATACAGCAGCCAGATTCTAATTTCCAACCCATTTCATATCATTCACGCCAGAAAATTAAACACGTTAAAAACACAGGGGGGTGCAACGCTAATTTTACTATGTATATTTAAAACAACAACATTGAACAGGTGTAAAACTTTGTCGTCCGGTAAATATTTATGTGACGGGTTTGGTCGAGGCCGAGGTCAACTCCATCAGTAACTGTTCCATTGACTTACACGCCTTGTATTTACACTTTGCCCTCGTTATCACTGCCGCTTTCCTGAAAAAAAAAAAAAATAAGCAGTGTTCTAGGAAAAGGGGATTTAATGCATCTCCGTAATGCATTATACCAAGTGAGTCATCACTTAACTATGGATCCTTAAAACCCATCTTGTCTAAAAAGTGTCTAAACCATGAGGTAGACATGCGACATGCAAAAAATAAAAGATCCAAATAGCAAGAAGATTCGGTCCATGTTAGCCTGTGCAGACTGCGATTCACTTTCACTTTTATGCTTTTCCTCCTTTCATTTCAATAACTGGGCAGATCTTTTTACCGTGTTTCTTAGATTTATAAAAGAAATAGTTCGTTTTTTTTTTTCGTCTTGCTGTTCGTTCTCTGGTTTGCTTGTTCTCCTCCCTATTTGAAAAAAACTATTATCCAGAAGGTTCACCGATTTCAAATCTGTTATCGCTTGTAGATAGTGTTTCCACTATCTGCTCTGGACACTGTTTTACAGATTTCTTCGTCGCTTATAGAAGTGTTGTCAAGCTGCATATTCTCGATCTGTGTTTCAACCGATGACGATGAAGCCATCGGCATTTTTGTTTAACAACTGCCTATTTCACATCCACGTTTTAAACACTAGCAAATGCATTCGTTATAGTATGATTTCAGTAACCAACGTGATACATGAAATCAACTGGTTTTCCGAGGGTTGGTGAAAATTTGAAACGATAAGTGAGTAGATTCACGTAAACAAAAGCGTGTGCTGACGGTCGGTTGTCCTTTTCTGGACATTTTTGGCCCTGTGTCCTGGTTAGTTGCACGTAAAACAAAAGCTGTTTGCTCCTCAGTCATCCCATATCGTTTGTCGATTGTCGCTTGATCCAAAACTCTATATTTGGTGATACGATAAATATCTTTTTTCTACCAAATGTTGTTGCGATAAGAAGGAACCTAAGTGGCATCCAAAATTATAAACTTGATACTTTGGTGGGTTTTAATAGGCTAATTTCATACTCATGGTTGTATGGTTAGACATAGAAATACACCCTCTTTCTTAGTGGTATAGGTTAAATTCGTTCATGGTCTTTTTTTTTTTTAGCTGTAATGTTTGAAGTCGATCAGATGAATGATACTTTGTTCATAGCTCTGTCGCCTCTATACATAGTGGGACTGAAAGGACATCTAAAACATCAAGCTTACTGGCTTATTGTGTCATTCTTCTGTCTTGTAGTCAAGCAAAAACGATTAATCATGCTGCCTTTACCAATAGAACTACGTGAAAAGATTTATAGAGAATTTGTTCAACAGCATACTGTTGATGAACAAACACAATTTAGTATTAAATTCCACTGTGTGAAACTTTAGATAGATAAATTGCATAAGGGATTTGCAGAAGAAGATTCATCGTACAAAATGTATGGTATACAGAACTTTATTGGGATAATGGTAGACGATTCTGCTTTGATTAGATTCTAAAAGGAAATCATAAGTTGCACATCGGCATTACTGAATATGAAGAAAAATGGAAAACTTGCGGTATTTGTGAATTCGCACTTTAAAATGTTTATGTTAAAGTGGTTGACCAATAATAAAAAAAAAAAAACGTTTTTTAAAATCTTTATGTTAAAAATGTTTGAAGAATTAAATCATTAAATAGAAACATTTCAACAAGAGAGGTTTTAAAGTGGTTGACCAATAAGAAAAAAAAAAAAAAAAAAACGTTTTTTAAAATCTTTATGTTAAAAATGTTTGAAGAATTAAATCATTAAATAGAAACGTTTCAACAAGACAGGTTTTAAGTTAAAGTGTCAGTAATTCATAGTAGAAATGCTTTTTTAAAAAAAATTTTTTTTTTAATCTGTTATTCATATTGTCATTTCATCATTAACCTTCGAAGAAAAAGGATTCTTTTTTTGGAGATAAAAGTTTGTGGTGAAAAATTTTTGAAGTGAAAAAAATTTTTTTTTTGTTGGAGAAAATTTTGATGTTAAAAAACGTTTTTTATATCAAAAAAAAAAAAAAAATCTGAACTTAAAAACCAAACAAGAGGGCCATGATGGCCCTAGATCGCTCACCTGAGTAGAGTGCCTTAAAGGTATTTCTTTAATTTGACCAATTGACCTAATTTATGACCCCAGGTGACCCAATTTCAAACTCAAATTTCACGAAGACAAACATTCTGACCAATTTTCAAGTCAATTGAGCAAAAAATGTGGCCTCTAGAGTGCCCTAAGGGTATTTCTTTAATTTGACCTAGTGACCTAGATTATGACCCCAGGTGACCCAAATTTGAACTGGTCTTGGACTTTATCAAAAGAAACATTTTAACCAATTTTCAAATCAACTGAATAATAAATGTTGCCTCTAGAGTGCCCACTAGGTATTTCTTTAATTTGACCAAGTGACCTAGTTTATGACCCCAGTTGGCCCAAATTCAGACTCATGTGAGATTTTATAAAGACAAACATTCTGACTAATTTTCAAGCCAATTGAGCAAATAATGTGGCCTCTAGAGTGCCCACAAGGTATTTCTTTAATTTGACCTAGTGACCTAGTTTATGGTTCCAGGTGACCCAAATCCAAACTCATCTGATATTTCATCAAGACAAACATTCTGGCCAAATTTCAGGTCATTTGAGCAATAAATGTGGCCTCCAGAGTGCAAACAAGGTATTTCTTTAATTTGACCCAGTGACCTAGTTTATGACCCCAGATGACCCAATTTTGAACTCAATGAACTCGTTGTGCTTAGATGAGCAAACAAACTTACAAGAGAATCACTACATACCAAATATCAAAGCTCTACGCCTTCCAGTTTCAAAGAAGAATTTTAAAGTTTTCCTCCTTTGTTCCTATGTTCGAACTTGTGACCCCCGGGGCTGGGCCAGTTTTGACCCAAGCAGCATCCTTGGAACAAACTTGGTAGAGGTCCACTAGGAGATGCTACATACCAAATATCAAAGCTCTACACCTTCCCGTTTAAGAGAAAAAGAAATTTAAAATGTTCCTTCTTTGTTCCTATGTTCGAACTTGTGACCCCTGGGGCGTGACCAGTTTTGACCCCAGGGGCATCATATGAACAAACTTGGTAGAGATGTCAAAGCTCTACGCCTTAAAGTTTCAGAGAAGAAGATTTTTAAAGTTTTCCTTCTTTGTTCCTATGTTCGAACTTGTGACCCCCGGAACAGGGCCAGTTTTGACCCAAGGGGCATTATATGAACAAACTTGGTAGAGATCTACTAGGAGATGCTACATACCAAATATCAAAGATCTACACCTTTCAGTTTTAGAGAAGGTGATTTTTAAAAATTTCCCTCTTTGTTTCCATGTTCGAACTTGTGACCCCGGGGCAGGGCCAGTTTTGACCCCAAGGGCGTCATATGAACAAACTTGGTAGAGGTCCACTAGGAGATGCAAGATGCCAAATATCAAAGCTCTATGCCTTCTAGTTTAAAGAAGAAGGTTTTTAAAGTTTTCCTTCTTTGTTCCTATGTTCGAACTTGTGACCCCCAGGGCGGGGCCAGTTTTGATCCGAGGGGCATCATATGAACAAACTTGGTAGAGGTCTAATAGGAGATGCTACATACCAAATATCAAAGCTCTGCGCCTTCAAGTTTCAGAGAAGAAGATCATTAAAGTTTTCCTTCTTTGTTACTATGCTCGAGCTTGTGACCCCCGGGGCGGGGCCAGTTTTGACCCCAGGGGCATCATATGAACAAACTTGGTAGAGGTCTACTAGGAGATGCTACATACCAAATATCAAAGCTCTGCGCCTTCTTGTTTCAAAGAAGAAGATTTTCAAATATTTTGCATTTTTTTCCTTTTTGTTGTCATGGCAACCAGAGTTAAGGGTAGAATTCAATTCTTTGAACAACTTTAGTAGAGCTTTACCCAAGGAACATCCCTGCCAAGTTTCATCAAGATTGGCTCTGTGGTTTAGGAGAAGATGTTTAAAGAATTTGTGGACGGACGACGGACTCCGGACATAGGGCGATCACAATAGCTCACATTGAGCACGTTGTGCTCAGGTGAGCTAAAAACATTTTTGAAGAGAAAAAACTTGGATGTACAATTTATTTTATTGCAACATCCTTGTAATATTTTCATCACAGGGCCAAGTGCCTGTGGAAAAACAGAGTTTGTTCATAAATATGTTGACTATCGAGAAGACTTTTCAATATTGTTACTGAAAAAGGTCGTTGGTGTTACAAAGAATGGAAATATGCTTATAAGCTTATGCAGGAAAAATTCAATTCACAGTTCGAATTGATACGGCATTCCAGAGGATGAAAACGAAATTGTAAGTGATGTATCGATTGCTCATTTATTCGTCTTCGCTGACACGCTAGGTGAAAAACATGAAGAAAAAATCAAACTTTGGTTTATGAGAATAAAGCCCTTCATCGCTATGCAAGTGTGATTTAATCATTCAAAAGGTATTTCAACAATCAAAGTCGAGTCGAACCATTAGTATTTAGAAAAAAGAGAGACGTGATTTTATTTCAAAATGAACGCGATAAAAATCAAATTAAAAGTCTGGCTCATCAAATACAGGCTCCACATTTGATTCATGCCCATGAAGATGCTACATCGATGGATCGTGGTTATCTAGTCATAGATTTTCAATCACCAAAAACAAAGAAGTGAGATTGAGAACTGATATATCATATCGCTGGTATTCATAAAAGGATGAAAGAGGTCCTATTGTTTATTCACCTGCTTAAAAAGTCTGGTTCTTAAAAAAAAAAAAAAAAAAGAACTACATTACAAAATGATAATCATTTTCATGTCCTACGTCAATGGGCAAACATGGCTTTACCATCTGCATCGAATTCAGTTTTAGTTGCATTGCAATTTAAGTCGGGAAACCAATAAATATTAAAGAGAAGCTGTGCTCAAAGCAGTATTGAAAGAAATTTTAAACTGGTTTCCACTGGCAGCGAGAAACATTATCAAAAATGAAATAAAATTACTAAAATAAACCACTGCTTTAGCGGATTCATCCATAGATGAGAAAAACACACGTAAAGTTATTCTTTACTATGATTTAACTTGGGATGAACAAGGCGTCGTATTGTACAAAGGTAAACATATTCAGAGATTTTGTCAATGATGCAATACTTCAAAGAAAAAGTACTGAACCAAGAGGATGGAAAACTCTCTCGAAGGCATTACATGAAAGCAATATACCTAAAGAAGGTATTGGTACCTTCAGTCGATGGAAGTAGATGCAAAAAGCTCATGATAAATCACTGAGCAAAGATGAAGAATCCTATGAAGAGTCTGATCACTTATTTCATACGCCAAAAGCGTAAGAAAAAGTGCTTGGAAAAGCCCTATAAAAAGTGTTAGAAAAAGTATCAAGAAACTAACGGAAAGAACTCCATACATGAAACCTGAAGAAAGAGAACGTTTGAAACAGTTCTATGTAAAAGTATCGACACCAAAGTCTATAAAAAAGACCCCTCCGGTTCAAAAACTTCATAGAGTCATGGTAAAGTCTAAAGTTGGTTTTGTGCTCAGAAAGTTGTTTTATGACCCTAACAATACTGTTGCCCATACTGGTATAAATCAATTATATCATGCCTCAAAAACTGCTATAAAAGGAAAAAGATACAATGACGTTCAAGAGTGGTTACAGGGCGAAACAACCTATACTTTGCATAAACCGATCCGTATTCATTTAAAAGACGAAAAACCATTGTAAGTGGTATAGATTATCAATGGCAAGCTGTTTCAGCTGACATACAACATTTAGCAAAACAAATGATAATAAGAAAATTTTGTTTGTGTGACTGCTGTGTTTTCAAGGTTTTCATGGGTTGTTCCATTTAAAATAAAATTGGGCAAACTTTAATTTACAGTCTATAGTTAAAAAATCAAAAGGAAAAGATTTATCACTTCCAACGGATAACTGTTCAGAATTTAAAAACAAATAAACAAATTGTTTCAGCAGTACTTAAAAAAAAACAAGATTCATTTTTCACGACTGAAAATTCAGAGACAAAAGCAAGTATCGTTGAAAGATTTCAAAGAACTTTAAAAACGAGCATGTGGAAATATTCACGTACAAGAAAACAAGACGTCACAATGATGTTATGAATTCTTTAGTTAAGAACTACACTCATACTTTTCACAGAAGTAGTTAGATCAACTCATGCATCGGTAACAAAATCAAATGAGGCAAAGATTTCAAAAAATCTGTATCCCCGATTATCATCAATGGCATTTACAAAAAAAACCGAAATTCAAGATTGGACATCGTGTTCGAATCAATAAAACAAAACGTACATTTGACAATGGGTATTTACCAAACTGGAAACGAGAAATATTTGAAATCACTCACGTCAACAAAACATTTTCACCTATCACCTATAAAATAAAAGATTTTGACGGTGAACAAATTTCGGGTACTTGTTATGAAGATGAACTTCAATTAATAAAAGATGATGGAATTTATGAAATTGAATCCGTTCTTGATAGACGCATAAGACGTGAGGGCAAAACTTATTTAAAGAAATTGAACTTAATTTGAAAGATTATCCGAAAAAAAATCAAAGTTGGATTCCAGAGTCAAACTTACTTTCTTTGTAACTGCGTTCATTATTTCAGGACTCGAGTAATAAGTTTGTCCAGAGTTTTAGCCGAACTTGCTTGTTATGGTTCTTCGAAGTCTTAGAGTTATGTCCCTTCCTTTTTGTATGTTGCGCCTTTTTTGAGGTCGGCCGCGCTACGTGGTCTGCGAGAAAAGGAATTGAGGGTGACATGCGTTGCGTTCAGATTAAGACAGCCCAAAGAGGTAAAAGGTTGACCTTATTAATTCTTTTCTCAACTGTAGCAAACCTTCTGGTCTTTGTGAATAGTTGTATTTTCTAATAGAATTTCAATCGTCGTAATGATTCGGATGGCTGCTATCTTCGGATATAAACTGAGAAGTAATTAGAATTTATCTGTATTTTTTAGTTTGACGTAGGCTAAGAATAAAGAATAATAGACATCCTTCAGTCAGTCTTGGGTTCTCTGTCACCACTCACTACCACCGTTACAGTCAAACTCTAAAGCTGGATGGTTCGGCATCAGATAATGTCTAGATTTTGGCGTATGGATGGATTACCATTACATCCAGATATGACTACCAGTAGGCCCCAAACAACATCCTTATCGTAGCATTGATGACAACAAGACAAGCTATGGACAGATACAAGCCACCAGATAAGTCTGTTACCATACTCCTGTGTTCAATTTTCATGTGCAACAGTTCTGTGTTAACTTTATCAAGACATGTGCTCCATTCTAGATGTCAACAGTTCTGTATTAACTTTATCAAGATATGTGCTCCACTCCAGATGGCAACAGTTCTGTATTAACTTTATCAAGATATGTGTTCCACTCCAGATGTCAACAGTTTTGTATTATTAACTGACAAGTAACAAGGAAATTCAACAGTGCTGTGATTGTACATTAACATTTTCTTTATGATAGGGTTTTCTATAGATTTAGTGTCATTTTCAGCAAACAACTGTATTAGTTAATTGTTCATGTTCACATTGTAGTGTAGTATTATTACTTTTGAAAACATTGACTACAATTCAAACATTTGCCACCTTTTGAAAACATTGGCTACAGTTTGAGAACATTGACCACCTTTTGAAAACATTGGCTACATTTTGAGAACATTGACCACCTTTTGAAAACATTGGCTACAATTTAAAAACATCAGTTACTATTAAGTTTAAAATGTCAACCAATCCAGATCAGCCTTCTGAATCATTTAACCAAAGTTCTCAGTTGAGTAGAAATCCAGAGTTAGTCTGTCGTGAGCGTGTGCTAACAGAAAAGGGTAAAGAATATCAGTGCGCTCAACTTGAAACCCATTTTAAATCAGCTCTATCAGCTTGGAGGGAACAAGCAAACAAAATATCCGTATTGATGTCAGATTGTAAAAATACTGATGTGTTAAAAAGTGAAAGAGATGCCATTCAGTCACGTTTTGAAACATTGGAAAGTAAGCTCGAACATTTGAAGAATTTTATACCTGAAAGTAGTTCTGAAACAGAATCATTTGAAAAAATTGAAGGTGAGCATCAGCGTTTAATGCAAAATTTGTCGTCATGTATTCGTGCAAGTGAATGCCAGGGTCTTGACAGTCAGTCTATTCATTCTGCGAGTAGATCTACGAGGTCAACAATTTCATAGTCATCGCAAAATTCAAAATTGTCGCATAAATCTAGAAAATCTACTGTTTCAAGAATTTTTGATGTTGCTATAGGAAAGGCAACTTTAGAAACTGAATTGAAATACATAGATGCTGAATCAAAATGTAAAGCAGAACTACTTAAGATTCAAACCATTAAGAAATTAGAGGTAGCTGGTGCTGAGATGCAAGTTCTGGAAGATGTTTTGGATCAGTCTGAGACAAAGTCTCAAATTCCATTAGCCCCTGCTGATAAAACAAGTTTTGTCAAAGATTATGTTGAAAAACACTCCGTTATATCACAACCACCTACAGCAATACCTGATAATCAACCATTAAATTCACCTTTTCCAACTATGACTTTACCTGAAGGTCAAAATATATCCAATACTTACGGTGTTTCACATCTTCACGAAACAGAGTTTAGTTCAACTCATAATCCGTTAGTACAGTCATTCGTTCCTTCACGAGTACAGTTTGGAAATCCAAACAGTACATGGGTTTATAACAAACCCCTTCCTTCAACTAGTTTTTCACCCACATCTATGGCTATCAGTCAAAACGCAGCTCAAGGTGATGCTTATACTGATTCCGCTTCAAATGTTTTTTGCACTATGTCAGACAGAGGTCTTTGTAGAACTAGCAAAGTCATTAGCAGACAAAGTTAGTCTCAGTCGTCTGCCTTCCCCTGAACCAAGTGTCTTTAATGGTGATCCTCTTACTTACCTTGGCTGGAAATCATCTTTTCAGATCTTATTCCTCCTGATGAAAGGATTCATTATCTAAAAAGATACATATCCTCACCTGTTAGGGATATCATTGAAGGATATTTGTTGATACCATCAGGTGAAGCTTATGAGGAGGCTTGGAAAACTCTAGATAAGAGATATGGGGACCCATTTGTAGTAGCAAATGCCTTTAGAGATACGTTAGAAAGGTGGTCTAAAGTTCAAGCAAGAGATGGCACAGGTCTCCAAAGGTTTTCTGATTTCCTCCAGCAATGTAATATTGCTATGCACACCATAGGTAGTTTAGGAGTTTAAAATGACGACAGAGAAAATAGAAAGCTACTAGCTAAATTACCAGACTGGGTAATCTCTAGGTGGGGTAGAATTGTGTCCGACTGGAAAGAGAAATACTCTTCCTTTCCCCCTTTCAAGGAATTTGTCAGTTTTATCTCTAAGGAGGCAGTTATAGCTTGTGATCCCATAACTTCTCTACAGTCTTTAAGGCCAAATGATGGGCATAAGACCAACAAAGTAATAAATAAACAAGAAAAAGGGTTTTATGGTAGCAGATCCCTTCTCTCTAGTACTTCAGAAGACACAAAGGGAGGCACTGACAAACCAGATACAAAAGAAGAATTACACTGCTTGCTTTGTAACAAATCACATGGTTTGGATGATTGCTTTTCATTCTTAGCAATGGCTTTGAATGAAAAGAAGTTGTTCATCAAGGACAAAAACCTTTGTTTTGCTTGCCTCCAGAGTGGCCACATTTCTAAAAGGTGCAAACACCGTAAAAAGTGTAAAATATGCAACAAACATCACCCGACATCATTGCACGGTGATAAAAGGGTTAAACAGAATGAAGGTTCAGTAAATCAAACATCTTCTGCTGAATCAAAAGAAACAAAGCCTATTATGAGTCATTCTGTAAATGTCAGTACAGTGTTTCTGTCTGATTTACAATCAGATAGAAAATGTTCTATGATAGTGCCTGTGTATCTTTCACACTGTGAAAACCCTAACAGTGAAATTCTTGTTTATGCATTGCTGGACACACAGTCTGATACAACCTTTGTTCTGGAAGACAGATGTAAGTCATTAGGTGTGTCAGGCACAGAAGTTAAACTGTCTCTTTCAACAATGTTGGCAGAGAATAAATTTGTAAACAGCAGTAAGGTATGCGGTTTACTTGTCAGAGGTTTTAATAGCCAAACAAAAATACCATTGCCAGTTGCCTATACTAGAGACATAATGCCTGCCAATCGCTCACACATCCCAACTCCAGAGATTGCAAATCAATGGCCTCATTTGAGAGAAATTGCAAAGGAGCTTGTTCCTCTTAAGCCATGTGAGATTGGTCTGCTCGTAGGTTACAATTGTCCGAAGGCGTTAATGCCAAGATCAGTCATTCCATGTATAAACGATGGTCCGTATGCACAAAAGACTGACCTAGGTTGGGGTATCGTAGGCATTGTACGAGCCAATGATAATGAAGATGACCCAATAGGTGTAAGTCATCACATCATTACTCATGAAGTAGTCAATAACAAGCAACCAAATAGTTCTTCTCTCATGTACTCATTGAGAACTAAGGTAAAAGAAGTACTTCCTAGTGATATCCTTCGGGTCATGGAACAGGAGTTCTCTGACTCTGGTATTAGTGGCACAGCACTATCTCAACAAGATCAGAAATTCCTATCAGTCTTGTCTGATGGAATTTATGTTGAAAATGACCATTATGTAATGCCTTTACCATTTAAAGGTAAAGATCCTTGCCTTCCAAATAACAGATCTATGGCTCTAAACAGGCTAAAGTCTTTAAAAAAAAGACTTCAAAGCGCTGGAACCTTCCGTCGTCATTACACTGAATTTATGAAGAAACTTCTGAGCAGTAACGATGCAGAAAGAGTACCTGATCATGAATTAAAAATAGGAGGTAACTCTGCATGGTACATTCCCCATTCAAGGTCCTGATCTCACCAATCGTCTTTTAGGAGTGCTTTGTAGATTTCGCAAAGAACCAGTTGCGATTACATGTGACATTGAGAAGATGTTTCATCAATTTAAAGTTGACCCTCGTCACAGAAACTATCTTCGTTTCTTATGGTGGCCTGACGAGGACTTCAAGAAACAACCAGAGGAATTTCGCATGGCTGTTCACTTATTTGGGGCTAGTTCTTCCCCAGGGTGTGCAAATTTTGGCTTTAAGAAGGTTGCCCAAGATTTCAGGGAAGAATTTGGCAAAGAACCAGCAGATTTCATTTGTCGTAATTTTTACGTTGACGATGGATTAAAATCCGTCTCAAACGTAGATGAAGCAATTACCTTAATAGACAAAAGTAAAGCCATGTGCGCAAAACGCGGCCTCAGACTCCACAAATTCATTTCCAATGTCAAACAAGTAATTGAACATGTGGATCCAGAGGACAGAGCTAAAGATCTTAAGGATATCAATCTGAGTCTTCAATTGAAAGGACTTTAGGAATATTATGGTGCATTGAGTCCGACAAATTCCAGTTCAGAATTATTTTGAAGAATTGTCCTCTGACACGTCGTGGTATACTATCCACGGTATGTTCTATGTATGACCCACTTGGATTTATATCACCTGTGACCTTAATTGGTAAGCGAATCCTTCAGCAATTGTGTGCCAGTCAGATGGCATGGGATGAGCCTTTACCTGATGATTTACGTTTAGAATGGGAAAACTGGCGCAATAGCTTAAAGGATCTAGATAAACTGAGCATTGATAGGTGTGTGAAGCCAGATGGATTTGGAAAGGTACAGAAAGCTGAAGTACATCATTTTTCTGATGCCAGTTCCACTGGTTATGGGCAATGCTCTTACTTGCGTTTAGAGAATGCCTCTGGTCAAGTTAGTTGCTCATTGCTGATGGGTAAATCTCGTGTAATACCCTTGAAACCAATAACAGTTCCACGTCTTGAGCTGTCAGCTGCTTTATTGTCTGTTAAGATTGGTAAAATGATTGATCAAGAGCTTGATTATGAAAATCTGTCACATTTTTACTGGACTGATAGTAAAGTTGTTCTTGGTTATCTTGCCAGTGAAGCTCGTCGCTTTCACATTTTTGTTGCAAACAGGGTCCAACAAATTAGAGACCATACTAGTCAGACTCAATGGACATTTGTCAGTAGGAATCAAAATCCTGCAGACATAGCATCTAGGGGAGCACTAGCTGAGCAATTAGTCAATGATCCAAAATGGTTCAGAGGCCCAGACTTTATTTGGGGACAGGAACTTCCTGAACTTTCACAAGAACAGTTTGCAATTAATTTAGATGACCCCGAATCAAAAAAGGGCCAATGTTTCTCTTCCGAAACAAAATCACTTTCCTTTGGTTCACTGATTGAACGCCTTCAGTATTTCTCAGATTGGCATAGAGCAAAAAAAGCTATTGCAATTTGCCTTAGGTTTATAGATAAACTTCACAGTCGTAGAACCAAGAAATCCACAGAAGCAGATTCTACTAAATCAAAACAATCCCTCTGTGATTATCAACCTGTTAATGTTACAGAGATTCAGAGAGCTGAAAACAAGATAATTAGATTAGTTCAGCTAGACCATTTCATGAACGAAATTGTTTCACTAGAATCTTATGATACTAAAGCAATTTTGCCCACTTCAGTTAAACGTCCTTTGCAACATAGTACTGTAAGTCGTAATTCTAAATTGCGCAAGTTAGATCCATTTCTAGATAAGAATGGAATTTTGAGAGTGGGAGGACAAATTAGAATGTCAGATATAGCAGATTCAGTAAGGCACCCTGCAATCTTGCCACGAAATGGCCATATTACACAGTTGATCATTCGCCATTTTCATTGGAATTACTGTCAATATGATCAAGTCTCATGGCATTTGGATTATTGGCTGTAGCTCAGCGGTTTCGTTTCACTTAGCTGTTGTCTGCAGAAGAATTCGCAGCATACCTCAAAGCCAAAAAATGGCAGATTTGCCTTTAGATAGGTTAGAACCAGCTCCACCGTTTACATACTGTGCGGTTGATTTGTTTGGTCCTTGGTATGTAAAAGAAGGACGAAAAGAACTGAAGCGCTATGATGTGCTTTTCACTTGTTTGGCTTGTCGAGCGGTTCATGTTGAAACATGCCATTCGTTAAGTACAGACTCTTTCATCAACTGTCTCCACCGTTTTATTTCAATCAGAGGCCCAATAAGACAATTGAGATCAGATCGTGGCACAAACTTTGTAGGTGCTGAACATGAATTGAAAGAAGCCTTGAAAGAACTAGATTCTAAACTTGTCAAGCAATTTCTTTTAAAGGAAAACTGTGACTGGTTTGATTTCAAAATAAATGTCCCATCAGCCAGCCACATGGGCGGAGTTTGGGAGCGCCAAATACGTTCTGTTCGGAACGTTTTGTCTGTTCTGCTTCGTAATCATGGAACACAACTAGACGATGAAAGTTAAGAACTTTTATGTTTGAAGCAGCAGCCATTGTCAATAGCCGCCCAATTAGTGTTGACTCAATCAATGATCCTTTATCTGCACCTCCATTGAATCCAAATATGTTGTTAACTATGAAAACAAATGTGATTCTTCGGCCTTCTGGAAATTTTCAAAGGTCTGATCTATATTCACGCAAGCGTTGGAGACGCACACAGTACTTGCAGAATTTGCAGCTCAGAACTAAATGGCATTCTCCTAAGAGAAACATTCCGATAGGAGACATTGTACTTCTTAAGGATAACGGTCTTCAGGGAACTGATTGGCGATTATGTCGCGTTGATGATATTGAAAAGGCCGCAGATGGTCTTGTCCGTAAGGTCAAGTTAACTGTCTGTCAACAGAATTTGGATGATAAAGGCAGAAGAAAAACGGATTTCAGTTATCTAGAAAGACCAATTCATGATTTAGTATTACTGTGGGAGACCGAAGAGTTCCCCGTCGAGAAGCCAAACCAGTAAAGGTTTATCGAAATGACTTAGGCCTACTGCAGTCAACTACATTCCTGAATGTTTTCAAGGGTTCAAAATCCTAATTGTTTGTATCTATTTCTTTGTATAGTTTAAATTGTTCGTTAGCCAAATCGACTGCGAAACCATTTCATTCGACATATACTAATCTCAGTTTTCATTGACGACCGCTAGCTTTCCGAAGTATTATTTGTTTGAAATTAGTAAACTAATTTGGGGAGCCATGTAACTGCGTTCATTAATTCAGGACTCGAGTAATAAGTTTGTCCAGAGTTTTAGCCGAACTTGCTTGTAATGGTTCTTCGAAGTGTTAGAGTTATGTCCCTTTGTATGTTGCGCCTTTTTTGAGGACGGCCGCGCTACGTGGTCTGCGAGAAAAGGAATTGAGGGTGACATGCGTTGCGTTCAGATTAAGACAGCCCAAAGAGGTAAAATTAATTCTTTACTCAACTGTAGCAAACCTTCTGGTCTTTGTGAATAGTTGTATTTTCTAATAGAATTGATTCGGATGGCTGCTATCTTCGGATATAAACTGAGAAGTAATTAGAATTTATCTGTATTTTTCAGTTTGACGTAGGCTAAGAATAAAAAATAATAGACATCCTTCAGTCAGTCTTGGGTTCTCTGTCACCACTCACTACCACCGTTACATTCTTGATTTTTCAGATTGAACTTTTAAAAAGTCATTACATTCATTATGAATTCGCATTCACACATTAAGTCTGGAACGGAAAGTGTCGATTGTAACACTGAAAATAAGCTGCGAGTTTTGAGTTCCTAAAATTCAGTTTACTAGTACTTTACAGTTTATCGTCATTTATGCAGTTATTACAACGTCAATAGTACATTTAGGTATTCAAAGTCAAGATCATAAATTGTGGTTGACCTTGTTAAGTAGTTCACAGAGCTCTATTCTTCCATCTTCAGGGTTGAAATTTACCAAGACAGGACAAAAACAAACGGGGTTCGATTTTGTTGACAGTAAAAAGTGAATTCATTTTATCTCACTTTGCTTAGTGACAGTTCGATAAACTTTTTTCCGAACAATACACAGTGTTGTTTTATGGTCAATTTACCAAAAACAGTTCATATCGACAAGGAAACATGGGAAGTTGCACTAGTTAAGCTTATAACTCGTTCTCAGTTCTTGAATATTAGTCAAGAAGACGTCGAGTTCGATATTGTAACATCGTATATCTCATTAATCAAAGCAGTATCAGGGGTCGATAAAAGAGGAAATAATAAGCAAATAAGTCCACTAAGACGAAATAGTCGAGGTTGACCAGAAAAAAGGGGCAATTCGATTTACTTTCAATGGAAGTTACACTTTGCCACAGAATGTTTTAGATGTAATAAATGAAATGATTCTTTATAAAAATTCGGCGACTATATACATTGGTTATTCAGATTCATCCCTGAAAACGTCCGAAATTCGATTTAAAAAATATCGTGAAAACGGGAATCAAGCTTCATTCATCGTTACTTTACTTTTAAAACTAGGCGGTTCCCTAGAATTCAAGAACGACACATTTTCCCAGGTAAAAATATTTTTCAATTGTTTAAATACAGTCTAAACATTGATACTGGCTACAACCATCTGTACATTTATTCAGATATCGTTGAACACACTCTTGTAGGTGATACACTTGCCCCCATACTTCGTGTTCTGCCCTTCAAAACAAAAGATTCACTTGAAAATAATTATAGAAGTCAACATATCAATCAGGAAATTACAATCCCGCATTATATCCCCTTTTCAAAATCTGTGTTTGATATAATTCACATTCAAAAAAACAGGTGATTCTGGTATAGGTGTTCATTTTGTTACCGGTAAGACAATCGTTTAGTTGCATTCCAGAAAAATTAATTAACATTTAAGAAATGTCACAAGTTTATCTCACTATGAAATATCAGTATGGCTATGGATTTGAATCCATATTTAAAACAGCATTTAAAACAGTAACTCCATTGATGGAACCTCTGGTTAAATCTGGCTTTAACGCTTTGAAACAGAAGGAATCAAACAAGGAATATGTGCAGAAAAAGATATTTGTTTACGTGGAGGAAGTCCAAAAAACGTTGCAATTGCACGGGAAAAGGAATATATTTGTGATTTAGCACAAAAGCTTAAGGTAATGACAGGGATAAATAAATCAAACACACGAAATTCTCGTCAGTTGTCCTCTCGATCCCATAGCGGTAAGATCATTAGTAAGAGAGAAAGAAATCAATACAGTAGGCCAAGATCCCTTGATATTTTTCACTGAAAAAATAACACACAATTTTCTTTTAAAATGATGCAAAACGCTTATTGCGAATGTTCTTTTTGTAACACCTACAATGACAGCAATGAAAAAAAGTTAATGGATTGAACATTTGCAATAGCATCTTTAACAAATAATGCACCGATAGAATTCATCATACCGCCTCAAACTGAACAATGGACAGATTTGCACAATCCCTTTTGTATATTAAACTCAAAATCCCTATTTCAAGCCGATGGTACTAAACTAGAAGCCGGTTCAAATGTCGCACTTGTGAAAAAGTTTCTGCAAAGTATGTTTAGCAGCGTCTATTTGTATCTAAATAACAAAATAATCAGTAGCAACTCAGACACCTATCCATACAGAGCGTGTATTAAAAAAATCTTCTATCATATAATGCTGACAGCAAATCTACACAGCTGATGTGCTTTACAATGAAGTCACCAGTACTCATTTCAATTCACTCAACCATGATGGGGCTAATGATGGGGTGAAATGTATCATGGTTGGGGCTAATGATGGGGTAAAATGTAAAATCAATGAAATCACACTACGCAGAACCGCAGAACTTTTTGGACGATTGCATCTTGATCTATTTCAACAAGAAAAATATTTACCTAACGAAACAGAGCTTCAACAAACTTTTGTCTCATAGGAGGTACTGGTGCACCAGCTGCAAAAATTGTCCTTGAAACAGTCAGTCTTCGTGAGCGAAATGTTGAATTGTTGCCTGTTGTTTCAAATGATTTAAATCATGTTATCTCTCAACATAACTTGAAAAATCCTATCCGCAGGATAAACACCTTTACCATCGGTAACGGACTAGGGTCTACAGTTGAAGATCATTTGTTTCAAGAACAACTTCCAAAACTTATTTTCATTGCAATGGTAACGAATGCTGCTTGTAATGGCGGTTTTAACGTCAACCCATTTTTCTTTCAACATTCTAATCTGTCAAAATTAGACGTGTCTTATAATGGGCACAATATTCATAACAGACCCTTTGAACCTAACTTTGAACGATGACTGTAGTATTTGAAATTATATTTGTCATTGTATCAGGTTGTCCCAGCCTTAGGACTCAATAAATCATTTGATATTGCCAAAGAAGATTAGGTTGGCGGGTACCGTTTGTGGGGATACGATTTAACAGCTGATCAAGCCAGCGAAGAAGGAGAACTTCATCCTTTAAAAACTGGAAGTCTTCGAATTGAGCTTCAGTTTGCTTAAGCCCTCGCACACATCATCAACGTTATTGTCTTTGCTGAATTTGATTATCAAATTGAAATCAACAGATTACTAATCTCGAAATCAACAGACAGGAAGATGAAAATCAAGTAGGGAAAAAAACGGTTCTTTTCAGGACTCCAAGCAGATCTCTTTAATCACCACCCAGAAAAAAACAGTCTAAAAAAACAGTCCTTTTCAGGACTAAGGAGTATATCGAAAAAAAAAAAAAAAAAACAATGCTGAGACTCAGATTTGCCATACATCACCGAGAGAAGAAATAGAAGCAGTGAAGTAGTCTACTTCAAAGTGTATCTCCGCTCGGGAAAAATTACATTCATAGAACATGTGATTGAAGAATTACAAAATCTTATCGCCAGTGAAGTTCGCATCTAGGGTTTTGGATGTCAAGGGGATAATCCCAGTCAAATACAACACGAGCTGTGTTTATTCAAGGATAGACAAGAACATACTGCTCTGTTCAGAGAAAAAGCCATGACGGCATTAAATCCATACAAAATTATGAAAAAATTGTATTCTGAATTAATGAAGATGAAACTCAGCAAAATTGACTATGAGGAAGCCTACAGATTGTGGCAAAATATAAAACAAAACGTTTTATCTGAATTCACGGATTCCTGGCTACAACACTGGTGGGAAAAAGTAAAACAATCCTTGGAAGAAAGCGACTAGAAAAAAGTGGTGTACACTTTCGAAATTCAGTACATATTGGACCATGGAAAATGTATAAAAAAAATCTGCAGGCAAAAGTCTGTGCTAAAGAACAGCTACCTCGATAAAAAACAAATCATGTGAAAGCCAACATTGTGAATACAGACAGAACAATGGGTGACAGTGATATTCGACAATAGTCTTGATGTACTATGCTTTGATTCATATGGACTACCACCACTTAAGAAAGAGATCATTAACTTTCTAGATAATCATTCGTCATCGTGGAAATACAGGAATGCCTTCAACAGAAATTCTTCTCAACGGAACATCGCCGAAACGATCGGGTTGTGTCATCATGGTTTATTCACCACTATGGAAATCAACACAGCAAAATCTCAAAGACTTCCCACAAACAGTGAAAAGACAAACATTTCTTCAAAATGATATGATTTTTAATAGTTCTTCATGTATGTGTGTGTGTGTTTTTCTTTTTTTTTTGCTTGTAAATATGTTCATGTTTCATGTTCACTGTTCAGTTACCATAAAAGTTCACAGTTAAAATAGAAAACAGATATGCTGTTTGTTTGTCAAGTCTCATATGGTCAAAAAAAAAGTCAAAGTCCAACTACATTTTGTCTGAGAAAGAAGAAGGAGAAACTAGCTACAACTTCCCCGAAGAGCAAATATACTGAAAAAGTCTAAATCCAACCGCATTTTGCCCGAAAAAATGCCTCTCAGAAGGTAAGACTAAGTACAAGTACCCTACCAAGGAGTCCATTCTAGCTACAGCCAGCAAAATATACTGATTTTTTTTCTGAGTCAAATGGCATTTTACCTGAAAAAAAATCTTTTCAGGGAGAGCAAAGTAGCCGCACTTCCCCGAACAGCAAAATGGCAGTTTTTTCACCCCACCCACCTTCTTGCCTGCAGAACACAAAAGAGGGGGTATTAGGGGGAATTAACTCCAAGTTTTGCCTCTGCGGAGGGCAAATTGGCCACATTTTCCCTTCATGGAAGGGGCAAACTAGCTGCAAAACCCCTCTCAGGGAAGGTAGACTAGCTGCATTTTGGGCAAAAATGCGGCTTATCTACCCTCCCCTACTACTCCCATGGCAGTCCGCGCAGCTACCCCGGATCAAAGTTTTTGCCGCTTGCAAATTTGCTGCATTTCAATTTCAAAGGATCATTCTACCTAATGATTCTACAGTTTACTTTAAAAAAAAATGTATCCATTTTATTGGACGACTTGCTCATTATAATTCATGACAAAGATGCAGTAATTCAACTTCTTTTTCCCGGAGCACCGCTCATCTGTGCTAATCTGCTGCGATAGGATAAGGGTTAAATGATAAATGAGTCATGCTCTGGCAATAGGGGGCTTAATACATATCAGTGAAGCATGATACGAAGCAAGCCGTCACATGATCATGGATCCATAAAGTCCATTTTGTCTGACAAGCGACTGAATCATAAGGTAGTCTGGTCCTTTGACATACAGAAATTTGATTAATAGCGAAAAGTTTTGGCCCAGGTCAGCCTGCGCGGACTGCGCAGGCTGGCCTTGGTCGATACTTTTCGCAAATGCATTAGGCCCCATTTTCACAGAGCATAGTTCAAATAAAAATTAGTCATTCTCTGTGAAAGGGGGTATTGCAACATTTTCCGAATAGACGTCCAGCAGAGCCTACGCCTAGAATAAGCCAGTGTATACGAATATTATCAAATAATAAAAATTGTACTGCAATTTACCCGGCCAGATTCCAAGCTCTTAGTACAATGTAGCCATTCTTATGCTGAAATCCGCTCGAAGATGGAACACAAGAGTTATCGTCCCTGATTGTTAGTAAATGTAGGTGACCTCCTCTGTCGCTACTTGGCGCTGGTATTGTAATAGTTACCTGGTAGATTTAAAGGAAGACAGTTTAAGCATTTTTATCACAGTCTATATTTGTTTTTCTACAGTCTTTTCATTACAAGCCATTGGTCCATTTGCCACAATATTTTGGCATGTATTAAATTAGAGAGTCAGTCTTAATTTATCATCTCTTATGGTCACAATGACTTTTGAAAATGGGTCACATTGAGTCGAAAGGTAGGTAACTTTGACAGATCTTGAAACTAACTTTGTGCTCATCATTAAGGCCACATTTGAAGTCCATGATGTTTTTGTAAGAATATTTATACTGATGATATCTCGGACAAATTAGAAAATGAGTCACTTGGACACATCATTGAAACGCTGTATGTGAACTCTAGAGACCACCTCTTTCGTCTTACACTTATTGAAAAAAATGGTTGAAACAGTTACCTTGGTGATATCTCCGAAGAGTTTAAAAATGTGTCACGCCTGGTCAAAAAGTAGGTCACTTAGGCACACCTCAGATAAACCGTGTTTACACACCAGAGGCCTAATTTTCAGTTCAGTAATATTGAAAGTTGTTCAAAATGTTTTCTTGATCATATTTTGATACACATATAATACATAAACGTTTAGAAAACATTCTCTCTATCATAACATCACTTCGTATCATGCTCTCAGAGGTACACGTGCGTAGGTGAGCAGTCTAGGGCCATCATGGCACACCTTCTGAGCAAGTGAACCCCAACCATGGTTAGCCAAACATATTTACGTTCATTCATAGGGCAACTACATGTAGCTACGCTAAAAGTACTTGTTTCGTGGGGAAGCGTGAATGTGCTCAGATCAGAATGCTAGAGCAATTTCTCCCCTGCTAAAATTACTATACGAGAAAAAGTCATCAACAAGTGGTAATGCTTTTAGACAACCATCATTTTAGTACAGTACCTGGTGGTTGAAATCAATCCCCTCCAGATTTTTCAGGTACACAATTGGCCCAAGCGTAATGATGTTGCTGACCATTCGATTTTCCCGCCTGAACTCAAGAAATTTGTCTTGTTGTATCTTCAAAATCTGTCAAGAAACATTTCAAGTATAATAATTATATGGATCTTTTCCTAACAAAAGGATAGCAACAACAATTCGGACATTTTAAAACTTTCGTTGAACACAGTGTCAAGCATAAATCTTCATCAGATATAAGATAGCTCGCAAATATTGCGGTAAGCAATACGGACGTTGTGTAACTTTCACACAGAGACAAGCGCCAAACTGCATCTCTGATAAGATAGATTGCCATCATTCATACAGCAAAATTATACCGAAAATGTGAAATCTTTACAGAGAGGCAAGCATCAAACTGCACTACTGTTAAGATACGTCTGCATTGTCCATTCAGTAAGAAATAAACGGACACTGTTTAACTTTTACAGAGAGACAAGCATCAAATTGTATCGCAGATGAGATATCTCGACAGCAAACTTTACGGATAGTGTGAAACTTTCAAAAAGAGGCAAGCATGAAACTGCATCACTGATAAGATAGCTTGCCACCATCCTTGCAGCAAGTGATACGGACATTGCATAACTTTCACACAGAGACAAATACCAAACTGTATAATTGATAAGAAAGCTCGCCACCATCCTTGCAGTGCGCAATACGAATACTGTGAAATTCTCACCCAAAGACAAGCACCAAACTGTATCAGTGTATCTTTTTCTCTCATTGACTTGACTAAACCAGCAAACAATATAAATCTGAGATCAGACTGCACGGCCTATGCATTCTGAACTTGATCCACGCCGTGTGAAAACGAACCCGTATTGGTTTATGGCCCTGAAAGGGTCTACGTGGCCTTTTGCCATGTTTGAGAGAAAACAAATTTTCGAGAGGTATATCTTCGAAAAGACTTCATGCTCTGAGTTATCTGATCAAGGCCTCTAAATATGCAAATACAATTGCCAGAAGACTGCTGGCTCTGTTACATAAGTCGTTATTATTAGTAGTAGTAGTTTTCGAAATCATGAAGAAGAACAAGACCTACCTTCATGAACGCTTGTGTCAAACTGGAAACTGCGTTGGGTGGCAAGAATATGCTAATGTTAGAATCATACGATGACGTCAGCCAGCCTCCTTGTGGTGTCACGGTGAATGTTTCCGTTGTCACCGCAACCAAATCGTTTAAAACATCGTCATTTCGTTCGTCATTAATTCTCCACAGCCCGCTCGGTGTTTTGACGATTGATTTATCAGAGAAACTGGGGATATATCACAGTAAATCGTCTCAAAATTAAATTTTCTTTCAGCGGCTTTGTAATTGAGCCGTGCTCTGGCAAAAGGGGATCTAATGCATCTCCTTGATAGATCATACCAAGAAGTCGTCACATGATGATGATTATTGATCCATTTTGTCTAACAATCGACAGAGTCTGGAGGTAGAATGGTCCTTCCACGTGCGGAAAATTGACAAATAGCAAAAAGTTTCGTCACATATCAGCCTGCGTGGACTACACAGGCTGACATGGGTCCATACTTTTTGCAGATGCATTAAAGCCCCTTTTCACAAAGCATGGCTAAATTTTAAGTACAAGGAACATAATCAGGAAACAATCAAATACACTACGTAGCCTTTACCAAACAATCCCGGGCTTTAACAACCCCGAGGAAAAGGGCTTTTGAAAACATTAATGGAAAACAGGAGAAAATGCTGTAAACAACATTTTCTCTTATTCCTACAATAGGTTTTACCCTTCACCCTTTACCACGCAATCCCGACTTTTAACGCCCCAAAAGAAGAAAGCTTTTGAAAACATTTGGGGAAAAGGAGAAAATGCTGGTAACCAGCATTTTGTCCTTTTCCCATAATGTTTTCTACCCTTCCCAAAACAAAATTCAATTTTTGGGCCACAATTATTTTGTTGTCTGCAATTGTTTTCAGCTTGGACAAGTCTAAAATTTTGTTGTTTGGTAAAGAGTTAAAAGAGAAATCCAGTCATTTGAGACACGTTTTTTTTATTTGTGGTATCTTTTCAATTTAGATTAGTCTTAAATTGCCTCCTCTAGTAAAAAGAATACATCCAATACTAGCTATCTAATCGATTAACAAGATATGTCTTCGCAAATCAGACAGCTGGTCTTGCAGTTAAGAATAAGACCACTACTGAGCCGATGATTAATTGATTGTATGTGTATTTGAATGCCGTTTTCAACATTATTTCAGCGATATTGCGACGCTAAGTGCGCCTATCCAAGCTTTTCTGGAGTTTCTTTTTACCGTGCCTCTGGCTGCTTTCCCACATAACCATCGTCAAAAAAACGATCAGCCGTGTTAGAGGAATGAATTCTGCCGCGAGGACCATCATCAATCCTCAGAAAGAAGCTGGTTGAGCTGGGGGTTCGAACCAGCGACTCCCTGATTTACACTCAGATACGTTACCGACTGAGCAACCGAGCCCCGCCACTAACCTGATGGAAGAAAACTTTTCTTTTGAAACTATTGCCTGTGGCAATAATTTTCAGACTTGTCATAAGTTCTTGTTTTACACATAACAAATTTTATTAGTGCAGTTTTTGACAGTGTCAAATACCTAGCCATTTTTTTTTTTTGCATTCTTACACAATATTCTATGATGCGCTAACGGGAAAATAATTATAAGTAGGGATGCAGATACTCGAATATTCGGTTTTTAGTATTCGAATATATTCGAATATTCGATTGTAGAATTCTAGAATTATTACATGTTTCAGTGTCCGTAATTTGAATGTCCGAATACTGATACACTTTTAGTACTTTGATCTAACAAAATAAAATTAAATATGCGCACTGGATACATTCAATAGCTGGTTCACTAACCTTTACAGAGAAATGTCATCAGTGAATGCGAAATCAGTTGGATGCCTTGCATAATTTACTTATGGCGAGAACTTTTTCTTCAACCAGTATCAAAATGAAAGAGCGACATCAAAGTATGCTAAGTATCGCAAGCTCAGCCATCTCCCTCGCCATAAAACAAGAGGGTCATTTCCCCTAAAGCGCTCACCGGAGTAAAGTTATCTAGGATTGATAAAACTGAAGAGATCTTAGTTGTAATGATGTAAAACACATGAGTGTTCGTGACCTATTTTTCGACCTCCTTGACTTATTTTTGAATTTGTCAGAGATATCACCAAGATAAACATTCTGATGATATTTTGTGAGTATGGAACGGAAAATGTGGCCTCAAGATTGCACCCAAGATTTTATTTTTAAGATTTATCCCAGAGACCTACTTTTTGACCCGACATGACCCAGATTTGGACTTGTCTGATATATCAAACATTCTGACCAACTTTCATTAGAACTGATCTGAAAATGAGGTCTCTTAGAGTGCTCACAAGTTATTTCTAAGATTTGGCCCAATGACCTACTTTTTGACCTGAGATATCATCAAGGAAAGTATTCTAACCAAGTTTCATAAGTATCAGACCAAAATTGTGGCCTCTATAGTACACACAACGTTTTTTCTAAAATTTGATCTGGTGATCTACTTTTTGATCCGAAATGACCAACTTTCGAAGTTGTCCGAGATTTCATCAAGACAAACGTTCTGACCAAGTTTCATGAGTAATGGACAAAAAATGTGGCCTCTGGAGTGCACACAAAGTTTTTCTAAATTTTGACCTACTTTTTGACCCGACATGACCCAATTTCGAACTTGTCCGAGATATTATCAGACAAAGATTCTGACCAAGTTTCATGAGTACATGACTGAAAATGTGGCCTCTAGAGTACACACAAAGTAATTGTTGACGCATGGACGACGGACGACGCACGACGGACGAAGCATGACGGACGACACACGACGCACGACGCACGACGCACGCCGGACACAGCACGATCACAAAAGCTCACCTTGAGCACTTCGTGCTCAGGTGAACTAAAAATCACTCAACATAAAAATTAAGTATATTAAACTCAAAATAAATAACTCATTATGAATAATTTCAGGTTTTAGTTGTAAACGCAAATATTATCATTTTAGATATGAGACATGCTCTGTGAAAGGGGGTTTAATGCAACTGCAAAACATTGTCGACCCCGGTCAGCCGGCTCAGACCGCGCAGACTCACCTGCGTCGAAACTATTTGCTTTCGGTAAAAGTTTCTGCATGTCAAAGGACCATTCTGCCTCATGATTCAGTCGGTTGAAAGACAAAATGGATTTTATGTTTCCATAATTATGCAATGTCTTTCTTGGTATATTATGTTGCATCACGGAGATGCATTTAACCCCCTTTCACCATAGCATGACACATTTATATCGTCTCTAACTACCTAAGGTGTGAACTAGTCTCAAGTTTTATTGCCTAGATAAACACAGAGACGAAGAGCAGCTGCAGCTAATTCGATTACACCCAGACGTGTTAGTTGGCTCAACTCTTTCTGCACCAAATATAAACTCGACCGCTTTCGACAGTTGAAGCTACATTTCATTGAAAGATTTACATTTTGGAGGCTTGACCAAAAAAAAAAATGGACGGTACAGATCCGGTGCAGTCTGATCGTGATCTATGCCGAACACAAAAGCACATTTTCACCTACTTACCTTTTACCGGTATCATGGCCTTTGAGAGATAGAACTGGGTGCAACAGTTGTTTATTCAGCAGCATTTCGACCTGATTGCAG
The DNA here is from genome assembly GCA_945859785.2 of Tridacna gigas. Classification (NCBI taxonomy): domain Eukaryota; kingdom Metazoa; phylum Mollusca; class Bivalvia; order Cardiida; family Cardiidae; genus Tridacna; species Tridacna gigas. Next base: position 106,018,147 of record OX244028.2, read on the forward strand.
ATCCCTAGAAGCTGGTAATCAGTCGTACGGACAGGGGAAGCAGAAAAAGAAATTTCGTCGCTGTCTGATTGAAGAGCTGCCTTGTGGGCGCGAACGTGGCTGTACGCTTCAAAAGCGCTGCTCATTGTATTACTACGCTGTGGTTCACGGCGATTTAAATAGGCAGAGCTGGCGTTTGTCTCAAGATGGCGCTCGGAGAATCCGTTCTGAAGAAGATCATCCGAATCCCACATTTTCTGGGCGCTGTCAGCGGTTAAAGGCAATGTGAAAGATCTCGAAATAGTACTGTTACCACGTGACTTTGATCTCGACCTTGACCTTCCATCATGAGTGTTGTACCTATGGTGAGGGTCAAACTGCCTACGACTGCTGTATTGGCTATGGCGTTTTCTATACAAGTCAGTATGGACGTTAATTTCACCGTTACGAAGGTGGATTTTGTCTTTGATACCATTTCCTCTGACGTTGAAGTAATCCAGTCGATCAAGCTGCTGAAGGACATGCGGAATACTTGTCAGTTTGTTGTTCCCAAGATCCAGGGTCCGAAGCTTTCGCAGTTGCACAATATCAGGCGAGACGTAACGGATTTGATTAGAACTCAGTCGAATACTTTGTATCCTCGGTAATGAGTATGTTCCCATGGGAATATTTTCCAAGAAATTGTTGTTAGCGTTTAAAGATTTCAGCTGCTTCATGCTAGCGACCGAGAAGTTAAATAGTTTGTTGTTTGCGACATTTAGATAGAGAAGATTTGGAAAACCTTCAGGAATATAGGCAATCTTGTTAGCCTGTGCATGGATAACTTTCAGTGATTTTAGGCCGGTTAACGCCGTTGGTAGACTTTGCAGGCTGTTTCCTGTTAGGTTGATATATAACAAATGTTTTAGTCGGAAAACCGATTGAGGAATTAACTCGAATTTGTTGTAAGACAGATTTAGTTCTTGAAGATTCCGGAGATTGTCGAAGTCTGGCAACAGATTCATCAGATTATTGCCTCTGAGGGTCAAGGTCTTTAATGACGTGATTTTACAAACCGGAAGTGGCAAGTGCTCAAATCTGTTATTTGCTAGATTGAGATATTTTAGTTTATGCAATTTACTGAGTGAGAAAGGAAGATACCACAGTCTGTTTGTGTGAATATCGAGATAACGCAAGTTCTCTAACATTCCAATTTCGTGTGGCAGACACTCGAAGTCGTTTTGACCAATTTTAAGAACACGTAGATTACGTAGCATACCGATGTTTGTCGGCAGTGCAGGAAGTTTATTGCGTGTTAGATTTACTTCCACCAAATTTATGCAATTACTCAATGTCTCCGGTAAAAACAGAATACTGTTTTCCTCTAAATAAAGGAATTTCAGACTCCTCAAGCGCGAAATAGCAAGAGGTATCTCCTCAAAGTAGTTTTGCGACAGCTTTAGTACCTCAAGTCTTGGGAAAAGAAACACTTCGATAGGTATAGCATTAAGCTCTCTATCTCGAAGATCAAGTTCTATGAGTCCGTGTGAGTTTGTCACGAGATGAAGACGAAGATGTCCTCCCTGAGAAGTGACGTCATTTGACCTTTCAGGTGTCACGTATGAAAGATCGTAGCCGTTGGAAACTGGATTTGGAAAAGTCCTTGTAGACCAAGTGCGATACCCGGAACTTTTAAACGTTGACATTGTCATCTTCGGTTTCTGGAAAACCATAAAGAAAAAAGATCTTTTAGAAAAGATAGACGGCGATAGAGGTACTGGAATATGAATATTGAATTTCTTTCGAAGTTCAATATGAAGAGAAATAAGGTAGATCTGCTATTAAAAAGTGAAATTTTGAATCAGTTTTTCGGCGTATCTGAATGCGCTGGCTTTTGACCTACTTCTCGGTACTGGTGAAGAATTAACAGGTGGTAATTTGCGACTGGTTAAAAATGTGCACATGTTTATTCGGCGGGCCCCTGCTGAAATATTTGCTCACAAAATTTTTAAAACGACTACTAACAAGCGTTGCTACTGCTAATCGATACCCTGGGGCCATGATTCATACCAAAGCAAAATAATGTAGTGGAGAAGATTCTTTTCTTGTGCTATTTTGAAATTTAAGCGTTACCCAATAATCCATTACTGCTTTTCAACAAAATGAAAAACATTGAAAAAAAGGCAATAATTGCTCGTAAGATTACTTTTCGTCATTTTAGTACATATTGGGCCACAAATGAGTTTCAATATTTATATTCCAGTATCTCTTACGTCGTCTTTTTTAAAGATTTTTTTTTTCTTTTAAGATGTTAATCCAAATTGTGTCACAATAGCTATCAGCAGTCCTAAGAAAGAAATTAGTTGACGGCTTGGTATTCGAGCCAGCGACCCTAGTTTCGAGCCTTGTGCCTTACTAGTTGAGCTGCTGGGCTGAGCGAACGTGTATTAACCCTTAGGCTGCTAAGCGCGACTCAGGGACCTTTTGCGGACAGCGCAGATCAAGATCAGATTGCACAGAACGTGCAGACTGATCTTGGCTCTATACTGTCCGATAAGGAGACATCTTTCCCACAAAAGAAAACTTTGAAATAGCAAAATCTTGGTTTTTACTATCGACTTAAAAGTTGTATTTCACTTGTTTAGCAGGATAAGCGTTAAGAAAAGGCAACAAGGATGAAAGCACTCACATCTGTCCGACAATGACTGTTTTCTAACTGGCAACTGATGCTCTAAATGTTATGTTGATACGAAAAGTAAATACACGTGTAAATTGAAAAACACTTATTCATTTCACTGAACATTTCTTCCTATTCCTTAGGTATAACACTACATCGTTCTCAATCAGAGAGAAAACATTTGGTCCTAAATAATAGATGAAGATACCGAAATGTAGACATACATCCGGTCATTGGTTTTCGATAACAATTCACTTACTGTCCAATCAGAATACTCAAATCTCTCACGTGAAATATATTTCAGACAATCGATATGCGATTTCGTGACTGTGACTTTTACTGATGAATAATAAATACAGAGATCTCCTCGTTGTTATATCACCTTTAGTTTTGGGCCCACATGAATTCATCACCCTTTCTAAAATTTATTCTTATTCTTGTTCGAGATTTAGAAAGTAACCCGATTTTTGATTGGCTGAACCATGTTGTTTAGATGGTTTAACCTTTCTATTTAGCCATTCAGAAATCTCGTGACTCTGAAGTTTAGAAAAACTCTTGATAAAAAAGGCTGAAATATTTTTAACCCTTAAAGCGCCTATAAGGAATATACATGTAGTTACCTTTGCGGTCAGTGTACGTCAAGATCAGACTGCACAAAACCTTCAATCTGATGTTTTATCTACACTGTCCCTACTGCTTTGACACTCCGGGCTACCTTGAAATTGCTTTTATCTTTTTTTACCACACAATCACGAGTTTTGAAAACACTGTGGGAAAAGAAGAATATGCTGGTAACCAGCATTTTCTCCTTTCCCTACAATGTTTTCTACCCCTCCCGAAACGAATTTCACTTTTTTTTTCAGTCACATCTATTTTGTCGTCTGCAAATGTTCTGATTTTTGACAAGTCTGAAATTTTGTCGTATAGGAAAGAGTTATTATGGTCTAATATATGGCGTGCAACACACGAAAAGGGGCCTTCGAACATATGCGTAAAAATGTGTCGTCCAAGATCAGCTTGTGCAGTCTGTGACTAATCAAGACGACACTTTCCGTTTTTGTGCGATTTTCTGTTTCACGAAAGTCTACTGTATGAAAAAATCTTATGTAGTCGTAAAGTGTTGTCTCGGATTATCCTGCGCGGACTGCGCAGGCTAATCCAAGACAACACTTTACGCAAATGTCCGAAGGCCCCTTTTCGTGTGTTGCATGCCATATAGAAATTGCTTATTCGGCGCTCTAAGGGTTAATAATGGTTGGTGAATTCTAAGGGTTAATAATGGTTGGTGAATACAGGAAAGGGCTCGATTTAAAACTAAAGTCTTACAAGTAGTATATGTTTTGTTGTTTTGAGGAAAAAACACATTTTCCCCATTAGGTATTTTATTTTTTGAGGCCAAAATACATTTTCCCCATTAGATATATTATTTGTTTGAGTTTAAATATGTATTACCACCCCTCCCCCATCAACCAACACATCACACATCATGCAACGGCTAGCCAATCACTCATTCACTCACTCACTCACTTAACACATAATCATCATAATAACAATTTCATGTAACATTAAGCATGCTCATAAAATTAAAAACAAAATGGGTTAACAAGTCAATCTGATGAAGGTCAGCAAACAAAATGGCTAACCTTTTTTATAAACATTTTTTACTTAAATCAAATTTTTTTTAAAAAATAAAATTTAAAATTAAAAAAAAATTTAAAATTAAAAAATTTTAAAATTAAAAAAATTTTTAAAATTAAAAAAAAATTTTAATTAACAAAAACCAACGCACCAGCTAACCAGCTAACCAATCAACTCACACAACGGCTAACCAACCAACGTATGACGCATCAGCTAACCAACTAACCCATCAGCCAGACAAACCCTTACATCAAACAATTGCTTAACCTTTTATCCCCATCAACCAACGCATGGCGCAATGGCTAACCGGTTTATGAGTTACTGGGTGGGTTAAGATTTTGGTGAAATTAAAAAAATGAATTAAGCAAAAATTTTTATCTAATAGAAACAAAATGGAAGAAGATAAAATAAAAAGGTATCTACCACCATCAAAATATCCAATTACACATTACCGGAAAAAATATATTCCATTTAAATTAAGAAAGGAGGATTTTTTACTTTTTGACTGGCAATTAAAAGAAGTTTCCAATCTTAAAGAAAAATATGAAAAATTAAAAAGAGGAATAAACTATAATACAGAGAAAAAAATAGAATATGGAAAAGAAACTTATATTAAACTTTTACAAGAATTAAAAAATTATGTTCTTTTACTTAACACAAAAGAAAAATATAGAGATACTTTAACAAAAGAAGATTTAGAGACAATTGAAAAAATAAATGAAGAAGTAGACATCATTAATAACTTAATATCAGATTATAATGAAAAAAGAAGTGAGCTATCTAAAAAAATGCAAGAATTGACAAATTGGAGAGAATATACAATTTTTGAAAATAAAAAATATGGTCTTTTTAATGTATCTTACAACAATCTCCATCATGAAAATGATTGTTTAGGCAGATTTGAAAGAAAACTAAAAGAAAACCTATTATTTAATAATATAATGAATTATATTACAGGAAGAAATATTAACGAAAACTATGTTTTAGAATGTTTAACATGTGGTAAAATTAAAAAATAAATTTTTATTTGTTTTTACCAACAAATAAAAATATTTTAACATTTTTTGTATTCCTCTATCCTATGATGTCCCCGAGCAAGTGTATGAATTCCATCAGGTAAAATAAACCTTTTATTATCATTTGCACTTAATGCAATTTTATTAATTTCTTCTGTATAAATTTGGTGCTTATAACTTCTTATATTTGTCATTGTTCTATGTTGAATATTATTTTTTTCTAAACAATTCAGATAATCCTGATGTGTTATAGTTTTCTTAATTATATTTTTCTTAATCCCCCTACATTTTCTATTTTCCCCTCCATCATCCATTTTAATACTGTACATTTTTGGTTTTAATCCAATACATTCTTCTATTTCCTCCCCATTTGTTTCATCCTTAAACATTCCAATTACCTTTTTATTTATACCAACTGGAATTCCAGAAGGATGTCCCTCTTTTGGGTAATCACTTGTATCAAACTTTTCTTTAACATCATCTAAAATATCTTTATAAAAATCTTCTGTTTTAATTTCATACAATAAACTATCCGTATCAGTAAGTCCTAAAGTTGCTCTATCTTCATATTTTGCTTTAATATAATTATAATGAAAATCATACATCAAAGTTTTACTTAACTCAAGAATAGAAAACCCCAAATAAATAGGCTTGTCAAATTTTATTTGTGTTTTTCCCATATGAATGCTTATCAAATTTTCATTAAATATTTCTAAATGCTTAAAGTTTGGTTTGTTTACGAATTTCCTTGCTGATTTTCTACTTCTGACAAGCCTAACATTCACCCTTTTTCTTATATTTTCCATAGTTTTTCCAAATACTGAATTATTCATTAACTTATAAAAATCCTTTTCAATTTCATTTTTTGCACCAGCTCTTAACCGTGTGTTTAGTTCAATGTATGGTTTTAACCAATCACTCTCTTTAAACTTAATCCCTCTATGTATCTTTCCCAATTTTAAACCAAGACTTAAACACTGTTTTAAACTTTCATAATGTATAATATATTTCTTTTTATCATTTAAATTTGGTATTAGTTTTTCAACTCCATTAACTTTAATTCTCTCAGCAGCAAGAGGAAGCTCATTAAAATAATCATTTTTTTTTTTTTTTTTTTTTTTTTTAAGTTTATTGTCCCCGTATAATGATGTAGGAGGGTCGGGGATCTATCCCTCTCCACATCTTACAATCTCTGATATATATACACGTAACAGGGGACAAAAAACATTTTTTATGTGATAGAAAAAAGTGAAGAAAAAAAAAAAAATCTAGTGAGAAAAAAAAAAAAAAAAAAAAAAGAAAACTGGAAAGTGAAGAAAAAAGGAGAAAATACAATGGTGAAGAAAAGATGTAAAGAGTAATTTATAACAGTAACGGTTCGAATCTTCCCAGCGTTTGAAAATAAAATAAAATAGAACAGTAATAAAGTTGCTATTTACCTATTATTCTTTAAGAAAAGATCCAAAATCGTTCCAGTTTCTTTCGAATTCCTCTAATTTTTTTGTTTCAATAGCAACTTTTTTCAAGATTTTATATTTATAAGATATAAATTTTTCAACACCGGTTAGAGTGGGTGTGTTTTTTGATATTCGACATTTATAAATATACAGTTTAAAAAGAATGAGAAGGATGTTTTTAGCACTTTTTGAATTTTTTGTGTAACCAAATAACATTTTACTGATGTCAAGGTCCATGTAAATGGCATTATCATGTTTCAAGTAATTTGTAATTAATTGTTGAACTTTAGGACAATTCCAGAATAAATGTTCAATTGTTTCTTGATCGTTGGAACAAAAAGTGCAGCTCGCAGAATCAATATATTTTATTTTATACAAAAAATAGTTTGTTCCAAGGATACGGTGATTTATACGGAATTGGAACCACTGTATGTATGTGTCCCTTGTTGCTAAAAATGGTAAAGAAAAAATCAGTTTCCATTCATTTTTGTCAAGATCAATGTTTATTTTTTTTGTCAAGTTTTTATGCAGGCAGGTTCATCTTTATTTCTAATCAGATATTGGTAGATATGTTTAGAACCCTGCGAATCTTTGAGAATGATCTGAAGGTGTGGTGGCAGATGCGGTTTTTGATGTAAAGTTATGTCTCGAGGCGTTATCGACAATTTTTTAAAATATTCATTAATAGCACATTTTATCTGTATATAATGTAAATAATTTGCAGATATATTGTATTTTTTGTTTATCTGATCGAGAGTTAGAAAACAATTATTAATATCAAGTGTATCTCCAATGCAGTGAATACCGGCATTGAACAGTCTTTTGAAATAAAAACTTTTTGCAGAAATGTGAATATTGTTATTGTGAAAAATAGGACATTCTGCAATATTAGTACTCTCAATACTGATATTATCGAATAGCTGACTTAATGCTTTTAGTGTGTCTATCCAAAAAGGGTTATTGATTTTTTCAATTAGGATTTTTATGTAATCTTTTCCACATAAACACAACTTTTCGATATCGATGAATTCCTTAATGATATTTGACCATCCACCATTATCTTTGAGTAAGCGCCTTATCCACGTGATTTTAAGTGCTTTAATGTAAGATTCAATATTTAACATTTTTAGTCCACCTTCTTCATAGTCTTTCGTGATTACTGATTTCTTTACTTTGTGACAACCCTCCCAAATAAATGAATGGAAAACATCGTTTAGTTTTGAGATTAGTTTTTCAGAAGGATTGGGTAGAGCAAAAAATAAATGGTTCATCTTAGAAATCAGTAGACTCTTCAAAACTGTAATTTTACCAATAGGCGTAAGGACACGTCGATTCCATTTTTTAACTATGTTTTCTATTTCATTAAATTTTGCCAAAAAATTTATATCAATTATTCTATTCAGGTCTACATGAAAAATGATACCTAGCAATTCAAATTTATTATGGCCCCATATTAATTTCCACTTTGTTTTGATAGTATCAGCACTGTATTTTTTCTTTCCAATCCAAATAACTTTAGTCTTATCAAAATTCATGTTTAAACCGGATAATTTTGAAAATCTTGATAGAACATTTAATGTTTCGTTTAAGGATCTTTCAGATCCGTCAAGAATAATACTTGTATCATCAGCAAATTGTGAAAGTTTAAATTCTGTTTGATTTATTCTTATTCCTTTTATATGTTTGTTATTTCTGATGTTAATAGATAAAATTTCGGCACATAAAATGAAAATGTAGCTGGACAAAGGGTCTCCTTGACGACATCCTCTTTCGATTTTGAAAAAGTCAGATAGATATCCACATTGAGATACTGTTGATTTTGCATCCTGATAAAAAACGTTAAACCATCTTATAACTGATGGTCCAAATCGAAAGGTTTCAAGAGTTTTGTTGATAAAAGACCAAGAAAGAGAGTCAAAGGCTTTTTCAAAGTCAATTAAAAGTAAAATTCCAGGAATGTCATTTTCTTCAGTATAATGTAGTAGGTCATATATCAATCGTAAATTTTCTCCGATGTATCTGTCTTTAATAAATCCGGACTGGTCTTTGTGGATAAGTTTAGGGAGAAATGATTTAATTCTGTTTGCAATACATCCTGTTCCTATTTTATAAACTGTATTCAACAAAGTAATTGGCCGCCAATTTTTTAAGTATTCTTTTGGTTTATTACCTTTTGGGATACACGTTATTAAACCTTGTGTTTGGGTTTCAGATAATGAATTTACATTGTATGCCTCATTCAGAGCTCTTACAACAAAATCTCCCAATTTACCCCAAAAAACTTTGTAAAAATCAGCGTTAAAACCAGATGTTCCTGGGCTTTTATTACTTTTCATATTTTTTAAGGTCTGAGATGCTTCTGTCATAGTAATTCTTCCTTCAATGCTTTCCGATTCTTTAACTGAAAGTCTTGGGATTTCAAGATTAGAAATAAAGCCATCAAAAAGTAAATCAGAGAAGTCAGATTGATTTGAGATATAAAGAGTCTCATAAACTGCTTTAATTTCTTCGAGAATTTGTTTTTGATTTGTAATCTCAGATCCATCATCTTTAATTATTTTTTGTACAGTTTTTGAAATAGTGTTTGATTTTTCAAGGCCACAAAAAAATCTTGTTGGCTTTTCACCTTCAATATTCCATTTTACTCTTGATCGTATAATCGAACCTTTCATTTTTTCCTGTTGCAATTGCTCAAATTCGTTTGTTAATAAATAATATTCATCTAAATTGCTTTGACTGAGATTCTCTTCCAAGAGTTTTATTTTTGATTGAATTTCAAGTTCTCTTTCGTTTTTCACCTTTTTTCTATGTGAACCGTAAGAAATTGACTTGCCTCTTATTTCCATCAATAGTGTTTCGAGAAATAATTGATCGTTAATTGTAAATTGAATTTCGGAGTTAGGAATTTCCATTAAATGATTTCTGTCATATACTGGAAGTGCATATTGATTTTTAATTTCTTCAATTTTTGTATTTATTGTATTTATATAATCAAGCTCAGTGAGTAACGCATTATTATGCTTCCACAGGCCTGAGGAATACTGGAATTCATTTATTTGTAGATGTGTTGAAATAATGGAGTGATCAGACATGAAGCTATTTTCTATTGAGGAAGAGATCGTAAAGGTATTTAGAGGTGGGGAAATTAGAAAGAAGTCTAGGCGAGCTTGTTGTATTGGATTGCGTTTTCTCCAAGTGTAACATAGTTTGTCCGGATTAAATTGCCTAAAGGGATCAGTAAGATCACGTATCGAAATATGATTTAGTAAAGTGTCTCTAGACTTTTTGTTGTTTATATGTTTGTAATTAAAATAGTCTTTCTTAGGATCAATAACTAGGTTAAAATCTCCACAAATGATATAAGAGGCATTTCCAATTCTGTCTATTTTTCCGAAGATGTTATTATAGAATTGAGGTTGATCGGTGTTAGGACCGTAGATAGAGGTGAGGGTAAACCGGAAGTCGTTAACGCTTAAATCGAGAATGACAAAATTACCGTTTTCGTCGTCAGTTATTGATTCGTAAATTTTGAAATTTAGTTTGGAAAACAGAATAGCTACACCTCTACTTTTAGATGAATTGTAGCTCAAGTAAATTTCAGAGCCCCATTCAGAGTATAGGTTTTGATACATATCAGGAGTAAAATGGGTATCTTGTATGCAGTAAATGTCGTGTTTTAAGTTGTGGAGATACTGAAACACCGATAGCCTTTTATTCTTGTTATTAAGACCTCTACAGTTCACTGACAAGATTTTTAAACTATTAGCCATATCAAATGATTCTTACAAACAGATAGTTTTTGTAGCCAAAAAGGAATAACAAATATTGAGGATAAAACCTGGGAAGAATTCGACAAGTAAAAATAAAAAGATAGAAACAAAGCATTGTGCAAAAAAAAAAAAAAAAAACGCAGCAGAGTACAATGGATAAACAAAATAATTGGAACAAATACATCAATAGATCTTGGTCAGTGGGTTTCATTGAAAAATAAAGAAGCTCTTAACAAATACAGTTTTGCTCTGTCTGTCTGTCTGTCTGTCTGTCTCTCTCCTTTTTTTCTCCATATGTATCATTTTGTGTCCGGTGAAAAAAACTAAAATTGTATTCTATATCGAAAAACGAAAGGAAAAGATTGAATTGAAATCTCTCTCTCTCTCTCTCTCTCTACTTCTCGTGAATTGCTACACAACTTGATTCACATAATTATGTACCTTCAGTTTATCGAAAGCGAAAATAAATGGAAGGTTTCTCTCTCTCTCTCTCTTCCTCTCTCTCTACCTCTCTCTCTATCTCTCTTGAATTGCTACACAGTTTGATTTACATAAATACCTTCAGTTTAATCGAAAGCGAAATTAAATGGAAGGTTGAACGGTTTCTCTCTCTCTCTCTCTCTCTTTCTCGAAAAAGCTTATGGTATGAAATCCCAATAAAGAATCTCATTTCAATATTAAAACGAAAAAACTGATGTGTCTCTAAGTAGTTTGACGCTTGTAGTAATGGGTATAGGGTAATAACAAAGCCAAAACTTTCTATGCACCTACAAGTCAAACTAACATAGTGAAGAGAAGGAGAAATTGCTCAGATCAGACAATCTCCTATCTAGTCAAAATATCTGCAGATCTCATCCGATTTAAGACTGAAAATAAACGTGCGCAAAACGCTTGAGAGATAGTACTGGATAAACAAAATAACAAATAGGTTTTACAAAAGCATGAAATCTTATCTCTTTCTCTCTCTCACTCTCCCTCTCAAAATCTAAAAATTCTAGACACTTCTATAATATTGAAAGCACAAGTGACAGTTAAAATACACTTCAGAGATTTATATTGGATAAGCAATATAAGCTATGCCTTTAACTCACAAATTAGCTCAAGTGAAAACATCGCGGTGGTGGGGTAAACCCATTAAAAGCATTTTCTTCCAATGTCACAATATTCAAAAGGTCAGCAATTTGTAAAAGCAAAAACGAATAATGAATGAAGTATATACATATATATCGAATTCAGCTAATTGATGTATACAAAAACAGTGTGACAAAAGCATTAAATCCTGATGCTGACTTCAATGTCACCGCACTCCACGGAGCATCAAATGTCAACAGAAGGAATCATTTATAGTCGAAATTTAGATGTTTACGAGTAAACTCAACTTCAACACACAAGATCGTCTGCATGAGATGATGACTGAGGAACAGTATACAACACATCCAAGTTTTGTATTTAATTACGAAATATTATAAAAGAAAAAGGCAAGCACTTCAACTCTTTTGTGCCAAATATATAAACTTCATCCTTTTCGGTGCCTGAAAATAGAATCCATCGTGTCTCAAAGGGATTTTTGTCTCAAAAGCTTGACTAAAACAAGCGGGGGAGTGGATCCAAGATCAGACTGCACGTTCTGTGCAGACTGATCCTGATCCATGCCGTCCGCAAAAGTACCGGTTTTTATTTATGGCGCAGAAAGAGTCAAAGGTGTGGACTGTTTCCAAACTCGTAAATTTATTGTAAAAATGAGACATATACATTGTGGCACAAGAGGAACCGCGCGCAAGTAGTTAGTTTACCCTCCACCACAATATCTCCAAATATCATCTATTTCCAAAAAGACATTGAGAGAAGTCAGAAAGGGGAAGAAAAGAGAAAACGCTGAGAGATTACAATCTATTCATTAGATGCAATTTCTCCTCTCTACATGATATTTCCCAGATATGTCTAAAATGTATAAGCAGATAGGGATATTCAAGTTTCTCGCCGCTTCAAAAGCATATTGAATCTCTTTGTCATTCTTATCACTATTGAGCAGTAATATAAGAAAGAGAACACCAAACTGCTTAAAAATGTCAAAAATAGGTTCGTACAGACCTTGACAAAAGAGATTGGCAAATTTTTTATAATCTTTCAGCCATAATTTTTTATCACGAGGCAAAAATTGTCCTATCCAAATTGGCAGCATTTGTAGACGACAGTTTCAACGTAGCTCAGATTATGAAAATTATCTTTGTTGTGGAAAAAAAAAAATGCTGGTAACCAGCTTTATTTCCCCTTTTCCGTAATGCCCTAGGAAAGCAATCTAGTTCATTTGTTTGCAATCTTCAGCCTTCAACCTTTACTATATTGCAAAAATTTTCCTATCCAAAATTGAAGCATTTGCAGACGACAATTTCATAGAAGCTCAAATTATGAAAAGTTGTCTTTGTTGTGGTAGGAAAAAACATTGTGAGAAAAGGATAAAAATGCTGGTAACCAGCTTTATTTCCCCTTTCCCACGATGCCCTGTCAAAAATTGTCCTATCCAAATTGGCAGCATTTGCGGACGACAGTTTCAAAGTAACTCAAATAATGAAAATTGCCTTTGTTGTGGTAGGAAAAAACATTGTGAGAAATGGATAAGAAATGCTGGTAACCAGCCTTATTTCTCCTCTCCCACAATGCCCTGTAAAACAATCAAGTTCCTTTGTTTGCAGTCTTATGCCTTCGACTTCACCACATAGCAATTTTTTCCAATCTAAACTGAAAGCATTTGCAGACGACAGTTTCATATAGTAGCTCGAATTATGGAATTTATGTTTGTTGTAGTAGGAAAACTTCGTAAGAGAAGGAAAAAAAAGCTGGCAACCAGCTTCTTTACCCCTTCCCCACAGTGCCCTGGGTAAGCAATCTAGTTCCTTTGTTTGCAATCTTCAGCCTTAAATCTTCACCATATAGTAAATTCTTTCCTATCCAAATTGAAAGCATTTGCGCGACATTTTCATAGTATTTCGAATTATGGATTTTTGTTGTGGTAAGAGAAAAACAAGACAAAGTGGGAAGAGGAAAAAATGCCTGCAACCAGCTCCCTTTCCCACCCCACAATTCCATTATAAGGCTTATCTCTCTGGGTTGTTCGAAGCTTTCATTTTATGATAAAGGGTTAAGATAATTCATACCAAAATAATATGAACTGTAACACATGACTGGGGTAAGTATCTAGAGGTAAGTTGTTTAGTTTTTCTGTTCCTGTTAGATATGACACTGTATTGTTCGATGGTCCCTTCACAATGTTTCTATGTACTGTAGTCTTTAGAGCGCGAAATAGACCATGTTGTCCCTTTTTGTCCCAAAAAGAGACTAAGGTTTTTACTCTTTACCAACCGAATTTTTTTTTTTTTTATAGTCCAATTTGAAAGCGTTTGCAGACGACACCATGAAGGTCGATCTAAAATTGAATTTCGAATTGGACACTTTGAAAGCGTTTGCAGACGACACCATGAAGGTCGATCTAAAATTGAATTTCGAATTGGACAGGATAGAAAATATTGTTGGAAAAGGAGAAAATGCCGAATACCGGCATTTTCTAGTTTTCCAACAATGCCCTCAAAGACTTTCTTTCTCAGGGTCGTTAAAAGTCAGGATTGTGTGGTAAAGAGTCAAAGCTGTCACTGCGTAATATTATCGCTGCAAGGCAGTCAACGAAGACCGACGATCAGACTGCATGTTTAGTGCAGTTCAATCTCGATCTAAGATGGCTGAGTACACAGCTACAGTATCGCTTTTTTTATTTTGAAGATGGTTGTCTTAAGTCGTTCCTCTTTGGCCAGGGATTTTCAATCCATTTTGCGTAGTCTTTGAATTTTACTTCGATAGGTCGTGTGTTACCCATGTATATTGCAAAGAGTTTACCCTCACGAGACCAACACTTTTCTACCTCGCCGTTCCCTTTGAGGCGCAGAGATGCTAACACTTGTTGATTTAGTTTGGTGAGGTCTTCGTTCACAAAAATTTTGTCTTTTTTCAACTCTTTGGCTTTTTTCATCAAATTTATTTTTGTTTGTCTTCTTACAAACTTGACGATAATAGGTCTGTTTTTTCCTTGTTCCCATCTCCCAAGTCGATGAGCGATGTCTATATCCTCTGGTTGTAGTTCTAAATTGTTCTTCTCGTTAAGTGTTTTAACTACGAGCTCGATTGCTTCGAAGAATTGTTGTTTATCAGTGTCATCCGAAATTCCAGTTATTCTGACATTATTTCGCCGACTATACTGTTCTATGTCATTGACTTCTTTTTGTCTCTCCTTCGATTCGATTTCTAATTTCTGTTTTAGAAATATATTTTCTTCTTTTAAACTTCGAATCACTTCGTCTTTTTCTTCAAGTGTTTTCTTTAAAGAATCTGTTGTGATGTTTTTGTCGTGAATCTGGCATTCAAGGGTATCTAATCTTTTTATCACGGACCCTAGAAGTTTATCTTTCATACCTTCAATAGTGGTTCTAATTATCTCTGTAATGAAATTGGAATCGTCCTTCGTCAGCATTTTAGACAGCCTTTTGTTCATATCATCTAACTTCCCTTCTAACACTGCTATATCTGTACTAGATGTGTTTTTTTGCCCATCTTTACCCAGGTACTGATCAATTTTCCTCTGCGTGTCAGAGGCTGTTTTTGCTTTTTTCTTCCTTTTCCCTGTTTTGGATGAAGAAGAATTAGAATGATCCTGAAGTGTGGATTGGTCGAGTGTAGTTTCGTTACTGGTCGTATCCAATTCGCTGGTGGTTGACGAGTATGCTCTTTTATTACGAGTAGAAGACATATTGGTTTCTAGAAGCTTTCCAGTGTATGTTGATATGGGTAAATGGTAAGTGAGCAAAGGGTAGCTAAAGGTGATCCCGACTACCCACTGTGTCGCTGATAAGAGGTGGAAAGATATATAACGGTATCCGCCAATATACCCGACAAAACTCGGGTGCGTTCGAATGAGTTCTTTTTCAGGTACTCAGTAATGGCGATTTGTCATGCGTGACGGGTAACTTTTAACGTGACCCCAGGGTATTCTTGTTTTTTAAAAAAAGAAGTTCCCCACCCGATTTTATTATATAGCGATGGATTTTTCAAACTTCATCCGTCATTTATCTAATCATATTCACCTCGAATTTTTCCTTCTTCACAAAAACACTTCAATCAGTGAATATTCCTCTTGAGGTGCAAAAGATTTTTGTCAAAAAAGATCTAATAGTGATGATTTTTCCAATATCTTGTCACACTCAACTCATCGCTGTTTTCATCTCAAACCGGAAGCCGTACGTCAAGATCAGACTGCACAAAACCTTCAATCTGATGTTTTATCTACACTGTCCCTACTGCTTTGACACTCCGGGCTACCTTGAAATTGCTTTTATCTTTTTTTACCACACAATCACGAGTTTTGAAAACACTGTGGGAAAAGAAGAATATGCTGGTAACCAGCATTTTCTCCTTTCCCTACAATGTTTTCTACCCCTCCCGAAACGAATTTCACTTTTTTTTTCAGTCACATCTATTTTGTCGTCTGCAAATGTTCTGATTTTTGACAAGTCTGAAATTTTGTCGTATAGGAAAGAGTTATTATGGTCTAATATATGGCGTGCAACACACGAAAAGGGGCCTTCGAACATATGCGTAAAAATGTGTCGTCCAAGATCAGCTTGTGCAGTCTGTGACTAATCAAGACGACACTTTCCGTTTTTGTGCGATTTTCTGTTTCACGAAAGTCTACTGTATGAAAAAATCTTATGTAGTCGTAAAGTGTTGTCTCGGATTATCCTGCGCGGACTGCGCAGGCTAATCCAAGACAACACTTTACGCAAATGTCCGAAGGCCCCTTTTCGTGTGTTGCATGCCATATAGAAATTGCTTATTCGGCGCTCTAAGGGTTAATAATGGTTGGTGAATTCTAAGGGTTAATAATGGTTGGTGAATACAGGAAAGGGCTCGATTTAAAACTAAAGTCTTACAAGTAGTATATGTTTTGTTGTTTTGAGGAAAAAACACATTTTCCCCATTAGGTATTTTATTTTTTGAGGCCAAAATACATTTTCCCCATTAGATATATTATTTGTTTGAGTTTAAATATGTATTACCACCCCTCCCCCATCAACCAACACATCACACATCATGCAACGGCTAGCCAATCACTCATTCACTCACTCACTCACTTAACACATAATCATCATAATAACAATTTCATGTAACATTAAGCATGCTCATAAAATTAAAAACAAAATGGGTTAACAAGTCAATCTGATGAAGGTCAGCAAACAAAATGGCTAACCTTTTTTATAAACATTTTTTACTTAAATCAAATTTTTTTTAAAAAATAAAATTTAAAATTAAAAAAAATTTAAAATTAAAAAATTTTAAAATTAAAAAAAAATTTAAAATTAAAAAAAAAATTTAATTAACAAAAACCAACGCACCAGCTAACCAGCTAACCAATCAACTCACACAACGGCTAACCAACCAACGTATGACGCATCAGCTAACCAACTAACCCATCAGCCAGACAAACCCTTACATCAAACAATTGCTTAACCTTTTATCCCCATCAACCAACGCATGGCGCAATGGCTAACCGGTTTATGAGTTACTGGGTGGGTTAAGATTTTGGTGAAATTAAAAAAATGAATTAAGCAAAAATTTTTATCTAATAGAAACAAAATGGAAGAAGATAAAATAAAAAGGTATCTACCACCATCAAAATATCCAATTACACATTACCGGAAAAAATATATTCCATTTAAAATAAGAAAGGAGGATTTTTTACTTTTTGACTGGCAATTAAAAGAAGTTTCCAATCTTAAAGAAAAATATGAAAAATTAAAAAGAGGAATAAACTATAATACAGAGAAAAAAATAGAATATGGAAAAGAAACTTATATTAAACTTTTACAAGAATTAAAAAATTATGTTCTTTTACTTAACACAAAAGAAAAATATAGAGATACTTTAACAAAAGAAGATTTAGAGACAATTGAAAAAATAAATGAAGAAGTAGACATCATTAATAACTTAATATCAGATTATAATGAAAAAAGAAGTGAGCTATCTAAAAAAATGCAAGAATTGACAAATTGGAGAGAATATACAATTTTTGAAAATAAAAAATATGGTCTTTTTAATGTATCTTACAACAATCTCCATCATGAAAATGATTGTTTAGGCAGATTTGAAAGAAAACTAAAAGAAAACCTATTATTTAATAATATAATGAATTATATTACAGGAAGAAATATTAACGAAAACTATGTTTTAGAATGTTTAACATGTGGTAAAATTAAAAAATAAATTTTTATTTGTTTTTACCAACAAATAAAAATATTTTAATATTTTTTGTATTCCTCTATCCTATGATGTCCCCAAGCAAGTGTATGAATTCCATCAGGTAAAATAAACCTTTTATTATCATTTGCACTTAATGCAATTTTATTAATTTCTTCTGTATAAATTTGGTGCTTATAACTTCTTATATTTGTCATTGTTCTATGTTGAATATTATTTTTTTCTAAACAATTCAGATAATCCTGATGTGTTATAGTTTTCTTAATTATATTTTTCTTAATCCCCTTACATTTTCTATTTTCCCCTCCATCATCCATTTTAATACTGTACATTTTTGGTTTTAATCCAATACATTCTTCTATTTCCTCCCCATTTGTTTCATCCTTAAACATTCCAATTACCTTTTTATTTATACCAACTGGAATTCCAGAAGGATGTCCCTCTTTTGGGTAATCACTTGTATCAAACTTTTCTTTAACATCATCTAAAATATCTTTATAAAAATCTTCTGTTTTAATTTCATACAATAAACTATCCGTATCAGTAAGTCCTAAAGTTGCTCTATCTTCATATTTTGCTTTAATATAATTATAATGAAAATCATACATCAAAGTTTTACTTAACTCAAGAATAGAAAACCCCAAATAAATAGGCTTGTCAAATTTTATTTGTGTTTTTCCCATATGAATGCTTATCAAATTTTCATTAAATATTTCTAAATGCTTAAAGTTTGGTTTGTTTACGAATTTCCTTGCTGATTTTCTACTTCTGACAAGCCTAACATTCACCCTTTTTCTTATATTTTCCATAGTTTTTCCAAATACTGAATTATTCATTAACTTATAAAAATCCTTTTCAAATTCATTTTTTGCACCAGCTCTTAACCGTGTGTTTAGTTCAATGTATGGTTTTAACCAATCACTCTCTTTAAACTTAATCCCTCTATGTATCTTTCCCAATTTTAAACCAAGACTTAAACACTGTTTTAAACTTTCATAATGTATAATATATTTCTTTTTATCATTTAAATTTGGTATTAGTTTTTCAACTCCATTAACTTTAATTCTCTCAGCAGCAAGAGGAAGCTCATTAAAATAATCATGCAGTTCTTTAGGAACATCTAAATCAACTTCTAAAAAACAGGGATGTCGTTTCCAGTTGTTTAATTCCTTTTCTGTCATCCATTTAAATCCACCAATTGGAAGCCTCTGACTCATTGCCCAACCATACAAGTTATTAGCATCTAAATATTTACAAAATATTGAAAGCATATTTGAATTAAACTTTTTACGTAAATATTTATTATTTGCTTTTATATACCTTTTAACAATCATCGAAATCCCTCCCCTAATCCCCCTTTCAAAAAATTGGATTTTATTTTTATCTCTAATTAGTTTTAACTTAACACCAGTTAACTTTAATGCTGCATCCCAAGCTAAACCAGGTGCAGTAAAATACCAGGCTGGATCTAATTTATAAACTTTAAAACAAACTTCTCTAAAACTTTCAAACACATCAGCTAAAAGAAGAACATCCGTTTTTAAATATAAATCATGATATTCACCAAGAGTTTTAATTTTAAATGTTTTCCATACCTTTTTTGCATGTTCATAATCTTCTTCTGAAATTCCTTCTCCAGTAAGTTTTGAATAAAATACCTCTTTAGGTGGTAATTGCGTTTCATTTAACCTTTCTAAAGAATCAATATATTCATATGGATAAACTCCCTTTCTTCGAAGAAGTTTAAAATCTTCTTTTCTTGGGAAATACTTTCTTAGGTTTTTGAATTGATCATTTTCTAAATTTTCTACTAGTTTTGCTAAACTTGTGCCCATAAATTTAAAACTATCTAAAAACCTTGTATCCTTATAAATATCTATTGCTTTATTTTTATTTTCCCACTGATCTACAAAAGTCTTTTTTGTAAAGCTTATATATTTTTCCTCATTATTTGGAATTACATTAATTTCCCCCTCACTAACACCAAGATTTTTAACAAACAAATGAGTATCATATCCAGACAAATTATGAAAGAAAACAGGGAGAAAGTTTGGTTTACGAAATTTAAGATTACATTTATTATGTGCTGCTCCTCTATATCTACCACTAAAATGACAGTGGTCTCTTACTTTTTTCCATCTATCTTCATCTTTTTCCTTTTTCTTTCCTTTTTCTTCCTCTTCTTCCACTCCATCTTCTTCATCGCTTTCCTCTTCTTCATTACTTTTTTCTTCCTCTCCAAACTTCTTATTACAAAGATAACAAGTATCTGCCTTATTAAAATCTTTTACATCCTCTGCAGTAAGTATCATATCTTTTTTTGGCAATTTAAAAATCTCACTGGTTAGGTTTTCTATTTTTTCCACAAACTTTTCCTCTGCTTTTTCTCCTCGATATAGTAACAATCTAGACTTAAAAACATTTTCATCAAAACTTTTTAAAAAGAAAGCATAGCCTGTTGGGACATACATATGAATTTTTGTTGTTGAACTTTTACTTGGGTCTGGTTTTGCATGTTGTATTGGTACAAGCATCGTTTCAAAATCACCATAAACAACAAAAGGATGCCATTGTGTTTTAACCCAGTTTTTAAACATTAGTGTACACTGGTTTTTTGAAGGCATTTTAATTCTTACAGCATCTTCTTCATAGCAATACACTCTATGATTTTCCAAAACGCTTTCACTTGTAAAATGTCCTAAACAGCTCCAACAAAAAAATATTTTATTTGTATTTTTTGTTATTTTTGCTCTTAATAGTGCACTTGGGTTTTTTACCCAAACATAATGGCTATTTTCATCTTCATCTTTTATTAACAAAAGAATCACCAAATGTTTTCTATCAAAAGTTTCTTTTCTTTGCCTTCTAAGGGGATATAATCCATCTTTCTCATCATAACCTATAACAACGATAGAAAAATCTGGATTTTGATTTTCAAATTTATTAATATCACATAACTTAACAGGGCATTCTATTCCTTTCATATTTAATTCTTTTATTTGTTCTTTTAATTTTTTGTCAACTATTTCCGAATGTTCTTTTTTCGGATAAACCACCCTCATAACACAATATAAAAAACAGTTATGGTCCTCCTTATTTTGTATATTAACAAGACCATTTCTGTTATTTGATCTTTTTAATCCTGCTGGTAAAGGCATCCATGAACCTGCTAGCCCCTCCCATAACGGTCTATTTTCTACAACATACAATTTTAATTTTATAACCTCTTCAAATACCCATCCACTTCCTGATCGTAAAAAAGCTGCAAAATTTTCCATAATTTGTTCTACCATTTCATCATACATTTCATTTACATCACTTTCCCTTGTAATAATTTCATGACGTGAAGAAAGTGGAACTTCTGCATATTGGATACCCTCCGCTGTTTCCCTTGAAAATATACATAAAAGTACTAGCTTTACCTTTGTATTTCTATGGTTTCTTAAAAAACTTGTAATTCTTTCTCTACATACTTCTAAAAAATCATCTGGCCCCCATCCCCCTACTCCATCTATAACATGCTGTGTTGCAAATTCTCTTAATGCTGACGCTTCTTGCCTTAATTCGGTGTTTGGTATTTCTCTTCTTGGTAAGTCTTCTTCTACATTTTCTAAAACTTGGTTTAAAACTTGCGGAATCTGCTCTTCACGCACATTACCAGTTAACCAATTAGTAAAATTTCTTACTCTTCTTCTAACACTCTGAGGAATTACCGCTGAGGCAACCCTTTGAGCACCACTATATAAATTAGATGCAATCATTTGACTAGCATCTGTTAATCTGTTGATAAATCTTCGTGAAAAAGAATTCATCGCCATAATTTTAAAATAAATAAATTTTTCTTAAGTCAAATTTTATTATTTTTTTAAAAATAATAAAATTATTGAATATCAATTTTATATTTACCATTCCATACTCTACCATTCCAGTTTTCAATCGTTTGAGGACATCTATCAATAAACTTACTAGCCTTGTAAATTGATGGAAATATTGTTTCTTCTTCAGTTTCAACATCCTTTAATATTACCGTTTTAGGATTTTTACCAATATCCTTTAATCTATCATAATTAGGTACTTTTTTAAGTGGTATAACTTCTTTAGGATACAATCCATGCTCCTTTAAAACATCAATATACTTTTTCTTGTTCCAATATGAATACCACTTAATGTTATTATCTGTTAATATCTTTTTAAAATCAGCAATCTTTTGCATATTTCTTATTTAAAAAAAAAATTTACTTAATCCACTACACTCATCTTATTCCCATCACTCTGAAAGTTAATCATCCTGTCACTAAGTAAAACCGCAAATGCTTCAGTATTTGCAGGGGGGTTATTAGTAAATGTTGTTTTAATATGAATGTCAGTTACAGAATACTTTAACCTTTCACTTTGCTTAGATAGGTCAAACACAAACAAAGGAAAAAGATTTTTATAATCTGAAGGAGTAATATTAGGGTTTGATACCAATTCATCCATGTTAAAAAACTTTTTTCTAAACAAAGCTGCTTCACTATATATTCTACTAAATTGATTTTGAGCAAAATTTATATCATAATCATAAGCAGGATATTTTTTTGAACCTAACATTACATGGATACCCTTAACATCTAAGTTGTCAAATATAGCCGGGTTTTGTTCTTGGTTACCACTTTTACCAGTTTGAAAACCAACAATTAAAAAACGTGGCACCTCAGGAGATGATTTAGCTGATAGTCTCCAAGTAAAACCTGTTGCTGCCTGCGGAACCGCAATACTATCACTTTGTATCATTCTATACCCAACTGAGAATTTTTCTTTCTTCTCGATAAATTTATAAAGTTCCAATCTATTACCATCTTCCGGCTCCACATGTGGCATAAACCAAGATACCTTCAGTAAATTAACTCTACCAGCATCAACTGCTGCTATATCTCCTCCACCAGGTCCTGCCCCTGCAATTACACCTCTTCTAAAAATTGCGTCGTTGTCATTATTTCTTGTTAAGGTTAAAGTTTGTTTCATACCATATAAAACTTTGTTGTAATCTTCACAAAAACCAAATATATGTTTCAAGGGTATCCTAAAACTAAAGGTTCCAATTGGATTTGAACTAAAAATATACTGTCTTCTTACTGAAAAACCAGTATTAGCAGCAGCATTAGCTAATTCCCCCGTATCTTTATACCATAATTGGTTTAACCCTTGTGATTTAGAAAAGTCATCCGGGTATTTTAACAGCCCGAGCATTGTGCTAGTCTGACCAGGATAATTAATGGATTCTATCTCTTGCCCACTAAGTTGGTATCTGATATTTTTAAACAGATACATCAGACCATTATTTGTTATGGTTACCTCATTAGCTGCTACATAACGTGTTCCATCATTTTTTACTAATTCACCTATAATTTCTAAATATGACTCAGACGGATGATAAAAAATATCTTGTGTTTCGATATCAATCCTAATATTTCCTCCTGGGTTGTTTAGATTAGTTCCTGTAATAGGCAGATATTCATAATATTCGTATTCATTAATACTATCATCTTTTAAAATCGGTGCTTTAATGTTTAAAATATCCATTTTATTATATGCAATTATAATTTTTAAGTCAAAATTATAATTGAGTTGTGTTTTTTAATATTCTAACCATAGTTGAGGGAATGATTTGTTTTCATCATTTACAAAAACACCCTTAAGTTTAATATTTTTAAGTTTTTCTGCAGAAAGCTTTTTTCTCATTTTAGGATAAATTCTATTTCCGTAAAGAATGGTTACCTTAGGTATATCATTTTCTTCTAAATATTGATTTACATCTTCTTCAAATTCCTTAATGATATCAGCTTTTTCAGGTGACAATTTTAAAACAACCTTTTTATAATCATAACTTGTATTGGTAACTTCAAGAATTTCACAATCTTCATTTATCTTAAAGTTAGCAAAAAGGATACCAACCCTTTTTGTATTGTATTTTTCATATTCTGTTATTTTAAATTTAAGATTTGACATTCTTTTTTTATTTAATGTAATAATTTGCTTAACTTAAATTTATTTTTTCATAACACTTTAACTCCGGAACCCCTACTATTTAATTTCTTAACTAAATCTTGTGTAGCAATGGCACTACCATCTATTATGGTATTAATATTTTGCGTTGCAGGTTGAGTTGTTGTAGTAGGCTTTTGAGTATATTTTTCTAAAATCATTTTAGATTTTGGTGTTAAAGCCTTTTGAACTAACTTTTTACCTGCATCAACCGCGGCACTCTTTCCAACCTCTAACGCTTTCTTTGCTCCTTCCTTAGCTACACTCTTACCAACATCAACTGCTGAAGATGCAATTTGTTTAGCTGCGCTACTAGTAAAAAGTTTTGTAAGAAAATTAACAAAACTATCAAATATCCCTGCTCCTCCATAAGCATAATTTCTTTTAAATCCTCTCTTTTGTGATGTAATCATTTTATAGTATAGTCATTAATTTTTTATAACTCTTTGAATTTAATACACGTTGTCTTTTTAATTCATCACAAATACTTACAAGCTCATTTCTTACACCTGTGTTACCAGCTTCTTTACTTGCCATCAAAAGGTCTAATCTTTTTAATAGTGCGTTAGGGTCAGATGGAATAATGGTAATTCCTTTTCCAAGGGTCGCATCATTCCAAATATGCCTAAGTATGTTATTCCACTTGTATCCTTTACTGCTTTTTGGAAAATTACTTTTTGGGTTATTATCTCGATGAAGGGTGCCAGATTTTAACATTATCTCCTTATAATTTTCATAATCCCTATCAGTATATTTATCTTTGTCCGGTTTTTTAGCTATAATTAACTCCCACAGACCAGGTGTGCCTTCATAAGTTTTATTTGCAACTAAAATATCATTTCCTAAAATTTCAGCTTCCTCATTGCCAATATAAAATTTACCTTTTTTGTCATATAACCCATAAGTTGTATCAGCTTCATCCTTATTGGTAAATCTTCTTAGTTGCTTTGCTGCAAGTGGTCCAATAAGTAATAATGGATCTTCATCTTCTTCCATCATTTCCAAATACTTAGATATTTCTTCACGATCTTCATCACTTATTCCTGCTTCTTCATAGGCTTTTATAGAAGGAAAGGTTGGAAATGTAATAGCTTTAGGTAAGTCTTCGATAGGTTTAAGCCCTTCTGTAATCTCCTTTGTTGCAACTTTTTGTGTTTCTGTAATAGGTTTAAAAAACTTTGAAAGGTCTGTTTGTAATTCAATTTCGCCTGTTCTCTCTGCAAGCTGACTATCACGAATTCTTTTCTTTGTTGCAAGATATTCTTTTACAATTTGATCTCTTTTCACAGGGTCTTTTATCTTTAAAAACGGCATATTTTTTTAAGTAAAAATTTTTTTTATCTTATTTTTTAATCAGTATTACCTATCTCACAAGCACAAGAACATTTAAACTTAGGTGGTTTTAGTTTTAGCTTTAATGGGTTCCATTGTTTCTTTCTACTAGTCTGCGGAATTCCTCCCGTGCTTCCTGTTTCCCCTTCTCGATTAGTGATGCTTGTTCTTCTAGCTTGCTTTTTTTCTTACTCTTTGCACGTATCTCTTCCTTCATCACCTTATATTTTTCAAGTTCATCCATAATTAAAGTAAATTCTGAATGGTCTATTTTGTTGTCTGATATTGCTTTTGAAATATGTGTTTTAAGAGTATCAAGTTTTGCATCAGCTAACATTTTAATCTGAAGATGTTTTTCTGATTTTGTTCTGGTTCTTCTAACTATAAACTTACCTACTATTGCAGCAAGACCAACACCTAGGGCACAACCTTCTAAGGCAATTGTTGCTGGTATCGCTACCACGGTACTTAATAGGGCAATCCCTCCTGCTCCGGCTCCTAATGCTATGGTTGTTAATCCTGTTTCAACATTATCGGTACCCTTACTAATCTTTAAATATTTTTTACTTAACTGTTCTCTAACCTTAACTTCATTTTCAAGAAATGTTTGTACCTGAGATATTTTTTGCAACCTAAAAGATTGACCATTATCTTCTACTCCTATTACTGGTTCTGATGATGGTGCATTTGGTATATTTCGTGCTTCTGGTAATTCAGGATATATCTTTTCTCTTAGCTCCATTTTATTTACAGCAACTATTTTTTTAAATAGAATAGTAAAAACGACATAAAAATTTATTTTCATTAATTTTTACTAGCTTACTTGAGTTGTTTGTAATTGTGGTAACCACATCTGGGGTTTCCTCCAACACTACCTCATTTGTTATACTTATTTGATCAGTTTTTAGAGCATAAGATAGAGAAATTAAAACGACACCCTTACTCATCATAAAACCAAAACCTAAAGCAATAGTTTTAGTTTCTTTTGGGTTTAATAAAATAGGTTGTTGTGTAAAAACATCCCAAGTAACAGGATTAACTTTTTTAGCCGGATATTTAAGTTTTACAGGGTTCCAAAAATAGTTTTTGGTTGAATTATTTTAGGTTTATTTCCAAATTTATACACATTCATTCTTTTTAATTTATAAAATTGCACCTAATATAGGAATATTAGCAAATGGACTATTTGGGCCTAAAAGAAGACCTTTACCATCATAATTTTTTCCACGTTGTTTTAAATACAATCCTTCTCCTTTATTTTTTAACCCTTTTCCTTTGTATGGTTTAAGATATAAACCTTCACCATCAGTTTCAACTTGACAAATATTACCACCTTTCTTAAGATACAATCCGTTACCCATTGCTTTTTGAACTCCTGTTGATGCTAAACCAGTTAGGGCACCCACACCTAAAGCAGGTAATACTGTTTTTGCTAATACAGGTAAAGCAGCTGATGCCAATCCAGCTAACAAAGGTAAAAATCCTCCTTCTACTTTCATGTTATGTTTAAGTTGTTTAGTTGACATTCTAAACGTGGTTCCCTTACCAGCTTTATAAGCTTTAGTAAGTTTATTTACTTGAGACTTAGTTAATGCTATTACATCTTTACCATGTAAATCTTCATGTTTTAAACGAATACTTGCTGGGTTTTTGTTTTTAAAAGAATGTAAAATTTTTTCCTTTTGCCCTTCTGATATATTTATTTTTGCGTTAATGTAGTTTGACATTTTATATTTAACGTGATTCTCTTATATGAAATCTAATAGTTAATGTTTCTCCTCTTAAATTTAATATGTTTCCATCTTGGTCAGTTATCGTAACATTTAAATCATGTATTTCATTCAACGTTAAAGGTAGGTATACCAGATTAACTGGATTTTCTATTATTTTATACCCCGGAGCAACATTTGGAAAAAAGCTGTAAATTGTGTTTCTTTGAGAACCATTAACATAACTACCTGAGATTAAATCAATATTAACAAGTATGCTATTAATACTTAAGATATTAACTAAATTTTCGCTTTCATGAAACCCTCGAACATATTTTGCTCTGCTAAATCCTAATACCTTTCCAATACTGTTTTCATGATTAAAATCTACCTGATATCCATTTTCAAGAATTAAAACTGATTTTAATGTATTAGTGTTTGCTGATAAACAAATATAATATTCTTCATTAAATTGGTCATAATGTCCTTTTTTCTTCATTTCTTGTTGTATATAATCATTAATATCAACTATATCATAGCTACCTGTTGGTATCTTCATCTTTTCCCATGTGTTACCACTATCTTGTGAATAAATAAAAATGTTGTTGCTATTAGTAATATTAGGAAATGAATAGTAAGTTTCAAGATTGACTAAAGCTACTTCATATTTTTTATCAGCTTCAAGTTTAAGTGGTGGAGTAAATCTTGTTTTAAAATTTGATTTGTTATCGCTTACGATAATTTGAAATGATGTTTTATGGTCAGTGCTTTTTACTATTTTTTCAAGTAATTGTGCTTCCATTTTTTATATTTAGTAAAAATATATTTTAAAACAAAAATATATTTTTAATAGTAATCTCTGTAATCATGTGGTATATAAAAGTTGTCAAAACCACATCTATATTTTCCATCATTACGGTTCTTAGTTAAATCAATCACAACAAAACCATGTGGTTTTTCCCAACAGTTTTTACAAAAATTGATAAACTCTGTTTTAGTCATATCATCCCCTACATGGTCACTATAAATATGATTAAGATTTTTTAAGTCTTGTCTAAACAAGCATATTAAGTTAGCATTTTCTCTAATAGTTTGGCGAGGTAATCTAAAATAATTTTGTGCTAGATAAAAACAATCAGCATTACTATGTCTTCCTCTTACATAATAGTTTTCACACTTGTTTTGCCTTTCTAAAAGTAAGTCATCAAATATCATTAAGTTTTTATTTGATGCATTTAAATCTCTTGGGTCAGGAACATCACTAGCATATTCAAAAAATTCACAATTGATATCAGATTTTTCCTTAATTGTTTTTGCCCATTCTTCAACTAATGCTGTAGGTGAAATATCACGGTTTTGAACTTCATTTTTAAGTGAAAACAACCTTAGTATGTATTCTTTTGGTATTTTTTCTTCAAAAGCTTTTTTAAGTATGCGATATTCTGGTTGAAACAAACTTTTACCAAAAACGCATAAGTTGTTATAATCTAACCAATCAGGTCTTAACAAAAGGTTAAGTAAAAGTGTAGTTTTACCACATCCTGATTTACCAACTATTAAACCTCTGATACTTTTTGGTAAAAGGGGGTGGTTAAATCTTTTTGCTAACGCTTCATTCCATGATAAATTAACAATATCCATTTTATATTAAAAAATTTATTTTAATATAAAAAATGTATTGTGTTAAGTGTAAAAAACAAACTGAAACAACTAATTTTGAATGTGTGGTAAGTAAAAATGGTAGAAATATGAAACGGGGTAAATGTAAAGAATGTGGAACAACAAAAACACAATTTACTAAAAAAATAGAGGGTGGGTCGTTGTTAAACAAGGTTATCAATAACTTACCTGTTGAAATGCACTTACCAGGTCATAATTTTACTGGTCCTGGCACTAAGTTAAAGAAAAGATTAAATCCTGATTTAACGCCTAAAAAATGGTCAAAACCTGTAAATCGTGTTGATAAAGCAGCATATCATCATGATATATGTTATCTTAAACATGATGACACAGCAACAAGAAATTCTGTTTGTGATGCTAATATGCTTAAAGAGTTAAAAGGTATTTATAATCCTACTATTAAGGAAAGAATGGAAAGAGGATTGGTTTCCTCATTGATAGGAACCAAGAAAAGATTTGGAATGGGAATTTAAAAAAAAAATCAGAAAATATAACGCTAGCAGAAGAATTACATAAACCAATAAAAAGAAAATTTAAGAAAAGGAGAGTTAGAGTAAATGGTATCGATAGAATATGGGCTGCAGATTTAGTAGATATGCAAGCATTTTCTAAACTTAATCGTGGTGTAAAATATCTTCTTGCTGTCATTGATATCTTTTCAAAATATGGCTATCTTATCCCCTTAAAAGATAAAACAGGAAAATCTGTTTCTATTGCACTGAAGAGTATTTTTAAGGAAAGAAAACCTGAGAAAATGTGGGTGGATAAAGGTAAAGAGTTTTATAACAAAGAGGTTAAAGATTTGATTGAATTATATTCCACTGAAAACGAGGAAAAATCAAGCGTTGTTGAGAGATGGATTAGAACAATGAAAGAAAAAATGTGGAAGTATTTCTCTGCTCACTCAACAAATGTTTATATTAACGTGTTACCAAATCTTGTTAAAGAATATAACAACACGAGGCATTCTTCTATTAAGATGACACCAATTGAAGCAAGTAAAAAGAAGAATGAAAATAAAGTTTGGAGAACATTGTATCCTGATTATAATCAAGTAAGGGAGGATATCAAACCAAAGTTTTCTGTTGGAGATAAAGTAAGGATAAGTAAAAAGAAAAAGACTTTTGAAAAAGGTTATACTACAAGATGGACTGAAGAGGTTTTTACAGTTTCAGAAGTAAAACATACATCGCCTATAACATATAAAATTGAAGATTTAAATGGCGAAGAAATAAAAGGTTTCTTTTATGAACCTGAACTACAAAAAACGAGTCAAGAGTTGTATAGGATAGAAAAGGTTATTAAAAAGGGAAAAAAGAAATCTCTTGTAAAGTGGAAAGGTTATTCTGATGAGTTTAATTCATGGGTTGATAATAGTGCTATTGTAAATATTTAAATATATAAAAAATGCATGATATTTTAATTGATAATATAACTTTACCAAATAAACCTTTAAGCAATTTTGAGCTTGAGGATGCCGCAAAAAAATTAAAAATAAAAAATTTTAGAGGAATATTTTTAAGAGATACCCTACCTAAAAAAGTAAAAAATAAAGAATGTGGTATATTAAATCTTGATGTTACCAGCGGTCCAGGAACTCATTGGGTTGCCTGGTATAAAGATGGTAAAACTAAAATTTATTTTGATAGTTATGGTATTCAACCACCTATTGAAATTATAGATTATTTAAAAAACCATATACACTACAATACTGACCAATTACAACATGTAGGGGAAGTATTTTGTGGTCATTTATGTTTGTTTATTCTTAAAGAGTTGGGTTTAGGTAATAAATTTCAAGATGTTTTAAATAAACTTTTTTAGTAATATTAAAAACTATGCCTGTTGATAAATTTGGAAGAATAGATGATGTTAAAACAAGTGGTGATGGTGTGTCACTCGCTTACATAGGTAATAATTTTTTACGTAAAGATGGAACAACCCCCGTTACCGGTTCTATAAATATGGCTGGTAATACATAAATACGGGTTAGTAATCCAGTAAATCCTCAGGATGTTGCCACAAAGAGTTATGTTGATGCAAACTCAGGGCTGTTAGATGAAAATGGAGGATACCATATTACAGGGTATTTAAACATGGGTTTTAATAAAATAAAAAATATAGCTGACCCTGAGGAACCGAGTGAAGCTGCTACAAAAAAATATGTTGATAACAGTGGTAGAGCAATAGTTCAACAACAAGATGGTACTTTTTCTGCTGTTGCAGATATAAATATGAAAGGATATACTATATCAAATCTTATAGAACCTGCAGAAGCACAGGATGCAGCAACAAAAAATTATGTAGATGTTGCTAATCGAGCCTTTGTTTATGGTCCTGGAAGGCGGTATATAGCAAGTGGTGACGTTTCTATGGGTGGGCGGAGAATTTACAACGTCGAAGCACCTTTAGAAGAGTACGAAGCTGCTAATAAGTTTTACGTAGATAACGCTATTAAGGCTGCTACTGCGGGTGAAAAAGCTTTAACAAAAAACCAAGACGGTTCTTTTTCAATGGCTGGTGAAATAAACATGGTGGGCCACTCGATTATCGGATTACCAAATCCTATTGAACGTGGCGCCGCTGCCAATAAAAATTATGTTGATAATGGTGGAGCTATCATAAAAAATCCAAATGGGAGTTTCTCAGCAGTAGCTAACGTAAATCTTCAAGGTTTTTCCCTAAAAAATGCAGCAACACCGGTAGAAGAGAGAGATTTAGTGACAAAATCCTACGTGGATGGAAAAATAGGCTTTAAACCCATTATAAGCGTTCATGCTGAGCAACAAGGAGGATTAAAAAATGGTAATTATGAGTTTTCTTTCGGCAATGGAAGCACGGGAATACATCATGAATTAGGAGGTTATTGCATGGCAGACTCAGGCAGAATTATAAGGGGGTCTTTACAGGTTGTTACAGTTGGTGGTAACCTAAAAGAAGAGGCAAAAATTAACATAGCCTTAAAGGGAGTTGAAAAGGCTGACTACTCCATAGTAAAAAAGGAGGGAAAAGGTTGTAGTTGTATAGTTTTTCCTCAGCCTTTAGAAGTAAAACAATGTGACACTATAAACTTTATATCAAGGTCCGACAACTCCAACGCAAAACACGCACATGTGTCGATACTGATAGAGTTGGACTTGTAAAAAAAATATTTAACCCAGTAAAGGGTTAAATATTTAAAAAAAGGGTTTTATCGATACACACTCCAATATCAAGTGGTATAGTATTTCACAACTTTTTCCAATATTTTGAAATGTGTATTACGCATATAATCACTTTAGACTGGACTTTTGAGGGAGATGGTAGTATGTTATGATATTAACTATTTTTTTGCTTTGTTTTTTCTAAAAATGAACTGAATATGGTAATTGTATAAAATATAATTTATTTATGATAATAAAGCAGTCTTACTTCCTTGTTGTAAAAAATTATTAATAATAACACGGTAACCTCTGGCGCGGTCTAACAACCCGTAAGTTAATACCATATCACAATGTTGTAAGGCTGCTGTTTAAAAAAACAATATTAAGTATTTTATACAATTATTATACAAGTTAAACATTTTTTAAAAAACAGGGTAAAAATGTTTGTTAATATTATAATGTTCTACCATTTTCAGTTTTGGTGTGTTAAGCAAAAGTTAAAGGGTTGTGCATTAAATAACTTCCTCTTTCGTTTTCGGTGAGGAGGCATGTAAAAATGGTTATATCATGGTAGTGTCATGACTCGCCTTACTTTATCTATACCTTCTCTTATGCTAAGGTATAGAAAACAGAGTTAAAGGTGATTCTTAAGATAGTTTAACGCTTTTCAACATTAACTAAGGCAGGAATATCAAAGTTTAAGACTCTCTGTGTTTGGGGTTCACAGAATTTATCCTCGGATAAATACGTCCCCCGATATTCCTGTTAAAAGTCCATTTGATGGTATTCATGGGAAATATAATTTTTAAATAAATTATATTTCTCTAATGTTTAAATTTTCAAATTTGCATACGGGACATTGATCTTTGTTATATGCTTCAAAACATGTATTACACATACAAATATGACCACAACTACAAAATAAAATGTTTGGTTGTTTTTCAACACAAATTACACATGCATCACTTTTAAATGTTTTTCTTTCATTTACATTAACTATAGGTTGGTTTTCTTCATATTTATAAATTTTTTCTATTCCAAGATTTGTATGCACTATTACATATTGACCTGGTGAAAATTCACTTTCATTATTTAACCAAAATTGACCAGCATCACTTTCTTGATAATAATCATTTTCTGTTGTTTCTATTTCACGTGGTAAAAATGAATGAGTATAAGTTGGTGTTTGTGTTTGTGTTTCTTCATTTGCGATATTTACTTCTTCACTTTCTGTTTCTTGTTCACTTTCTTGTATTACAAGATTAACATCTACAGAGTAATTTAAACTTGTTACTTTTGGTAAAAATTCTATACATGGACAAAAATCAAATCCAGCATTTACTTCTTGATATAAATATTGACCATACACCATTTCTTCATTATCATCATCTTTAAGTAAATTCCTTATATTTGAACAATAAGTAACTAAGTATTCATCATTATTTGAATGAATATCAAGCCATGTTCTTCTTCCTTCTATTTCATTACGATCACAAAAACCTAACCGCATTATAAAAATATTTTCTTGACCTCTTTCAAATATCTCTTTACTAAATTGGTAATAAATTGCACTTTCTGCTATATAAAAACCATCTACCATAAAATGACTTGCTGTTACCTTTGGAAAATAAATTACTTTATTAAATTCATTATAAAAAGGTTTGCATTCTATTTTTCTCCATAAGGTCTTTTCTAACTTTTCTTTAAACTCATGTGAAATTTTATTTAACACACTCATATTTATATATTACTTAGGCTGTTAGATTATAAAATATCAATTTTTTATAAAAAATAATTTTGTTAAAAAAAATTTTTATTTGTTGTAAGTAACAAATAAAAATAATTTTTTTTTTTAATTTTTGTTTTTATAGTATTTTTTGTTTTACATATTGGGCAAATGGTTGTGACAGATTTTTCATCACATTCTCTACATAAACAAATATGACCACAATCAACAAAATGAACCTCTGGTTTATTTTCTAAACATATGATGCATTTTTCTTCCTTAAATATTTTACCTTGATTAATATTTTTTGGTTTATCTTCTACAAAGTTCCCATCTTTAAATTTAAGCATTAAAACAAATCTTTTATTAGTTGTATCTTTTAAAAATAAATAATATAAAAACCCGCTGCCTACATTTATTGTTCCATCAGGTAATAACTCAAATAAAATTTTTGTTATATCTGAATTTATAATGCTTGTATGATAACTAACACCAATTTTAAAATCATTTTCATTTCTAATTCTTTCTTTACTTATAAAATACATTATAGCAGCTTGTATTCTGTTTGAATTTCTAACAAAACTTGCTTCGTTAAAAAAAGATATTGCAGTAATTTTTTCATCAGGAATATTATAATCATCTAAAAAAAGTTGTGATCTATCTTTTAACAACCTATTTAGATTTTTTCTTTCTTGTTTTGTTAATTTATGTAGCACGCTCATGATGCTTTTATTTGCGGTATATTGCAAATAAAAATAAAATTTTTTTTATTTATAAAACACCAAAATGTTGATAAAAAGGTACCATACCATCACTATTTTCTTCTCCTTCATCAACAGCAATATTATTCACTTTTTTCCATAATCTATACTTTTTTGCTATTTTTTCATAATCTTTTCTATGTTTACGTTCATCTTCGTCCTCACCATATTTATAATATCTTTCTATATCATCTTCAATTGCTATGATATCTTCACAATTTGCATAAGCACGGCATTTTTTTGTAAAATATTCTGTTTCATTAAATCCTACAATAACTTTTATGTTTTCACAGTTGTGGGATAAAATATTATCATGAAAAAGTAATTTTAAAAATCCTTTTTTAAAATCAGAAAAAAATGTTTTTAAAGAAAGTGGTGGTAAAACAATACTTGAATAAACAGGAAAATTACCAACCTCCCCATCTGAAGATATTTTTTTATACCATGTTACAGAAATGGTAGGAAAAAACAAAGGGTTTAACTTTTCTTTACTTTCCTCTAAGGAATAAAGGTAATAAAAAAGGTGTCTTGCTTTTCCAATTAAATAAGTAAAATCATTTTCTTTTTTACCATCCTTTAGTTCTATTTCATAAAAATGTAGCCTTGTTAGCCTTTTGCTTGATTTTATTTTAATTTTATTTTTTCTTTCTAGGCAATCACTAACTTTATCATAAAAAAAGGTATTTTTTATTTTATAAGCTATGCTGTTTTTATTTTCACTCATGCTTATATGTTATAGATTTGGTAATACATTATAAAAATTTCAATTTTTTATTTAAAATAAATTAAATAAAAATTTTTTTTTTTATATTTTAAAATTTATTTTTCTATTGTTATGTATTTCATGCTTTAAATTTATTTTATACGCTGTCATTATATAAAAATTCTTTAAGGTGTGTGGTTAACAAATCATTTATAAATTTTTTGGTAATCCATTTTTTATTAATAATTTTAAAAACTTATCATTATCTTGTTGACTTTTTTTAACCATCTCATTAAAATATTCATAAAAAACAGAATTTAAACTTATTATTTCATCAGTATTTAGTTCACTATGGTTTTTCCCATAAACCCTTTTTGCTTCTTTATCTCTAGCTTCATCTGTTTCTTCATATTTAACCCCAAACATTCCTTCATAAACGTTATAAACCTTTTTATAATCATAAAGCTTAAGAAAGTTTTTTGCATTTATTATATCATCACGTCTTAATCTTTTTAATCTTTCTACTTCTTGTTCATCTAGTTTTTTTGGTTCATCCATAAAAATAAACTCTATTTGTCCTTCAATTGCACCATCATCATCAAATCCTGCATCACCTTCTGGTTCATTATAGGTATAAGTTATTATTTCACTATTATCAGGACAAAACCTTTTATTTTCCATATTTATTTTATCATGTATATATTTATCACATATGCATGTAAAATATTTTTTATAACTTATAAAATTAAAATCAAAATTTAAAATTTTTTTTTTTTTTTTTTTTTTTTTTTTTTTCATCAAAATCTTAACCCACCCACAAACACATAAACCGGTTAGCCATTGCGCCATGCGTTGGTTGATGGGGATAAAAGGTTAAGCAATTGTTTGATGTAAGGGTTTGTCTGGCTGATGGGTTAGTTGGTTAGCTGATGCGTCATGCGTTGGTTGGTTAGCCGTTGTGTGAGTTGATTGGTTAGCTGGTTAGCTGGTGCGTTGGTTTTGGTTAATTAAAATTTTTTTTAATTTAAATTTTTTTTTTTTAATTTTAGATTTTTTTTAATTTTAAAATTTTTTTAATTTTAAATTTTATTTTTTTAAAAAAAATTTGATTTAAGTAAAAAATGTTTATAAAAAAGGTTAGCCATTTTGTTTGCTGACCTTCATCAGATTGACTTGTTAACCCATTTTGTTTTTAATTTTATGAGCATGCTTAATGTTACATGAAATTGTTATTATGATGATTATGTGTTAAGTGAGTGAGTGAGTGAATGAGTGATTGGCTAGCCGTTGCATGATGTGTGATGTGTTGGTTGATGGGGGAGGGGTGGTAATACATATTTAAACTCAAACAAATAATATATCTAATGGGGAAAATATGTATTTTGGCCTCAAAAAATAAAATACCTAATGGGGAAAATGTGTTTTTTCCTCAAAACAACAAAACATATACTACTCTTACATTGGCTTAAATAGTGGAAACTTTAAAAATCCGTTGGTTCTAAATCATAAGACCTACGGATACCAAATTTTGTATATAGCTTTATCCAGTGGACCTCTACCAAGAACTTCCAAATTATAGCCCTGAGGTCAAATTTGGCCCCGCCCTGGTAGTCACAATTTTTACATGGGCTTATATGTTGAAAACTTAAAAAAAAAAAATGCTCGCTCCCAACCATAAGACCTAAGGCTACCAAAGTTTGCATGTTTATTTAATGGACATCTACCAAGATTGTTCAAATTATAGCAATGGGGCCTATATTGGCCCCGCCCCACCAGACACATGTTTTACAAAGGCTTATATAGTGAAAACTTTCAAGTTTTTCTTGTTCCTTATCGCTCGCCTGAGTAGCTCAGTGGTTAGCGTATCTGACCCGTGACCTGGTGGTTGCGAATTAGATACCCGGTTTAGGCAAACTTTCTTTTGGGCGATTTTTCGCCTCTAGCCTCTGATTCATGTGAAGAAAAGTAGTCGGTGACTTAGAAAGAAATTTGTGTCGGTACTGGTGTGAGAAAGCCAGGAAACACATGCGTAGGTGCACTGACCACCGTGATATGACCTTAGCTGTTAAAACGGCGTTATACTCCGATACAAACAAACTAACAAACATTGTTCGTTATCTTGAGATACAGCTGTCATATTTTGTGAGTGTTGTCATCTAGCAGGACTCTTTCAAAATTGCCAGTGGAGCGATACAGGGCCATCATGGCCCTCTTGTTTTTATCTTAGTCACAGAAGCCCCTAACTTCAGAGTAATTATGTAATTAGCCCTAAACTAAGGAAATCATCCACTGAACGCGACATCTTGCTCAAACAAAGAATTAGGGTCTGTCTGTCTGTCTGTCTGTCTGTCTCAGTATCGACAATAGCTAAAGCCTGGCATTAAAGTTTTTGATCATGGCTCTATGTATTAGTTTTTCCTACTCATGGAGTGGTTTTGCAAAAGTTCATTTTTTTTTAAAGGAGGGGTGAGAGCAGTGCAGTAATGATCCAGGATCAGACTGCATAGAATGTGTTGTCTGTAGTTTATGAATAAAAACACTTACTACATCTATCTTTATTTTTCCCCCAACGTCTGCCTTTCAATTAACCCTTTACTACACAATCCTGATTTTCAACGGACCCCCCCCCCCAAAAAAAAAGACGTTCGCAAACATTGTGGAAAAAGGAGAAAGCATTTTCCCCCTTTTCCACAAGGTTTGCTAGCCTTCCAGAAACTAATTTTAATTACTGGGTCACATTTACTTTGTCATCTGCAAATACTTTCAATTTGGACTAAATTTGGTCTAAGATTTTGTTGTTTGGTAAAGAGTTATGAGAAGCGATGTGGTTTCCTTTGCTGGTGGCTGACAAATCACAATACGTACATGTACTGAACGAAACTTCCTTTTCTGTCTGTAAATGTGGTTTTCATTTTACTTTTTCAGATGAAACTTTTTCGTAGAAAAACCTTTATCAGATTTTTTTCTTTCTACTAACTTTAATATTCTGCGTAACTGAATTATAAAAAAAAAATCTTTTAAATTCACGTATTTTACTTTTAACTCTTAGCCGACCGACAAAATTTTTTGACCTATCCATTTGTTTTTTTTTTAATTTGTTTATTCGTTCGTTTAACGTCATTTTCAACACCATTTCAATTATAGCGCGGCAGCCGGTGCACCTGTCCACGCTTTCCCGGAGTTCTTTTAAACCAGTGCTCAGCACAATATCCTTCCAAAGCTACTTGCTGCTTTCCCACATAACTATCGTCGAAAAGACTCCTCCATACTGAAAGTAAATAAGAAGTAGCTAATGTTATGGGATTTTTCTCCTAAATATGTATACATATCAAACTTGAGCACAACAATTTCTTAAGATGAAAGTTCTTAACACTTTACCACATGCTTCCGAGTTTTGAAGATCCTCAATATGAGGAGTTTTGAAAACACTGTGGGAAAAGGAGAAAATGTTGTTAACAAGCATTTTCTTCATTTCTCACAACGTTTTCTATTAAAAAAAAAAAATCTGTTTTTAATCATATTATTGTCTTCCTCAAATGATTTCAATTCGGACAATCAGTCTAGAATATGATCGTTTGATAATGAGTTAATTAAATAGCAAGTGATGAGACGATTAAGCATTTCAGATACAGGGAAAAAAGGGTGTTCACAAGATTTCGAATTAACCTGCATTCTCACTAGGCTAAGCCGAATTTATTGGGCCAATTTATTTTCAGCAATATTTGCATAATACTGTTTTTTCTTTCAATTGTACATGCAACCGTAAAAGCTTAGTTAAGATTGTTTGAGAGAGGACAGAGCATTTCATTTTACAAAAATATGGATTATACCATGGAATTTGTCTCATAATAGGTGGAAGATATTTTGGACAAAGAAGAAAATTCTGGTTCCCATTTCCTGCAATGTTTTCGAAAGCATTCTTCCTCAGAGTCATTAACAAGCGGCACTGTTTAATAAAGGGTTAGACGAAAGCTAACATGTAATACATGCATATCTTGTCGTCTGCTTAATCACATGGTCGCATTAAAACCAAACGAATTAGTCCGCTGGACAGAAATGGTTTCGCTCCCCCCCCCCCCACCCCCAGGGGGAGTTTTGTGGACTATGATCTTCATATAGCCCGATGTCTTGCGAGTATTTTGAGACATGTTAGCCCTCTGAGAGTGGTAGCTTTATCTTATAACATCCAGTTACGTACACCACCTATAAAATCTATACATATAACATGAAAATCTTGTCTGACAACAACATATTTATACCCCCGCAAAACGAATGTTTTCGGGGGTATACTTGAATCAGCCTGTCTGTCCGTGTGTCCGTCTGTGTGTCCGTCCGTCCGTGTGTCCGTCCGTTCGTCCATCTGTCCGTCCGTGTGTCTATCTGTGTACAAAATACCAGTTGACTGTTTACACTCTAGCATAGTCAGAGCATATATTTGTCATCTCCAGTA
Source organism: Tridacna gigas (assembly GCA_945859785.2). Lineage (NCBI taxonomy): Eukaryota > Metazoa > Mollusca > Bivalvia > Cardiida > Cardiidae > Tridacna > Tridacna gigas. The sequence continues at coordinate 106,057,490 of OX244028.2, forward strand.
TGATTGACTTGAAACTTGGCATTTACGTTTATTGCAATAATACACAGTGAAGTTTGAAAGGACCATAACTCTACCTCGTACTGTCTATGAGTTATTACCCTTTGATCCTCATTTTTACCGCATTTTCTGCTCGTCTGCAATGTGACTTTGTCATCTCCAGCCTGAACATCTTCAAATTTGGTATGCATGACTGTTGAAAAATTACAGAGTGCAGTGCACAAGAACCATAACTCTTCCTAGCACAAATTTTGAGTTATTCCCCTTCACCTTCATTTTATAGCATTTCTTGCTTGTCCGGAGCAAAACTTTGTCATCTTAAGTAGGAATGACATGAAATCTGGTATGCTTATTTGTTGCAATATTTGAAAGTGCTGTTCACAAGAATTGTAACTCTACCTCATATTGTCTTTGAGTTATTTCCCTTTGAATGTCACAGCACTTAGTGCTTGTCTGGAATATAACTTTGTCATCTCAAGTCAAAAGGACCTCAAACATGGTATTCATGTTTGTTGCAGTATTAACGAGTACAGCAAGAACAACAACTGTACCTAGCAATCATCCTTGTGACTGTGTACAAAATACTACTAATTGTCTGTTTCTGTCAAAGAGCTGGAGGGGTATTAAGTCACATTCAGTGACAACTCTAGTTGTTTCCATTATTGATGGATATTTTCAACTTTCTCCATCAGATTCATCTTCAAACACTTCATCTAGCATATTGGTGAGTTCAATCCCCTCATCAATAGTGCTATCATCCTGGTGATCATCATCCTCATCAGCAGCAGTCTGATTGCACAGTATTTCAACTAACTGTTCTGAAACAATTAAGTTGCCCTTTGTCCATTCATACTCGATCTGATCACCATTAACCTTCCAGCCACTGTCTTGAATAGCTGGGAGATCTGGGTGATTTTCATGAGCATGTACCCATACAAATACTTGGTAGTTTACCCTTCTTATGTGCATCTCCAGAGCTGAACGACATGGCGGAAGTAAACTCATATCTGCACCATCTGAAACATTAAGTACATTGCCAGTATTGCTGCTTTGGTATTTTCTTAAGAAAGTATCATACCGAAGTTTGTTTATGCTGTTATATTTTGTACCGCCATAGATAGCACAAGTAAATGCTTCCATGTCATTGATGAGTAATTCAGAACATTGTCTCTCTTCACCGATTCGTCTGAGAATCGGAAGATACTGAGGGTTTTTCTCTACCAGTTTCAAGGGAGCAATTTTTCCTCGCCTGACAAATGCACTGGTGGTGTCACAGCCGGTAAAGCAGTGCAGGGCTGGTAAGACAGAACATACATCTTCACCTTTGTTACGGACAATATCACTGACACATAAGAGGCGGTGTTTGTTACCCATGCCAGTGTCAAACAAAATCTTATGCTGAATGTCCTTGCAGTACTTTGCAAGCAACACTAGAACATCTGTGTCTGGTGATCTTACAATGATACTTTGTGTTTCTGGCAAAGATCTGCTGATATTAAGGCAATGAAGTATAATCCTTGTATCTGCTTCCTCTTGTGAAGAAAACAGTTCTTCTTCAGGCGATACAGAGACAGTTGTGTCAGTGTCACAAGAAAGGCGGTACACCTTCTCGCCTATAACATAGTAGAGACTTCTGTTTTCTAACTTGGCAGCATATTTGTCAGTTTTCCACTGCTCAAATAATAGCTGAATAAGTTTTGTTTCATTTTGGTCATTGCTCAAAATGAGCAATTTCACCTTTTTCCACAATGTTTTCTTTGCAATCTGTATCTTAAAATCCTTTAATAGCCCATTTCAATTGTTGTCTGCAGCTTCTTTGAATTTGGGATTGCCTCAAAATGGTGTATTAGGGAATGGGTGAAATGATATAGTTAACCCTTTCCCAAACAAACCCTAGTTTTTACGTGTCTGCAGTACAAGTCTTTTGAAAACACTGTGGGAAAAGGAGAAATTGCTCGTAACGATCAATTTCTCCTTTTCCCACAGTGTTTTCCTCCCATTTGGAGAACTTTCTACCATTTTCATCAAGTTTGAAATTGTCGTCTGCAAACCCTTTCAGTTTGGAAGAGTCTAAAACTTGTTGTTTGGGAAAGGGTTAATTGTGAATAAGTTATAAAGTACAGTTGATGATTTTGTCTTTCTGTATACTGTAACTTACATTGTATATGCTTTACCAAAAATGGTCATAATGGCATGCTAGTATTAACGCTATACTTTTAAGATGGTGACAGAATGGTATAGAGTGTTTGTGTTGACACATGGAACTCAAAAATAGTTGTTTGCTTCCTGAAAGTGACTAAAATCCATATTTTATGTACTTGATAACGTATGTAACAAAATGTAACATTGGTAACACTCTTTTTTTGTGTCACATCACTGAAGAAACCACCCTGCATTGAACTGGCCACATAGAAAGCTCAAAACATTTGTGTTGCTGCGGCTAGGAATACTTTATCATTATCATCAGGAGATCCTTGAATTTATTGAGGGTGACGTACGTAATTTTGATGTTACTCCGTTAAGCAACCACTTTCAGAGGGCTAACATGTCTCATTTTGTAGCTTATATATTGCTGTATTGAGAAATCATAGTGTCCAAAACTCCCCTTGGGGGGGGGAGGGGGGTCTATGGCCGTCCGACGGTCTAAATGTAACAGTGCCATATAAGCTATAAATAACAAGTTGGCTTCTTTAAAAAAGAAGCCAGGAGAGGTCAACATCAATGTTTTCAAATAGCTTATTGCTTTTAATTTAATATATTTTGGTACATGTAAACAAATAAGTAAGACATTATATGATTGCCGCTGTGTAAAAAGGAGAAACCCTTTTTGGATTACATGACAGACACGTGACCTTCTTCCCACGTTTTCAAGTCGCGTAATCTTTTCCCGCGGTGTTCTCTTTTTTAACGAAATGCTTTTTTGTGTGTGTAGCTTTATTTGTTTAATGAAAAATTACACCTACTGGAAAGGTCATTTGCAATCAAATCAATATAACAAATCCTTTTTTAAATCCGTCATATAAAAACAAAACACGTCTATTTCCTATTTCAGTTTTGTGATTTCGATTTATTTATAAAACCATGACGAAACAGACTGTGTATCAGAACAATTTCGCAGGAAAACATGGAGTCAGGCAGCAATTTCTGAGGCAGTCTGCCTTTTAAACTCACCACTGTTGGAGAGGTCTGATGACCTCTCCAATAACACAATTGTGAGATTCTCGCTTAAAATTGTCCAATAATCCTACTTTGCACAGGAGCATTTCTAGATTGTCACTGCGCAAAGTAAGTAAGTAGTAAGTAAAACTTTATTTATGAAAGTCGGGTACATGTAAACAATAAACATAAGCTCTGCTGAGCTTTTAACACCGACTTGACAATACATTATGAGGTACTAGATATAAATAAAAATAAAAGTAAGCGCATGATTTTCTTTTGTAAGGGAGAAAACTCCTGCTAGGAATGGTCAACTCTCCAGCCATTGTTACTCCCCTTGGCAGGTAAAGAATTTGGCAGCTCGTAACAAAAGGGTTATTTGCTATCACTGGTATTAAATTAACAAGCATAGTTACAGATAAAAATACACACAAGAAATTAATTCAACAGTACAACACAGATTACAGAGGATGAAACCATAAAAAAAAAAAAACAGTAAGATTTGCGTCACACATGATATTGCACGGTCAGTTTCACCATGGGAGAAGGCTCCAGCTGCAATGGTCGACAATACAGCATTTGCCCTCTCCCCTAGTATCTTTTTATTTGTAAAATGTGTGAGAAATTACAAATGAACCATGCTCTGGCAAAAGGGGACTTAATGCGTCTCCGTGATGCATGATACCTATCAAGCCAACAAATAAATTTTATGGATCCATTACACCCACTTTCTTTAACTCTTTACCAAACGACAAAATTTTAAACTGGTCCAAATTGAAAACTTTTGCAGATGACAAAATAAATGTGACTTGAAAATTGAAATTTATTTTGGGAAGAGTAGAAAACATTGTGGGAAAAGGAGAAAATGCTGGTTACCAGCATTTTCTCCTTTTCCCATAATGTTTTCAAAAGTCTTCTTCCTCAGGGTCGTTAAAAGTCGGGATTGTGTGGTAAAGGGTTAATAACCGACTATATCATAAGACAGACCGGTCCATGGACATATATAGAATTGACAAATAGCGGAAATTTTCGGCCCAGGTCAGCCTGAGCGGAGTACGCAGGCTGACCTGAGTCGATATTTTTCGCGGATTCATTAAGCCCCCTTTTCAAAAAGCATGGCTCAAATACATTTACAACAAGTAAAGTTTTACAAAGTGGTAATTTCCACTTTGCGCAACAAAGTGTTAATTCCCACTTCGTGCAGGTCCATTCTAGTCCGTATTCCCACTTTGCGTAGAACACCTATATTTAGAAACTATATACAGAGATTTACAGTAAACAATGGTATCTTATAATTATATTCTTAAGAAATGTGTAGCGAAAACTGGCTTCGTTTTTTCTACATACATGTATGTATTATCTATAGCCATTTTTCGCTCACTATTTTTAGCGGCAATATACGCACCGCGTATTAATATTTATCCTGTACAGGATAGTCAAATCAAATCAAATAGTGATGCATCCGTCATAGCAGACAGGTCAATCTTCGAAGATTATGACATGCGCAGACAATTTAATTCATCCTTAACAGCCAGAGAGAGAAAAAAAAGAACGCAGTAACATTTGGTAAACTGCAAAATGGTTCAGAGTTAGTCAGCTGTGTAAACATAGATAAATAACCGATATATATGGCGTAAGGGTTAAATACATTTACCGGAAATCTTCGATTTAAAACCAGAAATGTTACAAAGGTGATTGGGAAAAGAAATGCATTTTCTATCCGTAGTAATCTATGCAACCTTGCAGGGCAACATTTGGAATGAAGATACAATAATGATTAAAGTTTGATAAAATAAAGATGAAATCGGTTTTAAAAATGACTGAAAACAAATATAGATGTATCTTTAAAGATCTAGGGCTAGCTTCAAGAATACATGTGTCGTCTGCTAACTTCTCACTTTGGTTTTTTTCTCTAGGTCGACATATTTATAAGTTTTTAGCTTTCCTTGTGTAAAAGACGAAAGACAAAAACTGAACAGGCACACTAGATTGACCCTTTACCAAAACATGAACTATTTTTTTTAAAATAACGACCCTGAAACTCAAGGCTTTTGAAATAATCTTGGTTCTTCTTTTCCAACGATCATCTCAGTCCACCGTTTCAAAGACAAAAAACGGTTCGAACCACGTCAAAATTGTCGTCTGCAAACGCTTTCAGTTTGGGTAAGTATAAAATTGTGTCACAAGTTACAGTTAAGAAACGAAGGCACTTGTATAGGGAAGTACATACGGAAGTCCATCAGTAGTATATATTATACCATTTTGAAGATATCTTATTTATAAGACGTTATAAGACGTTATAAGACGTTATAAGACGGCATGTGACGGTTTTGTTCTCTAAAAAAGGTTCCTAAAAATTTTAATTTTAAAAAAATTCATCATCATCATCATCATCATCATCATCATCCCACAATCAAGATATCAAGTTACTGAGTTACTGAGTTACTGAGTTACTGAGTTACTCTGAGATACTAAGTTACTAAGTTACTGAGTTACTGAGTTGCTCAACGAACTGATGAACTAACGACCTGATGAACTAGTTAACGGCTTAAGATTTTGATAAAAAAAAAAAAAAAAAAAAAAAAAAAAAAAAAAAAATTTTAAAAAAATTCTTCATCATCATCATGCTTCAACCGAGTCACTGATTCATTTGAGTCACTGATTCATTCGAGTCACTGAGTCAACCAACGCATCATGCAATGGCAAGCCGGTTTATCATTCACTGAGTCAACCGATGAACTAACGAACCGATGAACTAGTTAACGGCTTAAGATTTTGATAAAAAAAATTAATTTTAAAAAAATTCATCATCACGCGTCATTGCTTCAGATACTAAGTTACTAAGTTACTAAGTTACTGAGTTACTCTGAGTTACTGAGTTGCTCAACGACCTTATGAACTAACGACCTGATGAACTAGTTAACGGCTTAAGATTTTGATAAAAAAAAAAAAAAAAAAAAAAAAAAAAAATAATAATTTTAAAAAAATTCTTCATCATCATCATGCTTCAATCAAGATATTGAGTCAATGAGTTACTGAGTTACTGAGTCACTCAACACATCATGCAACGGCTAACCGGCTTATCAGTTAGTGGGTGATTAAAAAAAAAAAAAAAATTTAAAAAAAATTTTTATCTTGATGTTCATAAAATTTGAGTTTAAGTATTTAAATTAGTATATGGATTGTGTTGGAGAAGATGAATCACAACAGAGGAAAATCAATTGGAGCAGTTGGAGCCAAAAGAAATGGGTTAACCCAATTAACATTTACAAGAGATAATTCTTTGATAAAAGATTTAAAGCCGGAAGACTATGAAGACTTATTTAAGTGTCTTGAAGAAAATATTGCAGAGGTAATAACAAATGAACCACATAACAAACCATTGGAACAAGCACTTACATTTTTAAATCTAAAAAAAGTAAAAGATGAAGATAGAAATTTAAAAATGAAAATAATTATTCAAGCATACGTCAACGAGGAAATTCAAACAGCTCAAGAGATGATTAAAATATACTTAAGAAAAAAATCTAAAGACCATCGAAAAGGAATGGCATTTCTTAGAAGAAACATATTTTTAATCTTTGATAAACTAAGAGTTGTTCAAGACATCATAGCAAGAAATAAACTTTGTCCTAATCATTAAAAAAATTTAAAAAAATTTTTTAATTTTTTATTCCTTTGATAGAAATAAAAAATTGAGTTTAAGATTTAAAAATCATGGGTAAAAGTAGGTAAGATGACAGACTTACAAGATAAAATAAAAAGGTATCTACCTCCAATAAAATATCCAGTTTCATTTTATCCAAGAAATTTTATACCATATTCATTATCACGCATAAAAAGTAGTGTTGATGATTTTAATTTATATTATGATTTAGAAAAAGCTATTACTTTAAAAGAAAAATATGAAAAATTAAAAAACGGAATAAACTATAATACAGAGAAAAAAATACAATATGGAAAAGAAACTTATATTAAACTTTTACAAAAATTAAAGAATCATGTTCTTTTACTTAACACAAAAGAAAAATATAGAGATACTTTAACAAAAGAAGATTTAGAGACAATTGAAAAGATAAATGAAGAAGTAGTCATCATTAATAACTTAATATCAGATTATAATGAAAAAAGAAGTGGACTATGTAAGAAAATGCAGGAATTAACAAATTGGAGAGAATATACAATTTTTGAAAATAAAAAATATGGTCTTTTTAAAGAATGTTATAACAATCTTCATCATGAAAATAATTGTTTAGGCAGATTTGAAAGAAAACTAAATGAAAACATATCATTTAATGATATAATGAATTATATTACAGGAAGAAATATTGATGAAAACTATGTTTTAGAATGTATAACATGTGGTAAAATTAAAAATTTATAATTTTTATTTGTTCTTAACACAAATAAAAATTTATTTTTTGTACTCCTCTATCCTATGATGTCCCCAAGCAAGTGTATGAATTCCATCAGGTAAAATAAACCTTTTATCATCATTTGCACTTAATGCTATTTTATTAATTTCTTCCGTATAAATTTGATGCTTATAACTTCTTAAATTTGTCATTGTTCTATGCTGTATATTATTTTTTTCTAAACAATTCAAATAATCCTGATGCGTTATAGTTTTCTTAATTATATTTTTCTTAATCCCCTTACATTTTCTATTTTCCACCCCATCATCCATTTTAATACTGTACATTTTTGGTTTTAATCCAATAGTTTCTTCTATTTCCCGTCCACTTGTTTCATCCTTAAACATACCAATCACCTTTTTATTTACACCAACTGGAATACCTGAAGGATGCCCCTCTTTTGGATAATCACTTGTATCAAACTTTTCTTTAACATCATCTGAAATATCTTTATAAAAATCTTCTGTTTTAATTTCATACAATAAACTATCTGTATCAGTAAGTCCTAAAGTTGCTCTATCTCCATATTTTGCTTTAATATAGTTATAGTGAAAATCATACATCAATGTTTTACTTAACTCAAGAATGGAAAACCCTAAATATATTGGTTTGTTAAATGTTATTTGTGTTTTTCCCATATGAATGCTTATCAAATTTTCATTAAATATTTCTAAATGCTTAAAGTTTGGTTTGTTTACAAATTTTCTTGCTGTTTTTCTACTTCTAACAAGTCTAACATTTACCCTTTTTCTTATATTTTCCATAGTTTTTCCAAACACTGAATTGTTCATTAACTTATAAAAATCTTTTTCAAAATCATTTTCTGCTTTTGCTCTCAGTTGTGTGTTTAAATCAATATATGGTTTTAACCAATCACTCTCTTTAAACTTAATCCCTCTATGTATCTTCCTCAATTTTAAACCAAGACTTAAACACTGTTTTAAACTTTTATAATGTATAATATATTTCTTTTTATCATGTAAATTTGGTACTAGCTTTTCAACTTTATTTACTTTTTTTCTTTCTGCAGCAAGAGGAAGCTCATTAAAATAATCATGCAGTTCTTTAGGGACATCTAAATCAACTTCTAAAAAACAAGGATGACGTTCCCAGTTGTTTAATTCCTTTTCCGTCATCCATTTAAATCCGCTAATTGGAAGATTCTGGCTCATTGCCCAACCATACAAGTTATTCGCATCTAAATATTTACAAAATACTGAAGGTATATTCGAATTGTACTTTTTACCTAAATATTTATTATTAGCTTTTATAAGCCTTTTAACAATCATTGAAATTCCGCCTCGGATCCCCCTTTCAATAAATTGGATTTTATTTTCATCTCTAATCAGTTTTAACTTAACACCAGTTAACTTTAATGCAGCATCCCAAGCTAAACCAGGTGCAGTAAAATACCAAGCAGGGTCTAATTTATAAACGTTAAAACAAACTTTTCTAAAACTTTCAAACACATCAGCTAAAAGAAGAACATCCGTTTTTAAATATAAATCATGATATTCACCAAGAGTTTTAATTTTAAATGTTTTCCATACCTTTTTTGCGTGTTTATAATCTTCTTCTGTAATTCCTTCCCCAGCAAGTTTTGAATAAAATGCTTCTATAGGTGGTAATTGTGTTTCATTAAGTCTTTCTAATGAATCAATATATTCATATGGATAAACACCCTTTCTACGAAGAAGTTTAAACTCTTCTTCTTTTGGAAATTCACTTTTTAAGTTTTTGAATTGATAATCTTCTAAATTTTCTGCTAGTTTTGCTAAACCGCTGCTCATAAATTTAAAACTATCTAAAAACCTAATATCCTTATAAATATCTTTATTTTTATACTGACCTACTAAAGTCTTTTTTGTAAAGCTTATATATTTTTCCTCATTATTTGGAATTACATTAATTTCCCCCTCACTAACACCAAGATTTTTAACAAACAAATGAGTATCATATCCAGACAAATTATGAAAGAAAACAGGAAGAAAGTTTGGTTTACGAAAGTTAAGATTACATTTATTATGTGCGGCTCCTCTATATATACCACTAAAATGACAGTGGTCTCTTACTTTTTTCCATCTATCTTCATCTTTTTCCTTTTTTTCTTCTTTTTCTTCCTCTTCTTCCACTCCATCTTCTTCATCGCTTTCCTCTTCTTCATCACTTTCTTCTTCCTTCCCAAACTTTATATTACAAAGATAACAGGTATCTGCCTTATTAAATTTTTTTGCATCCTCTGCGGTAAGTATCATATCTTTTTTTGGTAATTTAAAAATCTCTTTAGTCAGACTTTCTATTTCTTCCACAAACTTTTCCTCTGCTTTTTCTCCTCGATATAGTAACAATCTAGACTTAAAAACATTTTCATCAAAACTTTTTAAAAAGAAAGCATAACCTGTTGGGACATGTATATGAGTTTTTGTTGTTGTACTTTTACTTGGGTCTGGTTTTGCATGTTGTATTGGTATTTGCATCGTTTCAAAATCACCATAAACAACAAAAGGATGCCATTGTGTTTTAACCCAGTTTTTAAACATTACGGTACACTGGTTTTTTGATGGCATTTTAATTCTTACAGCATCTTCTTCATAGCAAAACACTCTATGATCTTCTAAAACTCTTTCACTCGTAAAATGTCCTAAACAACTCCAACAAAAAGAAAGTTTATGTTTATCTTTGGATATTTTTGATGCTAATAGTGCACTTGGATTTTTTACCCAAACATAATGACTATTTTCATCTTCATCTTTTATTAACAAAAGAATTACTAAATGTTTTCTATCAAAAGTTTCTTTTCTTTGCCTTCTAAGAGGATATAACCCATCTTTCTCATCATAACCTATAACAACAATAGAAAAATCTGGATTTTGATTTTCAAATTTATTAATATCACACAATTTAACGGGACATTCTATCCCTTTCATATTTAATTCTTTGATTTGTTCTTTTAATTTTTTATCAGGTATTTCTGGATGGTCTTTTTTCGGATAAACCACCCTCATACAACAGTATAAAAAACAATTATGATCTTTTTTGTTTTTAATATTAACAAGTCCATTTCTGTTATTTGCTCTTTTTAATCCTGCTGGTAAAGGCATCCATGAACCTGCAAGCCCCTCCCATAACGGTCTATTTTCTACAGCATGTAATGTTAAGCTTATAACCCTCTCAAATTTCCATCCACTTCCTGATTGTACAAAAGACACAAAATTTTCCATAATTCGTTCTACCATATCATCATAAACATCATCTACATTACTTTCCCTTGTTATAGTTTCATGATTTGAAGAAAGTTTAGCTTGTTTATATTCAATATCACCATCAGATTTTATCCTTGAAAATAAACATACTAGTTCTAGCTTTACCTTTGTATTTCTATTGTTTCTTAAAAAATTAGTTATGCTTTCTCTACATACTTCTAAAAAATCATTTGCTCCCCATTCTCTTACTCCATCTATAACATGCTGTGTTGCAAATTCTCTTAATGCAGACGCTTCTTGTCTTAATACAAAGTTTGGTATTTCTCTTCTTGGCAAGTCTTCTTCTACATTTTCTAAAACCTCGTTTATAACTTGTGGAATTTGCTCTTCTGGAACATTACCAGTCATCCAATTAGTAAAATTATACACTCTTCTTCTAACACTCTGAGGAATTGCTACTGAGGCAACCCTTTGAGCACCACTATATAAATTAGATGCAATCGTTTGACTAGCATCTACCAGTCTATTGATAAATCTTCGTGAAAAAGAATTCATCGCTATAATTTTTAAAATAGATAAAATTATCTTAAGTCAAATTTTATTATTTTTTTTTCATAAATAATAAAATTACTCACAGTGACCAATACACTAAAGAATATCAATTCTATATTTACCATTCCATACTCTACCATTCCAGTTTTCAATCGTTTGAGGGCAACGGTCAATATACATACCAGCCTTGTAAATTGATGGAAACTCTTTCACCTCTTCAGTTTCAACATCCTTAAAGGTAACCCTCTTTGGGTTTTTAGCAATATACTTTAATCTTTCATAATTAGGAATTTTTTTTAAAATTTTTTTTTCTTCCTCTTCAGGATACAATCCATGCTCTTTTAAAACATCAATATACTTTTTCTTGTTCCAATAGGAATACCACTTAATATTGTTATCTGTTAATATTTTCTTAAAATCAGCAACCTTTTTCATTTATTTAAGTAAAAATTTACTTAATATACTACACTCATCTTATTCCCATCACTCTGAAAGTTAATTAACCTATCGCTAAGCAAAACAGCATATGCTTCAACATTTGCTCCCGGATTAGCTGTAAAGCTAGCTCTAATATGAATATCAGTTACAGAATACTTAATTTTTTCACTTTGCTTTGATACATCAAATACAAACAAGGGAAAAAGCTTTTTATAATCATCAGGATTAATATTTGGATTTGATACTAGTTCATCCATGTTGTAAAACTTTTTTCTAAACGAAGCGGCTTCCTCATATATTCTTCCAATTAGGTTAGTATCAAAGTTTATATTATGTTCATTATGTGGATATTGTTTTGTGGATAACACAGCTTTAATATTTCTTACATTTAAGTGGTCAAATATAGCCGGGTTTGCTTCCTGATTATCACGCTTATTTGATTGAAAACCAACAATGATAAAACGTGGTACCTCAGGTGATGATTTAGTTGCTAGTCTCCAAGCAAAGTTAGTATTGTTTGGTACCGCTATTGTATCTGATTGTATCATCCTATACCCAACAGGAAATCTTTCTTTCTTCTCAATAAATTTTAAAAGTTCTGATCTATTACCAAGTTCGGGTGTTACGTGTGGCATAAACCAAGTTATTTTACTTAAAACAACTTTTCCTCTAAAATTATTAGTTGGATTTCCACCACCATCTAAGTCTGAAGCAGCTTTAAAAATTGCGTTATCATCACCTGTTCTTGTTAAGGTTAAACTATGCTTCATACCATATACTACTTTGTTGTAATCTTCACAAAAGCCAAATATGTGTTTTAACGGAATGCAAACATTAAATGAACCAACCGGATCTGAACTAAAAATCCAATCTCTTCTTACTCTAAATCCGTTATTAGTATCACGACTTGCTCTAAGTCCGGTATCCTTATACCAAAGTTGATTTAAACCTTGTGATTTAGAAAAATCATCAGGATATTTTAACAGCCCCAACATCGTGCTAACATAACCAGGATAATTAATATACTCAACATCTTGCTCTTCAAGTTGATATCTGATACTTTTAAACAAGTACATTATTGCATTATTTGTTAGCGCTACCAAATTATTATTAACTTGTGCAATATTATTATCATAACGAGCATTATTATCTCTTAACAAGTCACCCTCAAAACTTAAGTATGATTCAGAAGGATGAAGAAAAACATCCTTGTTTCCTATATCAATCCTAATATTACCCCCTGAGTTGTTTAAATTGGTTCCTATGGTAGGTTCATACTCAAAGTATTCATATTCATCAATACTATCATCTTTTAGAATTGGTGCTTTAACATTTAAAATGTCCATTTTTATATATACATTTATAATTTTTTAAGTTAAAATTATAATTGTTATATTAATTTGCCCATAGTTGAGGGGATGACCTGTTTTCATCATTTACATACACACCCTTTAGTTTAATATTTTTAATTTTTTCTACTGTAAGGTTTTTTTTCATTTTTAGATAAATTCTATTTCCATAAAGAATGGTTACCTTAGGTATATTATTTTCTTTTAGATATTTATTTACATCTTCTTCAAATTCCTTAATGATATCAGCTTTTTCAGGTGACAATTTTAAAACAACCTTTTTATAATCATAATTTGTATCACTGCAATCTAATACTTCACAATCTTCATCAAGTTTAAAATTTGCATAAAGGATACTAACCCTTTTTGTATTGTATTTTTCATAATGTGTTAAATTAAATTTTAGATTTGACATTCTTTTTTATTTAATGTAATAATTACTTAAGCTAAATTAAAATTATATTGTTTTTATCCCTTTACCTCTTTTTTTGTTTAACTTCTTAACCATTGTTTGTATATTAACGGCACCACCATCAATCAATGAACTTACATTTTGTTCAACAGGTTGTATTGTTGGAACTTGACTATATTTTTCAATAATCTTTTTAGATTTAGGTGTTAAAGCCTTTTTAACTAATCTTGTTCCAGCATCAACTGCGGCTGCCTTACCTGCCTCTAAAGCTTTCTTTGCTCCTTCTTTAGCCACACTTTTACCAACATCAACTGCGGAACTTGCTATTTGCTTAACTGCACCGCTTGTAAATAACCTACTTAAAAAATTAGCTAAGGTATCAAATATACCTGCTCCACCATAAGCATAAGTTCTTTTAACTCCTCTCTTTTGTGATGTAATCATTTTATATTATAGACATTAACTTTTTATAGCTCTTTGCATTTAATACTTTTTGTCTTTTTAATTCATCACAAATACTTATCATCTCATTTTTTACACCTGTATGACCGGCAATTTTACTAGACATTAAAAGGTCAAACCTTTCTAATAATGCGTTGGGGTCAGATGGTATTACCGTGGTTAATCCTTTACCAGTTTTTTCTTTTTCTTTAAGAATGTAATCATAAACAGGTTCAATTATGTTTCTCCATTTTTCACTAAATCTATTATACATTTTTAATTCATTTTTTTTATTATTATCCTTAAATAAAATATTACTTGAATAAACTAAATTTTGATAAGCATTTAAATCTTTTTTGGTATAATTTTTTGGATTATTTGATAAAATCAATTCCCATAACCCATCAGTAGCTTGGTATTGAATATTTTCAGTAGAAAAAGTTTTATTATTAGAATTATATGAAATTACCTTATCACCAAATTTAAATTTTTCTAAATCAACATCATAATGTATTTTATAAATATCGTCAAAATTATTACTATATTTTTCTAATTTTAAATTAAAATCTTTAACAAAATTTCTGATTTCTTCTTCATTTTCTTCTGCTGTAACTTCACGATAAGAAGGAGGCGGTGTCCTCTTTTGTAATTGACTAGTCTTCATTTCTTTAGAAAGTTGAATTGGTAATTGAATAACCCCCTCCCTAATAGGTTCTAATCCCTCTGTAATTTTTCCTGGTAATTGTTCAATCCCCTCCCTAATAGGTGTCAATCCCTGAGTGATTCTTCTAGCTGCTTCTAGTTGATATGCACCAATATTTTTAGTTGCTTCTTCTTGTATCTCCTTTTGTGATTTAGTTAAGGGTTTAAAAAACTTAGTTAAGTCTTGTTGCAATTCAATATCACCTACTCTTTCTGCAAGTAACCTATCACGAACCTGTTTTTTTCTTACAAGATAATCTTTTACCATCTTATCTCTTGTTTTATAATCAACATTTATAAATGGCATTTTTTAAGTAAAAAAATCTTATTTTAATTAATTTAATCACTATTACCTATCTCACATGCACAAGAACATTTAAACTTAGGTGGTTTTATTTTTAATTTGAATGCCTTTCTACAAGCCTCCTGAATTCCTCCCGTGCTTCTATTCGTCCCTTTTCTATTAAACTCTCCGTCTCCTCTAGCTTGCTTTTTTTCTTTGACTTACTTCTAATTTCTTCCTTCATTTGTTTGTATTTTTCCAATTCTTCCATAATTAAAGTAAATTCTGAATGATCAATTTCATTGTCTGTTATTGCTTTTGATATATGTGTAAGTAGTGTGTTTAGCTTTGAATCAGCCAACATTTTAATCTGAAGATGTTTTTCAGATTTTGTTCTGCTTCTTCTAACCACAAACTTACCTACTAAAGCGACCAACCCAACAACTAAGGCACAGCCTTCTAGAACCATAGTTGCAGGTATCGCTACTACGGTTGATAGTAAAGCGATTCCCCCTGCTCCTGCACCTAGTGCTATAACGGTTAGTCCAGCTTCTACATTGTCCACATTCTTACTAATCTTCATGTATTTTTTACTTAGTTGCTCTCTTTCCCTAACTTCATTTTCTAGAAAAGTCTGAATTTCTGATATCTTTTGTAACCTGAATGATTGACCATTGTCTCTTGAGGATACTCCTAACGTCGTAGATGTTATTACTGGCTCTAATGATGGTGCATTTGGTATATTTCGTGCTTCTGGTAGCTCTGGATAAATCTTTTCTTTTAGTTCCATTTTATTAACAGCATCTTATTTTTTAAATAGAATAGTAAAGACGGCACAAAAAGGTGTTTTCTTGTATTTTTTTTATTTTACCAGAGTTGTTTGTAATTGTTGCAACCATGTCATCCACTTCTTCTAACGTAACTTCATTTGTAATAGATAATTGATTGAGTTTAAGATTATAAGATAGAGAAGCTAAAACAAAACCTTTACTCATATTGAAGCCCATACCTAAGGCTATCGTCTTCGTTTGTCCTCCTTCTATTACTAACGGTTGTTGAGTAAAAATATCCCATGTAACAGGATTAACTTTTTTAGCTGAATACTTAACTTCTACAGGTTTCCAAAAAATAGTTTTTGGTTGAACTATTTTATGTTTTCCATTTCCAAATTTATGTATATTCATATTTTTTAATTTACAATATTGCACCTAATATAGGAATATTAGCAAATGGACTATTAGGCCCTAAAAGAAGACCTTTTCCATCATAAATTTTACCGCCCTGTTTTAAATACAGTCCATTACCAACGGAACTCAATCCTTTACCTTTGGCTGGACCAAGAAATAACCCTTTACCATCAGTTTCTACTCGACAGACGCAACCGCCTTTCTTAAGATATAATCCATTGCCCATTGCTTTTTGAACGCCAGTTGATGCCAACCCAGATAGTGCACCAACTCCCAAAGCAGGTAAAACGGTCCTTGCTAATGTAGGTAGAACTGATGAAGCTAATCCTGCCAACATTCCAAGAAATCCACCTTCTACTTTCATATTATGCTTAAGTTGTTTAATATTCATTCTAATGGTTACCCCTTTACCCCTCTCTAATGCTTTATTTAATTTGTTTAGTTGTGTCTCGGTTACCGCCATTAAATCTTCACCTGTTAGGTCATCATGATTTAATCTAATACTTACGGGACAACTAGATTTAACAGCATGCTGTATCTTTTTCTTTTGCCCTTCTGTAATATTTACTTTAACTGTAATGTAATTTGTCATTTTATATTTAGCGCGATTCTCTTATGTGAAATCTAATCGTTAATGTTTCACCCCTTAGATTTAATACGTTTCCATCTTGATCAGTTAGCATTACGTTTAAATCATGTATTTCATCTAATGTTAAAGGCAGGTATACCAGATTAACTGGAGACTCTATTATTTTATAACCCGGCGCCACATTTGGAAAAAAGCTATAAATTGTATTTCTTTGAGAACCATTAACATAACTACCTGAAATTAAGTCAATATTAACAAGTATGCTATTAATACTTAAGATATTTACTACTTTTTCTGATTCGTGAAATCCTTGTTCATATTTAGCACGATAGAACCCTAATACTTTACCAATAGAATTTTGTTGGTTAAAATCAACCTGATAATTATTTTCAACATTAAGAACAGATTTTAATGTATTAGTGTTAGCGGATATGTTTAAATAATATTCTTCATTAACTAAATCATAATGACCCTTTTTCCTCATTTCTAATTGTATATAATCATTAATATCAACTAAATCATAGCTACCTTCAGGTATTTTTAACTTAATCCATGTATTACCATTGTCTGGTGAATAAACAAAAGTGTTATTTCCTTTATCAATATTTGGAAATGAATAATATGTTTCAAGATTGACTAAAGCTATTTCATATTTTTTATCTCGTTCTAATTGAAGTGGTGGAGTAAATCTTGTTCTAAAATTTGTTTTGTTGTCACTTACTATAATTTGAAATGATGTTTTATGATCAGTGTTTTTTACTATTTGTTTTAGTAATTCTTCTTCCATTTTATATTTACTAAAAATATATTTTAAAAAAAAATATATTTTTTATAAAAAATTTAATGATAGTCGCTGTAATTTTGTGGAATATAAAAGTTATCAAAACCACTTCTATACTTTCCATTGTTTTTGTTGTTGGTTAAGTCAATTACAACAAAACCATGAGGTTTTTCCCAACATTTTTTACAAAAATTAACAAACTCAGTTTTTGTCATATCATCCCCTACATGATCACTATAAATATGATTAAGATTTTTTAAGTCTTGTCTAAACAAGCA
Organism: Tridacna gigas; assembly: GCA_945859785.2. Classification (NCBI taxonomy): domain Eukaryota; kingdom Metazoa; phylum Mollusca; class Bivalvia; order Cardiida; family Cardiidae; genus Tridacna; species Tridacna gigas. Next base: position 106,075,273 of record OX244028.2, read on the forward strand.
AATAAAATTTGCATTCTCTCTAATAGTTTGACGAGGTAATCTAAAATAATTTTGTGATAGATAAAAACAGTCAGCGTTACTATGTCTTCCACGAACATAATAGTTTTCACATTTGTTTTGCCTTTCCAAGAGTAAATCATCAAAAATCATTAAATTTTTGTTTTGCCCGTTTAAATCTCTTGGGTCGGGTACATCACAAGCATTTTCAAAAAATTCACAGCTAATATCAGATTTTTCCTTAATTGTTTTAGCCCATTCTTCAACCAATGCTAAAGGAGAAATATCATTTTTTTGTACTTCATCCTTAAATGAAAACAGCCTTAATATATATTCTTTTGGTATTTCTTCTTCAAAAGCTTTTTTTAATATGCGATATTCTGGTTGAAACAAGCTTTTACCAAAAACGTTTAAGTTATTATAATCTAACCAATCAGGTCTTAACAAAAGGTTAAGTAAAAGTGTAGTTTTACCACATCCTGATTTACCTACTATTAAACCTCTAATACTTCTTGGTAAAAGGGGATGGTTAAATCTTTTTGCTAAAGCTTCATTCCATGATAAATTAGCAATATCCATTTTATATTAAAAAATTTATTTTAATATAAAAAATGTATTGTGTTAAGTGTAAAAAACAAACAGAAACAAATGATTTAAGTTATGGTGTAAGTAAAAATGGTAGAAATATGAAAAGGGGTAAATGTGTTGAATGTGGAACAACTAAAACACAGTTTATTAAAAAGGATAAAGAAGGTGGTTCATTGTTAAACAAGGCAATTAATAACTTACCTTTTGAAATGCATTTACCTGGACATAATTTTACTGGTCCTGGTACTAAGTTAAATAAACGACTAAAGCCTAATTTAACACCTAAAGAATGGTCAAAGCCTGTAAATCGTGTTGATAAAGCAGCATATCATCATGATATTTGTTATCTTAAACATGATGATACTAAAACACGTAATGATGTGTGTGATGCTAATATGCTTAAAGAGTTAAAAGGTATCTATAATCCAACTATTAAGGAAAGAATGGAAAGAGGATTGGTTTCCACATTGATAGGAACCAAGAAAAGATTTGGTATGGGTGTCGGTAAAAAAAAAATTCGCTAGCAGAAGAATTACATAAACCTGTAAAAAGAAAATTTAAGAAAAGGAGAGTTAGAGTAAATGGTATCGATAGGATATGGGCAGCAGATTTAGTAGATATGCAAGCATTTTCTAAACTTAATCGTGGAGTAAAATTTCTTCTTGCTGTCATTGACATCTTTTCAAAATATGGATGGCTAATACCATTAAAGGATAAAACAGGGAAATCTGTTTCTGCTGCACTGAAGAGTATTTTTAAGGAAAGAAAGCCTGAGAAAATGTGGGTAGATAAAGGTAAAGAGTTTTATAACAAAGATGTTAAAGATTTGGTTGAATTGTATTCTACTGAAAATGAAGAAAAATCAAGCGTTGTTGAGAGATGGATTAGAACAATGAAAGAAAAAATGTGGAAGTATTTTTCTGCTCACTCAACAAATGTATATATTGATGTATTACAAAATCTTGTTAAAGAATACAACAACACGAGGCATTCTTCTATTAAGATGACACCAATTGAAGCAAGTAAGAAGAAGAATAAAAATAAAGTTTGGACAACATTGTATCCTGATTATGATCAAGTAAGGGAGGATATTAAACCAAAGTTTTCTGTTGGAGACAAAGTAAGGATAAGTAAAAAGAAAAAGACTTTTGAAAAAGGTTATACTACGAGATGGACTGAAGAGGTTTTTACAGTTACCAAAGTAAAACATACAACGCCTATAACATATAAGATTGAAGATTTAAATGGTGAAGAAATAAAAGGTTCTTTTTATGAACCAGAACTACAAAAAACGAGTCAAGAGGTGTATAGGATAGAAAAGGTTATTAAAAAAGGAAAAAAGAAATCTCTTGTAAAGTGGAAAGGTTATTCTGATGAGTTTAATTCATGGGTTGATAATAATGCTATTGTAAATATTTAACTATATAAAAATGAAGAATATTTTAATTGATAATATAACTTTACCAAATAAACCTTTAAGTAATTTTGAGCTTGAGGATGCAGCAAAAAAATTAAAAATAAAAAATTTTAGAGGAATATTTTTAAGAGATGCCCTACCTAAAAAAGTAAGAAATAAAGAATGTGGTATATTTAATCTTGATGACACAGGCGGACCTGGTACTCATTGGGTTGCTTGGTTTAAAGATGGAAAGAAAAAATTTTATTTTGATAGTTATGGTATTCAACCACCTCTTGAAATTATAGATTATTTAAAAAGTCCATTACATTACAATACTGATCAATTACAACAAGCAGGTGAAGTATTTTGTGGACATTTATGTTTATACATTCTTAAAGAAATGTGCTTGGGCAATAAATTTCAAGATATTTTAAATAAACTTTTTTAGCAATATTAAAAATGCCTGTTGATAAATTTGGAAAAATGGATGATGTTAAAACAAGCGGTGATAGTGTTTCACTTGCTTACATTACTAACAACTTTTTACGTAAAGATGGAACAACACCTGTTGCTGCTTCTATAAATATGAATGGAAACACACTAACTAGAGTTAGTAATCCAGTAAATCCACAGGATGTTGCTACTAAGAGTTATGTTGATGCAAACGCTGGGCTGTTAGATGAAAATGGAGGATATCATATGACAGGATATTTAAATATGGGTTTTAATAAAATAAAAAATATAGCGGACCCAGAGGAACGGAGTGAAGCTGCTAATAAAAAATATGTAGATGCTGCTGAAAATGCTTTTGTTTTGGGGGCAGCAGGTGTAGCAAGAGGAGACATTTCTATGGATGGATTTAGGATTAACAATGTTGGTTCACCTATAGAAACTCAGCAAGTTGCAAATAAGTTTTATGTTGATACTGCTATTGAGGCAATAACTGCAGGTAATAATGCTTTAACAAAAAACCGATATGGAACTTTCTTAGCAACTGGTAAAATAGATATGAACACTCACCCACTTACTGGATTGCCGAATCCTACAGATCGTGATGCTGCTGCTAATAAAAATTATGTTGATAATGGAGGAGCCATTGTAAAAAATCCTGATGGAAGTTTTACGGCAATATCTGATGTTGATTTTCAAGGTTTTACTATAAAAAATGCTGGGGCTCCTGTAGAAGAAAGAGACTTAGCAACAAAATCTTATGTGGATGGAAAAGTATCACTTCCTTCTCTCATAGGTCCTAAACCTATTATAAGCGTGCATGCTGAGGAACAAGGAGAATTAAAAATTGGTAGTTATGAGTTTGCTTTTGGTAATGGAAGCAGCGGAGAAACTCATGGGTTAGGTGGTTATTGTATGTCTGCTCCTGGTAGAATTTTAAGAGGAACTTTAATGGTTGTTAAAGGAACCGGTGCTCTAAGAGAAGAGTCAAAAGTTAATATTGTCATAAATGGAGTTGAACAACCTAACTACTCCATAATAAAAAAGAAAGGAGAAGGTTGTAGTTGTACAGTTTTTCCTATACCTTTAGAGGTGGAGCAATGTGATGTTATTAACTTTATAACAAAGAGAAACAATCCAAACGCTAAAAATGCATATTTAACAATACTGATAGAATTGGACTTGTAAAAATATATAATCCTTTACTGGGTTAAATATTTATAGAAACTTAAAGTTTATGCTATATTCTTCAATTTCATTAAGTCGGCTTTCTAGGTATTGTCGATGTTCATTTGGACGATCTATAAATCTTTTTTTAAAGAGAGATAGCAAATTGGTTAAATCTTTAATGTAAAAACAATGATTAACGTGTATAGTATTTCCACCAGCATAAAATGTTATGTTTAAAGTATCTTCTTTAGGTTGTTCATAAAGCATTTTACTGCAGTAATAGTAGATATCACTAAACCATCTTTGATTTTTATAGGGCATTAGTCCGGTTCCATTTGTGTAAATGATTTTGTTTGTGTTTATAGGATGAATATTTGATTTATCCTTAAGTAGGTCATTTAGCTTTTGCTTGAAATCTGACTCTAGTTCTAGCATTTTATTTTATGAAAATTTTTTTTAAATTTTTTTTTTTTTTTTTTTTTTTATTCATCAATGTTTAATAAACCATTTTCTAGTTCTTCTCTTTCGGATATTAGATGATCTAGATAGAAACATTCGTCTGCAAATTCACAATTTTTATCAAACCATTCTTGCATTACACCACCGTATATACTATTAGTTAAGTAGTAAGTATATTTACTTATTTTTTTATAAAACTCTTCTAGTTCTCTAAATTCTTTTTCCAGATTTTCCACATGTTTGTATTCTTCTTCCTCTACGGAAAATGCTACACATGCTCTGTTTGTTATTTCTTTAAATAAATCATATTTATGACTAATTTCATTAAATGCTCTTAATTGAAATTCGTCTATTACCTGTTTGTCTTTTACAGTTTTACTTGCTTCTATTTCTTCCTTTATTTTTTCCATATTTATATATCTCTGGTTCTTTAACCTATTATGTTGTTGAGACTTTTTAAGTAAAAATCAATTTTTTATTTCTATCAAAGGAATAAAAAATTAAAAAAATTTTTTTTTTACATGCAACTGTTCCAATACAAAAAATTTTTGAATTTTAATTTTTTTCTTGTACTAATAAAAAAAATGGAAATAGAAAACGGTAGAACACAGAGATTAATGAGTGAAGAGGAATATTTTAGTAAAGAAGTTAGTACGCCATATTTAGATTGGCCAGATATAGAAGATTATGTAGATTTTTACAGTGAAAAAGATTTAAAAAAATTAATTGATCAAGAGAAAGAAGACAAAAAAAATTACAAATGTTATGACAAAGAAACAAATAGATTTCGTGAATATATAGTAAATTATGAAAAGAATAGAATTCGTTGTGGTTTTCGTAAATACATACCCGCATTATGGGTTACATTAAGAAAAGAACAAAAAGAACAAATAGAAAGAAGTTTCAATGAAAGATATATTGTTAAAAAAGTTATGAAAATTATATATGAATATTTTATGATTGGTCCACACGCCTCACCCCATAGTATAATATACAACAAAGAAGAAGAAGAAAAATATTGTTCAGATTTTCATTTAATCGATGAAATGGTTATAATACATATAGACAAACCAAACAAAAAGGTGTTATTAACTTTTAAAGAGTGTTTTCCAAATATACTTGAACATTATTATGAAGGTTTTATTGAATGTGATTCCCCCATTTCTTTTAAAAATTTTACATTCGATGAACTAAAATATTATTAAACACAATGTATATATATTCACATATATATACATTAATTTAAAACTATAGGCTGCCCCCCTATTAAAAGATTAGTCCCAAAGCTTGCTATACTATGAATCAGACAGGTATTAAACAATGCTCTGACTTCATCCTCTGGCATTTCATAAATATTTTTTCTTTCTAGGTTTAACCTATACTGGGTGCTTCCATGTTCTACAAGATTAAAAATATCTTTGTTGAACTGTTCGTATACTTTCTTTTTTAAAGCTTCTACGGCTCGATCAATTACCGCTCTTTGCATTAGCTCCTCCTTTTCCTTGAAGATCTCCTTTAAAAACTCATCTCCTATAATATCAACTTTTGGCGTTTCACTAGTCATATTTTTTTTATTTTTTTTTTATTTAACTTTTAATTTTTTTCCCTCCACTAACTCATAAACTGGTTAGCCATTGCATGACATGATGGTTGATGGGGGGTTTGTCTTGAGTGACTCAGTAACTCAGTAACTCATTGACTCAATATCTTGATTGAAGCATGATGATGATGAAGAATTTTTTTAAAATTATTATTTTTTTTTTTTTTTTTTTTTTATCAAAATCTTAAGCCGTTAACTAGTTCATCAGGTCGTTAGTTCATAAGGTCGTTGAGCAACTCAGTAACTCAGAGTAACTCAGTAACTTAGTAACTTAGTAACTTAGTATCTGAAGCAATGACGCGTGATGATGAATTTTTTTAAAATTAATTTTTTTTATCAAAATCTTAAGCCGTTAACTAGTTCATCGGTTCGTTAGTTCATCGGTTGACTCAGTGAATGATAAACCGGCTTGCCATTGCATGATGCGTTGGTTGACTCAGTGACTCGAATGAATCAGTGACTCAAATGAATCAGTGACTCGGTTGAAGCATGATGATGATGAAGAATTTTTTTAAAATTTTTTTTTTTTTTTTTTTTTTATCAAAATCTTAAGCCGTTAACTAGTTCATCAGGTCGTTAGTTCATCAGTTCGTTGAGCAACTCAGTAACTCAGTAACTTAGTAACTTAGTATCTCAGAGTAACTCAGTAACTCAGTAACTCAGTAACTTGATATCTTGATTGTGGGATGATGATGATGATGATGATGATGATGATGAATTTTTTTAAAATTAAAATTTTTAGGAACCTTTTTTAGAGAACAAAACCGTCACATGCCGTCTTATAACGTCTTATAACGTCTTATAAATAAGATATCTTCAAAATGGTATAATATATACTACTTCCATCGGTCCCGGCTTCTTAAACTGAGGCTATCGGGCATCTGCTTGGCTCAGTAATGGTGTAGGATTTGAAACCTGGAGGTCCAGGGTTCGAGACTCAGTCGACGGGCTGGGTTTTCCAGGAGATTCAGTCCCTGGTTTGCCTTCGCAGTGTCTTTGTACAGGACATATCAGAGCCCAAGCCTAGTAGCCTACTCGTGAAACCCAGGACACACATTAATAATCAGTGAACATTGCTGTGGTGTGGCTGAAATAATATTGAAAGCGGCATGAAACACTAGATCTGTTCAATCAACCTGAATATATTCAATATCTAGACTAGGTACGACAGCCTTGCTCAGTTAGCCTACATGTAGATCTACATCTTCTTTTTGTACTTACATGTTACCCCTCAGAACACATTCCCGAACTTCAGAAAGAGAGCTTTTAAAAACATTGTGGGAAAAGGAGAAAATGCTGGTAACCAGCATTTTCTCCTTTTCCCACAGTGTTTTATACTCTCTCAAAGACAACTCCCATCATTTGAGCCACATTTAATTTGTCGTCTGCAAATGCCGTTTTAAAATTTTGTAAACTGCTCAAAAAATCGACGATTTTCTTTCTTGAATGTGTCTCTAAAACATAGATCTTATAAAGCGAGTGGTCAATTTACATCACGACCAGCAAGTAGAAATGGGTGAAAGATGGAGTGACAAAGGGCGATTTTAACTCTTTACCAGACGACAAAATTTTAGGCGTATACAAAATCCAAACCGATTTGCAAGACGGCAAAGATATTGCAACTGAAATCAAGGAATTTGTCTGGTTACCAGCATTTTCCGCTTTATCCACAATGTTTTCAAACGTTCTTTCTCTAGCAGGATCGTTACAATTCGGAATTGTTTGGTAAAGGGTTTGGTATAAGAAAATTCCTGAAATAGCCCCCATATAGCAAGCGAGATAATCGTTCTGTTTACATAGTAAGGGTTAAATTACCTCCCTTGTTAATCCCTGCAGGCTAAGACAGGCAACCGTCCCTATGTAGTGAGAGGGGTTGGCCACGGAGGCACATAAGTAATTTTTGGGGGAATTTCGGGGCCTCGCTGGGATATACATTTAACTTCTAAGGTAAGGGTATTTGTTCATGTTTCGACTACTTGAAAAAAACTGTAGAAATACGAACTTCTATGAAGTAAATACATAAGAATTTCTGTACCCTATTCGCCTACCCTTTTAAGGTCAGTTGAGACGGAAAATGTCGGCCCTAGTCGATCGATTGGCAGGGTTCCCAGTTTGTGTACTCCTGAAGGTCAGACAATATTTGTGTATTGAATTTTCGTCTGCTTAACTTATGATCACGTGTTTTAGCATGGAAATGTCGTATACCATTGCGAAAGGTGGAATTCTAGCAGTTTTACATCACGGAAATGGAAATTTTGACAGCAGGGAGCTCCCCGAATTTCTCTCGGATAAATTACGTCAATTCCTAACAACAGGTGGCGCTGCGGTTTGTTTGGCCCTTCAGGCATTCCAAATAACTAAATCATCATTTTAAATTTCAAAACTATACATTTTGACTGAAAGAAAACTTTTTTGTTTGAAGAAAAGGTAGTAAGTCAAACCGAAAGTAATATTACACAATAAACCAGGTCGTATATCTGTTGAATATGCCTCGGAATTTCCGAAAGAAATCGTCACGTGACATGTCAGTTCAAGTAAGTCACGTGATATGTGTATTTGGGTCAAGGGTCAGAGCTGTCAGATTCGCTTTCACCTTTTTACGCCGCCGGTGTCTAGGGGTTTTAAAACGCGGCGATGAATTAGGTTTTTTGGTCGACATTCATTAATATGTTTTTGTTTCAAGTAGGCTACCGGCAGTATAAATATATCATATACTTGAGCCATGCTCAATGAAAAGGGGGCTTAATGCAACTGCGTAAAGTATCCACCCAAGTCAGCCCATGCAGGCTGACCTGGACTGAAACTTTTCGCCATTGGTCATTTTTCTGTATTGTTCAAGGACCAGCCTATCTCATGATTATGTCTTTTTTTTAACTGGCTATTATTGATCCATGATCATGTGATGACTTGCTTAGTACATGTATTATGCAGATGCATTAAGCCCCCTTTTGCCAGAGCATGATACCAAAAGTACCCATCCTGATGTTGCTTGCTTCTCTACCAACAAAGGTTTTGAAAAGTTTGTCAACTGTAGAGAGATGGGAATGTAACTCTTTACCAAAAAACAAAATTCAGACATATCCAGATAAAAAAAAAAAGGATTTTGCAGAGGACAAATTAAATGTGCATGGCTTAAATAATGACTTTTTTCTGTAAAAAGGGCAGAAAAGATTGTGGGAAAAGGAGAAATTGCTGGTTACCAGTATTTACTCCTTTTCCCTTAACCCTTTCCCAAACGGTAGATTTTGGACTGGTCCAAATTGAAAGAGTTTGCAGACGACAATTTTAAATTTGATGAAAATGGCAGAAAGTTATCAAAAAGTGTAGAAAACACTGTGGGAAAAGGAGAAATTGCTTGTTACGAGCAATTTCTCCTTTTCCCACAGTGTTTTCAAAAGACTTGTACTGCAGACACGTGAAAACCAGGGCTTGTTTGGGAAATGGTTAATGTTTTCAAAGACTTTTTCAGGGTCGTACAAAGTTGTGATTGTGTGGTAATGGTGAAATGGAGTATCAGTATTTAAAAAATAGATTTTGAGTCCCTGATTTGGGGATTTAACCCTTTACCAAACAATCACATGTTTTTATGACCCAGGAGAAGAAATCTTATGAAAATATTGTTGAAAATGGAGAAAATGCTGGTAACCAGCATTTCCTCCCTTTCCCACAATGTTTCATACCCTATGAAGGACAAATCCAGTCATTTCTGACATATTCAAAATTTGTTGTCTGCAAATGCCTCCAGTTTGGTAGAGTCTATTTTGTGTGTGCGTGTATGTAATTGTGTGGTTGAGAGTTACAGTAACTTTTCACCTTATAGCAATGTTTTGAACATTTCCAAATTGAAAGCATTTGAAGACGACAAAATGAATATGATTCAAAACTTGTTTTTTGAAGAATGGAAAACATTGCGGGGAAAGGAGAAAGTAGTTTTTACCAGCATTTTCTTCTTTTCCCACAATGTTTTTAATAATTTAAGCTGCTTCATCTGGGTAGTTAAAAGGCGGCATTGTGTGATAAAGGGTTAACTCTTTACCAAACAACAAAATTTTAGACTGGTCCAAATTGAAAACATTTGCAGACGACAAAATAAATGTGACTAAAAAATTGAAATTTGTTTTCGGAAGGGTAAAAACACTGTGGGAAAAGGAGAAAATGCATTTTCTCCTTTTCCCACAGTGTTTTCAAAAGGCTTCTTTCACAGGGTCGTTAAAAGTCGGGATTGTGTGGTAAAGGGTTAAGGTATAATTTTGATCTCGTATGAAATGAAAACTTTTTTTTCTCAAATAGCATTACGCTCCTATATAGCATTATTCATTGCTTGTTCACAGGTAAACCCCCAGCCCCCACGTACATGTTCACTTGTTGAACAAGACCTAGCGAGATGCATGCACCTTTATTTCAAAACTAAGTGCAGGCTTGACGTTTAGCCCACACATGCTGTTAAACCGGGCTGTTACGATGGACATTAAACTAGAAAAGCCTGACCAAAATGGCGCTTCAGAATCACCAAAAACCATTACCCAGGCAGCATCAACAATCAACCAGATCGCCAATAAATTGGCAAATAGCAAAGCTCAACAAACTTCAGCATCTGAGACCCTGACGAAACTCTCATTAGCCTTGTCTGCAAAACCGTCAACAGTTGGTGCAACCATCCCATCTCATTTACCAACCCAGGTTGCTTTCATAACATCTCAGGCACCAGGGGGTGCTATCGCTATAGTTACAAGTCAGCCTCCGTCGATACAGAATCAGATCTCCTTGTTGACCTCCCAACCCAAAATTGTTGCTGCGTCAAGCAGTCAGGGCACCAAAAATGTTGTTTCTAAATTAACTGATGCTTTGTCATTGAAGCAGTCACCAACTTTGACGAAACAATTAACAACTCCCATTAGCGGAACTACTAACAAAGTTCAAGTGATAACAGCTTATATGTGTCGCTACTGTGGTCAGCAGTTCGATTCTCCTTCAGCCATGCAACTGCATATTCAAAACCATCTCAGTGGCAAGACACCACACCAGTGCTCAGTATGTGGAAAGGAATACAGGACGCCTTCTAAATTGCAGCGACATGTTCGAGTCCATAGCGGGGAACGTCCATACCCGTGTACAGTGTGTGGTCGAAGATTTACAAGAAGTGATCATGTAAAACAGCACATGAAAGTACACATGCAGGTAATTTGGCCTTTACCTTGCCGAGTCTAGATTGACCCTTAACCCTTTACCACATGATCCTGAGTTTTAACAATCCGGAGAGAGAAAAATTTTGAAAACATTGTGGGGAAAAGGAGAAAATGCTGGTAACCAGCATTTTCTCCTTTTCCCACAATGTTTTCTTCCCTTCTCAAAACAAATTTTTGAGTCACATTTATATCTTAGTCTGCAGATGCTTTCAATTTTGTAGTAAAGAGTTAACCCTTTACCACACAATCCTGACTTTTAATGACCCTGAGGCCTTTTGAAAACATTGTGAACCAGTCTAAATTTTTCTTGTGGAGTAAAGAGTTAAACCCTTTCCCAAACATTCCCATGTTTTCACGACCTTGATGAAGAGGCCATCTGAAAACATTGTGGGAAAAGGAGAAAATGCTGGTAACTAGCATTTTCTCCATTTCCCACAATCTTTTCTACTCTGTCAAGGAGCCTCAGTTCATTTGTACCACTTCAACTCTTTTCCTCACAATCCCGAAGTCTGACAACCCCAAGGAAATAACCTTTTGAAAACCTTGTGGGAAAAGGAGAAAATGCTGGTAACCAGCATTTTCTCCTTGTACCACAAGTTTTTCTTCACTTTCAGAGACAATTACATATGTACTATAATTTCAGCTACATTTAATTTGTTGTCTGCAATTATTGCTCTCAATTTCGACAAGTCTAGAATTTTGTTGTTTCGTAAAGAGTTAACCCTTTCCCAAACAAGCCCTGGTTTTCACGTGTCTGCAGTACAAGTCTTGAAAACACTGTGGGAAAAGGAGAAATTGCTCATAACGAGCAATTTCTCCTATTCCCACAGTGTTTTCTACCCTTATTGATAACTTTCTGCCATTTTCATTAAATTTGAAATTGTCGTCTGCAAACTCTTACAATTTGGACCTGTCCAAAATTTGTCGTTTGGTGAAGAGTTAACTGTTGAAGGTATTAAAATCTTCCTGTACTGTATTCCACAACAGGTTAAAGACTTGAACTTATGCCGACTTTGCAATGATATGAAGTTTAACAGGCGACAGACCCTCCACCTGCACCTACAACAGCATCACCTAATACAACAAGTAAGTTGCGGCTTTGTGTGGCAGTTTTACTTGTAAGCTCTACTTGCCAAAGGCCAGCAAGCTTATGTCATGGTATGGTGTCTTTCATGCATCATGGTATGGTGTCTTTCGTGCATCTGCCAGCTGGGCTCTCTGGTGGAAATTTTTAAAGACATATCCATACAGCCAGAGAGAAAAAAGGCTGTTAAATCTTGGAAGTGTCTAGAATGGCTCAGAATTTGGTCAGCTTTGTAAACATCGATAAATTACCAATATATTTGGTGTAAGGGATATAGAAACTCGAGGGATTTGTCCTCATTTGAATCAGGAAACTTCAACTGTGATTTCTTTGAAGGCCTCCAGAAAATGAAATTCATTTTCTATCGGTCGTAATCTATGAAGCCTTGCAGGCGTCAGGTACAAATTTGGCATGAAGATACAAGAGTGATTATAGTATCATAAAATAAAGATGAAAATGAGTTAACCACACAATGCCAATTTTTAACAACCCTGAAAGACAAGCCTTTTGAAAACATTGTGGAAAATGGAGAAAATGCTCGTAACCAGCATTTTCTCCTTTTCCCACAATGTTTTCTACCCTGTCAAAGAAAAATTGCACCATTTGAGCCACAATGAATTTGTCGTATGCAAATGCTTTCAATTTGGAAAAGGCTAAAATTTTGTCATGTGGTAAAGTGCTAAAAAAATGGCTGAAAACGAGTATTGATTTACAGTGTACCTGTAACTCTTTACTGAGCAACAAAATTTTAGACTGGTCAGATATGAAAGCATTTTGCAAATGACAAATTAAATGTGGCTGTATTCTTGAGAGATGTCTTTGAAATGTTAAAAACCATTGAGGAAAAAGGAGAAAATGTTGAATACCGCAAATAAACTGAAGGGAGTTGTCCTCATTTAAAACCAGAAACAATAACAACGATTTCTTTGAAGGCTGCCAAGAGCTGGAATGCATTTTCTGTCTGTCGTAATTTGTACAACCTTGAAGCCAGCAGGGGTGACATTTGGCATGAAGATACAAGAATGATTATAGTTTTATAAACTAAAGATGAAATGGGTTAAAGACTGTCTGAAAACAAGTACAAAAACAACAAAAATGTAGAGCCAGTCCAAATTGAAAGCATTTGCAGAAGACTCTCTAAATGTCACTAAATTAATGGAATTTATCTTTGATAGGGTTGAAAACATTTGGAGAAAAGTAGAAAATGCTGGTTAACAGCATTTCTCCTTTTCCCACAATGTTTTTAAAAAGCTTTTTGTTTTGGGTTAATTAAAACAAGATAGTGTTTGGTAAAGGGTTAAGAAAGTACATGTACATGTACATATTTCCATCTGTCAGAGTTGAATTACGGGCCGAGTTTAAACCATTACCAGACAATCCCATGTTTTCACCACCATGAAGAAGAGGTCTTTTGAAAACATTGTATGAAAGGGAGAAAATGCTGGTAACCAGCATTTTCTCCTTTTCCCACACTGTTTTCTGCCCTGTCAAAGAAGTTACGTTCATTTGTACCACTTTTAAATTTGTCGTGTGCAGATGCTCTCAATTCGAAAGGGTCTAAATTTTGTCATTCGGGAAAGGGTTAACCCTTTACCAAACAACAAAATTTTAGACTGGTCCAAACTGGAAGCATTTGCAGACGACAAAATAAATGTTACCAAAAAACGTGGAAGTTTGTTTTGGGAAGGGCAGAAAACATTGTGGGAAAAGGAGAAAATGCTGGTTACCAGCATTTTCTCCTTTTCCCACAATGTTTTCAAAAAGCTTCTTTCTCAGGGTCGTTAAGAGTTGGGATTGTGTGGTGAAGGGTTAAATAAGCTGTAGTGGTGATATTCAACTGTGAATGCAGACACCGTGACTTTGTGAAAGATGTATAGGTGCTGATATGTGTCCATGGCTCAGTGGTTAAGATGGTTAGCCTGAGATCATTTTTGGCCCAGCGGGATAGCTTCAGTGGCTAGGGTATCTGATCCATGACCTGGTGGTTGCAAGTTAGATATCTGGTTGAAGCAAACTTTCTTTTGTATGATTTTTTCATCTCTCACCTCTGATACTTGTGAGAGAAGCAGTAAGTGGCTTGGAAAGAAGTATGTGTCAGTACTGGTTTGAGCCAGGAAACACATGCATAGGTGCACTGACTGCCCCGATATGTCCTAAGCTGTTAAGATGGCGTTTAACTCCGTTACAAACAAACAAAGCCACATTGATCATCAAAGAACCCAGGGCTTTTGTGTGTGTCAACTTTAATTTCAAACATCTTCTGTGGCAAATAGTAGAACCAGTTTTGGCAAAACTTGACCAGTTATTTTTTTCTCGGTCCTCTTTAGAATCCCATTTGATTCTATCAAGATCTGTGTTTGCCATGGCAACAAAGTTTGGAAAAAAAAGAAAATATTCAAAAATCTTTTTCTTCAAAACTACTCTTTCTATTTTTCTGCATATTGGTAGGATGATCCCAGGTTAGATTTGTTTTGAGCCATGCTCTGTGAAAAGGGGTTTTAATGCATCTGCAGAAAGTATCGGCCTAGGTCAGCCTGCGCAGTCTGCGCAGGTGACCTGAGCAGAGACTTTTTGCTATTGGGCAATTTTCTGCATGTCAAAGGACAAGTATACATCATGATTCAGTCAGTCATTATACAAAACTGATTTTAGCGATGTATAATACTGTGATGACTTGCTTTGTATCATGATTCACCAAGATACATAAAGCCCCCTTTGCCAGAGCTTGGCTCAGTTCTTGATATCATACAATTTTGATCTTTCAGAAACTGTTGCTGTTGCCCATTCCTTTTGTCCTGAAAATACAGGTTGAGTGTGTGATTGTCAAAGGGAAATAACTTCAGTGCTTCCACATAAATCAATTTCAACTAATAATCTCCCTTTACTATTAATACACTAGCTCTGTGTCAAACGACAAAACTTTGGACTTGTCCAAATTCAAAGCATTTGCAGATTACAAAATAAGTATGGCTCAAGTTGAGTTACATGTATTTGCCTTTGCAAGGGTAGAAAACATTGTGGGAAAAGGAGAAAATGCTGGTAACCAGCATTTTCTCCTTTTCCCACAATGATTTCAAAAGTCTTCTTTCTCAGGGTTGTTAAAACTCCCGATTTTGTGGTAAAAGGTTAAGATATTCTTCATTGTGACATGGTAATACAATAAATTTTCATGGTTGCTTAGTAAATTTTTTTTTCAATTTTCGCAATGATTTATTTCATAATTAGAAAATTTTATGGGAAAGAACAACACAGTCTCAATAATGAGATGTTTACAGTGCTTCTTTTCATATTTGGACATTTTTTGTTCACAGGAGGCGACCGGTCAAAAACTAATATCACCATTGGGGACAGTTATCTGTACTAGAACAACATGTACATGTAATTGGTTGTAATAGTGCTCCTTTTTCAAATTACATACTGAAAAAATGATTTGTCCCTTTACTTGTATATTTCTGCTTTGCATCTATGATTCTTTTTTCTGGTTTGTGTGAAAATAGGCTTGGGATTAACTCTTTACCAGACAAAATTTTAGACTTGGCGAAATTGAAAGCATCTGCAAATAACAAATTAAATACAGGCTGGCTTAAATCAAAGGATTTGCCTTTTAACCCTTTACTGCACGATGCCACCTTTTCAACGACCCTGAAAATGAAGACTTTTGAAAACATTGTGGGAAAAGGAGAAAATGCTGGTAACCAGCATTTTCTCCTTTTCCTACAATGTTTTCTACCCCATCAAAGAAAAATAGCACCATTTAAACCACATTGAAATTGTTGTCTGCTTTCAATTTGGACAAGGCTGAAATTTTGTCATCTGGTAAAGAGTTAAATGGTGGAAAGCTTTGTGGATAAGGGAAAAAATGCTGATTACTAGCATTTCTTCTTTTTCCAAAATGTTTTAAAACCTAATGCATTCCCTATCAGGATTGTCATAAGTCAGGATTGTTTGGTAAAAAGTTAATATCACATATAGAAGTCGGTAGCATGCCTAAAAATAACCTGTACACTAATGGGGTAATGTTTATTCTCCAGGTGTTTACATGTCATCGTTGTGGGGAAGCTTATGAATCCCTGGAAGAAATGCAGACTCACAAACTAACCCACGATTCTGTACTGAACAAGTTACAGGACGGAGCTCAGAGGTCACTCAATGTCCCGTTGGGCTTGGCCAAGTTTTCACTTAGTCCACAAAGACAGGATGGCGATCTCACAAAGTTTGAACTCATCAAAACTGAGAAGGAAGCAACTCAACAGTCCAAACCTGTCAGTCTTCTAGACAAGATGGGACCCAATGGAATGTTTATACCAGTACCCTTGGATACGTTCAACTCGGCTAGTAACAAAGTCATCTTTGAAGGACTTTCCAAAAACATCCCAGAAAGGAAAGTTCAGACAAAATTTCAGGAAGAAGTACAACAACTAAAAGATGAAGCTAATAAATTAAATATATTAACTGGTGGTGTAGGAAAAACAGCAGAAATAGAAGAACAGATCAGAATAGCACAGTGTTTTACAATAAAACCAGATGGGACAAATGAAACAGGTAAAGCAATGGATGTGGAAACAAGTGAGAATGGTGAAGAGTGCAAAAAGCAAGCAACAACCTTTGTCAGTGAAGATGGAATGTCAATGTTCATTTTACCTGGCAACACTGAAGCAAAAGATGGTGAAAATGAAGATGATGATGATGACGACATGGAAGAAATGGAACTTACTATTGCAAGCGATCAGAATTCATCCAAAGAATCAGGTATTGGAGAAGAGAATGAAGATAGTATTGACAAAATGGAGGAAACTGATTCTACAGAAGTGCAAGGAAAAACCAAATTAGAAATTTCTGAAGGATCAAAGGAGGCAAAGATCTCTAGCAAGTCAAGTTTTCATAGTGAAGGGTACACAAAACCTTGCCCTAAATCAAAGAAGCCTGGTTATCTACAAGAGGCAAACACTACAAACAATACTGATACAGAAATTGAGACAAACTCTAAAGCAACATCTCTGCTTAGTTCAGAACTTTCTGAACGACTCAAAGCCAAAGTCGAACAAAATCTAACAGGAAATGTTAGTAGCCAAATACCAACCGTGATAGCAAGTGCAAATTCTTACCAACATGTTGTATCAAATACTCTCTCATCTTTGCCAGCTCTACCCAAACTGACTCTGATAAGAAATCCGACTTCAGTGTCTATACCAAATGGTGCCCTGCAAAATTATTTTCTACCAGTTAAATCTAAACAGTTAGTTCCAACCAGCTCACCATCAAAGGCAGCAGGACATGGTGCTCCGACTCAAACTTATATTACGAACCCGACACCCCCTACAGCCAAACAGGAAATGCCGAAACTAATTCGATGTGAACACTGTTGTATATGGTTCGAAGATAATGCGATGAGCCTGTTACATAATACACTACATGCGGCGGATGAGTCAGATCCCTTTACGTGTCGGAAATGTTTGAAGAAATTGGGGAATAGGTTAGAGTTCATGGCTCACTTGATTTGGCATTTAGAGCCCAATATGGATATTTAGGGTTTGGTTTCATTGTGGTGAGAAAGAATCAAAGGAATATTATTGTGCAGGCTTCTTTTTTTAACTGTACCAAATGACAAAAGTTTGGACTGGACCGAATTGATGGCATTTGTATATGATGCATTAAATGTAGTTCAACAGAACGATTTCTGTCTTTGATAGGACAGAAAACATTTTGGGGAAAGGAGAAAATGCTGGTTACCCGCATTTTCTCCTTTTCCCATAATGTTTTCAAAAGCTTTCTTTTTCAAGGTGGTGTGGTAAGAATTAAACTTTGACCAAACAATCCTGTGTTTAAATCCTGAAGAGGAAGATTTTTTGAAAGCATTATGGTTACCAGTATTTTCTCCTTTTACCACAAGGTTTTCTCTTCTTTCAAAGACAAATTTCATAATTGCAGTGACATTTAATTTGTTGTCTGCAAGTCAGGGTCCCAGTAAACCTGGTAAAAGTTTAAACCTGTTATAGAAAGGCTACTTGAGTTGGAGCCAAGAGTATGAAGTCTTATCTTGAATTTCAAACCTTGACTAAACAACCCAGTATTTTAACAACCCCTAAGAATGCAGCATTTAAAAATACTGTCAGCAAAGGAGAAAATCCTGGTTACAACCAGTATTTTTGCCTTTTCTGACAATGCATTCTACTTTTTCAGTGACAAATCTCATCATTTTGGCCATATCTAATTTATCATCAGCAAATGCTTTCAGTTTGAACTTATCTGAAATTTTGCTGTTGGGTAAAGAGTTGATTTATTTGCTTTTTTTTTTGCAGTATAAGTATTTGCCACAGGTGAATGGCGAGCAACAGTGTAAATCCTGTATTACACACTAATATACTGAAAGGTAAACAACTTGTGATGTATTTTCAATACCCCAGTCACGAATTCCATGCTGTTTACAAGTCATTTCACTACCAATATTAACATCCATAGTACCAATGGATAGCGGAAACATTATTCTACAAGAAAATCATGTCACAATTTGAGCCATTTCAAGCTGCTAAGAAAAATCTAGGTCGAAACTGTCAACCCAACTTGGAAGAGATCTGATTGCATTGAATCGCGAAAATTTTCAAGAGAGAAAACCCATTTTCAACGCAAAAAATGTCCGTTCTTGTGCAAGGTGCATTTGAAGCCTACAAATTTAAAAGTATATCTGCACTGAAAATAGAACTTCGATATGTTTTTGTGTTGTACGAAGCTTTTTTTATCTGAAAATGTCCAGCCGTGTAAACTGTTATCCTTTATGGCTTCTAAGCATGCTTTTGTATCGCGTTTTCTCATTGGCCGGGTCCAGACACACCCTCATCGATAACCAATGAGAAAACGTTTTGAAAAACAAACCGAGCATGTGCAGTATGTCAAAATGGCAGGCAGCTGAGCGCTGGACAGAATTACCGATGGAAATAAGGATTGTACAGCCTATTCACACCAAATAGTTTAATGTTTCAGGTTTATATGCCTTATTATTGCTGGACCCGAAATGATACTTGTCAAATATTCAACGGCTTTCGCGTTGAAAGTGGGGTTTATCTCTTGAAAATTTTCGCGATTCAATGCAATCAGATCTCTTCCGAGTTGGGTTGTTTGACAGTTTCGAGATAGATATTTCTTAGCAACTTGAAATGGCTCAAATTGTGACATGATTTTCTTGTAGAATAATGTTTCCGCTATCCATTGGTACTATGGATGTTAATATTGGTACTGAAATGACTTGTAAACAGCATGGAATTCGTGACTGGGGTATTGAAAATACATTACGAGTTGTTTACCTTTCAGTATATTAGTGTGTAATATAGGATTTACATTGTCGTCGCCGTTCACCTGTGGTATTTGCATGTGACATATTCTTTTGGCTCAAGTTAGCTTGGGTTTAAAAGAAAACATATTGGGGGAAAAAGAAAAACAAAACTGTTAATCACCAGCACTTTCTCCGTTTTGCAAATGCTATCAAAAGCTTGTTTCTGCAAGTTTTTTTTTTAAAATATGCTAAGATTTGGTATAAGGTCAAGATAAACAAAGAATTATAACAAGAATGAATACTTAAAGAAAAGAATAATTTTTACAATGACCGATATCAAGTATATTGTTGGAAAGAGAGCAATGATTGCTTTTAACAATGGTTAGTGCATCTTTTACTACAGTACGTTTTTAGTTTTAAGCTGCCCTGTCATGGGTGTAAAAATTGGTATTTTAGTGATTAATGATCCAGGAGACAAGGTAGATAATGTGATAGATCTTTACCATACAACAAAATTCAGGCTTGTCCAAATTAACCCTTTACCAAACGACAAAATTTTGGACTAGACCAAATTGAAGGCATTTGCAGATGACAGATGCAGTTTGAATGATGATTTCTGTCTTTCAAAGAGTAGAAAACATTGTGGGAAAAGGAGGAAGTGCTGGTTACCAGCATTTTCTCCTTTTCTCACAGTTTTCAAAAGCTTTCTTCTTCAGGGTCATTGGAACTCTGGATCGTGTGGTAAAGGGATAAAGAGATTTGCAGATGACAAGTTGGTTATCAAAATGATTGGATTTGACTTTACAAGTGTGGAAAACATTTTGGGAAAAGGAGAAAATGCTGGTTGGCAGCATTTTCCCAAAATGTTTTCAAGAGCATTCTTGTTCAGGGTTGTTAAAACTCGGGTTTGTTTTGTAATGGGATAGTTTAGTTGGAGTTTTTGTTAAAGGCCAGTTTTGAATAATGATGTGATATGGAATGTGCTCTCCCATAATTGTTGTATGATGTCAGTTTTAAAGGGAGATAAGTGTAAAGTTTTGTGGTTTTAAGGGGAGATAATGGTAAAGTTTTGATCAATGATTCTAGTTAGCTATTCTGGGTTTCAGTCTGGCAACCAGAATTTTTTCCATTGCCCACAATGTTTTCTACCTTGTCAAAAAACTTCAACTAATTTGTATCAATTTCAAAATTGTCGTCTGCATACGCTTGCAATTTAGGGACATCTAAGATTTATCATTTGGGTAAGGGTTTAGGCACTCCATTTGACTCTGAAATTGTAAACAATTTCCTGAAAAATTTGTGAAAGAAAGCTTTGACTGATTGATATTTATGTATTTATCTTCACCCCCAGTTGCACCCCTCCCCCACCCAAGGGCTGTTATTTATGTTTAGGGGGAATGTGCATGATACAGGCCAAACCCATCCCAAGTGCTACCAAGTTCTTTAACATGTTTGATGCAGGCAGGGATCATATACACATTTATTATATGGTCCCTGCTATTATATGATTCCTGATATAGAGCACTTTCACATGGGACCTAGGTTTTACATCTCATCCAATAGACTGTTTGTAATTTTAGTTGGCCAGCCATGGGAATCAAAACTCACATTGAACACTTTTGTTGTGTTTGCTTTATACATGGAAAAACACGAAAACCAAGATAGATTATTGTAATGTTTTCCCCCAAAATATACACTATTATCTCCCTTTAAACTGTAATACCTCAAATAGAGTTTAGACTTGTACAGCTTGTAATTTATTTAGACTGGGCTATTTATAGACATACCAGTAAGTGAGATAAGTGACACAAAGTAGAAGCAGTAACTCCTTATTGGGTAGTATGTGTTGGTCTAAGATGGTCTGATTGTATGATGTATCTTGCGTGAAGAGAAAGCCTTTTTTTTTTGTCGGTGAGAGTAATTCCTGATTAATTATAACTAATTATACATCTTATGCAGCATGGTTTAGTTAATCGAAAAATTTTCCGTTTCTTCCTCATCACCATGGGTTGCCCATATGGGCGACTCCCCCAGAAGGCCGTTAGTTATGTAATGGAAGATAGTAAAAGACACAAGACGAAACCCATCCTAAGTTATGCCTGGTTCTTTTACATGCTCTGTATATAGTGCCATGGCTTTGGACCTGGGTTTAATGTCTCATTCAAAAGACTATAGGTAATTTTAGATGGCCAGCCAAGGGGCTCAAACCTACTCTGCCAAGTTGCCCAAGACTTGATGTTCACAAGTCTTATGCTGTACTAATCAGGCTATTCAGGTTTGTTGTTGTACAATGTACATCTTATGTCAAGAAAAAAGCTTTATTGTTGAGAATATGTCTGGAACAGTGATCAGTTATTATTAGTTATACTTTGTAAACCTGTATTGTCATAAATTGTTATTATTTATAATACTCAATTAGTGCAAGTTATAATGTGTTGATGATACTAGTATATTATTTATTTATTGTTTACTTTGACAAAGATTAATTATTGCAACTCTGAATAATTTTTTCATACAGTAAAACCTGTCTCGAGTGGTAACTTCTGTTAAGCAGGCAACATGTATGAAGAAAAGGTCTACACTTTTGTCGTTTGGTAAAGAGTTAACCCTTTACCACACAATCCCAGGCTTTACCTCGCAACAAAATTTTAGACCAGTCAAAATTAAAAGTGTTTGTAGACAACAAATAAAATTGGGTACAAACAACAGTATCTGTCTTTAAAGATTGTTGAAAATGTGGGAAAATGCTGGTTATCAGCATTGTTTTCTTTTTCCCACAATGTTTTCAAAAACCTTCTTCTTCAGGGTTGTTAAAGCTCGGGATTGTGTGGTAAAGAGTTAACGGGAAAAAGTGAAAATGCTGGCGATCAGCATTTTCTCCTTTTCTCTCTCAATGTTTTCTACTCTTTCACAGACAAATCCTGTAATCTGAGCCACATATAATGTTGTCTGCAAAATACTTTCATTATGGATGAGGCGTAAGTCTGGTAAAGAGTTAGCCATTTACCAAACAGTCTTGAGTTTAAACGACCCTAAAGAAGACAACTTTTAGAAACACAGTGTGATAAGGAGAAAATGCTGTTCATCAGCATTTTCGTCTTTTCTTAGTGTTATCTACCTTCCGTAACACATTTTTTCATTTTTTTTGAGTCACATTTACTTTGCACATCCTCTGCAAATCCTCTCAATTTGGACAGTTCTAAACTGTTGTTGTTTGGTAAGGACTGAATTTTGTTAGAAGAATTAATTTGTTATGAGTTTTATCCATTTATTTTGTGTGATAATATTCAGGCAGTCTTTATATAAGTCTCCTTATTTTGTTTCAGTAATTTTCTTTCATCATATTATGACTTTAAATATGACTTTACCACACAATCCCAAATTTTAATGACTGCGAAGAAGAAGGCTTTTGAAAACATTGAGGGAAAAGAAGAAAATGCTGGTAACCAGCATTTTGTCCTTTTCCCACAATGTTTTCTACCCTATCAAAGACAGAAATCATCATTTGAACTACATTTAATTTGTTATCTGCAAATCCTTTCAATTTGGTCTCATCCAAAATTTTGTTGTTTGGTAAAGACTCAAACACCCCATAGTTGACATTTTGTTGACCCAAGTATGAGTTTTTATTACAGTTGACATTGAAGATCCTGTGTTGACCTTTGTTGACCCAGATAGGGTTTGATCTTGCCTTGTTTTCTTTTTCTCCTGTTTTAAATTAATTTTTCTGTTAATGAATGTATATTAGTGTTAGGCAGTTGTTTTTGCAGACTTGTTTGCAGGTATGTTACAGTTTTATTTAACCGATTACTACTAGGGCAATTTATGGAATTACTGTCAAAATTATGGTTACTGACACAAAATAAAAAGTATTAAGAAATGCTCTGAAAAATGGGGGTTTAACCCTATAACACACAATCCCGACTTTTAACGACCCTGAGGAAGATGCCTTTTGAAACATTGTGAGAAAAGGAGAAAATGCTGGTAACCACTATGTTTTCTACCCTTTCAGTGACCAATATCGTCATTTGAGCCACCTTTAATTTGTCAAATGCTTTGAATTCAGACCAGTCTAAAATTTTGTTGTTTCGTAAAGAGTTAACTCTATGAAAAGACAAGATTTAATACTCGTCCAAATTCAAAGTATTTGCAGATGACAAAATAAACGTAACTCAGAATTTGAAATTTTTTTCAGGAAGGGTAGAAAACATTGCCAGCATTTTCTCCTTTTCCCACAATGTTTTTAGAAGGCTTTCAAATGCTTTCAATTTGGACAAGTGAAAATATTTTGTTGTTTGGTAAGGAGTTAATTCTTTACTGCAAATCTCGAGTTTTAATGACCCTGAAGAAGAAAGCTTTTGAGAACATTGTGTGAATAGGTGAAAATGCTGGTAACCAGGATTTTCTCCTTTCCCGCAATTTTTTTCTGTCCTTCCTAAAGCAAATTTCCATTGTTGGATCACACTTATTTTGTTGTCTGCAAACATTTTCAGTTTGGACTGCAAGTGTAAAATTTTGTAGTTTGGCTAGTGGTGTATCTGTTGCAATTAATTCTTTTGTTATATTGGTTTAACCCTTTACCACACAATCCTGAGTTTAAACAACCCTGAGAAAGAAGCCTTTTGAAAACATTTTGGGAAAAGGAGAAAATGCTGGTAACCAGCATTTTCTTCGTTTCCCACAATGTTTTCTACCCTATTAAAGACAAGATCCATCATTTGAGTCAACAAATATTGTTGTCTGCAAATACTTTCAAGTTGGACAAGTCTATATTTTGTTGTTTGGTAAAAGGTTAAAAAATGGTCTGCTACTAGACAAAAAAAAGCTGCATGCAGGTGTTCATGTGTTTTATTTGTTGGATTTTTTTTTTTATTCCAGGTCATATTTGCATTATTGATATCAATTTTTTTGTGAAGAGATGAATTTGATAAAGAGCGTTTTTATGTAGTGTTATAGCTGACTGTGTTAAAAACCAAAATATTATGTATTAAAACCCTTTTTAGTGTTAAAATGAAACAAATGAATTGGATATTTCAAATTGTCTGTAAAATTCAATGGAGAAGAAGTAGGACTCTTTTTTTTTTTTTCTGGCAATATAGTAGAAATGAAGACAATCAGGAAAACCATTACTAGTTAAAGAATAATGAATTTAACTATTGAGAGCCATTAGTCAGTTATTACCCTTGATTCCTCTCCAATACTACATTGGTTGTGATAAGGGGGTTACTTGGTTTTTGTCCTTGATTCTCTTGCACAACTGAGCTATGTTCTGTAGAAAATATCTCAACTAAATCCAGTTAAATTGTTTTACAAATCTATATATACACAGTTTCTGATGATTGAATACAGAATTTGATTGGAATTACATGGGGATTGTAGACATATATCATAAATCATAGTATATTCATTGCAATATCACTAAAAGAATTAAGGATAACAACAAAGGAATATGGGTGAAAGGAACAATCTGTTATTTGGTTACCTTTAGTCTTTATCAAGCAAGGGAGACAATATGACTTATAGAAATGCCTCCCCCCCATTATAGTTAAAAAAATTATAGCCTTTTTAATTTCTTTGTTACAAGCCGTAACAATAGTTTCAAGAGCTGTCAACTTACTGTCTGAACGTAGTTGATCATATTTCTAGTTAAACCCTTTACCAAACAAACTCGAGCTTCTACTATCCTAACAAAGAAGACTTTTGAAAACATTGTAGAAAAAGGAGAAAATCCTGGTAACCAATATTTTCTCCTTTCCCCTCAATGTTTTCTACCTTTCCAATAGTAAATTTCACTTTGTGAGTCCCAATTTATTTTGTTGTCACCAAATGCTGTCAATTTGGATGAGTCTCATACTTTGTCTTTTGGGTAGGAGTTAACAGTTTACCACACAGCAAATTTTAGACTTGTCCAAAGTGAGAGCATTTGCAGATGACAAACTAAAAGTGAAAAAAGTAATGGGATTTGTATGTGAAAGCTCAGGAAAAAAAAAATATATGAAAACAGAAAAAATGCTGCTTACCAGCATTTTCTCCTTTTCCCTCAATGTTTCAGAAGCCTTATTTCTTGGGGTCATTAAAACCCGGGGTCGTGAGGTAAAGGATTAACCCTTTACCGCATAATGCCACCTTTTGACGCCCCTTGGAAAGAAGCCTTTTTAAAAACATTGTGGAAAAAGAAGAAAATGCTGGTAACCAGCATTTTCACCTTTTCCCTCAATGTTTTCTACCCTATCAAAGAAAAATTGCACCATTGGAGCCACATTGAAATTGTCGTCTGCAAATGCTTTCAGTTTGGACAAGGCTAAAATTTTGTCGTCTGGTAAAGGGTTAAGGTATATTTGTAGTTAAGCATATTTCTTCATTAAGTATTGTTTTTTCAGATACGTATGAGCCATGCTTTGGCAAAAGGGGGCTTAATGCATCTCCTTGATGCTTTGTACCAACCATGCCATCACATGATCATGGATACATGATAACCACTCTTTTTAACAGATAACTGAATCATGGGGGTAGACTGGTCCTTGGACATACAGAAAATTGACCAATAATGAAAAGTTTCAGTTTAGGTCAGACTGCGTAGGCTGACCTGGGTTGGTACTTTTGACAGATGCATTAAGCCCCCATTTCACAGAGCATTGTTCATATATATATATACATATATTATGATTTGTTAGTCAGGATGTGATGACTGGGATGGGTTTTATTAATGTTTAGTGTTTGACTATGTTAGCGTTTGCAGTTAAAAGTTAGTTTTGTTGTGTTTGCTAAAGGTTTGAAATTAATGTTAAATTAGGTCAAAGTTTTTTTTTATTTTTGATTTTCTTTGTTTTCGTCCTTGAAGAAGGAAGTTGTCTGTAACAAGCATATTGCTCTAATTCCTTCTTTCAGAGTGATACACAGTATGATATAGATGTACATCATAAAAAAAAAAATAGCAGACTGGGTTCTTCCATTGTCTCTTTGGACCTTTGGCACCTTGATAAATGATACAGTGCCTTTAAAATACCACCCTGCACATTAACCCTTTACCTAACAATCCTGATTTGTAACAACTCTGGAAAAAAAGGTCTTTTGAAAACATTGTGGAAAAAGCAGAAAATGCTGGTTACCAGCATTTTCTTCTTGTTCCACAATGTTTTCATTCCTTTCACACATAAATATCACCAGTTGAGCAACATTTGTCTTTAAATGCTTTGAACTTGGACCAGTCTGAAATGTTGTTGTTTGGTAAAGAGTTAAGACTACTGAAATAATTGTGGGAGAAGTAGAAAATACTTTAACCCTTTCCCAAACAACAAATTTTGGACTGGTCCAAATTCAAAGAGTTTGCAGACGACAATTTTGAATTTGATGAAAATGGCAGAGAGTTTTCAAAAAGGGTAGAAAACGCTGTGAGAAAAGGAGAAATTGCTCGTTACGAGCAATTTCTCCTTTTCCCACAGTGTTTTCAAAAGACTTGTACTGCAGACACGTGAAAACCAGGGCTTGGAAAGGGTTAACCAACTTTCTCTCCTTTCTAAAAAATTTCCTACCCTTTCAAAGGTAATTCCTTTTGTTTGAATATGATCTGCAAATACTGTCAGAATGGACAAGACTGAAATTTTGTGATCTCGTAAATTGCTCTGAATACAAAAAGCGAACCAGTCTGTATGCATTTTTGATGAAGAGCCTAACTCAAATAATTGGGTGAAAATGTATAAATGAAGATGAAAAAGTATCATTTTTCTTAAGAAACAGCAAGAAAATTGTTATTGCTTTGTTTCGTTACGTTCATAGTGCAAGCTGATTTGATGCAAACAAGCAGAAATCTGTGGATGAATGATAATTTTGAATTTCAAATTGTATAAATAATTGGAAGAGAAAACTTAGCTATATTTGTTTGAAGTATGTGGTATTTACCCCTAAGAACAATTTATTTTTTCCAATAATCAAAAGTCAGAACAGACGAAAAGAAGGGAAAAGTGTTAACCAGAAACTTGCTTGAAGTAGTTAAGTTTATGATTGTTGTTATTGTTGTTGTATTATTTATTCCTACCATAGTTTATTATATATTAAGTGTTTAACCTCTATTTATAGTTCTGTGTTACCTTTTTCATCTTTTTTTCACAGTTGTTTGCTATGCTGCAGTTCTAATTTCCCACTTTCAGGTTAGTAAACTCTTTACCAAACAACAAAATTTCAGACTAGTCCAAATTGAAACAATTTGCAGACAACAAAATAAATGCGACTCAAAAATTGAAATTTGTTTTGGAAGGGTAGAAAACATTGTGGGAAATGGAGAAAATGCTGGTTACCAGCATTTTCTCCTTTTTCCACAATGTTTTTAAAAGGCTCCTTTCTCAGGGTCGTTAAAACTCAGGATTGTGTGGTAATGAGTTAAACCTGTTCACTGTGTAGTTAAAAAGTAATAAGCACATCAAGTCTTTTGTAGACATCACTAATTTATAATGGTACACTTTTAATCCCTTACCAAACAATGCAGTTTATAAAGAATCGTGATGTGTAGGATTTTTGAAAACATTGTGATAAATGGAGAAAATGCTGATAACCAACATTATCTCCTTTTAACACAGTCCTTTCTGTTCTGTTAGAAACAAACCCGGTCATTTGACCTACATGTGTCCTCTGGAAATGCTTTCACATTGGACATATCTACAGTATAGGTTATTTTTTGTCTGGTAAAGAGTTGACCATTGAAATACATTTGTACAATTACATTCAGTCATGCATGTAAACATCATATAAATTCCACATGGTAAATATACTGTTTTAAGCATTTACTCAACTTTGAATTATTTATGGAAACAAGAATTGTGGGTAATTCTAATTTTTCTGCAGCCTCAAACCTCTTCACGGCTATGTATTTTGAGTACCAATATAGTCCACATTCACCAGTACACTGTGCTAACCTACCTTTTGTTTTCTTTGCCTTTATTTATTGTCTGATAAGAATATATATTGTGGGTTTTAAAAGTTCTTTCAAGTATTTTCGAATATAGTTTATTTGACTGTGTAGTATTTATTATGAATAAACGTTTATCATTGGTGCACTGGCTTTCATGGTGATGTAAAAAATATCAATCATTTCACACTTTTCACATTTCACGTGAGTATAAAATATCTGAATCCTTACTGGACGCTGTATAGTCCAGAATATGGATTTTTCTGAACGAGGCTAAAGTCCAGAATATGGATCCTTCAGAACGAGGCTCTAATACGAATGTGTACCAGATTTCTTTGATATACATTACCATTATCATATTCAAGTAAAATCATTGGGAATTTGTTTTGTTTCAGATGCTCTGTCAGAAAATGAAGCAGCACAGATTGTAACTGTGCTATAAATAGGTCATCTAACATGCTAGGGTACAATACTGAATCAAGTTGGATTTGCACAGTGCAGAATCAGGCTATATAATAGACTCTGGTGTCACCTCGTCCAAAACTATAGATTGGTTCTGCATTGTACTAATCCAACAGAATCCAGTATTGTACCCAAGCACGTGAAATAAGCCCAAACTGTTGTACGCTTAAATACATAGACCTCAAAAATGCCATTTGGTGGTTGCCAGGATCAAACTGTGATAGAAATAAAGGACTGTTTAAATTCAAGACTCCTATTTGTGTAGAAGTTGTGTGACTTGCATGAAAATTTGCTTGATTCATAACAAACATGGGTTGCCCAAAGATTCAAAACATGAATGAGCCATGCTCTGTGAAAAGAGCACTTAATGCATCTGCAAAAAGTATTGACCTAGGTTAGCCTGCGCAATCCAATTACTCTGATTTTGTTACACACCTTGTGTTATTATATACGATAAAGAGGCGGTGTGTCAGTGTGCTGTTTTAAGTATAGATCTGTCTCCAATGATCGAGCAATGAAAATTTTGGGTGTTCCATGATAAGACCAGAGCTTCATTGGCCTAAGGTCTGATCTTGATCTAGATCCACATTGTCCTCAAAATGCAATCTGATTTTGGTTTGCATGTCTACAAACTTGAAAAAGTTGTGCTTGGCTTTTTTGGTGTTAATATCTTTTTTGCTATAGCAAAAACGACGAATGAAAAACAGGAAAAAGAAATTGGGAAGAAAATTTATAATGATTTGGGCTTCATCTTCACTACCGTCCTGGCTAAGCACCTGTAAACTATAGTTCATAACAAGGACAGCGGAGCCATACAGGTCCATCATTGCCCTCTTGTAGGATATAAACAAATCCCACTGAACCACACAATTGATTCATCCATACCACGTGACCCTTGGTGATGATCAAGGAATAAATCAAGGTACTGGGAGCAAGGTTTGTTCACACCTTGTTTCCCATACACACCCCAACTCCGAAAAATATAATTGAAATTAAATGAGCCATGCTCTGGAAAAATGGGACTTCATGCATTTCTGTGGTGTATTATTAAACACCATACAAGTCATCACATAATTATGGATCCATTGTATCCATTTTTTCCAACAAATGACTAAATCCTGAGGTGGAAGGGTCTCTGGGCATGCAGAAAATTGACCAAAAGCAAAAAGTTTCGGCCTAGGTCAGCCCAGGCTGACCTGGATCGATACGTTTTTGCAGATGCATTAGGGCCCCTTTTCACATAGCATGGCTCAAATAAATGAAGAACAGATCTAGATCTAACAGTAAATACCAAGAACAGATCTACCCTTCTTTGTGTGAGATGCAATTTTCCATTTGAAGAAAGTCAAGAAGACTTCTAGTCTAGTGAATAATAATTTTTATATATAAGAGATGTCATGGTGCCATTGCAGGCATCGTGGATCTACATGAAGATCAGAAATCGAAATTAGGTATCATGGGTGTTACGGAAAATCAAGTTGTGCACAAAGATTTTCATATCAATTACGGGGAAGAATTTGCTGAACTGACTCTACTTGCCACTGCGCTTATGGGTCTAGGCAGCCAAAATCTGCCATATTCACCAACCATTCTTAAGAACATTCTTTGTCTTATTCTCCAAGATTTTCTAAATATGAAAGCAACACTTCTGATTGGCTAAACCAAATGGTTTAGCCAATCAGAAGTCGTGTTACTTTCTCATTTAGAAATTTCTGGAGAATAGACTAAGAACATGCTTGAGAATGGTTGGTGAATACGGACCCTGGATCTAATAGCTAAGCACATTCAATTTTAAACGTTTTTAGCTCACCTGAACACAAAGTGCTCATGGTGAGCTATTGTGATCGTGCTGTGTCCGGCATCCGTCGTGCGGCGTGCATCGTCCGTCGTCGACTTTTTACCTTGTGTATGCTATAGAGGCCACATTTTGAGTCCGATCCTCATGAAACTTGGTCAGAATGTTTGTCTTGATAAAATCTTGGACGAGTTCGAAATTGGGTTATGTGGGGTCAAAAACTAGGTCACTAGGTCAAATCTTAGAAAAACCTTGTGTGCACTCTAGAGGCCACTTTTCAGGCCGATCCTCATGAAACTTTATCAGAATGTTTGTCTTGATAAAATCTTGGACGAGTTCGAAATTGATTCATGTGGTGTCAAAAACTAGGTCACTACGTCAAATCTTAGGAAAAAAATTTGTGTGCTCTAGGGTCCACATTTTCAGTCAGATACTTGTGAAACTTGGTCAGAATGTTTGTCTTGATAAAATCTCGGGCGAATTCGAAATTGGGTGATGTGGGGTCAAAAACAAGGTCACAAGGTCAAATCTTAGAAAAACCTTGTGTGCACTCTAGAGGCCACATTTTCCGTCAGATACTTGTGAAACTTAGTCAGAATGTTTGTCTTGATAAAATCTTGGACGAATTCGAAATTGGGTCATGTGGGGTCAAAAACTAGGTCATTAGGTCAAATCTTAGAAAAACTTTGTGTGCCCTCTAGAGGCCACATTTTTAGTCAGATACTTGTGAAACTTGGTCAGAATGTTCATAGTAAAATCTCGAACGAGTTTGAAATTGGGTCATGTGGGGGTCAAAAACTAGGTCACTAGGTCAAATCTTAGGAAAACCTTGTGTGCGCTGTAGAGGCCACATTTTCACTCAGATACTTGAGAAACTTGATCAGAACGTTTGTCTTGATAAAAACTCGGATGAGTTCGAAATTGGGTCATGTGGGGTCAAAAACTAGGTCACTAGGTCAAAGAAATACCTTGTGGGCACTCTAGAGGCCACATGTTTCGCTCAGTTGACTTGAAAATTGGTCAGAATGTTTTTCTTAATCAAATCTCGGATAACTTTGAAATTGGGTCACCTGAGGTCAAAAAGTAGGTCACTAGGTCAAATTAAAGAAATACCTTGTGGACACTCTAGAGGCCACATTTTTCGCTCAATTGACTTGAAAATTGGTCAAAATGTTTGTCTTGATTAAATCTTGGATGAGTTTGAAATTTGGTCACCTAGAGTCATAAACTAGGTCACTAGGTCAAATTAAAGAAATACCTTGTGAGCACTCTAGAGGCCACATTTTTTGCTCAATTGACTTAAAAATTTATCAGAATGTTTGCCTTAATTAAATCTCGGATGAGATGGAAATTGGGTCACCTGGGGTCATAAAGTAGGTCACCAGGTCAAATTAAAGAAATAATTTGTGGGCACTGTAGAGGCCACATTTTTGTCTTGATGATACCTCGGATGAGTTCAAAATTGGGTCACATAGGGTCATAAACAATGTCACTGGATCACATTGAAGAAATACCTTGTGGGCACTTTAGAGGCCACAATTCTGGCTAAATTGACCTGAAAATTAGTCTACGTATTTGACTTGATGATATCTCGGATCAATTAGAAATTGGGTCTCATAAGGTCATAAACTAGGTCACTGGGTCAAATTAAAGAAATGTATTGTGGGCACTGTAGAGGCCACAGTTTTTGCTCAACTGACCTGAAATTTGTCAGTATGTTTGACTTGATGATATCTTGAATGAATTTGAAATTGGGTCACATAGGGTCATAATCTAGGTCACTAGGTCAAATTACAGAAATACCTTGTGGGCACTCTAGAGGCTGCAATTCTTGCCCAATTCACCTGAACCTTGGTCAACAAGTTTGTTTTGATGTCTCGGATGAGTTTGAAATATGGTCACATAGGGTCATAAACTAGGTCACTAGGTCAAATTGAAGAAAGACATTTTGGACACTCCGGAGGCCACATTTTCAGCTCAATTGACCTGATATTTGGTCAGAGTGTTTGTCTTAATAATATCTCCGATGAGTTTTAAATTGGGTCATTATGACCCTGGAGTGAAATTTCGCCTATTGACTCAGGTGAACGATCCAGGGCCATCATGGCCCTCTTGATAACATAAGATAAGGGTATGTAGATCTGCATACATGTATATCTAGATCTATTATATTTAATGGCAATTTACATGCTGTAATAGATCTAGTCCAAAATATTGCAGTCCCAAAATGTTTTGGTCAGAGAATCTGATAATGTCGGATATTGTAAATATAAGATCAAACTGTGCAATCTGATCATTATATACAATGTCCGCAAAGAAAGTTCGATCTTACTGTGTGGCAGTTTCTAAAGGGTTTCATTGATCTAGATCTATTAGCTTTCGAGGTTTAAATATGTTTGATATCACGTAGGGCCTACAAACATGTATACATACACATGATCATAAGAGCATATTTGGCTTAGATCTGAAACTTTACCGCACAGTGCCGCCTTTTAACGACCCTGGGAGAGAAGCCTTTTGAAAACATTGTGGGAAAAGGAGAAAATGCTGGTAACCAGCATTTTCTCCTTTTCCAACAATGTTTTCAACCCTATCATAGAAAAGGCTCACCATTTGAGCCACACTGAAATTGTCGTCTGCCAATGCTTTCAACTTAGACAAGGCTAACATTTTGTTGTCTGGTAAAGGGTTAAAACGTGGTGTGTAATTTAGATGCATATTTGTACACTTCCGAGTGTGAGATCTACACAAACTTACAATGTGATATGAATAATACAAAATGGCTGTCACAAGGGGTGCCTTATCTAGAAGGTACAGTAGATTCTATCAATATATAACGATTTTTGTAAATTTTTTTCACTAAGATAACTTATTTAGGTAAAATTAATACAGTCTAGTCTTGGTCTACAAATAGATTTCCTAGACATAGTTATCATGATTTTGTTACACATCTAGATCGATGTAGACGTTGTATTCAAGTAACATCCGACAGTATACAATTTAATATCCGTATTAACCCTTTACCACACAGTCTTGAGCTGTTAACCAGCATTTTCTCCTTTTCCCACAATTTTATCTACCCTTCCACGAAAAATTTCATGATTTGAGTCACACGTAGTTTGTCGTCTGCAAGTGCTTTCAATTTGGACGAAATAACATCGTGTTGTCTGGTAAACAGGTAGGATGGTTATGGTTACGTAAATGTAGATCTATTATACGAAACTTCTGTTATGATAGACAGTCAGAATTGATCCCTAGGCTGCTAAGCACGACTGAAGGACCTCTTGCTGTCAGTGTAGTTCAAGATCAGACTGCACAGAACGTACAGTCTGATATTGGATCTACTCTGACCGATAAGGAGACCCCCCCCCCCCCCAAAAAAAAAAAAAATACTTTTGAAATAACAAAGTTTGGCGTGTTAGTACAGGCTTTAAAGATTCAAATACACTTATTTAGCAGGTTAACTCTGTGTCAAACGACATTTCAGACTGGTCTACATTCAAAGCATTTGCAGACGACAAGTAAAATGATACTCAAATGATCGGATTTGTGTCAGAAAAGGTAGATCTGGAAAACATATTTGAAAAAGGAGAAAATGCTGCTTACCGGGTAGTAGAAGTCAAAGTAGATCTAGCCCCGTTTGAAATGCTGACATCAAGCACTTAGAAACTGTAGTCTAGATTACCTACCCCAACCACTACGTTGTAGGTACATGTATTATTGAAGCACGGCGGGGTACCTGACTATTAGAACAGCTGCACTGCTAAATATCAGAGAATATGTAAGGACAGATCTAAAATGTGTATCTAGTGTTGAATTGATGATTTCTGTGGAAACTGGGTGCAAATTTGTTATTTCCAGGGAATTTTTTTTTTTTTTTTGTACCTGCGACCAAATATGATAAAGAAACATACTTTGCTTGCTTAGTTGTTGAATTGGTTTGCTGTTTATCCAGGCTTCAGCTGTATTTCGTCGAGTCCGCTGGCTCTGTCGGTAACTTACTAGGCTATGGAACTACGTGGGCCAGTGGCTTTGTGCAGCCAGTGGATTTGAAAGAATATTGTATAAAGGACTGGTAAAAGGAACTCCAGCAGGGCATTGATAGGTGCACCACATCCACATAGCTGAAAAAATGTTGAAAACGGCGTTAAGCAAAAAATAATAATAATAGATCGCAAATTTCAAGTTGAAATTATAATAATGAAATAATCGTGACACAATATGAGGCACTAAGCATTAAAATGTGTCTAAATTCATTGGACTTTAACTTTCATTACCCTTTACATCGTTCTGGTTAACCCTTATGCCAAATTTGAGACACCTTGGTATTGGAACATTACAAATCAAATTTCACTAAACACGAATTTGTCTTTCAAAGAGTAGAAAACATTGTGGAAAAGGGAGAAAACACTGGTTACCAGCATTTTCTCCTTTCATCACAAAGTTTTCAAAATTTTTCTTTCTTAGATACCAGCACTTTCTCCTTTTCCCACAAAGTTTTCAAAAGTCTCTTTGTCAGGGTCGTTAAAACACAGGATTGTTTGGTAAAAAGTTAATGATATACATTTTTTGTACATTTAGGTTCGATGCAGCACGCTTCCGTAAGCAGCTAGGTTACACATGGGAATTAGACGGTCCAAACATTCTGCGTACAATCGTTCCAACGCTATCTTATTCATCCTTCGACAGCACAGGTGAAATATAAATGAGTCATGCTCTAGCAAAAGGGGTTTAAAAATGCATCTCCGTGATGCATAATACCATGCAAGACATCACATAATTCCTGGGTCCGTATTCACCAACCATTCTTAAGAACATTCTTGGTCTTGTTCTTCAAAATTTTCCAAATTTGAAAGTAACACACCTTCTGATTGGCTAAACCATATGGTTTAGCCAGTCAGAAGTTGTGTTACTTTCAAACTTAAAAAATCTTGAAGAATAAGTCTAAGAACGTTCTTAAGAATGGCTGGTGAATACGGACCCTGGTCAATAAAATCAATTTTGTTCATCAACCTACTGCTTCATGACGTAGACTGGTCCTTTGACAGGCAAAAGATTGACCAATAGCAAAGGATTTCGACCCATGTCAGCCTGCGCCGACTGCGCATGTTGATGATGGGTCGATACTTTTTGTAGATGCATTAAGCCCCCAGTATCATAGAGCATGATTCATGTAAATGTGTCCACGTCAGAGTTGTCCCCCGGACATCCTTTGTTTAAAACTCTTTACCAAACAACAAAATTTTAGACTGGTCCCGGCAATTGAAAGCATTTGCAGACGACAAAATAAGTGCGATTGAAAAATTGAAATTTGTTTGGGGAAGGGTAGAAAACATTGTGGTTACCAGCATTTTCTCCTTTTCCCACAATGTTTTCAAAAGGCTTCTTTCACAGGGTCGTTAAAAGTCGGGATTGTGTGGTAGAGTTAAACATATTTATTTTACATCGATTGAGAAACAAGTACATGCAACTTTAACTTATACTAATCTCCCTCGATTCTGTTTCCTGGAAACTACACCAGTACTCGCGCCGAATGTGTGGGTCAGTGAACAGTCCCAAAGTTGACACCCGCTCCCGGGAATCGATCTCGGGACCTTATGAACCTTAAGAGGTCGACACTGTACCTCGCAACCACGGATACCACATGGGTTTCTTATACAGGGTCCTTTGACCCGCTTCAAATGAATACAAGATAGCAAACTTTTAGAGTGCCGTGGATATTCGGGAAATACTGGGTGTCGGGAAATTTGGGGTGCCTAATATTCGAAGAAACAGCGGGTAAGTGAAACCCGTGCACGACTGTTCTAATCATAAACGGGTCATAAACACCTTAGTGTGCAGTACTGTATCTTCCAACTTTTCGAGATCTCATTTGTCAATCTCTAGGCTTGCCTGTTTTGTTACTATTGTAGGTGAGAAAGTCCTACCATGGCATATCATGAAGCTGTTCGACTCTGCTGTGTTCGCTGACAACCCTGCACAAGAAGCCGACTCCAAAACAGATAACCGCTTCATCACCTATCTGGTTTATCATGAATTAGAAATTGACCGCTCCTTTTACGCCACTGATTCACCGAAGTATCCATTATGGTTGGAAAGTAGATGGCGATACGCGAAGAATTCTTCAAGATCGTCTGAAACCATAGTTAGACATCCATCTGGAACGAGACCATATGCCAGAGGAGAATACATTGGAGTTCGAGTGCACCCGGTTACACGAAAACCGCTTCCATTTCCAGAAGAGTGGAAATCCCGGTATAGAATTCCAACTGAAGGTCAGAGAGCGGAACATAATTTTCCGAAAAGAGCTGCGCAAACACAAACTCTGGTAGCAGATCACAGAGTTTCATACAGCGATGTTGACACAAATGGACATGCTAATTACACTTTTTATACGCGTATCTGTTACGACTCTTTTGCAGAGAACTTATTTTCTAGTCGACTACAAGATGACGCGAAAAATTTCTTCGAAAATGGAATCAAGAAAATACAGATTACATTTGTGAAAGAATGTTTAATGGGAGAAATGGTGACTGTTGAATCATGGGAAGATAGCAGCTCAAATGATACGTATTATTTCGAAGTGAGGAAAGGGGAAGAATTGTGTGCAAAGATCACCTTTGTTTTTCATAAACAATCAGCAAATGAACCTTTGCATAAGTTGTAGTTATTTAACTCTGTACCGCAAAACAAAATTTTAGAATTGTCCATACTGAAAGCATTTTGCAGACAACAAATGATCCCTGCTCTGTGAAAAGGAGCTTAATGCATCTGTGAACACTATCGACCCAGGTCAGCCTGTGCAGTCCGCGCAGGCTGACGTTGGCCGAAAATTTTCGCTATCGGTAAAGTTTCTGTATGTCAAAGGACCAGTCAGTCTACTTCATGATTAAATCAGTTGTTGAAAAATAGTGTCTATTATGGATCCATAATTTTGTGATGGCCTTCTTGGTATCATGCATGGCGGATATGCATTAAGTCCCCTTTTGCTAGAGCATGGCTCAAATCAAATGTGGCTTAAAAGATGCTCGATTCATCACTGAAAGGGTAGACTTGTCACTGAAATGGTAGTAAACATTGTGGTAAAGGGGAAAATGCTGATTACCAGCATTTCCCCTTTTCCTGCAATCATGTTTTCCAAAAGTCTTTGCCCCCAAGGTCGTTAAGGGAATACTTACATGTGGTACACGGTGAAATTAGCAAAATCGACAAAAGGTGGCATGCGAGCCATTTCATATGCATATTTGTGTTCCAGTTTTAATAGTTTTCTGGCTGGAAGGTAATTCTGTGGATACATCAGACATTTAGATTAAAGATCAGACTGGCATTTTCTATGCCGTTTGATACAGATCTTCCATTGTATTTAGTCCCCTCATTTTCATTTGCATGACAAGGAAGGAATAGAGTGACTTTTCTCATTGCTAGGATCAGCGGAACTGTTATGTTACTGAATAAATCACTCTGCTTTGAAACCCTTTCATTGTGACTTAACACTTAACCTGCTATATGAGTGAAATGAAACCTTCAAGGTGATAGAAAAAACTCAAATGGTGCTATTTCAAAGGTATGATTGGGGATGGGTATCTGCTAATCAGACGGAGTAGATCTAAGACCAGACTGCGGGTTCTGTGCAGTCTGATGTTGATCTACACAGTCCACACGAGGTACCAGTATGGTCTGGTTATAACACAAAACACTTGAAGCGTCCTTGCTTAATGTATGCACAGGGTGTTGTCAGGTGTCATACGTCATTTGTTTAATGTTAAGTTAATGCCTTTTTAGAAATCGCACTTGCTGCCAGTGTTTTACCCCTGGAGTTTCTTTTCCAATACTTCACAGAAATCACCTTGCAAGCCTCTTGCTGTTTTCGCGCATTTACATGTATATAAGCATTTTTGAAACCTTGTTCAGCTTGGACAGAGAAAGGATTCCTTCAGCAATCACCATAGATCTATATATCACCGGTTTTGGAACAGAGTTTCAGGCATTACTGGGATTCAAACTCGCGACCAGAATGTACACGACACCTAATCTACCAGCTGTGTGTGTGTTAGGCTTACCCATCATCCGCAAACCCATCTAAACCTCACCTTTTTCACTGCGGGGGTCAATACAGGACTTCTGTAACGTCTATACAAGAGCGCTTTCAGTACCTTAGTTGGTTCATAAGGTAGTTTTAACTTTAAGAATGTTGCCGCTTTCGTCCACGTTTTTCGCCCCGTTGTTTTCAACAATAGACTGTTTCGGTCTTTTCCTGGTTGGGGAAGTCTATCACCATTATCATTGAATTGTTTTTATCTGTGAAAAGGGCAAATATAATTTTTTCTGTGTAACAGTAATATTTACACAGAATTGTCGACGAACAAATGGGAAATCCTTCGCTATTGTGTTAAAAATCGAGTAGATTTCTCATTTGTATTTTACGACGTTCTCCTTTGTAGAGAGTATTCATAGTTTTCCGGCTTGCGTAAGGGCGAGATCCAAAGACGGGGCCCAGTAAAAACTTCGGAAGAGTTATTCTGCGGGTTCGAGATGAAAAATATGCAAATGAAAAATACGTGATTCTGTAGCCCTGTTAGGCATTAATGCGATCGTAATGTTTCTTTTTACCTTTTTCTTTGCAAGAAGGAGGATAAATGGCAAGACGCTAACATTTTACTGAGACAAATAAATCGTATGTCACGGGTTCTAAAAGAAAAGTTTTATCTCGGAACGCTTGAACAGAGCACAAGGATATCATCATCAAAACAAGAGCGGCAAATTGTCGCAAGATACGCCCGTCCCACCGCCAGTTGTTGAGGGGGATATTAATCGTAAAGGGCAGGTAGAGGAAAATAGTAGTGCAGCAGAAATCATGTAAGTGATTGAAATAGGCATGAATGTCTCTGGCCAGAACATAACTTTGTCATCTCCAGTCTGAACATCTTCAAATTTGGAATGCATGATTGTTGAAAAATTACGGAGTGCAGTGCACAAGAACCATAACTCTTCCTAGCTCGAATTTTGAGTTATTTCCCCGTTGAAAATTTTGGAATGATATTTGACAAGGCAGTGCGAATCATACAACAAATCATCGAACGTAAATGTGTTTGATATAATAAAATAGTTGTGGCTAGCGCCTTGGCCAATATTACACTATTTGGCGAATATATCATCATATCCAATGGAAGTGATGTCCATAACTGTATAATATCATGTAAACATTTTAAATTATTTCCATTTATCTACATATTAACTTCCATTTACATATATATAAACTGTCATCTCTGCTGCACCCATATAATATTTGTGCAAAGCAAGCTACATCCAACGTCACAACAGTACTGTTGTACAGGTTGTAAAAACACTCAGATACCTACTTGTATAAAGTTTGACATCCACTGCAAACTTGCACTGCTACAAAACGTGCCTGGAATAAATCTTACTCAGAATTGTTTACTAAGAAAATAGTAAAATAATTAAAAAACTAAAAATAAGATGGTTAAGTTAGGCGGTACGAAGATCAAAGGGGGAATAACGCAAAATTCATGCTAGGAAGAGTTATGGTTGTTGTGCACTGCACTCCGTAATTTTTCAACAATCATGCATACCAAATTTGAAGATGTTCAGACTAGAAATGACAAAGTTCTGCTCCGGACAAGCAGAAAATGCTGTAGAAATGAAGATCAAAGGGGGAAAAACTCAAAAATTGTGCTAGGAAGAGTTAAGGTTCTTGTGCACTGCACTCCGTAATTTTTCAACAATAATGCATACCAAATTTGAAGATGTTCCGACTAGAGATGACAAAGTTATGCTCCGGACAAGCAGAAAATGCTGTGAAAATGACAATCGAAGGGAAATAACTCAAAGACAGCACGAGGTAGAGTTGTGGTTCTTTCGCACTGCACTCGGTATTATTGCAACAAACACAAATGCTAAGTTTTAAGTCAATCGGACTGAAGATGACAAAGTTATGCTCCGGACAAAGAGCTGGACGCCGCCCGCCCACCAGCCCGGACGCCCACGGGTACGCCATGGGTGATCCCATAATACGTCCCGGCTTCGACGGGCGTATAAAAACAAAGCAAAAACGGAAACTTAATGAATTTTCCGTCATATTTTTTGTAATGATGATGATAGTTACATCGCAATGCAATGCTGGTGGGGGCGTAGTATTAACTCTTTACTAGACTACAAAATTTAAGACTGCTCCAAATTGAAAGGGTTTGCAGACGACAAATTAAATCTTGCAAAAAAGATGGGCTTTGCTTTTAACAGGGTAGAAAACATTGACCGCTGCGGCGTAGCAAGGTAGATACTTTACATTCATGTCGTCAATATTGCTTCTTGTGGGTAAGCCTTTTCGAGAAAAAGAGGTAAACGAAATGGGTCTAGCCATATTTATACGTGAGTACATGGAAGCTTAGCCAAGGTCTAAGTCATGGGCTTCACCTTTACTACATTTCAGACTACGCCCGTGGACTGTTACCTAAAAGTCAAGTTTTGAATCAATATGTTTATCGTGAGCATGTGACTTAGATTTAACTCTAAGTTCGAAATGTAGAGCAAGATCTAGACTACTCGACCTCTTTCAACGGTTGAAACGAGTGATTACATGTACACATTCCCAATTTTACATGACTAGATCTATGTTAGTCCCGTGACATCATATGCAAATGATGTAAGATGTAAACATGGCGACAAATAGGGAACAGATCTCGATTAGGTTAGTTTGTAAACCTTTACTAACGTTTCGGTTTTGCATGTTTAAAAATGACACGGACTATTGTAATTAAGCAACTACATGTAAAAGGTTAAAAAGATCAAAGTCATGATGTATGTTATGTGGTTTCTCTAGATATCCATGTGTACCGACGTACCAGTTATTAATTAAATGGACTGTTGCACATACTGATACAAGTAAAAAATTTATTGTGTGAAGGAACGCGAAGAAGAGCTCTCTCTCTCCTCTCTCTCAAGCTCTATGTACATATATACAAAGAAAAAAAAAAGTCCAGCACCCCCTGTGTTTTTTACCGACTTTGATTTTCTTGCGTGAATAATATAAAATGGGGTAGGAAACAGAATCCGACTGCTGCATACACCAAGAGACCAGTCATTTCCGTCCTGTGAAATGAAATAATTTGAGGTAAGTAGGAATTTTACGCATAGATATTGCTTTCAAATTTAAGAAAAACGAGAAGCTATTAAGTTTTGGTTAAAACTGGGAGGTGAATCTCGAAATAAAACTTACGACAGGTTGAAGGTGACCTGCACAGAGAATGGGCACACACAATCAGTCAATATTGCGTACTTCCGCCCAGGGCTTGCAGAACAGCTTGCAATCTTCGTCTCATACCTCTCATAAAAGGTTTAAACAGCTCGATCAGTAGCCGCTGTCATGAGGTCGAGGGATACCTCAGTTCGGTTCATTCCAGAGGCAACGGACTGGTTTGTTGGTGTATGCAGCACACAGATTATAATTTCCAACCCATTTCATATCATTCACACCACAAATTCAAACCAGGTAAAAACACATGGGATGCAACACTATTTTTACTATGCATATATAGATCTAGATCTTTATATATAAAAGAGATGGGAATATTTTGCAAACAAAAAAAAAAAACTGTTGTAGATAAAAGAGGCGAATATTTCACAAACAACTTCGTTTGTTTTAGACAAAAGAGAGGAATATTTCACAAACAGCTTGGTTACAAATGGGAATTCCAACATCCGAACTTTCTCAGAGTAACCATTCCTACACTGCCACACGATGGATTCGATGCTACGGGTAAGTCGGCAACGCAACCACCTCTATATAGGCCGTTAAGGGGTCCTGCGTGGCTCAGTGGTAAAGCGTGGGACTCGTAACCTGGAGGCCCTGGGTTCGAGCCCTACCTGATCCGCTGGGTTTTTCGTGGGTGTGTCCTTGGGCAAGACACTTCAGAGCCCTAGCCTTGTACTGGTAAAACCCAGGAAATACATGAATATATGAGCTGTTGCCGTGATATGACTGAAATAAGGTTGAAAGCGGCGTAAAACGTCATTCAGTTCAATCAATATAAGCCGTCAAGTTAGACGTGGGTTCGAACGATGGCCGGGACATCTCCAACATCATTTGATAATTTTAAGTAAAGTGTTGTATCACTTTTTAGCGTTTTTACAGACTGATGCCTCTACCAAACAATCCCAGGTTTAGCGACCCGATAAAAAAGGCTTGATCCTTTTATCACACAACCCCGAGTTTTAACTACCCTAAGGAAGAAGGCTTTGGGAAACATTGTGGGAAAAGGAGAAAATGCTGGTAACCAGCATTTTCTTCTTTTCCCGCAATGTTTTCTATCCTTCCGAAAACAATTTTCAATTTTTGCGCCATACTTATTTTGTCGCCTGCAAATGTTTTCAATTTGGACATGTCTAAAACATTGCTGTGTGGTAAAGGATTAACTCAAACAGGTGCTCAAAAATGATTTGACACTCTTAATTTCTAAAAAGATTAAAAAAAAAAACTTTTAAAGTATATAGCATTATTTTTGTGAACGCATGCAAAGTACTGAAATCAAAGCTTATTTTTTGTTCTTGGATTCATTGCGGAAAACGTCCCATTACGCAGCAAAGGTTTGGCGATAACTAGCCATGTGATAGGCTTCATAAAGAGCCGTAATTCACCAACCATTCTGAAATGCTTTTTAAGACCATTTCCAAATTTAGAAAATATTAGTAACACAATTTCTGACTAAATCATTTAGTACAGCCAACCAGAATAATGTGACTTACGAACTCGGATAATCCTTGAGTCATAAACTAAGAATATTAACCCTTATCCTGCTAAATAAAAGAAATGCAACTTTCAAACCGACAGTATAAACCCAAATTTTTCTATTTCAAAGGTATTTTTGGAGGAGAGGTATCTCTTTACCGGACAATGTAGATACAAGATCAGACTGCACGTTCTGTGCAGTCTGATCTTGATCTACGCCGTCCGCAAAAGGTCAGTGAGTCGCGCTTGGCAGCCTAAACGTTAAGAATGGTTGGTGAATACGGGACCTGAACTTTCAACAATAGCCGGGTTGTTGAATCTTTACTAGATTACAACATTCTAGGCTCGTACATATTGAAAGCATTCGCAGTCGACGAAATAAATGTGGCTAAAAATAGTAGAAAATGCCCCATTAAGGGTAGAAAACAATGTGGGAAAAAGTAGAATTCTCCTATTCAGGAGTCTTTTTCCCAAACGGATCATAAATTCATAGGATCTTTTGGAAAAAGTAAATCAGTTTTTATTTCCAGGTGAAAAAATACTTCCCTGGCATTTGATGAAACTGTTTGATTCGTGTGAAGTCAGCAACTATTGGCCAATCAATGATGACGTCAAAGAGGAAAATAAAGCGGT
This sequence comes from Tridacna gigas, assembly GCA_945859785.2. Classification (NCBI taxonomy): domain Eukaryota; kingdom Metazoa; phylum Mollusca; class Bivalvia; order Cardiida; family Cardiidae; genus Tridacna; species Tridacna gigas. The sequence continues at coordinate 106,119,007 of OX244028.2, forward strand.
ATTGTACATGCTATATTATGAAATCGAAATCGACCATTCAATTTATGAGCAAGAGACGCCAAAGTTTCCCCTTTATCTAGAGTTTAGTAAACGATATGTGAAGCGTTCGTCCATGGCAAGATCGGCCATTCTTCGACACCCTTCACGTTTGATACCGTACGCAAAAGAGGAAATAGTAGATGTTCGAGTGGATCCGAAAACCAGAAAGCCACTACCGCTTCCGACGTGGTGGAAAAGCCATTTCGGCTTTCAATCAACAGGGGAAAGACCGAAACACGATATTCCAGCCATATCAGAATCAGCTCAAATACTTATTACTGAGCATAAGATTTCTTTTAGAGATGTTGACGAAAACGGACACACCAACTTTAGCACATACGCTCGTCTGTGTTATGACTCGTTCGCTGAAAACCTGTACTCGGGTCAGTTGATTGAAACTGCCAAAGAGGGTTATGAAAATGGACTGAAGAAATTACAGATCTCGTTCCATAAAGAGTGTTTGATGGGTGACGTAGTAACTGTGACAATGTGGAAAAATATTTCATCAGACTTCAGATTCTATTTCCTCGTTAAAAAGGGTGTACATATTTGTGCACGAGCAACCTTTATATTTCATGATCGAACTGCTTCTAATAACAAACCGTTGAGCAATTTGTGATGATTTCCAACCAGAGAGAGAGATAAAAACTAAAATATATTTCCTAACAATTGAATGAACTGCTCTTATCAATCTTAATTCCTTTTTTGCCTTGGAATTTAGAATCACACTCGATCTCTGCATGGATCGCAAGTACAAATCTTTGGTGCCTTGTGTTTTTCTGTTGTTGTTGAAACTTTTGGACATGCAAAGACACAAAAAATGAAAGCTACAATTAAAAGGTTTTTGCCTATATATGCATGGCGATGGCTTAGTCTTGTATTTGGTTCCAAGCTATGCAGCAAGGACTGACTTTTTTGGATTTTCTGTGACCTGCAGATAGGCATGTAATAATATAAAACAGCTATGCTCTGTAAAAACGGGACTTAATGCCTCTCCGTGATGCATGATACCAAGAAAGCCATTACATAATTATAAATCCATAATAGCCACTCTTCTTCACAACCATCTGAATCATGAGGCAGAATAGTCCTTTGACACATTGAAAATTTACCAATAGCGAAAAGATTCAACCCAGGTCAGCTTGCGCGGAGTGCGCAGGCTGACCCAAGTCCATACTTTCGCAGATGCATTAAGCATCCTTCTCACAAATCATGGGTTATGTGTGTGTGTGTGTGTGTGTGTGTGTGTGAAAATGTGGTAAGTTACCAAATAATTCCACGTTTTAGCGAATCTCAAAAAGAATGCATTGAAAATAATGTTTCGAAAACGAGAAAATGCTGGTTACCAAAATTTCTCTTTTTCCGACAATGTTTTAAACCCATCCAAAGACGAATCCTATCACTCGGCTCATTTGTCATCTGCAACTGCTTTGAATTGGGACGAGTCTAAAATTCTGTCAACTGGTAAAGAGTCTAGCTCTGAATGTAACAGACCAAGCAATTGTTTAACCCTTATGGTGCTAAGCGCGACTCAATGACCTTTTGCAGACAGGGTAGATCAAGATCAGGCTGCACAGAAAGTGCAGCCTGATCCTTGGTCTACACTGTCTGATTATCTTTAAAAAAAAAATACCTTTGAAATAGCAAAATATGGGCTTTTACTTATCGACTTGAAAGTTTTATTTCACTTATTTAGCAGGATAAGGGTTAACGTTGTTTGAATACAATCTACTGTGTGCATGCACAAAATGACATACTTTAATGACTTCAAGTTTCAAAGGAAAATATAACAGTTTTCTTCCAAACATTCATTCAACCTTCAATTGGACAAGAAAACTTATCTTTGCAGTGATCAACACACAAAACAGACAATAGGCAACAATTTGAAAGACAATTTATTTACAATGATCATATATTTACAACAAAAAAGACAAAAGAGAAAAAATCTTCATAAATACATGTAACTAAACAGGAAATAACAATTAAAGAGCTGTATATGTAAATCCTTTCCCAGTTCTTCGGCATTTTTATCTGCACAATTTCAAGCTTATTCCATGAGTATAGCGAGTATAAGAATTGATTGGGGAAAAATTTGAGAACATGGCCTTTAAAGAGTACAAAAAAAAAATAAAACATTATTTTCTGAACAGTAATCATAATTTAATATTGCAAATACCAGAGTCCCATGGAGTCAAAGCTATCCTTTGTACACAGTAAAACATGCTTTCAAAAGACATATGAAGCAAATTTATCTAAGGAGGTAATGGGTCAATTGACTGATCGGTTATCACATCATATAATATGTGCTGAATATATTGTCCAACAAGCAATTCTTTCGTATTGCCTTACAACAAAAGTTGTGCATTCAATAAAAAATTTAGTCCATCATGTGGAATCTTTTTCTATCCATATATCTTTCCGTGCCAAATATATAACTGAACCTCTGTCAACAACTGAAAACAAAATCCATAGAGACTCAGAAAAATATTCATCTCTTGATTTAACATGAAGACAGTACAGATGCAAGATCAGATTAAACATTCCGTGCAGTTTGATCTTGATCTGTGTCGTCTGCAAAAGTACATCTTTGCCTATGGCACTCAAATGCAATAAGTTTTATTTAACTCTTTACCAAATGACAAAATTTTAGATAGGTCAAAGTTCAAAAGAGTTGCAGACAACGGTTTAAATGTGGCTCAAATGATGATTTTGTCTTTGATAGGGTAGAAAACATTGAGGGAAAAGGAGAAAATGCTGGTTACCAGCATTTTCTCCTTTTCCCACAATGTCTTCAAAAGGCCTCTTTTTCAGGGTTGTTAAAAGTCAGGATTGTGTGGTAAAGGGTTAAAGCATACTTTCAAGAAAAAAAGGACCTCCTATGCTCTCCACAATTTAAAGTTTTAGACAGCACTTTCATAAGTGTTTGGACGAAACATTTGATTACTGTAATGTTGGTGATCAGCTGAAAAAGTGTCTTTGCAAAGTTGGTTAAAGCATGTCATTGTTACATATCTGCAGCTCACTTGTTTGTAAATCCTTACCCTATGACAAAATTTCACAGGTGTCTGAATTGAAAGCATTTGCACATGACAATTTTAATGTGAAACAAGTGCTGAATTTGCATCAAAAAGGGTAGAAAACATTGCTGGAAAAGGACAAAATGTTGATTGTCAACATTTTCTCCTTTTTTATCACAATGTCTTCAAAAGCCTTATACCCTTGGATGTTAAAACACAGGATTGTTTGATAAAGGCATAATGAACCTGAGTGAGTAAACAGACATATTATGAGTCATCCTTTCAACATTGAGTGGCACTACTTTCATGAGTTCAGTCCTCGAAAATCCAAATGTCTTGCTTCTTCTGTGAATGTCACAACAAAGTGACAAGATCTTTGTCTGTGAATCTGAAAATATAGTTACGATTTTAATGTTTTCCCTTTTCCCCATAATGTTTTCTTAACTTTCACCGACATACCTATCATTTTAGCCACATTTAATTTGTCATCTGCAACACCCTTGGATTCAGACGAGTCTGCAATGTTTTTCTACCCTTTCAAACAAAAACCCCAGCATTTAAGCACTTTCTTATTTGTTGTCTGCAACTGCTTTTGATTGGGACAGTCTAAAATTTGGTCATGTGATTGGGTTGACTATTTCACCTTGTCCTTTCCCCAAAATTATTATCACAGCTGCTGACCACAGGCAAGATATGGTTCACAGCAACAAAGTCGTAAGTCAAACCTAGAGAAACTGATTATTGAAAAATACTCTCAGATACAACTGACACCATGGCTGCTATGATTCCGAAAAGTAGGAAAATGAAAAAAGTATACTATCATGAATTCTTACCATTCTACTTTGTTCTCACTACGAGGCTGCTAAAAGATTTAATAAACTCTCAATGCTGGGGCCACATGTGGGCAGTCTTGTTCATCCAGTGTGTTATCTATCACCGGCCTGTAGCCCAAGTATGTCTGTAAATAAAAACATAGAAGTCATACACAATCTTTGCAGTAGCAATAACTCTTTCCCAAACAACAAAATTATAGTCTAGTCCAAATACAAAGCATTTGCAGACGACAAAGTAAATTTGTTTTGGGACAAGTAGAAAACATTGTGGGAATAGGAGAAAATGCTGCTTACCAGCATTTTCTTCTTTTTCCATGATGTTTGCAAAAGGCTTTTTCTTTGGGGGCCATTAAAACTTGTGACTGTGTGGTTAAGACTTAATCAGTCTTATAAACTTTTTCACTGCCAAATAAATGGATAGGACAGTTCTCAAGGTCTAAAAGTATATCACTGCTTTTGAAGCCTATCTTGGTTGAAGATTACCATCAGGTAACGCATGCTGAAGATCGAAGATCATACTTCAAATTTTGTGCAGTCTGATCTTGATCTACGCCATCCATAAAAGATGCCCAAGGCCACATTGGCAGTGAAAGAGTTAAAGCTGGATGAAACCTGTTTCACTTTGGCACAAATATTAAAATCCTAGTGATACTACCTAACCAACCATCAATATATGAGTAAAGAGATCATACTACATGCAAGAAGTCTTTTTTTTATATAATCCTGTAAAGTTTCAGTCATTACAGCCTTTTTCAAGGAACATTTTGTTTATTATCAAATCTAAAAATTATCAAATATCAATTTTTTTACCAAAAGACAAAAACACTACATAATCTAGATTTCAGCAGCTGTATGTTCTTGGCAATACAAAAGTCTTATTACATCTAAGTAAATACTTTTGTATTAAATTCCATTCATTTTAAAAGCGTCTCATTTTTCTTTTTGTTAATTTTTTATCATTTGGTATAATCTTAGCCAGTATCTTACTAAATAAACTATCTCCTTTAAGAAATTGGCAGAAGACTGCTACAAAAACATCTTTTATTCATATAAAATAATCAACGTCAGAAAGGTTTAATACATCAAGCCAATGCAAAATATTGTAAAGAGGAGAGAAATTGCTCATTAGGAGCAATTTCCTCTCTTGCCATGTTTCCAAAAAGAGCCTGTGGTGACACAAGATGCTATATGTGGAAGGTACATGACACAGAACAGACAACAATTAACTCACCCTGCCATTAGGCCCAGTGTATGATAATGTATGTTTTCTCCAGTGCTGTTCAATAGGTAAAGGAACCTGGCCTTCAGATGGTTTTGAATAGTCTATCTCATCCACTCTATCCTGTATCGACAAGAATTTTATATCAATGCTTCATCCACAAAAATTCTTTCGTAATAATTTTATAGTGTTCAAATTCACAGAGAAGTAGGTGTCCATTTCAAATACTGTGTGATGATTTCCTTTCATCTCTATCAATGATGTTTTGCTATGTTTTCAACAGTATTCCCGTTGATACCTGCATTTGCTCCTTTTCCCACAATGTGTCTGATGTTAACAATATTTTCAAAAGCCTCTTTCTTCAGGGTCATTAACACTAAGGGTCTGTAGGGGCTTGTCCCAAGTCCAATTCTATGAAAACCAGTGCACTGAAGAAGACTAAACCCAGAACCTTAATTTACCATTAACCCTTTGCCAAACAATCCTGGGTTTTCATGACCCTGAGGAGGAGGCCTTTTGAAAACATTGTGGGAAAAGGAAAAAATGCTGGTAACCAACATTTTCTCCTTTTCCCAAAATGTTTTTTACTCTATCAAAAAACTTAAGTTCATTTGTACTACTTTTAAATTTGTTGTCAGCAGATGCTTTCAATTTGGAAGGGTCTAAAATCTGTCATTTGGGAAAGGGTTAAGCCAGACAGGACCAAGAAATTTTAGAATCTAAATCCTCGCCAGATTTTTATCAACACCTGTACAGGTTTTGCTTGGCTACAATTAAGCAACATAATGGATAAAATTAATGCTCCAACACTTATGTACTCTGTAATTTATCCTTCTGTACTCTATAATTTATCCTTCTTTACAGTGTCCTGCACAAGGAAACTTGCAGGAAAATGATTCACAGGAATAAGGACTAAATCAAGGACCTTTGAATTGGCAATCCATCACATTTATCATTCTACCATTGAGGAAACCCATTACATCACTGACAACATACCTTAAAGTCCTCCCTTGAGTGAGCACCTCTACTTTCTTTTCTGGCTTCGGCTGATACAATGGTTTGGCTGGCATTTATCATTAAGTTCTGAAGTTCCAAAGCTTCGACCAAGTCAGTGTTCCATATCATGCCTCTGTCATGCAACTACAAGGATAGAAAGGCTGTGTTACTTCTCTGCAAAACAAACCTATGCAAACATTGTCAATGACAGGAACCTAGGCAATTTGATCAGTTGTTTAAAATTCTAAAAACTACAGTATCAGATACTTTTATGAACTTTGTTGATCAATACACCTTCTCTGCAGTCTGATCTTGGATTTACAAGGTCCAATTATCTCTGAGTATGTGGCCAGTCTGCCTTTCAATTGCAGTATGTCAGAGTTTGTACTGAATGAAAACTAGAATAACTATCACTAAAGGTGATAAATACCCCCGACCCTATTTTTCATGTCACAGGGGCAATAACTCTGCAATGTCAATTTAGGGGCAATAACTCCGTAATCATTAGGCCAACACTCATGAAATTTGTGCTTTGCACATCTACTGCTCCTGGTGAATATCATGACAAATATCAAGTGAATAAGACTTAAACTGAAGGAATAGTTCTCTGGACAAGAAGTTTTGAGTAAATTCAGGGGTAATTAATTTGGCAAACATTTAAGAAAAATGCATCTTGAACCTCTACTGCTCCTGGTGAATATTTATGCAAAGTATCAATTTAATTGGACACAAAACTAAATGAGTGTAAAAAAGTGCAGACCATGATCTGACAATATGTCTGAGACACAGTGGCTGGTCTGGATCCACACTTGTTGCAAATGTCCAAAGGTGCCTTTTCGCATAATGTTGGCCAACTATACATATGACAGAAAAGACCTCCTTAAAGTGAATCAGACAGAAACTGTAGGAGGAGTTGTCTGGACAAGCATTTTTAAGTCAAATCAGGGGCAATAACTCAGTAATTCTTGATGTAATTTTTACAAAATGTGTGTCTTGCACATCTACAACTCCAAATGGACACTTCTGCCAAGTATAAAGTGAATCGGACTGAAATTGTAGGAGGAGTTGTCTGGACAAGCATTTTAAATGTGAATCAGGGGCAATAACTCATTAATTCTTCATAGAATTTTCATGAAAGTTGCGTCTTGCACATCTATAACTCCTAATGAACACTTATGCCAAGTTTAAAGTGAATCAGACAGAAACTGTAGGAGAAGTTGTCCGGACAAGCATTTTTAAGTCAAATCAGGGGCAATAACTCAGTAATTCTTGATGGAATTTTTACAAAATGTGTGTCTTGCACATCTACAGCTCCTAATGAACACTTCTGCCAAGTTTAAAGTGAATCAGACAGAAACTGTAGGAGGAGTTGTCCGGACAAGCATTTTTAAGTCAAATCAGGGGCAATAACTCAGTAATTCTTGATGGAATTTTTACAAAATGTGTGTCTTGCACATCTACAGCTCCTAATGAACACTTCTGCCAAGTTTAAAGTGAATCAGACAGAAACTGTAGGAGGAGTTGTCCGGACAAGCATTTTTAAGTCAAATCAGGGGCAATAACTCAGTAATTCTTGATGGAATTTTCACAAAATGTGTGTCTTGCACACCTACAACTCCAAACGGACACTTCTGCCAAGTATAAAGCGAATCGGACTGAAATTGTAGGAGGAGTTGTCCGGACAAGCATGTTAAATGTGAATCAGGGGCAATAACTCATTAATTCTTCATAGAATTTTCACGAAAGTTGCGTCTTGCACATCTACAACTCCTGATGAACACTTATGCCAAGTTTAAAGTGAATCAGACAGAAACTGTAGGAGGAGTTGTCCGGATAAGCATTTTAAGTCAAATCAGGGGCAATAACTCAGTAATTCTTGATGGAATTTTTACAAAATGTGTGTCTTGCACATCTACAGCTCCTAATGAACACTTCTGCCAAGTAGCAAGGGAATTGGATTGAAACTGTAGGAGGAGTTGTCCGGACAAGATTTTGCGGACAGACCGACCGCCCGACTGACCGCATGACCGACCGACCGACAGGCTGATTCCAGTATACCCCCCACAAACTTCGTTTGAGGGGGTATAATAAATATGTCATTAAAATTCACCCGTTCCAGACATCTACTCATGAAATTTTAAGCAATGTGTATCAGAACTAAAAATTTTAATACAGGGTATTTTGCGGTGAGTGTGAATGTTATTGGTGCCATTATAGTATCAATACATCTAGACACAAGTTTACTGGAATATGATGCAGAGGTCAATCCATAAAATTACCCTTTAAGCTGCTAAATATTTTTTAAACAAAAATTTCTGTTCAATAGTAAAAACCAAAATATTGCAATTTTAAAGTTGATTTCAATGGGAAAAAAATACAGTAGCGGGCACTGTAGATCCAAGATCAGACTGCCTGTTCTATGCAGTCTGAGCTTGATCTACACTGTCCGCGAAAGCACCAGAAGTCATGCTAACAGTGAAAGGGTTAAGCAAAGGGGGCAAGAAAAGCCTTCTACCTTAGCATTTTGTCAAAACTCCATTTTTTATGTGCAGTTTATATAAACAAAAACCAGGTGATTGTCACCTGTGTAAAAGTTAAGACAATATTTCACAATTGTTGGTGGACTGGGTCTATACTGTCCAACATTCTGTGCAATATTATATCAGAACCATGACATGACCAAAATTTTGGTTTCATTCAAGATTTACACTGTATTGTGATTAATCGAATAATTTGCTCTTAACAAACGACAAACTTTAGGCTTGCTCACAGTTAACCCTTTACCACTCTACAAAATTTCAGACCAGTCCAAATTGGAAGCACTTACAGATGACAATATCAATTTGGCTTAAATGATGAGATTTTTCTCTGATAGAGTAGTAAACATTGTGGGAAAAGGAAAAATGCTGGTTACCAACATTTTCTCCTTTTCCCACAATGTTTTCACAAGGCTTCTTCCTAGGGGTCGTTAAAAGTCAGCATTGTGTGTTAAAGAAGATGTAGACGACAAATCAGATATGGCTAAAACAAAGAAACTTTTGTTCTTGAAATGGTAGACAATGTTGTTGCAAAAGGAGCAAATTCCCACAATGGAATTGAAAGCTTTCCACCTCTGGGTCATAAAAAGTTTGCGATCATGTGGTAAAGGGGATATTACATCTACAAACTATTCTTTTCCTTACCTTGATGTCATTAATCATTTCGTCCATCAAGTTATTAATTTTGTCTACGCCCTCTTCCAACACAGGACCATCTCTGAACACTGCAGCATGATTCTGCATAGTTTTCTGCATTCTGAGACGGAGATCCGAGGTAGGTACATGGCCGTTCGAATGTCGGAGTTTATCGATGTTGGCTACAGACTCTTCTCCTGCATTCTGAGAGTATGAAACATTACAATGTAGCAGCAATTATAACTATGATTTACCATGTTAACCCTTAACTCTTTACCAAACAACAAAATTTTGGACTCAACCAAATTCAAAGCATTTGCAGACAACAATTTAAATGTGGCTCAGATGTTGGAATTTGTCTTTGATAGAGTAGAAAATGTGGGAAAAGGAGAAAATGCTGGTTACCAGTGCTGGTTATTGTGTGGTAAAGGGTTAATGGGCCTTTTGCCACAATAGCTCCCTTTGCAGTCAGTGAAGATCAAGATAAGCCTGCATGAAATGTACAGTCTGATCTTTGATCTACACTGTCTGCTTTACCAAGACATTCTGTACAACAGCAGTCCTGAAATTGTAATTACTTGAGTTTCATTCCTAAACTGAAAAAGTCTGTTGCTTAATTCAGCACTCTAAGGATTAACCCTCTAAGACAAGTCAGAGTTGTAACGATCCAACAAAAAAAAGGGGGGCATTTAAAATTGTTGTGGTAAAAGAAGATTCTAGCAACTATCATTCTCTCCTTTTCCTACAATGTTTTCTACCCTCTAAAAGCTAAACTCTAACATTCATACCTACTTATCAACTTGACATACAAGTTAACTCCTGACCAGCTTTACCAGCTTGCCTGGCTTTACCAGATGTTGTGGACTACTCCATATTAAAAGCATTTGCAGACAAAAATTCACACTAGAATAACTATCACTAAAGGTGATAAATACCCCCGCCCCTATATTTCATGTCACAGGGGCAATAACTCTGCAATGTCAATTTAGGGGCAATAACTCCGTAATCATTAGGCCAACACTCATGAAATTTGTGCTTTGCACATCTACTGCTCCTGGTGAATATCATGACAAATATCAAGTGAATAAGACTTAAACTGAAGGAATAGTTCTCTGGACAAGAAGTTTTGAGTAAACTCAGGGGTAATTAATTTGGCAAACATTTGAGAAAAATGCATCTTGAACCTCTACTGCTCCTGGTGAATATTTATGCAAAGTATCAATTTAATTGGACACAAAACTAAATGAGTGTAAAAAAGTGCAGATCATGATCTGATAATATGTCTGAGACACAGCGGCCGGTCTGGATCCAAACTTGTTGCAAATGTCCAAAGGTGCCTTTTCGCATAATGTTGGCCAACTATACATATGACAGAAAAGACCTCCTTAAAGTGAACCAGACAGACACTGTAGGAGGAGTTGTCCGGACAAGCATTTTTAAGTCAAATCAGGGGCAATAACTCAGTAATTCTTGATGGAATTTTTACAAAATGTGTGTCTTGCACATCTACAACTCCAAATGGACACTTCTGCCAAGTATAAAGCGAATCGGACTGAAATTGTAGGAGGAGTTGTCCGGACAAACATTTTAAATGTGAATCAGGGGCAATAACTCATTAATTCTTAGTAGAATTTTCACAAAAGTTGCGTCTTGCACATCTACAACTCTTAATGAACACTTATGCCAAGTTTAAAGTGAATCAGACAGAAACTGTAGGAGGAGTTGTCTGGACAAGCATTTTTAAGTCAAATCAGGGGCAATAACTCAGTAAGTCTTGATGTAATTTTTACAAAATGTGTGTCTTGCACATCTACAGCTCCTAATGAACACTTATGCCAAGTTTAAAGTGAATCAGACAGAAACTGTAGGAGTTGTCCGGACAAGCATTTTTAAGTCAAATCAGGGGCAATAACTCAGTAATTCTTGATGGAATTTTTACAAAATGTGTGTCTTGCACATCTACAGCTCCTAATGAACACTTCTGCCAAGTTTAAAGTGAATCAGACAGAAACTGTAGGAGGAGTTGTCCGGACAAGCATTTTTAAGTCAAATCAGGGGCAATAACTCAGTAATTCTTGATGGAATTTTTACAAAATGTGTGTCTTGCACATCTACAGCTCCTAATGAACACTTATGCCAAGTTTAAAGTGAATCAGACAGAAACTGTAGGAGGAGTTGTCCGGACAAGCATTTTTAAGTCAAATCAGGGGCAATAACTCAGTAATTCTTGATGGAATTTTTACAAAATGTGTGTCTTGCACATCTACAGCTCCTAATGAACACTTATGCCAAGTTTAAAGTGAATCAGACAGAAACTGTAGGAGGAGTTGTCCGGACAAGCATTTTTAAGTCAAATCAGGGGCAATAACTCAGTAATTCTTGATGGAATTTTTACAAAATGTGTGTCTTGCACATCTACAGCTCCTAATGAACACTTCTGCCAAGTTTAAAGTGAATCAGACAGAAACTGTAGGAGGAGTTGTCCGGACAAGCATTTTTAAGTCAAATCAGGGGCAATAACTCAGTAATTCTTGATGGAATTTTTACAAAATGTGTGTCTTGCACATCTACAGCTCCTAATGAACACTTCTGCCAAGTTTAACGTGAATCAGACAGAAACTGTAGGAGGAGTTGTCCGGACAAGATTTTGCAGACAGACCGACCGACCGACCGACCGACAGGCTGATTCCAGTATACCCCCCACAAACTTCGTTTGCGGGGGTATAATGAGGTTTAATTGATGGGAATTGCCTTGGTAAGAACAGATGAAAGTGCTTGAAAAGCAGAAAATGGTGAATACCAGCATCATCTCTTTTTCCCTTAACGTATTTACAAGATTTCTTCATTAGGATCATTGACACAATGGATTGTTTGGTAAAGGGTTAATACATGGAATAAATGTACAGGTGAAACAGAATGAAATTTTCCCACAATAATTTCAGAAGTTGCCTTTCCCAAGTCACAAAAACAATTTGAGGGTGAATATATTTTATTGACTAATTGAATGGTGTTTTATGCACCTTTCAACATTATTTCAGTCACATTATGGCGACAGCTCCCATATTCATGTTTGCCATGGGTAGCAACAGTACCAGGCTACGGCTTGGATATGTCTTGCCCAAGGACATTCCTGCAAAAAAAAAAAAAAAAAAACATTGCTTCCACTGAAGCTCGAACCAGTGGCCTCCAGATTACCAGTCCTATGCTTTACCGCTGAGCCACAAAGGACCCCTGACTGTGTTTCAGGGTTTAGCATAATTTTTTTTCAGACAGATACCACTTACTTTGGATATGTCCCCAATCGGTTCCCCGGGTTTGTTTTCTGCAATGATAGTGTTAGCACAGGCTCTACCAAACACAACCAGATCCAACAGAGAGTTGGCTCCTAGTCTATTGGCACCATGAACAGATGCACAGGCTGCTTCACCACAGGCGTAGAGCCCAGGAATAACTTTATCTTGTTTACCATCATGGGTCAGAGCCTAGAAATAGGTAAGAGAAATCAAGATCATTAGAACTCTAAATTATTCTATTGGATCAATAGACTCCTTGCCACGTAAAGTTTTAGGCTTGTCTGAACTGAAAGCATATGAGGAGGACAAAATTGATTTTATTACTGAAATTATTAAATGGAAGCTAAGAAAACATTTTGGTAAAAAACAAAAATGGTAGCCAGCATTTTCTCCTTTTCCCATAATGTTTTCAGACGTCTTCTTCCTCAGGATTGTTAAAACTCAGAATTAAGTGGTGAAGGGTTAATCTGATGTTTTCTGATATATGTACAGCAGTAGTCCTGCCTTCTTCTGTGACCAGCCACAGGTCCTTCTTTATCATGCACTGATCACAAAAATTTAACAACTTTGGAAATTATAACAATCCCTACTTAGAACAACTAAGGTAAGATGCATGGATTTTATTGAATGATGTTCTACTCTGTTTTAAAAATTCTTTTTGTATGATCTTAGTTCACTTATTCATGTGTATCCTAGGTTTTACTGGAATAAGGCTCTCTGAAGTTCACTGCCTAAGAACACTCCTATGAAATAAATTGCCAGAATCTACATATGAGAAGATAACAGCAAAGAGTATAAGAGGCTTGCAAAACATCTTAGCTTTAACTATGCTGAATCAAATCAATCAACTCTTTACCAACGACAAATTTTTAGACTTGTCAAAACTGAAAGCATTTGCATAGGACAACCATGACTGAAATGATTGGATTTGTTTGAAAAGTAACAAAGGATTGTGGTAAAAGATGAAAATGCTGGTTACCAACATTCGTTGGAACTCCAGATTATGTGGTAAAGGATTAAACTGACGTACAGTACAAGAAAGCCCTACCTGCCCTTTGTAGTTAGTTGGAACACCTCCCATATTATAGTGAACAGTCGGGAGGACTGGTATAGGGTCTCTGGTGACATCTACTCCTGCAAAAATCATGGCCGTCTCAGAGATACCAGGTAGTCGTGTTTTCAGCACTTCAGCTGGGAGATGTGATAGTTGTAAGAAGACATGGTCCTTTTCTGGGCCACAACCTCTGTGAATAGAATACAATTGTAAATAAACAGGAATGCTAACTTAAATAAAGATTGATTATTACCAATAAGTACAGATTTTCACATGCCTTCAACAAACAGCTACACCAAAACATTGTAGGAACAAGAGAAAATACTTCTTACTAGCATCTATACCAGGACCAACAATTTTTGTCCACCTCCATTCGATGAAAAATTTTTTGGGAACTAACATTTCTCCTTCATGCACCTCACTTTCTACCCTTTCGAAGCTGAATCTCATCATACAAAGTTCAATATAGAAATACCTAAAATTTTAGTGTCTGGAAGAGAGCTAACACTTTACCAGACAACAGAAGTTTGGACTTTTCCCAACTGAAAAGCATTATGCAGATAACAAATTACATGTCCCTCAATTGATGGGATTTGTATATAAACGGCAGAAAATGTTGTGGGGGAAAAAGGAGACAATGCTGGTAACCAGCATTTTCTTCTTTGGCCTCAATGTTTTTGAAATCCCTGTTCATACAAACACAAGACTATGAGGCAAAGATTTAAACGGATACACAAGACTAACCTTCCTTCCCGAATTTCAATAGTAGATGACCTTGATACAACATCTCGTGAGGCCAAATCTTTTGCTGTGGGTGCATAGCGTTCCATGTATCTCTCTCCATTAGCATTCAACAAAATACCCCCTTCTCCTCTACAACCCTCCGTGATCAAACATCCAGCCCCATAGATACCTAAAAATGTACAAACAAATATCTTCACATAACTCTTTACTACACAATCCTAAGTAACAGTGCTTTTGAAAACTTTGTGATAAAAGGAGAAAATGCTGGTGACCAGTATTTTCTCCATTTCCAACAAGGTTTTCTACCCTATCAAAGAGGAATAACTTGACTCCAGCAATGTTCAATTTGTCATCTGAAAAGGATTTCAACAGGTCTAAAATTTTGCCATCTGGTAAAGAGTTAACCATTCTATATTTGTTAAATAACTAAATGGTACATGTAAGTATGGTACATAGAGATATATTAGAAGAAAAATTGGATTAAGAATATGGAAATCATAGAGATTAAAGGTTCTAGCACAGATGATGCTGCAATCCTATGTGCTTGTTTTAAAATCAGAGCAGTTGCAAATCCTTTTTTTTAGAGGGGGCAATATATCAATATCTTAGATCATACATGTCTACCCAACCATTCTGAAAAAAATGGTCCTATCTAAACTAAAAGAAACTTCGAAAACAGCATCATGGTTAAAAAAAGCCCTTTTCCAGGATTTTCATCTTTGCCTGCCTTGTTTTTTACATTTTCAAAGGCTTCATCCAAGCCATTTTGAATTTGCTATCTTGCAAAAGTTCTTAATATGGACAAGTCTAAAATGTTGTCATCTTGTAAAAAGTTAACCCTTTACCAGATGACAAAATTTTAGCCTTGTCCAAATGGAAAGAATTAGCAGACGACAGTGTCAATGTGGCTCAAATGGTGCAATTTTCTCTTGATAGGGTAGAAAACATTGTGGGAAAAGGAGAAAATGCTGTTTACCAGCATTTTCTCCTTTTCCCGCATATGTTTTCAATAGGCTTCTTTCCAAGGTCGTTAAAAGGCGGCATTGTGCGGTAAAGGGTTAACTGTACATCAAACAAAAACTATAGGACACACTCCTACCTGTAGGATGGAACTGTACAAACTCCATATCTTCATTTGGAAGCCCTGCCCTGGCCACCATGGCAGTGCCATCACCAGTGCATGTGTGAGCTGAGGTACAGGAGAAATAAGCTCTTCCATAGCCACTGTTGTAATAGAAAATGGTAGTGAGATCTTCATATAATATAATTTCTTCAGTCTTCATTGTCTGCTATTTCATCTGTTAACTTTTTACCAAACAACAAAATTTCTAACTTGTCTAAATTGAAAGCATTTGCATAAGACAAAACAAATGTGACTCAAGAATTGGAATTTGTTTCAGGAAGGGTTGAAAACATGTGGAAAAAGGAGAAAATGCTGATCACTAGCAATTTCTCCTTTCCTAACAACGTTTTCAAAACACTTCTTTCCTAGGGTTGTAAAGAGCTGACCCTTAATAACACAATCCCCACTTCTAACGACCCTGAAAAATAAAATCTTGAAAACATTGTGGGAAAAGGAGATAATGCTGGTAACCAGCATTTTCCGCTTTTTCCACTATGTTTTCGAGTCTGATTATCAGACACAAATTCCATCATTTAAGTCACATTTAATCTTTCTTCTGCAAATGCTTTAGATTTAGACCTTTTAAAAGTTGTGTCGTTTGGTACAGAGTTGACTGTGCATTGTTTTCAAAAGCAATTCTCTAAGATCAGAAGTAACACTACTGACATAGGCACATCTTTCCATGCATTCCTGACACTTCTCAAACCATGCTCAAAATCTCACACTTAGATACTAGCCTCGGACTTAACAATTTATCAGACATTTCAGCTGTCGTCTGCAAATTATATCAATATGGACGAGTCAAAAAATTTGTTTTCTAGAAATGAATTTACCTCTATACCAAACAACAAAGTTTTAGTGGGAAAAGGAGAAAAATCTGGTTACCAGCATCTACTCCATTTTCCACAATGTTTTCAAAAAGCCTTCTTTCTACAGGGTTGTAATGACTGGCAATAATTACTCGACTTCTTTTCATTCTGAAAACGTTGTGAAAATTTCAATTATTCTGCCTTATTACTGCCAAGCTAATGTCCATTTCATTAACCCTTTCCCAAACAAGCCCTGGTTTTCACGTGTCTGCAGTACAAGACTTTTGAAAACTCTGTGGGAAAATGAGAAATTGCTCGTAACTACATGCTATATCTTAGACCAAACTCAGCTTGAAAAGCAACACATTTATACCTTCAGACCCAGAGAAAAGTTGTATACATTTAGATGGCAGTGAAAGGTTAACTTTACTTACACTTAAGCTGCTGAATAAATGAAGTACAAATTTCTCAATAGTAAAAGCCCAAACAATGCGGTTTCAAAGTTGATTTCATCGGAAAGAAAATACCGTATCGGACAGTGTAGATCAAAGATCAGACTGCACGTTCTGTGCAGTCTGATCTTGATCTACAGTGTCCCCAAAAGGTCAGTGGGTCGCGATTAGCAGCTTAAGGGTTAACTCTTCATGCTTACCCTGTGGCAAGAATAGTATTCTTTGATTTAAATCTGTGGATAGTTCCATCCTCTAGACAAAGGGCAGTAACTCCCCGACATTCCCCTTCCTCCATGATAAGATCTAGGGCAAAGTATTCAATGAAGTAGTTGGTGTCATATTTGAGAGACTGAAAGGAAAAGAATTCTCCATCCAAAACAGTTGTTCATGGTTGCTCCAGTAGTATATGTATGTATGACATCTTTGGTAAATGTCACAACCTCAACCTCAAACCAGATGACAAACTTTCGCAATCAACTACTTGAAAGCTTTTGCAGACAACAACTCAAACCTGGGTTCAGTGATGGAATCTGTCTTACGAGGGCAGAAATCATTATTGGAAAAGGAGAAATTGATACATCAGTATCAGGATTTTCTCCATTGCCCAAAGTGTTTTCAAAAGCCTCATTTCTCAGGGTCCTTAAAATATGGGATTGTTTGGTAAAGGAATAACTCAAATCGTGGCATTTGTATCTCAAGGGGTAGAAAACACTATAGGACAAGGAGAAAAACCAGCTTAATAATTACTTTCTCCTTTTTTCATGAAACTTAACAAATACCCCTGCCAAGCTAATGTCCATTTCATTAACCCTTTCCCAAACAAGCCCTGGTTTTCACGTGTCTGCAGTACAAGTCTTTCGAACTAGAGGCGCTTGAGCGCCTGTATCGCTCCACAGGCCTGATATTTCTATAATGGCGAAAAGAAGTTTTTAACAGTTACCATTCAATCCTGCATTTTAGCTCACTAAAGAAAAAAGGTATGGAAAAAACTTGTGAGAAAAGAAGAAAAAAATGGTAACCAGCATTTTCTTAGTTTCCCACAATAATTTCTATCCTTTTTTATATATGTCTTACTAATTTGAAGATATGTTGTCTGCAACAGGTCCTTTCACAAACCATTTTGGGTGGGGAAACATCAAAATATAGAAAATATGTCTTTCTCAGGGTCGTTAAAAGTTGTGATTGTGTGGTAAAGGGGTAATCTAAAAGAACAGCTAGGAGGGCAAATGAATGAATGTTATAGCAATATAGATCAACTTACATCAATACACCAGATAGAATGAAATATTCTGGCATACAATGAACACCTAATCCCTAATAATCAACTTTTCACAGTTAGAATGTCTTCTGTGGCAAACAACACAAAATGGTCTACAAATGCATTTACATAAATCAAATATCCTGCTCCAGGGCACAGATTAATTCTGGTGTGCTGAAGTTGCGGGATCAGTTTGACTGGGTAACATTAATGCCTTATCACAAATGTAAAGCCCTGTCCCACTGTGTACCAGGTCACCAGGATTTACACCCCTTCTCTGTCCACTCTGCATTTACTCATTAGTAGGTCAACAAACCTTTACCAGAACTAATAAAAGTGCAGAGGTTCTCTTGTTCTATATCAAAAGGACTATAAAGTACCTACAACATGGGGGTTTTGTTATTAAAATACTTTTTCTTTTTTATCTTGGCATGGTTACTCAGGCTTAGTAATAAGGCAAAATTGAAAAGCTCAAGTTGTGAAAGGTGCTCAAGCTTTTATCTTATTTATGGCCAGTGATATTTCATTACTAGTACTAACTAATAGCATATCATTGGAGTAAATTGTGATCTTAATACCACGGAAAATGTGTGGGCTTAAATAGGACAGCCCTGACTAGGTCAAGTCAATCCAATTTTCTTCCTTTTTCTTTGTTAGTCAATAAAACTAACACAATAAATAGTTTTGGAGAACATTTTTTTGAAATATAAGCCTTGTCTATAAAAAAATGTGTTTTTAGGTGTATCATTTTTTTAAAAGGAATTTGGTATACAACCACCATAGAAACAATTTGGCAGACAACCACCATAGGAACTTACCTGCAAAACAACAATGAAATCCAATGAATAGTTTTAGAGAAGAAATTTTTCAAAGATTTTACTTTATACCATAAAAGGAAAATGAGTCTCCCATAAAAGCCATGTTTTTTGACAGATCATTTTTTTTTAAAGGAATTCTGTAAACCTGTATCTAAGGAACATTCCTGCAAAATAATAATGCTATCCAAATAGCGGTTTGGGAGGAGAAGATTTTTAAAGGTTTTTTACTTTGGTTGCCATGGCAACCAGAATTCTTCATGGAACACAATTATTTGAAGGAATTTGAAAGAGGACCACCAAAGGAACATTCCTGTGAAATTTGGTAAAAATCCAGTCAATAGTTTCTGAGGAGAAGTTTTTTAAAGAAAAAGTTTACAGACGCACGCACGGACGAACGGACGGACGGACAGACGGACGCACGACGGACACAACGCCATGACAATAGCTCGCTGGCCTTCGGCCAGTGGAGCTAAAAACTGTGGGAAAAGGAGAAATTGCTCGTAACGAGCAATTTCTCCTTTTCCCACAGTGTTTTCTACCCTTTTTGAGAACTTTCTGCCATTTTCATCAAATTTAAAATTGTCGTCTGCAAACTCTTTGAATTTGGATCAGTCCAAAATTTGTTGTTTGGGAAAGGGTTAATGCATCAAAAGGTTATAAATGTAGATTGAACTTCAAGCTTCATGTATCATTTAGTGCAACAAATACAAACTTTGATAGGAAAGGTCACTCTACTGCTGAAATACAAGACAGCAAGTCCTAGTTTCTGGGCATTACAAACACTGGATTATTCAGTTTAACTCTTTACCAGAAAAATATAGACTTTTCCAAATTGAAAGTTTTTCATACAACACTCTAAATATTGCTAAAATGATGGAACTTGACTTAACCCTTTCTGAAACGACAAATTTTGGACTGGTCCAAATTCAAAGAGTATGCAGATGACAATTTTAAATTTGATGAAAATGGCAGAAAGTTAACAAAAAGGGTAGAAAACACTGTGGAAAAAGGAGAAATTGCTCTTTACGAGCAATTTCTCCTTTTCCCACAGTGTTTTCAAAAGACTTGTACTGCAGACACGTGAAAACCAGGGCTTGTTTGGGAAAGGGTTAAATAGGGTAGAAAACATAATGGGAAAAGGAGAAAATGCTGGTTATCAATATTTTATTCTTTTTCCTTAATGGCTTCAAAAGGTGTCTTTCTCAAGGTTATTAAAACTCAGGATGGTGTGGTAAATGGTTAAAGACAAAGGTGGATATAATTATCACTTACCCTGCCATACAATGTATGTAAGAGTGAATGACCAGTTCTGTCAGCCACTGCACAACACCGATGGGCCTGTCCTCCTTTCCCGTACTTCAAACTCTGACCTCCAAAGGCTCTCTGATAGATTTTACCATTCTCTAACCGGCTGAATGGCATTCCATAGTTTTCCAGCTGAAAAAAAAATGAGATTTCATTAGTATAGAAATTTTTCTGAGATGAAATTTTCATGTTGGTATATCCCTTTACCACACAATCCTGACTCTTAATGACACTGAGGAAGAAGGCTTTTGAAAATATTGTGGGAAAATGAGAAAATGGTGGTAATCGGTATTTTTCTCCCAACACAGGTTTCTACCCTTTCAAAGACAAAACTCATCATGTGAGAGACACTTCACCCTTTACTACACAAACCCAAGTTTTAACTACCCTGGCAAACAAGCCTTTTCAAAAGATTGGGGGAAAGGAGAAAATGCTCATAAACTGCACTTTCTCCTTTCCCCATGATGTTTTCTACCCTATAAAAGGCAAATTCCATCATTTGAGCCTCATTTAAATTGGCATCTGCAAATGCTTTCAATTTGGACAGGTCTAAATTCCTGTCAAGCAGTAAAGAGTTAGCTTGTCATCTGCAAAATTTAATGCTTTCCATTTGGACAAGTCTAAATTTTTTCCTATGGTAAAGGATTGAACAATGCCACTACGAGATGTGTATTTAGTAGGTTAACCCTTATCCTGCTAAGTAACTGAAATGAAAATTTCAATCCGATTTTAAAAAACCAATATCTTGGTATTTCAAAGTCAGAGATGTTGGAAAAATATCTCCTTATCTGACAACGTAGATCCAAGATCAGACTGCACATTCTGTGCAGTCTGATCTTGATCTATATTGTCCGCAAAAGGTCCGTGGGTCACGATAAGCAGCCTAAGGGTTAAATGCAAGCACAAAAGACCTACTTCAATCACAGCTTTAGGGGCCTCCTCACACATGTAATGGATGGCATCTTGATCTCCCAGCCAATCAGAACCTTTCACTGTGTCATAGAAGTGATATCTCCAATCATCTTCCTCCATGTGCCCAAGAGCTGCGTTGATACCTCCCTGCATTACAGATATAAACATTGACAGAAGTTAAAATGGGCACTTGGGATACATATAATAGTATCAAATTTATCAGTATACATCAAATGGTTGCTTGATTTTACAATGTTGAAGACAAAATCTGGAAATAGGAAAAGGAGAAAATACTAATAGTCATCAGAGCTCCAGATAGAGTAAGAGATTTTGATTTCAAAACTGAAAATATAAATTATTCTCCACTAAAACCCTATGTTATGGGTACTCATTAGAATCGTCTCATCAAGATGAATCTAATGAGTACCCACAACATAGGGTTTGGAAGAGAAATAATGGATTTAGAATACCACCACTCCCCACCACTCCCCACTAATCTGGAGCTCTGGTCATTATTAATTTTGTTCTTCATTCCCCACAGGCCAATATCACACGGTTTGTGGGACAAGTATTCAATTCCAATACAGTATATTTCCCAGATCTTGATTACTGTACAAATTTCCAATATAGTGAGTTTTTCTCATCTTGATTCCCCCCCGACACAAACACAAAAAATCACTCATATTTTCATATACCTTAACCTACGTCATCAATGACACAAGTCATATTATTTACTCATTATACTGGTTATCTTGCAAAGAGGAATACACCTCTTCTTATGATGTTTTGAAAGCTGTCTAGAGCAACACTTAATTCTTTACCAAACGACAAAACTTTTGACTAGTCCAAATTAAAAGCATTTGCAGACGACAAAATAAATGTGACCTAAAAACTGAAATGTGCTTTTGGAAGGATTAAAAACATTGTGGGAAAAGGAGAAAATGCTGGTTTCCAACATTTTCTCCTTTTCCCACAATGTTTTCAAAAGGCTTCTTTCTCAAGGTTGTTAAAAGTTGGGATTGTGTGATAAAGAGTTAGAACATTTATATTCTGTAACCACATGGTAACGTGGTAAACAAAAGCAGGTTTTACTCTTTCACTGCCAACTTACTACTCATCCTTTTTAGAGATCTATAGAAGATTTCAGCTGCATTTAAAGCCAATCTAAGTCATACTTTATCATCATGTAACAGGCAAAGTAGACACAAGATCAGACTGCAATTTCTATGCAATCTGGGTCTTTTCACCAACCATCCTTAGACACATTATCAGTCTTATTCTCCAGAATTTTCTACATTTGAAAGTAACACAACTTCTGATTGACTAAATAAGAAGTTGTACTATTTTTTAAATCTAGCATTAGATGGAGAATGTTCTTAGGAATGGTTGGTGAATACAGACCCTGATTTTGATTCATACTGTCCACAAATGCTATCTAATTTGTCACAGGCAGTCAGAGTTACATTATGTCTTCACTCATGACCAAACTGCAATGGCAACAAATCTTGGTGTTGAGTCTGGGAATAAAAACCCAAAGCATTATATTTTCTACACTGCCTTTGGTCACAATATCTCACAATGGTAGCCAGACTAGATCAAAGATCAAATGGCATTTTTTATGCAAAGGTTACCTTGGTCATAAAAAAACACACTAAATATTAACACTTCATACTTACTTGTGCAGCTACTGTATGTGATCTGGTAGGAAAGAGTTTTGTGATACATGCTGTCTTAAAACCTTCATTTGCAAGTCCGAAAGCAGCCCTTAATCCTGCCCCTCCTGCACCCACGACGACTGCATCATAAACATGATCCACTATAGGGTACTTTTTCGAAACCTGGTGGAAAAACAGCCTAACTAGATCTTTTATCAATGGTGTTTAGCAGTTTTCAGCCAAATGCCATCAAAGCTAACCCATTACCAAAAAAAAAAAAAAACTATCCTGAAGAAGATTTAACTCTTCACCACACAATCCAGACTTTGAACGACCCTGAAAGAAATGGCTTTTGAAAACATTGTGGGAAAAGGAGAAAATGCTGGTAACCAGCATTTTCTCCTTTTCCCACAATGTTTTCTACCCTATCAAAAAGAGAAATCATCAGTTTAGCAACACTTAATTTGGCGTCTGCAAATGCTTTCAATTTGCTTGAGTCAAAAATTTTGTCGTTTGGTAAAGAGTTAAACACAAATACTGTGAGAGTTGGAGAAAAGGCTATCAAACAACTTTTTTTTTCCTCTTCTGAAAATACTTTCCTCCAAATTGAAGTGAAATCTCATCATTTGAGCCAAATTACATTTGTTGTCTGCATATACTTTGAATTTGGAAGAGTCTAAAATTTTGTACTCTGGTAAAGAGTTAACCAATTAACACTTTACCAAATGACAAAATTTTAGAACAGTCCAACTTGAAAGCATTTGCAGACAACAAAATAAAGGTGAATCAAAAACTTAAATTTGTTTTAGGTGGAGTAGAAAACATTGAGGGAAAAGGAGAAAATGCTGGTTACCATTTTCTCCTTTTCCCACAATGTTTTCAAAAGGCTTCTTCCTCATGGTCGTTAAAAGTGGGATTGTGTGGTTAAGAGTTAAATCTATTCCTGCTTACTTCCTAAATGTATCAATAGTGTGGCTGTGAAAAAAATGTCTTGTACTAAGGACACTTTGACAACAACTCCAGTGTGCATCAAGAAAAGTATAGTTAGTATCTCTATACTTTGGACTAAATGAGCGAGACGAATTGTTATCTGAAATATCAGGAGATCTGGGCCCATATTCACAACCCATTCTTCAGAACATTCTCAGTCTGATGATGGATTAAGAAAGTAACAATACTTCCAATTGGCAAACCATTTAGTTTAGCCAATCAGAAGTTGTGTTACTTTCAAATTTAAAAAATTCTTGAAAATAAGGCTAATAATCTTCTCAAGAATGGTTGGTGAATATGTTCTCAAGAATGGTTGGTGAATATGGTCCCAAAACCTTTTCCTTATATAACCCTTTACCATACAACCCCATGTTCTAATGACTCTAGGGAACAAAGAAAGAGAAAACATTGTGGGGAAAAGGGAAAAATACTGGTAACCAACCAGCACTTTCTCCTTTTCCACAATGTTTCAAAACGCTTCTATTCTCCTGGTTATAAAACAATAGGAACAAGTAAGTCTAACAACTGCAAGTACAGAAAGGAAATAAGTTTACCCTTTACAAACTAGAATAACTATCACTAAAGGTGATAAATACCCCCACCCCTATATTTCATGTCACAGGGGCAATAACTCTGCAATGTCAATTTAGGGGCAATAACTCCATAATCATTAGGCCAACACTCATGAAATTTGTGCTTTGCACATCTACTGCTCCTGGTGAATATCATGACAAATATCAAGTGAATAAGACTTAAACAGAAGCAATAGTTCTCTGGACAAGAAGTTTTGAGTAAATTCAGGGGTAATTAATTTGGCAAACATTTCAGAAAAATGCATCTTGAACCTCTACTGCTCCTGGTGAATATTTATGCAAAGTATCAATTTAATTGGACACAAAACTAAATGAGTGTAAAAAAGTGTAGACCATGATCTGACAATATGTCTGAGACACAGCGGCTGGTCTGGATCCACGCTTGTTGCAAATGTCCAAAGGTGCCTTTTCGCATAATGTTGGCCAACTATACATATGACAGAAAAGACCTCCTTAAAGTGAATCAGACAGAAACTGTAGGAGGAGTTGTCCGGACAAGCATTTGTAAGTCAAATCAGGGGCAATAACTCAGTAATTCTTGATGGAATTTTTACAAAATGTGTGTCTTGCACATCTACAACTCCAGATGGACACTTCTGCCAAGTATAAAGCGAATCGGACTGAAATTGTAGGAGGAGTTGTCCGGACAAGCATTTTAAATGTGAATCAGGGGCAATAACTCATTAATTCTTCATAGAATTTTCACGAAAGTTGCGTCTTGCACATCTACAACTCCTAATGAACACTTATGCCAAGTTTAAAGTCAATCAGACAGAAACTGTAGGAGGAGTTGTCCGGACAAGCATTTTTAAGTCAAATCAGGGGCAATAACTCAGTAATTCTTGATGGAATTTTTACAAAATGTGTGTCTTGCACATCTACAGCTCCTAATGAACACTTCTGCCAAGTTTAAAGTGAATCAGACAGAAACTGTAGGAGGAGTTGTCCGGACAAGCATTTTTAAGTCAAATCAGGGGCAATAACTCAGTAATTCTTGATGGAATTTTCACAAAATGTGTGTCTTGCACATCTACAGCTCCTAATGAACACTTCTGCCAAGTTTAAAGTGAATCAGACAGAAACTGTAGGAGGAGTTGTCCGGACAAGCATTTTTAAGTCAAATCAGGGGCAATAACTCAGTAATTCTTGATGGAATTTTCACAAAATTTGCGTCTTGCACATCTACAACTCCAAATGGACACTTCTGCCAAGTATAAAGCGAATCGGACTGAAATTGTAGGAGGAGTTGTCCGGACAAGCATTTTAAATGTGAATCAGGGGCAATAACTCATTAATTCTTCATAGAATTTTCATGAAAGTTGCATCTTGCACATCTACAACTCCTGATGAACACTTATGCCAAGTTTAAAGTCAATCAGACAGAAACTGTAGGAGGAGTTGTCCGGACAAGCATTTTTAAGTCAAATCAGGGGCAATAACTCAGTAATTCTTGATGGAATTTTTACAAAATGTGTGTCTTGCACATCTACAGCTCCTAATGAACACTTCTGCCAAGTTTAAAGTGAATCAGACAGAAACTGTAGGAGGAGTTGTCCGGACAAGCATTTTTAAGTCAAATCAGGGGCAATAACTCAGTAATTCTTGATGGAATTTTTACAAAATGTGTGTCTTGCACATCTACAGCTCCTAATGAACACTTCTGCCAAGTTTAAAGTGAATCAGACAGAAACTGTAGGAGGAGTTGTCCGGACAAGATTTTGCGGACAGACCGACCGCCCGACCGACCGCATGACCGACCGACCGACCGACCAACCGGCCGACCGACCGACCGACCGACCGACCGACAGGCTGATTCCAGTATACCCCCCACAAACTTCGTTTGCGGGGGTATAAAGAATTCTAAGTTCTCAAAACAGTTTGACAAACACTGTATTTTTTGTACTGGAGCACTGGAGCACAGTTTTAACAGCTTAGGTCATTTCACGGCTGTCAATGCACCTACGCCTGTGTTTCCTGGCTTTCTTACACCAGTACTGACAAAACTTTCTTTCCAAGTGAGTGGCGAAAATTCACTGAAAAGGAAGTTTGCCTGTACTGGGTATCCAACTCATAATCGCCAGGTCACAAATCACACACACTAACCATTGAGCCAACCGGCCGGGCTGGAAAAACACTTCTGTTAACATTTGGGAAAGGGGCTAATATGCTTGTCACTAGCATTTTATCCCAAATTTGACATCTACCTATTAACCTTTTACCACACTATCCCCGCCTTTAACCCCCCATAAGTAGACTTGTGGAAACAACTTGGAAACAAAAGCACAGCATGCGAGTGCCAACACTCAGCAGTGTAAATTTTAAGTCAAAAAAGGGGCATAACTGTGTAAAATATACTTTGATGGTTATTTGCCCCTGTTGTATGGGTTCCCCTTTTGATAGTTAACAACTTGTTTGACTTTGAAGTAAATATCTTCAGTAATAACAGAGACATTACAAAATGTCAAACTTTTTGCACAATGACCCAGACGACAAGGCTGCAACAATAACTCATAAGTTTTCTTAGAAAAAACAGCCGAGCAAAAAAGGAGAAAACACTGGTAGCCAACTCTTTCTCCTTGTCCACAATGTTTTCTGCTCTCCCAAAAATTCCAATTTTAAATCATATTTAGTTTTATGTTTGCCAATGCCTCAATCTGGACTTATCTAGACTTTTTCTCAATTGGTATAGGGCAAAGAAGCATGTCCCATTTATAAAACAACATTTATTTGGTTGAAATCAATTGCTTCCATTTTCAGCAATTTCAAATCTTTACCAACCAACATAATTTTAGACCAGTCCAAATTGAAAGTGTTTGCAGACAACAAATAATTGGGCACGAACGACCATTTCTGTCTTTGAGAATGTTGAAAAATTTGTGGGAAAAGAAGAAAATGCTGGTTACCAGCATTTTCTTCTTTTCCCACAATGTTTTCAAATGCCTTCTTCTGCATGGTCGATAAAACTGGGGATTGTGTAATAAAGAGTTAACTCTTTACCAAACAACTAAATTTTAGACTGGTCCAAATTGAAGGCATTTGCTGATGACATACAAGTATCAAATGTGACTCAGATGGTCATATTTATCCAAATAGGATAGAAAATATTGTAGGAAAGCATTTTCTCCTTTTCCCCCCAGTGTTTTCAAAAGCCTTCTTTTCCAGGGTTGTTATATGTCAGGATTATGTGGTAAAGAGTTGAGTTTTGTTGCAAGGTCAAGAATTAGGATGTTGACCTTTTACCACACAATCCCCAACTTTTAACCCTTTACCAAACAATCCTGAGTTATAATGATCCTTTGTAAAAGGCCTTTTGAAAACATTGTGGGAATAGGAGAAAATGCTGGTAACCAGCAATTTCTTTCTTTCCCACAATGTTTTCTATCTATTCAAAGACTGAAATCATCATTTGGGCCACATTCAATTTGTCATCTGCAGATACTTTCAATTTGAATGACTGAATGTTGCTTAATGGCTCATCGACAGCTTTGGTCATTTAGCTCGCACATCTATGTTTAAGGAATTATTAATTTCAATTTGGACAAGTCTAATATTTTGTTAGCAGGTAAAGAGTTAATGACTCTGTGGGAGAAGAATTAGGATAACATTGTGGGAAATCAAGAAAATGCTCATTTCCAGTGTTTTCTCCTTTCTCCCCAATGTATTCTAACCTCTTTGAGACAAACATATTGATTTAGCCACATTTAAAATCTTGTCTGCAAATGCTTTCAATTTAGACCTGTATAACATTTTGCCACCTGGCAAACAGTAAAACAATATATAGCTTACATCTTCAGTTACTTTTGCTTGGCTTCTTTCTGCAGATTTCACATGGAATTTCCGACTGCATACAGCTGCAGGCTGCACCTAAATAAAATAAAACTTTAATTATTGAATTTATATCATGCCGCTTTCAACATAACTTCAATCATACCATGGAGACATCTCACTTCTTTGGTTACACCAGTAATGGGCTGGGCTTTAACCCTTTCCCAAACGACAAATTTTAGACCCTTCCAAACTAAAAGAGTTTGCAGACGACAATTTTAAATTTGATGAAAATGGCAGAAAGTTCTCCAAAAGGGTAGAAAACACGGTGGGAAAAGGAGAAATTGCTCGTTACAAGCAATTTCTCCTTTTCCCATAGTGTTTTCAAAAGACTTGTACTGCAGACACGTGAAAACCAAGGCTTGTTTGGGAAAGGGCTAAAAAGCCTTGTTTAAAGACACTTTGAAAGTTTCCAAGAAATATCTTGTGCCCCAAGTGAGAATCTCACCCATAACCACATATCATTGGTTTTGGTCCTTAGTCGCATGACTCTGAGCTCTGAGCCACATAGGATTGCAGGTTGTTAAAAACGAGAATTTCTATTGCAGTAAAGCAAGAAAAAAATCAATTAAATGGCCGATTCCTGTGTTTTGATACGCAGGCCGTATTCATGCCGCCATTTTCGACGAACAATTAAGCATAGATCTGTCTTTAGCCAATTTTCAGTGAACCCTCAGGGCCTTGGAATGTTTTTCTCGTTACTCGAACCAGGCGATCATCATCCGATCGTTCTTCAAGTTCTCTTCCTTGCAGACAGCAAGAATGACGCCAACTTTGACTGAGCCATATTGTTTTCATTACAGATCGTCTGGTTTAGTTTAGATGATTTTAAAGACCGAGTGTATTCTCGTAAAATCGATACACAGTCTAGTGTTTCGTCCCATTTTCTTCTCGTACTTAAGCTTTCTTATGTACTCGCGATGTAACATTGTCGGTAGCAAAGACAATCGTAGGTAACCTTTATTGTATTTGTGTGTCCACAGTGACGCACTATTGAAAAAAATGTGGGCCACTTTCCCTAAAAATGTGTCAAAACGCACAAAATCATGCGTCAAGGAAAACCCTTTTGAAAACATTGTGGAAAAAGGACAAAATGCTGGTAACCAACAATTTCTCCTTTTCCCACAATCTTTTCTGTCCTTTTACAGACAGATCTGTCCATATGAGCCATATCTAATTTGTCGTCTGCAAATTCTTTCAATTTCGACAAGTGTAAAATTTTGTTGTGTGGTAAAGGGTTAACATATTCCTCTCCCAATCCATAAAATCTTGTCATCAGTGAAGTCCCACAAAAGCCTGAAGTTAACTCCAGGTGTGTCCAAAACAGGCTCAGCTCATGAGCTGTTGCTAATGGGGCAAGAGCTCACCACTGAGTTACCATAGCTCCAGATAGGAGGAGGTGATGGTATTCTAAATCCATTATTTCTCTTCGAAACCCTATGTTGTGGGTACTCATTAGAATTGTCTCGATGAGATGATTCTAATGAGTACCCATAACATAGGGATTAATGGACAATAACTAATATTTTCAATTTTGAATTCAAAATCACTCTCTATCTGGAACTCTGAGTTACCTTGACCACTTGATATCAATGTCATTGATGATCAATGCACTCTTTTCTCTGCTTATTGTTGGTAGTAACCAAAAACACATCCCATTCTCAAGATCCTGGTGATCTTCGTTAACCTCTTGTGAACGCATTAAAATAAATCTTGAAAAGAAATTAGGTGGCTAGTATGGAACAAGCCAATACTGAGCTACCAGGACTATTCCACATCCATGCTACAGAATGTTGCTGTAAGTGCAATCCAGTATATTCACTTTAAAGTTATTCTGTATTATAATTATCTTTCATGCTGACATGTCAACATTGTAGCAGGTTTCAAAACTCTATCAAAAAACTTGAAAATCTCAAGATCTGGATTTTACAGATTCAGGATAATTCTGTCTGATGTTGAGGCCTTTGATGTAAAACCCTGGTCACATCATACATAGCTGACCATAGTGGGGAATGACCGCAGTTGAACATAGTTACACATATGGCTTGTCAACTTCAACATACACTGAGCAGGCGCTTCAACATACTTCAACCTAGTTGACAGCAGTTACAAGCCAGCAGACGGTGTCAGAAATGAACTAAGGTCAACTATGTTCATAAACGTTAATGTGACTATGCTATTAGATAACAGTTCCAGCCTCAAGGGCAACTTCTTCTATGCAATTTCAGAGCCACTTGTAGACATTGGATATATCTTTGCCATTCGCCATGTCGCAGAGAGGAAAATATAAAACAAAAGCTCAATATCAAAACTAATGGCATAGGCTTGATCTGTAACTTTACAAAAAGCCATCGCCAATGCAGAGTTATTATGAAAGTATCGACCTTCACCTTGAATCTTAGAGGAGGACGGCTAATTTAACAAATTTAAAATTTTCAAAACGTTTCGCTTTAACATTCTTATATATCCGCAATTTAAATAAGCATAACTGAACTCTTTACTCACAACATTCTGCAAAACGGGATTTTGCACTGTTTTCGTCGTTAACTTCAAGAGTGTTGCCATTTCTGTTTGTGTCTAGTGTATCAATGAGTACGCATGCGTTTTTATATAACACTCTGAAAACACTTCCGGTGAAAATAATCACTGTTATTGAACAACAAAAATATATCTTTGGAATACATTTTCGGCGAATGTTTTTCTGAACGATCCCTGATGCAGTGCAACACTTATACCAGATAATCTACATATTTGCTTATTTTACGCCATTTAGAACAGGAAAAATGCAACAAACTTATTTTAAAGCGTAACAAATACGCACATGTTTCTCACGATACAGAATTTGTCTGATTTTCATTGAGTATTTTGTTGACAACCGAGATTGTCATCTTGATCGGCTGTGTTGTCACTGAAATGCTCTCATATCATTGTCTGAACAATTTGCAGCTGGTTATACCACTCATCACAACTCGACCGATTCCGTACCTACATCTAACTTGCATTCGGCAAACCTCAGGTGATCCGTTGATCAAGTCCCTAACCTGTATCACATAGCTTGACATGCACCTACATGGTACATTTCTTCGCCAGAAATACACCGCTTTACTGTTCTTAGAATCACAACACTCCACTTAGAAAGAGAAAACACTATAGTCACAATTTATTTTCTCTGCGAATCGTTCTAGATACATTTACGATGACAAAGATTTCATACAGTAGTTTTCTAACTTGTCCTATCAACTCCACTGGCATTTTTCCCTTATAGGTCGCTTGTCACCATTGCTGTTCTTGCTGTTCTTGCCGTTGTTAATCGGTTTACATCGGCGCTGCTATGTTTAAGATCATGTGACTGGCAGCATTTCAAAATGATGGAAACCCATACGGTCAAGGTTAGATGTAGGTACAGAAATGGCCGAATTGTGACAAGTGATCTAACTTGGTCAGTGGATCAAACGACGTTTGCCAAATGCTGATTATACATTAAACTAGTACCCGTTGTATCTCTCGAAACTGTCCGATGCAAATATCAATATTTTAACAGTCTGCCAGTTTAATCATACATGTTCTTGGTTTGGTTTTCGGCAAACGTCGGGTGATCCCATGATCAAGTCCCTCGGCTGTATCACATAGATTGTTATGCACCCACAGTCCTACACAATACATTTCTTTTCTGGAAATACATCGCTTTACCATTCTTGAATCGTAATACTCCACTTACAAAAAGAAAACACCTGTCTCAATTTTCTATCATAATTGTTCTTAATACATTTCCATTGACAAACTCTTTGTACATTTATTTTCTAACTTGGTCTATCAGTTCTCATTTGACGTATGGAAATTTGAAATGACCGGTTTTTTGATGCTCAAACTGAACGAGTCATTTTGTGAACGTGATAAAAGTGTTCCGCTTCTTAAGTGTAAAATGACAGGTTTTAAAGTTACCTGCTACCCTAATTGACAAATTCATGTCAATCATGCGGAAATATTTCTCCAAAAATTAACTGACATGAAAAAAATGAACTCTGAAAAAAACGAAAACCTATGACACAACAAAGGTCAGTCTGACATCATCCGATCGGAGTCACTTCAAACTGTCTTTTCGTCTTTAATTATGAATTTAAACAGTAAATTTACACAAAATTCTGTATAAAACAAGAAGTTGAAGCTAAAATACCTATTTTGAAGTGAGTAAAAAATTTAGTTGCTTTATGAAATAGAAATTTATAACAACACACAAATTAGACAGGGTAGGGCGGAGGTTAGGCTTTCTTGTCTTACAGTGTTAGCACTGGAACAATTGTCAAGGAGGAGGGTTTTGAACACTCAAGCAAAGGAAGAAGACTAGAATGAGAGAACTCTTTAATGAATGTGACCTTTATTTTCTCCCTTTTCCACAATGTCCTACGCTATAAGAAAGACTCCTCCAGTCATTCAAACCACATTTAATCTGTCGTCTGCCAATGCTTTAAATGCGAAAGGCTGTATTGCTTGGAAAACTATTAAAACATTCTGTTCATTATTTCATAATGATGAATTGCATGCCAGGGCTGCAAGTTAAAATTCATCTATCCATCTTTCTGATGATTAAGTGCTTGAAATTACTAAACGGTTGTAATCAGTGTTTGAAAATGCACTCATAAATGTGAAAATGAAGATTGTGTT
Organism: Tridacna gigas; assembly: GCA_945859785.2. Taxonomy (NCBI): domain Eukaryota; kingdom Metazoa; phylum Mollusca; class Bivalvia; order Cardiida; family Cardiidae; genus Tridacna; species Tridacna gigas. Next base: position 106,151,777 of record OX244028.2, read on the forward strand.
AAGTTCACCCCTATCTCTCCATGATAACCGAGTAACTTTGACCCTTGGACATTAAAATTTTCTCTTTGATTCTTGGAAATTCCATATTGACTCTTGAAAATTAGGGTCCATGAGTCAATGACTACCGAAAATCAGGACCTAGTGAGAACACTGGTATCAGTATTTTAGTAACACATTTTCTGTTTATACAATGCTCAGTGCATTACAGATAAAAAGAATAAAATTGTCATATTATTCAACCAGTCTTACTAGATGGACACTATACAAAATTAAAAAAGTTAACATTATGGGATTGAACCATACTATAATCCAAAATAGGGTAAAACCCGATTTTTACTCTTCCGTTAGAATTTTCTTGGTTAAAAATTTGCTTCTTAAGCACAGTCATTTCATTTTACCCATATCATAAGAAAATGATGCTTAAATACTCCTTGGCTCAAAAAATTATCTGGGGCTCTGTTTATACGATGAAAAAAGAAGTCTGTCCGTCTATTTGCACGTCCTCCCGCCCGTCTGTCCATCTGTTTCGTTGCTGTTGTCACTTTTCCTCCACCTTTTCTTCTTCTCCTTATTTTGCAACTTCTTCCGGTTCCATCATCACTAATTATTACCATGCACGTGCTTTTACGTCATTTTGTGTACAAGTTGCTTTCATTGTCAAGTTCTGTTGAACTGAGAGCAATAGGCCCTACTTCTGTAGAATAGAGAACAAAATCAGTATTTGCCTGATCTATCAAACTAGCTGAGTAGATAAGAGGTTTGTGCACGACCAAGAATAATGAGTATTTTAATACTCATAAAAGTGCATATCTTTTTTCCCAGTCTGTTTGTATTTTTCCCTGACTTCGAAATTTCAAAAATGAGTGTTTTCACTTTAAATGCACATAATGCATTCGAAGAAGGCAGGTTTAATAATGCTTCCAATCAATATAACCGTTGTTGTTCCTTCACAGTGCATTTTGAAAATTTTTATCCATATTTCGCAATTGTTTATGTAAAACTACAAATATGAAATAATGCCAACAAACAAATGCCATTGACTTTATATAATACTAGATCTCCGTATCAATGATATTTCCGTGTGCAGATCATGGTACATTATGGTACATGGAGAAAAACCGGCGTTTACAAGTGTAGGCCTAAATGAGGGAAATGTTCACACTGAGCAGCTTCTCTGTTTGCTTCAATATTTTCAGGTGCTTAACCTTACCAAATAAGAATTATCCAAGTTTTAAAGGGAAATTTTCCAGGTCATCTTCTGCAAAATGGTAACGATGGTGTTTGGTGGGCCTACTAGGCTACTGTACATTGAAACCTGTTCCAGACGATCAAGGGATAGACATCTCCAAATTGATCGATAGCCTAGGTCTTTAGACGCATAGAACGCAGACGACAAGGAAAACGTAGCTTATGTAATGATCTGTCTTTGGCAGGATAAAAAACATTGCTAAAAAAGAAGAGAATGTTGGTAACCAGCATTTTCTTCTTCTCCCACAATGTTTTCAAAAAATAAATAAATAAATAAAATCCTCTCTCAGGGTTGTTAAAAATGGGATTGTTTGGCAACAGGTTAAACTGCGAAATGTTTTTTTTCAAATGAAAATATCCAGCTGATAGGTCAAATCAAAACTGAAATATCGCGAGTTCAGAGTCGTTTTGACCGGGAGAATCTAACCATAGCGGTTAGTGTGAATCCAAAATCAGTGCTACTCGGTCTGTGCAGCATGCTCTTGGAACTACACTGTAGGCCTACGCCAGCCTCATACAGTCGCGCTTTTAAAACAGCCAGACTGGTTGATTCAAGTCCTTAACACGAAGAAAATTCTTGGTGAAATGTTATAAAATAAAATTTTATGAAATCATTAACCTACTTGTAACAAGAAATCAAAGATAGACATATTTGTGTCATGCCCTTTAAAAAAGGGGGTCAGGTAATGCATCTGCAAAAAGTCTCGACTCATGTCAGCCTGCGCAGTCCGCGCAGGCTGACATGGGTCGAAGCTTTTTGTCACTCAGTATTCGTTAATTTTATTGCCTGCATGTCGAAGGACCACTGTTTCTCATTATTAAGTCGGTTGTTAAACAAAATGTTTTTTATTGATGCATAATTGTGTACAAAAAAAACAATGCATCTCGGAGACGCATTCAACCCAATTTTGCCAGAGAAGGCTCGTGAACATTTGTGCTTATTCTATTTTATAGACCCAAAGGAAAATGCATATAGGCCTACTGTGTTTGTGTGGTACTTGCGTCGTTTTCAACATTTTTTTTTTTTTTTTTTTCAGCTATATAGGCTACAGTGACAGCCAGGGACCTTTGCCTGCTTTATTGAGGTTTCTCTTACCAGGAATTGGCACAATATTCTTCCTAACTCTTTAACACACGTCAAAATTTAAGTCTCGTCCAAATTCAAAGCATTTGCAGACTACAAATCAGATGTGGCTCAAATGATGGACCTTGGCTTTAATTGAGTGGAAAACATTGTGGGAAAAGAAGAATATGCTAGTTACCAGCCTTTTCTTCTTTTCCCGCAATGTTTGCAAAAGCGTTCTCTGTCAGGGTCATTAAAACTCAGGATTGTGTGGTAAAGCGCTAAGCCACTGGCTACTTTTCCACATAATCATCGTCGAAACATTTTGAAGACCAATAGAGAAATTAATCCTTTCGCAACTAAAGCATCAATCCTATACGTGTAGGTATTGGGCAGAAAGCGATCTTAACTCCCTTTTGCCAGAGCGGCACTTAAGTCATTTGTAGCAGCCAAATAACCAGAAAATCTCACCTTATCGGGCACTGTTGATTCAAGTTTAGGATGCATTCTATTTTACAGTCTGGGCCCAATATCTCAAAACTTTAAGGTTTCGTAAGTTACGGTTACCTTAAGATCATTTTACGGGGACGTTTCGATTTTCTTAAAGTGATCTCTCAAAACCGACCTAACACTCTCGTAAAGAATAGCCATTTACGATCGTATCATTTAAAAGTGACGTCATTATCCCGCCGTATTGATTAGAATTACAACCAAAGACCGTTTTACCAACAATTCTTAAGTTTTTGCATAAGAATTTTCATGACTTTACGTCTACGTTCAGATTTACGAAATTCGTAAATCCTTTTTTATTAAACTTTCGTAACTTTGTGAATTTGCATTAGGAAATATTTTTGTAACTCTTTAATTGAAGGCAGAAACAGCTATCCCACGCACTTGTTACCTAGGTAAACAGCGCGTGCCGTTAAACTAGAGCATTTACCCTACATTTCTCGCGCTTTAACGTCATCTCATACGTCAGCCGCTTCCGTCAAATGTAGATACTGTGTGTGTGAAGAAAAATATAATTTGTCAGAAAACGAAATTTATGGCTACTGCGGATAGCTCATAGCTGTGAGGATAATTATGATGTTTTTCTCAAATTTCCTACTCTATGACGACACATTGCAAAAAATAACTTCGGCCTATGTTCTTAGTTATGACCGATATTATTGTATAAAAACTACGTATTGTTACGCAAAAACATACGCTCGTACTTAGGTACGCAAGTTTTAGTAAAACGCAAAACTTGGACTTTTAAATAACGCTAAAACTTGCGAAATTCTTTAGTTACATTTGCTAAGTTCATCAGTAAAACGGTCCGCAGGAGTCTACATGAATCTATATGATTCATTCTACCCCTATATTATTCATTCTACCCCAAAAAAATCGCCGGCTATATTGTTTCTTCTCTGGGGTCTGTTCACGTGTAAAAATAATGCCATTTTGAAAAATAAAACACAACACCAAGTTTTTGTGTATTATTGAAAAACGGCCTACGGTTACGCTAAGGTAGCTTCTGAGTAGCCTTAGTTTAAGGTCAGGTTTACGCCCTTAAATTGCAATTTTGAGAGAGACGATCAAATGCTTACAAGGGACTTAAAGAAGGTTGGTTTACGATGATCGCAGCACTTAAAGTGCTTTGAGATAGTGGGCCCAGGCTGATCTTTATCTAACTTGTTCTTTAGCACCCTAATGATACTTTGATCTTAAAAGCGACATCTATTGCTTGTGACGTCACGAAAGTTATACGGAAGCCATTTTGTCAACAAAAACAACGAAGAATCTTGTGACATATTAGAAGTCGTCCCGTAAACGACATAAGCTGTGAAGATGGGGTGTATTATTGGAAGTGTAAGAAAATGGAAATGTTTTTATGTCCATCTTTTTGCTTCAGTCCGACCTTGTAATGTGTTCTAAATTTTAACTTCATTTTGAACTTCAAAACGTTTTTTTTTTCCATCACTCATGTCATAATATTAGCAATGCAACAAGGTTTTTTTTAAACCAAAATATTCTAATAAACAGTAACAAATCTGAAAAGATACATCTTTCCAATTTATAAAACTGTTTGTTTTGTTCAAATATCTCAAGTAGGACAGAAGTTATCAAGTGTTTACCCGTGACACCCAAAAGCATGAAAATTTGACCGCGCATGAAAAATGGGAGAAAAAGCAACCTAGGTTTAAATCAAATATCTACATTAAGGTATACTCTAAAATGACCTTGGATCTAAAAAACATAAATGTTTCCTCAGTTGAAAACTGCTTATTTCATTCAAATATCTAGAGTAATAAAAAAGTTATGAGATATTTAACCCTTAACAAATACCTCAAAAATAGGAAAAATCCACAGGAATGAGAAGACAAAGCAATGAAATACCAATCTGATTACTACACTGTATGCCAAAAGAAATTAATATATCCATTTAGTGACACAAATGTCATAATATATCGAGCTACATCACAGATAAAATGCTTCAATGTTACCATTGACCAAGACTTTAACCCTTTACTCCTTTAAAATCTGTCCAAAACTGAATGTACGAAAGATCTTTTTTGTGCTGGGAAAACAAGTTTGAAGATCATTTCAATATTTCTACAGTTTAATATCAATGAGAACAGTTAATACAACCAAACCTCTTGTCTTTTGTTTTTATTATCTGAATGAAATGCCATATTTTGTCTGACTTCGCCAGAGCAGCCGATATCCATCAAGAGTAAAGGAAAACCTCTATATCTACAAAATTGTAAAATGAGTGAGGTGAAAGTCCTGAATATATATCTTTTTTATAAAGATTAAGAATATAATTCTTACAAACTCAGGATGTAAAGGAAAATATTTTTTCATGAAAAAAAATGTAAAGTTATAGGTCCAAGGTCAAGGTCAGAATTGAAGGTCAAAGTTTGCCCCATCCATTACATTGATGTTTATCTGTTACATCTATGAAATTATAATGGATGGTCAGACCATGGCTTGCATGTTCACAACAGGAAAATGCTCCTTTCTACACTATGTTTTCAAACACAAAAGTATGTGAAATTAGTTTTTCAAAGAGAACATAGCTTAAAAAAAAAAAAAAAATGAAACTCTTCAGAGTTCTCGGAAACGCCAATACTGTCGTCTGAGACGACAACTTTTTCCAGCGGACGACAAAAAATCCTAACAAAGGATTCCACCGGACGACAAGTTTTTTCAGGGCACGCGTCCCTAATCAGTCCCTAATCAGCTGCTCAGCTTGATTTGTTCATCAAGTGATTGTTTACGATATGTTTAACGAGGCGAAAAATCCGATACATAGGTAATCGCTAAAGTCGGGTAGTCGAAGGGGTAGGCGTGGCCTTCTGGGAGACTAACAACCAATCAGAATGCATTATTCTCTATCACTCGCCGAGTACCCTTTAAACTGTGGATGAGAAATAGCTAATACCCTAACTGCCCGGCATGTTGTTTGACATATTTGCAAATTATGCATCGATCAATGGATTACATAACAGGATATTTCTTTTTAAAGGTGAATGATCGAAATTTATTACATCGAGTGCATATGATCGGTAATATATTTACGGGTGGCCCCGCTATCATATTACCGTATGATGTTCACGAGATTACCGGTAACTCTTTACCACACACACATCCCGACTTTTAAGGACCCTGACAACGAAACCCTTTGAAAAGATTGTGGGAAAACGCTGGTAAACAGAACTTTCTCCTTTTCCCACAATGTTTTCTATCCTTCCTAGAACAATTTTCGCTTTTTAAATGGCATTCATTTTGTCGTCTGCAAGTGCTTTCAATCTAGATCAGTCTAAAAACTTGTCGTCTGGTAAAGGGTTAAAGAAATTTCGATCTTTTACCGAAAAAAAAAAATCTATTTAATGCTTCTTAATATTCCCTTTTTTGTTGGAGTTTGCGAATTACTTGGGAATTCTCAGTGTTTATCAATTGGTAAAAACACTGGTCCAAACGGTGAAATTATCCAACCATAATCCACCATTATATCCTGATAAACTACCGAAAAGCATGAATTAAAGACTAATATACACGGATAATGGATCAATGCCCGATTAAAGAAAAATGTCTCATGAAAATTTAGACTCCATATTGATCATAAAAGGAAAGAATGAAGAGAGATAAAATTTATTTGATTTGTATTCAGTAGACCCTAGTTAATTATAAGTTGAAAACATTATGACAAGAGAAAATTTCTAATACTTTGGTTTTACTACAAGTCTAACTTAATGCAACTGGTTCCTCCATCATTGTCAATAGCTGCTCTCTGCTAATTAGCCCTTTACCAAACAATACATTATACAGAATTCAACAACCTTAAGAAGGAAAGCTTGATACAACACTGTGGGTAAAGAAGCATTTTTTTTTTCTTTTCCCACAAAGTTTTCCACTACTGAAAAGATTTAATTGACATCATGGTCCATATGGACAAACAATTTTAAATTCAGTTCCAGTTACCAATTAAAATGGAATTAGAAATGAATTAAAAAAAAAATTATGTTTGTGAAGATGGGTCCATAAATGTTGCCATTATTATTATGAATATATAAGGTATGCATTATCATGTTGAATTACTTACAGCTCTAGTCTAAATAAAAGATATTTAGTGAAGAATTATTAAACTTGTTTAACCCTTTGCGCAATTACAAAGAAAGTCCTAGCTACTAATTTCTAATGTAAACATAGACTTGTCCATTACAGACATTGTCTCCATAATGCACCAATCTAAAGTTTACAGTTTTTAGATGTTTATTACTTACATCATGGAAATTCATCCTGACTGTACAGGAATCCAACTTCTTCAGACTGGAATCCAACTTTCCAGTTTGGAATCCAACTTTTTCCAGAGTTGGATTCCTGGAATCCAACTTTCAAAATCCTAGTGAGAACACTGCTCTTTATGTAGTGTAGGGAATGAGGTTATTCATTATTTCTCTCATGATGGTCTCCTATTGCAATCATATGATGCAGTTTCATATGCCAGCATCTTGAAATTCTAATTTCTGTGTCAATCAGTTTGTTGAGAGAATTACACCTGGTTACCTCTTCTACACTTTCAGTATTTGTCCAGCAGTATCCAGCATGTTGAGAGTGACCACATTTTATTATTATTATTATTATTTTTTTTTTTGTTAAGTAATTAAATAAGCAGTTTCAACTATGATTATTTATTTAGATGTAAAAAGTAGTTGATAACTTCATTAATGAACTTGAAATCAATTATCACCAATTTTGAAGCTTTGGAACAATAGGTACGATGATATATAGTGTGTATGAAATAAAAAGAACGAAGCTACACTGGTACGAAACTGAATAGATGGCGTTTCAATGCAGTTGTAGGTATCATGTCTCATAATAAGAAAAACTTTAAATAGACATGTTCCTGAGACCAAGAATGAAAAATAGAAGACGAATTTGTCCAAAATTCAGGGCTTGTTTTCTTTAATTTTAACAAGATCGATCAATATTGGAAGTGTCACTTTCGTTTTTGCAGCCATTTTGAATTTCTTTTTCCGTGTTTCTGGGATTGAAAATAGCAAAGAAATATGTTTTGCCAGTCGATTATGTGAGAAAAAACACTTGTGACAATTGGAATTGTCAAAAGTCTATCGGGAAAAAAGCAATTTGCCGAGTGTAATCGACTCATAACTGACAAAAAAAAGTGATCGGAATTTTTCATTTTCTTGTAGATTTTTCATTAAAAAGAATTTCTTCGGAAATTATCATTGTCCGGGACATTCAATCTATCTACTTTAATCTACAATTAAGATTAAACATTAAATTTACGCTTCAATACCCTTTTCAGAGCGTAATAAATTTGCCCCAACATTGGGTCAGAATTGGTGCCTCATTAATATTCATAAGATCAATTCAAGGGACATTGCTCTTTTTGATTGAGCATCGCTAATGATACTGAAACTTTTGTAAGCACTGCTGTAATTGACGTTGGACAGACTCACGATGCTAGCCAAGTTGGCAGAGCTTCAGTTTTAGTGTTCCGGGGGTCGTGGGTTTGAGCCCGTCATCGGACACACTATTCTTCATTGATTTACTACAGATTTCGCAAATTGTCAGTTCTTTTCGAGATAGATATTAGGTAGCCTGGAAACCCTCTGTATCGATCTACCTACTGTCATCATATGAATTCAGGACAAATTTATACATTTACCTTTACTAAAGTTTGTTTTCATACCAAACCATGTTTTTACTGTCACTATATTGCCAAATTTTACTTTTAATATCATTCTGCAGCAACAAATTGTCAACAATCGGCAGCAGGGTCCAAAGAATCCATTTGTCTGCTTGTATTTACGAGTACGAAATGAGCGAGGACGAGTGATAAATTGTAGGTACTAAGCGAATAAAATTTCAGCTGAAGAAAAACGGTCAAGATTGGATTCTAAATACGCGAATGAAAAGTCAGTATCGAAACCTGATTTAGTATGCTCTGGTCTCCATTTCGTATTATAGACCGGTTTCAAGTCAGGTGATTGATATAACCCGAAATTAAAAAAATTAGAAATCATATATTTTCGATTAAAAAGTAAAGCGAATCTTGACTATATTTAAACAAATTGCATTAACTCTAATACTCTACCGAAACCAGAGGGAAGAAGTTTCTGTTTTGAGACTCTTTCAGTTTGTATTGATCGGAAAATGGATACCGGGTACTTTTATCCAGTATTTATGATCTGACAAATGGAAATCAAAGCAGGATGAGTACTTTTTGGAAGGCACTCGTTCTGCAGGAAGAGTGCCTTTTCTAGAAATCTTTGGACCCTGGGCAGGCATCTCAAATTTAGTGAACTCAGATGTCACTCCATTGTGTTGATGCATTGTGGGTAAATTTTGAAAAAAATTATACTATTGAGATCAGACAGTGCCAAAATTAATGGAACAGAATTTAGTCTCATTTAAACAATGTAAGCATTGTGGAAAGTAAAAACTTTTCAGTATATTTTATCTCAATAAACAGTTGGTAACTGCTAAATTTCAACAAAAAGACTATGTACAATTCTTTTTTGATATTTTTTGGCAGTTATCGGCAAGATATATGGAAAAGTTGAAACCAAAAGAATCCTGTGACCCAGCTTTAATGTAAACGCTTGGCAGGTGGCGCACTGATCAAAATATCATGAGATTTTTAAAAATTTTGTAAATAGATTGATACAGTGGATAGATTGATATACCGGGTTGCGACTATACATGTTATGATTGTTCCAAAACCTTCTTGTCCTGCTTTGATATTGTAGAGATAATTGGTAGTGTGTATATCGAGCAGTTTTGGTAGCTCAGCGGTCAGAGCACTCGACCTGTAGCACGCCCCTTTGGGATTTACTTCAATGGTGTCAGAAGGTGTCGGATGCAGTGATAAAACAGGTTTGAGTGAAGAACCTAGGGGTAGCACCCAAGAATCAGAAGAGGAAGGAGTATAGTGATAGTCGGGATGTCGAGAGTCAGGGTGGCTCAGTAGTCAGAGCATTTGCCCTGTAAGCAAATGCGTTTGATTTGGACAAGTCCAAAACTGTGTTATGCTGTAAAGAGTTTAAAGAAAAAAAGATAAGATATTGTTAATATTCTTGTTTTTCTTTCAGTTGGCCTGCTGTGTTGGGAGCGCAGCATGTAGTCTATGCTGTGCTGCCTGTCCCTCCTGTAAAAACTCCACCTCGACCAGAATCGCTTACTCACTGATGTTGCTGATGGGCACCATAGTGGCTGCAGTTATGCTTGCCCCAGGACTGAGAGAAAAACTTGATGATGTGAGTACCATAAAAACTTTGTTAACCCTCAACCACATAATCCAGAGTTTTAATGACCTTGAGAAAGAAGCCTATTGAAAACAGTGTGGGAAAAGGAGAAAATGCTGGTAACCAGAATTTTCTCTTTTTCCCGAAATGCTTTCTGCCTTCCACAAACAGGTTTCAATTTTTGAGTCACATTTACGTTGTCATCTGCAAATGCTTTTAAATTTGGACATGTCCAAAATTTTGTCATTTGGTAAAGAGTTAAACTGCTGAATAAGTGAAATGAAACTGCAAACAGATAGTAAAACCCAAAACTTTGCCACTTCAAAGTTATTTTTTTTTTTTTTTTCAATTATCTCCTTATCGGACAGTATAGATCCAAGATCAGACTGCATGTTCTTTACAGCCTGATCTTGATCTACACTCTCCGTAAAAGATCCTTGAGTCGTGCTTAGCAGCCTAAGGGTCAAATGAACATTTTTTGTAAACAGACACCTGTATTAGACAACCATTATTTGTCAAGATCAATTTCTTCCTTTCTTTCAACACCTTCAAAAGTCATCTGTAGCAACACATAGAATGTTCATACACAGGCAATATGTATTAACCCTTTACTGCACAATGCCGCCTTTTAACGCCCCTGGGAAAAAAGCCTTTTGAAAACATTGTGGGAAAAGGAGAAAATGCTGGTAACCAGCATTTTCTCCTTTTCCCACAATGTTTTCAGCCCTATCAAAGAAAAACTGCACAATTTTAGCCACATTGAAATTGTTGTCTGCAAATGCTTTCAATTTGGATTGGACAAAGCTAAAATTTTGTTGTCTGGTAAAGCAAAGGGTTAATTGTACAATGAAATGAGCCATGCTTTGTGAAAAGAGGGGGAGGGTTAATGCATCTGCAAAAAGTATTTACTCAGGTCAGCCTGCATAGTCTGCATTGGCTGACATGGGTCGAAACTCTTTGTTATTGGTCAATTTTCTGCATATATGATGTAAAAGAACCATTCTACCTCATGATTCAGTGGCTTGTTAGACAAAACAGATTTTATGGATCCATAATTATATGATGACTTGCTTGGTATAATGCATTACTGAGATGCATTAAACCTCCTTTAGCCAGAGCTCCTCTCATATTTTTTACAGACCAGCTTTATAAACTCTTAACTTGATGACAGATTTCAGACTTGTTCAGACTGAAAGCATTTAAAGTTGTCACTTGACATCAAATAAGACTCAAATCATGGGACTTGTAGAAAGCAATGTGTGAAAAGGAGAAATTTCTGGTTACCAGCATTTTCTTCTATTTCCACAATGTTTTCCAAAGCTTTCTACTTCAGGATTGTTAAAACATGGGACCATATGAACAAAAGAAAAGCAACCCAGTCCTGTAAGAGAAAACTGTTATGATTCTACATGTCCCTTTTCAAATTTGCGCAATTGAACTAGGTATACAAAACAGCTAGGTCTTGTTCTCTGAGAAACCACAGACTTTCAGATAATTGGGAGTGATAGTATTCTAAATCCATTACTTCTCTTCCAAACCCTATGTTATGGGTACTCATTAGAACCATCTCAATGAGACAATTCTAATGAGTACCCATGACATAGGGTTTGGTGGAGACTCCGAGAGTGATTTATATTTTCAATTTTGAAATCAAAATCATTCCCTCTCTCTGGAGCTCTGAACCACATTTCTTACTTCCCATGGGTTGTCTCTATGCACAGGTTTTAATTCTTAAAGTGCCACTGCAACTGTAGTTGCCCTTGCAGCCAGTGTAAATCAAGATCAGACTGCACAAAATGATCTACACTGTCCGTTTTGCTGAAAAACTAGAGATGAAAGAAAGCTTGAAATGGCACTTAACTGGGTCTTATTTCTAGAATTAAAATAGTTGTCGAGTTTATTCTGCGCTGTAAGGGTTAATGGGTTTCATTGTTTGATCACTAGATACCAGGATTTGCAACATGTGAAAATGTATTACGCAAAAAACACTCTATTGTTCACTACAGTTTCATTGATTCCCTGAGGAATTCATTGTGTCATTGTGAAAATGTAGCTGGAAAAGGGAGAAAAAACTCTATTTTAGCCAGAGCTCCAAACAAGAGGGAGTGATTATTTCTCTTCCAACTCTATGTTGTGGGTACTCATTAGAATCGTCTCGATGAGGCGATTCTAATGAGTACCCATAATATAGGGTTTAATGGAGTGTTGATAATATTTTAAATTTTGAAATCAAAGTCACTGCCTCTGTCTGGAGCTCTGTTGAGCAATTTCTTGTTGTGGAACAAAATTCTCAAAGGTCATCTTCTGGAAATTACAGCAACAGTAAACCCAACAGACTTTTTCAGTCTAGAAATAAGTCCCAAGTAATAGTATCTTTAACTCTTTGCCACACAATAAATTTTAGACATGTCCATAGTGAAAGTACTTGAAGACAATAAGATGAATTTGGCTCATGTGATGGGATTTACTTTTGAAGGAAAGAAAACATTCTGGGAAAAGGAGAAAATGCTGGTTACCAGCATTTTCTCCTTTTCCCACAATGTTCTCAAAAGCTTTCTTCTTCAGGGTCATCGAAACTTGGGATTTTGTGGTAAAGGTTTCAGATTGATTTTGTCCAGAATGTCTGCGCCAAGCAGCCAGGGTGGAACAAAGATCAGGCCCCACATTTTCTGCATTCTGATCTTGATATATACTGACTACAAAGGCAACTAGTGCTTTAACCCTTTACCATACAACAAAATTTTGGACTGGGCCAAATTGAAACATTTGCAGAATACAAATGAAATATAACTTTAGTGGTGATTTCTGTATTTGATAGGGTAGAAAACTTTGTGGGAAAAGGAGGAAATGCTTGTTACCAGCATTTTTCTCCTTTTCCCACAATGTTTTGTGCAAAAGTGTTTCTTGTGAAAACTCAGAATTGTGTGAAAACAGAGTTAACCCGTTCCCAAACAAGCCCTGGTTTTCACATGTCTGCAGTACAAGTCTTTTGAAAACACTGTGGGAAAAGGAGAAATTGCTCGTAATGAGCAATTTCTCCTTTTCCCACAGTGTTTTCTACCCGTTTAGAGACTTTTTTGCCATTTTCATCAAATTTAAAATTGTCGTCTGCAAACTCTTTCAATTTGGACTAGTCCAAAATTTGTCGTTTGGGAAAGGGTTAAGTCTTTACCATGCAAAGAAATTCTAGTCATCTGCAATGGAAGTTACTACAGATGACAAATCAGATGTGGTTCAGATTAGGAGATTTGTCTGTAATAGGGTAGAAAACAATGTGGGAAAAGGAGAAAATGCTGATTACCAGCATTTTTAGCTCACCTGAGCATGAAGTGCACATGGTGAGCTATTGTGATCGTGCTGTGTCCGTTGTGCGTCGTCCGTCATCAACTGTTTACCTTGTGTACGCTCCAGAGGCCACATTTTTAGTCTAATCCTCATGAAACTTGGTCAGAATGTTTGTCTTGATAAAATCTCGGACGAGTACGAAATTGGGTCATGTGGGGTCAAAAACTAGGTCACTAGGTCAAATCTTCGAAAAACCTTGTGTACGCTATAGAGGCCACATTTTCAGTTTGATCCTCATGAAACTTGGTCAGAATGTTTGTCTTGATAAAATCTTGGACAAGTTCGAAATTGGGTCATGTGGGGTCAAAAACTAGGTCACTAGGTCAAATCTCAGAAAAACCTTGTGTATGCTCTAGAGGCCGCATTTTCAGTCAGATACTTGTGAAATTTGGTCAGAATGTTTGTCTTGATAAAATCTCGGACGAGTTCGAAATTGGGTCATGTGGGGTCAAAAACTAGCTCACTAGGTAAAATCTTCGAAAAACCATGTGTACGCTCTAGAGGCCAAATTTTCAGTCAGATACTCGTGAAACTTGGTTAGAATGTTTGTCTTGATAAAATCTGGGACGAGTTTGAAATTGGGTCATGTGGGGTTAGAAAACTAGGTCACTTGGTCAAATCTTCGAAAAACCTTGTGTATGCTCTAGAGGCCACATTTTCAGTCCGATCCTCATGAAACTTGGTCATAATGTTTGTCTTGATAAAATCTCGGACGAAATTGAAATTGGGTCATGTGGGATCAAAAACTAGGTCACTAGGTCAAATCTTAGAAAAACCTTGTGTACGCTCTAGAGGCCAAATTTTCAGTCAAATACTTGTGAAATTTAGTCATAATGTTTGTCTTGATAAAATCTGAGACGAGTTCAAAATTGGGTCATGTGGGGTCAAAAACTAGGTCACTAGGTCAAATCTTCGAAAAACCTTGTGTACGCTATAGAGGCCACATTTTCAGTTTGATCCTCATGAAACTTGGTCAGAATGTTTGTCTTGATAAAATCTTGGAAGAGTTCGAAATTGGGTCTTGTGGGGTCAAAAACTAGGTCACTAGGTCAAATCTTAGAAAAACCTTGTGTGTGCTCTAGAGGCCACATTTTCAGTCAGATACTTGTCAAATTTGGTCAGAATGTTTGTCTTGATAAAATCTCGGATGAGTTCGAAATTGGGTCATGTGGGGTCAAAAACTAGGTCATTAGGTCAGATCTTCGAAAAACCTTGTAGACGCTCTAGAGGCCACATTTTCAGTCAAATACTTATGAAACTTTGTCAGAATGTTTGGCTTGATAAAATCTCACATGAGTTCAAAATTGGGTCATGTGGGGTCAAAAACTAGGTCACTAGGTCAAATCTTCGAAAAACCTTGTGTATGCTATAGAGGCCACATTTTCAGTCAGATACTTGTGAAATTTGGTCAGAATGTTTGGCCGATTGACTCAGGTGAGCGATCCAGGGCCATCATGGCCCTCTTGTTTCCTTTTACCACAATGTTTTCAAAAGCCTTCACTATCAGGGTTGTCAAAACTTGGGATTGTGTCGTAATGGGTTAAGGGTTAATATCATTTCATTGTTTGATCCCCAGATTCCTGGCCTCTGCAAGGGTTTTGTGTCTTCTGAGGTTTGGAACACACAACTCTTGAAATCAGAACAGTGTGATCAGGTAGTTGGATATTTGGCGGTGTACAGGGTCTGTTTTGCCATGGCTGGTTTCTTCGCCCTGTTTTGTTTGATCATGATTAAGGTGAATTCATCGAAAGATCCGAGAGCAAAGATTCAGAATGGGTAAGTATGTCTTGATAGATCAAGGATTGGAAAGCTGAATATAAACTTTTTTGGTTCTAAGATTAATTTATTTTCTGGTCGTTCGAGAAGTAACAGTGGAGCAAATTTGAAAACTTGCTATGCTGTTCTATGAAACATCTTTCACAACTCTGTTGATTCTGTAACTACATCCAACCTTGTCTGTATCTGAGGAGGTTTCCATTTTGAACTGTTAATCACATGATCTTAACCCTTTCCCAAACGACAAATTTTGGACTAGTCCAAATTGAAAGTGTTTGCAGACGACAATTTTAAATTTGATGAAAATGGCAGAAAGTTCTCAAAAAGGGTTGAAAACACTGTTGGAAAAGGAGAAATTGCTCGTTTCGAGCAATTTCTCCTTTTCCCACAGTGTTTTCAATAGACTTGTACTGCAGGCACGTGAAAACCAGGGCTTGTTTGGAAAAGGGTTAAACATGGCTGCGCCCATGAAAATCGACTAGCAGCGACATAAATAACCCATGTGAAGTGACTCATATCTATCAATCTGTTGGTGAAAATTTCTGATGAAATTGAAAAATCACTTTGATTTGAATGTACAAACTGTTTGTCTATGGAAATGTATTTAGAAAGATTTCAATGTAAGAATTATGACTCATGTTTTCTTTTTTAAAAGGAGCCTTACAATTTTCAGAACAGTGAAACAGCGTATATACGGCAAAGAAATATACTGTATAGGTGCATATCAAGCTACATGATACAGCTGAGGGGCTTGATCAATGTTTGATGAAATAGACAATGATCTCAAAAGCTTTCATCCTTGGGGTTGTAAAAAAAAATGGGATTATGTGGGTTAAGGTTTAACCCCTTTACCACACAATCCAGAATTTTAAGGACCCTGAGGATGAAACTTTGTGAAAAACATTTTGGGAAAAGGAGAAAATGCTGGTAACTAGCATTTTCTCCATTTCCCACAATGTTTTCTACCCTATAAATGAAATATATTATTTGACCCACATTGACATTGTCCTCTGCAAATGCTTTCAATTTGGACGAGTCTAACATTTTTTCATGCAGTAAAGGGTTAACTACAGCTGAAAATGGATTAACCTATAACTCTTTACCAAACGACAAAATTTTAGACTCATCTAAAATCAAAGCATTTGCAGACGACAGGATAAACATGGTTCAAAATTTGAAATTTGTTTTTTGAACAGGTAGAGAACATTGTGAAAAAGGGAGAAAACACTGGTTACTGGGGTTTTCTTGTTTTTCCTTTTAACCCTTTCCCAAACAAGCCCTGGTTTTCACGTGTCTGCAGTACAAGTCTTTTGAAAACACTGTGGGAAAAGGAGAAATTGCTCGTAACGAGCAATTTCTCCTTTTCCCACAGTGTTTTCTACCCTATTTGAGAACTTTCTGCCATTTTCATCAAATTTAAAATTGTTGTCTGCAAACTCTTTCAATTTGGACCTGTACAAAATTTGTCGTTTGGGAAAGGGTTAAAAGAGTTCTTTTACAAGCTGTAAAAGTTGGGATTATGTGGTAAAGGACAAACTGCTGAACAGATTATAAATGAAAATCTTTAGCCAATAACACCCCAAGTATTTTTTATTTTAAAATTCTTTATCACTGGAAAACTACCACTTCATCACACAGTGTAGATCCTAGATCAGACTACACAGTCAGTGCTGTCTGCACCTGATTTATATTGTTTGCAAATGGGTTTTAAGTCATATTCAGCATGCTAGGATTTAACCCTTTACCACAAAATCCCGACTTTTAACAACCCTGAGAAAGAAGCCCTTTTGAAAACATTGCAGGAAAAGGAGAAAATGCTGGTAACCAGCATTTTCTCCGTTTCCCACAATGTTTTCTAGCCTTCCCAAAACAAATTTCAATTTTTGAGTTCCATTTATTTTGTCGTCTGCAAATGCTTTCAATTTGGATTAGTCTAAAAAATTATCGTCTGGTAATGAGTGAACCCTTTACCAAACAATCCTAACTTTTAATGACCCTGTGAAAGAAGCTTTTTGAAAACATTGTGGGAAAAGGAGAAAATGCTGGTAACAAGCATTTTCTCCTTTTTCCCGCAATGTTTTCTGCCCTTACCAAAACAAATTTCACTCTTTCAGTAACATTTATTTCATTGTCTGCAGGTGGTTTGCATTTGGACAAGTCTAAAATTTTGTCATGTGGTAAAGAGATAATTGGTTAATAAACATGTGTGTACCATAAAACTTTGATTTGATGCTTTTTTAATTTGATAAACCATGGGGTCAAACATCTATTTTGTAGCTGGATTTGATTCTATACTCAGGCATTGTTAGTGTCCATCGGATGAAACAAAGATGAAACTTGATGTTTTACAGGTTCTGGCTGTTCAAAGTTTTGATAATGATTGCTATTTGTATTGGGGCTTTCTTTATTCCCCGAGGAGAATTCGGAAAAGGTATGAGAAAATCCCTAGTCAGTCCAATACCATTATAGCGCAGGCTATTTTTAGACAATTCACAATTACAAAATAATTATGAATAGCACACAGTGTCTGATCTAGAGCATGCGATTGCAGGAATTTGTGATACCTTTTGTGAATCACGCATATTTTCAAACCAACTGCAGGATAATCCCGCATTCAGATTTTGGAGAGAATAGTCAAATTTCCTACCTATTTTTCACCGATTTATGTATTTATGTAGAAAGATAGACAGATTGAGCACATCACTTTTGCATAGAGTAGCTTCCCTTTTTGTTTACGGTAGAGTTACCAATTCAACTTAACAGATTTTTTTTTTTTTTAAAGAAAAAATTAAACCACATTTTTAGCTCACCTGAGCACAAAGTGCTCAAGGTGAGCTTTTGTGATCGCCCAATGTCCGTCGTCCGTCGTCCACAATTTCTTTAAACATCTTCTCCTCCTAAACCACTGGGCCAATCTTGATGAAACGTGGCAGGGATGTTCCTCAGGTGAAGCTCTACCAAAGTTGTTCAAGAGATTGAATTCCACCCATAACTCTGGTTGCCATGGCAACCAGAAGGAAAAAAATAGCAAAATCTTTAAAAGTCTTCTTCTCTGAAACTAGAAGGCGTAGAGCTTTGATATTTGGTATGTAGCATCTTCTAGTGGACCTCTATCAAGTTTGTTCATATGATGTCCCTGGGGTCAAAACTGGCCCCGCCCCGGGGGTCACAAGTTCAAACATAGGAACAAAGAAGGAAAACTTTAAAATTCTTCTTCTCTGAAACTGGAAGGCGTGGAGCTTTGATATTTGGCATGTAGCATCTCCTAGTGGACCTCTATCAAGTTTGTTCATATGATGTCCCTGGGGTCAAAACTGGCCCCGCCCCGGGGGTCACAAGTTTCAAACATAGGAACAAAGAAGGAAAACTTTAAAATTCTTCTTCTCTGAAACTGGAAGGCGTGGAGCTTTGATATTTGGCATGTTGCATCTCCTAGTGGACCTCTACCAAGTTTGTTCATATGATGCCCCTGGGGTCAAAACTGGCCCCGCCCCGGGGGTTACAAGTTTCAAACATAGGAACAAAGAATGAAAACTTTAAAATTCTTCTTCTCTGAAAATGGAAGGCGTAGAGCTTTGATATTTAGTATGTAGCATCTCCTAGTGGACCTCTACCAAATTTGTTCATATGATGTCCCTGGGGTCAAAACTGGCCCCGCCCCTGGGGTCACAAATTCAAACATAGGAACAAAGAAGGAAAACTTTAAAATTCTTCTTCTCTGAAACTGGAAGGCGTAGAGCTTTGATATTTGGCATGTAGCATCTCCTAGCGGACCCGTACCAAGTTTGTTCATATGATGTCCCTGGGGTCAAAACTGGCCCCGCCCCGGGGGTAACAAGTTTCAAACATAGGAACAAAGAATGAAAACTTTAAAATTCTTCTTCTCAGAAACTGGAAGGCTTGGAGCTTTGATATTTGGCATGTAGCATCTCCTAGTGGACCTCTATCAAGTTTGTTCATATGATGCCCCTGGGGTCAAAACTGGCCCCGCCCCGGGGGTCACAAGTTCAAACATAGGAACAAAGAAGGAAAACTTTAAAATTCTTCTTCTCTGAAACTGGACGGCGTGGAGCTTTGATATTTGGCATGTAGCATCTCCTAGTTGACCTCTACCAAGTTTGTTCATATGATGTCCCTGGGGTCAAAACTGGCCCCGCCCCGGGGGTAACAAGTTTCAAACATAGGAACAAAGAAGGAAAACTTTAAAATTCTTCTTCTCTGAAACTGGAAGGCATGGAGCTTTGATATTTGGCATGTAGCATCTCCTAGTGGACCTCTATCAAGTTTGTTCATCAATTGACCTGACAATTGGTCAGAAATTGGATTATGCACGTTGAGTGAATTTCGCCTATTGACTCAGGTGAGCGACCCAGGGCCATCATGGCCCTCTTGTTATCTAAGTAAGCCTGGTAAAAAATAATTTTGTCGTATTTACAGAAATGTTAGTATTTTTGATTTCTTTTGCTGAATAAGAATTTATTTTATTGACAATAATATAAAAGGAGGGCGGAAAAAAGTAAATTAATTTTTTCATCAATTTTTTCCAAAGCCGATTCTATAAGTCGGGTTGTTTTCCTATCTACTTTTTTCCTATCCCCTATACTTTTGAAAAATCCCCCATCTTTTTCAAGGTAATGGGGGATTTCCCCCCTCATTTTTTCAAATCCTGGATCAGATACTGAGCACAAGTGACTTTGCCCTTTACCAAACAACAACACTTAAGACTCTTCCAAGTTGAAAGCATTTGCAGACGACAAAATAAATGTGACTCAGAAATTGAAATTTGTTTCAGGAAGGGTAGAAAACATTTAGGGAAAAGTAAAAAAATGCTGGCTACCAGCTTTCTCTCTTTTTCCCTCAATGTTTTCATCAGCCCTGTTATCAGCATCGTTTAAAGTCAGGATTGTGTGGTAAAGGTTTAAATAACAGATATACAACTCTTTACCAGACCACAAAATTTTAGAATATTAAAGCAATGCTCTGAGAAAAAGACCAGATTGAAAGCATTTGCAGACGAGAAATTGAAAGTTACTAAACTGATGATTTTTCTTTTTATTAGGGTAGAAAACATTGTGGGAAAAGGAGAAAATGCTTGTTACCAGCATTTTCTCCTTCTCCCACAATGTTTTCAAAAGCTTTTCTTTCTTGGGGTCGTTAAAAGTTGGGTTAAAAGTGTGGTAAAGGGCTTATGCATCTTTATGATGCGTTATACTAAGGAAGTTCCTTATTAGGGACCCATCTAGTTTAAACACTTGCGGAATCATGATGTAGAAATGTCCTTGGACATGCAGAAAATATACAGATAGCAAAAAGTTTCAACACAGGTCAGCCTGCTTATACTGCGCCAGCAGACATGTGTCAATATATGTTGCATTTGCACAAAAATCCTTTTTCTCAGTCTATTTGATTATTGTTATTACTCCATTGTCTAGAACTAAACGGTCTTGATATTTATGCTGTTAACTCATAACCTTGTTGAATGTATTTAGTTTGTTTGTTAGATGTTTAAGAACTTTTTAAAAACTATTTCATCAGTCCTGGGAGAGAAATTGGCCAAGCTGGGGATTAGAACCATTCGACCCCCTGGTTTCAAGTCTTGTATATAACTGACTGATCTACCAGGTTTGGGTAATTAGGAGTGTAGTTGTTACCATTTGGACTGTATTTTGTTTGTTTCTTTGTTTCTTTCTTTGTTATTTATTTAACCCTTTACCACACAATCCCGACTTTTAACGACCCTGAGGAAGAATCCTTTTGAAAACATTGTGGGAAAAGGAGAAAATGCTGGTAACCAGCATTTTCTCCTTTTCCCACAATGTTTTCCACCATATCAAAGAAAAATTCCATCGTTTAAGCAAAATTTAAATTGTCGTCTGCAAATGCTTTCAATTTGGACTGGTCTAAAATTTTAGCATGTGGTAAAGAGTTAACATCTCTTTCAGCTGGCTCCTTGGTCTCAAGTCCAGTATACTAGCGATTGAGCTACTGAGCTCAGCCTTCTGAAAACATTGTGGTCATGAGCCATGCTCTGGCAAAAACAGGTTTAATGCATCTTCTTGCTGCATGATACCTAGGAAGCCATCACATTATTATGGATCCATGAAATGCCTTTTGTTTAACAACTGACTAAATCATGAGTTAAAATGGTCCTTTGACATGTAGAATATTTTTCAAAAGCAAAAAAGTTTCAACCCAGATCAGCCTGCACACTGGGTTGATGCTTTTGCAGATGCATTTAGCCCTCTTTTCACAGAGCATATTTATTAGACATACCAAGAACTACCATCAAGTTTGAAAACATGTTGCAAAAAGGCTAATTGTATGATAAGCTCTGAGCACTGTGTATTTTTTCTCTGTAGCATGGATGTGGATAGGACTTATTGGAGCCTTTCTCTTCATCATTATACAACTTATTCTTCTGATTGACTTTGCACATGGTTGGAGTGAAAGCTGGGTGGAAAAATATGAGGAAACAGAAGCCAAGTGCTATTACTATGGTAAGAGTTTATTCTTTTGTTCGTATATTTTCAATGGCACTCTGGCCATTTTACATGTCTATATGTTTCTGCTCTTTTTGCTGTTACCATGCACAACACCCATACCAGGCCATTTGATGCTTAACCTTTTTTCTTACTGTTGTTGGGATTGTGTGGGGGTTAACTCTTTACCAAACAACAAAAGTTTAGACTTGTCCAAGTTGAAAGCATTTCCAGATGACACAATTAACCAGACTAAGACTTTGAAATTTGTTTACAGAAGGGTAGAAAACACTGTGGAAACATTGTGGTTACTAGCATATTCTCCTATTCGCAAGATGTTTTCAAAAGGCTCTTTCTTTAAGGCTGTTTAAAGTTTTGATTGTGTGGTAAAGGGTTAAAGAATGAACTAATGGATAAAATTTGGTCCTTTCTCCTTATTAATTTTTAAGTTCTGAATTCGTAAATACCAAAGAAGTTTTGACCTCTGTCAGCCTGCTAGGACTGCGCAGGCTCACATGGGTCAAAAGCTTTCTTATTCAGGGTTGTTGAAACTTGGTATTTTGTGGTAAAGGGTTGATACACTATAACATATTTTTTCAGGACTGCTGTTCTTCACAGTGGTGTTTTACTTGATAGCACTGACAGCCGTTATTCTGTTCTACATCTTTTATGCTCATGTAAGTATTTTTTCTTTAACCCTTTACCAAACAATCCTTTCTTTTATGGTTTAAGGCATAGGAAAGCATTGTAGTAAAATGAGAAAGAGTTAGTTATTCTGTTCTCTACTAATTTGAAGATGAATCGTGTTATTAGAGCTATATTTGTACCTCAGTGGCTTGACATAAATGATATGTTTAGACATGCAACATTAAATAGACATTATTCAGTCTTAATCCATAGTCTTAACTCTTAACAAGATATTCTTACTGTATTTTAGTTGAATTTCTTTTCATACTTTAAGTTACATGTATCCAGAAAGAGCTGTCTATAAGAGTGTGGACCAATAGTAATATCCATTTGCTTTTGTTCTCATAATGTTTTTAAGCATCTTCTTGCTCTAAATTACCTGAACTGTTTTAACTCTTTACCAAACTATCGCTTGTTTTATCTACCCTGAGAGAGAAGGACCATGCGTGCTAAATGACCCAAGCTGTTGATTTGCCTTGAAACAACATTCATTCATTCTTTGAGGAAGAACCTTTTTGAAAACAAAACAGGAAAAGGAGAATAATTATGCTCGTAACCAGCATTTTCTATTCTTTTCACAACTTTTTCTATCCTCACAAAGACAATCCCTATAATTTAAGCTATGGTTGATATGTTACATGTATCTGCAAATGCTTCCAATATTGATAAGTGAAAAAGAATTGAACCAAGATGTACATGTTTCACAGGATGGTGAGTGTGGTCTCCACAAGTTCTATGTGAGTTTCAACTTGGTGCTGTGTGTTGGGGTGTCTGTCATGTCCATTTTGCCTAAGATACAGGAATGTAAGTACAAAATTTGTCACTACATTGTTGTTGGCAGCTAAAATGTGAAATTATGAAGTGAAGGAAAGTTCATTCTTACTTTTTGGTGTCCTATGCATGACTATTCTAGATAAATTAATCTTGGGGTTATACTCACCTAGCATTCCAAGTACTGTCCATAAGCTGAATGTCTCAACCAATCATAAGGCTTGCCTTGGAATAAGACTGAACATGTAATGTAGAAACAAAGAAAACTGACACAGATACCAAATAACTCTATCACACAATCTCGAGTTTTAATGACCCTGAGAAAGGAGCCCTTTGAAAACACTGTGAGAAAATGCTGGTAACCAGCATTTTCTTCATTTTCCATAATGTTTTCTACTCTATCAAAGACAAACTCTATCATTTGATCCACACTTAAAGTGTTGTCTTGAAAAGCTTTCAATTTGGACAAGTCTACATTTTTGCTGCGTGGTAAAGAGTTATGTCATAAAAGCCACATTGTAACTGTTCTCTTCTCATCTTTATTTACTTTTTGTTTTGAAAACAAAAAGGAACTTCAAATATAGGTCATTATCCAGTTGTTGTGGTAGGAGAGGGGAATATCAATTACTCAATTTGACACATTTCATAACATCTTCACTGACATCTTAGGTAAATACAGAAGAGGTTTTAGATTATAAAACAACAGGATAGAATATTATTTTACTTAGCATGTAAAGGTATCTTTCTTGTCCACCTTATGCTTGATGTATATTATTGTGTTTTTAGCTCGGCTGTTTTGGAACGCAACGTAGAGTTATTGCCATTGCTCTGGTGCCGTTGCTCTGGTGTCGTTGTCTGCGTCGCAGTCGTCATCCTGCAAAAACTTTGACATTTTATAATATCTCTGTTATTACTGAGGATATTTAATTGAAACTTAGAAAAGTTGTTAACTATCAAAAGGGGAACCCATATAACAAGGGCAGGTAACCATCCAAGCATTTTTTAACTCTTTACCCCACAACAAAAATGTAGACTTGTCCAATTTGAAAGCATTTGCAGACGACAATGTCTTTGTGATAAAAATGATGGAATTTGCCTATGATAGGGAAGAAAGCATTGTGGGAAAAGGAAAAATGCTGGTTACCAGCATTTTCTCCTTTTCCCTACAGTATTTTCAAAAGGCTTTTTCCTCAGGGTTGTTAAAAGTCGGGATTGTGTGGTAAAGGGCTAAACAGTTATGCCGCTTTTTCCATTTACAATTTCACTGAAAATCAACACCTGCAGCTGAGGGTTGGCACCAGTATGCCCTGCTGTTATTTCTGTACTATTTTACTGATTTGTGATTTATGATGATCGTGAGATACTCACATCATTGCAACAAATAACTGAACTTATTTCAGGTCAGCCCAGATCTGGATTACTACAGGCCTCTGTGATTACATTGTATGTGATGTACTTGACCTGGTCAGCAATGACAAATAATCCAAGTAAGTAGGGTATTGATTTTCTATTGATATTGGCCAAGTTTCATATTAATGTAATAATCTGAGTACTGAATATATTTTTCAGTTGAACTTGGGAGATTGTATCTGACTGGCTAAGGGAGAAATCCTGGCCAGTCAAGTAGCAAGGCTTTGAATTTAGAATTTGAATTACTGTAAACCTAGAAATGTTCACAGGGAGAACTGTTTACGTTTTCCCGCTGGAAAACATTTTTGTGAAGATGATCGTTCGCGATTGACAGAGGTTCATGAAACTCACAAAATTTTTTATAGCTTCTGTGAATATGTTAAAAGGACTTCAAGTATAGGCCTCAGGCAACAGAATAGTTAAACAGGGTCCCTATTCACCAACCATTCTTAAGAACGTTCTTTGTCTTGTTCTCCAGAATTTTCTACATTTGAAAGTAACACAACTCACGATTGGCTAAACCATTTGGTTTAGCCATTCAGGAGGTGTGTTACTTTCAAATGTAGAAAATCTTGGAGAATAAGACTAAGAATATTCTTAAGAATGGTTGGTGAATACAGACCTAGGTGTTCAATCAATTTACTGTTAATCCCCAGTTGTATCCAATCACTGGACATGTTCCGAAATGCTCAAATAAAGGAAGAACTAAAAAGTCAATTTACCAGCTGGTATGCCAATTCTGTGAAAACACAAATTGATAAGGGTGCGTCTGTAGATAAATTAGAAATTGACTTGCAATTGTCTGTATTAATGCCTATCCATGCTAAATGGATTATTAATGCATTTAACAAAATTCAATCTGATAAAGATCTAACAAAAAGTAGCTGGATCCATTCAGGCATTAAAAAGTAAGCTAAACTGTGGTACAAATCGAATTTGACTTTCTCTACGTGGTAAAACTCGAACACACCTCTGTATAGAATCACATGTGTATGTAAGTTGAAAATAAGTTGTATTGTTGTTTTTTTCTGTCCTGTTGTTTTTAAGGTCAGTAAATTGTATGAGAATTCTATAAATGTTCATTTTTTCATACCCAAGCCAAAAATGTTTGTGATTTTGTAGCAACTGCCAATTTTGCAACTATTAAAGTTCACGAACTCAATAAATCTGTGAACTCCGCTATTTTAAATAGCGCGAAATAATTTCTAGGTTAACATTTACTATTTACTACACCACAAAAATGAAGGCTTGTAATAAATGAAAGCATTAGCAGAAGACAAATCGAATGTAGCTCAAATGATGGAATTTGCTTTTGATATGATATAAAACATTGTGTAAAGCATGTTTACTTTTTGTATGCCGCAGCCCATATTTTTTATATGGAAACGATTACGGAATGTACCGACAATTCCCGGTGTTTAAATTTGCCCGTGCGTTTTGTGAGCACTATATGCGTGCGCATTAGTATATTCTTTTCTTTGTATCGCATTCCCGCGTCGTCTTCCTTCAGGGACAGTCACATGCTACTATGGGACATTCTCTATAATCTTGCAGAAGATTCATAGAAGTCATCTTTCCTCCTTGGCTGTTTGTTACACATCTTTTATTCTTGGTAATAAAAATACTGAACACGACCAAAACCGACTTTTCCTTGGTTTGCCCCGGTCACAAAATGGCTCCCCGACGAGGAATCGAACCCCGGTCTCCCGCGTGACAGGCGGGGATACTTACCACTATACAGAGTCTACAGACCCAGACAAGATATCCGCAGTTAAGGATTGGCCTGTTCCTCATGATTTAAAGTCCCTGAGACAGTTCCTTGGATTCACGGGTTATTACCGTAAGTTTGTGAAAAACTACGCCCGTATCGTACAACCACTTAACTTGCTACTACAAGGCCACGGTTGTAATAGAAAGGTAAAGAAGTCCAAAAAGTCCAAATCTGCTACCCCTTGGGTTTGGGGCGAGGCTCAACAAGTAGCATTTGATTCCATTAAAGCCAAGCTTGTTACTCCTCCTATATTAGCCTATGCAGATTACGCCTTACCTTTTATTGTCCATACAGACGCTAGCACACTTGGTCTTGGTGCTGTACTTTATCAGAAGCAAGATGGCGTTGAGCGAGTCATTGCTTACGCAAGTCGCAATCTTAGACATGCCGAAAAAAACTACCCAGCGCACAAGCTAGAGTTTTTAGCTTTAAAGTGGTGCGTTACTGATAAATTTCATGATTATCTGTATGGCAATGAATTCCTTGTCCGAACTGACAATAATCCCTTGACCTACGTCACCACTACTGCGAAACTTGATGCTACTCAGCATAGATGGTTAGCGGAACTAGCTAATTACAATTTCACCATCGAATATCGCAGTGGAAAGCGTAATGCTGATGCAGATGGTTTATCCAGATGTTTTGTCTTCCAAGATGAACTAAAAGCTATTTTCCAAGCTGTATTAGTTTCAGCTCCACTAGCACATTGTGTTTCTGAAATTGCTGCTGCTCATGTGGCCAGTGAGGAGCAGCAACTCTTTAGACAAGTTGGTTCCATTAACTGGAAGACCGAACAGAAAAATGATCCTACCATCTCTAGAGTTATTGACCTCTTGGGTACCTGTTCTCTTCGGGGAGGGGTGAAGGGTAAGCTTGCCTCTGAGTCTCAATCCGTCAAACAGTTCTCTCGTGTATGGGACCGTCTTTTCATTGAGAACGGTATTCTGTACAGAACTGCTACCCAAGATGGCAATGAAATCAAACAACTAGTTCTCCCTGAATGTCACAGGAAAACCGCTTTCCAAGGTATTCATGACGAAGCTGGTCATCAGGGTAAAGAAAAGTCTCTTTGGCTTGCCAGACAAAGGTTTTATTGGCCTTTAATGGAAAAGGATGTCAACTGCTGGGTAGAACAATGTTAGAGATGCATTCTTTACAAAACCCCTGTTAGTTGTCCTTTTGCAGAATTAGTCCCTATTTTAACTAGCAGACCTATGGAGCTTGTCTGTATTGATTTCCTCAAGCTTGAACCATGTAAGGGAGGAATAGAAAATATCCTCGTCATTACTGACCATTTTACACGTTTTGCACAAGCTGTTCCATGCAAGAATCAGACAGCTCATACTACGGCCAAAACTTTGTATGAAGGTTACTTCCAGCATTATGGCTTTCCAGAACAGCTTCACAGCGACCAAGGTCGAAATTTTTTGTCTAAGACCATTCAGGAACTGTGTAAGCTTGCTGGAATCCGTAAAACCCGTACTACCCCTTACCACGCAATGGGCAATGGACAAGCTGAGCGCTTCAACCAGACACTCTTGAAAATGCTTGGAACCTTAACAAACGAGCAGAAGTCTGATTGGAAACTTTTCATCCCTTCCCTTGTCCAAGCTTATAATGCTACCCGCAATGATTCAACTGGATACGCCCCTCACTTTTTAATGTTCGGCTGGCATCCCAGGCTAAGCATAGATGCATATTTCGGAACTGACCCCTCCATTGGTGAAACAACGTCTCGGGATCACTCCAATTATGTATCAAAGCTGCGTAAACGGCTTGAGTTTGCATATAGGTCAGCTGCAGAGGAAGCCAGTAAATCTGCTGAGCACAATAAAACTAACTATAATAAAAGAGTTAAAATCTCTAAACTTGAATCTGGTGATAGGGTACTTGTCCGCAAAGTTGGATTTACTTCAACTCATAAAATCGCCGATAAGTGGGACAGTGACGTTTATGTCGTTGTTTCTCAGCCTAATCCTGATATTCCAGTTTTTAAGGTTCAAAGAGAAGGAAAACACGGTCGCATCAGAACTTTACACAGGAATATGCTGCTTCCAATTAATTCTTTGCCTTTTGAGCAGGAGCACTCATCTTCATCCAAGGATAGTAGTATTCGTAAGAAAACCTCTTTGTCAACCTTGGGTGACAATCACAGCAGCAATGTCAGTAGTGATTCGGAGTCTGAAAGGGAAATACTTGTTCCAAAGTATGTTCCACCGCATATCCGCCGTAGAGTAACGCCCCCATGTTCTCCGAACCTTTCCCGTATTAATGAGCATTTCACCCATTTACCTTCCTCGAATCCATCTCCCACTAGGATCTCTCGGGCAATTTCACCTCATGAAGAGGTTGCATGTCCGACAAACCTGCCCGAAGCTCACCAAACTTCACCGGAGCAACGGAAATCTCCTAGACCTATCCGTAATCGGAGACCTCCTGAACGATTTGGGGAAGGGGTTAGTTCTGTTTTTGTCACTACTTCTAATGATGAAGTATTTGTCTGATAGTTTCAAAATCTGTAGTTATAATATTTTATTCGCAGTACCTTGCATCGCAACGTTTTAGAATCTATGTATTACGTAGGTTGAGTCTCCTTGCGTCTCTTCCTAATTTACATGTATATAGACGTAAGGTGTATGTCCATTCAGAAATGTCAGGAGACATTTTTTTCGGAGAGGGGGAGAATGTAAAACATGTTTACTTTTTGTATGCCGCAGCCCGTATTTTTTATACGGAAACGATTACGGAATGTACCGACAATTCCCGGTGTTTAAATTTGCCCGTGCGTTTTGTGAGCGCTATATGCGTGCGCATTAGTATATTCTTTTCTTTGTATCGCATTCCCGCGTCATCTTCCTTCAGGGACAGTCACATGCTACTATGGGACATTCTCTATAATCTTGCAGAAGATTCATAGAAGTCATCTTTCCTCCTTGGCTGTTTGTTACACATCTTTTATTCTTGGTAATAAAAGTACTGAACACGACCAAAACCGACTTTTCCTTGGTTTGCCCCGGTCACAGTAAAGCAGATAGTAACAGGTAAGTCTAAAAATGGCTTGGAATGATAATAATTAAACTCTTTACCAAACAATCCTGAGCTTTAATAACCCCAAGAAGAAAGGCTTTTGAAAACATTGTGGGAAAAGGAGAAAATGCTGGTAACCAGCATTTTCTCCTTTTCCCGCAATGTTTTCTGTCTTATCACAGACAAATTCCCTCATTTTAGCCACATTTAATTTGTTGACTGCAAATGGTATCAATTTGGACCAGTCTAAAATTTTGTTGCTTGGTAAAGGGTTAAATTACAATGTCTTTTTCCATTATACAGACAGGAAATGTAACCCAAGTCTGTCACAGATCACCAATCCACACTCAACCAATGGAACGGCGGCCAAGGATGGAGACTATGCCAAAATGTGGGGGGACAACAAAACATTTGATTGGCAGTCTATTATTGCACTGGGTCTTTGGCTGTTTGCTGTTCTGTACTCAAGGTTAGTAAAGCTATAAATGATAGGCTCTGAAGGGCACAATAGTGCTCTGATGTAAACAGTTCAGTGTATGAAATATACATAAATTTTATCCAAACTGTTTTTGAACCCTTTACCACACAATCCCAAGATTTAACAACTGCAAGGAAAAGGACATTTTGAAAACATTGTTGGAAAAGTAGAAAATGCTGGTAACCAGCATTTTCTTCTTTTCTTTCTATGTTTTCTACCCTTTCACAGACAAATTTTATAATTTATGTAAAATTTAATTTGCTGTCTTCTTTCAATTTGGACCAGTCTAAAACATGTGTCAAATGGTTTTAAACACCAATTAGATCACACAGTACCTTAGAATAGATTTTGGTTCATCTTCCTTTATCAAAGCTGTCATTATCTCATCATGATTGGTTGAATTTGACAAGGTTTGTATTTGCGGAGGTGACTTTGTCAGTGTAAGCATTGGGCCTGTATAGTTGTGAACCTGTGTTGTTGTGGTCGCTGTCATTTTTTTCAACAGATCAATTTATTACTCTTTACGATTTGCAGTTTGGATTTTTATTGATCCTCGAATAAAAACCTTTTTTTCTTCATGAATTTGTTCATTTCAAGTATATTTCCCTAAATATTCATGATGTGCAATGCAGCTGAACTGGTGATACTTGGCATACTTTGACTTTGCTGTTTTCACTTCAATGATAGCAAATAAATAAAGTCTTGTCGGTAGAAAAGTGAATTATATTGGGACATATGACTGATTTTTGTAAACACTTTCCCGATGTAAAGTTTAGAAAACTTGTAAGTGAATGGTCATGGCAAGCATGATTTATTTATTATTGTTAGATCAGTTGTGACTAAAAGTGTACCAGTTTTCAGACATTCAAGTTTTTGACAACGAAATGTAGTCCTAGAATTCTGAAATCAAACATTCAGATATACTGGAGTACAGGTACAACAAAACAAAAACTTGAATACCTGTTTTTGTATTTGTTCCTATCCCTAATCCTTTGTATTTGTATGATGTTTAATGCTGTTTTTAACATCTTTTCAGTTACATGGCAGTGGCAAGTGAAACTTTTCATTCTTTTGTCGAGTTTTTTTTACCGTTTTTTTGTACAATATTCTTCCTGAGCGACTGGTTGCTTTCTGAGTAATTATCATCAAAACACTGTTCAACGGTGAGAAAATAATGAGTACTGTCACAATAACTATCATCAGTACTCAAAAAGAAGCTGGCCAATCAGTGAACCCCTGGTTTCAAGTCCTGTATGTTATCAACTGAGCTGCCATGCTTGGCAGTAAGATGTATCTGTTTGTCTCCCATTATGTTTAGATTTCTTGGAGAGGGGAATGAAGTGTTTGTATGGTTACAGTTCAAATTATGAAGTTTCAACTCTGTTTTTTTTTTTTTCATTTGCAGTGTTCGTACATCAGCTAACAGTCAGGTTGGAAAAATAACCATGTCGGAGAAAACAATTCTTCAGAGTGACAATGGTATGTTGTTTGTTGTAGTTTGTCGTAAATGATATAAAGTACTGTATATAAGTATGGTGTGAATGAAATTAGGGTTTTTTTTTTCGGGGGGGAGGGCTTTTCCCAAAAGTGCAGGTAATAAAAAGCAGCATATTTTCAACAGAGCTACCTTTTGGTAGAAATATTTCCTTTTTGAAAGATGATGAAGCTGATATACCTGTATTGGCTGACATATTTTCTGTAGTGAATGAGAGCTCTGTTGTCTAGGTAAAGAGAGCTTTTCTCTAGCATGTAGGTGAAGGATCTTCTTAACCTCTCTAGGTCTGTTTTCCTGTTCTGCTATACATGTATGTTCATAAGTGTGTTCCTCATAGCAATGCATTAAGTTATAAATGCTGCTGTAAGGTTTAAAACACTTAATTTTCTTCTTGTAATGCTAAGATCATTTTAATTCCCTGAGGAAGAAGGCTTCTTAAAAATGTGGGAAAAGGAATAAATGCTGGTAACCAGCATTTTATCCCTTTTCCACAATGTTTTCTACCCTTTGAAAAACAAATTTTATGTCTGGAGTAACATTGTCATCTGTAAGTGCTTTCAGTTTTAACAAGGTTGAAATTTTGTCGCATGGTAAAGAGTTTAGAGAGCAAGCAGCCGGTGGCTTGGAAATGTGAGTGTCAATGTGCACAAGGTTTGCAAAGAGACCCAAGAAATTCATCACAAATGAGCAAAGCCGTGGTAGCTCAGTCAGTAGTGCATAGGACTTCAGAACAGGAGGTCGCTGGTTTGATCCCTGGCTTGGCCAATTTCTTTCCCAGGATTGATGATAGTCATTGCGACAGGATTCATTCCTCTCTCACTGCAGACCATTGTTTCGATGATAATTATGCGGGAAAGCAGACAGTGGCATGGAAAGAATATCATGCGGCATACTGGTAAAAGAAACTCCAGGAAGGCATGGATAGGTGCACTGGCTGCCGCACCATAACTGAAATAATGTTGGAAACAGCATTAAACACCATACAATCAATCAATCATCACCAATGACACACATCTGTTTTAAGTTTGGGCAACAGACAAAAGTTAGATCTGCTTTTCCAGACATATACAGCACATCATTTTGTTACTTGGTAGTGCATTCATAGACAGGAAATCCTAGTTTGGCTCTGACCACTTCTGATTGTCTATGACAGAGCCCAAGCCTAGTACTGGTTAACCATTTACCACACAATCCCAACTTTTAACGACCCTGAGGAAGAAGCCTTTTGAAAGTATTGTGGGAAAATGAGAAAATGCTGGTAACCAGCATTTTCTCCTTTTCCAACAATGCTTTCTACTCTGCCCAAAGCAAATCTCAATTTTTGAGTCACACTTATTTTGTCGCCTGCAAAACCTTTCAATTTGGACTGGTCTAAAATTTTGTCGTTTGGTATAGAGTTAAATTCTCAAGATGAGATAGCTTTGTAAACTGTAGCAGTGATATTATTGTATCATTTATGAAACCAGCATAAACCCCCATCTAGAAAAAAAACCAAACTTTGTTTATGGTAATTTGTGAATGAGGTTCAGAGTTAGTTATCTACCTCCTGATATTTCAGGGGTGGATATTCAACCTTTGACTGAAATGAATGGTATGCCATATCTCTTATGCTTCAAGCGTCAGTTCTTAATGGCATGCTGTCCAATTTTTTCTTTTTTTTTAACTATATAGTGGAAAGAAAAATAATGAAATTAATGGGGGACATTAGTGCTTTACAATTGTCTCCTGGTCAAATAAAGACCAAGGTGCTCAAGTTGTAATCAGGGAGTTCTAGTTTAATATCAACTTATTGTGCTGGTCACCAAGCCCAAGTCAGTTTTGGCATGAAACAATGAGATAACCATTTTGTGTATAAAGGAATGTTGAAAAATTTCATAAAATAAAGCTCCCATAAATTTTCAAAATCAAAAGTGAGTAACTGTGATCAAGGAAAATACCTGGTTAATGTGCCTCATTACTTTCCCACTGATTTACATGTAGATAGCCATGTCTTCAATTTTTTCATTTTAAATTTCTAGCTTTTGGTGTCAGAGTATGAGCACCGCATGGTACATGTTGTGAATTATGTTTGAGAATTTATTTGTGACAACCCTGGAAAAGGAAATGAAATATTAGGAATGATGTATTCCATTTCAAACAATGTTAATCATGCTTCCATGGACAGAAAAGATGTGAGCCATGCTCTATGAAAAGGGATTTTAACTCTTTACCAAACGACAAAATTTTAGACTTGTCCAAATGGAAAACATTTGCAGATGACAAAATATATGCAACTGAAAAACTAAAATTCGTTTTGGGACTGGAAGAAAACATTGTGGGAAAAGGAGAAAATGCTGGTAACCAGCATTTTCTCCTTTTCCCACAATGTTTTCAAAAGGCCAGTGAAAAGCTCTCTTTATCTCAGA
This sequence comes from Tridacna gigas, assembly GCA_945859785.2. Taxonomy (NCBI): domain Eukaryota; kingdom Metazoa; phylum Mollusca; class Bivalvia; order Cardiida; family Cardiidae; genus Tridacna; species Tridacna gigas. The sequence goes on from OX244028.2 coordinate 106,185,489, forward strand.
GTCGTTAAAAGTCGGGATTGTGTGGTAAAGGGTTTATGCATCTGCACAAGGTATCAACCCATGTCAGCTTGGGCAGTCTATACAGGCAGACCTGCATGTTACAGGAGTAGTCTACAGCGTGATCCAGTTAGACAGTATGGTTGTTATGGGTCCATAATTATATGATGTCTTGCTTAGTGTAGTGCATCTCAGAAATATGTTAACTCTTTACCAAATGACAAAATTTTAGACTTGGCCAAATTGAAAGCCTTTGCAGGCGACAAAATAAATGTTGCTTAAAAATTCAAACATGTTTTAGGTAGGGTAGAAAACATTGTGGGAAAAGGAGAAAATGCTGGTTACCAGCATTTTCTCCTTTTCCCACAATATTTTCAAAAGATTCCTTTCTCAGGGTCGTTAAAAGTCAGGATTGTGTGGTAAAGAGTTAAACCCCCTTTTCCCAGAGAGCTCCTCAGATAATTTTGCTTCAAAAGACTGGCACAATGTACTACCTTATTTTACTAGGGTTAGCAAGTTTATGTCAAGGTTGGGTGTTCATCGTTCACCTTTCTATGTAGGGGGATGACATTTTCCTCCATATGGCCCATACTGTAACTAATAATAAAAGACTGATAGATGTTATGAGTATATGATGTCATATTTTGTCCACAAAATAGCACATGGATTACTGACTTATAATAGATAAATGTTACTGGTCAAGCCAGTCATCTCCTGATTGGCTCATTAGACATAGGAGTTACATAGGGCTGCCATGGCCCTTTTCTTCTGATTACACAATTTTTCCCTTATGTTTATAAAATGATAAACCTTACAGGAGCATCAGAATCAGGTAAAATTTATGAACTAGGTCTGGATTAGGGAAATCCCCTTTAAGTTAGATATTATTATCAGGCTATGTATTTATACAGCAAGCTTCACAGTTTTGACAAAGGAATACTTACATCTGTCTGTATGCATGGGTCCTCTTTTTTGCTTGATCTTTTAATATTGAGAAAGGAAAAAGGTATTGTAATGAGACTTAAAAAGTTATTCTATTTGCTTTTACTCCTGCTGTTTTGACTAAAACATACTGTTTGAATGAAAGGTTTAGTTTAACCCTTTATCAAATGACAAAATTTTAGACCGGTCCAAATTCAAGGCAACTGCAGATGACAAATTAAATGTGACTCAACAATTGAAATTTGTTTTGGGAAAGGTAGAAAACATTGTGGGAAAAGGAGAAAATGCTGTTTACCAGCATTTTCTCCTTTTCCCACAATGTTTTCAAAAGGCTTCTTTCTCTGGGTTGTTAAAAGTCGGGATTGTGTGGTAAAGGGTTAATAGAGGTATTTGCTTCATATTCTTTGAAAAAAAAAGAGAGAGAGAAAAATAAAATACTCACTTTTACCTGCTGTCAATAGATGCAGTCAGTGGCAGACACAGTAGATCCAGATCAAATGCAACAAAACAGTCCATCTGATCTAAGTCTTAAGTAAAAGAGATGCTTAGCTGCTTACACAAGAAAAAATGGCAGAAAAAATAGTTTATCTTAGCATAAAGGCATATTGACTCTTGTTATTGGTGGGACAGTTTGATAGTTTATGCTGAAATTGATAAAAAAAAAGTTAATTACTCCCATGACATACAGTTAGGACATTCCGATAGAATTTTTTGTGCATGCTTTGTTTATTTTTCTTATTTTTCAGGAAATTATCACAGTACGTATAACAGTGTGTGTTAATTTATACCTTCATGATAACCATAGTAACAGTGCAGTTTAAGTCCAGCCATTGACTTTTATATAACAATCAGTTGGTTTTATGATCAGAACTATATGAACCATGCTTTGGCAAAAGGAGGGTTAATGCATCTCTGTGATCTATTATATCAAGAAAATCATAATATAGTTATAAAGTCATAAAATCTATTTAGTCTAACAATTGACTAGATCTGGAGATAGAATGGTCCTTTGATATGCATAAAATTTACAAATAGCAAAAAGTTTGGACCCATGGCAGTCTGCACCCACTCTGCAGGCTGACATGAGTTGATACCTTTTGCAGATGCAGTAAATCACTCATATATGGTTTAATAATGAATGATACCAGCAGTTATCATCTGCATGTAGAAAACAGTCATTTGAGGGGGTTTATATGTAAAGGTGATTTTATTTTCAAGATGTTTTTGCATTTAAAGATAAATCCTTACAGCCAGAGAGAAAAAACGCTTTTAGAGCTTGAAAGTGTGTAGAATAGCTCAGCAGTGTAAACATAGATGAATTACCAATATATATGGTGTTGGGAATAATGAAACTCGAGGGATTTGTCCTCATTTAAAACTGGAAACGACAGCGATAATTTCTTTGAAGGCCTGCAAAACATGGAATGCATTTTCTATCCGTCATCATCTGTGCAACCTTGCAGCCATCAGGGGCAGCATTTGGCATGAAGATACAAGAATAGTTATAGTTCGATAAAATAAAGATGAAATGGGTTAGAAACTGACTGAAAACTGGCTGAAAACAAGTATAGATGTATCTTTAAATGTTATGTCATTAACCCTTTACCACACAATCCCAACTTTTAACGACCCTGAGAAAGAAGCCTTTTAAAAACATTGTGGGAAAAGGAGAAAATGCAGGTAACCAGCATTTTCTCCTTTTCCCACAATGTCTTCTACCTTTCCCAAAACAAATTTTAATGTTTCAATCACACTGACATTGTCGTCTGCAAATGCTTTGAATTTGGACAAGTCTAAGTTTTTGTTGTTTGGTAAAGAGATAAACCCATTACTAAGTAATACCTACCATATTTTAGTGACCTTAGCCTTTTACCACAAGTCAAAAAATTTTAGACTTGTCCAAACCTATAGCAATTGCAGATGAGGAATGTAACTCAAATTGTGGAAGTTGTCTATGATAAAGTAGAAAACATAGTGTGGGAAAAGGAGAAAATACTGGTAACCTTTTCCCACAGTTTTTTCACATCTTCTTTCACAAGGTTGTTAAAACTTGAGATAGTACGGTAAATGGTTAAGAAAGAAGGCTTTTAAAAGTATTGCAGGAAAAGGGGAAATGTGAAAAAAGTCAAATTTCCTCTTTTGAGCCACATTTAATTTTTGTTTCGCAAATGATTTTTTTTTTTTGACTTGGTATAGTCTAAAACTTTATTATCTGGTATAAGGTCATTCACAGTGATATAAAAACAAATTAACCATCTGAAATTTATAGTGACATAACTGCACTGTTTACTCGAGCGTTGGAGGGTTTCAGGTTTTCATTGCATTATCTAGATGTGCTTTAACTCTTACATTACTAAGAAATTCTGTTTTTTTTTAGGTCTTAAAGAAGATTCCCACTGCTATTGAACATGAATTACATCATAGTCCAGCATCAATTAGCAGATGGTGTAGATCAAAGATCAGACTGCTTGTTCTTTGCAGTCTGATCTTGATCTACACCATCCACAAAAGCTACTTATGTTGTCATTAGTAGTGAAAGAGTTAAAGATGTTAAACAGGTGTTTAGTGGTTTCTTTCCTGTTAATTCAACTCCTTATTTTCTCAGTTCTAATGACACACTTTATATAAATTAGTTATATTCCTGTAGAACATACGTATTGGGGGATATACAGGAATTGGTCAGTCATTTCTTACTTGCACATTCACAAAGATGTATACATAGTAAAAATATTGTTGCATCCCCTGTGTTTTTACCAGGTTTGATGTTCTGGTTTGAATGATATAAAATTGGTTGGAAAGTAGAATCTGGCTGCTGCATACACCAACAAACCAGACTGTTGGGTCTGAAATGAAATGAACTGAGGTACACCTTGACCTCATGGCAGTGGTTACTGATCGAGCTGTTTCACCCTCTTGTGAGAGGTATGAGACATAGACTGCAAGCTGTTCTGCAAGCCCTGTGCAGAAGTACGCAATACTGACGGACTGTATTCTCTGCAGGTCACTTTGAACCTGCCGCAAGTTTTATTTCGACATCAAATTCCCAGTTTTAACCAAACTTAAAAACTTCTGGTTTTTCTTAAAATTTGAAAGCAATATCAAATAAAAAATTTCCTACTTACCATGAGGTCAAGGGATACCTTAGTTCAGTTCATTTCATAGGCAAAAGACTGGTCTGTTGGTGTACGCAGCAGCCAGATTCTAATTTCTACCCGATGTTATATTATTCCCACCAGAAAATCAAACCCTGTAAAAATTACAGGGGGTTCAAAACTTTTTTTTGTTGTGTATATATGTTTCTAGAAAGCCTTCTTCAGTTTTGCAATCATTAGACAGAGACTGTAGAAATGTCAGTGCTTAAGGGTCCTTGAATTATCTTGCATTGAATGTAGATTTTGTTCTTTACCATTTATACTTTATATTTGAACATATATCTTCTCTTCGAATAAGCACTTTTTGAGTATATTACAGCTCAAGTTTTATCTCTTGACTAAATGACAAAACTCGAGTCTTTTCCATGTTAAAAGCATTAGCAAACAACAAATTAAATGTTTCACAAATAATGAAATTTGTCTTTGAAAGCTCGGAATTGTGTTGTAAAGGGTTAAGATGCAATTTAATGTGTGCTTGGCACTTTAAAGATTAGCTCTTCTCTGATGTATTGATGTTCTGTAATTCATTATCACATCCTTTTTTATGCCCCTGCCATGAAATGGGGGGGGGCATATAGAGTTACCTGTGTCCGTCTGTGTGTGTGTGTGTGTTAGTGTGTTAATGTGTGCGTGTGTGTGTGTGTGCGTGCGTTAGTGTGTGTGTCCCATTCTTGTCCAGAGCATAACTTCTGCATTTATCAATGGATTTCAAAATAATTCTGCACAATTGTTCTCCTCAACAAGTACTAGTGTCATGCGCAAAAGTTTGTTTCGATACGCCCAAGGTCAAGGTCATGGTTGAAGGTCAAATGTTTAAATTGACCTTGTCCATAGCATAACTTCTACATTTATCAATGGATTTCAAAAAAACTTTGCACACTTGTTTTCCTTAACAAGTACTAGTGTCATGCGAAAAGTTTGTTTCGATATGCCCAAGGTCAATGTCACAGTTTAAGGCCAAATGATAAAATTGACCTTGTCCGGAGCACCACTTCTACATTTATCAATGAATTTCAAAATAACTTGGCAAACTTGTTCTCCATTTTGAGTACTAGTGTCATATGACATACCTGTGACCAATACCATTTAGCAGGGGCATCCGTGTCTCTGACACACCTATTTCTAGTTCTTTTTAGTTCTAGTGGCTTGGAAAGAATATTGTGCGAAGTACTGGTGAAAGAAAACCCAGGAAAGCATGGATAGGTGCACTGGCCACCGCCATATAACTGAAATAATGTTGAAAACGGCATAAAACACCATACAATCAATCAATCGCATCCTTTTTTAAATATTGATTTGTTTCCAGTTGTACTTCTTTAATTCAACATTTATTATCCACAGTAACCTGTTCTTCATTGGTGAAAACAGTAGGAGAAAAAACCTCGAACATAGCTAAATAGGAGCTTGATGACAAATTCAAGAAAACATAGTTCCAAAAACCTGTACACAATGGTATTGTCTCTTTTTTGGATAGGAATTCCTCATAGTAAATTAGATCTAAGGATAACCCATTTGAAAAACCTGTTGGCTTTTTAGCGAAACCTGCCTACCCGTTTGAAAGAGGGGTGTTAGGTATTTGTTCTCTTGCAAAATAGTGGCTACTTTTTTCCTACTGTTTTATCATTATTCAGTCTAACTAATCAGGTGGAAATTATGTACTAACAGAGCATTGGGGTCAAAGATTTTGATCTTCATATAGATTAAATTCATACTAAAGAACATAATTAAGAGATGATACATGTGTAAACATTGTAGCAATAGATCTTTTGCCATAATGTTAGCGAGACAAAAGGACATACATAGATTGTAATGTGTTAACTTATTTAGACCACTATTTACAGAAACTGGAATCTGATTTTAGATTTGTTCATAATGTTGAACATTCATGAGGTCTGACCAGGTAGCTCAGTGGTTAGCACATCTGACTCGTAACCTGATGGTTGCGGATTCATTATCCGATCACAGCAAGCTGGCTTTCCGGCAATTTTTTGCCTCTCACCTCTGATGCATGAGAGAAAAGCAAAGAAGTTGGTTTTAGTACTGTTTTGAGAAAGCCAGGAAATGCATAGGTAGATGCACTGTCTGCCATATGATCTGAGCTATTAAAATGGTGTTACATTTACTTCAATACAAACAAACAAATTATGAAATAAGTTTTTATCAAACAACAAAATTGTTAGCGTTTGCAGAACATAAATGCGGCTCAAATGATGGGATTTGTGAAAGGGGAGACATTGTTTGAAAGTAAGAAAATGCTGGTTTCAGGCATTTTCTCCTTTTTCCACAGTATTTTCAAGCTTTGCTCTTAAGGTTCTTTTGTAAAAGGGGGTTTAATGCATCTCCGTAATGCATTGTATGAAGCAAGTCATCACATAATCGGATGGGATTTGTGAAAGGGGAGATATTGTTTGAAAGTAAGAAAATGCTGGTTTCAGGCATTTTCTTCTTTTTCCACAATATTTTTAAGCTTTGCTCTTAAGGTTCTTTTGTAAAAGGGGGTTTAATGCATCTCCGTAATGCATTGTATGAAGCAAGTCATCACATGATAGGATGGGATTTGTGAAAGGGGAGATATTATTTGAAAATAAGAAAATGCTGGTTTTAGGCATTTTTTTCTTTTTCCACAATATTTTCAAGCTTTGCTCTTAAGGATCTTTGGCAAAAGGGGGTTTAATGCATTTCCATAATGCATTGTATGAAGCAAGTCATCACATAATTGGGTATCCATAAAATCCATTGCATATGATAAGTTAACAGACTCAATCATGAGGTAGCATGGTCCTTGGACATCTAGAAAATTGGCAAATAGCAATGTTTTATCTTTTCTGACTTATTGAGATCTTTCTTGGATCATTCTTTTTGAAAACCTTCTTGAAAAGTACAGATATTACTCAGAGCTAGGATTTCTTCATTTGTCAAAGAGTTCATTATTGCTTTCATATGCTTCTCAACTCTTTACCAAATGGCAAAATTTTAGACTTATCCAAATTGAAAGCATTTGCAGACAACAAAATCATTGTGACTAAAAAAATAAAAATTTGTCATGGGAAGGTTAGAAAACATTGTTAGAAAAGGAGAAAAAATGCTGGTTACCAGCATTTTTCTCCTTTTCTCACAATGTTTTCAAAGGGCATTTTCTTTAGGTTCGTTAAAAGTCAGGATTGTGTGGCAAAGGGCTAAATTGTACATGCAATTCACTATTTTCTTCCAGTGTGCTTGTATGGAAGCATTTACAGAGGACTCTTAAATATGACCTTAGCTGTCAATGTGCCATAAAGCCACATTCATTTGCTTTTAAAATGGTAGATGAAAAAAAAGCTGTTGGAACAGGAGTGAAAGCTTGGTACCAGGATCGAAAAGAACATAAGATCCTTTCATTAAGGGGTAACATTTATCCAAACAATCTGGAATTTTAATGACCTTGAAGTTGAAGAAGAATCCTTTTGGAAACATTGTGGGAAAAGAAAATGCTGACACCCAGCATTTTGTCCTTTTCCTACAATGCTAACCCTTTAACTGTTTACCAACTGACAGAATTTTAGACTGGTCCAAATTGAAAGCATTTACAGAATGATCAATCAAATTTAGCAGAAATGATGTTAATTGTCTTTGAAAGTGTAGAAAACGTTGGTTACCAGCATTTCCTCCTTTTCCCACAAGGTTTTCAAAAGGCTTTTACCTCAGGGTTGTTAAAACTCGGGATTGTGTGGTAAAGGGTTAAAGATAAACACCACCATTTTAGCCTCATTATTTTTATCTTCTGCAATTGGCAAAGTCTAATATTTTGTTGTTTCGTAAACTTTTAAAGCATTTGCCAGCACTAAATTACATAACACATATTCAGATGATGATAAATGTCTTTGAAAGGCTAGAAAACATAAAGCCATCACCACACAATCCCAAGTTTTAACATCCCTCGGAAATTAGACTTCTGAAAACATTGTTGGAGAAGGCGGAAATACTGGTAACCAGCATTTTCTCCTTTTCCCACAATGTTTCCTAATTTTTTATAAACAAATCCAATCATTTGAGCCACATTTAATTTTTCATCTGCAGATGCTTTCACTTTGGACTAGTCTGAAATATTGTCATGTGGTAATGAGTCGAGGAAAAAGGATTGCTTCGTTTCAGCATTTTCTCCCACAGTGTTTACGAAAACCTATCTCAGAATCTAAATAAAAACAACTGGTAAAGGCTGGACAAGTTTACAATTCATTTCAGGTTCCTCAGACAACTCTGATGAGGAGAAAGGAGGACAGAAAGTGTGGGACAACGAGGAGGAGTCTGTGGCCTACAGCTACTCTTTCTTCCACTTCATGTTGATGCTTGCATCTCTCTATGTCATGATGACTTTGACAAACTGGTTCAGGTAAGTGTGGGGACTTTGTAGTGGCTTAATGGTATGGGTCTTTCATTATGTAAACCAAATGCTTTGAGATAGATCCCAGTTAAAATTAGTGGACAGCAAGGTAGTCTGTGGCCTATAGCTACTCTTTCTTCCACTTCATGCTGATGCTGGCATCTCTCACGTCATGATAACTTTGACAAAGTGGTTCAGGTAAGTGTCAGGGACTCTGTTGTGGCATAGTGGTACAGGTCTGTCAGTTTGTAAACCAGATGCTTTGAGTTTTATCCGAGTTAAAATTGGTGGATGAGGTAGCCTTGGCCTACAGCTATTCTTTCTTCCACTTCATGTTGATGCTTGCATCTCTCTGTGTCATGATGACTTTGACAAACTGGTTCAGGTAAGTGTTGGGACTCTGTAGTGGCCTAATGGTATGGGTGTTTCATAATATAAACCAGATGTTTTGAGTTAGATCCCAGTGGACAATGAGGTAGTCTGTGGCCTACAGCTACTCTTTCTTCCACTTAAAGTTGATGCTGGCATCTCTCTATGTCATGATGACTTTGACAAACTAGTTCAGGTAAGTGTGGGGATTCTGTTGGGGCATAATTGTACAGGTCTTTCAGTTTGAAAACCAGAACGTTCCGAGTTTGATCCTGGTTAGAAGTGGTGGGAGGTGAATTAATTTATGGTTTAAAGGTACTCTTCCTTTTACTTTTCCATTGATATGGGCATCTCTGTATGCCACGATGACTTTGACAAACTGGTTCAGGTAAGCATCTGGGACTCTGTTGTGGCATTATGGTACAGGTCTTTCATTAACTCCTTACCACACGACAAAATTATAGACATTATTATATAAATTGAAAGCATTTGCAGGTAACAATTTGAACGTCACTCTAATGATAGAATGTATCTTTGATAGGGTAGCAAACATTGTGGGAAAAGGAGAAAAGGCTGCTTACCAGCTTTTTTTCCTTTTTCCACAATGTTTTCAAAAGGCCCTTTTCTTAGGGTGGTTAAAAGTCAGGACTGTGGTAAAGAGTTAAGTAAACCAGAAGAAAATGGTGGACCACGAGGCAGTTTGTGATGTACATCTTGCTTTCTGTCATCCGAGCAGCTCTAGGCGTGGACCATGAGAACTTTTATAGACAAATTGAGGGATACTGTGACAGTGTGGCCTTGATTTCCATGGCTGGCCAACTAAAAAATTACTAATAATCTTCTGGATGCCACATGTGATGGGACCTAGGTTTAATTATAACTCACAAGTTGTAGCTTACGATTTATTATACCCCCGCAAACAAAGTTTGTGGGGGGTATACTGGAATCAGCCTGTCGGTCGGTTGGGCGGTCGGTCTGTCCGCAAAATCTTGTCCGGACAACTCCTCCTACAGTTTCAATCCAATTCCCTTGCTACTTGGCAGAAGTGTTCATTAGGAGCTGTAGATGTGCAAGACACACATTTTGTAAAAATTCCATCAAGAATTACCGAGTTATTGCCTCTGATTTGACTTAAAAATGCTTGTCCGGACAACTCCTCCTACAGTTTCTGTCTGATTCACTTTAAACTTGGCAGAAGTGTTCATTAGGAGCTGTAGATGTGCAAGACACACATTTTGTAAAAATTCCATCAAGAATTACTGAGTTATTGCCCCTGATTTGACTTAAAAATGCTTGTCCGGACAACTCCTCCTACAGTTTCTGTCTGATTCACTTTAAACTTGGCAGAAGTGTTCATTAGGAGCTGTAGATGTGCAAGACACACATTTTGTAAAAATTCCATCAAGAATTACTGAGTTATTGCCCCTGATTTGACTTAAAAATGCTTGTCCGGACAACTCCTCCTACAGTTTCTGTCTGATTCACTTTAAACTTGGCATAAGTGTTCATTAGGAGTTGTAGATGTGCAAGACGCAACTTTCGTGAAAATTCTATGAAGAATTAATGAGTTATTGCCCCGGATTCACATTTAAAATGCTTGTCCGGACAACTCCTCCTACAATTTCAGTCCGATTCGCTTTATACTTGGCAGAAGTGTCCATTTGGAGTTGTAGATGTGCAAGGCGCAAATTTTGTGAAAATTCCATCACGAATTACTGAGTTATTGCCCCTGATTTGACTTAAAAATGCTTGTCCGGACAACTCCTCCTACAGTTTCTGTCTGATTCACTTTAAACTTGGCAGAAGTGTTCATTAGGAGCTGTAGATGTGCAAGACACACATTTTATAAAAATTCCATCAAGAATTACTGAGTTATTGCCCCTGATTTGACTTAAAAATGCTTGTCTGGACAAATGCTCCTACAGTTTCTGTCTGATTCACTTTGAACTTGGCAGAAGTGTTCATTAGGAGCTGTAGATGTGCAAGACACACATTTTGTAAAAATTCCATCAAGAATTACTGAGTTATTGCCCCTGATTTGACTTAAAAATGCTTGTCCGGACAACTCCTCCTACAGTTCCTGTCTGATTCACTTTAAACTTGGCATAAATGTTCATTAGGAGTTGTAGATGTGCAAGACGCAACTTTCGTGAAAATTCTATGAAGAATTAATGAGTTTTTGCCCTTGATTCACATCTAAAATGCTTGTCCGGACAACTCCTCCTACAATTTCAGTCCGATTCGCTTTATACTTGGCAGAAGTGTCCATTTGGAGTTGTAGATGTGCAAGACACACATTTTGTAAAAATTCCATCAAGAATTACTGAGTTATTGCCACTGATTTGACTTAAAAATGCTTGTCCGGACAACTTCTCCTACAGTTTCTGTCTGATTCACTTTAAGGAGGTCTTTTCTGTCATATGTATAGTTGGCCAACATTATGCGAAAAGGCACCTTTGGACATTTGCAACAGGCGTGGATCCAGACCAGCCGCTGTGTCTCAGACATATTGTCAGATCATGGTCTACACTTTTTTACACTCATTTAGTTTTGTGTCCAATTAAATTGATACTTTGCATAAATATTCACCAGGAGCAGTAGAGGTTCAAGATGCATTTTTCTCAAATGTTTGCCAAATTAATTACCCCTGAATTTACTCAAAACTTCTTGTCCAGAGAACTATTCCTTCAGTTTAAGTCTTATTCACTTGATATTTGTCATGATATTCACCAGGAGCAGTAGATGTGCAAAGCACAAATTTCATGAGTGTTGGCCTAATGATTACGGAGTTATTGCCCCTAAATTGACATTGCAGAGTTATTGCCCCTGTGACATGAAATATAGGGGCGGGGGTATTTATCACCTTTAGTGATAGTTATTCTAGTTCTTTCTGTATCTTGCACTATTCCACATATAATAACTAAATGCCTTCTAGCAATGTCCCTATGGGCAACCAGTGGTGACAGAAAATAAATGCAAAATCAAATCAAATCTCACTTGATGCCATTTTTGATGCTGGTGTCCCTGTACATCATCCCAGCCTTTTCTCCTGTTCCCCTATGTTTTCTACTTGTTCAGACTTATCTCATCATTTGAGCCATATTTGTCATCTGCAAATGCTTTCTGTATAGATAAGTGAAAAATTTGGTCGTCTGGTATAAAGGGAAAAAAAATAGGTTAAAATCAGCCACCAGACTTTCTGAGTGTATACTCTATGCCTCTGTATAATTGGGTTTAACTCTTTACCAAATAACAAAATTTCTAGACTTATCAGAACTGAAAGCATTTGCAGAGGACAAATTTAACTCTATTGAAATGATGTCATTTGCCTTAGGAAGGGAGGAAAACATTGTGGGAAGAGGTAACCAGCATTTTCTCCTCTTCCCACACTGTTTTCAGGAGCTTTCTTTTTAAAGGTTCTTAAAAGTTGGGATCGTGTGGGAAAGGGTTAATTACCCTGGTATTATACATTTTATTTTACAGTCCGAGCTCTGACTTCAAGACCCTGAACTCCAACATGGCCTCTGTGTGGGTGAAAATTGTGTCAAGCTGGCTCTGCATTGTCCTGTACATCTGGACGCTGATCGCCCCAGTTGTATTGCGAGATAGAGACTTCAATTAAGATATGTATCAAACAATGTGATTGTTTCTTCACAAGTAAGATATAGACAATATACAGATTAACTGTTTCTTGTCATGTTTTATGTTGTGTTAATTTTGTCTGATAAGTTATCAAAATGGTGAAAAAGTCAGTAATATTTGTATGTATTAACTCTTTACCAAACAACAAAATTTTAGACCAGTCCAAATCGAAAACTGTTGCTGACAACAAAATAAATGTGACTCAAAATTGGTCTTGGGAAGCGTAGAAAACATTGTGGGAAAAAGGAGAAAATGCTGGTATCAGCATTTTCTCCTTTTCCCACAATGTTTTCAAAAGGCTTTCTTCTCAGGGTCGTTAAAAGACGGGATTGTGTGGTAAAGGGTTAATACATGTATATGAGCCATGTTTTGGCAAAAGGGGGCTTAATGCATTTCTGTAATGCATTACACAAAGCAAATTGTCACAATAATGGATCCATAAAATCCATTTTGTCTGTCAACAGACTAAATCCTGTGGTAGAAGGGTCCATGGACATATAGAAAATAGGCCAAAAGCAAAAGGTATCCACCGAGGTCAGCCTGTGTGGACTGCACAGGCTAACCTTGGTCAATACTTTTTCTAGATGCACTAAGACGCCATTTCACAATGCATGGCTCACATGTATTCGCGCTTTTCCACCTGTATTAGCCCTTGCCAAATAGTCCCTAGTTTTAATGGCTGAGAAAGAAGGCTTATGAAAGCATTCTGGGAAAAGGATAGCATTTTGTCTTGTTTACACAATGTTTTCCACCCATTCAAAGACAAATTCTATTATTTAAGCCACATTTTATTTGGCATCTACAAATGTCTTTTATTTGGACAGGTCTGAAATTTTGTCTTCTCATAAAGAGCTAATCAAAATAAGCCTGAAAAAGTTGGACGGATACTGTTTTGATGGTTATTTTAAGGTAGGAAACACAAATGTACGCGTAATATTGCTTATACATGTATCTATAAATATATTTATGCATTGAGGTAGAAAAAGGTATGTATAAAGTCAAATTTCACAGTGTTATTTGCTTCCTTAGGCCATTTAAAATGACTGGAATACCACTGAAATTTTGTCATAAAATGTTTCTAATCTCTGAATTGAAGAACTGTTGAAGAGAGATTATTTGCCGACTGGGTAAACTATATATACATGTGTATGAATTAGGGTTTTTCTTAATATTTTCTATGTTGATTTTTACTTGAGTTTTTTTTTAGCTTACGCTTATTATTATCATAAAATTAAAGCAGAGCACCCAAACTAATTCCTTTTCACATTTCTTTTTTTATGCAGCCTGATTTTTATCTTCACTTTTTGCAAAAGTACCTCAATTGGTGTTTATCTTCACATAAGTTGAATTAACCCTTTAGCACACAATCCCGACTGAAATTTGTTTTGGGAAGGGTAGAAAACATCGTGGGAAAAGGAGAAAATGCTGGTTACCAGCATTTTCTCCTTTTCCCACGATGTTTTCTACCCTTCCCAAAACAAATTTCAATTATAAAGTCACTTTTATTTTGTCGTCTGCAACTGCTTTCAATTTCAGCCAGTCTAAAATTTTGTAGTTTGGTAAAGAGTTAAGGACTGGACCAAATTGAAAGCATATGCAGATGACAAATGTTGCTAAACTGATGACTTCTGTCTTTGATAGAATAGAAAACATTGTGGGAAAAAGACAAAATGCTGGTTACATACCATCCTTTTTCCTGTTCTCACAATGTTTTCAAAAGCTGTCTTTCTCAGGGTCTTTAAAACTCAGGAGTGTGTGGTAAAGAGTTAAAAGCTGACAATTTAAAATGCAAGGAAAAAAACAACCAAACTTCCAAGATCTTATTCTTGAATGAGATTCAAACAAAAAATAAACGCTATTCACACTGTAATCCTGTACGAAACAACATTTTTTTTTATTCTTCCAACTTCTCTGCTTTAATTGTCTCATTTAATACTACCGAGCTTTCAGGGCTATAAACCTCGTGGGCATCAACTTACTCCTTTACCTGACAATCCTGTTTAACTCTTTACCAAACAACAAAATTTTAGACGAGTCCAAATTGAAAATGTTTCCAGACAACAAATTAATTGTGATTTAAAAATCGAAATTTGGTTTGGGAAGGGTAGAAAACATTGTGGGCAAAGGAGAAAAGGTTACCAGCATTTTCCCACAATGCTTTCTAAAGGCTTTTTTATTTTTTTTCATTTTTAAAATCTGAATCATATGGTAAAGAGTTAATGCTCTAAGGAAGAGGGCTTTTGAAAACATCGTTGGAAAAGTGGAAAATGTTGATGTACCCTATCAAAGACAGGTTCTATCATTTGAGCCACATTTTTTGTTCGTAGATGCCTTCAAAATGGACAAGTTAAAAACTTATTTGGTCTGGTAAAGTTAAAAAGAAATAGGCATGCTTTTCCTTGAATATTTCCCAAAATGTTAAACAGTACAAATTAAAGATCAGACTAGAAGCTCTCTGCAGTCCAATCTTAATCTACACTGCACTAAAAAAAAAAACTACATTAAGTTACCCTTATGGTGCTAATGAACTGTTTACCACACAAAACCAAATTTTAACAACCCTCAAAGAGAAGGCTTTTGAAAACAGTGACCAAAGTAGAAAATGCTGGTAACCAGCATCTTCTCCTTTTTCTGCAGTGATTTCTAACCTTTAAAAATTGACTGACAGATCCTAGTACTTGTATCGCATTTACTATGTCATCTGCAAATGCTTTCAACTTGGATCAGTCTAAAATTTTGTTGTGTGGTAAAGAGTTAATGAAATAATTCTTTATTAAGCTAAAAAGAGCCAATATATTGCAGCTGTAATGTTGTTGCAACAGAGTATTTTGCAAAGTAGCCGTCAGTGAAGTTTAAAGATAGGATGGCACATTCTCTGCAGTCTGATTTTGACCTTCACTGACTGCAAAAGCTACAGAAGTTGTGCTTATTGTTCTAAAAATTAAGCTTGTAGTTGGATTCTCATTGGTTGATTGTTCAAAGATTTGAGCTGTGCTCTGGCAGAAGGGGGCTTAATGCATCTCCGTAATGCATTGTACTATGTAAAACATCACTGAATTTCGGATCCATAAAATCCATTTTCACAAACGACCGACTAATGCATGAGGTAGAATTATCCTTTGACATGCAGAAAATTTAAAGTTAGCGAAAAGTTTCGGCCCATGTCAGCCTGCGCAGGCTGAAATGGGTCAATATTTTTTGCATTTCGCAAATGCATTAAGACACCTTTTCATAGAGCATGGCTTATTTACATGTATAAATCTGAATAAAACATCACTGTGCAAACAAATGTTTTCCTTATTATAAACTGCCACTAGGATTGTTTGAATTGAATACATACCATACGAATATTTTTAGACATACCTTACTGATGGTGGATTGTGGCAAATAGAGAATGGAAAGATTTTTCATCCTGCAAACAAATTTAAGGCATTTTTCTGATGAAAATGAGTCATCATAGTCATCATAGCCAATGCGAGAAGTGAAAGTAAAAATGTTTCTCATCTATCATAAAAATTTCTTAACCCGAAGAGTATTGATCCTTTACTACACAATCCTGAGTTTAAACGACTACGAAGAAGAGGCTTTTTGAAAACATTGTAGGAGAAGGAGAAAATGCTGGTAACCAGTATTTTCTCCTTTTCCCCATAATTTTTCTACCCTATGAAAGACAGAAATCATCATTTGAGCTACATTTAATTTGTTGTCTGCAAATGCTTTCAATTTGGTCAAGTTCAAAATTTTTTCATTAGGTAAAAAGTTAAATGAATAAAATGAACCTTTCCTGTAGCAAAAACAGCCAGAGTTTTACTATTTCAAAATATTTTTGCATGAATAAGAAAAATATGCATCTGGTACCCAGGTACGGTTCAGGTACCCTGTCTTGGCATTAAAAAACATAAAACATAAAACAAATGGCTCCACATGCAATATTTTACAAGTAGGAACACACCTGTATACTGTATTGTCTGAATAAACAGTGCTTGAAAGAAGCACTTAATTTTTAACAATCAGTTGGTCCCATTCTCTAAATGGAATGGCAAGTGTCTCACGGTTTACTGTTTTGACCACACTACAAAAATTTAGACAGGTCCAAATTGAAAGCATCTGCAGGCGAAAATTAATATGCGGCTAGAATTGTGAGATTTGGCTGTGAAAGAGAAAACATTTTGGGAAAAGAAGAAAATGCTGGTTACCAGCATTTTCTCCTTTTCCCACAATGTTTTCAAAACCTGTCTCCGAATCGTTAAAACTCATGTGGTAGAGTTAAATACAGAAACAGATTTCTGTAAGTTAAATTTCACTTACTTTGGATTTTATAAATGAAACCATTTACAGATGCAAGTGTTGACCAAGATCAGACTGCATATATACACAGTCTGATCTTGCTCTATACTAGCTGCATTAACTCTTTACCAAACAACAAAATTTTAGACTTGCCCAAATTGAAAGCATTTGCAGACGC
The DNA here is from genome assembly GCA_945859785.2 of Tridacna gigas. Taxonomy (NCBI): domain Eukaryota; kingdom Metazoa; phylum Mollusca; class Bivalvia; order Cardiida; family Cardiidae; genus Tridacna; species Tridacna gigas. Next base: position 106,202,416 of record OX244028.2, read on the forward strand.
CAAAATAAATGTGACCGAAAAATTGAAATTTAGCTGTGGAAGGATAGAAAATATTGTGGGAAAAGGAGAAAATGCTCCTTGCCAGCATGTTCTCCTTTTCCCGCAATGTTTTCAAAAGGCTTCTTTCTCAGGGTTTAAATGGTTACAAACTTTTTACCAAAATGGTTACTTAACTATTTACCATAATGGTTACCACAGAACAAAATTTTGGACCAGTCCAAACTGAAAGCATTTCCAGACAGCAATTTCATTATAGCTCAAATAATGTGATTTTCCATTGATCGGGTAGAAAATATTGTGGGAAAAGAAGAAAATGCTGGTTACCAAGATTTTCTCCCTATCCCACAATGTTTTCGAAAGGCTTCTTTCTCAGGGTTGTTTAGTCAGCATTGTGTGGTAAAGAGTTAACCCTTTACTATGCAATCCCGACTTTTGATGACCCTAAGGAAGAACACTTTTGAAAGCACTGGGAAAGGGAGAAAATGCTGGTAACCAGCCTTGTCTCCTTTTCCAACCATAATCTCTATCCTTTCAAAGACAATTCCCACCGTCTGAGCAACAGTTAATTTCTGGTATGCAAATGCTTTGAATTTGGATAGGTCCAAATGGTCAAGACTTAACACCACAAAACAATGCATGCTGGTGCCAATGCTGGGCTGAAGTTGCTTCGTCAATGAAATTTGTAGGTTGAAACAGGGACATAGCTTGGTCAGAAATATTTTGAGGGTCACCTGCTTCATGGTATGGGTTTTCATTTCGATAATTAATAGGAAGCCCGAGTTTGAAGTAACTATCTTCAGTAATGACAGAAAATGAAGTTTTTTTCATGACAATGATGCAATCAACAACAGGGCTATGACAATGCCTCACTGTTTCCTTAACTCTTTACCACATGGCAAAGATGCAGACTAGTCCAAAATGAAAGCATTTGCAGACAACAATAAAAATGTGGCTCAACTCCTGGAATTTCTCTTTGATAGGGTAGAAAACGTGGGAAAAGGAGAAAATGCTGGTTACCAGCATTTTCTCCGTTTCCCACAATGTTTTCAAAAGGATTCTTCTTCAGGGTCGTTAAAAGTCGGGATTGTGTGGTAAAGAGTTAACTCTTTACCAAACATTAACATTTTGTACTGGACCAAATTGAAAGCATTTGCAGACGACAACTGGGATGTAGCTTGAATGATGATTTCTGTCTTTGATATGGTAGAAAACATTTACCAGCAACATCTGAGATAAAAAATAATTATCCCTTAACAACAGTCTGAAGTTTTAAGAACACAAAATGGGCTTTTGAAAACATTGTGGGAAAAGGAGAAAATGTTGGTAACAAGCACTTTCTCCTTTTCCCAAAATCTTTTACAATACCCTTTCACAGACAAAGCCTATAATTTCAACCACACTTAACTCTTTACCAAATGACAGAAGTTTAGATTTGTCGAAATTGAAATTATTTGCAGATGACAAATTAAATGTGACTCAAATGATGGAACTTGTCTGTGATAGGGTAGAAAATAGGTTTTCTTTTCCCACAATATTAAATATTATTTTAAAATGGCCTCTTTTTCCGTGTCATTAAAACTCGTGACTGTCTGGTAGAGAGTTAATTTGTTGTCTAAAATGCTATGGATACGTACATAATTTTGTTGTCTGTTATGTGAAACTGAGTTCCTACTGCTGAGTTTCAAGAGATGACTGCGCATCTAGACTACTTTGATCCATGGTTTCTTGTGACGAAATCAAGTTGTTCAAACCACTGTTACTAGAAATGTTTCGAGACCTAGTTCGAACGTACCTTGGTGACTTTGGCTCTAATTTTAACAATAATGGAAAATGCACTCTATAACCACATAGCATAATCAGAATTAAAACCAAAATTAAAACTATCACAATCAACATAAATGGCTGCCACTGAGCTGGAATTTCTGTGAAGAAGAGTCTGAAAGATTTTCCGAGTCCACCAAACAGTATTTCTGCTGGCTGTACAACATAGTGGGAGAATGCAGACATAACAACCTGAAAGCAAGTGAACAAATAAAAAGGGTACAGTTAACAATAATTCAATACTTTACTACACAATCCTGAGTTGTGATGAGGCTTTTGAGGAATAAGGCTTTTGAAAACATGGGAAAAGGAGAAAATACTGATTGGTCTGGGTCATTAAAAGTCAGGATCATGAGGTAAGAAGTTCACACCCAATTCACCCTTTACCACATAATCCTGACTTTTAACAACGCTGAGAAAGAAAGCTTTAGAAAACATTGTGGGAAAAGAAGAAACAAAAAATGCTGGTTAAGAGCATTTTCTCCTTTCCCCACTATGTTTTCTACCATTTTGAGGACAACCGCCATCGTTTTAGCCAAGTTTAACCCTTTACCAAACGACAAAATTTTAGACTGGGCCAAATTGAAAGCATTTGCAGATGACAAATTAAGTGTAGCTTGAATAGTGATTTATTTATTGGATAGGGTAGAGAACATTGTAGGAAAAGGAGAAAATGCTGGTTACCAGCATTTTCTCCCTTTTCCCATATTTTCAAAAGGCTTCTTTCACAGGGACGTTAAAAGTTGGGATTGTGTGGTAATGGGTTAATTTGTCATCTGCCAATGCTTTCAGTTTGGTCGAGTCCAAATTTTCTTGTGGTAAAGAGTTAAGTTCATGTTACCATACAACTAAATCCATCAAAAGATAACTTTTGAAAATATTGTGGGAAAATACAGTATTTTCTCGGGAGAAGCATCATCCTTTGCACACAATGATTAACATATCACTAAAGAAAGTCAGTGTTGTTCCCTTCAGTAATTTTGCCCCTTTTGTTACTTGTATGAGTTGAAGGTAATCATTTACCAAACAATCCCATGTTTCTACAAACACCATTTTCTCCTTTTCCCATAATGATTGCCACCTTTTTTTAACCTCCTCTCTGCATATTGTTTCATCAAGGTGCACATAATTATGTGTGTTTAAAAATTAAAAATCTGGTCCAGGGTCCATAATCACAAACATTCTTAGGAATATTCTTTGTCTAATTCTCAAGAATTTTCTAGATTCGAAAGAAAAGCAACTTCTGATAGGCTAAACTAAATGAATAAGCCAACCAGAAATTGCGTTACTTTCTAATCTAGAAAACTGTTGAGCATAGGACAAAAAATTTCTTAAGAATGGTTGGCAATACAGATCCTGGCAGATCTTGTCTGTACTTGGTTCAAGTTTTCATTAGTCCACATAATTAAAGACCTGTCCATTTTGAAAGCATCTGCAGATGTAAATATGCTTTGGCCAGAGTGGTGGGATATGTCCTTGAAAGAGTAGAAAGAATTGTGGGAAAAAGAGATAATGCTGGTTACTACAATATTTTCAAATACCTTGTTTTTAAGGATCATTTCATAAAATTTTTATCACAAAATACCAAGTTTTCACTATCCTGATGGAAAAAGCCTTTAAAAACATTGTGGGAAAAGGGGGAAATGCTGGTGACCAACATTTTCTCCTTTTTCAACAAATTTTTCAACCAATTCACAAACAAATGTCATCATTTGAGCCAACTGGATTTTTCTCTGCAAACCTTGTTTATACATACAAGTCTATAATTTTATTGTTTGGTAAACAGTTAACTCTTTACCGAACAAAAAAAATGAAAATTTAGACTTACCCATTTTAAAAGCATTTACAGATGACAATTTTAACGCCAAAGAAAAAATCAGATTTATCATTGAAAGGACAGTAAACATTTTGGGAAAAAGAGAAAATGCTGGTTAGCAGCATTTTCTCCTTATCCCAAAGTGTTTTCAAAAGGCTCCTTCCTAGGGGTCAGTAAAACTCGGGACAGTATGACGAAGGGTTAACAAAACTGTCATTGATGTGATAGATCTGCGTACCATTAGTGGGTTTACTTGCCACACTGGGTCAACAAGAAGAGCTTTATGGTACACAAGACATGGATCATCTGACCAGGAAATCTGCTTTCTTAGAAATGACTGAAGCCGCTGGAAAAATGTCATCTCCTCGGGGACACATTCTGCTGGAATACCCTGTAATTAGAAACAGGAAAAAGATATTTGTTTGTTCGTACTGTCAAATATTTATCAGAGTTTTCAAACATAAACTCAACACTTTACAAGACGACATAATTCTAAAATCGTCCTATTTGAACGGATTCTCAGACAACAAAGTGAACATGGCTTAACCCTTTACCACAAAAAACCCAAGTTTTAACAACCCTGAGAAAGAGGCCTTTTGAAAACATTATGGAAAAAGGAAGAAATGCTGGCTACCAGTATTTTCTCCTTTTCCCACAATGTTTTCTGTCCATTTATTGACAAATCTCATCATATGAGCTATTTCTAATTTGTCATCTGTAAATGCTGTCAATTTGGATAAGTGTAAAATTTTGTTGTGTCGTAAAGGGTTAAATGGTGAGATTTCTATTTGAAACCGCTCATAAGATCAGGAATTTCGAAAATATCGTGAGAAACGGAGAAAATGCTGGTTACCACTCATCAAAGCTTAAAGTATTTGCAGATGACAAACATGGCTCAAATGATGATATTTCTCTTTGAAGGGTTGAAAACATTGTGGGAAAAGGAGAAAATGCTGGATACTGGGATTTTCTCCTTTTCCCACAATGTTTTCAAATATTTCTCCTCGGGGTTGCTTGAAAGGTTAAAGAAAACTTACTGCCTTCATTTGTGCCACCTTCTCTGCCACCACTGACTGGTACAGCCTAACAAATTCCCAAGGAATGCTAACTAAAAAGGCAAAGAATAGGAGACCATAAGCCCATCTCTGATACATCTTCCTGGACTGTGACAATGAAACTGATTGCGAAGGTTCATGTGCACTATTTAAAGTTTTACTTTTGTTTCTGCCATTGGTTTTCTTTTTCTTCTCAGGCTTTGTATCTGCATGCTGTTCCTTTTTACTATACAGATAGTACATAATGTACGTTATTACAGAAAGTATCACACAAGTAAAGACTACACTAGCAATCAATGATCCTGTCTGAAGGACCAATTGTACCAAAAATGCCATGCAGCTAATCAAATCATTATATATGCTGTGGAATAAGTCCTTGTAAAATTGTGCCTTGGAAAGTTCTGTGTAAATGCTTTTATCTGTAAACTTGCTCCAGAATAGTTCAAAATACCACCATCCGTCCGTTCTTTGATGAAACAACACATAATCTGCAATGAGAAGAAGACTACATTAATGTATGTTAAAAAAAAAAAGGGGGTATGAAATTGTGTGGTTGTGATGAAGGTAGTTTGGATTTCAAAGAGTAATCTTAATCTTTCCTTATTTCTTTGATACAAATCTATATATATATGTTCTGGGTACCTATTGGAACTGTCTTGTCAAGACAATTAAGCTAAGTGGAAGCCATGATGGTTTCAACTTTTGGCAAAAAGTAGTTATTTTTGGGTTATGAAACTTTATCTCGTCTCAAATTATGGATTAATAAAAAATAATTCCCTCAATTTTTCTATGAGTTACAGGGTGCCCAAACACGTACTGCAGTACGTAATTCACGTATAAATTCTACTCCGGGCGTACAAATAGTTTGTGCTTACGTGCATGCACGCACTGTCAAAAGTATGCATGTACAAAAAGGAAAGTAATTACGTACACTGCAAGTACAAATTAGATAACATTTCGTATTGCATGCCAAACGAACGAAACGAAAGTAGTTTTCCTCGTAAATGGGTACCACGCTCAGGGTGCCCAATCACGTACTGCAGTACGTAATTCACCTATAAATTCTACTCCGCACGTACAAATTGTTTGTGCTTCCGTGCATGCACGCACTGTCAAAATTATGCACGTACAAAAAGGAAGGTAATTACGTACACTGCTAAAAATTAGATAACATTTCGTATTGCATGCCAAACAAACAAAACAAAAGTAGTTTTCCTCGTAAATGGGTACCACGCTTTGTCCTCAACATAGAGCGGGTTACCAAATATTTTCACTATATATATTTTGCGGCTCCCTCGTCTATCTAAACAATTTTCGCTACGATTTTTTAAGGTGTCAAAATCTACCACGTGTACAGGAAATCTGGTAATTAATTTTCAGTGAGAAATTAAAATCATTTAATAATATTATGATGCACAGTTATCATTAAAAACACAGTTTTTGGCATATGAAAGATGAGAAATCGAGCCGCAACTTAAACGTGTAATTTTCGTATGTATGGCGTCTGCTGCAGAAAAAATGTCATCACAACAAAAGCTGTTAAAATATTTTACAGCGTGAAGATCTGAGAACGGTAGTGATTCTACCATTACACCTTTGGTTTTATTTTGCCCTAACACGGCATGGCCTTTATTTGACAGAATTTGACCTTACAATGAACCAATCGGCCTGCTCCTCTGTGATTTTAAAATAGCCAGATCTACGAACATCATCTTGAACAACAAGCATCAATCTGTCTACGCTTCCTTTTTAAAGCAGTTCTAATGTACTTCGCAACTTTGAGAAGGTATAAAGGTGACAAATCCTCCATAAAGGCGGTCGATTATCAAAACTCATGGCCGTGTTCGGCTTTTAAACCCTGACCGCTGTTGCAATTATATCTAAGTATGTACATGCCCTGGAGACATATGATGCATCCATATAATCACCAAATGCACAATTTACAAATTTAATTAAGATCCCATTCATTATGGTAAAGGAGCTAGGGTGTTAAAATTCATTAATAAAACTGAAACAGCCCAAAGTTACTCTGTACCCCCTAATTTTTCTTTGTACCCCCAATTCAAGACCTAGGGGGTACAGTGTACCCCCAATTTTCTCTCTGTACCCCCAATTCAAAACCTGGAGGGTGCATGTACCCCCAAATTGAAAACCCAGTGGGCATGCTGAGTTACATGAAACATGTTTCGAACGGGACAAAATATTCTTCTGTCAGTCGAAGTAGTGACAAAATCTGAAATCTATATTTGGAAGAATACTTAGTGCTGATCAGCTGGTACATGCTTTCCAGTCTGATCTTCAACAACACTGTCTGAAATATCCTATGGAATGAGAGGATTTATATACTTGAATTAATTTGAATTTACAAGTCTTGTATCCCTGTTAATCAAATAACTTGTTTAAACTCTTCAGCTAAATAAATGACGTAATGTTGCTAATGTGTAAACCACCAAATAACTTCCTTGAAATGGAACACCGAAATAAAAAACAACTAAAGTTATCCGAAATTTTAGTTGCCCGAATAATATACAATATTACGATAAGCAATAAGGGATGAAAACAACTCTAGAAGAAGCCTCAAAGGGAATCGGATAATCATTGAGATCGATCTTGTTGGCAATTACTTACATATTTTGTGCCAGAGATAGTATGACAGCGTACACAAGGCTGTCAACACCAGATACAGTTTCCAACCACAACACCAACTTAGTTTTGATTTTGATTTTACCGCCATTTTGGGTCAAGGCTAACAAACATAATATTATACGCCGAACATCCTGCCTCAATCGGAATCGGTCTTTAACGCCATGCGTATTGATGCATCATGAATTCTTTTTTTCCATCTTACTTAATCAAGAACTTTATGTCCTTGAATAGATTCGAATTTAAATGTGCTGTTGATCTTGATATACAAAGTCCCCAATTAAATGCCTTAAATTGTGTTTGAAACTGTCTAAATTGTTAACCCTTAGACCGCCGAATAAACCCTACTAGTACGAGAACTTTCAGTCTGGGAAAGAAACCGCAAAATGAGAAATTTTAAAGTGGCTTTTGTGCAGAATGTCTGAGCAAAAACGGCAGCTGTAGATCAAGGATCAGACGGCATGTTTTGTCCAGTCTGATCTTGATCTACACCAGCCGCAAAGGTGACTATAGCAGCAAAAGCCCCTAACTAATTTGAAGAATCTATTAGAATGTGGTGACCAATGATCAAAAGCTGAAATACTGATCAGAAAATGTGATGAATGATTAATTCTTATATCAACGTTTAACCCTTTATCATACTATGACGAGTTTTAATGACCCCAAGGAAGAAGCCATTTGAAATCATTTTGAGAAAGGAGAAAATGCGGGAAACCAGCATTTTTTTCCCTTTTGCCACAATGTTTTCTACTTTATTAAGGTCAAATTCTATCGTTTGAGCCACATTTAAATTTTCGTCTGCAAATGCTTTCAATTTGGAAAAGTGTAAGGCTCTGTCAGCTGGTAAAGAGTTAATCCAAAAACTGAGCCATCCGGTCAGATTGATAGAAAATCTGAGGCTATGAGAGGGACACTCGTCACAACTCGGCCAATTCCGTACCTACATCTAACTCTTGATCTCGGGATCACCCGAGGTATGCCGAATGTGAGAGGGACAATCATTGGAATTTAGAATTTGAACATGCCGGGAAATTTTATGAATACACTGTTTGTTCAGAGTTTCACGCCGTCTACAACATTATCAGTCCAGCATATCATTGCACCAGTACATGGGCTCCTGGGCATTCTTTCTCCATTATTTTGTACAATACATGTGAGCTATGCTCTGGCGGAAGAGGGCTTACTTAGTCTGGATTACCTGCCCCTAATACTACGTTCCTAAAGGCTTGGTCAGACCGGCCAACGGATTTGTAACGAAGGGAAAACGGACAAAAACATGCAGAATTTGGTTATCCGGTAACAAAATTCATCTCCTCTGCCGCTCGAGGCTCTCGTGATCGTGTGTGTGGAGCGTAGAAGCCACACAATGACCGCACGAGTGCCGGACAAGTTACGGGAAAAACGCACGTATATCGGATATGTACCGGATAATAAACGTTCGATTAATTGATACCACCGTACAAGTAATGTACAAGTAACGGACTTGTACCGGATAAAACGGATGTGCAACGCATGAGAACCGCACAAAACCTTCTTCCAACGTACAAGGAACGGAAATGTACCGAAAGGCATCACTTCGTCCACATACTCGTCTATGATTGCTCTACACACCTGACATGTAAAAAGATAACAACATGATAAGCTAGCGTGGATTATAAGAGTATGAGTTGATAATCCACGACTGTTAGCGGGTGGATGATCACCCATACTATTTGATAAGCAGTGCATTTAACTAACTCAATAGAAACGTGCATTTCGAGGGTTGCGCGCAAGACAGTGCTAATGCTATTTTGCATTTTAGTAAGTTAGTGTTGTCGTGTGCGCAATAATCAATTTGCCTTTTATCCTATACCTATAACTCTAAACACGGTGCATACAAGTAGACATAAACATGTAAATATATTAAAATATTTGTTAACAAAAAGCTGTTTAAGCTACATGTATTCTTCAATAATTCAGGGAAATTAAACGTTGCTTACTTCTTGTACCAGGAGTGCAATAGTGTTATGAGGTACCCTTCAGCCGTACCGCGTATCTCGGTACTTGGATCCGGACACAAGATGCCGCAGCGCAATTGCTAGCTTCATCCCTGGTTCAATGGGTAGTCTGTAGTTGTTGCGTTGTTTTGTTATCCTCGGGCCCACTCGTTTGAGAATTTCATCGAACATTTCAGGTGGCATTCTCATGAAGTTGATGAATGAGCGTTTGTCCTCTCGTCGTAGCTCGACCATCAGTTGGTCATACAGACCGAACTGACGCCTCCACTCGGGGCCTAGCCGAGCCCTTACCCACCATCTGCGCTGTCTCCGTCTCCTTGCTCTATTTTGAGCAAGATGATGCATGGCCAGATTAGCATCCAGCAGGCAAATCTGGGCCTGCACGAGGGCGGCTTGACACTGTAATCGAATGGGAGCAGGACACTCCATTGTACATAGTCTTCACACGTGGTGTACCAGAACAAAATGAGACATTGGCATAGGCTAATTACGTTTTAATATTCCGTAGAAGGTGCACCTCAGCAGTTTGGTTTCCGCCCACCATTCGCACTTTTGTATGCGTTAGTTGTCCTTTATCATCCGTTGAGCATGCGGTAGGTGTTCGGAATGCTGCGGTTTATCCGTTGCAAGTCCGGTAGTACTCCGGTCGAGGCCAAGGACCACCGGACTTTAACGGATATAAACCGGATAAGTACAGGAGATGTAACGCACACGTTCCGAACAAACCGTATGCTAAAGGATAGAGAACGTACATCAAACGGACGTCCCTGTCCGTTTTGTCCGGTGGAAATTTTTGAACATGCTCAAAACTTCACACCGGACGGAACGGACATCACCGGACATCGCCGGACAAGGAGCGCATTCACCGGATAAGAAACGAACATAAAACGGATACGAACGGATACGAACGGATTAAATGATTTTTTATCCGTTACTCGTCCGTTAGCTCGGTGTGACCAAGCCTTAAGCGTTCTCAAGCGTACCCCAAAATGCTTCCCCGTTTTCCCCAACTTCATGTGATCCAGTTTGATCAGTGAATAAAATGAGAGCAATCTTGTACAAAAAATACATTACCAAATCTAAAACGTGCTGTTGGGGTATGCTTTAAATATAAATTTGACTATGAACCATTTTAAAAGTAGCCCTGTTTTCGGATGTTATATAGATCCTTTGATATTTCGGATACTAAAGCATTTTTCTCGCTAAATGAGAACGACATGTAGAAAAACTCACTGCCATTACTTTATTGCAAGCGATCTGTTTTGAATTCAGCCTATGATCCGATTTTATCATGTAAAATAAAAATATCCCGTCTCCTCTGCATATTACCAACGGGGGCCGCCATTATTGCGCTTTGCCTGACGTACTCTTGAAGTATGGCGGGGTACCAGGCTAAAGAGGGCTTAATTTTTACCAGACAACAAAATTTTGGACAGGACCAAATTGACGACAAACGACAAATGAAATGTTTCTAGAACGATACTTTCTGTCTTTGATAGGGTAGAAAACATTGTGGGAAAAGGACAAAATGATGGTCATCAGCATTTTCTTCTTTTCCCATAATGTTTTCAAATGCCTTTTCTTTGAGGGTTGTCAAAAGTCGGCATTGTGTGGTTAAGGGTTAATGCATCTCTGTGATACATAATGCCAAACCAAGTCATCACATAATTATGGATCCATAAAATCCAGTTTGTCTCAGAACCGACTGAATCATGAGGTAGACTCGTCTTTGGACATGCAGAAAATTGACGGATGGCAAAAAGTTTCGATCCATATCATCCTGCGCGGTCTGCGCAGGCTGACCTGGGTCGATACTTTTTGCAGATGCATTAAGCTCCCTTTTCACATAGCATAGCTAATGTAGTCCTAGCCACTAGGTGCTATTCAGTCTCACAGATGATTACTCTTTCATTTGTTGAGTGTCCAACATCGTCGCATTATTTCAGGGGACTCCCTAAAACGCTGAATTTTCTGCTGAATTCAGCAACCTACTGATCAGCAGAAATACACTAAAACGCTGAACTGCTGGTAAAATGAATACATGTATATGATTCTTATATACTTTATAATGCATTAACATGTTTTTTTTTTTTTTTTTGTATGTTTAAATATGTTATCGATTTTTTTGTTCGTTTTGTTTTATAATTAATAAATGAGCCATTTCTCATGAAAAGAAAGTGTAATTGTAAAAATGAAACCATGATTTTAAATGCAAAAAAATGTAGGATTATTTTCTGATTAATATGTTTGAATATAAAACTGTTTTTCTTTGATATTTGATACTTGGGCCATTTTTATGAGAAAAATAAGTTTAGCTCTTTACCAAACGACAAAACTTTAAGAATTGTCCAAATCAAAAGCATTTGTAGACGACAAATTAAAGGTGGCTCAAATGGCAACATGTGTCCTTAATATAGTAGAAAAAGTTGTGGAAAAAGATGCTGGTTACCAACATTTTCTCTTTTCCCCACAATGTTTTCAAAAGCTTTCTTCCTCAAAGTCATTAAAAGTCAGGACTGAGTAATAAAGGGTTAAGCAAGTATTTTGTTGCTGAACTGCTGATAAAATGAATCTTTGGTTTTTATGCTGTCTTGGGCATTAACACGTTATTGTCATAATATCATGCTTAATATCTTTAAACTTATTATCAGTACTTTCAACATTATCATTGTTATCATTATTATTATTCAATACCGGAGCCATCAATGCTTACGAGAAAACACAGTCAGAGATTTTGTATTGTTTCATATGCTTTCGACAATTAAAAGCAATCAAAGAAAGAAAAGCAGAGCCAAAAGGTTCTTGTATCTGTAATCTTTTCGAGGTAAATATATGACTTTTGAACATATGCTTTTAGGGGGCTTTAGGTGTATTTATTTGCACAAGTCACAACAACAACAACAACAAAAAATGCTACTAATACTAAATGACTGGATTACGATATATCTGTATCTTGGTTGACGCTAAGAACATTGAACTTTTCTTGAAATTGTGTCGTGACAAACGAACAAAGTCCTGATTATATTGACTTTTAAGATAACTTTCAAGGATAGGAGAATGTCCACATTAAAAAATTTTAATTAGTAAATTTTATTATTGTTAGAATCTTGTAAAAATATGCCTATTGTTTGAAAGGGGGAAGGGTGCTTAACTGGAAACCAAGTTGTGGTACTTGAAAAATCTATTATCATAGTATATTAAGTATGTCACTTCTGTTTATTGATATCACACTAATTGGATTATCTTTCATATTAATCCTGGTAAGTCGCCATACTGTTACAGGTTGGCAATGTATTTAACCTTTTACCACACAATACCGACTTTCAACGACCCTGAAGGAGAAAGCTTTTGAAAACATAGAAGGTAAAGGAAAAATGCCGGTTACCACAATGTTTTGTACCCTGTCAAAAAACTTCGAGTTATTTGTATCACTTTCGAAATTGTTGTCTGCAGATGTCCTGGTTTCTTAAAACTCAGTTTCCGTCAATTATGAATAATTAGATGACATGTTCAACTGTTTCAACTTGTATAACCAAAACTGAAATTTCTGTATACTTGTGTAAGTTGGGTGCTTGAAAGCAAGACTCTGACTGATCAGCTAACTAAGGGTCCGCTTTTTTTTATTTTTATATAACATTAAAGTCAATATTAAAGCAAACTATGAAAACTCTTAAAGTGCTGAAAACTGAAAGAACGAAATTCGTTGGCCCTTTTTGTGTGTGTGTGTGTGGGGGGGGGGGGGGCGGTGGGAGGGCAAGACAACCGAAACACTAAGTTTTACGTCTTAGTTCGATTCTGTTACTTGTTTTACAGTGTAGAAAAAATGTCTATTTCGTTTATGACATAAACAGAAGTGTGCTGTAAATAAACAAACCTGTCCTCTCATAATTTAGAGAGAGAGTCTCCAAGTATCACAACGTGGTTTCTAGTTAAGCACACTTTCTTCTTTTAAAACAATAAATGCCCTGCCAGGTAGTTCAGCTGTTAGCGTATCTGACTCGTGACCTGGTGGTTGCGGGGTCGACACTCAGTTAAGGCAAACTTATTTTCCGGCGATTTTTTCGCCTATCACCTCTGATGCATGTGAGAAAAGTAGTCGGTGTCAGTACCGGTGTGAGAAAGCCAGGAAACACATGCGTTAGTTCACTGACATAAGCTGTTAAAACCGGCGTTTAACTCCAATACAAGTTGGCTTCTTTAAAAAAAGAAGCCAGGAGAGGTCAGCATCAATGTTTTCAAACAGATTATGGCTTTTGATTTCAGTATATTTAGGTAGATGTAAACAAACAAGTTAGGCATTAAATGAATGAGAAAAGAACATGTTTTTTTTTTTAAGTTTTGCTGGTGTATAGGCACAAAACAGTACATGTTCCACATTGTTATAATATTCTAGGAACAAGAGGCCTAGAAGGACTAAAAACAGCTCTACTGGTATTTAAATACAGACTCTGGTTTTTCCAAAGAGTTGTGGAGGTTTAACGAAATTGAGAGCTGATATGAGCAAAGCTATTCCTTTTTCATGTTAGTTTCCAACAAGAGGACCATGAGTCAATAGGCAAAATTTCACTCCAAGGTCATACTGACCCAATTTAAAACTCATCTGAGATATTATTAAGGCAAACATTCTGACCAATTGTCAGGTCAATTGAGCTGAAAATGTGGCCTCCGGAGTGTCCAAAATGTATTTCTTCAATTTGACCTAGTTTATGACCCTATGTGACCATATTTGAAAACTTATCCGAGATATTATCAAGACAAACACGCTGACCTATTTTCAGGCCAATTGAGCAAGAATTGTGGTCACTAGAGCGCCCACAAGATATTTCTTTAAATCTGACCTAGTGACCTAGTTTATGACCCTATGTGACCCAATTTTGAACTCATCCAAGATTTTATCAAGACAAACGTGCTGATCAATTTTCAGGTCAATTGAGTGAGAATTGTGGCCTCTTGAGCGCCCACAAGAAATTTCTTTTAGTTGGCCTAGTTTATGACCCAAGGTGACTAAAATTCAAACTCATCTGAAATTTCATCAAGAAAACATTCTGACCAATTTTTAAGTCAATTTAGCAATAAATGCGGCCTCTACAGTGCCCACAAGGTATTTCTTTAATTTGACCTTGTGACCTAGTTTATGACCCAAGGTATCCCAAATTCAAACTCATCCAAGATTTTATTTAGACAAAGATTCTGACCAATTTTTCAAAACAATTGAGCAATAAATGTGGACTCTAGACTGCTCACAACGTATTTCTTTAATTTGACCTAGTGACTTAGATTATGTCCTCAGGGGACCCAATTTTGAAGTTATCCAAGATTTCATCAAGACAAACATTCTGACCGATTTTCGGGTCAATTGAGCAATAAATGTGGCCTCTAGAGTGCCCACAATGTATTTCTTTAATTTGACCTAGTGACCTAGTTTTTGACCCCAACTCTTCCGAGATTTAATCAAGACAAACATTCTGACCAATTTTCAAGTCAATTGAGCAAACAATGTGGCCTCCAGAATGTCCACATGGTATTTCTTTGATTCGACCTAGTGACCTAGTTTATGACCCCAGGTGATCCAATTTCAAACTCATCTGAGATTTAATTAAGACAAACATTTTGACCAATTTTCAAGTCAGTTGAGCATAAAATGTGGCCTCTAGAGTGCCCACAAGGTATTTCTTTAATTTGACCTAGTGACCTACTTTATGACCCCAGATTACCCAATTTCAAAGCCATCTGAGATTTAATTAAGACAAACATTCTAACCAATTTTCAAGTCAATTGAGCAAAAACTGTTGCTTCTAGAGTGCCCACAAGGTATTTGTAAGATTTGACCTAGTGGCCTAGTTTTTGACCCCACATGACCCAATTTCAAACTTGTACGAGATTTTACGAAGACTAACATTTTGACCAAGTTTCACAAGTATCTGATTGAAAATGTCGCCTATAGAGCGCACACAAGGTTTTTCTAAAATTTGACCTAGTGACCTAGTTTTTGACCCCACATGACCCAATTTCAAACTCGTCCGAGATTTTATCAAGACAAACGTTCTAACCATGTTTCATGAGAATCGGACTGAAAATGTGGCCTCTAGAACGTACACAAGGTTTTTCTAAGGTTTGACCTAGTGACCTAGTTTTTGACCCCACATGACCCAATTTCAAATTCAACCGAGTTTTTATCAAGACAAACATTCTGACCAAGTTTCATGAGGATCGGACTGAACATGTGGCCTCTAGAACGTACACAAGGTTTTTCTAAGATTTGACCTAGTGACCTAGTTTTTGACCCCACATGACCCAATTTCAAACTCGACCGAGATTTCATCAAGACAAACATTCTGACCAAGTTTCATGAGGATCAGACTGAAAATGTGGCCTCTAGAGCGTACACAAGGTAAAAAGTTGACGACGGACGACGCACGACGGACGCCGGACACAGCACGATCACAATAGCTCACCATGAGCACTTTGTGCTCAGGTGAGCTAGAAATACATGCGGTAAGCTTTTGACAAGCCCAGAATGAATTTTTTAAATTTAAGGGCAAGGAATTTCTAACCCAATAATCCGACGGTTTGCGAAAGACTACAGCTCCCTTGAATATTTATGAACTGTGTGGGTTTTGTGAAGATTGATAGTAAAATGAAGGCTATAAGCTGTTCACAAGCTAAAAAATGTTGTTGTTGTTTTTAATTCAAGAGCATGTAATTTGTGACTCCATGACCCGATTTTGCTCAATTTTGAAAGGAACCAAGCTCTCATAAATGTCTAACAACGCAAGTTTGGTAAAGATTTGAAGAAATTGTAGGCCATATGCTATTAACATGCTCAGAAATGCATCTTTTTTTTTTAAATTCAAGGACACAAAACTCAAGACGATGATCCAATTTGGCTTATTTTCAGGAACAGACCTCTAATGAATGTTTGTAATGTGTGCTCAGATAAGCCAAAATATTTTTGAAAGGAGAAGTAGTTCAATTAATATTTAATACAATTTGCTAATTCCACTGAATAGGCAAGAATCTTACCCAATGACAATAAATAAAGGTGGCCTATACATAATACTAGTACCAGACATGTTAAAAATAAATGTAACATTTTAAAATTTTAACAAACAGCAATTTCTGTACTGTTCCAAACAGAAAGAGGTTGCAGACGACAATTCAAACTTTGATAATTAATGTGGAAGATGAAGCTTTATGTGATGGAAGGAGAAATTGCAGTAACTAGCAGCTTCTCCTCTTCCCACAATATTTTGAAAAGTTGTCTGCTGCAGACATGTAAAATGCAGAGATTGTTTGTCTAAACGTTAAAAATTTAAGAAAGTAGATAAATGAGCCATGCTCTGAGAAAAGGGCACTTAATGCATCTGCAAAAAATATCTACCCATGTCAGCCTGCGCAATCCGCCCAAAACCAAAGGACCACGGACTCTTTTGAGGTGTGTGGTACGTCCTGTAGGGTGAAGAGGCACTACTTTTTTGCGTTCATAAGTTAATTTTCGCGGGATTCTCGCAATCCCGCATCCTAGAAGCAACTCTGTCTGTTATTTCATCAGATCTATATCAATATAAAACCATAGAATTTTTGTATAGAACTGAGAAAAATGCTAGAGTCTAGTCAGTTTTGAAAAGTAAAACTTGAAACCATACTGATCAACCTATTTATATCTATTTATGGGGTGCCAGTTCTCAAGAGAACTCATGCTCTCGAGATTAGGGTACGAGTTCTCCAGGGTACGAGTTCTCCAGATAGTATCAAGACACGTGATCTTTTCCTGGGTGTTCTTTCTCTTTTTTTTTTTAAACGAAAGTTTTCTTTTTGCTTAGATTTATTTGTTTAATGAAAAATTACAATTACTGGAGAGGTCAGTTACAATCAATATAGTATTATAAATCTTTTTGGAAATCCGTCATATAAAAAACACGTTTATTTCCAATTTCACTTTTTTGATTTCGGTTTATTTATAAAACCATGACGAAATAGACTGTGTATCAGAACGATTTCGCAAAAGCAAATGGATTTAGACAGCGATTTCTGTGGCAGTCTGCCTTTTAAACTCACCACTGTTGGAGAGGTCTGATGACCTCTCCAATAAACATAATTTAACTCTTTACCAAAGGACAAAATTTTAGACCAGTCCAAATTGAAAGCTTTAGCAAGCGACAAAATAAATGTTTCTCAAAAATTGAAAATTGTTTTGGGAAGATTAGAAAACATTGCGGAAAAAGGAAAAAATGCTGGTTACCAGTAGTTTCTCCTTTTCCCACTATGTTTTCCGAAGCCTGTTTCCTTAATAGTGTTAAAATTCGGGATTGTGTGGTAAAGGGCTGAACAGTATACATGTATGTTTCTAACAACTGATACCATAATCCAATCAGTGTTAAATCAATTAAGACTTGTCATATAATAAATTACAGAGATAAGAAATTCTTCAAGTATCACAGATAGGTTTCCAGGGACCTTTTGCCAAACAACAAATTCTAGACTATCCCAGATTGACAGTTCCTACAGACAACAATTTCGAAAGTGATACAAATAAACTGAAGGTCTTCTATAGGGTAAAAACATTGTGGGAAAAAATGCTGGTTATCAAGAGTTTCTCCTTTACCCACAATGTTTCCAAAGCCTTCTCCTACAGGGTTGTTAAAAGTCGATATTCTGGGGTAAAGGGTTAAATACACTGCCTACCTTTAACAGTATGCCGACTTAATAGGATTAATATGAAAGATAATCCAATAAGTGTTGCACAGAAGTAACATAATATACTACGATTATAGATTTTTCAAGAATCACAACTTGGCTTTTAGTTAGGCACACTTCATTCTTTTACCGCTTTAACAAATGACAAAATTATGAGCAAGACCAAATTGAAATCATTTGCAAACGACAATTAAACGTTGCCAGAATAATGATATCTCTCTTTGATGAGGCAGAAAACATTATGGGAAAAGGAGAAAATGCTGGTTACCAGCATTTTCTCCTTTTCCCACAACGTTGTCAAAAGCCTTCTTCCTAAGATCATTAAAAGTCGGGATTGTTTGGTAAAGGTCTAAGAGTATACCGACTTAATATGCTTCAAACAACTGACACATGATCCAATCAGTGTTAAATCATTTAAAAGACTTGTCATATAATAAATTACAGAGATAAGAAATTCTTCAAGTATCACAGATAGGTTTCCAGGGACCTTTTGCCAAACAACAAATTCTAGACTCTTCAAAATTGACAGCTCTTGCAGACAACAACTTTGAAAGTGATACAAAAACTGAAGGTTTTTTATGGGGTAAAAGGGTAAAAACATTGTCGGAAAAGGAGAATATATTAACCAGCATTTCCTCCTTTACCCTCAATGTTTTCAAAAGCCTTCACCTACAGGGTTGTTGAAAGTCGGTATTGTGTAGTAAAGGGTTAAGAACACTGCCTACCTTTAACAGTATGCCAACAGGATTAATACGAAAGGTAATAATAGTGTGATATCAATAAACAGAAGTGACATACTTAATACCCTACGATAATAGATTTTTCAAGTATCACAACTAGGTTTCCAGTTAAGCACCCTTTCCCCTTTCAAACATTGTGTATATTTTACAAGATTCAAACAATATTGGCACGATAATTAAATTGACTAATTAGAATTTAAAAACGTGGACACTCTCTTATCTCTGAAAGTTATCTAAAAGGCGAAATATGACTAATGTTTCTACTGAATATCAAAGTATCATTCAGATGCACGTGATAACATTGTATTCCAGTGCTGCCCTAACAATTTGGATTACATATACATGTAGGCTGATTCAGCTTCAGTTAAAGATTTTGTAGTGGTTATTGTTGTTTAGTCCTTCAAACACACTAACAACAGAAAAATCACATTTAGGAGTGTATGTTTGTACCTCTGAGTGTATTGTCTCCATGACGATTATCATAACTGCTGTAGAAAATTCTACTCACTGAATACATTTTTGCTAGTCATGTACATGTTCTTAAGAATGCACATGAGCAAATGCATACGCACATCATGACTACACCAACTAAGTGGTATGATCACTCAGCAAAGATTCGGATCAGAGCGGACATAAGCTGCCATTCTGATCAAAGTCTTCGCTGTGCACTTAATTCATAGCGATGCTTGTTCTAACCTGGAGTAGTGGAGCACGTATCACTTTGTTGGTTTTCTCCTGTCACAAAGAAAAAGTCAACGTTCTTGTCGTACACAAAGATACAGATATATCGTCATTCAATCATTTAGTGTTAGTAGCATTCTTTTTTTTTTATTGTGACTTGTGTACATAAATACATTTTAACCCCCCCCCCCCCCCCCCCATATATATAAAAGTCATATATTTACCTTGAAAAGATTACAGTTACAAGAACATTTTGGCTCTACTTTACTTTCTTCCATAGTCTTCCATAGCTTTTAATTATCGAAGGCATACGAAACAAAACAAAATTTTAAACTGTGTTTTCTCGTAACATGGCTCCGGTATTAAATAATAATAATACTAATAATGATAATACCAATGATGATATTGAAAGTACTGATAATAAGTTCAAAAATATTAAACATGAAATAATGACAATAACATGTTAATGCGTAAGACAGCATTAAAAATCAAAGATTCATCTTTCTCAATCCAGCAACAAAACACTGGCTTTGACAATTTATCTTTCTCATAAAAATGGCTCAAATATCAAATACCAATCAAAAATAGTTTTAAATTCAAACATATCAATCAGAAAATAAGACTACACTTTTTACGTAAGAAAACATTTTAAAACACTGATTCATTTTATCAGCAATTCAGCAACATAACAATTATACTTTGTTTTCTTGAGAAATGGCTCATTTACATGTATTAATTATAAAACAAAACAAACAAAAAGTCAATAATTTATTGTAAGACACAAAATAAAAATGTCATGTAAATGCATTGTAAAGTATATAAGAATCACAAATTCATTTTATCAGCAGTTCAGCAGTTCAGCGTTTTAGTGTAGTTCTGCTGATCAGCAGGTTGCTGAATTCAGCAGGAAATTCAGCGTTTTAGGGAGTCCCTTATTTCAGATACATCAGTACAACACTAGAGACCTTTCTGGGGATTCTTCTACAAGTACTTTCAACAACATTTCTTTCAAAGCCACTGGCTGCTACACCACACAGGCTAAACACAATCGAAACCATGTTCAGCGGTGAGAAAGGAACGAACCCTGTCGCAATGGCTCATACCTTAGAAAATAGCCTTTCTGAACTGGGATTTGAACCTCTAACCAAAGGTTACTGGATCTGTACATTATCGACTGAACTATCGGGCAACTTATTGATAGAGTTAAGGACCATGGCTAACTTAGGGCTATTCACCAACCATCCTAAATTGCAATTTTAGTCTAATTCTCAAGATTTTTCTAAATTTCAAAGTAACGCGATTTCTGATTGGCTAAACTATTTGGTTTAGCCAATCTGAAATTGTGTTACTTTCTAACTTCAGAATTAGACCAAGAATGCAATTTAGAATAATTCACGCCTTGACTAAGGGCCTTACTAGACTATGTACACCTTCTGTGTCGCACGTTCTTGATCTGCTTCGTTTGTACGCCTGTAGTGGTGCTTAAAAAGTAAAGAGCTTTCTTTACAAAACAATGGTTGCTGTGTAACACTTTACCAGAAAACAAAATTTCACAATTGTCAAATTTTAAAGCATTTTTAGACAACATTTTTAGACTTAAAAACTTGCCGTCTTTGAAAGGGTGGTCTAAACTATTGTGGAAGTAGGAGAAAATATTGATTACTAGGTTTTCACCCTTTATGTTTTCAAACACCTTCTTCAGGGTTGTTAAAAAACGTGGTTGAGTGGTACAGGGTTAAAACATAAGGACACTTGAAAATGAGCCATGCCCTGTGAAGAGGGGCTTAATGCATCTGTAAAAAGTATCCATTCAGGTCAGCCTGCGCAATCGGTGCAGGCTGACCTGGGTCGAAACCTTTTGCTACCGGCCAATTTTCTGCACATCAAACACAGGCGTTCCTTTTTGTTACGAACTTCGCCATCTATATAATACTTTTATATATCACATGATATAGATGGCGAAGTTCGTCACAAAACGAACGCCTGTGACGTCAAAGGACAAATCTACATCATGATTCAGTAGGTTATTAGACAAACTTGATTTTACGGACCCATGATTAAGTGATGACTTGCTAGGTATCACGCATCACAGAGATACATTAAGCCCCCTTTTGCCAGAGCATGGCTCGAATTTTTTATACGTGAAGAGTACGTTTTATCATTGTTCGTCAACAACAAGGAGTCGTTAGTCAAAAAGTGATTGTTTCCGCAGGAAAATAGGATATAATAGGATCTGACGTAAGCTGACATTTAACCCTTATCCTGCTGAGTAACTGAAATGAAACTTGATAAGCTGATAGTTAAAAACCCAAATTTTACTATTTCAAAGATAAATTTTAAGGGAAAACATGTCCTTATCGGAGAGTGTAGATCCAAGATTAGACTGCACGTTTTGTGCAGTCTGATCTTGATCTACACTCTCCGCAAAAGGTCAGTGAGTCGCGCTTAGCAGCTGAAGGGTTAACTTAAGATTATTTGATCAAAGGGGTCTTGTGAAATTAATTATCATTAAATGAGCCTCTGTCGATTTTAATAATACGTTTGTAGACGAGTTTCATTTTTTTTTTTTTCTCAAAAACCAAGGAATGTCAGATTCTTTTTTATGAAATCACGTAACGAAATCTTGCAATTTACAGGTCAGAATATGCAAAACCATACATGCACACATGTGGTGGTAATTTCAATCGATAAAACTCGATGTTCCTCATTGACATTATAATATGAGCCATGCTCTGGCAAAATGGGGCTTAATGCATCTCCCTGATGCATTATAACAGAAGCAAGTCATCTCATGATAATGGATCCATTTAAAAAAAAACTATTTTGTCTAACAACCGACTGTATCATAAGGTAGACTGGTTCTTTGACATACAGAAAATTGACCAATAGTGAAAAGTTTCGACTCAGGTCAGCCTGTGCGGACTGCACAGGCTGAAATGGAACAATACTTTTCGCAGATGCATTAAGACCCCCCCTTTCACAAAGCATGGCCCATATAAAATGACGTCACATATGACACATATGACCTCACATGTAATGTTATCTTGATCATATGCGAGAAAAGAAAAGAAACTTTATTATTACTAGTACATGGGGGGATGTGATAAATCAAATTACAGGAATGTAATACAGGCGCTTGTGCACTGATTAACCATAGCCACCTGTTGCCTCGTTTAAACCTTTGCCAAGCAATCACATGTTTTAACTCTTAAACTGCTAAATAAAAAATGAAAATTTCCACTGGACAGTAAACACCAAAAATACAGCGGTTTCAAAGTTGATTTCACTGGAAAGTAAATACCGCATCGGACAGTGTAGATCAAAGATCAGACTGCACGTTTTGTGCAGTCTGATCTTGATCTACACTATCCGCAAAAGGTCCGTGAGTCCTGCTTAGCAGCCTAAGGGTTAAAGACCCTGTGAAAGAAGGTTTTTGAAGAGGCCTTTTGAAAACATTGTGGAAGAAGGGTTCCCCTTTTCCACAATGTTGTTACACCCTTTCAAATACAACTCCCTTCATTTTGAACTTTTTGTAAATTGTGGTCTTAAAATGTTCTCAGTTTAGAGGAGTCTAATGTTTTGTCCAATGTCCTCATTCTATCAAAACAAAAATACCTGCACAGCCAGCCTACACAGACTGACTTGGGTCGAAACTGTTTTCATCGGCTCAATATTCTGCATGTCAAAGGACCAATCTACCTCATACTTCAATAGGTTGTTAGACAAAATGGATTTTATGGATCCATAATTATATAATGACTTACTTTGTATAATGCTTCGTGGCGATGCATTAAACCCTTTTTTGTCGGAGTGCCGCTTAATAATTGTGACCCTTACTTACGATGCAAAAAGAGAAAAGGAAATATGTAAATGTATGCGGTAGAAAAGCAAACACTTTCCTTTTTTCAATGTAAACGTCTTTGTGGCAATATTTGTTTCAGACAATAGTGGACAGTGTAGATCCATGATCAGACTCAACGTCCTCCACAGTCAGAACTTGGATCTATATTGTCCGTGAAATCAGTATTAGACTTATCATAGTAAACTGAAAGGGTAACTTTACCCGATACATTTGTCATTGTGGTGTAAACTGGATACGTATCGAAATTATCCGTGGGTTTTTATCTCAATCCGTCACACAGCCACAACTATAGACTTATCATAGTAAACTGAAAGGGTAACTTTACCCGATACATTTGTCATTGTGGTGTAAACTGGATACGTATCGAAATTATCCGTGGGTTTTTATCTCAATCCGTCACACAGCCACAACTATGTATTTAATCCTTTCAATATTGTAGGCGTAAACAGGGGCTTTTGCGGACGGCATAGATCAAGATCAGACTGCACAGAGCGTGCAGTCTGGTCTTAGATCTATGCCGCCCGCTTCAGTTTAGGATATTGGTTAAAAAGTCTTTCTTCGCTTAACCCTCTACCAAACGACAAAAGTTTAGACTATTCCAAATTCAAAGCGCTTGCAGACGACAAATTTAATGTGGCACAAATGGTGGGACTTATATCAGAAAGAGTAGTTCCACAATATTTCAAAAGTTGTCTTCCTCAAGTTCGTCTAAACTCGGGATTGTGTGGTAAAGGGTTAACTCTTCACCACACGACAAAATCATAGACTTGTCCAAATTCAATGCATCTGCAAACGACAAATCTAGGGTAGCTGAAATGAGACTTGCCTGTAATTGAGTAGAAAAATATTGTGGGAAAAGGGGAAAACGGTGGTTAACGTAACTCTATCAAACGACAAATGTTAGACCTGTCTCAGTTAAAAGCACTTACAGATGACAGATTTGATCCTCCTCAAATGATAAGAGTGTCTTTGAAAGGGTAGAAAACATTGTGGGAAAAGGAGAAAATGCTGGTTACCAGCATTTTCTCTTTTTCCCACTTTGTTTTCAAAAGGCCTCATCCTCAAAGTCGTTAAAACTCAGGATTGTGTAGTACAGGGTTAAATGGATAGAGTTTTCAACCGTCGAAAAAGGTTGACTTTCTATAGATCTATTAGATGCTGAAAGAATAATCATTTGGATCCTGTCACAGACAAGTTGGCTTCTTTGAAAAAAGAAGCCAGTAGAGGTCAGCATCAATGTTTTCAAATAGTTTACTGGCTTTTAATTTCAATATATTATATCGGTACATGTGCATTATATAACTGCCGCTGCGTAGAAACCTAAGCATTATATGAACTGGTTCTCGTTGGAGATCTACATATTATACGCTTGCTGTATCAGGGGAGGTAACCAATCCAAGCATTACATGACAGACACTTGACATTCCCGCATTTTCAAGTCGCATGATCTTTGCCCGCCGTGTTCTCTTTTTTAACGATTTTTTTTCCCCGCTTGGCTTTATTTGTTTAATGAAAAATTACAACTATTGGAGAGATCATCTGCAATCAAATCAATATAACAAATCTCTTTTGAAATCGTCATATAAAAGCAAACCACGTCTATTTCCTATTTCAGTTTTTTGATATCGGTTTATTTATAAAACCATGACGAAACAGACTGTGATTCAGAACAATTTCAGAAAAAAAACAACATTAATTTAGACAGCAATTTCTGCGGCAGTCTGCCTTTTAAACTCGCCACTGATGACTTCTCCAATAATACACCGAATGACGCAGTTAACACTTCACCTTCTAAATAAGTGAAATGAAACTTTCAAGCCGATAGTAAAAATCCAAAATGTTGCTATGGCAAGGATATTTTGGGGGAAAAGTATCTCTTTATCGGACAGTGTAGATCCAAGATCAGACTGCATGTTCTGTGCAGTCTGATCTTGATCTACACTGCCCGAGAAAAGGTCATTGAGTCCCGCTTAGAAGCCTACGGGTTAATTGTCCAAATACGGTTTTTAGCTACTACATTTGATAGATTTAGAAAACATTGTCGGAAAAGGAGCCATTGGTGGTACAAGAAGTTGTTCGTTTTCATTGTTCTATTGTTGATTGCCTTCGGGAGCTTTGTTATAATATAGTTGTTTGGTTGGACAAAATTAGCGTAGAATTGGATAAGTGGACAATTTAACCCCTTCCCGAACAACAAATTTTAGACGCTACTATACAGAGAGCATCTGCAGACAACAAATCTGACATTGGAACAAATGAACTGAAGTTCACTTCCAGGGTAGAAAACATTGTTGGAAAAGGAGAAAATGCTGGTAACCAGCATTTTCTCCTTTTTCCACAATGTTTTCGAAAGGCCTCTTTCTCAGGGTCGCGAAAACACAATATTGAGTGGTAAAGAGGTAAACTTCTCGTCTTCGCAAAATTGTTTCAAAACCCAAATGACAAATCTGGTTGTTTTGGCGAGTTTTCAGAATTCGGACCTAACCTTTTTTCTTTTAAGCTCCTTTGGCTTCTTATGAGTAATATTACTACCGCCCTATTCCAAACATATTGCTGCTTTAATGGTACTATCTACGCCATGCTATCCTTTCTTTACATATATTATTTGTTTCAAGTGGCTGAGTCATTCGGCGAGGCATCAGACTGTATGGTGTTTAACGCCGTTTTCAACATTATTTCAGTTATATCACGGCGGCCAGTGCACCTATCCATGCTTTCCTGGAGTTTCTTTTGCCAGTACTCCGCACAATATTCTCTCCAAGCCACTGGCTGCTTTCCCACATAACCATCGTCGAAACAATGGTCAGCGGTGAGAGAGGAATGAATCTTGTCGCGATGACTATCATCAATCCTCGGAAAGAAATTGGCCAAGCCGGGGATCGAACCGGCGAGCGACGCATCAGATCTAGCCGTCACTGTTTTAATAGTAAAACTTCAATTTTATTCAAAAATAGTGTCCATTTAAAGATAGTCTTATCTTGACCTATACTATCTGGCAACCCCCTTGAGTCGCACTTAGCAGTCTAACGATTGAAAAGAAGGCTCGACTCTACGCACTCTCAGTGCTTTGATTTTTCCACTCAATTGTGTGTACAATCCTGACTATCAGTAAACATGTACTCCTATGTACTTTCGAAGCTTGGAATTTAAAAATAGATAGTTAAACGAAAACTTTATCACAAAGACTGTGCAGCCTGAGCTTGACTTACATTGTTCTAAATTTAAGTGCATTAAATCTCGCTTCTAAAGGTGTCTTTTAGCTCTTTCACTGCCAATATCGCCTTGGACATCTTTTGCGGATGGCGTAGATCAAGATCAGACTGCACAAAACGTGCAGTCTGATCTTTGATCTACACCATCCAATACCTGATACTAATCTTCGACCAAAATTGGCTTCAAAACCAACGATAATATATGTTTTGACCTTGAGAAACGTCTATTCCATACATCTGGCAGCGAAAGAGTTATGGGTTGAAAAGAACGTAGATCTACTCCCCATGCTATATGAACTATCATGTACATGTCTGTACTTTCGATGCATGGAAGAAGGAAAATAATAGTTGACCTTTACAGGTCTAAGTATAAATCAATATTAAGCTTTTGCTGATAGTGTTGATCAAGATCAGACTGCTCAGAGCGTGCAGTCTGATCATTGCACTGCACTGTCCTATACGGTGAGGTACTTTCGGAGAATATCAGCACTTTGAAATCGCAATACATGTATTTTGTACGGTTTTTCTTTTTGTACTTTTGGCTGGCTATTGTCACATATCGTATAGATCTAGGGGTTTAAGGGTTTACCGTTTACCAGACGATAGAAGTTTAGACTCTTCCATATTGATAGTATTTGCGGACGACAATGGAATAAAATAAAGTGGCTCAAATAAAGGAATTTGTCTAGATCTATGGAGATGAAGAAAACATTGTGGGAAAAGGAGAAAATGCTGGTTACCAGCATTTTCTCCTTTCCCCACAAGGTTTTGCAAAGCTTTCCAAAGCCTTCTTCTCGGGGTCTTTTAAACTCGGATTATTAGGAAAAGGGTAACACGAAACAATAGCTTGGGTACTGAGTCACTCGGGGAAGTTTAGAACGAAATGTAGAACTTTGTAACTCTAACGAAGACAATCATGTTCTCTGGGATTTTAAAACTGACAACAAGTAAAGTTTTTTTTTTTCTTTATTCAGGATTATTGGACCGCGTTAACTGTTTTAGAGCCATATATATATATTACTTACTTCTTCTGACGTCTTGAAATAACATCCATTGAAACTGAGAAGGATTTTTACCTCAAAGGCTTGACAAAACTAGCGGACGGCATAGATCATAGATCAGACTGCACGTTCTGTGCTGTCTGATGTTGTCCTATGCCGTCCGGAAAAGACCACGTTTTGGCTTTGGTGCTGAAACGGTTAATAGTTAACTCTTTACCAAACGACAAAATTTTAGACTTGCCTATACTGAAAGCATTTGCAGACAACAAAACAATGTGACTCAAAAATGTAAAATTTGTTCTGGAAGGCTAAAAAACGATATGGGGAAAGGGGAAAGCGCAGATTACCAGCATTTTCTCATTTTTCCATACTGTTTTCAAAAGTTTTCTTTCTCAAGGTTGTTTAAACTCGGGATTGTTTGGTAAAAGGTTAAAAACCTAAGTACAATTATTTGATAGTTTACGGACAACACAGTGTATCTTCAGAACAGACTGCACAGAGCGTGATATCTAATCTGCGATTTATATGGTCTGTTTTCCCCATCATAGTTGTTTGAATATCATTACCACACAGGCACATGTGGCTCGATATACTTCGAATTCTATATATAACACTGGCTCGTCAAAACTTTGGAGGGAGAGTGGAATTTTTTTTTATCGGCGTAGTTTAATGCGCTGGCTTTTGGCCTACTTCTTGGTATAATGAAATCGAATGAATAGAAGGTAAATTGCGATTGGTGAAAAAATGTGTACATGTTTACTCGTCGGGCCCCTGCTGACGTATTTGCTTGGACATTTCTAACCCTTAACTTTCTTTCTTTCTTTTTTTATTACCCCCTCCCACTTTTCAACGACGGTTGGGATGTTGGGATTAACTCGTAATCTTGAATTGTAGATATATAGCTAGTTAAAATTCCACTTCTTTAGAGAGAGAGAGAGACAGAGGGGGGGGGGGGGGGGGGGAAGAGGCAATTGCTGTCTTCCTTTCTTCATCTTCATTATTCCAGCAACTTTTAAGCTCTGTATCTTTTAATAAAGATAAAAATGTATTTCTTTTTTCTTATCCCACTGCGTCCTAGCAATGTTTAAGCGTACTTGTAGTGATCTACGGGGTCGCTTTTATTTAGTAATTAGATATTATAGTTGAGGTCAAATTTGTATTCGAGGTGAAATCTTGCCTTAACCCTTAGGCTGCTAAGCGTAACTCACCGACCTTTTGTGGATAGCGTAGATCAAGATCAGACTGCACAGAACGCGTAGTCTGATCTTGGATCTACCCAGTCCAATATGGAGATGTCTCTCAAAGAATACCTTTGAAATAAGAAAATTTCAGTCTTTTCTTTCGGCTTGAAAATTTCCTTTCTTTCATTTAGCAGGATAAGAGTTAATATGCGACAAACGGTTATTTTCCACGTTAAACTTTGGCGGTTGTTATGTGTAATGTGATGAATACAGGGGACATTACCCTCTAGTTATGAATTAGTATCTTTATTTGCTTTTTGTTCTGCCTGTTGTCTTTAAATCCATAAATATTGTTGATTCTATCATAACATATTATAATTCATTACATCTGGAAAACGTTGGTTTTAGCATTGATCGGCCCTGCAGACGAGTTAAAGAAAGTTTTTATTCATTTCGTTTTATGCTGTCCACAACTACCAGGGAGGAATTATTATTAATAAATTTATGATTAGGTATGGGTTTTCTCACATAGACCACATTTAAAAAGTCAATCAGAAAAGGATCTTTGTGTTACATTGGGTACGGGCAGATGTCATTCGGCGAATATCGGTGATCCGTTTTAAGATACCGAGTTATGACGAGTTGCTTCAGTGTACGAGTTTTCTCCCTTGGACCAATAACAAGTCGCCTGGTACAGTTACAAAGTCAAACAATAAACGATTTCAGGGTGTCATTTAGTGAGGGTCGATGCGCAGAATATACCATGAAGATAGAAGTGCAAGTTTACCGTTTTGTATCTACT
Source organism: Tridacna gigas (assembly GCA_945859785.2). Taxonomy (NCBI): domain Eukaryota; kingdom Metazoa; phylum Mollusca; class Bivalvia; order Cardiida; family Cardiidae; genus Tridacna; species Tridacna gigas. The sequence goes on from OX244028.2 coordinate 106,231,924, forward strand.
TAATGTATTTATTTCAATTTCACTGAAATAAAAAAAAAAAAATGTCGTTTAAAAAAAACGTAAACGTTATCATTGTTTGTAAAACCGGAATGGTGTTTTGTTGTTAGGCCCGATTCTGAAACGTTTTGACTATATTACGCCTTGACTTTTTACTCAAATACTCTCAAATATATGATTACTTAAAAACACTCATACAGGAAGAAATGCATGCAGCTGTAAAATACATGTATGAGATTTAACAATTTAACTGCTGCTATATCCATAAAATATCGCATAACTGATTGAGGATGAACTAACACAGAATACGATCAAAGTATCGACTTTTTACGTAACCGAAATCAGTGAAAAATACTGACAGAATTGGAATGCCTTGGGCTGACGTTCGATAGGGAATACACTTGGACATCTTGTCTTATAAATTTACCCTTAAGCTGCTAAATAACTGAAACGAAAACTTCTACTCGACAGTAAAAACCCAAACATTGCGATTTCAAAGTTAATTTCACAGGAAAGAAAATATAATATCGGACTGTGTAGATCAAAGATCAGACTGCACGTTCTGTGCAGTCTGATCTTGATCTACACTGTCCGCAAAGGGTCAGTGAGTCGAGGTTAAGGGTTAAGTAACACGTGGCGAAGTTTGTGAAAACAAGTACCTGTGTGCTCTAATCTAATATACATGTATTTGATAGTAGTTCTTTACCACACAGGCCTGTGTTTTAACAACCCTGAGGAAGAAACTTCTTGAAAACATTGTGAAAAAAAGGAGAAAAATGCTGGTAACCAGCATTTTCTCCTTTTCCCTCAATGTTTCCTACTGTATCAAAGGCAGATTCCATCATCTGACCCACATTTAAATTGTCGTCTGCAATTTGGACGAGTCAGTATAGTTTTGTTATCTGGTAAACAGTTTAGTTAGCTCTTTAAACGACCACACAGTTTTAGACTCAACCAAAACTGAAAGCTGTTGCAGACGACCGATTAAATGTAGCTCAAAAGGATGACATGTGGCGTTGATAGGGTAGACAATATTGCGGGAAAAGCAGAAAATGCTGGTAATCAGTGTTTTCAAAAGCTTTCTTGCTTTGGGTCGTTAGAACTCTGGGATTGTGTGGTAAAGGATTGAAGGTTACAATGAGGGTAAAGCTTATCAAGACACTTGTGCCTGTGCATTACTTGCTCGATGTACTATGAGCTTGATAGACAATATGATTAAAGATACATCTATAATCGTTTTCATGCAGTTTTAAACCCTTTTCATCTATGTTTTATCGAACTGAAATTATTCTTGCATCTTCATGCCAAATATTGCCGCTGACAGTTGCAAGGTTGCATAGATTACGTCCGATAGAAAACGCATTTCATTTTCTGGAGGCCATCAAAGAAATCACTGTTGTGACTTTCCGATTTAAAATCTAAGATTTCCAATGTATTTTAATCTCTTACATCATGTATATCGGTAACATAACTATGTTAACGCAGCTGACTAAATTCTGAACCATTCAACAGCCCATCAAATTTTAATAGTATTTTTTTTTTTCTCTCTGGTTGTAAGGATGTATCTTTAAACAAAGTGTTACCTTACCAGACGACAAAATTTTAGACTCGTCCAAACTCAAAACAATTGCAGACGACAACTTCAAAGAAGTACAGATGATAGGATGTGCCCTTAAAAGAGAAGTAAACATCGTGGAAAAGGAGAAAATGCTGATCACAAACAATTTCTCCTTTTCTCACAATGTTTTCTAAAGCCGTGTGTTTAAGGGTCATTATAACACGGCATTGTTTTATAAGTTAAACCGTAGACATTAAGTAGCACTTATCAAAAACTTGAAAACATTGTTGGAAAAAGAGAAAATGCTGGTAACCAGCATTTCATCTTTTCCAATATTTTTTCTGTCCTTTAAACAATAGTGAATTTCCTTAACACTTAGGCTGCTAAGCGCGACTTTGTGGGCTTTTGCGGGCCGAGTAGATCAAGATCAGACTGCACAGAACGTGCAGTCTGATCTTTGATCTACACTGTCCGATACGTTGAGATTTCTCTGACGAGCAAAATCTTTAAATCATAGCTATGGGTTTACACAGTTGGCTGGAAATCTTTAGTTAAATTTATTGAGCAGCTTAAGGGTTAAGTGTTTCCTCTTTATCTTCTTGTTCCTTTTACTTTTTTTTCTTGTTCTTGTTTGTCTTTTTCACGTTTTGCTTGTTTGTTTGTTGTTTGTTGTTGTTGTTCTTCTTCTTCTTCCTCCTCTTCTTCTTCTTCCTCCTCCTCCTCTTCTTCTTCTTCTTCTTTGTCTTAATTTTTTTTTTCTTCATCTTGTTGCTGTTGTTCCTCTTTTTCTTGTTTTTTTTTTCATGGATTCTTGTTGATCTTGCTCTTGTTGCTCAGTTCTTGTTCTTCTTTTCAGTATTTTTCCCGTCAGACCTCGTTCTTCTCGTTATCCTGTTCTTGTTCATGTTTTTTTTTTTCGTTCTTTTTTTCTAGTTCTGCATATCCTTGTGGTTCTTATTCTTCTTGTTATTGTCTTTTGTTCTTCGTGTTTTTGTTCTTGTTCCTGTATCGTTTGTTCTTGTTTAGTTTATTCCTATTCACGCTTTACTTGTTCTTGCTGTTCTTATTCACGCTGTCCTTGTTCTTGCTCTTCTTATTCACGCTTTACTTGTTCTTCTTCTTCTCGTTCTTATTTCTAATATCGGGAAAGCAAGCATAGATCAGCTGGCCGCCGCTTTCAATAATATTGAAGTCGGCGTTAGGTAAGCGGGCAGACAGGCAAGGAAAGAAACAAGCAAGTAAAAAAAAAAGAACCTAAGAATCAAACAAAACAACCAACCGACCAAACAAACAAACAAATAATCAAAATACCAATCTAAAATTTCCTTTCTAATTAGTATAAAAGGAAAGGACTAGAGCTGTCGAGTAGAAGGAAAGCCTAGGAATTGAGACTACAAATAATTGTTTTCTTTAGAGTGATGGAATACCGCCCCTGTGGTGAAGATAGATGTAACTGTTTTCTGTTGAGTGTTAAAAGCCCACTAGCTGCCAAAAGTAAACAATGCGGGAGTCAAAATGCAGACAAATTTAACTCGTACCATTTAATCCTTTACCACACAATCACGAATCGTAGCAACCCTGAGAAAGAAGGCTTTTTGAAACACTGTGTGCAAAGGAGAAAATGCTGGTAACCACACAATCCCGAGTTGTAACGACCCTGAGGAAGAAGGCTTTTGGAAACAGTGTCGGAAAAAGAGAAAATGCTAGTAACCACACAATACCGAGTTGTAACGACCCTGAGGTAGAAGGTTTTTGGAACCATTGTGGGAAAAGGAGAAAATGCTGGTTACCAGCATTTTCTCCTTTTCCCACAATGTTTTCTCACCCTTCAAAACACAATTTTCAAATTTTAAAGCACATTTATATTTATTTTGTTGTCTGCAAATGCTTTCAATTTGGACAATTTCTGAATTCTTCCTGTTTGGTGAAAGGTTAAAGGTATTATTAACTGATTATGTGTTATAATACGATCTTTCAAATTTCCTGTCGCTGACAGAAAAATGAATTGTTAAACTGGAATAAGGTCGAAAGGTATCAACTTTAATTCTAGTTTTACAATTCATCTTTTTCCGCCAGCGACTGGAACATTGGCAGGCTATTCTGTACATAACACATTATCAGACTAAAAATAGTATCCATGCTTCAAATAGTATGGGTTGGATTCGCCTGCATCTTGACTGCACAATTTGTCTACATTTGGTTGTTAGTGGCCTTTAAACCGGAATTGATTACGATAAATACTGAAGAAAAGTAAAAATAAAATTGTCTTGACCCTTAACACCTGTCACTGCTACTTTAACTCCAAATATCAAATCTCGACCTCTCTCGATGGATAGAAATACAATCCACTAAAATCGAAAAAAAAAAAGAAAATTGTTTTATAGGCTTAACTTAACAATCGGACGGTATAGATCTAAGATCAGGCTGCACGTTTTGTGTAGTCTGATCTTGATATATGCCGTCCGCAAAATCCCCCGTTTTCGCCTATGGCACTAAAAGGGTTAACCTTTACCACACAATTACGATGTTTAACGACGGTGAGAGAGAAACCTTTTGAAAACATTGCGGGAAAAGGAGAAAATGCTGGTAACCATCATTTTCTTCTTTTCCAACAATGTTTTCAACCCTTTGAATGACAAATTTCGTGGTTTAAGTAACATTTGATCTGTCGCCGGCAAATACTTTCAATCTGGCCAAGGCTAAAATCCTTCCATTCGGTAAAGGGTTAGATTCGATTCTTTTCCAGGTCTGAAAGTAAATTTTCCTTGAAGACTTGCAATGCTGTTGATCATGGTTTAGCGTCAAGTAGCTGACAGTGTAGATCCAAGTAAGATCAGGCTGAAAGTTCAATGCAAAAGTGATCACAATCAGCACGACTAGCAGAATAAGGGTCAAATTATTTTCGAAGGAATTATAGGATAATAATGTATATTTACAACTAATCTTTCTCGGCAAAAAAACAGGTGTGGGGAAGTGTTATTTATAAACAATAATGGTGTTTACAGATGAACATTTACTAAGAACTATTATTGCTCCTTTTTATGCCACACAGTTGTCTGGTAAAATACCTTGCCCAAGGAAAGATACACCATGGTTTACTCGGGCGGAAACAAAAGTTAGGACACACCCGGATATCAAAACTCACGTCTTAATATATAAGCAAGGGGCTTAGAAAATGGGGCTTAATGCATCTGCAAAAAGTATCGACTCAGGTCAGCCTGCGCAGTCCGCGCAGGCTGACCTGGGTCGAAACTTTTTGCTTTTTGTAAATTTCCTGCATGTCCGAGGTCCATTGTACCTGCTTATCGAGTCAGTTGTCAGACGAAATGGATTTTATAGATCCATAATCATAAAAAAGACTCGCATGATATCAAGCATAACGGCGATGCATTAAGCCCCTTTTTGCTAGAGTGTGGCTTATATATTTGAGCCATGCTCTGTGAAAAGGGGGCTTAATGCATCTGCGAAAAGTATCGACCCAGGTCAGCCTGCGCAGTCCGCGCAAGCTGACCCGGGCCGAAACTTTTCGCTCCTTGTCAATTTTTTGTATGTCTAAGGACCGGTCTACCTCATGATTAAGTCGGTTGTTCAAAAAAGTGGCTATTGTGGATCCATAATTATGCGATGGCTTGCTCGATATTAAGCATCACGGAGATGCATTAAGCCCCCTTTTGCTAGAGTGTGGCTCATATATTTGTTGTGTCAATTTGTAAAATTGACGATATATCTTGTGTAAGACTGTATGTCATTAATAAACTTATGCTCAAAGTACTAGAACATGGGTTAGGGGCGGAGTAGGGGAGAAACTGAATCTGTTTCTGAATTATCGTAATGATACCAGTTGTTACGAAAAATGAATAATAGACAGAACAGACATTTTAATCAGACGTCTACATAGTACATTGTGTCGTCAGTAGTATAGGAGGGTAGACCTCGGACTCGGTCCGAGGTCTACCCTCCCAGAGTGCCATTTTGTCCGAGGTCTACCCTCCCTGAGTGCCATTTTGTCCGAGGTCTACCCTCCCTGGGAGGGTAAAGGTGGTCGTGATTTTGAAAAAAACGGCTAAAAATCTATTTTTAGTAACAACGCTCCCCCCCATCTCTGGAACAGGATCCACCAATCAGAAGCCAGCATTCGATCACGTGATCATGTGATTGTATGACGTCACAGATTTTGAATTAACCAATCAGAACCCAGCACAGATTTGAATTCAATTCGACCAATCAGAACTCAGCGCAGACTCACCACAGGCTACTCTACGCCTATACTGGGCCCAGTAAGCAGTGCTCAGCTCAGTCTGTTCCACGAAATGGGTATTTCCCCTTCCTCAGCTTGACTCAGGCAAAGACCATCGTTGGACTTAGTCTTTTTTCTCCGTCTTCGTTCGCCTCAGGCTTTCTCTATCACCGTTGAACTTAGTCTTTTTTCCACGATATGGACTATATTCCCTACTTACGCTGGGTCAGACAGAGAGTATCGTTGGACTTAGTCTTTTTTCCGTCTTTTGTTCGCCTCAGGCTTTCTCTTTCACCGTTGAACTTAGTCTTTTTTCCACGATATGGACTATATTCCCTACTTACGCTGGGTCAGACAGAGAGTATCGTTGGACTTAGTCTTTTTTCCGTCTTTTGTTCGCCTCAGCCTTTCTCTATCACCGTTGAACTTAGTCTTTTTTCCGTCTTTGTTCGCCTCAATCTTTCTCTATCACCGTAGGGCTTAGTCTTTTCTTCGGCTCCTAGCAGTATGATCTTTAGACATTGCCTGACTATATGATCTGAGTGTGGGTTTTTTTTCCGACATTTCCCGGAAATCAGTTCGTCTAGACTTACCCGATCTTAGATTTATTCGTCTCTAGTTTTATTCGTCCCTAGTCTTTTAATCTGCAAAACTTTTTTTAAATTGTAAAAAATTTTTTATCCGAAATTTTTTCTATGATAAAAAATTTTTAAGCATAAAGTTTTTTCTATTGCTAAAATTTTCTCTGCAAGATTTTTTTATTTGAAAAATTTTTTCTATCATTAAAAAAGTTTTTCTCTCTGCAAAAAAGTACAACAACACATCTGTGAGATTGACAATTGTTAAAGATAGGTTTTCTAAGGTTTGGTTAGTCCTGAAAAGGACTGTTTTTGGAGATTAGACTGTCTTTTTTTTTTCCTCGTCTAATGACAGCAACCAAAATTCGCATGACAGATGGGACAACTTCCAGTTCTTTTTGTAATTGTCATTGTTCCATCCTTCGTGGTGATCTTTCTCCCGAGTTCAACGTCAACTAATATGAGATCTGGAGTTGTTGTCTGCATAAACAGCTCAAGTAATTTTACTCCGAGCTCTCTGTATGGCTGTGTTATCTGCTCTAGGTGTCTTTGAACTGCTATGAGCTGCCTTCTTAATACCAACAGATCTTCACCAGCATTTAAATAGTCTTGGAGAGCGTCAATTATTTGATGGTTTATCTGTTCCATATTTTGAATTCTTTTTTCGCTTTGGTGTACTTTATGATTTATTCGTCTTACTCGAGAGAACGAGAGTCGAATGACTATAGAAGAAGTTCTTTGAATTTATAGCTTGGTGGAGGGATTGACCTACTTTGACTTGGAATTAACGTTAACCAATCGTTAGTTTCGTTACATTTTTTGGATTTGATACTCTTAGACATTGTAGATAGATAGATAGATCATATAGTACGTTATGTTCTATCTACATGCTCTCGCCCAAGTTCGCGCTCTTAATTCTAACGCAAAGCAGGTCAATCCCCCTGTCAAGCTATAAAAGAGCCAGCATTTTTTATTCTTGTATTAACTCATTTCACGATGAAGTTATCGAAATTTTGCTGTGGGCTATTTGGTGATAAGAAGAATAAGAAGGAGATGAAAGAGAAATGGGAAAAAGAGGCCATGGAAAAGAAACAAGACGAGATAGAAGAAAGGAAGAGATTAAAACATAAAGCTCTTCGTGAGTTTTTTGGAAGACGAGGGTATGAGTTTTATACTCGTACCCCAATCGTTAAGATGGGTAATATTTACCCAGACTTGTCAGAGCTGATACCGCCAACAGAACATCGCGGTTGGCAGAATAAATTAATGAGAATGAATCCTTCATTGAAATGGTAAAGAATACGTTCTCTTTAATTTTAAAACAGTCCTTTTTAGGGCTACCCAATACCAAGAAAGTTTTTACTTTCTTCAAATTGTCAAAAACAAAAAAGTCAAGTCCTATTTGTTTTTATATCTTTTATTTTAAATTTTTTGTACAATAATCATTACAATGAAACATTGAACTGGTAAAATATATATACAATGAAACATTGAACTGTGGAAATAATTGAATCGTTTTTTGAAAACAGTTCTTTGAAACAGTTCTTTGAAACAGTTCTTTGAAAAAATGTTAGCACATTTTTACAACTCACTGTGTTTTTCTTTTTTTCTTCGGGATGTCAGGCTCACATTCACTCTTGCGTTTCCTCTTATTATTTCCATCATTGTGTTCGTCATTGTTATTTTTCAACACAATATCTGGACAGATTTTTGCACCATGTTTTTTTGTTTTGCAGAAGAAACAGTTCTTCTTCTTTTCTCTTTTCTCGTTGATTTTCTTTTCTTCAGATCCTGAAGAAAGTTGCTTGTTTTCCCCCTCTCCAGACAGTGAAGTGGGTTCGTTGTTTTGATCGAGTATAAGAGTATCCTCTGAGGAAAGTTTATTTTTTTGGGAACTTTTTTGCGGGTTATCATGTATTTCTACTTGAATTCTACAGATTTCTGTGTCGCTGATTTCTGTGTTATCACCCTCCATATTTTCGATCTGTCTTTCGATCTCCCGTTCGGTCTGATTTTCACTCGATGAAGTTGTAGTCTGTGACGATCTTGTCTTCCATTTATTTCCGCCTACTTTATAGGATAATAGAGCCCCAACGTATTTCATATGTTGGAATTCACTACCGGTTTCCATTGTTGGCGAAATTTTAACATCGTGACTGTAGGGGTCCACGAAGACAGAGGCGAATCTCCACATCAGTTTTTCTTTTTCTGGACATTGTCTAGCCCAATGTCCTGATCTGTTGCATGTAAAACAAATATTCGTTGTCATATCACTCACCCCATGGCGTTTGTCGAATGTCGCTTGATCCAGGACTCTGGTGATACGATAGACATCTTTTTCTGCAAAATGTTGGTGGGATAGAAATGATCCCACGTAGTTTCCAGTATGGTAGACTTGATATCTTGACGGTATATTGGTGATCTCATAATCGTGAGTGTATGGGTTAACATACAGATACATTCTCTTTGGTGTTGTACTCTGTAGCTTGAACCCACTCATTTTTTCTACCAGTTGTCCTGTTTGAAATCTTTCCAAAGAATGATGAAGATTTCAGTCGTAACGCCTCTTTTTATACACGTTTGGTCTGAAAAAAGATATAAAAAAGCTAGGATTTTTTTAGTTCTGTGTCATTGTCTGACTTATCATCAGTCATAAAACAATGTCTAAAAGGCTAGTACCTTATTCAGACAGTACAAGTGACGATGAGACAATTCAGTCTATGTCGAAAAAGAGAAAAAAATTACTGCCGGCAAAAAAAAGAAAAAGAATCCTAGTCTACCCAGACAGTAGCAGTAATGATGAAACCGATGATGAGAAATTTTCACCGTCAACCAAAAAGAGAAAAAGTTTACCATTGAAAGAAGAAAGTGATGGTGAAGACAGAAAATCTTTGAAAGTCTCAACGAAGGAGAAATCTTTGAAAGAAGAAAGTCGCGGTGAGTATATATTCTTCAGAGAAAAAACCTTCGAAAGAAGAAAGTCATGCTGGGTCATCTTTACCCAAGAAAGAAGAAAGTGAAGACAAAAAATCTTTGGATATGAAGAGTCTATACGCCTTAAAAGAAGTGGGAAAAAAGAAGTCAAGAAAATTCAATACAGATTCCTATGTACTGGAGGCGTCTTTTAAGGAATTCGATGAGCTACAACCACAGCAGTTGACCGTCTTATTTGACGATGTTATCCAACAAATCGTTCAAAAGTTAAAGGCTGAATCGAGGGATATGATTAGAATTAGCATCAATCACCCTTCATTGAATATGGGAATTCATATTCCCTTTCTATATGTGGAGGAGTTGGAGAGTCATACTATGTTGGACGAAATTGAAAAAGTCCTACAGTCGAATGAGGAATTCGTCTTGAACGATGGCCGCATGACATTCGATATCACACATACGGTACCCCCAAGTGGAAGTGGCAAAAGAGTTAGGGGTACAGAAGTATTGGATTCAAAAGTTTTCGCAAAGAAGAAACAATCGATTATTGAAATTAATAATGAAGATCATCTATGTTTTGCAAGAGCTGTTGTTGTGGGGATTTATCACTATGAACGTGAAAACACCCCAGAATGGAACCGAAGATGGGATTACATCAAAAGATCAAACAAACCACTTCAAAAGACTGAAGCCGAGAAATTGATGAATGAAGCTGGAGTTTCGTCGACACATCCTGTAGGCCCTGAAGAATACAAAAAAATTCAAGATTAAAGGCTATGTTATTAAAGTCCATCAACAACATTCAAAATTGGAGAAAGTGTTTGAACATCCAGAAGTGAAAGACAATAGTAAAATCATACATTTGTACTTTCATCAAAACCACTATGACTACATCAAATCCATTACATCATTTCTTGATTGTGGCTATTATTGTGAGTTCTGTGACACACGTTACAAGAATCGGGAAGACCATATCTGCTCAAAGATCTGTAAAGGCTGCTTTCGTACTGGAAAATGTCCATCGGAATCAAAAGAGTATGTTTGTTCCAAGTGTCATAGATGTTTTTTCAGTGCAGAATGCTTGAAAAAACACAAAACACTTCAAGGTAAAGAGAAGAAGACCATTTGTGAATTAGTGAAACTTTGTTCAAAATGTGAAGGCCAGGTTTTTGTCAGAAAGAAAAATCATGTCTGTAAGGGAAAGAAAAAGTGTCACCTCTGCAAGAAAATAGTTGACTTCTCTCATCGCTGTTTTATTCAGCCTTACCAGAGTAAGATGAAACACGACAGTGACGATGAGACGAGCTCTTCTGTAATCAAAAAACCTTTGTTCATTTTCTTTGATTTCGAATGCCAGCAAGACACAGGGATACACATTCCGAATTACTGTATTGCACACCGAGCCTGTGCTGAATGTATCGATAAACCACTTGATTTTCATTGTTCCACATGCAGTGAATTCAAAGAAGGAAGAGAAGTTATTTTTCAAGGAAAAGAAACTTTGAGTCAATTTTGCAACTGGCTCTTTACAAAGCATCATAAAGGAATCACAGCTATTGCCCATAATCTCAAAGGTTATGATGGTCAATTTATTCTCAATCACATTATCAACGTTGGGATGAAAGAACCAGAACTGACCATGAATGGGAATAATATTTTGAAGTTAGAACTGAACGGTGTGTGTTTGATCGACTCCTTCAGTTTCATGAACTTTGGGTTGGCGAAATTTCCGACTACATTTGGACTTCAAGAAATGAAAAAAGGTTACTTTCCTCACTGGGCAAATACAGATGACTTCTGGGATTACGTCGGCCCGTACCTGGACATGTCTTATTACAAACCCGATTCAATGTCTGAAGAGGCTCGATCGAAATTCATAGCCTGGTATAATGACAAAGTTCAAAATGGTGAGGAATTCAATTTTCAAAAAGAGATGGAGTTGTACTGTCGATCGGATGTTGATATTCTAAGACGAGGATGTGGTGAATTCAGAAAGTTGTTCATCGAACAGAGTGGAATTTGTCCATTCACAGAGTCGTTTACCATAGCTGGAGCCTGTAACAAGATTTGGCGAAAAGATTATTTACCAAAAGATCAGATAGCCATCATTTCAAGCAAAGATCCAGTCAAACATCGGTTTTCTATGAAAGCAATACGTTGGATTCAAAACATTGCTAGCGAAAAAGGGATTCATATTCAACATGCCAGAAATGGTGGTGAATTTCGAATAAAGAAATACACTGTAGACGGTTTTCACCGCAATTCAAAGACTGTCTATGAATTCCTCGGGGATTTATTTCATGGTTGCCGGACATGTTTTAAGGATCGAAAATATATCAACCCCATCAATGGAAAAACAATGGATGAATTGTACAACACTACCATCGAACGGCTAAAAGTCATCAAAAGAATGGGATATAACGTCGTGACCATATGGGAGCATGAATTCGATGCCAAGATGAAAAAGGACAAAGAGTACAAAAAAAACATTGAAAGTCTATATCCGAACTGCGACCCCATCGAACCAAGAGAGGGCCTGGCTGGAGGTAGATGCAATGCAATAAAAATTGCCTATGATGTTGAGGAATGCAGTGAGAAGGAAATCAAGTATATTGATATTTGCTCTCTGTATCCTTACGTCTGCAAACATAAATTCTATCCTGTAGGCCATCCATCAATCTTGACTGCTGAGAGTATTGATATGAAGAATATTCGTCAGTATGAAGGACTCATTAAATGTAAAGTTCTACCCCCCAACTGATTTGTTTCATCCTGTTCTTCCAGTTCACTGTAACAAAAAGATGATGTTTCCACTCTGTATGAAATGTGCACAAGAAAGCTCAAACGTTTGTAACCATGAAAAAGAAGAGAGAGCCTTGATTGGAACTTGGGTTACATTTGAACTGTTCAAAGCTCTTGATTGTGGTTATCAGCTAATGCAAGTGTATGAAATCTGGCATTTCCACTCTGTTTCGGACCAATTCTTTAAAGGCTATGTGGACAATTTCTTGAAAATCAAGCAAGAAGCCAGTGGATATCCTGGTTGGTGTCAGACAGACTCGGAAAAGGATCAATTCATTCGCGAGTATGAGGAAGCCGAAGGGATTCGTCTCGATCCAAAATGTATTCAAAAAAATCCTGGCAGAAGATCATTTGCTAAGATTATGCTGAACTGTCTTTGGGGAAAATTAGCACAGCGTGAAAACATGAGCAAGACGAAATACATCAGAGAACCATCTAAATATTTCGACTTGATTACCGACCCGAAATACACGGTAAAGCATGTGGAAATCTTTGACAACGAGTGTCCATTCATTTTGGTCAACTATGAAGAAAAGATGGACTTTGTCGAAACGCATGCGACAGCCAATGTTATTGTAGCATCCTACGTAACAGCTTATGCAAGGTTGGAACTGTACAGTGTTCTTGAAAGGTTGGGGGATAGAGTTCTGTATTTCGATACAGATAGTTGTATGTACATTCATGACCCTCCATTGTGGAACCCTCCCATCATTAACAGTAGGCTAGGAAAATGGACCGATGAAGAACCTGATTGCAGAATAACTCATTTCAGAGGATTAGGCCCCAAGAATTACGCTTACAAAATGAGAACAAAAGATGGAAAAGAAAAAAGCAAATGTAAAGTCAAGGGAATTACTTTGGATTACAATACAAATCAGATAGTAAATTTCGGCACCTATTCAAAATGTGCTTTGGATCGCACAATAGAAATCAAAGTTCAGTATGACTGCAGAATCAAAAGGCATAGAGATAGAACAGTGACCAGTGAACCACAGACAAAAACCTTTCGCTCTGTATACACCAAAAGAGTGATTGTAAACGATACTGATACTGTTCCCTATGGCCATAAAAGTTTGAGGGTATAAATATCTGTAAGAAACAACATCGTGTTACACTGTTTTGAAGTGAACGATCAAAGTAAGACGGTTCTATCAAAAAAGTGAAATCATGTCAAGTGAAATGCTACCTTTACCGATAGAACTACGTGAAAAAGTTTATAGAGATTTCATCCATCAGCACACGCTCGATAAACAAGTACAGTTGGATATTAAATTCGGCTGTGTGAAACTTTGGATAAACAAATTGCATAAGGGAGTTGCAAAAGGAGAGACATCCTGCAGATTGTATGGTATACACAGCTTTATTGTGATGATAGGGGATGACACAGATTTCGATCTTCCTCTCAAAGCTTATTTAGCATTTTGTTTGTTGAAAGACAACTATATTGCTAAACAAATGGATTCCACAAGTCGATGGCAATTCATTATCGTAGGAAGAACAGAAGAAAGTTTTCTGAACGTCCTGAAAATGAAATCGGTTCTGTTTAACTTTTACTTACGCTACAAAAAAGGATCCATTCAAGACGGTGAGGAAACAGTGGATACCATGGAAGGCTATCTTCTATTTGATAGAGATGTCACAGAAGAAATCGTATATTCAACTCTTTCGACAAAAGATATTTCAAAACATGTTTTTCCATTTAGTGGAGTACGTGAATATAGTGAAATGGACAGCAAATTTTCATTGTTTTTGGGTAATGATCAGCTGCACAAAGTTATTGTGGAGCATGAAGACAAGTGGAAAAATCGAGGTATCTGTGAATTCGCATTGTAACGATACTGCACTCTATGACCTATAAGATTTGAGGGTATAAATAACTGTAAGGAACAACACCATGTTACACTGACTTGAAGTGAACGATTAAAGTAAGACGACTCTATTGAAAAGTGAAAATCATGTCAAGTGAAATGCTGCCTTTGCCGATAGAACTACGTGAAAAAGTTTATAGAGATTTCATCCATCTGCACACGCTCGATGAACGAACACAATTCAGTCTTAAATTCAACTGTGTGAAACTTTGGATAGATAAATTGCATAAAGGCGTTGCAAAAGGAGAGACAGCCTGTAAGTTGTATAGCATGCACGACTTTATTGCTATGCTGGTGACTGAGTCAGATTTCGATACCACTATCAAAGGCTATTTGACAGCTTGTTTGTGGAAAAGTGACTATTTCGCTAAACAGTTGCAAGCCACAAGTCGATGGCGATTCATTATCATAGGAAGACCAGAAGAAAGTTATCTGAATCTGATGAAAATGAAATCAGACCTGTTTAACTTTTACCTACGGTATACAAAATCAAGAGATAATGCAGAAGGAGTGGATATCATGGAAGGTTATCTTCTATTTGATAGAGATGTCACAGAAAAAATCGTACTTTCAACTCTTTCAGCAAAAGCAGTATTCAAAAATGTCTTTCAAATTAGAGGAACGTGTGAATACAGTGGTTTGGACAGTGTATATCGTTTGTTTTGGGGTAATGAACAATTGCACAAAACTGTTGTGGAACATGAAGACAAGTGGAAAAATCGAGGTATCTGTGAATTTGCGTTGTAAAAAATTGTTTTGTCATTGTTGTAAATAAAAACTGTATCTTCATTGCTTTGTATATAAAATGTCTTTGTATATATAAAATTTAGTGTTAGAACATTTGCTTTGTTTTTAAACGTTACTGTTTTTAATGATATTGTTAAGAACTTTTGAATGAATAAAGAAAAAATGATTAAAAAGTCGTCTGTTTTGATTTTCTTCCCAAAAACTTGAATAAAGAAAAGTTCAGACTTGAAAAATGTAGCTAGATCATCACATTCTATGTGAGATCATATAGTACGTTATGTTCTATCTACATGCTCTCGCCCCCGTTCGTGCTCTTAATTCTATAGCAAAAGTAGGTCAATCCCCCTACCAAGCTATAAAATGTTGGCAAAAATTTTCCTATCTTTTATTCTTTCTCTATCTTTTTTTTTATCCTAGCGATATGTCTGTGAGACAGGGTTTTGGTACTCCGCCTCAATCTTATTATAGCGGGCAATATTTACGCTATAAGAAGTACTTCAATTATGAGCATTTCATTAGAAAACATTATTTCGATGCAGAACGATACTTGAATGAATCTCAACCTAGTTTGTTCTCTAGAAGCTTTTCCGTTTCAGAAATTTATGAAATGGTAAAATCTACTGTAGAACATAGTGATAGTATTAAATTGCAAGGTTTCAACAAGATAATTTTTGAAATGAAATTTCCTGTTGAAATCGGAAAAGATGCAGACGGTAAAGAGGCGTATGTTTGTAAAGTCGTCGCCTGCTATGATGGATTTGAGTTGCCGGATGTAGTTAGGTATAAAGATCTTTCTGTCATCACGGCATATCCTGTATAATGGATAAAAAACAATGGTTCTTTTTAAGAACCACTCTCTCCTTCTTTTAGGATTGAGGGCTCTTTTCAGAGCCAACCAATACCCAGGAAGACTGCTTCTTCAAATTGTCAATTTTCACAAAACGTATTTCTCAGATCGAAAGATTGGTTGCGTCAGATTCAAAAAAGACTAAGTCCTATCCGAAGAATCGTCGTTTTTCCCCACGCCCGCCAAGACCAACCGTTTTTCCCACTCCCGCCATTCCTTTTCTACAAAAGAATATAACGAGTCTAGCGATTGGTCTACGTTAATTCTGAGTCAAAAGTAGGTCAATCCCCTTCATCAAGTTATAAAAAATCAGTGAACTTTTCCTATAACCATTCGACTCTCGTTTCTCTCGAGTAGCACGAATAAGAAATCGTAAAAGTATACCAAGACGAGAAAAAATGCTTATATTTTTTCCTTATTGTCCTCAGTGTGATAGACCATGTGCAATAGAGTGTGGGAAATGCTTTCGTATCCTACACCATCTTGGAGAAAAGCACAATTGCCCAGAGCCAGATGAGGGATTCTATGACTATGATGAAGACTATGGTGTAGTGATTTGGTGTCATCAATGCTGTCAAGCTTTCATTGTGGTACAGTTTGAAGAAGAAGAAGAACAACTCGATCGCAACCAGTGAAGGATGAATCTTCATCAAAATCAGCCCTTTTCAGGGCTAACATGCAACAAGAAAGTTTTTACTTTCTTTAAATTGTCAGTTCAACTCAATTCTGAATTAAGAAATATAACGAAACTAACGATTGGGTAACATTAATTCCGAGTCAAAGTAGGTCAATCCCCCTTACCAGTCTATAAAAGACGGGGATATTTTTCTTTTTTAATCAGTTTTTTCCTCTCAGAGCTCAAAAATGAAAACCCTCGACAAACGGTTCAAATTGCTTGAAGCAGAGCGACGACTTAGAAAGGGATGTAAACAGATCGAATTGCTTAAAATTCGTCTGAGTGGGATGGAAAAACGATATGATAAGTGTAAAAGCAGAGCCGTGCAGTATAATCTGAAAATTCAACTTTGCACAATTAAAGGAGTACTCATTATGTATAATGAGTATGTCCAAGGCAAAGTTGAAGAAATCAATGAACTTCGGCGTGAGCTATTCCCCGAAGATTCAGATGAGGAGGTTTAGAGTCCTCGATCTTTTCTCTAGTTTTGAAATTAAGTTAGCCGATAGTTAAATTAATTTCATTACAGAGAATGGTGAAAAACAGTCCTTTTCAGGGCTAACATACACCAAGAAAGTTTTATCTTTCTCTTCAAATTGTCAGACCAAGTCAATTCTGATTTTAAGAAAAAGTAATTTTTACTTCAACTTGTCAAAAAAGACTAAGTTCATCAGAAAGTCTTGATCCCTACCGGAACGTATAGATTTGTTTTCATCTATCTTTTACTTATTCAAAGAGAATATAACGAAACTAACGATTGGTTAACGTTAATTCTGAGTTAAAGTAGGTCATTCCATCTGTAAAAACGTATAAAGAAAGCCAACGAAGTTCTCATTTAATCATTTTTTACTTCTCAATACTCGAGAATAAAAATGTTTTGTATGTTCATGTTTGGAGCAGTGGTATATTACTCAATAGGGAACTGGATAGAAGATTGGTTTCGTCGACGACAGATACGCCATGAGATAGCACTACTTATCATGCTAATTAATGAGTTCGAGGCTGCGAGAGATAGACGAAGAGGTTGAAAAAATACAGATCTTCGAAAAACAGTCCTTTTCAGGACTACCAAACGTTAAGAAAGTTCTATCTTTTCAAATTTTTGTCAAACAAAATTCTACATAACTCTAAGAAAATTTACCCAAATAATATTTCCTAATATAGTGTAGTTCATCCTTTTGCAAGTAAGCAATATAACTATGTAAAAAATCGAAAGACTATCATTTCTGCTTGACTAGAATTCAGTTGTTTTCGTTCAATCATAGGATATGTTACATTCGCAATAGAGCTCAGATCAATCGGTTAGCTAGTACCCCAGATTTCTATCATTTCTCTCTCTAAGTGTTATAATCATTCGTAGATGCTTCCGACCGGGTCCGCGCTCTTAATTCTGTATCAAAGTAGGTCAATCCCCCTACCAGCCTATAAAACGTTGACGGTATTTCTCTACAGTCATTCGACTCTCGATCTTCGAGTAGTACGAGTAAAAAACATACTGTTAACGGGAAAGATGAATCTCAACTTAGCCGATTACAACTTAACCGACTACATCTTAGACAACTCCTTGCCACAGAGTGGAAACAGTGGAGATATTCTAGCGTCAGCCATGAATTCGACATTCATTGAGCCAGTGGCAACACCAGTTAACAAATTCGAGGAAGAGATGCGACAGATGATATCAAAACAAGATGCTACAATAACTCAGATTTTAGAGGAGTTGAAAACATTGAACAGAAACATCGAGACAATATGTCAGCAAAGACAGTCAACTACGCCTGTTATTGTGAAGATCCCGGTGGAGTTCGACTTTGATAAAACTAGCCTTCGAAGACTAACAGACTCTCTCGTATCAGTTGTAAAAAAGAAAGATCAGAAGTCAAAGGAAAATCAGTCAAAGGAAAATCAGTCGAAGGAAAAACAACCAAAGGAAAAGAGTAGTAGGTATTTTACCAATTTGCGCACAAAAGTAGATCACACCGTCTCATACTAAATGTTCTCTAAAAAAGTTTTCTAAAAAAAAAAAAAAAAAAAAAAAAAAAAAATTTTTAAATTTTCAGTCGCCACATTCTATCGAGCTTCAATCAAAGCCGATCGAACTCGATAATGCCTCAATCGCATCCGGCTGCTAAAAAAAAAAAAAAAAAAAAAAAAAAAAAAATTTTTAAATTTTCAGTCGCCACATTCTATCGAGCTTCAATCAAAGCCGATCGAACTCGATAATACCTCAATCGCATCCGGCTGCTAAAAAAAAAAAAAAAAAAAAAAAAAATTTTTAAATTTTCAGTCGCCACATTCTATCGAGCTTCAATCAAAGCCGATCGAACTCGATAATGCCTCAATTGCATCCGGCTGCTAAAAAAAAAAAAAAAAAAAAAAAAAAAAAAAAAAAAATTTTTAAATTTTCAGTCGCCACATTCTATCGAGCTTCAATCAAAGCCGATCGAACTCGATAATGCCTCAATCGCATCCGGCTGCTAAAAAAAAAAAAAAAAAAAAAAGAAAAAAAAAAAATTAATTTTAAAAAACTTTTCATCATCACGCGTCATTGCATCAATTAATCATTGCATCAGTTAATCATTACATCATCTAACCAACAAACCCATCAACCAGACAAACCCTTACATCAGTTAATCGCTTAACCTCCCCATCAACCAACACGTCATGCAATGACTAACCGGTTTATGAGTTAGTGGGTGGCTTAAGATTTTTTAAAAAAAAAAAAAATTGATTTTTTTAATAAATTGCAACAACATAACTATAGAAGATAAGATGAGTAGTTTAAATCCTACACAAGACTTAAGAAGACAAGTATCTGTTGCAATCGAAGAAGATCCGGATAATATTCCAGAATATGAGACACCTGAGTTCAAACGAGAGATGTCATTTAAATACAACAACTACAATCCATTAACTAACACATTTAAACTTGACAACAATTCTATCCATGCTATAGTATGGTTAGTTATTTCCAGACAAGAAAAACAAAAATATCTTCGAACCGACCACACAGAAAAACAAAAATGGATATGTCAAGCCGCTAAAGATTATTTTTATAGAGACTATACCCCAGGACAACCACATAGATATGCAGGTTCTTATTTTGTGGACAGCGCATGGATAGATTATGAAACAAATAATATAAAAATAAATCTGTACAATCCTCAAACGGATGTAGAGATCATCGAAACATTACCTTACGAACAACTAAAAAAAGAATATGATTTATTTTATGCAAAACAAAGTAGTAAAAGATTTAGACTAGAGATGATTGATTTAATAGACGAATATATCGGAGACAGCTTGGAGGATTGTGAACAAAACGAAATTGATTTGGAGGACGATATGTTGAAATTTAACTTTGTTAGATGGTTGTTTAATAAAGATAAAAATTTTAAAAATTAAAATAAAAAAATTTTTTAAAAAAATAAATTTTTTAAGTAAAATTTATTTTTTGTAAGAATGGAAAGTTTACAAGAACAAACATTTAATTATATAAAACCTGAAGACTTGGATATTGAAAAACTAAGTCTTGACAAGGCTGAAATAAACAAAAAATACAAGTTTAAAACAATGAAGGTTAAATATGAGTATCCAAATGGAGCCACCGACGGTCTTTGTATTCGTACTCCTTCACTGTTTTCTTATGGCCGTAAAGCTTATGAACCTAAATCAAGAACAACAGAGTATTTTATGAGCTTGTTGTGTTTTTTTAATCAGAAAGACCCACAACCAAAAGAAACATTATTTAAAGAAACAATAGACAGTATCACTAAAGTTTTAAAAGATAAAACAAAATTAAAGGATTTAGAAATTTTTATAAATGGTAATACTTCTCCTGTGTTTTTTCCAAAAATGAAACATACTAAAAAATGTGAAAATGATAAGTTAAAAAGTGTTAATATCATTACTGATTTTTACAGAAAACCTAAACCAGATGATGAAAAAGAAGATATAAATGAATATGGATTAGTAAAAGTAAATCCTCTGACTTTTACTGAAAAACCTTGTAAAGTTGTATCTTTTTTAAATATAGAAGATGTTTTTATTAGCTCAACAATAGTTAAAGTACGAACCAGTTTTTCATCAGTTATTATAAATAAACAAAATGTCAAACCCCCTATAGTAAAAACTTTAACAACCCACACAGGAGGGTTAGGGTCTGATGATGAAAGTGATGATTAATTATCCAGCGAAAATATATTGTTAACATTTAGGCCTATTCTTAATAGGATTTTTTAAACAATGTAATATATTTTTATCTGTAAAATATATTACGAACAACTAACATACAAAGGAAAGTAATACAAAATGTTTTATGAAGAGACCATGAAGCTTAAAAACCTTTGTTGACATTCAGGTTTTTATATAAAAAAAAATTTTTAAAAATTGAATTTAATTTAATAAATTGCTCAGTGTATGTATCAAAAGCATAATATGAGTGTGTTAAACAAACTAACTAAACAAGAAAGAAAAAGCCTTACACGGTTGTTTAAAGATAGACCCCATTGTCTCCTATTTACACCAGTAATAAATGATTCTAGAAGCTGCACTCCCTTATTTTCTGCGGAATGTAATGAATATCGAAATTATAAAAGACTAATAAGCATTTTTTATTATCTTTTAAGTTGGGGAATCGAAAAAAATACAACATATGTATTTAAACTTAACATGTCGTGTTTGGATGTTTTTAGTTATTTAGAGGAAACAGAAAGAAATACTGGCAATGAAATAGAAATTATTAATAAAAATACTCTTTTAGATATAAATATAAAATCAAACATAAAAAATTTTGTACATGATACCTTAAACCAAATAAAAAAAGCATCTTTACTTTTCAAAACATTAATAAAGTTAGATTTTAGATTTGATGATGGATATTTTAGTGATGACACTATTGAAGAGCATTATGAAAAACTTAATAAAAAACCTATAGTAAGTGATGAGTGTGTTATATGTTTATCAAAAAAACCAAATGTGGTTTTTCTTGATTGTGGCCATAAATGTATTTGTTTTTACTGTTTAAATAATACAGATTATGTAAGATCTGCGAGGAGTGAGAAATGCCCTATATGTCGAAAAATAAATAATAATATGTTAGTTTTCTTCTAAAAATATAAAATAATAATGTTCATAGACGCTAAAATGAAGTTAAGAAACAAATATGTAAACGAAATACTGCTAATGAGAATAGAAAATCATTTTATTCGAAATGATTTTCAAGAACTAAAAAGATTTTTACTTAAAAACAAAGACAGAATACAAATTAGAAGGATAGACACCAAAGACATGAGGCTTACCGTTAAATATAAAAATGATGATGTTATTTTAAATCTACATGAAAAGGATGAGTATTTAAATATTATATCATAATATAAAAAACATGGAAGAACAAGAGATATTTAAAAATAAATTAAATAATCTTCTTAAAGAAAGACTGTCTCCTTATCATGTTAGTAAGAATGAAGTAAGCTATGCGAACTGTAAATGTCATTCTCCATTTGAAAGAAAAAATTTAATTAATGATATTTACTATTGTGTCAGCAAAATGATGTATGAAAATAACAATGATCCTTTTAAAGTATCTTATAATATTGGCAATAAATATGATTATGTAAAAATATATTTTCATTGCGACGATATTAAAAATTTTTTATCTCCTTTTAAAAAAAGATTTTATGATAAACCAAATCCATTTATGAAACATATAAAAAAGAATATTAAGTATTATGAACTATGTAGTATTGAATTTATTTTTTGAAGTTATTTAATTTAAAAGTTGTGAAATACTATACCACATGATCTTGGTGTGTATCAATATATGTAAACCCTTTTTTAAATATCTAACCCTTTTACTGGGTTAAATATTTTTTACAAGTCTAACTCTATCAGTATCGTTACATATGCATTTTCAGCATTTTGATTATTTGTCCTTGTTATAAAGTTTATAACATCACATTGGTCTATTTCTAAAGGTTGTGGAAAAACTATACAACTACAACCTTCTCCTTTCTTTTTTACTATGGAGTAGTTAACCTGTTCAACTCCATTTACAACTAAATTAACTTTTACCTCTTCTTTTAGAATACCGGTTCCTTTAACAACCATTAAAGTCCCTCTTATAATTCTACCAGGAGCAGACATACAATAATCCCCCATCCCATGGCTTACTCCGGCGCTTCCATTACCAAAAGAAAACTCATAATAACCGTCTGTTAAAGGACCCTGCTCCTCGGCACATACGCTTACAACTTTTTTAACATTAGCATTAGAAACTTGAATCATCATGTCAACATATTGCTTATTAGCTGCATGGCTATTTTCAATTGGAGAAGCAACAAAATGAATTCGTCGGTTGCCCATAGATATTTCTCCTATTGAAGTATAAAAGTTATCAGCGGAGTTATACAAAAATGGTGAGGATTGACTATCAACATATCCCTTTGTTGCTACATCATCAGGTTCAGCCGGTGACAGAACATTAATTAACCCATAATTCCTCATATCTATATTTCCTGTAGCAACAAATCTTCCATCATTACGTTTAACAATGACACTTTCTCTACTAACCTTATCCACATAACTTCTTGTAGCAGCATCATGTGGTTCTTCAGGATCATGTAGATTATGTATTTTTTTAAAACCCATATTGAATGGAGCAGTAGCAATAAAATTTCCATTTTCTTTTAATAGTGGTGATTCATGGTTTCCCCCTGCTGTATTATCAACATAATCCTTTGTCGCAACATCTTGCGGATTTACTGGATTACTAACCCTTGTTAATGTGTTGCCATTCATATTTATGGAACCAACAACAGTGATTGTTCCATCTTTACGTAAAAAGTTGTTAGTAATGTAAGCAAGTGATACACCATCACCACTTGTTTTAGCATCATCCATTCTTCCAAATTTATCAACAGGCATCGTTTTTTAATATTACTAAAAAAGTTTATTTAAAACATCTTGAAATTTATTATTATCACATAACTCTTTAAGAATGAACAAACATAAATGACCGCAAAATACTTCACCTGCATGTTGTAATTGGTCAGTATTGTAGTATATAGGCTGTTTTAAATAATCTATAATTTCATTAGGTGGTTGAATACCATAACTATCAAAATAAATTTTTCTTTTTCCATCTTTAAACCATGCAACCCAATGAGTACCGGGACCGCCTGAGTCATCAAGGTTTAATATACCACATTCATTTTTTTTATTGTTTTTTGGTAGGGTATCTCTTAAAAATGTTCCTCTAAAATTTTTTAATTTTAATTTTTTTGCAGCATCATTTAGTTCAAAATTACTTAAAGGTTTATTTTTTAAAATAACATTATCAATTGTAATATCTTTCATTTTTTATATATTTAAATATTTATAATAGCACTGTTATCAACCCATGAATTAAACTCATCAGAATAATCTTTCCACTTTACAAGAGATTTCTTTTTTCCCTTTTTAATAACCTTTTCTATCCTATACAACTCTTGACTAGTTTTTTGTAGTTCAGGTTCATAAAAGGTACCTTTTATTTCTTCGCCATTTAAATCTTTAATTTTATATGTTATAGGTGATGTATGTTTTACTTCTGAAACTGTAAAAACCTCTTCAGTCCATCTTGTGGTATAACCTTTTTCAAAAGTCTTTTTCTTTTTACTTATCCTTACTTTGTCTCCAACAGAAAACTTTGGTTTGATATCCTCCCTTACTTGATCATAATCAGGATACAATGTTTTCCAAACTTTATTTTCATTCTTCTTTTTACTTGCTTCAATTGGAGTCATCTTAATAGAAGAATGTCTCGTGTTATTATATTCCTTAACAAGATTTTGCAATACATCAATATATACATTTGTTGAGTGAGCAGAGAAATACTTCCACATTTTTTCTTTCATTGTTCTAATCCATCTCTCAACAATGCTTGATTTTTCCTCATTTTCAGTGGAATACAATTCAATCAAATCTTTAACTTCTTTGTTATAAAACTCTTTACCTTTATCCACCCACATTTTCTCAGGTTTTCTTTCCTTAAAAATACTTTTCAGTGCAATAGAAACAGATTTTCCTGTTTTATCCTTTAATGGTATTAGCCATCCATATTTTGAAAAGATATCAATGACAGCAAGAAGAAATTTTACTCCATGATTAAGTTTAGAAAATGCTTGCATATCTACTAAATCTGCAGCCCATATCCTATCGATACCCCCTACTCTAACTCTCCTTTTCTTAAATTTTCTTTTTACAGGTTTATGTAATTCTTCTGCTAGTGCTATATTTTCTAAATTTTTTTTTTACTTATTCCCATACCAAATCTTTTCTTAGTTCCTATCAATGAAGAAACTAATCCTCTTTCCATTCTTTCCTTAATAGTTGGATTATAGATGTCTTTTAACTCTTTAAGCATATTAGCATCACACACATCATTACGTGTTTTAGTATCATTATGCTTAAGATAACAGATATCATGATGATATGCTGCCTTGTCAACACGATTTACAGGTTTTGACCATTCTTTAGGTGTTAAATCAGGCTTTAATCTTTTCTTTAACTTAGTACCAGGACCAGTAAAATTATGACCAGGTAAGTGCATTTCAACAGGTAAGTTATTGATTGCTTTGTTTAACAACGAACCACCTTCTTTTTGTTTAGTAAATTGTGTTTTAGTTGTGCCACAATTAACACATTTTCCACGTATCATATTTTTACCATTTTTACTTACTACACATTGTATATCAGTAGTATCAGTTTTCTTTTTACACTTAACACAATACATTTTTTTATATTAAAATAAAATTTTTAATATAAAATGGATATTGTTAATTTATCATGGAATGAAGTGTTAGCAAAAAGATTTAATCATCCCCTTTTACCTAGGAGCATCAGAGGTTTAATAGTAGGTAAATCAGGATGTGGTAAAACTACACTTTTACTTAATCTTTTGTTAAGACCTGATTGGTTAGATTATAACAACTTATACGTTTTTGGTAAAAGTTTGTTTCAACCAGAATATCGTATATTAAAAAAAGCTTATGAAGAAAAAATACCAAAAGAATACATATTAAGGTTGTTTTTACTTAAAGATGCAGTTCAAAACCGTGATATTTCACCTACAGCATTAGTTGAAGAGTGGAGTAAAACTATTAAGGAAAAATCTGATATCAATTGTGAATTTTTTGAATATGCTAGTGATGTTCCTGACCCAAGAGATTTAAATGCATCAAATAAAAACTTAATGATATTTGATGACTTACTTTTAGAAAGGCAAAACAAGTGTGAAAACTATTATGTAAGAGGAAGACATAGTAATGCTGATTGTTTTTATCTGGCACAAAATTATTTTAGACTACCCCGTCAAACTATTAGAGAAAATGCTAACTTAATATGCTTGTTTAGACAAGACTTAAAAAATCTTAATCATATTTATAGCGATCATGTAGGGGATGATATGACTAAAACAGAGTTTATCAATTTTTGTAAAAACTGTTGGGAAAGACCACATGGTTTTGTTGTGATTGATTTAACTAAGAACCGAAATGATGGGAAATATAGGTGTGGTTTTGACAACTTCTATATACCACGAGATTACAGAGATTACTATTAAAAATATATTCGTTTTAAAATATATTTTTACTAAATATAAAAAATGGAAGAATTACTTGAAAAGATAGTAAAAAATACTAACCATAAAACATCATTTCAGTTGATTGTAAGCGACAACAAAACAAGTTTTAAAACAAGATTTAACCCACCACTTAAATTAGACCAAGATAAAGAATATGAAGTGGCGTTGGTTAACCTTGAAACTTACTATTCATTTCCTAATATTGATAAACACAATGGAACTTTTGTTTATTCACCAGACAATGGCGCAACATGGGTAAAACTAAAATTACCAGAGGGATCTTATGATTTAGTTGATATTAATGATACAATACAACAAGAAATGAGGAGAAGGGGTCATTATGATCCAGTTAATGAAGAATATTATATTAATATTTCTGCAAATACTAATACTTTAAAATCTATTCTTTATGTTGAAAATGAATATCAGGTAGATTTTAACCAAAGCAGAAGTATTGGAAAGGTATTAGGATTTAATAGAGCAAAATATCTACAAGGATTTCACGAATCTGAAAATGTAGTAAATATTCTTAGTATTAATAGCTTACTTGTTAATATTGACTTAATTGCAGGTAGTTATGTTAAAGGCTTACAAAGAAATACGATTTACAGTTTTTTTCCTAATGTATCACCAGGGTACAAAATAATAGAAAACCCGGTAAACCTTGTTTATCTTCCTCTAACATTAAATGAAATACATGATTTAAATGTATCAATTACAGATCAAAATGGAAAATTACTAAATCTTAGAGGTGAAAATTTAACAATCAGATTTCATATTAGAGAGTCAAGATAAATAAAAAATATATTGATATAAAATGACAAACTACATTAACGCTAAAATAAATATATCAGATGGGCAAAAAGAAAAAATTTTACATTCTTTTAGAAACAAAAGCCCAGCAAGTATTCGTTTAAAGCATGAAGATATACATGGTAATGATGTAATAGCATTAACCAAATCACAAGTAAATAAACTTACAAAAGCTTATAAAGGCGGAAAGGGAGCAACGTTTAGAATGTCTCCTAGACAACTTAAACACAACATGAAAGTAGAAGGTGGATTTTTACCTTTGTTGGCTGGTTTAGCTTCATCAGTTTTACCTACATTAGCAAGAACCGTTTTACCTGCAATAGGTGTTGGCGCTCTATCTGGTCTTGCTTCTTCAGGTGTTCAAAAAGCAATGGGTAATGGATTGTATCTTAAGAAAGGTGGTAGTATCTATCAAGTAGAAACAGATGGAGAAGGTTTATATCTTGGTCCAGCAAAAGGTAATGGATTGAGTTCCGTTGGTGATGGGCTGTATTTAAAACAAGGGTCAAAAATTTATGATGGTAAAGGTCTTCTTTTAGGTTCAAATAGCCCATTTGCTAATATTCCTATATTAGGAGCAATATTATAAATTAAAAAATGAATGTACATAAATTTGGAAATGGAAATAAAAATGGATATCATAAAATAGTTCAACCAAAATCTATTTTTTGGAAACCTGTTGAAGGTAAGTATCCAGCTAAAAAAGTTAATTCTGTTTCATGGGATATTTTTACTCAACAACCGTTAGTATTAGAAGGAGGACAAACAAGAACGATAGCTTTAGGTATGGGTTTTAATATGAGTAAAGGTTTTGTTTTAGTTTCTCTATCTTATGATTTAAAACTTAATCAAATATCTATAACAAATGAAATTTCATTAGAAGAAGTGGATGAAATGGTTACAACAATTACAAACAACTCAGATAAGTTAAAAAAAAATACAAGAAAACACCTTTTTGTGTCGTCTTTATTATTCTATTTAAAAAATAAGATACAATTAATAAAATGGAGCTAAAAGAAACGATTTATCCAAACTTGCCAGAAGCACGAAATATACCAAATGCGCCAACATTACAACCAATACTAACAGTAGGAGATAATGGTCAAAATTTTAGACTACAAAAAATATCAGAAATTCAAACTTTTCTGGAAAATGAAGTTAAGATAAGAGAGCAACTAAGTAAAAAGTATTTAAAGATTAGTAAGACTGTGGACAATGTAGAAGCTGGTTTAACTGCTCTAGCATTAGGTGCAGGAGCAGGAGGAATTGCTTTACTATCAACTGTGGTAGCGATACCTGCAACGATAGCTCTAGAAGGTTGTGCTTTAGCTGTTGGTTTAGTAGCATTAGTAGGCAAGTTTTTGGTTAGAAGAAGCAGAACAAAATCAGAAAAACATCTTCAGATAAAAATATTAGCAGATTCAAAGTTAAATACACTACTTACGCATATATCAAAAGCAATAACAGATAATGAAATTGACCATTCAGAATTTACTTTAATTATGGATGAATTGGAAAAATACAAACAAATGAAGGAAGAAATTAGGAGTAAGTTAAAGAAAAAAAGCAAGCTAGAGGAATCGGAGAGTTTAATAGAGAAGGGGAGAATAGAAGCACGGGAGGAATTCAGGAGACTAGTAGAAAGACACAATGGACGGCATTAAGAATAAAACTAAAGCCACCCAAGTTTAAATGTTTTTGCACATGTGTGATAGATAACACAAATTAAAATATTAATTACTTAAAAAAAATATGTCATTTTTAAAGATTAAAGACCCTTTGAAAAGGGAACAAACAGTAAAAGAATATCTTGCTACAGTGAAAAGAATTCGTGATAATCAGCTTGCAGAAAAAACGGGGGACATTGAGTTACAAACAGACCTTTCAAAGTTTTTTAGACCTATTACAGAAACACAAAAAGCTTCAACAAAGGAGATTACAGAAGGGCTTAAACCTATTAAAGAGGGAATTGAACAGTTACCTAAAGAGTTTCCTCAACCAGCGTCATTATTTCCTAAAGAGGAAGAGGAAGAGGAATATGTAGGTAAATCATTATTAGATGAAAAATATAGAGACTTAAAAGAAGAATATGAAGACAAAATTGATAAAACATTTGGCATTATAAGGAAAGATATTAATTATTATATAGGTAATAAAATGATTGATTACGATGGTGAATATATTTGGGTTGGTGCAGATAAATTTTTATCAACGGATGGATTATGGGAACTTATTATGTCAAAAACTCCAAGTGTAGATTATAACTTAACAACTAGTAGTGATTTTAAAAATTATGAAAAAATATTAAGGAATACCAATGTTATTTTTCGTGATAATGACCCAACGAAACCCCCCAAAAGCAGCGGTGGACTTAAATACAGTGATTTTATAAAACCTATTTACCTTAAAATCATAGAAGAAAGAGCAAGAGCAAAAGCAGCAACTGGTGAAGGAATTACCGTTATCCCATCCGACCCTAACGCACTATTAGAAAGATTTGACCTCTTAATGGCAAGTAAAGGAGCTGGTCATACAGGTGTAAGAAATGAGCTTGTAAGTATTTGTGATGAATTAAAAAGACAACGTGTATTAGATACAAAAACTTATAAAAAATTAATGTCTATAATATAAAAATGATTACATCATATAAAAAAAGTTATGCTTATGGAGGAGCAGGAATATTTGATACTTTAACTAATTTTCTTACAAGACTATTTACGAGTCAAGCAGCTAAACAAATTGCATCTTCAGCAGTTGATGTTGGTAAGAGTGTAGCTAAGGAAGGAGCAAAGAAAGCATTAGAGGTTGGAAAGAGTGCAGCAGTTGATGCAGGTAAAAAGTTAGTTCAAAAGGCTTTAACACCAAAATCTAAAAAGATTATAGAAAAATATACACAAAAGCCTACTACATCAGCTCAACCTGTAATGCAAGATATTAGCAAGTTAATGGATGGTGGTGCCATTGCTATACAAGATTTAGTTAAGAAATTAAATAGTATTAAGGGTTCAGGAGTTAAAGTATTATGAAATTTAAGTTAAGTAAAAATAAACATTAAATAAATGCCTAATCTAAAATTTAATTTATCAACTTATGAAAAATACAACACAAAAAAGGTTAGCATCCTTTACGCAAACCTAAAACTTGATGATGAATGTGAAGTATTAGATTGCAGTGATACAAATTATGATTATAAAAAGGCTGTTTTAAAGCTATCCCCTGAAAAAGCCGATATCATTAAGGAATTTGAAGAAGATGTAAATCAATATTTAGAAAAACATGGTATACCTAAGGTAACCATTCTTTACGGAAATAGAATTTATCCTAAAATGAAAAAATACCATTCAATAGAAAAACTTAAAAATATTAAACTTAAGGGAGTGTATGTAAATGATGAAAACAAGTCTTTCCCTCAACTATGGATTGAATAATATAAACAATTATAATTTGACTTAAAAATTATAATTGCATATAATAAAATGGATATTTTAAATATTAAAGCGCCGATTTTAAAAGACGATAGTATTGATGAATATGAATATTATGAATATCTACCTATTACAGGAACCAATCTAAACAACCCTGGAGGAAATATAAGGATTGATATTGAAACTCAAGATATTTTTTATCATCCTTCAGAATCATATCTACTATTTGAAGGAAGATTGCTAAAAGAATCACTTGTTGCTGCTAATCCTAATTATGTAAATGAAGATATGGTCAACTTAATAAATAATGGATTGATGTATCTGTTTAAAAATATAAGATATCAACTTAGTGGACAAGAGATAGAAAGTATTAATTATCCTGGTCAAACTACAACAATACTTGGCTTGTTAAAATACCCTGATGATTTTTCTAAATCACAAGGATTAAATCAGTTTTGGCAAAAGGACACACTCCCGGATATACCAAATAATGTTGGTTATAATACAAGAAAGGCTTTTATTTTTAGTTCATTACCTACTGGTATATTTAGTTTAAAGGTGCCCTTAAAGCATATATTTGGTTTTTGTGAAGATTACAACAAAATTTTATATGGTATGAAACAAACACTAACCTTAACAAGAAACAATGATAATGATGCAATTTATAGACTTGCTACTGTTCCTGCTGCAGGTGGAAATCCTGATAGACATGAACCTGGCAGGGTTGTATTAAGTAAAGTATCTTGGTTTATGCCTCATGTAACGCCAGAAGATGGTAATAAGCTGGAACTTTTTAAATTTATTGAGAAGAAAGAAAAATTCCCAGTTGGGTATAGAATGATACAAAGTGATAGTATTGCGGTTCCGCAAGCAATAGGTTTTACTTGGAGGTTATCATCTAAATCATCTCCTGAAGTGCCACGTTTCTTAATTGTTGGTTTTCAAACAGCAAAAAGTAATAACCAAGAACAAAACCCAACTTTATTTGATAATATAGATGTTAGAAATATTTATGTAATGTTAGGTCCAAATAAATATCCAAACTATGAACATGATATAAATTTTGCAACTAATAAAATTGGGAGAATACATGGTGAGGCTTCCTCTTTTAGAAAGAAATTTTATAATATGGATGAATTGGTATCAAACCCTAGTATTTACCCTTATGAGTTTAAATTTCTTTTTCCTTTGTTTGTGTTTGATTTATCAAAACAAAGTGAAAGGCTTAAGTATTCTGTTACTGATATACATGTTAAAGCAACATTTGGAGCAGCTCCTAATCCAAATACTGAGGCATTTGCAGTTTTACTTAGTGATAGGTTAATTAACTTCCAGAGTGATGGAAATAAAATGAGTGTAGTGTATTAAGCAAATTTTTACTTAAATAAAATGAAAAAGGTTGCTGATTTTAAGAAAATATTAACAGATAACAATATTAAGTGGTATTCCTATTGGAATAAGAAAAAGTATATTGATGTGTTAAAGGAGCATGGACTATATCCTGAAGAGGAAGAAAAGAAATTTTTTAAAAAAATTCCTAATTATGATAGATTAAAGGATATTGCAAAAAACCCAAAGAGGGTTATCTTAAAGGATGTTGAAACTGAAGAGGTGAAAGAGTTTCCATCAATTTACAAGGCTAGTAAGTATATTGATAAATGTCCTCAAACAATTGAAAACTGGAATGGTAGAGTATGGAATGGTAAATATAGAATTGATATTCAATAATTTTATTATTTATGAAAAAAATAATAAAATTTGACTTAAGGAGATTTTATTTATTTAAAAATTACAGCGATGAATTCTTTCTCACGAAGATTTATCAATAGACTGGTAGATGCTGGTCAATCAATTGCATCTAATTTATATAGTGGTGCTCAAAGGGCCGTCTCAGCAGCAATTCCTGAAAGTGTTAGAAGAAGAGTAAGTAATTTTACTAATTGGATGACTGGTAATGTTCCAGAAGAGCAGATTCCACAAGTTATAAACGAAGTTTTAGAAAATGTAGAAGAAGACTTACCGAGAAGAGAAATGCCAAACACCGTATTAAGGCAAGAAGCGTCTGCATTAAGAGAATTTGAAACACAGCATATTATAGATGGAGTGGGGGGATGGGGAGCAAATGATTTTTTAGAAGTATGTAAAGAAAGCATAACTAATTTTTTAAGAAGCCATAGAAATATAAAGGTAAAGCTAGAACTAGTATGTTTATTTTCAAGGGAAAAATCTAATGGTGTTGAATATAAAGAAGTTAAACTTTCTTCAAGTCATGAAATTATATCAAGGGAAGGTGATGTAAATGAAACTTATGATGATATGGTAGAACGAATTATGAGAAATTTCGAAACTTTTTTAACACAAGGAACTGGTTGGAGATTTGAGGGAGTTATAGACTTAAAATTACATGTTGTAGAAAATAGACAATCATGGGAGGGGCTCGCAGGTTAATGGATGCCTTTACCAGCAGGATTAAAAAGAGCAAATAACAAAAATGGGCTTGTTAATATCAAAAATGAAGATGATCATAACTGTTTTTTATATTGTGTTATGAGAGCAGTTTATCCAAAAAAAGAAAATCCGCAAAGAGTTGATAAAAAATTAAAAGAACAAATCCAAGAATTAAATATGAAAGGAATCGGGTGCCCCGTTAAATTGTGTGATATTAATAAATTTGAAAATCAAAATCCAGATTTTTCTATTGTTGTTATAGGTTATGATGAGAAAGATGGGTTATATCCTCTTAGAAGGCAAAGAAAAGAAACTTTTGATAGAAAACATTTTGTGATTCTTCTGTTAATAAAAGATGAAGATGAAAATAGTCATTATGTTTGGGTAAAAAATCCAAGTGCACTATTAGCATCAAAAATAACCAAAGATGGACATAAACTTTCTTTTTGTTGGAGCTGTTTATGCCATTTTACGAGTGAAAGAGTTTTAGAAGATCACAGAGTGTTTTGCTATGAAGAAGATGCTGTAAGAATTAAAATGCCAACAAAAAACCAGTGTACAGTAATGTTTAAAAACTGGGTTAAAACACAATGGCATCCTTTTGTTGTTTATGGCGATTTTGAAACGATGCTTGTACCAATACAACATGCAAAACCAGACCCAAGTAAAAGTACAACAACAAAAATTCATATGCATGTCCCAACAGGCTATGCTTTTTTTTTAAAAAGTTTTGATGAAAATGTTTTTAAGTCTAGATTGTTGCTATATCGAGGACCAGATGCGGAGGAAAAGTTTGTGGAAGAAATAGAAAGTCTGACCAAAGAGATTTTTAAATTACCAAAAAAAGATATGATACTTACCGCAGAGGATGTAGAAGATTTTAATAAGGCGGATACTTGTTATCTTTGTAATAAGAAGTTTGGAGAGGAAGAGGAAAGTGATGAAAAAGAGGAAAGTGATGAAGAAGATGGGGTGGAAGAAGAGGAAGAAAAAGAAGAGAAAAAGAAAAAAGATGAAGATAGATGGAAAAAAGTAAGAGACCACTGTCATTTTAGTGGTAGATATAGAGGAGCCGCACATAATAAATGTAATCTTAACTTTCGTAAACCAAACTTTCTTCCTGTTTTCTTTCATAATTTGTCTGGATATGATACTCATTTGTTTGTTAAAAATCTTGGTGTTAGTGAGGGTGAAATTAATGTAATTCCAAATAATGAGGAAAAATATATAAGCTTTACAAAAAAGACTTTAGTAGGTCAGTATAAAAGTAAAGATATTTATAAGGATATTAGGTTTTTAGATAGTTTTAAATTTATGGGTAGTAGTTTAGCAAAACTAACAGAAAATTTAAAAGATTATCAATTCAAAAACTTAAAAAGTGAATTTCCAAAAGAAGAAGAGTTTAAACTTCTTCGTAGAAAGGGTGTTTATCCATATGAATATATTGATTCATTAGAAAGGCTTAATGAAACACAATTACCACCTATAGAAGCATTTTATTCAAAACTTGCTGGAGAAGGAATTACAGAAGAAGATTATAAACATGCAAAAAAGGTATGGAAAACATTTAAAATTAAAACTATTGGTGAATATCATGATTTATATTTAAAAACGGATGTTCTTCTTTTAGCTGATGTGTTTGAAAGTTTTAGAGAAGTTTGTTTTAACGTTTATAAATTAGACCCTGCTTGGTATTTTACTGCACCTGGTTTAGCTTGGGATGCTGCATTAAAGTTAACTGGTGTTAAGTTAAAACTGATTAGAGATAAAAATAAAATCCAATTTATTGAAAGGGGGATCCGAGGTGGAATTTCGATGATTGTTAAAAGGCATATAAAAGCAAATAATAAATATTTAGGTAAAAAGTATAATTCACAAAAACCTTCAGTATTTTGTAAATATTTAGATGCAAATAACTTGTATGGTTGGGCAATGAGTCAGAAGCTTCCAATTGACGGATTTAAATGGATGGTGGAAAAGGAATTAAACAACTGGGAACGACACCCCTGTTTTTTAGAAGTTGATTTAGATGTTCCTAAAGAACTGCATGATTATTTTAATGAGCTTCCTCTTGCTGCAGAGAGAAAAAAAGTAAATAAAGTTGAAAAGCTAGTACCAGATTTACATGATAAAAAGAAATATATTATACATTATAAAAGTTTAAAACAGTGTTTAAGTCTTGGTTTAAAATTGAAGAAGATACATAGAGGGATTAAGTTTAAAGAGAGTGATTGGTTAAAACAATACATAGATTTAAACACACAACTAAGAACAAAAGCAAAAAATGATTTTGAAAAGGATTTTTATAAGTTAATGAATAATTCAGTATTTGGTAAAACTATGGAAAATATAAGAAAAAGGGTAAATGTTAAGCTTGTCAGAAGTAGGAAAACAGTAAGGAAATTTGTAAACAAACCAAACTTTAAGCATTTAGAAATATTTAATGAAAATTTGATAAGCATTCATATGGGAAAAACACAGATAAAATTTAACAAACCTATTTATTTAGGGTTTTCTATTCTTGAGTTAAGTAAAACTTTGATGTATGATTTTCACTATAACTATATTAAAGCGAAATATGGGAATAGAGCAACTTTAGGACTTACTGATACGGATAGTTTATTGTATGAAATTAAAACAGATGATTTTTATAAAGATATTTCAGATGATGTTAAAGAAAAGTTTGATACAAGTGACTATCCAAAAGAGGGACATCCTTCGGGCATTCCAGTTGGTATAAATAAAAAGGTGATTGGCATGTTTAAGGACGAAACAAACGGAGATGAAATAGAAGAATCCGTTGGTTTAAAACCAAAAATGTACAGTATTAAAATGGATGATGGGGGGGAAAATAGAAAGTGTAAGGGGATTAAGAAAAATATAATTAAGAAAACTATAACACACCAGGATTATCTGAATTGTTTAGAAAAAAATGATATTCAACATAGAACAATGACAAATATAAGAAGTTATAAGCACCAAATTTATACGGAAGAAATTAATAAAATAGCATTAAGTGCAAATGATGATAAAAGGTTTATTTTACCTGACGGAATTCATACACTTGCTTGGGGGCATCATAGGATAGAGGAATACAAAAAATAAATTTTCATTTGTGATAAAACAAATAAAAATTATAAATTTTTGTTTACTGTTGTCTTTTTAATTTTACCACATGTTATACATTCACTGATAATGTTTTTATAATTAGAGCTTGTTAGATAGTTTTTTATTTTATAAAATAAACCTTCTTCTTCATGTATAAATTTAAATACACCATAGCAATCATTTTCATGATGAAGGGAGTTATAACATTCTTTAAAAAGACCATATTTTTTATTTTCAAAAATTGTATATTCTCTCCAATTTGTTAATTTCAACATTTTTTTACATAGCTCACTTCTTTTTTCATTATAATCTGATATTAAGTTATTAATGATGACTACTTCTTCATTTATTTTTTCAATTGCCTCTAAATCTTCTTTTGTTAAAGTATCTCTATATTTTTCTTTAGTGTTAAGTAAAAGAACATGATTTTTTAAATCTTGCAAAACATTTATATAAGTTTCTTTTCCATATTGTATTTTTTTCCCTGTTTTATAGTTTATTCCGTTTTTTAATTTTTCATATTTTTCTTTTAAAGTAATAGCTTTTTCTAAATCATAATATAAATTAAAATCATCAACACTACTTTTTATGTGTGATAATGAATATGGAATAGAATTTCTTGGATAAAATGAAACTGGATATTTTATTGGTGGTAAATACCTTTTTATTTTATCATCCATTATTATTTTTTTATCTTCATAAATTTCTACTTAAATCAGTTTTTATTTTTTGTCAATAAAAATAAATTTGAAATTTGCATCGAAGCATAGGTGCTTTGATTTAAGCCTCGATCGAAGGTGGCAACTAAAATTTTAGAAAAATATATATTTTTTTTTTTTTTTTAAATCTTAAGCCACCCACTAACTCATAAACCGGTTAGCCATTGCATGACGTGTTGGTTGATGGGGAGGTTAAGCGATTAACTGATGTAAGGGTTTGTCTGGTTGATGGGTTTGTTGGTTAGATGATGTAATGATTAACTGGTGCAATGATTAACTGATGCAATGATTAATTGATGCAATGACGCGTGATGATGAAAAGTTTTTTAAAATTAATTTTTTTTTTTTTTTTTTTTTTTTTTTTTTTAGCAGCCGGATGCGATTGAGGCATTATCGAGTTCGATCGGCTTTGATTGAAGCTCGATAGAATGTGGCGACTGAAAATTTAAAAAAATTTTTTTTTTTTTTTTTTTTTTTTTTTTTTTTTTTTAGAAAACTTTTTTAGAGAACATTTAGTATGAGACGGTGTGATCTACTTTTGTGCGCAAATTGGTAAAATACCTATTACTGAAAAGCAACACTCAAAGGAAACACAACCAGAGAAAGATCATCAACCAAAGGAAGAGAAGATAAAAAATAAAAAACGAGAAATAGAGGAAAACAATGATGACGAACTTCACAAAAAACAACGATACGATCCCACCTATGTATCACCACCAAAAATAGGGTTGGGAAAACATGGAAAAAACATCGACAACTTCAAAGACTTCAAGATCCCAAAGATTCCAAAACTCAGACTCAAAAAGACACCCAAAGAAACAAAGAAAAGTTCTCAATAGAGGAAAGTTATCATTAGAAGAGGAAAAAAACACAGCAAAAAAGACAAAAAAAGACACAGAAAAGACAAAAAAAAAAAAAAGACAGTTCAACCTCCAAAAACAGTCCTTTTCAGGACTAATCAAACCCTAGAAAATCTATCTTCAATAATTGTCAATATCGCTAAGACCAATAGAAGAGCCTTTTGTCTTGAGAGCTATGTCGTGGAAAAAAGACTAAGTTCAACGGTGAAAGAGAAAGCCTGAGGCGAACAAAAGACGGAAAAAAGACTAAGTCCAACGATGGTCTTTGCCTGAGCCAAGCTGAGGAAGGGGAAATACCCATTTCGTGGAACAGACTGAGCTGAGCACTGCTTACTGGGCCCAGTATAGGCGTAGAGTAGCCTGTGGTGAGTCTGCGCTGAGTTCTGATTGGTCGAATTGAATTCAAATCTGTGCTGGGTTCTGATTGGTTAATTCAAAATCTGTGACGTCATACAATCACATGATCACGTGATCGAATGCTGGCTTCTGATTGGTGGATCCTGTTCCAGAGATGGGGGGAGCGTTGTTACTAAAAATAGATTTTTAGCCGTTTTTTTCAAAATCACGACCACCTTTACCCTCCCAGGGAGGGTAGACCTCGGACAAAATGGCACTCAGGGAGGGTAGACCTCGGACAAAATGGCACTCTGGGAGGGTAGACCTCGGACCGAGTCCGAGGTCTACCCTCCTATACTACTGTCGTCTAAATTCAAATATTTTAATGAATAGTCTCGTATGTGCATATACATGTACATGTAAATATTAGAGATAAAGTGACAGAATTGGAGAAAAGGTGATTACCTGTGGTTACCCAAAAAAAGAAGTAATAAAAGGAATTGCAAAAAGAAAAAAAAAATACCCTGGAAAAAAAGTAGCCCTAGTTTTTTTCTAGCCTGAATGCAGAGAAAAAAAAGAATTGATGAGACAAAAGATAATAGCCATGCTCTGACAAAAAGGAGATTTGATGCATCTCCGTGAAGAATTATACCAAGCAAGTTATCACGTAATTATCGATCCATAAAATTCATTTTGTCTTAGAACCGTTTGAATTAACCCTTTCCCAAACGACAAATTTTGGACTGGTCCAAATTGAAAGAGTTTGCAGACGACAATTTTAAATTTTATGAAAATGACAGAAAGGTCTCAAAAAGGGTAGAAAACACTGTGGGAAAAGGAGAAATTGCTCGTTACGAGCAATTTCTCCTTTTCCCACAGTGTTTTCAAAAGACTTGTACTGCAGACACGTGAAAACCAGGGCTTGTCTGGGAAAGGGTTAAGAGGTCAAATGGTCCTTTGACATGTAGAAAATTTTAAGATAGCAAAAAATTTCGGCCCATAATGTCAGCCAGCGAGAACTGCGCAGGATGACATGGGTCGATACGGTTTGCAGATGCATTTAACCCCTTTTTACAGTGCATGGCTTATGTAAATGACCAACAGGAAGGCAGAAATAGTCAAATAATGAAAAGACAAAGAGAGAAGAAAATTGTTTCTTTTAAAGATGATAATGATAATTAAATATTAACTATATGATAGAGAGAGAGAAGGAAGGAAGGGAGGGACGTAGGGAGCGAGGGAGGGAAGGACAGACAGACCGACAGACAAACAGACACAATAGGTTTTACAGGTAGACATGTTGTTTACGACTCCCTCTGCATTATAGTTCTTTACTTGATGAACCAAAATATAGCTCTGCAAAAAAGTGCAAGACTTTGATGATTCTTAGAACAGTTAAGTTTGAGTTCTCTTCGCTTACAGTAGGTTCTTGGCAAAGAATGAAGGAATTCAACATGCAACGAAATGCAAATCTAGAAACCTTAGATAAGAGAGAACGTAATTCAGATATAATATTATATAAACGAATTCTAACATAATGCATTCTATCTACTGGAGACTTTTATGTAACATTAGGAAAAATTGCTCGTAACAAACACTTTCTCCGGTTGCAACAATAGCGTTACTGGTAAAAAAATTTCATTTTATTCATTAGCACTATAAGAGTTAAAAGCGGATTTTTTATTTTTTTTTGCGAATTGACTTTTTCCATTAACACTGATAAATACTAACAATATATATTTTTCCTGCATTTGTAAGGAAGCTGGACGGTCACATGCAGTATTAAAGGTGCGAATTCGGTGTTTGAATAACGAGAAGATCGCTTCGCAATCGGTTACTGAGTAATTTCTGATGACATCCAATGTGACGTCATCATAGGTCACATAATCGACACGTTGTTTTTGAACACGTGACATTCATTCCCACAAAACTTTGAGAATCTTCGCCGCGAAGACCCTTTACTAAACGACAAAATTTTAGACGTGTTCTGATTAAAAGCAATGGCAGACGACAAAGTAACTCAAAAATTGAAAATTGCCTTTGAAAGGATAGAAAACAATGTGGGAAAAAGAGAAACTGTTGGCTACCAGCATTTTCTCCTTTTCCCACAATATTTTCAAGGGCTGTCTTCCCTAGGTTCGTTAAAAGTCGGGAATGTGCGGTAAAGGGCTAAGAAGTCACGTAGCCGAAAATACAACTGAAAATTACTTTTTCTCGTTATTTGTGCTTCTTAAATGGTGGTTTCCCAGCTATCGCCTCACATTTTCAGTGATGAATTATTTTTTTTAAGTTTTTTGAGATTGTCAAAATCTGAAAAGCCGCCACCTTTACATCATAGACTGTGATTTTTCAAGAGGAATACGAGAAACCTGGAATGCGATAAGACATTGGGATGATCGTAAAATATGACGCTGGAACTTCAAACAGATAAGATAATAGTCCTAACCCTTAAGCTGCTAAGCGCGATTCACTGACCTTTTGCGGACTGTGCAGATCAAGATCAGACTGCACAGAACGTGCAGTCTGATCTTGGATCTACACCATCCGATACAGAGATA
Source organism: Tridacna gigas (assembly GCA_945859785.2). Lineage (NCBI taxonomy): Eukaryota > Metazoa > Mollusca > Bivalvia > Cardiida > Cardiidae > Tridacna > Tridacna gigas. The sequence continues at coordinate 106,272,054 of OX244028.2, forward strand.
TTTTTCCTCCAAAATACCTCTGAAAGAGCAAAATCTTGGTTTTTACTATCGACTTTAAAGTTTCGTTTAACTTATTTAGCGGGACAAGAGTTACAAACGTGGTTGATTTATGTTTTAAAGCTGGTTTTAGTTGTCTGTTACTCTTGAAAAACTCAGATAATTGTTCTGTGCTCTGACATAAAGCATAAGGGGGGTTCGGTTTAACCCTTACCCAAACGACAAATTTCGGACTCATCCAAATTGTAAACATCCGTAGACGGCCAATTGGAAATAGGTACACACGAGCTTAAGTTCTCTGATAGGGTAGAAAACATTGTGGAAAAGGGAGAAAATGCTGGTTGCCACAATGCTTTCAAAGACTTCTTCCTCAGGATCGTTCAAGCCAAGCCCCCGTAGCTCAGTCGGTAGCGTACAGGACTTGAGAACAGGAGGTCGCTGGTTCGATCCCCGGCTTGGCCAATTTCTTTCCGAGGATTGATGATAGTCATTGCGACAGGATTCATTCCTCTCTCACCGCTGACCGTTGTTTCGACGATGGTTATGTGGGAAAGCAGCCAGTGGCTTGGAAAGAATATTGTGCGAAGTACTGGTAAAAGAAACTCCAGGAAAGCACGGATAGGTGCACTGGCCGCCGCAATATAACTGAAATAATGTTGAAAACGGCGTTAAACACAATACAATCAATCAATCAGGATCGTTCAAATTCTGGACCCTATGGTAAAGGGTTAATATGTCTCTTTGATGCATTATACAAAGCAAGTCATCACAATAATTATGGATTCATGAAATCCATTTTGTCTTAACCCTTAGGCTTCTAAGCGCTACTCAATGACCTTTTGCGGACAGTGTAGATCAAGATCAGACTGCACAGAACGTGCAGTCTGATCTTAGATCTAAACTGTCCGATAAGGAGACGTGTTTTCTCAAAAAAAAATAAGTTTGAAATAGCAACATTACGGTTTTTGTTAACCCTTTCCCAAACAAGCCCTGGTTTTCACGTGTCTGCAGTACAAGCCTTTTGAAAACACTGTGGGAAAAGGAGAAATTGCTCGTAACGAGCAATTTCTCCTTTTCCCACAATGTTTTCTACCCTTTTTGAGAACTTTGCGATTTTCATCAAATTTAAAATTGTCGTCTGCAAACTCTTTCAATTTGGACCAGTCCAAAATTTGTCATTTGGGAAAGGGTTAATGGCTTGAAAGTTTCATTTCATTTACTTGGCAGTATAAAGGCTGAAACCGAGTAAATCTGGAGCTGGATTGGTCCTTTGACATTTAGAAAGTAGACCGATATCAAAAACTTCACCCGTTTCGCTTAGAAACAATTTTTGCTGATAACTGTTACAAATCTGCGTGTAAAAACCACGAATAGCTTTTATGAAACAAGTTTGTTGATGGATGCATGTAAAAAGAATCAGGCAGATGGAAAAGTATTGATCTTAGGTGCAATGGTGACCGTTGCTTCCTCTTTTTTTCCAAAAAAAAAAAAATACTTCTCGGTCTAAGCTTCAAACTGACAAATAAATTCGAACAATCGAGTGTTTTAATGTTAGAAGTTTCGCGGTTCTCTCTGTACACAATTCTAAGACCAAATCTGATAAGGTAAAAATAGGTTGGTTTTTTTTTGTTTGCAATTTGACCTCTCTTTGGTTTATTGTTTTGTTTATTTGGAACAGAGTTGGAATATAATTACATGTACACAATATCGGAATGTGTGGATCACGTATCAGACTGCATGTCTGCACGTTCTTTACAGTCTGATCTGTGATCTACTCTAACCGTAAATGCAACAATTAAGCCAGCATTTGGCACGGAAAAGGTTAATGCACTAGGTTCTCTGCGTGTACGTATGTTTCTTATTACAGAGTTAGATTTACAAAGTATTTACCTTAATACCTGGGATAAATATTTAATGAAAGTTAATAACTGTTTACCGGCATGAAGCACGACTTTTTTAAACCTTTTACCCCATATGCGGCGTATGCCTAGGGTACCATTTAACCCGTAGGCTGCTAAGCGCGATACGGGGCGCCTTTGCGGACAGTGTAGACTAAGATCAGACTGCACGTGCAGTCTGATCTTAGTCTACACTGTCCGATACCGTAATTCTTTCCTGTGAAATAAACTTTGAAATCGCAATATTTGGGTTTTTACTATTGAGTGGAAATTTTCATTTCCTTTATTGAGCAGGTTAAGGGTTAAATCATACCGAGCCTCATAGCTCAGTCGGTGACGTACTAGGCTTGAATGGCCAGTGATCGTGAGTTTGAAAATTAGTTAGGGCAAACTCTTTTTGAGCACTGACGATACATCCTTCTCTCACAGCTGAACACTATTTGGACGATGTTTGTGTAGGAAAGAAGCCAATTACTTTAAGAGAAATTTGAAGAAGAATAGATAAAATGAACTCCAAGAAAGCGTGGATAGGAGCACTTGCAGCCGTGATATAAATGAAACAATGTTGAAAACGGCTTTTAACACCAAACAAACAAAAGAAACAAGCCAATTACACGAAATGAAAATTTTCAATCAGTTAAATACAACAGCCTAAAAGGCAGCCTATGGGTACCTTTCACATTTTTAGGGTTTTTTGTAGATCGAGATCAGACTGCACGACTGTACATCTTGGATCTACACGCATTGTAGATCGAGATAATGAGTCTTCCTTTTCATTTGTCCATTTAACTCTTTTCCAATCGACAAAATCTTATAATTGTTCATATTTACAAATTTACAAGTTGCAATAGTTTGAAACTTGCTCATATTGAAACCATTTTCGGACGACCAATTAAATAGCAGTCAAGTGATGGGCTTTATCTGTGAAAGGGTAAAAAAAAAAAACGGTATCTTCACCTCTCTCCGCAATGTTTTGGAAGGTATTTTTACTGAGGGTCGTTGTGCGCGTTTGCACGACTTAAAATATACACGTACATGCACACGATTTAAATCTGTATTCAAGTGCGTATACAAAATAAGCACTGTTTGTCTGTCTGTTAGTCAGTTCGTCGGTTGGTGTGCCAGCCGGCCAGTCATCTCTCTCTCTCTCTGGATTGCTTCTTCCCGACCCCTATCTTATTATTTATTACCCTCTCCCATACCTCTTTTATTTCTTTATCCATTTCCCTTTTTTGCTCCTTCGCTTATCATTTATAAACCAGATCCTAATCCTCAAGCAGGTAAGTACGACTCACTGACCCTTTGCAGACAGTGTAGATCAAGATCAGACTGCACAGAACGTGCATTCTGATCTTGAATCTACAATCTGTTAAGAACATATTGTTCTCCAAAAATAAGTTTAAAATAACATTAGTAAGCTTTTTACTATCGTCATGAAAGTTTTATTTATCTTATGTAGTAGGATAAGGGTTAAAAAGAAAGCCACCAAAGGACAGGGCGATAAATTAAACCTGGAATACAAGATAAACACGAGACAGCATCAAACACACCTCTCGTAGGTAAAAAACACATTTTATCTCCCAGAATACCTGCCTTAGATAACTTGAGTGTGGCAATTTTATTGATGCGGTCTACCCTTTTCTCTTTATGTTCGCACACGTCCCAGATCTAAATAAATTTACAGTTTGCCCTACTTTCTAAACCAATCAAAAGACCGGATTTCATTCAAAAATGCTGGATTTAATTCCATACAGACTCAATATCTTGCAATATGCGACCACTTAATTATTAAATGGTTGACCTATATACAAATATTTCCCGCTAAACCTGAAGCTCCGCCCAAAATATTCTAGCCGGTCGTTGTACAGTAAAAAATACTACAATGTGTGCACTGTCGTGAAAGAGGCGGGGACTATTGCAACTTTGGGGACCCTGAAAAGTTAACTAAAAAAAAAACACACGTACGAACAAATTACCTTTAAATTCCTCTAGGAATTCATAAGGAGTAAAAGTACCCTTTTTAGACAAGATCTCTCTTATTACTGACTGTTGTAGACACTCGAAACAATTGTCTCAAGGAGACCTTTCTGTAGAATACCAACAGCATGGGATTTAAATATTAAAAGAAGGATTTCGGTACGTGCAAATCTAGCATTATCTGCAGCTCTGTAACTTCGACAAAAATAAATGCAAAAATAAGAACAGCCCACTCTACCAATAGTTGTTGGTCAATCACATTAGATCTACCATGCTTATAGTAGGCTGCACTTAATATACAAAGTCGCGAAATGCAATGAAATCAAGCCAAAGGGTTATATTTTTATATCTAGACCAAACAACGCAACTTACCGTTAATGTCTGAGCTTGCAATTTCAAAGGGACAGGGAACAAGGTCTCGTGTATTAATTGTACATAATTGTGTAAGCGACACGTCGCCTGTGCCAGGAAAAATAAATTCTTTGTAAAGTTTTTCGTCGTCGACTAGATCAAATGATGCGTCCATGACTAAATCGAGCGCTTGAGTGAATACAAGTTGGCTTCTTTAAAAAAAGAAGCCAGGAGAGGTCGGTATCAACGTTTTCAAATAGTTTATTGGCTTTTGATCTCAATATATTTTGGTAGATGTAAACAAACAAGTTAGGCATTAATGAATGAGAGAAAACATTTTTTTTTTTTTCAATTTTGCTGGTGTTAAGGCACAAAACAGTACATGTTCCACATTCTTATAATATTCTAGGAATTGTAGGCCATATGGTATTAACATGCTCAGAAATGCATTTTTTTTTTTCAAAATTCAAGGACACAAAACTGAAGATAATGATCCAATTTTGCTCATTTTCAAAAGGAAAAAACCTCTAATGAATGTTTGTAATGTATGCTCAGATATGCCAAAATATTTTTGGAAAGGAGAAATCGTTCAATTAAAATTTGATACAATATGCAAATTCCACTGAATAGGCAAGAATCTTACCTACTGACAATAAATAAAGGTGGCCTATACATAACACTAGTACCAGACATGTTAAAACAAATTTAACATTTTTTAATCTTTTAACAAACAGCAATTTTTGGACTGGCCCAAACAGAAAAAGCATGTAGACAACAATTCAAACTTTGATAATTAATGTGGAAGATGGTGCTTTGATGTGATGGAAACCATTGTGACAAAAGGAGAAACTGCAGTGACTAGCAGCTTCTCCTCTTCCCACAATATTTTGAAAAGTTGTCTGCTGCAGACATGTAAAATGAAGAGGTTGTTTGTCAAAACGTTAAAAATTTAAGAAAGTAGATAAATGAGCGATGCTCTGAGAAAAGGGCGCTTAATGAATCTGCAAAAAAGTATCGACCCATGTCAGCCTGCGCAATCCGCCCAAAACCAAAGGACCACGGACTCTTTTGAGGTGTGCAGTACGTAGGGCGAAGAGGCACGACCTTTTTTTCCGCTCATAAGTTGATTTTCGCGGGATTCTCGCAATCCCGCATAATTGAATCAACTCTGTGTTTTTTTTTTTATCAAATCTATAATTATCATTATAAATCCATAGAATTTTTGTATAAAACTGAGAAAAATGCTAGAGTCTAGTCAGTTTTGAAAAATAAAACTTGAAAACATACTGATCAACCTATTTATATCAATTTGTGGGGTACGAGTTCTCCAAGAAAACTCGTGCTCTCGAGATTAGGGTACGAGTTCTCCAGGGTACGAATTCTCCAGATAGTATCAAGTCACGTGAACTTTTCCCGCGGTGTTCTTTCTCTTTTTTAACGATTTTTTTTCTTTCTTTCCTTAGAGTTATTTGTTTAATGAAAAATTGCAATTATTGGAGAGATCATTTACAACCAGTATAGTATAATAAATCTTTTTGGAAATCCGTCATATAAAAAAATAAAAAAAAAAAAACGTTTATTTCCTATTTCAGTTTTTTGATTTCGGTTTCTTTATAAAACCATGACGAAACAGACTGTGTATCAGAACAATTTCGCAAAAACAAATGGATTTAGACAGCGATTTCTGTGGCAGTCTGCCTTTTAAACTCACCACTGTTGGAGAGGTCTGATGACCTCTCCAATGAGCGCAGACAGTTGTTGGGTGTCCTAGATCGAGTTTAGCGCCACAGTCAGTTGTCCTAGGTCAGGTTCAGTGCCAAATTAAAGATGACAAGAGGCGTGGCGACGGCGTTCTCTGTCCGACTCGTATGGCTCTTTTCTCCGAGAGGCTGCTGTCAGTCAATTAGAAAGTAGAGCAAACTGTAAGTTAGTTATTGATTATATATTTCATTTTTAGGGAATTAAATCGTCGGTCGGCTTCGCCTCCCTCCGATTTAATTCCCTAAAAATGAAATATATGATCTATAACTTATACGTAAATTGGCGTTTCTCTTGCAAAACGGCGTTTAATTCATCGACGTATTGCAGTATATAGCAAGCAAGTGATCGCATAATTAGGGATCCATAAACTCTCCTTTTTTTAACAACTATCAAAACCTGGAGGTAGCTTGTTCGTTTGAAATGCATAAAATTTACTTAAAGCAAAAGGTTTCGACCCATGTCAGCCAGCAGATGCATCAAGCCCCCTTTTCACAGAGCATGACTGAAATATTCTTTATGCTCTAGCAGCAAACTTAATTATTACCACCAACAGCTTCCAACTATCTTGAAGCATACAATCATTTCGAAAACGTTGGGGTGCTACGCCCCAGACAGACAGGTACATAAATTGTTTACTTATTGAAATAAACAGCCTTCGGATGAGCACGGTAAAGTACTGATTCAAAACAGTTAACCCTTAGGCTGCTTATCGCGACCCACCGACCTTTTGCGGACAGCGTAGATCAAGATCAGACTGCACAGAACGTGCAGTCTGATCTTTGATCTACACTGTCCGATAAGGAGATATCTTTCCTCCAAAAATACCTTTGAAAGAAGAAAGTTTTCGGCTTCTACTATCTACTATAAAGTTTCATCTCATTTATTCAGCAGGACAAGAGTTAAGGAAGCATGATACTGTTATAGCGGTCACCTCCGTTAGGCAAGGACCTTACACATAGCAAGTATAGGTATTCATTATGATCTAAGAGAGGGCAAACACAGTAAAACCTATACTAGTATTTTAGCAAGAACGCTGCGGACTCACAATGTGCTCCCGCAAAGCCACAATAGCGGCCAAAAGTAAACAATGCGGATGTTAAAAATGCATTTGAATTTAAATCATACCTTTCAAAAGTATGGAAATTATTGTGAAGATGAGATTCTGTTTTTCTACAGTCGGTCCAAGTGTTAGTCGCTGGCAGAGAAATGAATTTCAAAACCAGAAAAAAAAAACAGGGTGCCTCTGCACAAACACAGATAAAAAGATAAGTACTGACGGCATCGGCTGAAAAAAAAAAATGTACAAAATGTGCTTTCATCTTTTCCCTAATTCTGCTAAATAAGTGAAATTAAACCTTCAAGCCGATAGTAAAACCGTAAATTTTGCTTTTTTCAACTGTATTTTTGGGGAAAAAATATCTCCTGATCGGACAGTGTAGATCCAAGATCAGACTGCACGTTCTGTGCAATCTTAGCTTAATCTACACTGTCCGCAGAAGGTCCCTGAGTCGCGTTTAGCAACCTATGGTTTAACAGAACATGAATAATGATATTCACAGATGCATAAGACTAACTGGAAACATAATGCTTTGAACATTTGCCATTCGCCTTGTACTCTGGTTATGTAATTATTACTAGATTACCAAATCGAGACAGACATTTTTTATTAGTACAAACGAACAAATAATAACTCTAGTAGCTATTAAGAAAATAAATTTGTTCAAAACAAGGATTTTTCCCACACTTGGCAGTTGACATTCATGCCCAGAATTTGTCATATTTTTATTGGGTCACGTTCGTGTTAATTTCATCTGTGAATTCCAATTCTGACTTTTGACATTCGACTCGACATGGTTTAGTTTCGACTGGATTTAGTATAGTATGTATGCTGCTAATTAATGCTTAGCACCATTCCAGATAAAAAAAAAAGAATAGACATGTCCATATTGAAAGCATTAACAGACGAAAGCTTAAATATTGTTCGAATGATGTGATGAATTTTAGAAAGAGTAGAAAACGTTGGGGGCGGGGGGGGGATAGAAAATGCTGGTAACCAGCATGTTCTTTTTTTCCCACAATGGGAAAATGGGCAATGGTCTATATATCGTTGTAGGTGTTAATGATGCGCGAGTATGTAAATACCATCAACCCTTTCTGATACAATCCCGAGTATAAACGACCCTGGGAAAACAAAAGAATCGAAAACATTGTGGGAAAAGGAGAAAATGCTGGTAACCAGCATTTTCTCTTTTTTCCCACAATGTTTTCTACCCTTTCAAAGACAATTTTCATCATTAGAGCCTGATAAAATTTGTCTCCTGCAAATGCTTTCAACTAAGACAAGTCTAAATGAGCCGCGCTTTGTGAAAAGGGGGCTTAATGCAACTGCGAAACGTATCGGCTCAGGTCAGCCTGCGCAGTCCGCGCAGGCTGACCAGGGCCGAAACTTTTCGCTATCCGTCAATTTTCTGTATGTAAAAGGACCAGTCTATCTTATGATACGGTCGGTTGTAAGACAAAATATTTTTTTATGGATTTAGAATCACGTGATGACTTGCCTGGTACAATGCATCACGGAGATGCATTAAGCCCCCCTTTACCAGAGCGCGGCTCAAATATTTTGTTGTTTGATAGAGGGTTATGATAACATTCCTGTACAAAAAATAAAAAAAAACCCTGCACATATTGAATAATCACCCCTCCCACATTACTTCATGCTGATCTACTCGTTTTCCTCTCTTCTGAAAACATTGCGTCAGAAAGAGTAATTTATTTTACAGCCAAGATTGAACTGAACCAATCTTGCAGTCTGATCTCGGATATACACAGTACGGAATTTCGTCAGAGTTACAGTCAAAAACAGGGTCCGTATTTACCAACCATTGTTAGGAATGTTTTTAGTCTTATTCTCCAGAATTTTTCTAAATTTGAAAGTAACACAACTCCTGATAGGCTCAAAAATTTTGTTTAGCCAATCAGAAGTTGTGTTACTGTTAAATTTAGAAACTCTTGGAGAATCAGGCCAAGAATATTCTTAAGAATGGTTAGTGAATAGGAACACTGATTCTCAAGAGTTTTCTAGATTTGAAAGTAACACAACTTCTGATTGGCTAAATCAAATGGTTAGCCAATCAGCAGTTTTGTCACTCTCAGATGTAGAAAATTCTCCAGCATTAGATTAAGAACATTCTTGAATATGGTTGGTGAACACGAACCCCCAGATTTAAAACTTGGGGTGGGGTGGGGTGGTGGGATTGGGGGAGGGGTTGGGTTCTAATAGAATTTCTCTCACAGATTGATACTGCTAATTTCATTTTATTTACTCAGCACGCCATCGCGAATTTCTTTAAGGCCCGGTCCCACTGGCCGATGGACACTAAACGTATGCAAAAAGGACACAGCGGACGAGCAAAATTTCGGGGGTGGCTTCATCCGTTTTCATCCGCTCCAGAAATGGACAAAAATGGCGAAAATTTGCGAAAACAGAACGGAAAAGAACGGACGTTGGTAGTATGTAGCGGGGATGTTAAACGGATGTTCATCGGAAGCCTAGCGGATGAAGCGGATGCACCACGTACTCCTAACGGAAACAAAGGGGATGCCGTGCTGATGTATATAGGATGCAAACCGTTCACTGTGCATGCGAGGGGTATGAATTGCGTCCGCTCCGCGGATAGAAAGGGATGCAGCACTCACGCAGTCAGCATAAAGCGTAAAGACGTGCTGGCGGCTACATCGATACATCTCTACTACAGCTTCTCACGATCCGTCCTCGGACCCACACAGCTCTTGGACGTCTCCTCCCGTCTAAAACGTGATACAGTCTGAACAGGTTGTGGTTCTCTGTTGAATGAGTGCAGCTATAATATGGACTCTTTGATCATCCATGGTGGAGAACAATTAATGATGTTAAAGAACAACACCAAGGGTGATGAGGTCTGTACACCACGGTTGCTCGACTCGTACTGAGATCCAGATGATTTTCTCTTCCTTTTTATACAAAATACCGGTTGTCCGCTAGGTGTCCATCTATATACTCTAGACATACTACAGACATCCTAAATATACGAGATACATCCCAGATACAAGAGCTTTGTCCATTTTGAACAGTTTATATACGTGATGCATACGCTTACATCCTTTCTATTTCCGTGCTACTTACGATGTATAGACGTACTATGTACCTTATCTTTCCCCCCTGTTTCCGTTTTCAGCTGCAGCGGATGTGAGTTGCGAGGATGCCCAGAGGATGCAGAGAGGATACAGCGGACGTTTAACGGATGATAACGGACATAGAAAGTTTGTTGCTCGTCTATGTCTCGGATTTACATCGTACACGGCGGAAAGTTCATCCGTTCTAAAAATTTTGTGCAGCTCAAAACTTTTTGCGCGGATGAAATCACAGTGGACGGATGCTCGGTGGAAAGAGCGTATGAAACACGTATGCAATGAGTACACAACGGATGCATAGCGTTTTCCAACGGATGGCAAGATTTTTTTACATTTTACATCCTCTTTGCATCCGTAAGTGCAGTGGGACCGGGCCATTACCAAATAAATACGTGTTTTTTTTTACGACCCTGAAGGTGAAGGTATCTGAAAACAATGTGGGGAAAATAGAAAATGTTGTTTCCTACAATGTTTTCGATCCTTTACTTTACCTAGCAATCCCGGATTTGACGACCCTGAAAATAAAATGGTTTGAAAACATTATGGGGAAAACAGAAAATGTTGGTTCTAACAATGTTTTCGACCCTTTACTTTATTAAGCAATCTCGGGTTTTGATGACTCTGACAAAAAAACATATGAAAGCATTGTGGAGGAGTTAAAAAATGCTGGTTCCCACATTGTTTTCGACCAATTACTGTACTAATCGACGAGGTGTTTTGAATACTCCAAGATGAAGGTATTTGGAAACATTGTAGGAAAATAGAAAATGCTTGTTCCCACAATGTTTCCGGCCCATTCATAAATAAAGCTCACCATCTAACTCTTTACCATACAATCCAGAGTTTTAACGAACCTGAAAGAGAAGGCTTGTGAAAACATTGTGGGAAAAGGAGAAAATGCTGGTAACCAGCATTTTCTCCTTTCCCCACAATGTTTTCTATCCTTTCAAAGACAGAAATCATCATCTGAGCTATATTTAATTTGGGATCTGCAAAGGATTTTAATTTGCTACGGTCCAAAATTTTATCGTTTGCTATAGGGTCAAACCACATTGAACTCGTCGCCTGCCAAATGCTTCCAATATGGATGAGTCCAAAATTTTGTCTTATGCGAATGGGACTGTAATCTTAATGGCATTTTTACCAGAATATTTCACTAAACAGCCTAGAGTGCAAATCCAAGATCAGTTTACAAGTTCTGTGCATATTAAATGCAGTCTGATCTTTATAAACTCTGTCCGTAGGGGCAGCCATTGTGGAGCTAAGCGTTTATAACGGTCGAGAAAGGTTCATAATTTTAGATTAAACTTTTCTGATAAAAAGCATTCGCAGCGAACGATTAACTTTTATCAGACTTTCCCTTATTTTAACGAGCCCGTTAAGAAAAGGGTCTTTGTAAACATTGTGGGAAAAGGAGAAAATGCTGGTAATCAGCATTTTCTGCTTTTCCCACAGTGTTTTTTCTCCTTTAATAGACCAGTCCCAACGTTCGAACAGTCTTTGATTTGTCATCTTCAACTGCTTTCAATTTTGGAAAATTTATACAGTCAGGTAAAGAATTAAGTTCATAGACCAGAATCAATCTCTACTCGTCTGAATAATCGCTTTTTTTTTGTGGGCCAAGAAAATGATGTATAGATGTTACTTGATGATTTTCTCGATTACTTTTCTTAACCTATTGGCTTCTAAGCGCGACTCACTGACCTTTTGCAGACAGTGTAGATCAAGATCAGACTGCACAGAAGGTGCAGTCTGATCTTCGATCTGCACTGTCCGATAAGGAGATATATTTCTTCCCAAAATACCCTTGTCCTGGCAAAAATTTGGGTTTTTTACTATCAGCTTGAAAATGTCATTTCACTTGTCTGGCAGGGTAGGGGTAAAATCTTTACCAAAATTAATATTCCCGAGTTTTAACGACTCTAAGAAGGTAAGCTTTTGAAAGCATTTTCTCCTTTTCCCACAATGTTTCATCCCCTACCAAAGGTAAGTCACTTCATTTGAATAAAATTAAATTTGTCATCTGCAAAATTAATGCTTTCACTTCGGACAGTTCTAAAAGTTTGTCGGTTGGAAAGCTAGACCCTATAGTTAACCCTCTACCAAACCTCTACCTGGGTAAGAAGACTTTTGAAAACATCGTGGGAAAAGGGGGAAACGAGTCCAGCTCCTAAACTGCCTGAGACAGACGTTTGTGTTATTGTTTGTTTGTTTGTGCGGGCCAAGCCCCCCGTAGCTCAGTCGGTAGCGTACAGGACTTGAGAACAGGAGGTCGCTGGTTCGATCCCCGGCTTGGCCACTTTCTTTCCGAGTATTGATGATAGTCATTGCGACAGGATTCATTCCTCTCTCGCCGCTGACCATTGCTTCGACGATGATTATGTGGGAAAGCAGCCAGTGGCTTGGAAAGAATATTGTGCGGAGTACTGGTAAAAGAAACTCCAGGAAAGCATGGATAGGTGGACTGTCTGCCGCGATATAACTGAAACAATGTTGAAAACGGCGTTAAACACATTACAATCATACAATCAATTGTTTGTGCTTTCATTTGTTCATTTGATTGTAAGGTGTTTAACGCAGTTTTTCATCATTATTGTAGTTATGAAGTGACTTACCTTTGGTAGGGGATGAAACATTGTGGGAAAAGGAGAAAATGCTTTCAAAAGCTTACCTTCATAGTTATATCACAGCGGCCAGTCCACCTATCAATGCTTTCTCGGAGTTTTTTTTTTCACCGACACTTTGCACAATATTCTTCCCAAGCCCCTGGCTTCTTTCTCATTTGTGTCGTCCACGCAAATACAATGTATCAGCGGTAAAAGAAGAGACATTGATAGACGAACTAGCCTGATCATAGTAGCACTTAAAATAGTTGAGCCATGCTCTGTGAAAAGGGGGCTTAATTCATCTGCGAAAAGTATCGACCCGGATCAGCCTGCGCAGTCCGCGCAGGCTGACCCGGGCCGAAACTTTTCGCTGTTGGTCAATTTTCTGTATGTACAAGGACCAGTTTACCTCATGATTGGTTGTTAAAAAACGTGGCGATTAAGAATCCATAATTATGTGATGACTTGCCCAGTACAATGGACCACAGAGATGCATTAAACCCCCTTTTGCCAGAGTGAGGCTCAAGAACGGGTAATAAATATCTAATGATTGATTGATTGTATGGTGTTTAACGCCGTTTTCAACATTATTTCAGTCATATCGCGACGACCAGTGCACCTATATATCCATGCTTCCCTGGAATTTCTTTTTATCGGTACTCCGCACAGTATTCTTTCCAAGCCACTGGCTGCTTTCCCACATAACCATCGTAGTTTCTGACTTCTATTCTAGTTTATCCCTTCCCCAAACAAGAAAGTTTTAATGGACTTTTCCAAAGTGCGAGCATCTGTAGGAAAAAAAAAAAAACTGAAAGGGTTGCGAAAGAAGTGACGTTGTTTGACAGGGTAGAAAACACTGTGGGAAAAGGAGAAAATGCTGGTTATCAGCATTTTCTCCTTTTCCCACAATGTTTTCAAAAGGCCTTTTCTTTAGAGTCATGAAACACGGAATTGTTTTGGAGTGTGTTGTACAAGTAAGACCCCGGGGCTACGTCTATCAACATACCATAGTGGGATTGGGAAGGCTCAATGTTTCAGTTCTATATATAGTTGTGGGGCTGAAATAATTTTTCATTCCATTCTTGGCAGCGGGTGAAACCCGCTGTCATAGTCCCCAGGTATGAGTTACTGATTTTCAACGCTTACGATATTTATCTAGGTCGAGAATTCTTGCATCCGGCAGCTTTTTCCTGGATACGCGAGGTAAACAAAACTTGATTCCTACACTTGACTAAATAGTTCCTCCATGAATACACATACGATCATGTATAAATACGCGCTACTCGCGCAGACGACACCCTTTCAAAACTGCCTTACACCTTACGAGTTCATCCGTAATGTTACTGTAGAATAGAAACGGAAAGAGGGCGTCGGTATCTACATAGACCGAAAAAGTGCAAAAGAAAATATTTTCAGAGCAAAAGTTTTTATTAGTCGCCGCGCAGAAGCGCGCGACTATATTTTTAATAGTTTTTCGAGTTAGGACATGGACAATGGGAATTTCTTTTTTATAGGGGTGTTAAGGTTAACAAGGAATCTTTCTACTTCGCCTTAAACTGGCTTTTTAATTCATTATAAAACTACGAAGTATATACAATACGATACTATTTTCGCTCTGTTAATACTTACACCATCAAAAAATCCGCCCAAGTATTACTTTTATTTTCGCTATTCGCTAGAAATGGACTCATCCAAATAAATGCCTTGTTTCCATTGGTCAAGGCTGTACAGGTTTCCAGTCATTTCGTACCTAGTTAATTTCGTACCTAGGTCATTTCGTAGATACGATTTTGGTAATTTCGTACCTACCTATACTTTCTATTTTGGTCATTTCGTATCCAGTTGGTCATTTCGTATCCACTTTCGTCATTTCGTACACAGGTTTAATTATCATTTTGATTATTTAGTACCTAGTTTTTCCTACTATTTGTGTTTTTTGTTGAATGACCACCGCTAAAATTGTACATTGCTGAAATTGTGTTAAATTCCGCCGAAGAACGAGTATGATGGTTATGATTGTATCTAACCATTATTGGTTACTTCTTTCTAAGTTTAGTTTTTAAAACAAAGATTATTTAGAACCCTTTTGTTTATTTCTCACCAAGTTCTAGATAAATTTACAGTCAAACTTCGGTAGCTCGAACACCCAGGGGACCAGCCGATTTGTTCGAGTTATCGGAAGTTCGACCGAGCCGAAGATCATTCACAGATCGCCGGATTCGATCAAGAAATATATTATGTCCGCAGTAGATTATGTCCGACATTACCTATGCCCAATAGCATTTTAAATGATCACACGGAAAAATTATAAACAAAGCAGTTGTTCAGGAAAATAACTTTTATTTACATTCTTTTTGTTCCTCTTTTCTCTGACTTAGATATCCCCCCGTTACCGGGTGCTTCACTAAGTTGCTCAAAGATCTTTTCTTCCGTAGGTTGAGACATTTCTAATACGTTACATGTATGTTATGATACTGGGAGTTAGTTAGTTATTTCCGTTTATTTATCGTCGCTACCGGTTGCCGAACTGAGCGACGCCCCCAGAAGACGGTTAGTTGTTACGGGGGAATAGTGCAAGGATACAGGTCGAAACTACTGAGAGCTTCGCCTGGTTCTTTAACGTGCTCGGCGTATAGCACCGTCACACGGGACCTCGGTTTAATGTCTCATCCGAAAGACTATTAGTAATTTTTAGTTGGCCAGCCGGGGATACGAACCCACAATCTGTAGGACATTGTGTTCACGAGTCCTACGCTCTACCTACTGAGCTATATCGGCCGGTATGATACTGGGATTCAGAATTCTCCTCTTAAATACCGTCGAACACCACAGTTTGATGCAAAAGGCGTGAAAAATTGATTAAAGGCAGAGCAAACATCCAATCAAGAAAAAAAATACAATCATTATTAATCAGCATTAATTAATGAAAGCTAGTTATTTTTCACGGAACGGGTTAATATTACGCACCGTTTCAATCAGTGGACAGTAAGGTGTCATAAACAGATAAACAGCCTACATGTGTGAAATTCACCAACACTTGTCAACTAATTTATCGGTCAACCTTTTGTTCGACCTTTTCCAGGTAAAAAGTAAAGTGATTTTACGTTTGGGACCATGAAATGTGTTCGAGAATTCGAGTTTCACGGTGTGCAAGTTTTCCGAAGTCGAACTCGCTGAATTAAGAGCATTTTCTGTCGGGACTGAGATTCTTGTTCGAATTTTCGGTAGTGTTCGAAGATTCCCGTGTTCGAGCTACTGAGGTTTGACTGTACTTTGTTGGAAAAAATCTGGAGAGAGACCAGTTTTTTGCTGTGTTGTTCATAAATCGCAATGCAAAACCAATATTCTTTATTAACAGCGTTCACCAAACAGTATAGTTTTAGACTTGTTTAAATTGAAAGCATGCCTTGCAAACTTACATTCTCTTGAATCATACTATCCTAGGACAGCAACATTTTAGTAACTTGGCCCTGTTTTCAACACTTTCCCAAACAAACGCGGGTTATCACGTGCGCTGTCAAATTCTTTTGGAAAAACATGTTGGATAAGGAGAAATTACTCGTTATAAGCAATTTCTCCTTTAACAAATACTTTTCCCCCCACTACTAGCGAATTTTCTACCATTTTTGCAGCTTTTTAAATTGTCGTCTGTCAACTCTTTGAATTTGGAAGAGTCTGATATTTTTCGTTTGGAAAAGAGTTCAGAGAGCGCTATGCGAGGGTATTAGATACTGTAACAGAAGACAACTTTTGATATAGATTCACAGTCACATCAATTTCATAATGTGTTAAAAAATCTGCTGATGAAAACTGACATTTACTTATTTGCCCTGGCTTTCTTGAAGCATTAAATAAAAAAATTTGCGGCGACTTTGATTCTTTGTATCGACTTTTTCTTGTCGGTGTTTGTTTGCATGATGAATTTTGAGCATAGGGCATCAGTAGTATAGGGAGTCAGATTTCGGCATTTTGCCCGAATCTGACTCCCCTGGAGCCCAATTTGCCCGAAATAGACTACCCTGGGGTAGTCTATTTCGGGCAAATTGGGTCGAAAAATCGTCATTTACCCTTAACTTTCCCTTAACCCTTCTAAAACCCTTTTGTTTTGTTCTAAAACCCTTATACTTTCTTCTAATGGACAAATTTCTTCTAAATCCTTAACCCTTAACGGGTGGTTGTAACCCTTAACGTTTTGATACAACCCTTAACTTTTACACAGGCAATCACCTTGTTCGACTTAGTTTTTTTCACCGTCTATCTTTCTCTGTCATCGTTGGACTTAGTCTTTTCCCACGATATAGGTTGTCCTTAGGCTCCTTTGCCCGAAATAGACTGCCCCAGGGTAGTCTATTTCGGGCAAATTGGTCTCCCTACCCGGGGTAGGGAGCCTAGGGACAACGCATAGGGCAAAATGGTCCTCTGTTGGACTTAGTCTTTTTCTCCACGATATGGCGCTATATGTCGAAAGAGGAGTGAGGAGGAGGTGAGGAGGAGTGAGGAGGAGTCACCTTTCTTGCTATATTGACAAGTTTGTCCCCCATTCCACCCGCTTTTCTTCTCGATTGAGATCTGTTCTTTCTCTGTCATCGTTGGACTTAGTCTTTTTTCTCCACGATATGGGTTATATACCATCTCACACTGACTCAGGCAAAGACCTTGTTCGACTTAGGGTTTTTCTACTATCGTAGGACTTAGCCATTTTTTCATGATATGGGTTATTTTCCTCTTCTCAACTTGGCCAAGACAAAGATCATCGTTGAACTTAGACTTTTCTCCACGATATGGGTTATATACCATCTCACACTGACTCAGGCAAAGACCTTGTTCGACTTAGGGTTTTTCTACTATCGTAGGACTTAGCCATTTTTCATGATATGGGTTATTTTCCTCTTCTCAACTTGGCCAAGACAAAGATCATCGTTGAACTTAGACTTTTCTCCACGGTATGGGTTATGAGCTATATACCGTATCATGATTGCATTAGTCAGACAAGATTTATCTCCCTTTGTGCACTACGTGACTTTCCCCGGAAATCAAACATGACGTCATTTTCCGAAAATGTAACGGAATCATGTTTACTGGGTTTTTCCCACCATTTCCCTGGAATTGGATCATCTAGACTTATCCGATCTTAGTCTTATCCGATCTTAATCTTAATCGTCCCTAGTTTTAATCTGCAAAACTTTTTAATTGTAAAATTTTTATTCGAAAATTTTTCTATCGATAAAAAGTTTTTCTCTCTGCAAGATTTTTTCTATCACTAAAAAAGTTTCTCTCTCTCTGTAAGAGTACAACTCTTAGAATACATCTGCGAAATTGACAATTTGAGTAAGATAGACTTTTCTTGGGGAATGGTTAGTCCTGAAAAGGACTGTTTCGAATTTTTGGTTTCTGTGGCTTTTTTCTCCTCTATTGAGATCCTTCCTCTATCGACAGCTTTCCTTAGATTCTTTCTTGCTGTGGATTTTTTCTCGTCTAATGATAGGATCCAAAATTCGCCTGACAGATAGGACACTCCACGATTCTTCTTCGATCTGCTATTAACTTTCTTATTTTGTTTATTTTATGTATAGGTAAAGTGGAGTCATGCATCATGGCCAGCAGAAATGTTGTTAGATACCATTTTGTCATCGAGAGAAGTAGTAATTGTATACTATAGTCCATCACCATTTCTTTTAGCTGTCGTCTATTCGGGAATCCGAATGATTAATTACTGGAAATAGCATCGTCTTTTATAGGCTTGGAGGTTAGGTGCCTTACTTATTCACAAATGTTGAAGATAGATTTTCTAGGGTTTTTGGTTAGTCCTGAAAAGGACTGTTTCGATTTTTTGGTGTCGCTCTTTCAAAGATTTCTTCTCCTTTATCGAGAGCTTTCCTCTGATGACAGCTTTTCTTCTGATGACAGTCGTTCTTCTGATAATAACTTTTCTTCTGATGCCAGCTTTTCTCCTTGTTCTTTCGAGATCATCGGAAAGTTGAACTCTTTGAAGTTGTCAATGTTTTTTCCATATTTTCCCAAGCCTGTTTTTGTTTCTACTCGCGGTGGTATTACAGAGTAGGGATCGAATCGTTGTTTTTTGTGAAGTTGGTTATCATCTTTCTCTACTGTCTCTGATTTTCGTTTTCTTCCTCTTCTTTTTGGCTTGGGTTCTTCTGTCTGAGTTGACTGATGAGTTGTCTGCTGAGTTGACCGGTGAGTTGTCTGATGGTCTACAGGCGTGACGGTGGAAGCTGTTAACTTTTGAAAACTGGTTTTATCAAAGTTAACATGGGTTGAAATCGTTATAGCTGAATCTTGTCTTACAGACGAATCTTGTCTTACAGATGAATCTTGTCGACTCTGTTGGCATAATATCTCAATATTTCTATTCAACATCTTCACTTCGTCTAAAATCTGAGTTATTACAGAATTTTGAGTTGAAATCATTTGGGTTATTTCTTCTTCGATTTTGTTAACTGGTGGTGTCATCGGGTCGATGAATGTTGAATTCATAGCTATCGATAGAATATCTCTGCTGTTTTCAGGCTGTGGTGAGAAAATGTCTAGATCGGGTTTTTCTTGTGGTAAGGAGTCGTCGTCTAAGTTGGAATCCATGGGATCCATTCTTCCGTGATCACTTTGGTCTAAGTTGGAGTCCATTTTCCGTTAACAAAACTTTTTAATTGTAAAAAAGTTCGCACTAATGAAGAGTTTTATTCGTACTATTCGAGAATCGAAAGTCGAATGATTCTAGAGAGAAAGGTCACCAGCCTTTTATAGTTTTTTGGTCGAGGGGACTTGTCTTGGGATATAGACTTTTTCTGTAGGTATTGTAGATAGAACATAATGTACTATATGACCTCACATAGAATGTGAGGTCATATAGTACATTTTTCCATCTCTGTTCTTTTCCAAGTTTTTTTGGGAAGGAATCAAAAACAGACGACTTTTAAAATCATTTCTTTATTCAAAGTTTTTAACTTTGTCCAAGTTTTGGGAAGAAATCAAAACAGACGACCTTTTTAAAATCATTTTCTTTATTCAACTTACAACTTCTTAAAATTAACTTTATTCAACTTCTTAAAACATGAAAAACATCATCATGAAAAACAGGAAACGTTTCAACCATTCTAAACATATTTACAAAGACAATGTTAGAAAGTTTTAACAGGTGTTAAAAACACTATAACATTTTTTTAACAATTGTTAAATCATTCTAACATTTTTACAAATACATAAGTCATTCAATGTTTTTAACAAGACAGTTTTAACGATTGTTAAAAACACTATAACATTTTTAACAATCGTTAAAGCATTCTCTGCAAGATATATTCTTTATTCAAACTTTTCCCAAGTCTGAACTTTTTGGGAACATTTTGATCTACAAAACATTGGTGATACATTTTATATACAATATAGTTTTTAACAATACAGTTCTGATCTACAACAATTCATTCAAAGTTTTTTACAAAACAATTTTTACAAATCTTACAATGCAAATTCGCAGATGTCTCGATTTTTCCACTTGTCTTCATGTTCCACAATAACTTTATGCAATTGTTCATAACCTAAAGACAATGGAAATTTGCTATCCATTTCGCTATATTCACGGACTCCACTAAATGGAAAAACATGTTTTAAAACATGCTTTGAAAGATCTTTTGTCGAGAGAGCTGAATATACGGTTTCTTCTGTGACATCTCTATCGAATAGAATATAGCCTTCCATGGTTTCCACTGTTTCCTCACCGTCTTGAATGGAACCTTTTTTGTAGCGTAAGTAAAAGTCAAACAGAACGGATTTCATTTTCAGCACGTTCAGAAAACTTTCTTCTGTTTTTCCTACGATGATGAACACCCAACGACTTGTGGTTCGCATTTGTTTAGCAATATAGTTGTCTTTCAACAGACAAATTGCTAAATAAGCTTGGAGAGGAAGATCGAAATTTGTATCATCACACATCATCACAATAAAGCTGTGCATTCTATACAATTTGCAGGATGTTTCTCCTTTTGCAACTCCCTTATGCAATTTGTTTATCCAAAGTTTCACACAGGCGAATTTAATATCAAACTGTAGTTGTTCATCGAGCGTGTGCTGATGGCTGAATTCTCTATCATCTTTTTCACATAGTTCTATCGGTAAAGGTAGCATTTCACTTGACATGATTTCTCACTTTTGATTTTTTCCACTTTTGATTTTTTTCACTCTTTTAGAGCTGTTTTTAAAACTGTTTTTAAAATCTGATTTTAAAACTGATTTTTTAAAGAACGTCTTACTTTGATCGTTCACTTCAATGTAACACGATATTGTTTTCTTACAGTCTATTTATATATTCTCAAAGTTTTATAGCCATAGGGGACAGTATCAGTATCGTTTACAATGACTCTTTTGGTATATACAGAGCGAAACGTTTTTGACTGTGGTTCGCTGGTCACTGTTCTGTCTCTATGTCTTTTGATTCTACAGTCATACTGAACTTTAATTTCTACGGTGCGATCCAAAGCACATTTTGAATAGGTATCGAAATTCACCAGTTGATTTGTATTGTGATCCAAAGTAATTCCCTTGACTTTACATTTGCTTTTTTCTTTTCCATCTTTTGTTTTCATCTTATAAGCGTAATTCTTGGGACCTAATCCTCTGAAATGGGTGATTCTACAATCAGGCTCTTCATCGGTCCATTTTCCTAATCTGCTGTTAATAATGGGAGGGTTCCACAATTCAGGATCATGAATGTACATACAACTATCTGTATCGAAATACAGAACTCTATCCCCCAATCTTTCAAGAACACTGTACAGTTCCAATCTTGCATAAGCTGTTACGTAGGATGCTACAATAACATTGGCTGTCGCATGCGTTTCGACAAAGTCCATCTTCTCTTCATAGTTGACTAAAATGCATTCACACTCATTGTCAAAGATTTCCACATGTTTTACCGTATATTTCGGGTCGGTAATCAACTCGAAATATTTAGACGGTTCTCTGATGTATTTCGTTTTGCTCATGTTTTCACGCTGTGCTAATTTTCCCCAAAGACAGTTCAGCATAATCTTAGCAAATGATCTTTTGCCAGGGTTTTTTTTAATACGTTTGGGGTCGAGACGAATCCCTTCGGCTTCCTCATACTCACGAATGAATTGGTCCTTCTCTGAATCTGTCTGACACCAGCCGGGATATCCACTAGCTTCTTGCTTGATTTTCAAGAAATTGTCCACATAGCCTTTAAAGAACTGGTCCGAAACAGAGTCGAAATGCCAGATTTCATACACTTGCATTAGCCGATAGCCACAATCGAGAGCTTTGAACAGTTCGAATGTAACCCAAGTTCCAACCAAGGCTCTCTCTTCTCTGTCATGATTACAAAATTTTGAACTTTCTTGTGCACATTTCATACAAAGTGGAAACATCATCTTGCCGTTACAGTGAACTGGAAGAACGGGGTGAAACAGATCCATTGGGGGTAGAACTTTACATTTAATGAGTCCTTCATACTGACGAATATTCTCCATGTCAATGTTCTCATAAGTCAAGATTGTGGGATGGCCTACAGGATAGAATTTATGCTTGCAGACGTAAGGATACAGAGAGCAAATGTCAATGTACTTGATTTCCTTCTCACTGTTTTCCTCAACATCATAGGCATTTTTTATTGCATTGCATCTGCCTCCAGCCAACCCCTCTCTTGGTTCGATGGGGTCCTGGTTCGGGTATAGACTTTCAATGGTTTTTCTGTACTCTTTATCCTTCTTCATCTTGGCGTCGAATTCGTGCTCCCATATGGTCACGACGTTATATCCCATTCTTCTGAGGGTTTCTAGCCGTTCGATAGTACTGTCGTACAATTCAGCCATTGATTTTCCATTGATGGGGTTGATATATTTTCGATCCTTGAAACATGTCTGACAGCCATGAAATAAATCCCCGAGGAATTCATAAACCGTGTTTGATTTGTGGTGAAAGCCGTCTACAGTGTATTTTCCTATCCGATATTCACCACCATTTTTGGCGTGTTGAATACGAATCACTTTTTCTCTAGCGATGCTTTGAACCCAGCGTATTGCTTTCATAGAAAACCGACGGCTGATTGGGTCTTTGCATGAAATGATGGCTATCTGATCTTTTGGTAAATAATCTTTTCGCCAAATCTTGTTACAGGCTCCAGCTATGGTAAACGACTCTGTAAATGGACAGATCCCACTCTGCTCGATGAACAACTTTCTGAATTCACCACAACCTCGTCTTAGGATATCAACATCCGATCGACAGTACATCTCCATCTCTTTTTGAAAATTGAATTCCTCACCGTTTTGAACTTTGTCATTATACCAGACTATGAATTTCGATCGAGCCTCTTCAGACATTGAGTCGGGTTTGTAATAAGACATATCCAGATACGGCCCGACGTAATTCCAAAACTCATCTGTATTTGCCCAGTGAGGAAAGTAGCCTTTTTTCATTTCTTGAAGACCAAACGTGGTCGGAAATTTTGCCAGCCCAAAATTCATGAAACTGAAGGAGTCGATCAAACTCACACCGTTCAGTTCTAACTTCAAAATATTATTCCCATTCATGGTTACTTCTGGTTCTTTCATTCCTACGTTGATAATATGATTGAGAATAAATTGCCCATCATACCCTTTGAGATTATGGGCAATACCTATGATTCCTTTATGATGCTTTGTAAAGAGCCAGCTGCAAAATTGACTCAAAGTTTCTTTTCCTTGAAAAATAACTTCTCTTCCTTCTTCAAATTCACTGCATGTGGAACAATGAAAATCAAGTGGCTTATCGATACATTCGGCACAGGCTCGTTGTGCAATACAGTAATTCGGAATATGTACCCCTGTATCTTGCTGGCATTCGAAATCAAAGAAAACGAACAAAGGTTTTTTGACTACAGAAGAACTCGTCTCATCGTCGCTGTTGTGCTTCATCTTACTTTGGTAAGGTTGAATAAAACAGCGATGAGAAAAGTCAACGATTTTCTTGCAAAGGCGGCACTTTGTCTTTCCGTTACAGACATGATTTTTCTTTCTGTCAAAAATTTGACCTCCACATTTTGAACAAAGTTTCACTAATTCACAAATGGTTTTCTTCTCTTTGCCTTGAAGTGTTTTGTGATTTTTCAAGCATGCTGCACTGAAAAATCGTCTATGACACTTGTCGCAGACATATTCTTTTGATTCCGATGGACATTTTCCAGCACGGAAACAGCCTTTACAAATCTTTGAGCAAGCATGGGCTTCCCGTCTGCTGTAACGTCTGTCACAGAACTCACAATAATAAACACAATCAAGAAAACCTGTGATGGATTTGATGTAATCATAGTGATTTTGATGAAAGTACAAATGTATGATTTTACTATCGTCTTTCACTTCTGGATGTTCAAATACTTTTTCCAATTTCGATAGCTGTTGATGAACTTTAATAACATAGTCTTTTTCATACAGGAACTCTTGAATTTTTTTGTATTCTTCAAGACCTACAGGCTGTGTCGATGAAACTCCAACTTCCTTCATTAATTTTTCGGCTTCAGTCTTTTGAAGTAATCTGTTTGATCTTTTAATATTATCCCATCTCCGATTCCATTCTTGGGTGTTTTCACGTTCATGGTAACAAATCCCCATAACAACGGCTCTTGCAAAACATAGATGATCTTCATTGTTGATTTCAACAAGCGAATATTTCTTTTTTGCAAAAACCTTTGAATTCAATAGGTCTGTGGCTCTAAGATTTTTTCCACTTCCACTTGGTGGTATCGTATGTGTAATATCAAATGTCATGCAGCCATCGTTCAAGACGAATTCTTCATTCGACTGTAGAACTTTTTCGATTTCGTTCAACATCGTATGACTCTCCAACTCCTCCACATATAGAAAGGGAATATGAATTCCCATATCCAATGAGGGGTGATTGACGCTAATTCTAATCATATCCCTCGATTCAGCCTTTAACTTTTGAACGATTTGTTGGATAACATCGTCGAATAAGCCGGTCAGTTGTTGGGGCTGTAGCTCATCGAATTTCTTAAAAGACGCCTCCAGTAGATGGGATTCTGTTTTGAATTTTCTTGACTTCTTTTTTCCCACTTCTGTTAAGTCGTATAGGCTTCTCATATCCAAAGATTTTTTGTCTCCACTTTCTTCTTTCTTGGTTAAAAATAGCCCAGCAGGATTCAAAGATTTTTTGTCTTCTTCTTCTTTCAAAGTTTTTTTATCTTCGTTGGTTAGTCCTGAAAAGGACTGTTTCTCTTCTTTCAAAAATTTCTCGTCTTCGCTGGTACAATCCATATTCATTTGTACAGATTTCTCCTTTGTTGAGGTTGACGGTGGACATTTCTCATCGTTTTCTTCTTTCAAAGAGTTTTCCTTCGTTGAGACTTTCAAAGATTTTTCACATTTGTTGGTTAGTCCTGAAAAGGACTGTTTTTGATATAGCTCTTTCAAAGATTTCTCGTCTTCGGTGATACAACCCATATTCATTTGTATAGATTTCTCCTTTGTTGAGATTGACGGTGAAAATTTCTCAGCGTTTTCTTCTTTGAAAGATTTTTTATCGCTTTCACCGTCACTTTCTTCTTTCAAGGGTAAACGTTTTCTCTTTTTGGGTGGAAATTTCTCATCGTCACTTTCATCATGGCTGCTACTGTCTGGATAGACTAGGATTCTTTTTCTTTTCTTGGCCGGCAGTAATTTTTTTCTCTTTTTCGACATGGGCTGACTTGCCTCATCGTCGCTTGTACTGTCCGAATACGGCACTAACCTTTTAGACGTTGTTTTATGTCTGTAACTTTTAAACATGTCTGCAAGTCAAGTAATGGCCCAGAACTCAAAAATCCTGGCTTTTTATATCTTTTTCAGATCGAATGGGCATAAAAAGATGTTACAATCGACAATTCCATCATTCTTCGGAAAGAGTTCAAACAGAACAGTTGATAGAAAAATGAGTGCGTTCAAGCTAAAAAGTACAACCCCAAAGAGAGTGTATTTGTATGTTAACCCATACACTCACGATTATGAGATCAGCAATATACCACCACGATATCAAGTCTACCATACTGGGAACTACGTGGGATCATTTCTATCCCACCAACATTCTGCAGAAAAAGGTGTCTATCGTATCACCAGAGTCCTGGATCAAGCAACATTCGACAAACGCCATAGAGTGGATGATGTGACAACGAATATTTGCTTTACATGCGACAGATCAGGACATTGGGCCAACCAATGTCCAGAGAAAGAAAATCAAATGTGGAGATTCGTTTTTGTCTTCGTGAACACCCACACCCACGATGTCGAAATTCACCCAATAAAGGAAATGGATTGGGACTCTCAACATATGAAATACGTTGGGTCTCTATTATCCTATAAAGTAGACGAGAATAAACGGAAGACAAAACCGTCACAGCCTACAACCTCATCGAGTGGAAAGGGACAGAGTTCACAACAAAAACCCCAAAACAACAAACAGAGTTCTCAAAAATCTTCACAGTCTGAAGAAAAGAAAATCAACGATAACACCAACGAGTCATCGCCTGAAAAACAGATCGAAAATCAGATCGAGAGGGAGATTGAAAATATGGAGCTTGATAACACAGAAATCAGCGATACAGAAATCTGTAGAATTCAGATAGATTACCCTGTGAAGAAGAAAATCTCTTCAGAAAAGAAAATCAACGATAAAATTAACAATAAAATCAACGATAAAATCAACAATCAGATCAACAAGATTTCTTCAGAAAAGAAAGAGGACACGCTTATACTCGATCAGAAATCTGGAGAAGACCAAAACAACGAACAGACGGTTCAAAAATCTTCAGCGATTGGAAACAAGAAACTTTCTTCAAAACTTGAAGGAAAGAAAATCAACGATAAAATCAGCGATAAATCTTCAGCGATTGGGGACAATCAAATCAACGAACAGAAGGTTCAGAAATCTTCAACGATTGGGAACAATCAAATCAACGATAAAATCAACAAGAAGCCCTCTTCAATACCTGGAGAGGCGAAAAACAAGAAACCCTCTTCAGAAAAGAAAATCAACAAGATTTCTTCAGTAAAGCCTATTCGACGAGAAGGAAAGAAGATCTGTTCAGAGATCGAGTTGAGACGTAGATGGAAATCCGATGTTGTGAAAAATAATGAAAAGAAACGCAAGAGTGAGTGTGAGCCTGACATCCCGAAGAAAAAAAGAAAATTGTGTCTGTAATTTTTAACAAAAAACATTTTTCAAACAGTGAGTTGTAAGAACTATTTCAAAAGAACTGTTTCAAAACAATTTTCAAAGACTGCGTTGCCTCATCGTCGCTTGTACTCTCCGAATAGGATACTAACTAGGATACTAACTAGGGTACTAGACTTTTAGACCTTGTTTTTAGGGCTGTAACTTTTAAACATGACTGCAATTCAGACAATAGCCTTTTAGACATGGTTTTAGAAGCGTACTGTCCGAATACGGGACTATCCGAATACATTGTTTTATGCCTGGATGTAAGTCGTATACTGACCCATAGACTGATTATTGTATATATTTTCACAGTTCATTGTATATGTATATATTTTCACAGTTCAATGTTTTAAATAAAATTTCTAACAGTTTATTGTTTCTAACTGTTCATTGTAATGATTATTGTATTTCTGTACTTTCATTGTAATGATTATCTGGCAATACAGTTTTTAAATGTATCATTGTAATAATTATTGTACAGAATGTTTTAACTTTATTCAACTTACAATACATGATTCATTCATTGTTTCTGACAGTTCAAAGTTTTAAATAAAAGATATGAAAAGCATATAGGACTTGACTTTGTTTGTTTTGACAATTTGAAGCAGACTTTCTGGTTCTTGGTTAGTCGATTCATAATCTTCTGAAAAGGACAATTTGAAGAAAGTAAGAACTTTCTAGGTCTGAAAATAGCTTCCTTCACTTCCTTCCCGAACTTCCATCAAATAACCCACATCAACTTGGCACTAGCAGTATTTGGTACTAGAAATCCAACATGGGAGAAAAAAGACTCACCATGGAGAACAGCACTCGGACAACATTATCGTGGGAATGAGAGAAATCGGCCGGCCTTTATAGCCTGACAGGAGGATTGACCTACTTTGATACAGAATTAACAGAATTCCATTAAAATGAAAGAGCACGACCATGGGCGAAAGCATATAGATCAAAAAAAGACTAAGTCCTACAATATCTATGCGAATGAAATCTCCAAAAAAATGTAACGAGTCCTACGATTGGTTAACGTTAATTCCATTAAAAGAGCACGAACGTGAGCGGAAGCATGTAGATAGAGCATCGCTGTGATATTCTATCTACGAATGATCTACAACGCCTAATCGAAGATAGAGAAAAAAGCCTAAGTCCAACTTTATCCTAATAGAGAGGAAGACTCTCAATAGAGGAAAAAGAGTCCTTTTCAGGACCGACTGAAAGCTGAGAAATGGCTAAATCCAACGATAGTAGAGGAAGACCAAGCCCTACAGAAGTGAATAAAAGACGGAAAAAGACTAAGTCCAACGATGATAGAGGAAGAAACATTAGCTTTCAGCCGATCGAGGGCGAAGAAAAAAGACTAAGTCCAACAGCGGACCATTTTGCCCTATGCGTTGTCCCTAGGCTCCCTACCCCGGGTAGGGAGACCAATTTGCCCGAAATAGACTACCCTGGGGCAGTCTATTTCGGGCAAAGGAGCCTAAGGACAACCTATATCGTGGGAAAAGACTAAGTCCAACGATGACAGAGAAAGATAGACGGTGAAAAAAACTAAGTCGAACAAGGTGATTGCCTGTGTAAAAGTTAAGGGTTGTATCAAAACGTTAAGGGTTACAACCACCCGTTAAGGGTTAAGGATTTAGAAGAAATTTGTCCATTAGAAGAAAGTATAAGGGTTTTAGAACAAAACAAAAGGGTTTTAGAAGGGTTAAGGGAAAGTTAAGGGTAAATGACGATTTTTCGACCCAATTTGCCCGAAATAGACTACCCCAGGGTAGTCTATTTCGGGCAAATTGGGCTCCAGGGGAGTCAGATTCGGGCAAAATGCCGAAATCTGACTCCCTATACTACTGGCATCGTAATGGGATTCGTGTAACATCGCCTTTTATCGCCAAAGTCGTACGGATTCGGCTATGACAGGCGATGTTACACGAAAAGTCACCCATTAAGCCTTTGGCAGACGGCAAAATTTCAGCTGTGTTCAAACTGAAAGCATTTGCAGACGACAATTTCATTGTGGCTCAAATGGTACAAGTTTTATTTTATAGGATAGAAAACATTGTGGATAATAGAGAAAATGCTGGTTCCCAGCATTTTCTCCTTCCCCAGACTGTTTTCACAAGGCTTTTTTCTCAAGGTTGTTAGAAGTCGGCATTGAGTGGTAAAGAGTTAAAAGTAGTTATAACTGCAAATTATATTATGCATTTACTTGTACAACACAATCTCAAGTTTTAACGACCCTTAGAACATAACTTTTTACAAACATTGTAGGAATGGGAGAAAATGCTGGTAAGCAGCATTTTCTCCTTTTCCAACAATGTTTTCTACCCTATCAAAGATGTACACTGTTTTTGAGCCATGTTTCAATTTTTGTCTGCAAATGGCTTCTTTCAGTATAATTTATTAGCAGTTAATGAAATTTAAACAGCTTGGGTCATAACAGCTGCCAGTGTACCTATGCATGCGTTTCTTGGCTATTTCCTTAAGGTCATGCACTGAATAACAACATGGCATAAATGATAAGTGGATCAGAAAGAAGACCATGCTGGAAATTTAAACCAGCGGTACCAACTTCAAGTCTTTGAGCTACAAACTCCTTAAAAGGGATCGGCAAAACTTTTATAAAGCACATTATTTGGCCTACAAGGATTTTGAGGTGTAAAACCTCAAAATTATACTAAGACTGGTTTTCAGTACTTTAAGATACCTTTCAAGAATTTCATAAATGTTACGGATTGATATAACAGAAAACATTGGTTAGAAGCACTTTCTCCATTTCCACAAATGTCTTTAAAGGCCTCTTCCACAGGGTCATAAAAACTTGGGATTGTTTTGGAAAGGATTAATATCATTTATTCAAGTCTTGTTTTCTGCCTGTGCTCATGTACTAGATTTTATCTTTATTTTAGCCACAAACAAATGAGCTGTGCTTTGGCAAAAGGGGGCTTCTTGCATCCTCGTGATGGATTATACCAAGCAAGACATAAATAATTATTGATCCATAGACCGACCCTTCGATGTACAGAAAATGGACCAATGGCGAAAAGTTTCAGCCCAGGTCAGCCTGTGAAGACTGCACAGACTGACTGACTGCACAGGCTGACCTAAGTCTATACTGTTTGCAGATCGATTAAGGCACCTTTTTACTTCAAGTCAAGTATAAATGAAACCTGTGCAAAGAAAGTAATAAGATCTGTAGCTGGCACAAACCCGCTGCCTTCAGTGCGTCAGCGCTTTGATTTTATATCAGAATTCAAGTATCTGTTTGGTTTCAGAGAGAAGCTAGCAAATACAGCTTTTTTCAAAATGCTCTTTTTCTTTAAATATTTTTGTACACGTAATACACAATTGCTGAAGTAAAGAGAGGTATTTATTATTTGTCAAAGTCTGCCGAGGTATCGATGATCTCCTGTCTTAATTTCAGAGTGGTCAAAACCGTCGATAGGTTTCGTTAACTGTGAAGAAAACCTGCATATCATACCATCAATCAAGTGTTACAGTAGACATAAAGTTGGGCTCCACAGAATGGATGCTCCTTTATTTTGACCAATGGCCCCTTTCCTCGACCCCCCACCTAGAGAGAGAGAGGAGAAGAGAGAGAGGCAGGTCTCCGGCCCATATTACATAGCGTACAGTTTATAAATACATGTATATTGTTCTCTGTCCCCTCTTTTTTTCTTTCAACACAAAACTACAGTTGATTTTTAACAACAAATATATAGACAAAGGTCAAACACACGTACGTGCACATACAAACACACATTTTACAATTGACAATTCATCGACCAAGCACCCAATTTTCCCAGGAGCTATGTGGGGAATGGGGAAAACAGAGAGAGAGAGATTACAACCTCTGCATTTTAGTTTTACATCTTCAACCAAAAAATGTAATTCTACAAGAAAAAAAACTAAGTTTTCCGATAACTCTTAGAACACGTCTTCTTTTTTTCTCTTTACTCACAGCAGGTTCTTGGCAAAGAATAATGGAATCCAACATGCAACGAAATGCAATTATAGAAACCTTAGATAAGAGAGAACGTACTTCAGGTAAACATTAACGAATTCTGAAGTAACGTTTTCCATAAACTGAAGACTTTTTTCGTATTGCGACGACCGTAACGAGCGTTTTCTCCCTTTGCTATAATAATTTGACTAGTATAAAAATGTTTACTTCATTTATTTACACTGCAAGAGTTGAAGGTGCCTTTTTTGAATTTTTTGATGGGAATTGTTTGGGTTTTTTTAACACTGATAAATGATAAGCGCGACTCAATGACCTTTTTCGGAAAGTGCAGATCAAGATCAGACTGCACAGAACATGCAGTCTGATCTTGGATCTACACGGTCCACCAAGGAGATATTTTTTCTCACACAAAAAAAGTTTGAAATAAAATTATTCGGGTGTTCAGTATCGGCTGAAAAGTTTTATTAAACTTGTTGAGCAGGATGAGCACTGATAAATACAACAAAACAGTTTTATGAGATCAATGTGACGCCGTCGTAGGTGGTGGGTACGTGGGTACGATCCCACATAAACGATGCATGTTATTGATCACATGACATTCCTACAAACCTTTGCGAAACCGCGTGGAATCTAGAGATATACGAAGAGGCAGAGTAGCCCGGGAGAGAGAGAGAGAGAGAGAGAGAGAGAAAAGATAAAGAGAAGTTACACATACAGACAGACGGACGGACGGGCTGGCGGGCAGACGGACGGACGGACAGACGGACGGGCTGGCGGGCAGACGGACGGACGGACGGACGGACAGACAGACAGACACACAAACAGACAGACAGACACACAAACAGGCAGGCAGGCAGGCAGAAAAACAGACAGACAGAAAAACAGACAGAGACAGAATGAGAAACAAACGGTGCCAAACGATAACATAATTATCTGCAACTTACCTCGAAAATACATTATAGTTATGAAGAAGTAGCTTAATGTTTAATTAAACGTTCACTGAAAAGAGAGCAGTTGCTTACAACAATTATCTACTCCTTTCATCTCTGAGTTTTCGATCTTCCGATCCTCTGCAAGAATTTGAGTGTTTATATGTTTAGAAAAATGCCAAAACACAAAAAGGGAAACCATTTGTCCCACTTATTTCGGTTTATTTTTATGCAAAATAGAACATTTGAGGAATATACCTATCTCGAATTGTAAAAATATATGAGCCGTGCTCTGTGAAAAGGGGACTTAAAGCATTAAAAAAAAAAAAAAAAAAAAAAAAAAAAAAAAAAAAGTATCGACCCAGGTCAGCCTGCACAGTCCGACCAAAACATTTTGCCTTTGGTCAATTTTCTGCCTATCAAAGGACCAGTGTACCTTATAATTCAATAGGCTGTTATACTAAACAGATTTTAGGGATGTATAACCCTTTACCATACAATCCCGACTTTTAACGACCCTGAGAAAGGAGCCTTTTGAAAACATTGTGGGAAAAGGAGAAAATGCTGGTAACCAGCATTATCTCCTTTTCCCACAATGTTTTCTACCTTTCCCAAAACAAATTTCATTTTTTGGTTCACATTTAATTTGTCGTCTGCAAATTGCTTTGAATTTGGACCAGTCTAAGATTTTGTCGTTTGGTAAAGAGATAATTCTGTAAATATGACTATGTACTGTGTACACGTCAAATAAAATGTTGTTCTGTTCTGTTCTGTAATGACTTGCTCATTACGATCCACCGCTGAGATACATTAGGCTCCCTTTTGCCAGAGCATGGCACATATTTTTGGAGGAAAAAAAGGTCTTCACGTGAGAAATATTTTCTCTCGGTGTATTTTCATAAATGTCCGCGTCTCGTATTTAACCCTTAAGCTGCTAATCGCGACCCACTGACCTTTTGCGGACAGTGTAGATCAAGATCAGACTGCACAGAACGTGCAGTCTGATCTTTGATCTACACTGTCCGATACGGTATTTTCTTTCCGGTGAAATCAACTTTGAAACTGCAATGTTTGGGCTTTTAGTATTGAATAGAAATTTGCGTTTCATTTATTCTGCAGCTTAAGTGTTAAAACTGAACATTATAAGAAAATTGAATACCCTACTGCTTTCATACAGAAAACATCGTGTAAAAAGGATCAAAATGCTCTTATCTCTTGTCCGAAAAAATCCCGAGTTATAACGACCCTGGACAAACAGTATTTTGAAAACATTGTGAGAAAAGAAGAAAATGTCGGTAACCAGCGTTTTCTCTCTTCTTTTTCGGCAATGTTTTCTACCTGTTCAATGACGTATCCCAACATTTGATAGATATTTAATTTGCTTTCTGCAAATTCTTTTAAAAATGGACAAGTCTAAATTTTTGTTGTCTGGAAAAGAGTTAATAAGCATTCGAACCATACTCTGTTAAAAGGGGGTTTAATGCATCTGCAAAAAGTATCGACTCAGGTTAGCCTGCGTGCGCAGTTCGCGCAGCTGACCTGTGTCGAAATATTTTGCTATTTGTCAATTTTCTGCATGCTCAAGGACATTCTGCCTCATGATTCAGTCGGCTGTTAGACAAAATTGATTTAATAGATCCATAAATATGTGATAACTTGCTTAACCCTTTACCAGACGACAAAATTTTAGCCTTGTCCAAATTGAAAGCATTTGCAGATGACAATTTCGATGTGGCTCAAATGGTGCAACTTTTCTTAGAAGGGTTGAAAATATTGTAGGAAAAGGAGAAAATGCTGGTTACCAGCATTTTCTCCTTTTCCCACAATGTTTTCAAAAGGCTCCTTTCCCAGGGGCGTCAAAAGGCGGCATTGTACGATAAAGGGTTAATTAATAGAATGCATCACGGAGATGCATTAAACCCCCTTTTGCAAGAGAGCCGCTCATTATTTTTTTTTTTTTCTTGTCCCCTTAATATTTTCAGAAACTGTCTGCTTTCCATGGAACTCAGAATTCATCTTTATGTGCTGATGGGCTGTATAATTGTTCAACACAAGAGATCTAAGCCATTTACATAATGATTTAAAGAGGCCTATATGGCCTACTTGGCCGTTAACCAAAATCTAGAGTAGAAAACAAACGAATTCTACTAAATGAACCATGTTCTGGCAAAATGGGGCTCAATGTACCTCTGTGATGTATTACACCAAGCAAGTCATCACACAATTATGGATTCACAAGATCCATTTTGTCTTAACCCTTTCCCAAACAAGCCCTGGTTTTCACGTGTCTGCAGTACAAGTCTTTTGAAAACACTGTGGGAAAAGGAGAAATTGCTCGTAACGAGCAATTTCTCCTTTTCCCACAGTATTTTCTACCCTTTTGGAGAACTTTCTGTCATTTTCATCAAATTTAAAATTGTCGTCTGCAAACTCTTTGAATTTGGACCAGTCTTAAATTTATCGTTTGGGAAAAAGTTAACATATGACTGGATCTGCAGGTAAGATGGTCCTTGGCCTTGCAGAAAATTCACCAATGGCAAAAAGCTTCGATTCATGTCAGCCTGCGTGGACTGCGCAGACTTACATGGGTTAATGGTTTTTGCAGATGCACTAAGGCCCATGTTCACAGAGCATACAATTGCTCATTTAATATGGTTTTCTTTGCATAGCTCATTTAATATATTTTTCTTTGCGTACGTATGGAAAATGGACGGTTACATTCCGTAAAAGCTGCTAGATCTATTTTGGCGTTTACGTAGATGGCCTCTATGCGATAAATAAATCTATTTGAGCCATGATCTGTTAAAAGGGGGCTTAAATCATCTGTATGTATCGACTCAGGTCAGCCTGTGCAGTGTGCGCAAGCTGACCTGGGCTGAAACTTTTCGCTATTGGTCAATTTTCTATATGTCAAAAGACCAATCTACCTCATGATTTATCGGTTTTTAGACAAAATGGACTTTATGGATCCAGAATTATGTGATGACTTGCTTGGTATCATGCATCACGGAGATGCATTAAGCCCCATTTTGCCAGAGCATGGCTCAATATATTTTTCTTTGCATACGTATACAAACTAGACGGTAACACTCAGGAAAAGGTGCTATTTTGGCGTTTAACCCCTAGGCTGCTAAGCGTGACTCACTGACCTTTTGCGGACAGCGTGGATCAAGGTAAAACTGCACAGAACAAGCAGTCTAATCTTTGATCTACGCTGCCCGATAAGAAGGTGCCTTTCCTCTAAAAATATCTTTGAAATAGGACAATTTGGGTTTTTAATAAGGGCTTGAAAATTTCATTTTTTTTTCAGGAGGATAAGGGTTAAGTGACGGGATGTCGTCTGCGATTAATAACTCCAACTGTTTTTCATGACACCGGATATGGCGTCATCGTACTTATTTGAATACAGTGCCACATAATCGACGCATGTTATTGGTCATGATTATTATGGCGCTTCTTCTAGTGTTTGCAAATTCTGGCGCGAAATCTAAAAAAATATCCAAAAGAATCTAGGTATTCACAAATTAGTGTTAAATTTTTCTTAGACTTCTCTTTCTTATCTATTGATGGTTTGTCGGTTATTACATTACTAAATTCAGTATTAGAACAAATGTTTAAGTCATTCGGCAAACCTCGGGTGATCCGGTGATCAAGTCCCTCGGCTGTGTCACGTAGCTTGATATGCAACTACACGGTACATTTCTTCGCCGGAAGTACACCGTTTTACCGTTATTAGAATTGTAAGGCTCCTCTTAAAAATGAAAACATGCATCACAATTTTCTATCGCTATCTCTCTAAGAATATTTCCGTCGGCAAACAGTTTATAAATTTCAGTTTTAAGCGTTGTTTATCAATTCTGTTAGGAGCTTTCATCCACAGATTGATAGATGTGAATAACTTTACGGTGGTTGTTCATGTCGTTGCTAGGCGATTTACAGGGTCGCCGCCATGTTAAAGGCCATGTGATTGGGTTTAAAATGGAAACCCCCTTTATACGGACGGAGTTAGATGTAGGTGAGGAACCGGCCGAGTTGTGACGAGTGATGTTAAAGTTTGGCTTGATTATCAAAATCTGGATAGCACTGAAGCAATTTCTTAATACAAGAAATGCGTAGGAATACCAAACTCAGTGTAGAAAATTTGAGGAGAGACTAGAAGGTTTCTTGAATAATTATTTAAAAAAAAAAACAATGGATGCTAAAGAAGCACTTGCTTGTAGAAAGCATGGGATCTTTTTCCGCCAATGTATTCAAAATTTGTATCCTTCACCGATGTAAAGCAGCAGGAATGGATTTAGTCTTTACCAGACGACAAAATTTTAGACTTGTCCAAATTGAAAGTATTTGCAGACGAGATATTAGATATTGCTCAAATGATGCGACTCCTTCTTAAATGAATTGAAAACATTGTAGGCAAAGGAGAAAGTGCTGGATACCACATTAGGGAAGCACCATTGTTTTTTTTTTTCTTATTCTATTTACCACGGAATCCTGTTTTCGCCATCCACTTTTCGACCTACGAAACGTGAGGTCGAAAAGTCGAAAGTTTTTTGACAATTGTCAGGTCAAAAACTTGAACTTTTCAACTTTTCGAGGTAACTTTTTTGCTAGAAAAGTGGAAGTTAGTGTGCCTAATTTCTACTTTTCGAGTTCCTCGTAGGTCGAAAAGTGGATGGCGGAAACAGGATTCCGTAATTTACTAATGCTTTGCTATTGCCTCACTTAACTCAGGGATGATTTTTTTTTTTAAGTTCGGTGAGATGACAACCTCAACAGCCTCCTTAATAATCATAATACATGTAGATTTATATGAATTATGCTCTGGCAAAAGGAAATTTAACCCTTTCCCAAACGACAAATTTTGGACTAGTCCAAATTGAAAGAGTTTGCAGACGACAATTTTAAATTTGATGAAAATGGCAGAAAGGTCTCAAAACGGGTAGAAAACACAGTGGGAAAAGGAGAAATTGCTCGTTACGAGCAATTTCTCCTTTTCCCACAGTGTTTTCAAAAGACTTGTACTGCAGACACGTGAAAACCAGGGCTTGTTTGGGAAAGGGTCAACGCCTCTCCGTGATGCATTATACCATGCTAGGCATCACATAATCATGGATCTATCAAACCCATTTTGTCTGCCAACCGACTGAATGATGGGGGAAATGACCGTGGACATGCTGAAAATTTCCGGAAAGGAAAAAAGTATCAACCCATGTCAGCCTGCGCGGACTGCGCAGGCTGACCTGGGTCGATACTTTTTGCAGATTCAATAAATCCCCTTTTCACAGAACACGACTTATATAAAGATACTACAGATCGTGCTCTGCATATATAGGTAAAGCAATAACAGACGTGATGTCTGTTATTTATCAAAAAAAAAAAACCAGCAAGATTCACTAAGTTCAACCGGGATTCATTTCAAACAAACAGGCTCTGTATTTATACAGACAAACTCTTTTAATCCATAACTCTCACTGCTAGAGTCCACTGTATGACGTAGATTAAGATCAAACTGTATATCACAAAGGTCTGATCTACACAGCCTGCTGTTTCATTTTAGTTCTTAACAAACGACAAACTTTTTGACTCGACCAAATTCGAAGGATTTGCAGACGACAAATTAAGTGTAGTCTAAGATATGATTTCTGTCTGTGAAATGGCAGAAAACATCGTGGTAAAAGGAGAAATGCATTTTCTCCCTTTACCACAATGTTTTCAAAAGCCGGATATGTTTGATAATGCGTTAAACTTAGACTAAAGTAGAAAGTACAAACCATTTGCCAAGGAAGTGTATTCTGTTTTTTCTAGACGTCGAAAAAAAAAAACAAGTCTATTTACTTAGCTGCTAGCCAAAAGAGTTAACCCTTTAACTCTTTACCACACGACAAAAAATTTGGACTGGTCCAAATTGAAAGCATTTGCAGACGGCAGTTTAGATGTGGCTGGAATTATGCTGTTTGGCTGTGGAAGGGTAGAAAACATTGTGGTGAAAGGAGAAAATGCTGGTTTCCAGCATTTTCTCCTTGTCCCACAATGTTTTAAAAAAGGCCTCTTGTTCGGGATCGTCAAAACTCGGGATTGTGTGGTAAAGGATTAAAGGGGCATTAAACCAGATGTTTTTTTTTGGAGGGAGTGTTTAGAAAGTTGATATTCTAAAAATAAAAGTTATTAGGACAGGGCAGTTTACCCTACGACAATATTTTAGAAAGAACCAAATTAAAAGCGTTTGCAGACGACAAAAATGTGGTTCAAAAGATAATTTCAGTCTTAGAAAGAGTAGAAAACATTGTGGTAAAAGTGAAAGTGTTTATTAGCAGAATTTTCACCTTTCATAATGCTTTTAAATGTCTTCGTCTTCAGGGTCGTTAAAAATCAGGATCGTGTGGTAAAGGGTTAACTGATTTTTAAATATGTCTTTATCTCTTGCTATGCAAAGACGAATATACCGTTACTTATGGTATAACCAACTGTACGGTAAAAATACAAACAATTAATCGGTAATTCCTTACGTTCCATACATGTATTTCTATCAATGTTTTACTTTGAAACCATTTTTGTACGCGAATGAGAAATGTTTGTCTATATCAAGATTTTCTTAAAACTGGTGAACGAAATCTGGTTTTAATGTCCCTTTAAATAGATCAATTGAAAATTTCCAACCAGTTGTTAAAAGTACTTTACTTTTTTTTCTACAAATAATTTGTTGTTGTTGTTGTTGTTGTTGTACGCTGATAAAATGTATCCTACAACATAATAATGTTTTTTCTTTAAAGAAATCGGACATACAGTAAAAAGGTGCAAGATTGGCTTTCAAATAACGGGTTGGTAACTTTGCAATCCGTAACTCCGTCTATTTTATATGAGATCTTTGTGACGTTATCATACTTATACGCAAAATCGACACGTGAAATTAATCATTTGACATTCCCAAAAAACTTTGTGAAATTCTTGTGCGAAATCTTTAAAATATCCCAGAAGGTTACGTAGCCTATTAAGGAAATAACTCTGAAAAAAGTGTTCCTACTTTTGTCTTTCTTTTTACTGCTGGTTTGCCAGCCATGGCCTTAATCAATTCAGTGATTACTCATTTTAGAAGTAAAACACCATCATAGAAAAATCTGAACAACCTCCCTTTAAACTACAAATAACGCGATTCAAAGTTCTTTTTGCCTGAAAACAACGTAGACCAAAGATCAGACTGCACTTTCAGTATTGTCTAATCTTAATCTACATTGTATGCAAAAGTATTCCTAGCCGCGCGTAGGAGTCAAAGAGTTACTTTTTCTTTATACGAGTAAACTATTACAAAAATACCTGATACTAAATGGGCCACGCTCTGGCAAAAGGGGGTTTAATGCATCCCCGTGATGCATCATACTAGGCGAATTACCACATATGCATGGATACTTAAAATCCATTTTGTCTAACAACCGACTGAATCATGAGATCTGATGGCCCTTGGACTTGCAGAAAAATTTACCAAAAACAAAAAGTTTTGACACAGGTAAACCTGGGCGGATTGCGCAGGCTGACCTGGTTCAATACTTTTTGCAGATGCATTAAATTAACCCACCCCCCCTTTCAGAGAGCATAGCTAAAATGTTTGTGAAAATTATGATTGTGAACCATTGACAGTGAGTAATTTCATAAGCCTCTGGTTACACAAATAATAGTAGATCAAACGACACTCCACATATTAACTCATGTTGCCAAATTCAAAATGACGTAATACTTCAAGTACTTTACTCTCGGTCTTTCACATTTAACCTTTGGCGGGTCAAATAAATTTATTAATGGTCAGTAAAAAGGACACACGATATTGCAAATTAAAGCGGTTTGTTAAAATGTCTCATAAACATGGCGGATAGAGTAGAACCAAGATCAGATTGCAGGTTCTGTTTAGTCCAGTCTTGAATTACATTGGATGCAGATGAAACACATAAGTTCATCATAAAAAGGGTTCAATCTATTAGCGGATCCGCCTGAAGTGCATATAACTGGGCCTCGTTTCCGATTGTACGCAAATTAACTCATTCCCGAAAGAGATGCTGTAACATACCGCTAGACGCAGGGAGTGTTGTTGTTTTTATTCTTGGAAGTGATTTAAGGGTACGTTCATTGTTTTTTGCTTTGTGCATGTGTGGCTTCTTTGTGCGTTTTTTTGCATTAGAGCACCGAATAAACTCCACGGACAGTTTCACTCTAGAGATAAGACCAGATAAACTCTTAAGCCGCTAAGCCCGACTCACTGACCTTTTGCGGACAGTGTAGATCAAGATCAGACTGCACAGAACGTGCAGTCTGATCTTTGATCCACGCTGTCCGATACGATGTTTTTTTCCCGATGAAATCAATTTTGAAATCGTCATTTTCGTTTTTTTTACTGTTGCGTGAAAATTCTCGTATCTTTTTTTTTTTGGCAGAGGCTATTTACAGTTAACTGTAAATTGCCAAAAAACGTAGAATTGGCTATTTACAGTTGACTCCGTTTTTTTTTTTACTGTTGCGTGAAAATTCTCGTATCATTTCTTTTACCGTTGCGTGAAAATTTTTTCTTTTGGCAGAGGCTATTTACAGTTAACTGTAAATTGCCAAAAAACGTAGAATTGGCTACTTACAGTTGACTCCGTTTTTTTTTACTGTTGCGTGAAAATTCTCGTATCATTTTTTTTACTGTTGCGTGAAAATTCTTGTATCATTTATTTAGCAGTATAAGGATTAAGTACAATTTCAAAGTTGCTTATCTTCTATAGTGTTTCTGCAAGGTAGACAGTGAAAATCAAAGATCAGACTACACGTTTTGTGCGGTCTGATCGTGACCTACTTACTAAAACGAAAACTATGGTTGTGAAAGGCGCTTAAACCCTTTACCAAACAATCCCGGGTTTTCACGACCCTGGGAAAGAAGACTTTAGAAAACATTGTGGGAAAAGGAGAAAATGCTGGTAACCAGTGTGTTGGAGAAAAATATCTCCTCATCGAACAGTGCAGATTCAAGATCAGACTGCACGTTTCATGCAGTCTGATTTTGATCTACACTGTCCGCAAAGATCAGTGAATCGCGACGAGCAGCATAAGGGTTAATAGATGGTTGAACTGACGGTCTAAATTAAATCGTACTGTATGACTATAAAAGGGGCTATTCAGTTTTTATGTCTAAAATCAAAATTTCATGTAAAAATCGATAAAGAAAGCTAGGTATATTTTTCTTTGTAATCACATATAAACTGTGGGGTTACATTCATTTACAAGAAATATCTTTTAAAAAGATAGACGGCGTAAGAGACACTGGAATATGAATATTGAAACTCTTTTGTGGCTCAATATGAAGTAAAATAATGAGCAGTAACCTCACGAGCAATTTGCGTCTTTCTCCTTACAATTATTCATTTTGTGGAAAAGTAGAATTGGGCTACTGGGTAAAGCTTATGAAAATAATTAATTTCTAAATAGCACAAGAAAAGAAAAATCATCCTCTACTGCATTAGTTTGCTATGTGATGAATCAAGGCCCCGGGGTATCGATTTGCGGTAGCAACACTTGTTAATAGTGGTTTCAAAAAGTGCGAGAAAATAATTATGCCGGCAGGGGCCCGCCGAAAAACATGTGCACATTTTTTACCAATCGGAAATTGCCATCTATTCATTCTTTATCAGTACCTAGAAGTAGGTAAAAAGCCAGCGCATTGAGTTACGCCGAAAAATGTGCAATTTTTGGCGTTTATTTGACGGAATGGTTGTTTTGCAATCGTCTATCTTAATGAGATGAAATATGACGTCATCGTACTTATTTGCATACGACCCCATGTGTTCGACACGTGTCATTGGTCAAGTGACATTCCAAGAAAGCCTTTTCGAAATTTTGGCGCAAAGTCTAAAAGTACCTTAAGCAGTCAGGCAGCCCTTGAAGGAAATACCACTGAAAAATGTTTTTTTTCTCACATTTTTCTCTCTGTTTTTTTTTTCCCTTAGTGATTTTAGAGGTGAACCGTTTATATATGAGCCATACTCTGGCAAAAGGGGGCTCAATGCATCTCCGTAATGCATGATAGCAAGCAAGTCGTCACAAAATTATGGATCCATAGAATTCATTTTGTCCAACAACTGAAGGAATCATGAGTTACTCTGGTCCTTGGACATGCATTAAACTGACCAATAGCGAAACGTTTCGGCCCAGGTCAGCCTGTGCGGACCTGGGTCGATACTTTTCGCAGATGCATTAAGCCCCCTTTTCACAGAGCATGGCTCATATTTATATCGTAAAATGCCAAACGAATAAAACTGTAATTTTCGTCATTTGAAAAAAAAAGGAAAGATTGTTAAGCTTCGGAGCTAAATATTCTATCACATCGTATATAATAGACTTAAGACTAGACTGCTCGTTTTGTCCAATCAGATCTTGATTTATACTGTCCGAAAAAGTACTTAAGATGTTGCTTAATATCAGAAGATGTTGGACTGCCTCGGTTTCGAAATGACCCTCTTTACCCGCTACACTCACTTTGCTCTAATTTCCGGTCTATAATTGGTAAAACTATTATCAAGTGTATAACTCATGATGACACGAGAACGTAACTCTTTACCAGACGACAAACTTTGAAACCCTATCGTATTGAAAGAATCTGCCAACGAAAAATTAAATGTGACTTAAATAATGTGATTTGACCATTGAAAGAGCAGAAAACATTGTTGTAAAATGAGAAAATGCTGGTTACCAGCATCTGCTCCTGTTAGCACCATTTTTGGAAAACCTCCTTTCTCATGGTCGAAAAAACTTGGGGTCGTTAGGTGAAAAGTAGTTCCGGCATCTACAATTTTTTTTTTTCTCGATTATAAACAAACCTATGCTAAGTAGCTTGACCTTAATACTGCTTAGTACGATTCGATACGCTTTTTGGCAGACATTGTAGATCCGAGATCGAACTGCACAGAACGTGCAGTCTGATCTTAGATCTACAAAGTCCGATACAATGAGATTTCTTTCCATGTGGAAGATCGCAATATTTGGAGGTTTTATCCTCATACTATAGGCTGGATATTTTCATGCACGTAGCCTCTTTAGGTAACTGAAATTTCGCACTAGAATTTTGCAATAGTGTTTGGGAATATCGCGTGATAAATAACACGCAACGATAATGTGGGATCGACAACCTACAACATCGTCCTATTCGATCTCATAAAAATAAGCTGAGTTACCAAATGCAAGTGATTAACTCTCCGATATTTGAATGCCAGATTTACACCTGTTTACTGTAGTACAGATAACTGTCCCTTTAGGCGATTTTAGTTTTTGATTGGTCGCCTCGGGATACAGAGACGATTGTGGGAAAAAAAAAACGGTTTAAGCCTTCTGCGCATAGATTTTTTGCGCACTTTGAAACTCTCTTATTTTCACGACAAAAGTTCAAAACTAGAGTTTGAATGATACCTATTGCTTAAGTATTCAATAATCCTTCGTTTCAAATACATTCAATTTAAACGCTAATATTATGAAAAAAAAAAAAATTAATCTGTCTCTCGAGGTGTGTACGTTCCCCAAAATACACACAAAATGGCTGCCAAACACGATAAATTTCGTTAAATTTAAAGCACCGTAATCGTCTCATTATCAAGACTACTTTTTACTCCATCTTACCGACAAGAGTTTTTACGTTTGCAGGGAAAAGTATTTTTTGTTGCATTTATCAGTGATTTACAAGAAGAAGAAGAAGTTATTTCGAAGCACAGACGGATCTAAAAAGGTCCCTTTTAAATCTGACGACTCCTTGACCCTATCATCAGCTTCTCGTTTAAGGTCATAACACTCAGTGCAGAAACTCCCATGCCTTATTTGGTGAAAATTGTGCGAATAAGTTAAAAGTTATCCGATAAATTGATAGACAATGGTTTAATAAAAGACAACAAAACGTTGTTTACTTCACTGAAACTTTAATTTATAGAATTATTTCGGAAAACCCCATTTATGCAAGCTCCGAGGTAAGATCCGGAAATATGTTAATGAGGTGTGAGGTAATTTGCATAAGGAAGGGATGTCTGTTTAAAAAAAAAAAAGAAAAAAGCATAAAATATATTTAACCCGAAGTTTTTCTGCTGCTCTGTTTGATGCTGCTTGTTAACACCATCTTCGATACTTTATTCACTTCCAGCTACGCGTGTGCATCTCTTCATCTCTTCTATCTTTGGCATGGGCTATTTCTATGTTGAAATCTACGTTCAAAATGAGCCGCTTTAGTTTGCTTTTACCGATTTATTCGGATTTTTTTTTTCACTTAATCTTGATGATTTTTTAACCTTCTTCAAGAAAAAGGAAAAACAATGGAGAGGGCATGGGCTCAACCTTCCATTCGACAAAATATTTATTTCTGTGACAAATTAGGGAGCCCTGTGAGGCTCAGTGGTAAAGTGTAGAATTCGCAACCTGAAGGCCCCAGGTTCACTCCTCACTCGAAGAACTGGGCCTTT
Source organism: Tridacna gigas (assembly GCA_945859785.2). NCBI lineage: Eukaryota > Metazoa > Mollusca > Bivalvia > Cardiida > Cardiidae > Tridacna > Tridacna gigas. Next base: position 106,316,373 of record OX244028.2, read on the forward strand.
TGAGAGAGTGCCCCCGGGCAAGACACCTCAGAGCCCTTGCCTAGTACTGGTAAAAGTAGGCCAAAATAATGCTGAAAGTGGCAAGAAACACCATTCAATCAACCAGTCTATGACAAATTAATAGAAAACAGAATAGATCAGAAACTTTATTTTTTCGACTAACCTTTCTTCAACTCCTTATCAGCTGACAAAATTTTAGACTCTTTCATATTGAAAGCCATGGCAGACGACAAAGTATATAAGTATATAAAACATTGGATTATGTAGCAAAGGGTTACCTGGAGCCGTGCTCCTTCGGTGTTTAGTAAGAATTTACCAAGTTTGCTATTGCCCGTCTCGTGGCAACAGACATTGGGTAATAATAAGAGATTCAGGTTTCTCATATATGAGCCATGCTCTGGGAAAAGGGGGCTTATTGCATCTGCGAAAAGTATCGGCCTAAATCAGCCTCTGCAGTCCGCGCAGGCTGACTTTGGCTGCAACTTTTCGCCATCGGTCAATTATTTGTATGTCCAAGGACCAGTCTACCTCACGATTAAGTCGGTTGTTAAAAAAGTAGCTATGATGGATCCACAATTATGTAATGACTTGCCTGGTATTATGCATTATGGAGATGCATTAAGTCACCTTTTTCCAGAGAGTAGCTCATATTTTGAATTAATCGAATGTGCCATTTGATGGTTATATCGTGACTGCCAGTGCGCCTGCCCACGCTTTCCTCGAAGGTCATTTGACAAGTATCTCGCCAAATATTTTTTCAAAAGCCACTGGCTGCTTTCCCTCATAACCAGTGAGAAAGATATGAATCCTGTCGCAAATACTACCATCGATTTACGGAAAGAAATTGGCCGAGCTGGGGAATCGAGCCAGCGGCCCCCTCCCCTCCCCGGTTTCAACCCCCGTACTTTACTGACTGAGCTACTGGTCCGGTCATTGGTGTCTTAACTCTTAGGGCGACTCCCTGACCTTTTGCGGACCGTTTATATCAAGATCAGACTGCTCAGAACGTGCATCCTGAATCTACACTGTCCGATAAGGAGATATCTCTCTGCCCCCCCCCCCCCCCCCCCCCATAAAAGCAACGTTGAAATAGTAACACTATTGTTTTTACTATGAATTTGAAAGTTTCATTTCACTTATGTAACAGGATAAGGGTTAAATAAACCACTTTCAGCCAAGTAAAAAAGACTTATACGTTGTAGACCCGTTGCTGTATCTATTGCCTAGAAAATCTGATAAAAACTGGAATGTCTATTCCAAGATTCTGGAGCAACCCAAGATAAAATTGCAAACCTACGTTTTTCGCAAAACAACAAAAAATCCAAGCAGCGTTTGGTACTCAAAGATCGAAGTGTGATAAACTGCTGTAGATTATAGACTGAATTCAAAAAATTCGAGAAAATCAAATTTACTCGAAAACAGACGCTGTATATAACTGTTTATCAGTTATTAACTCTTTACCAGACAATCCTAAGTTTCAACTTTTGAAAAGAGGACCCTGTAATACAGTACAATACAGTTTATTCAACATTAAGGCCACTGGCCCATTATTTATTCCATAATCAATTCAGAGAGTTTACATTGCGTTCAGTAGAGAGTATATAGACTGACATCAGCAATATACTAAAAAAAATTAAACACTCGCCTTTTTTTGTATTTTTTTGTAATGATCAAAATTTTTCTAGATGATTCATTTCCAGTTGGATATGAAGACCGTTAAACTCACGTGCTTTCGTTGCTTCATTTCCTAGAACATCCCATAAAGCATCGTAAAGCATTAATCCAAGATCTGACTACCTTTAGTATGCTGTCTGATCTTGATCTATATTTCACACCATGCTTGGAGACCTAAACTTTAAGGGTGACGGAATGCTGAAGATTTTAAGTCTTTATCAGACGACAAAAATGTAGACTTGTCTTTGATAGGATAGAAAACAATGTGGGAAAAGGAGAAAATACTGGTTACCACCATTTTCTCCATTCTTAAGGCTTCTTTCTCAGGGGTAATTAAAACACGGGATTGTGTGGTACAGAGTTATATAAATTCAAACCTGCGGGAACATCGAAATCGTGTGAAAACAGACGCTTCATAAAACTGTCTATCTGCTTTAACTTATTACCACACGGGAAAAAAGGAGACGTGCCTAAATTGAATGCATTTGCAGACGACAATGTAAATGTGGCTCATACGATGGAATTTGTCTGTGACAGGGTAGAAAATATTGTGGGAAAAGGAGAAAATGCTGGTTACCAGCATTTTCTCCTTTTCCCGCAATGTTTTCAAAAGGCCTCTTTCTGGGGTTCGTTAAAACACGGGATTGTGTCGTAAAGAGTTAAGATGAATTCAAACCTGCGGGAAAATCGAATTTATGCGAAAACAGACGCTTCATAAAACTATCTATACGTTTTAAATTTTTAACCACTCGACGAAATTTTGGATTTTTCCAAATTTAGAGCATTTGCGGACCGTCGGAAAAATTGGAAAGTGCTCAAATGATTGGATTTATCTTTGAAAGGGTAGAAAGTATTGTGGAAAAAATGATTTTAAAAAATGGTGGTTAGCAGCATTTCCTTCTTTTCCCACATTGTTTTCAAGAGCTTAACTTCCACAGGATCGTTAGAACACGGGATTTTTTGGTAACGGGTTGACCGATAAGTGTTGGCATTAACCCAGTACATCATACAGATGGTTTCAAACTTTTCAAAATACAGCCTTTTGAAAATATTGTGGCAAAAAGGAGAAATTGCTCGTAACGAGCAAATTTCTCCTTTTTGCCATAATGCTTTCAAAGAATAAACCCTACCCTGCTGAATAAATGTAAAACAACTTTCAAGCCCACAGTAAAAAACCCAAATTTTGCTATTTCAAGGATATTTTGGGGGGAACGATATCGTATTATCGGACAGTGTAGATCCAAGATCAGACTGCACGTTCTGTGCAGTCTAATCTTGATCTACACTGTCCGCAAAAGGTCAGTGAGTCACGCAAAGCAGCCTTAGGATTAACGTATGAACTCTTTACCACACAATCCCGAGTTTTAACGACCCTGAGAAAATAGCCTTTTGAAAACCTTGTGGGGAAAGGAGAAAATGCTGGTAACCAGCATTTTCTCCTTTTCCCACAAGGTTTTCTACACTCTCACAGACAAAAACCATCATTTCAGGTATATTTGATTTATCGTCTGCGAGTGCTTTGAATTTGGACTAGTCTGTAATTTTATCGTTTGGTAAAGAATAAAAAACCTAATTCATAATGATAATTAACAACAGTTTTTAGGGATGGTTTCAAAGACGTCTGTTGCAATGTTTTTGTTCTAGGATACAACGAATAAAATAGACACAGGTAGCTTTACATACAAATCTAAACAACTATTTTAGAATAAAGGTGAGGGGGCACTAGTTTCTGAGAAGAGGTATTGCGTTCTTTTAAAGGGGATAAATGTATTTAGATTTTTAAAATCTCTGCCAGCTTCAAAAAAAAAAAAGCATCAGTTAGACAAAATGACAAATGTAAAAGAAAATATAGTTTATGGTGATATTTCCTAAATTTGCCCCTTAGCCTCTAAAGATATTTTCAGATTTCGGGCCCCCTCCCATTTCACAAAGGTTTCTGGGAATATCAAGTGATCAACAAACAATCAAATAAGTACGATTGCATCATATCTGATCTCATAACCGCTCTCGTCACAATTCTGCCGATTCCGTACGTATATGTATATCTAACCTCGTCCGTAAAAAGGAGGTTTCCGTCTTGAACTACAAATCACATGATCTTAAACATGGCGGCGCCCCTGTAAATCGCTTAGCAACGACATGAACAACCACAGTGAAGTTATTCACATCTATCGATCTGTCGATGAAAGCTCCCAACGGAATTGATAAACCTAGCTAAAAAATAAATGTACAAACTGTTTGCCGACGGAAATATTCTTAGAAAGATATCGACAGAAACTTGTGACTCATGTTTTTTTTTTTAAGAGGAGCCTTACAATTTTAGTAAGGTTAGAAAGGTGTACTTCCGGCGAAGAAATGTGTCGCATAGTTAGTTGCATATCCAGCGACGTGATATGGCCGATGGGACTTGATTACCTGATCACCCGAGGTTTGCCGAATGTCATACCAATAGACGGATTTACCGATTTCAAAGAGACCAACCCATTATTTGAACGACGAATTGACATCTTTTTTACAGAATTTAAACGACCAGCTTCTTTAGATTTACAGAGATTTGTATATTTTATAGTATACCCAAAGGAAAAAGAAACGCAGGGTAAAATAATATGGAATAACTTTTAAACGGCTTTGTTTATTATCATGAAAATTGGTCAGGTTATTATTTCGGTCATTGTGTACTCAACACGGTAAGAAAATTTACCGAAGCATGTAACGTACCGTGTCACGTAGTGCAAGCAGTGAAAAGCAAAAATTCCGTGCAGAATAAATCTGATTATTTCGTCAACACAGTTTTTCATATCATTCTATACTCTACAGATTTACACTCTGTTTTCAGTAGTTAAAACTCTGTTTTAATTACCTACGGTAATGGCACGGCTTACGGAAGTTCAGAGGGGTCAGGCCATTGCATTACTAATGCAAGGCCAAAGACAACGGCAGGCTGCTATGCAGTTTGGCGTGAATGTTTCTACCATAGAACGACTTGTTCGTCGTCTTAGAGAAACTGGAAGGCTTGCCGACCGACCTCGAACAGGGCGTCCGCGCGTAACGACACGACGTCAAGACAGGGCTATACGTCTTGCCCACCTGCGTAATCGGTACGTTACTGCCACTGAAACTGCTAACAATACAATAGGCAATCATAACCGTCATATTCACCCCAAAACTATAAGGAACCGATTACGTGAGGCGGGTCTGCGATGTAGAGGTCCATTCGTTGGTCTGCCTCTCACTCGTCCACGTCGCGCGCGTCGAATGGCTTGGTTGGCGGCACATGCCCCCAGAATATTTCCAATGAGGCAATGGAGACAGGCCTTTTTCACCGACGAGTCGCGATTCACCCTTTTTCGTCCGGTTGGTCGACGTCGTATATGCCGACGTCGTAGGGAACGTTTCGCCGACGCATGCGTTACTGAGGTGGATAGGTTTGGTGGTGGATCAGTTATGATCTGGGGTGGAATATCTCACGGGGTTAAGTCATCGTTGGTTGTGTTGGGTGGGACTTTGACCGCCGTCAGGTATAGGGATGAAATCCTCCGCCCGGTTGCTGTTCCTTTAGTCCAACAACATAATCTCATTTTCCAACAAGACAATGCCCGACCTCATGTTGCGAGAGTTTGTAGACAGTTTCTGGCGAATCATAACATTCAGCCGCTTGACTGACCAGCCTATAGTCCAGATTTGTCTCCAAGTGAACATCTTTGGGACGAACTGGACAGGAGGGTAAGGCGGCGTCTGAACACCCCCACCTAGCTCGACCAACTGAGAAATGCCTTGTTGGAAGAGTGGAACAATATCCCCATGAGAAAGATAAACACTTTTATGAATTCAATGCACAGGAGAATAAGGGCTGTGACAGCTGCGGGAGGTGGACATACCCGGTACTGAGAACTATACGCCGATTTGAAATTACGTTTTTGTGGGGTATCGCCGAATTGGTTCAAATAACTCTAAAAGTAAAGGTCAAAATCCAGGGAAATTTTCAGAAATAATTCATGAAAGATAGTTCTTGATAGTGTAATAAACAAAATTTAATACCTTTCATATAATTTACCATAAATGACCGCTAAATTTTACCCTGCGTTTCTTTTTCTTTTGGGTATATTTATCAGTGTTACAGAAAACTTCGATAATTCATTGCAAAAAAAAATACAAAAATGCTTACGTTAAGTAAACTGATGTGCTTACACTAAAACTGCCAAATATGCTTTCTGTGAAGCAAGAAGCTAACATTATATGGCCCACAACATGCGAAATGAGACCTTTGGACATTTGCGTAAAGTGTCGTCTCGGATTAGCCTGTGCAGTCTGCGCAGGCTAATCCGAGACGGCACTTTACGACTACATAAGATTTTTTCATACAGTAGACTTTCGTGAAACAGAAAATCGTACAAAAACGGGAAGTGTCGTCTCGGATTTGTCACAGACTGCACAGGCTGATCTGGAACGACACACTTTTACGCATATGTCCGAAGGCCCCTTTTGGTGTGTTGCACGCCATATAAGTGAGCAGTGCTGCGAGAAAAGGGGATCAATACATCTTCGTAATGGTTTATACGGAGCTAGTCATGGTATTATATGGATCAATCCTGTTCGAACACCGGGTTAACCCTCAGGCTGCTAGGCGTAACTAAAGTACCTTTTTCGCAGAGTGTAGATCAAGATCAGCCTTTATTTTTTTAGCCCTTTGGCTTTCTAAGCGCGACTCACGGACCTTTTGCGGGCAGTGTAGATCAAGATCAGACTACACAGGACTTGCAGTCTGATCTTGGATCTACACTATCTGATATGAAGATATTTCCCCAACCCCGATAACTTTGAAATAGCAAAATTTTGGTTTTTACCATCGGCTTGAAAATTTCGTTCAAGTTATTTAGCAGGATAAGGGTAGTAGTATAGGAGGGTAGACCTCGGACAAAACCCGTTTTTGTCCGAGGTCTACCCTCCCTGAGTGCCATTTTGTCCGAGGTCTACCCTCCCTGAGTGCCATTTTGTCCGAGGTCTACCCTCCCGGGGATGCAAAAGACCGGTCAAAATGTCAAACCGGAAGTAGATGTCCGCCATCTTTGACGCGGCTGGGGGTCCTTTTTATCCATGGTCTGTGAAAAGGGGTCTTAATGCATCTGCGCACACGCGCGCACGGATTGTAATGATATGGTTCGGTAGAGACTATCGTTGGACTTAGTCTTTTTTCTTCATCGGAGATAGATGTTCACCATCTTTGACGCGGCAGGGATCCTTTTTTTTAACCATGGTCTGTGAAAAGGGGACTTAATGCATCTACACGCACGTGCGCACGGGTCGTAATGACATGGTTCAGGCAGACACTATCGTTTGACTTAGGCTTTTCTCTGTCATCGTTGGACTTAGTCTTTTTTTCCCGTCTTCGTTCGCCTCAATCTTCCTCTATCAGCGTTTGACTTAGGCTTTTCTCTGTCATCGTTGGACTTAGTCTTTTTTCTCCGTCTTTGTTCGTCTCAATCCTTCTCTATCAACGTTGGACTTAGTCTTTTTTCCCGTCTTTGTTCGTCTTAACCTTTCTCTATCACCGTTGGACTTAGTCTTTTTCACCACGATATGGGTTATTTCACCTCCTCACGTTGGTTCAGCCAGACAACATCGATGGAGTTAGTCTTTTTTTCCACGATATGGGTTATTTTTTCGTCTTCTGTTCGCCTCAATCTTTCTCTATCACCGTTGGACTTAGGCTTTTTTCTCTGTTATCGTTGGACTTAGTCTTTTTTCTCCGTCTTTGTTCGTCTCAATCCTTCTCTATCAACGTTGGACTTAGTCTTTTTTCCACGATATGGGTTATTTTTTCGTCTTCTGTTCGCCTCAATCTTTCTCTATCACCGTTGAACTTAGTCTTTTTTCCACGATATGGGTTATTTCACCTCCTCACGCTGGTTCAACCAGACAACATCGTTGGACTTAGTCTTTTTTTCACCACGATATGGGTTATTTTTTCCCATCTCAGGTTGGCTCAGACAAAGACCATCGTTGGACTTAGTCTTTTTTTCCTACTTTGTTCGGCTCAATCTTTCTCTATCACCGTTGGACTTAGTCTTTTCTTTGGCTCCTAGCAGTATGATCTTTAGATATTTGTCTGACGAACTCAGTCTTTTTTTTTTTAAAAAAACTAGCTTTAGGGGATAAAGATCGTATTGCTTTGTAACTTGTCTATAAGATCTGAGAGCTGAGGTGATGTATAGCACTATTTGTCGATTTGATTGAATTAGTCAGACAAGATTTGACACCTTTATGCTATACGCTATCTTCTGAGTTGGTCAGAGATGGCTTATAGCATAAATCCTTACCATACAAGCATCGTGTTGGACTTATCCTTTTTAGAGTTAATTCGATTTGAAGTATATCGTTTGGAATGTAACTCTTGGAATGTAACTCTTGGGATGTTACTCAGTCGTAAAATTGACAAGTCTCGAAGATAGGGCTTTCTGGGATGAATGTTAGCTCTGAAAAGAGCTGATTTTACCATTCTCTGGATTGGAATTAAATTAATCATCCGAGCAAGTTAATTCCAAAATCAGAGAAAGATAGAGGATTCTAAACCTCCTCATCATTACCTCATTGGTTGACTGATATCACAAACTCCCCAAAGATTGGATCATCAGTTGGCATAACCCAAAGATCGGGGTAGAAATTAGGTGTTGGGTTCTGGGTATAGGGGTTATGCCCTTGTCTTGCAGAGAACTCAGCCGACGTCTTTGTCTTTTGGCGTTTTCTCTTCTCCTCATTCCTTCGAGTTTTACCAAATAGTCCACAGCAGAATCTGAACAAACCCATCGTGGAAATGAAATGGTATATAGAGAAATTTGCTGGTTTATAGCTTGGTGGAGGGATTGACCTACTTTTGTCTTGGAATTAAGAGTACGAACGTGGGCGAGACCATGTAGATAGAACATAATGTACTATATGATCTATCTACATTTTTCCAAGACTGATATTTTGTGGAGAAATTATCTTTGTGGAAAAAAGAATGAAAAACACCATTTAAACAGTATAACTTTTATTTGAACAGAACTGAACAATGAACTGAGCAATGAACATATATACAACAAACATATAGATAAAAAGAACTATTATACATTTATATACTATTTGTGGGGAAAAAGTCTCTGAGCTTTATCGAATAGAATTCCATACTGCTGATTGAACCATAACACTACATCTCGATCGTTTCGTCGATGTTCCGTTGAGAGGAATTTCTGTTGAAGATATTTCTGTATGTTGTATCCTCTGGCAGCAGCATCCAATGCGAAGATACAGTAAAATCCGCAAACTTTCCCCTGTGGACTCTGAAGAGTTTGTCGATTGTATCTCCACGAATAAGAATGATTGTCTAAAAAGTTAATGATTTCTGGCTCAAGTGGTGGTAGTCCGTAGGGATCAAAGTATAGTACATCGCCATTATTGTTGAATATCACGGCTACCCAGTGTTCTCCTGGACCGGTTGATTTCTCTGTGTTCACAATGTAGGCTTTCACATGATCCGGTTTTTGTCGAGGTAACTGATCTTTTGCACAGACTTTTGCCTGTAGATTTTTTATCCATGTTCCGTGATCCAATATGTATTGAATTTCAGAAGTATACATTTTTCTAATCACTTTCTTCCCAGGATTGTTTTACTTTGTCACACCAGTATTGTAACCACGACTCCGTGAATTCAGATAAAATGTTTTGTTTTATATTTCGCCATAATCTGTAGGCTTCCACATAGTCACTTTCATCAAGTTTCATTTCTATGAGTTCAGGATACCATTTTTCCATGATTTCGTATGGGTTTAATTCCATCATGGCTTTTTCTATAAACATATCTGTATGTTCTTGTCTATCCTTGAATAAACACAGTTCATGCTGTGTTTGACTGGGATGATCCACTTGACATCCGTAACACTGGTTGGTAACTTCACTGACAATAAGATTTTTTAATTTTTCAGTCATGTGTTTTTCGAAGCTGTTGTGAATGTCATTTTTCCGAGTAGAGATGCACTTCGACACGGAATATTTCACTTTTTCTGCTTCTTCTCTAAGTGTTATAGCAAATCTGAGTCCCAACATTGTTTTTAGTTCTTTAGTCCTGTAGATAGTCCTGAAAAGGACTGTTTTTTCAATAGTCCTGAAAAGAACTGTCGTTTTCGATATTATATTCCTTAGTCCTGAAAAGGACTGTTTTTGTGAAAGCTATCTTTTGATCAGAGAGTTTCTGTTGGTTTTTCCAGGATTAATAATCTGTGATAACTTCTCTCAAACTGTTGATTTCAATCTGATTGTCAAATTCAGCAAAGACAATAACGTTGATAGCTGCTGCCAGAGCTTGACCAAACTGAAGTTCAATTCGAAGATTTCCAGTTTTTATAGGATGAAGTTGTCCTTCTTCACTACCTTGATCCGCTGTCAAATCGTATCCCCACAAACAGTATCCACCAACATAGTCTTCTTTACCAATATTAAATGATTTATTAAGTGCTAAAGATGAGTTAGCCTGATACAATGATAGAAAGGATTTCAAATACAATCCTGCTTCAAAGTTAGGTTCAAAGGGTCTGTTATGAATACTGTGACCATTACATGATACATCAATTTTTGACAGATTAAAATGTTGAAAGAAAAATGGATTTCTGTTATAAGCCCCATTATAATCAGTATTTGCTACCATTGCAATGAAAATGCGTTTTGGAAGTTGTCCTTGAAACAGATGATCTTCAACTTTAGACTGAAGGCCTGTAGAAATGGTAAAAGTTTTTGCTTCAACCCTGCGAATAGGAATTTTCATGTTTTGCTGAGCAATAACATGATTTAGATCATTTGCAACAACAGGCAACAATTCGACATTTCGCACATGAAGACTGTTTCCAGTACAATTTTTGGATCTGGTGCACCAGTACCTCCTGTGAGACAAAAGTTTAGCGAAGACCTGTTTAATCTAAGTCTGATTTCAATACCATTAGGTAAATATTTTTCTTGTTGAAACAGATCAAGATGCAAGCGTCCAAAAAGTTCGGCGGTTCTACTTCGTGCAATTTCACCCATTCTACCTTGTAAACCTTCATTAGATCCATCATGGTCGAGTGAATTGAAATGAGCAGAGGTGTCTTCAATCCAAAGATCACCAGCTTTCAAATGCGTAGTCTTGCTGTCAGAATTATATGACATAAGATTTTCGATATATGCTCTGTATGGATAGGTATCTGAATTGCTGGTGATTAGTTTATTATTTAGATACAAATCGACACTGCTAAACAAACTGTGCAGGAAGTTGTTTACAGGGGCCACATTTGCATTGACATCTAAATCAGTACCGTCAGCTTGAACGACTTTGTATTTGACATACAAATACGATTGTGACAAATCTGTCCAATGTTCAGTTTGAGGTGGTATGATGAATTCTATCGGTGCATAGTTTGCCAAAGACGATATTGGAAAATGTTCAATCCACTGACTTTCTTGCATCGTTGTCATTGTAGGTGGTACAGAAAGAACATCAAGTTCTGACTTACTGCATTCACAAGAACCGTTTTGCATCATTTTTTGTAATTCAAGTAGATGAATTCAATATATGAATCCAATATATTAATCAAATATATCAAGAGGTCGTCTGTCTCTTTGTCTTATGATCTTACCACTGTGAAGGCGGTAGGGGGAATGACGTGGTTTTCGTGATTTTCTTTTATTTATCCCTGGTATTAGCTTTTCTGCTAGATCATGAATGGCTTGTTTTCCCCTTGAAATTACAACTTTTTTGGGGTTTTCGCCACGTAAAAGGATATCTTCTACTACGCCTATTCCTTGTTTGATTCCTTCTTTTTTTACAGCATTCAACCCAGATTTGACCAAGGGTTTAAGCAATGGAGTCACTACTTTAATTGCTGATCTAAATAGGGAACCTAACCCATAGCCATACTGATGTTTTACACCACGATAAACTGGTAGCATTTTTTGCCAAATATTTTATTTAAATATTTATTTGTCAAATATTTTTATTTTCTGTCTGAAATGTAACTTCACTATTGTCTTACCAATAATAAAATGAAACGGTATGCCAGAATCCCCTGTTATTTGAATGTGAATAGTATTGAAATCAGATTTCGAAACGGGGACGTAATGCGGTAATGTAATTTCATGGCTGATATGTTGGGTTTCATAATTATTTTCACCTGATATGTTTGCTTTGAACGGAAGAACACGAAGTATGGGAGCTAATGTATCACCCACTATAGTGTGTTCAGCAACATCTGAATAAACAAACAGATGATTGTAGCCAGCATCAATGTTAGGAGTGTATTTAAATACATCTAAAATATTTCTATTCGAATAAATTATCTCATATTTGAATTCTGGTGATCCTCCCAGTTTTAAAAACAGCTGGGGATGAAATTTGAATCCGGTTCTTGTTATATTTGTGAATCCCAATTTCGGACGTTTGCTTGAGGTTGAATAGCTAATAGACACTCCGATTGAATGCTTCTGAAAGATTTCACTTAGGTTATTTTGAATCAGTTCTTCCATTACCTCTATAACATGTTTTGCTGAAGTGTAACTACCCGGTGGAAAAGTAAATCCAATTGACCATTTTACTGCTTCACCTTTTGCGTTTCGTTTTAATGGAATTACCTTCATATTATCTCTTCTTTTATCTGCCGCTGATGCTGCATTGTATAAATTAAGATCTGCAGTTATAATTTCGAACTTCGCTTCTTGTTCACTTATGTTTAAAAACTGAGAGGGGGTAATAAGATGAACTAATGCAACTTCCCAATTTTCCCTGTCAATATGAATTGTTTTTGGTAAATGAACTTTAAAACAGCACTGTGTGTTGTTTGGATAAAGTTTTATGGAACTATCGCTAGGTAGAGTAAGATAAAACGAATTCATTTTTTAAATATTTTATTTTTTACTGTCAACGAAATCAACCCCACTAGTTGTTTTTTGTCCAGACTTTGTGAATTTTAACCCCGGAGATGGAAGAATATACCCGAGTGAACTGCTTAACAGTATCAACCACAATTCACGATCTTGACTTTGAATACTTAAATGTACTATTGAGGTTGCAATAATTGCGTAAATGACTAATATCTGTGAAATATACGTAAACTGATTCTTTGGAACACGATTTCCACAGCAGTTGTAATTTTTAGTACTAACACTATCGACACTTTCTGTCCCAGTCTCAATGTTTGACTGCGAATTTATCATAATTGTATTGGCTTTTTATTTATAAAAATCTTGTAGATAAGACTTTTTTCCCGATCAAGATACCAAATAGGATTCTGGTATCCAACTTTGAAATTTTTTTGGATAGCCTTTCCAATTGACTTTTATTTCTTTGATTAATTTTTTACCCTTACGTCTTGTGCGTCTATCAAGAACTGAGTCAATCTCATAAATATCATCATCTTTTATTAATTGAAGTTCATATTCATAATAAGTTCCTAAAATCTGTTCTCCCAGCAGATCTTTTACTTTATAGGTAATAGGCGAAAATGTTTTGTTGACATGGCTGATTTCAAATATTTCTTGCGTCCAATTCGGTAAATAGCCCTTATCAAATGTACGTTTTGTTTTATTGATTCGAACATGATCTCCAATTTTGAATTTCGACTTTTTTGTCATTACATTTGCCGATAATTGAGGATACAGATTTCTTGAAATCTCTGCCTCATTGGATTTTGTTACCATTACAGGAGATGTTTTTATACTTCTGTGAAAAGTATGGTTGTAATTCTTAACTAAAGAATTCAATACGTCAATGTAACGCCTTGTTTTCTTGTACGTAAAGTATTTCCACATTCTCGTTTTCAAAGTTCGTTGAAATCTTTCAACAATACTTGCTTTTGTCTCTGGGTTTTCAGTGGTGAAAAAATGAATCTGATTCTTTTTCAAGTAGTCTTGAAACGATTTGTTTTTAAATTCCGAACCTTTGTCTGTTTGAAGCGCCAAAGGTTTACGTTTTGATTTCTGAACGATAGATTGAAATGCTTTGATTAAAGTTTTACCCGTTTTGTCTGGAATAGGAATAACCCATGAAAATCTCGAAAACACATCAATCACACAAAGTAAATATTTCTTGTTATTATTTTGTTTTGCTAAATGTTGCATGTTAGCCAAATCAGCTTGCCATTGATAATCTATACCACCTACAATAGTTTTTCGTCTTTTGAAACGACGACGAATCGGTTTGTGTAAGGTGTAGGTGGATTCACCCTGTAACCATTCTTGAACATCTTTGTATCTTATTCCTTTCAAAACAGATTTCGCAGCGTGATACAATTGCTTTACTCCACTAAATGCTACAGTACTTTTAGGATCATAAAACAACTTTCTTAACACGTAATCAAGTTTTGACTTTACCATGCCTCCCATGACTGAAGTGTTTTACGGCTCGGAGTCTTTTTTATAGACTTTGGGGGAGTTAGCAGTTCTTTAACATAGAATTGCTTCAATCGTTCTCTTTCTTCAGGTTTCATGTATGGAGATTTTTCTTTTATTCTTTTCATACTTCTTTTTATAGGAGTTAACTTAGTACTTTTTCGTACGCTTTTTGGTGTGTGAAATAAGTGATCGGAATCTCCATAGGATTCTGCATGGGATTCTTCATCTTCGCTCAATGATTTACTCGGTGATTTATCATGGACTTTTTGTATCCATTTCCATCTGTTCAAATTGCCAATAACTTCTTGAGGTATATTGCTTTCATGTAATGCCTTTGAAAATGTTTTCCAGCCTCTGGGCTCGATACCTTTTCTTTGACGTATCGCATCATTGACAAGATCGATGATATTGGAACCATGAATGCGTGTACCTTTATATGACACCACCCCTTGTTCGTCCCAAGTTAAATTATCGTTGTCTTTTATCATACTCAAAAGTAACTCAGCTTTTCTTTTCATGGTTTTTGGCACACTTTGCAAAATTCGATCATACAAGGCAACAGATTGCAGGCCAACAGATGCTGATTCCTGTGCACCATCATTGGTTTTTGGAGGAAAATTGATCGAAGTTGGTTTTGTTTTCTGAAGCGAATTTTGTAACTTAATCAAAGTTTCGCCATATCTTTGAGCCTTTTCTGTTTCTGACAGGTCGGTACTTTGTAAAATTTGACTCATATCTTGTCGAAGATGTGATGCATCTGCAACTTGTGGATTAGGTGGTAAACGAGGTTTTTGAGCTTGTTCGACTTTCCATCGTTTCATATTTTCTAAGACCTGGTAAGGTACGATAACCATTTTTCTAACAGACATGATTTCTGATCTACAAGATTTTTTATCTATAAGATTTTTTCATTGAAAATTTTTTATCTACAAGATTTTTTTATCTACAACGCTTTTAGAGCTCCTCCTATTCCTCCGATAACGGCTTTTCCTAACAAAGGTAATAATGCAGGTGCAAGCAATGAAAGAAATCCACCTTTTTGATTTAAAATTTGTTTTTTATCTTTTACAGAGACCGATTTTGAAGCTAAACGTCTGAGATGTTGTCGGCTTGAATACAACTTCTTCTTCTGATCTGGTGATAAATGTACATTGCCTTTTAAAACATTATGACAGCATTCCGATATACACCTTATTGCTTCTGAGGGTGAATCTTTGACAAGCTTTTTACGTATTTTTGGTGTAGCCTGTATCATGGCCATAACCATTGAGCCGTGTTTTTTTATCAGAGGTGTTTTCTTCATGTTGACTTTATCACTATTTCACATCAAATGAAAATAAAAGTTCTATGGCACTATCATTTATACCTGATGTTTTTATCATACTGTCTTTTTACAAAAGAAAACTTTTTAACATACTGTCTTTTACAGTCAGAATTACTTTTTAAGAAAACTGTGAATAGAGAGCATCAACCAATGTATCAGCGCTAGCCATGGACGAATCCACGGGAACGGATCTTCCTTTCCCAAGGTCAAGCATCTGATTTTTTTCGTCAAGTTTATATCTTCCTGTGCCGAGGTTATATCGCAGCATATCTTCTATCATCCGTCTATATTTTCTTAATCCTTTTTTATGTTTAGCCAATGTATTTGGAGACCAAGCGACGGATGGAATTCTTTGAAACGCTATTTTTTTGCCTGGTAATATAAATCTTGAATACTTTTTTTGGTAATTCCGCATTCTTTTACCAAGTATTTCCTCTCTAGATTTTGGATATTGTTGATGTTCTGAAATGCTACTTGCTACAGGCCTTCGTTTTCGGGTAGTAACAAATCTTTCATCAATCATTGGTGGTGGGGTGGTAGTTCTTTCATCAATCATAGGTGGTGGGGTGATAGTTCTTTCATCAATTATAGGTGATGAGGTGGTAGTTCTTGCATCAATTATGGTTGGTGAGGTGGTGGTTCTTGCATGTGTTTTCGGGGGATTTCTCTTCTTTGGAGATTTTTTCTTCTTTGGAGATTTTTTCTTCTTTGGAGATTTCCTCTTTTGCGGTGCACGTTTTCGTGGAGCACGTTGTCGAGGTTGTCTTTCATTCCCAAATTTCCTAACGGTTTTTACTCCATCCCATCTCAGTAAACTTCTGATAATAACACCACCTAGAAATCCACCACCTCCAGATTTTAAAATAATTCTACGTTTAATTTCCTCATCAATATTCGGATCTGCTAACTGCTCGATATCTGCTCTATGTTTTGTCATATACGTGGTGGTTTGTTTTGGTAATTTGATTTTATCTTCAATGATGTTTTGTGCTGCCAGCGTAAACCATTTTAAAATTTCTTTTAATCCTGCTTTCAACACAGTTTCTCTTTCATATCTATTGGTTTGTTGACTTAAATTTCGCAAAGCAGCTAAAATTGAAGTTGACGTGGCTGGTAAAGCCATGTTTACTCACTGTCGCCTATTGATAGAATGACAATATAAATTAAAATGAAGTCATTTTTATTTTGAAAAACATTATAACGATTAAGCAGGGGAATAAACGGTTGGGCCTCTTTCGTCTTCTTCATAACGATGAAATATATCTGTTCGCAGTCTTAATTCTTTATTTGTTCGTGAATGGAAATCGATGATAAGATATCCATGATCCACCGATGTAGCATCTTCATAAGCAGGTAACAAATGTGGGGCTTGCATTTGGTGAGCTAGTGTTTTAATCTGATTCTTATCTCGCTCATTTCGAAATAAAATCATATATCTTGAATTAAGACTGATGGTTCGACTCGATTTTGATTGTTGAAACATATTTTGCGTGATATAAATCACGCTTGCATTACGGTGATGTCCTTTTCTTGTAAACCAAAGTTTAATTTTTTCCTCATCTTTTTCACCCAGCATATCATCAAAGACGATTAAATGCGGTATAGATACATCGCTGACAAGCTCGTTTTCATCGTCAGGAATTCCTTCCACGAATTTTATTAATTCAAACTGCGAATTGAATTTCTCCTGCATAAGATTGTAAGCATACTGCCATTCTTTGTAACACCAGACAACTCTTTCAGGAACGATATTGAACAATTCTTCTCGATAGTCAATTAATTTATGAACAAAGACTGTCTTTCCACAACCACTCGGACCTGTGATGAAAATATTACAAGGATGTTGAAATAAAATAGCTTGTACATCCACCTCCATGATTTCTTTACTTTTCTCTTTAAGGATTAATAATAAAATGACAACATAAATAACGATGAAAGCATTTTTATTCAACCATTTCTTCAAAAAGATCAGTCTTGGAAATTGTAGATAGATCATAACATTCTATGTGAATGAATTTTTACAGTACGTTATGTTCTATCTACATGCTCGCCTACCGTTCGTACTCTTAATTCAAAGACAAAAGCAGGTCAATCCCTCCACTAAGCTATAAAAATCCAGTGAACTTTTCCTATAATCATTCATCTTTCGTTTCTCGAGTAGTGCAAATAAATTATAAAGTATACCAAGACGAGAAAAATCAAATATGGTGCAGCTAATTTTTCAATTTTTAAAAAATCTTGCAGAGAGAAAAACTTTTTTTTAGCAATAGAAAAACTTTTTAGTGATAGAAAAAATTTACGATTAAAAAAATCTTGCAGAGAGAAAAACTTTTTTATCGATAGAAAATTTTTTTCAAATAAAAAAAAGTCTTGCAGAGAAAAATTTTTTTTCAAAAAATCTTACAGAGAAAATTTTAGCAATAGAAAAACTTTACACTTAAAAAATTTTTATCATAGAAAATTTCGGATAAAAATTTCGGATAAAAATTTTTTACAATTTAAAAAAGTTTTTCAGATTAAAAAAACTAGGGTCGAATAAAACTAGGGACGAATAAATCTAAGATCGGGTAAGTCTAGACGAACTGATTTCCGGGAAATGTCGGAAAAAACCCACACTCAGATCATATAGTCAGGCAATGTCTAAAGATCATACTGGTAGGAGCCAAAGAAAAAGACTAAGTCCAACGGTGATAGAGAAAGCCTGAGACGAACAAAGACGGAAAAAAAGACTAAGTCCAACGATGATCTCTGCCTGAACCAGCATGAGGAGGGGAAAATAACCCATATCGTGGAAAAAGACTAAGTTCAACGGTAATAGAGAGAAAGAACAACTCTCCAAAAAAAGCCTAAGTCCTACGATGCTCTCTGCCTGAGCCAAGCTGAGGAGGGGAAAATAACCCATATCGTGGAAAAAAGACTAAGTCAAACGTTGATAGAGAAAGCTTAAGACGAACAAAGACGGATAAAAAAGACTAAGTTCAACGATAGTCTCTGTCTGACCCAGCGTAAGTAGGGAATATAGTCCATATCGTGGAAAAAAGACTAAGTTCAACGGTGATCGAGAAAGCCTGAGGCGAACGAAGACGGAGAAAAAAGACTAAGTCCAACGATGATAGAGAAAGATTGAGGCGAACAGAAGACGAAAAAATAACCCATATCGTGGAAAAAAGACTAAGTCCAACGTTGATAGAGAAGGATTGAGACGAACAAAGACGGAGAAAAAAGACTAAGTCCAACGATAACAGAGAAAAAAGCCTAAGTCCAACGGTGATAGAGAAAGATTGAGGCGAACAGAAGACGAAAAAATAACCCATATCGTGGAAAAAAAGACTAACTCCATCGATGTTGTCTGGCTGAACCAACGTGAGGAGGTGAAATAACCCATATCGTGGTGAAAAAGACTAAGTCCAACGGTGATAGAGAAAGGTTAAGACGAACAAAGACGGGAAAAAAGACTAAGTCCAACGTTGATAGAGAAGGATTGAGACGAACAAAGACGGAGAAAAAAGACTAAGTCCAACGTTGATAGAGAAGGATTGAGACGAACAAAGACGGAGAAAAAAGACTAAGTCCAACGATGACAGAGAAAAGCCTAAGTCAAACGCTGATAGAGAAAGATTGAGGCGAACGAAGACGGGAAAAAAAGACTAAGTCCAACGATGACAGAGAAAAGCCTAAGTCAAACGATAGTGTCTGCCTGAACCATGTCATTACGACCCGTGCGCACGTGCGTGTAGATGCATTAAGTCCCCTTTTCACAGACCATGGTTAAAAAAAAGGATCCCTGCCGCGTCAAAGATGGTGAACATCTATCTCCGATGAAGAAAAAAGACTAAGTCCAACGATAGTCTCTACCGAACCATATCATTACAATCCGTGCGCGCGTGCGCGCAGATGCATTAAGACCCCTTTTCACAGACCATGGATAAAAAGGACCCCCAGCCGCGTCAAAGATGGCGGACATCTACTTCCGGTTTGACATTTTGACCGGTCTTTTGCATCCCCGGGAGGGTAGACCTCGGACAAAATGGCACTCAGGGAGGGTAGACCTCGGACAAAATGGCACTCAGGGACAAAAACGGGTTTTGTCCGAGGTCTACCCTCCTATACTACTAAGGGTTAACTCTTTACCACACAATCCCGACTTTTAGCTAACCTGAGAAAGAAGCCTTTGGATGACATTTTGGGAAAAGGAGAAGAAAATGCTGGTAACCAGCATTTTCTCCTTTTTCCCCACAATGTTTTCTACCTTTCCCAAAACAAATTTCAATTTTTGAGTCACATTTGCTTTCGATTTGACCAGTCTAAAATTTTGTCGTCTGGTAAACAGTTAACCCTTTCCCAAACAAGCCCTGGTTTTCACGTGTCTGCAGTACAAGTCTTTTGAAAACACTGTGGGAAAAGGAGAAATTGCTCGTTACGAGCAATTTCTCCTTTTCCCACAGTGTTTTCTACCCTTTTTGAGACCTTTCTGCCATTTTCATCAAATTTAAAATTGTCGTCTGCAAACTCTTTCAATTTGGACCAGTCCAAAATTTGTCGTTTGGGAAACGGTTAAACAATTTTGTCTGCTCTTTTGAAAACAAATCGCAGCATTTGAGCCACTTTTTATCTGTAATCTGAAAATGCTTTAAATTTGGTCGAATCTAAAATTTCACGTCTCGATAGGAATTTACCCGAAAGATAACAAGGACAAAACTATGTTGCTTTTACGGACCATGCATATCAAGTTCAGACTGCACAGAACGTGTCCATCAAGATGCTGTCTAAACTTGGATCTACACTGTCCAACAGCTTGGGAAAAGTTACTACCTCATTAATATTGAAAATTTGACTTGAATATCAAAATCCTTGTTGTTGTTGTTGTTGTTTTTCAGGCAGAGAATGACCACTTAAAAACTTGGTCGTCGTCGTTATAAAGTACATTAAGAGCAGATACCCACTTGACCTGATGTTATCCACAATATCAAAGCAACCAATCATATCTCGATGAACAGAAGACCGGAAATACGTAATATAAAGGCGTGCTACTGTATTACGTCATAGTGAGGCATTTAATAAGATGTTGGGGATGCGGGTAACAATTATAAATGTTAACTCGGTAGACAGACGGTAAAGCGCAAATAAACGAGGAAAGTTATCATTTAATGAAGATTTTTTGAACTATTGATTTCGATATGGCACAAAATCAAACAACTATGGATAGCAACACTGTGGCTAACGCTACAGAAAGACCCACAAATATTAGTATCGAAGACTTAAACGCTATTGAAACAAATAAACACATCGGAGTTCTGATTTTCTGTGTGGCAGTTATGGTTGTAGGAATTTTGGGAAATCTCTTAGTGCTGATCATTTATAAAATGAAATTTAAGCGAACTAGTGCTCGGACTTACATTCTTGCTTTGGCACTCGCGGACTTGAGTGTATGCATAGTCGGAATTCCGTATCACGTGCTTGACCTTACAATGTTACTCGTTTACAAATATACCTATGTCTGCAAAGTACTGAGTTTTCTGATTGGTGCTTGTACAAACAGCTCCATATTTATTTTACTAGTCGTTGGTTTGGATAGATATATGAAGGTTTGTCGGACTCTGAAGAAACAGATCGTCGATTTCGGGGACAGGCATGCCTGCCTGATTGCCGTGGCCGTCGCAATAGTGTTTTCTATACCTAATGCAATTCTGTATGGTCAGAGCACAGTGTCGACTGGGATAAAGGGCTTAAGCGGAATTGAATGCTTTATTGATGACAGTTTTGTGGGAGGAAATTTCGCAATATCGTATTTGGGGTTAAACATACTCGTTTTTGTACTGTCTCTGTTGTTTTTGATGGTGATTTATGGATTTATATGTGCAAAAATTTATCGACAGGATAAAGTAGATGGTGAAATGAATCTCAATAAAAAGAAAACTGGATTTTGTGGATGTTTGAAACAACAAGAAGACGACGACTCGGAGGATGAATCGGAAGAAATGCAATCACCACAAGAGGCCATGGCAATGTCAGCTGTGCAAGGTAGTAACAAAGACGAACAAAAGGTAACTGACGAAAATACACCTTTAGCGGAAGACGATAATACTGCAAAGAACACTGATGCTGCCTCCAATGATAAAACAGTTAAGGGCACACAGAAAGATCGCCCCCGGCAAAAGGCAAAAAATAAAACGTCTACAGGAATGACCCGCCATGTCCAAAATAAAGAAAAACATACAAGAAAGATAACTCTAATGATGTTTACAATCACGGTAGTGTTCGCTATAAGTTACCTCCCTTTCATAGTAATTTCAATTTTAACAGCCATGTTGGAAGACTACTGGGAAAACATGGGTCAGATCGAATCCGTCGTGAGCGACCTAATTCTCCGAATTTATTTGGTCAACAATGCTGCTAACCCGATAATATACAGTTTTTGGGATCTGCGATTTCGTCGGGAGTGTCTGGCACTATTTCGACGTTTGTGTGGAGGTAATACAATTGACCAGAAGCCGAGAAATATGACGTCGACCGCAAACTCTATGTACACTAGAAGAACAATGGTATCGAGAACGAACTAGAGATAACAACCGAGCTTATCTCTCACATTTAGTTGATGAAACAAGTGAGATACATACATGTATTCGTAAGAGAAAATAAACTTGTACATCTATACGTTAGACATCTACGGCGTAAAAAGGATTTAGGCATCATTTCGCACCCCGGATCAAGACTTATAAATGAGGCATGCTCTGGTAAAAGGGGGCTTAATGCATCTCCGTGATGCATGATACCTATCAAGCCATCACATAATTATGGATCCATAATAGCCACTTTTTTTTTAACAACCAACTTAACCATGCGGTAGAATGATTCTTGGACATACTGAAAATTGACCAGTACCGAAAAGTTTCGGCCCAGGTCAGCCTGCGCGGACTGCGCAGGCTGACTTGGGTCGATACTTTTCGCAGATGCATTAAGCCCCCTTTTCACAGAGCATTGCTCATTAACATTTAACGGCGAAAGCGCTATTGAATCAAGCAACCTCTGTAGCACTATATGAACAAAATTGAAGTTCTCAGTCGCTACTGAAGATGAAAAAATTGGTGTTTCAAGACTTTTTTCAAGAATATCCGGCAAAGAAGGTGATGGTGTAGGTCCGAGATCGGACTGCACGCTCGGTGCAGTCTGATCTTGATCTACACTGTTCGGCAGAGGCAATCTGATCTAGATCTACACTGGGTATCAAAACAACCTTAGTTGAAATCAGAGCTTATAACATTATTGATGAGAATCTTTCAATGCTCAAAAATGACGAAAAAAGAATACGATCTTATTTATGTTTTGCAACATTTTACACGTGCGTATCATTAGGCATGCGTTATGGGCGTTACGCCGTTCTTTCTACAACACGTAATTCGAGTGACGTAAGAGTTCACTCATTTGGACGAAGGAATACGTTCATATAAGCCTACGGTAGGACCAGATGGCAAAGTTAACTTTGAAGTTTATTTACCGATAGTTTTTTTTTTTTTTGTCTAGATTTTTTATTTGGCGACTTTAATTAAAGCGGCACCGTCCACAGGAATTTGAAAACATGGGCCCCAAGTAAAAAATGTGAATTTGTTCATATTAAGCAATTTCACCTTTTTCCACAATGTTTTCTTCAATAGAATATACCGTGCGATTACATTGAGTTAAGCACTGATCGAACGAACGAACGAAATATTTTAATGACAAAAACTTATGAAGATTATAGTCATAGCAATCATGAAAAATACATAATGCAATGTCATCGTGCTATAGCAGAAGGGAGAAATGCATTAGAAAATAGCTTATCGGTTACCAATTATAAAAAGAAAATCAAGTTAATAGCTTGAAAGGTTGAAAATTAAGGAAAATAAGTTAATAAGTTGAAGAATTGAAAAAATTGCTCATTCGAAAAATTGAAAAGTTGAAAAATTGAAAAATTGCTGGAGGATGAGCCAAAGATACTCAACCAGCTGTTGGCAATCCTGGAAAGCAACCGTTCATTATCGCCATTGTGTTATCCTTACAACAGTTTCATTTACCGACCGAAGACAACCTGTAGGGAAGATGGCGTTCTAACGGTATTAAATTTTATCCGTATATTCGGATAATTGAAATTGAATGTGTATGAACAATATAAATGCACATTAACCCTATACCACGCAGTCCACTGTTTTAAGAACCCGGATGAGAGGGTTTTCGAAAACATTGTGAGAAAGAAGAGAATGCTCGTTATCAGCATTTCCTTCTTATTCCAAAGTGTTTTCTAGTCTATCAGAGATCTTTAGCTTATTTCATATGGTACCAATTTGAAATTTTCGTCTGCAGATGTTCTCAAATTCGGAAGTATTAAAATATTTGTCATTGGTAAAGGGTTAAGCCTGTGCTACCACACACAAGTTTCATGTTTTTTTTTTTTGTATTGACAAACAGTGTAGCAGCCGTTTAAACATTTACCAGCGGTGTTTTCAGTTACCGACCGAACCATCCTTGCAACAGTGTGTCGTCCGAACGAGATTTGACTATACCAGTTTATGTGGACTATTGAAAGTGGATTTGCATTTACAATCTAGATGTGAGATTCTTTAAGCCTTATTTGAGGGACTAAAGGCATATTTTAATTGGAAAATAGTGCAACAGTCGGTCCGGAAACTCATTACAACGACAATTTCAGTTACCGACTGTATCTACCCTGTAACAAAGTATTTCGTTATAATGAGGCTTGACTGTACCAGTTTATGTGAATTACTGAAACAGGATATGCATTAGTTTAAATTCATAAATGAATTATTTATCAATCTTTGCCTCACAAACAGCAGGTTTTTATTGGGAAAGAATAGTTTAACAGCCGTTCTGGAAATTCAGTACACCGACAGTTTCAGTTACCGTATGAATCTACACTGTGACAGAGTGTGTCGTCTTAATGGGGTTTGACTGTACCGGTATATGAATTATTGACAGTTTAAATGCATTTGAGCAGTGCTCTGGCAAAATGCATCTTCGTGACGCATGATACTAAGCAAGTCATCACAGCATTATAATAGATCAATAAACTCCAGTTTGTCTAGCAACCGAATGAATCATAAGGTAGAATGGTCCTTTGACATGCAGAAAATTGACCAGTACCGAAAAAGTTTCGGCCCAGGTCAGCCTGCGCGGACTGCGCAGGCTGACCTGGGTCGATACTTTTCGCAGATGCATATAGCCCCCTTTTCACAGAGTATGACTCATTTATAAGTTCCTTAAGCCTTATTTTTCTCTTTAAAATGCATGCCTTTTATTGAAAAATAGTCAAGTTGCCGTGCTAGAGATTCATTACAATGACAGTTTTAGTATCCGTATGAACTTACGATGTAGCGTGTGTATCCTTTTAAAGAGGTTCGACTGTATCTGAATTATCGAAATTCGATGTGCATTTACAGTTTAAATGCACAATTTCTCAAAACCTTATTTTGCCACACAAAAGGCGTGATTTTGATTGGAAAATAGTGTGGTGGTCGATATTCATTGAAACGACTGTGTCAGATACCGACCGAATCTTTGCTTTAACGGAGTATGACGTTCTTATGATGTTTGACAAGATATACCAGTTTATATCGATTATTGATATTCAGATAAGCATTAACCCTTTACCAAACAATCCCGAGTTTCAACGATCCTAAGGAAAAAAGGCTTTTGAAAACATTGTTTGAAAAAAATGGAAAATGCTGGTAACTAGCATATCTTTCTGTCACAATATTTTCTTCCGTTTCAAACACAAATCTCATCATTACAGTCACACTGTTTTGTCGTCTGTATATGCTTTCAATTTTGTCGTTTGGTAAAAAAGTTAACAAGAAGAAAGCTCCAGTTCATTTTGTCCTTTTGCCACATACAGTTAATTGATTAACTCTGTACCACACAATCCCGACTTTTAACAACCCTGTGCAAGAAGCCTTTTGAAAACATTGTGGGAAAAGGAGAAAATGCTGGTAACCAGCATTTTCGCCTTTTCCCACAATGTTTTCTAGCCTTCCAGAAACAAATTTCATTTTTTGAGTTAAATTTATTTTGTCATCTGCAACTGTTTAGAATTTGGACCAGTCTAAAAATTTTGTCGTTTGGTAAAGGATTAAGGTTAGACCAAAACTAGTCCCATGTAATCTTATAGCATGAACTGTGCATGTATTTATTTAATAGAATTATACACTTTGTTATTTGTTGTGTGTTTGTTAAGCTGTTTATTATGCTTACATTGTTAAATCCTGCAAAACTGAACATTGGCGAAAAAAAAACAGGGCAGAGAGAGAGAGAGTGAGAGAGAGAGACAGACAGACAGACAGAGAGAGAGAGAGAGAGAGATTGATTTTTTGTTTTAAACTTTGTTATTTTTGTTTATTTTGATTTTTTTAATATGCAAATCCTGAATGCATGCAGGTAGATCCTGAACGCATGCGCATATGTGCTGGCGAGGCGGTTAGAGAGAGAGAGAGAGAGAAATTACTTTTATATTTTTCAGGTTTCATAAATAGTATACTATATATATGAGCATAGTCTTGCATGTGCAAAAAAAAAATAAATTTATTGTTACGACTTTTTTTTTTATTATAATTTTTCCATGAGCCTCTTCTATTCTTTTTTAAATTAATCCCCGGGCGACTCAATGTACTTTTGCGGACAATGCAGATCAAGATCAGAGTGTACAGAACGAGCAGTAAGATCTGGGATCTACGTGGTCCTATACGGTGTAATTTTCCGGCGCCGAGAGCCTTCTATTTTTACATTTGAACAGCGCTTCCGCAAAAAAGTGGATTTAACGTATCTCCGTGATACATTATACAAACAAGTCGTCACATAATTATAGATCCATAAAATCCATTTTGTCTAACAACCGACTAATTCATGGGGTAAAATGGTCCTTGGACATGCAGAAAATTGAATAAAAGTAAAAAGTTTCGACTCATGTCAGCCTGTGCGTACTGCGCAGGCTGACATGGGTCGATATTTTTTGCAGATACATTAAGCCCCCTTTTCAAAGAGCATGGCTTATTTTGTTTAGTTAATTGGCTAGCAACTTCAGTTCGATTCACTTAGCAGTTTATGGGTTAAGTTTACGAGGGTCAGTCAAAAATAAGTGAGCACTGCCTAATAACTTTTTAAAACTACGTGGTAAACAAATTACGTGCTTATAATCCCTCAAAGTAATCTCCCCTGGACTGGATGACAGAATTCCATCTCTTTGGCAATGCTTGGGTGCCGGTTGCTAGGCTACCAAAGTTGATTCGTCGTACCTCCCTGTTCACGGCACACTCAAGTTCATCCAAACTCTCGTAGCGTATTCCCCGTAAGGGCTCCTTAAGTTTTGGGAACAAATCAAAGTCAGGGGGGCTCAAGTCAGGGAAGTAGGGGGGATGATCAAGAACTTCCCACTGGTATGACTCCAGCAGCTCCTTGACAACGTTGGCTTTATGGGGTGACGCGTTATCGTGTAAAATTAGCGGCGTGCGGTCAATCATCTCTTGGCGCTTTCGGCGTATTGCTGGACGAAGTATTGTTCTAATATACATCTTATAGTACTCTTTATTCACAGTCTCACCAGTTGGTACCCTATGTGCCGTCAATACTCCACGAAAATCATACGCAAAGATCATCAACATTTTGGCACAGTTCTGACTTCGACGGAATTTTACGGGTCTTGGGGAGTTTTTTTGTATGCCATTCACTGTTTTGGCGCTTTAATTCGGGTTCAAAAGACCGAATCCATGTCTCATCGATTGCAACGATTCGTTGTAACATTTCATCGCCATCTTCACCATATCTTTTTAGAAGTTTACGGGCAATGTTTACATGTTGGTGTTTTTCACTTTCCGACAGCATGTGGGGCACCCATCGGGCCGCGATCTTTCTCATTTGCAGACGTTCCGTTAAAATTCGATGAACTGACCCGTGACTTATGTCCAACTCATGAGCAGTTTCATCACATGAATATCTTCTGTCATCGTTCAGCAGTTTTGCAACATTTTCCACATTTACACCGGTCGTTGCCGACAAAGGCCTTCCGCACAGGTGCTTGTTGCTAACTGTATTTCGCCCGTTGTTGAATTGTCTTACCCATCGGGTGATAGAACTATATGGAAGTACAAACTCTGAACCTACTTCCTCGAGCACTTTCTGAATTTCTATCGCGCTTTTACCCCGCCTAGCCTCAATCTTAATATATGTTACTTATTCGTCGCGCGTCAGCGTGAACGCACCGTCCGCCATGACAGTTTTGTAAATGACGTCATATTTACGTGACGTCATGTAAAGTTATTTTTTCCCGCGCAAATTTTACACGAGACATTAATGAACAATCGTGCCAAGTTTTGTTAGCCTACTTAAAAAAATAAAAAAGTTATGAGGCAGTGCTCACTTATTTTTGACTGACCCTCGTACATGAATAACCCGTTAAACCTCTACCAAAATATTTTAGACTTTCCCAAAGCCAAAGAATTTGTAGACGATAAGATAAATGTGACTCAAACATTAAAAACTGTCTTTTGTAGGGTCGGAACCTTTGTGGGAAAGGCAGAAAATGTTGGTGAGCAGCATTTCCGCCTTATCCCATCATGTAATTCAATTCCTTCTACTTCATTGTCGTTAAAATTTGAGACTATTAAAAGAGTTTGTCTATAAAGCTATGAATGTCAGATTCTTTTTTATCACATAACGATATATTACGAATCATAGGCCAGCTAATGGAAAACCATAAACTCACTTTTGGCAATTTCTATCTATCAAACTCGATTCATTTCTCTGGAAGTAGTGTAAAAATGACGTCACATGCCGTCACATAAGCTTATCTCAAACGTGCAGACGTAAGATATACTGTAGAGGATATTTTTTTCCGGTGAAAGATCAAAATTTAGTTCATCTCGTGAACATCATCGGTAATATTTTCACGAGTGGCTGCGCCACTCGTGAAAATATTACCGATGATGTTCACGAGATCCACTCGTGAAAATATTACCGATGATGTTCACGAGATGAAATAAATTTTGATCTTTCACCGAAAAATACAAATATTCTATTTATTTCATGCTTCTAACCCCTTATTTGTTGGGACTTTCATTAAAATCCAGTACAGTTGTTTTCGATAATTCTCCGTGGCGTAAACCCCGCCCCCCCCCCCCCCACATGGCAATGCATTACAATATTACGTAAAGCGCGAGAAACATAGCCTAAATTACGTCATATTTCCCTTCTGTTGAATGGCACGCGCCGTTTACCTTGGCAACTAAAGCGCGAGAACTACTGTTTTCGCCTTCAATTGAAGAGCTAGAAATTATGAAATCGGAAATTTCAGTGGTCATAACCATGAAATATCAAACCATAATCCACCATTATTTCTCAATAAACTACCGAAAAGCATGAAATAAAAGTAAATTCATAATGGCTGTATTACACTGAAAACAATGGAGGTTATGTCATGAAATACGTAATGGATTGAAAATGAGTGGAGGAAAAGTGTCCTCTGATTCCTCTTTCACCGTTTCGAGATCGAGGGTCTGTCACCGTTATTCGAATATACTGCTTGAAAATTCTGAAAAAAAAAAAGATAGTAAACACTTATGTGTTTTTTTTTTTCTGGGAACGGGGTAAGGGATAAATGAACGTTGGCAAAAAGACTAACTCTTTAGCAGATGACAAAATTTAAGACTTGTCAAAATTGAAAGCATTCGCAGACGACAGCTGAAATCTGACTCCATTACTGGTCTTTGATTTTAACCCTTTACCGCACCATCCCGACATTTAACGACCCCAAGGAAAACGACTTTCAGAAAAAAAAAGGGATTTTCGGACAGAAGATAATGCTGGTAACGAGCACTTTCTTCCTTTCCAACAATGCTTTCTCTAACATCAATAGTAAATTCAATAATTTGAGTCACATTAATTTTTCTATGTGGTCTGCAAGTGCTATCAATTTAGACATCTCTAAAATTCTGTCTTCTAGTAAAGAGTTAACCATTTACCACACAATCCAGAGTTTGACAACCACGAAGAAAGAGGCTTTTGAAAACAATGTGGGAAAAGGAGAAAAAATGCTGGTGACCAGCATTTTTTTTTCCTTTTCCCACCATGTTTTCTACCCTGTTAGAGACAAAATCATCATTTGAGCTACATTTAATTTGTCGTCTGCAAATGTTTTGAATTTGGTCCTGTCCTAACTTTTGTCGTTTGGTAAAGTGTAAATAGGGAAACAGTTGTGTGTGGGTAGAGGGCCAGCCCCTCACATAAAAAGAATTCCGGGTTCGAACCCCGGATGAGCGGGATCAACAATTGGAACTACCCAGGTCAAAGTCCGAGAACTGGGCGCATATTCTCCAACCGTTCTAAATTGCATGTTGGGTCTTAATGTAGATCTATAAAGTAACGTAATTTCTTATTTGATCGGCTAAATCGTTTGCTTTAGCCAATCAGAAATCGTACTACTTTGAAATTCGAAAATTGTTATGGAATTAAACTAAAAATATTAGCAAGAACACTTGTTGAAATCCGGCCCAGATAAAAATGATTCACGGAAGCAATGATCTAGAGTTATTAGTACTAAGTTATTCGAACTTTGTTTCAAAAACGATTAAAACAAAAGGTATAACTCTTTACCAAACGACAAAAAAAAAAAAAAAAATGGAGTCGTCAAAACTGAAAGCATCTGCAGATCACAATTTAAACGTGGCTGGGATTATGGCCGTGAAAGGGTAGAAAACATGGCGGAAAAAGGAGAAAATGCTGGTTACCAGCATTTTCTCCTTTTCCCGCAATGTTTTCTAAAACTTTCTTCATCGGGGTCGTTAAAACTCGGGATTGTGTGGTAAAGGGTTAAACTAATGATAGAAAAAGACTCACCTTCAAAGCTGATTTTTCCGTCCCGATTTGTGTCCGCCTCACTAAATAGTTCTTCAACTTCATCGTCTGTCATTAAACAACCAGTTTCGTGTAGTGCGGATTTTAACTCTTCTCCTGTAATAAAAAAAGGATTTGAGCAATGATCTGTGAAAAGGGGGCTTAATGCATCTGCAAAAAGTAACGTCCCAGATCAGCCTGCGCAGTCTGCCTAGTCTGATCTGGGTCGAAACCTTTTGCTATTGGTCAATCTTCTGCATATCAAAGCACCGGTCTACCTCATCAAACATGTATAGTCGGTTGTTAGACAAGACAGAGGTTATGTATTCATGAAGACTGGCTTGGTATAATTCATTACTGTGGTGTGTTAAATCCCCTTTTGCTAGAGCATGACTCGTTTGTTTGTTTGTATGGTGTTTAACGCAGTTTTATCGTGAAGACCAGCGCACCTATCCATGTTTTCCTGGAGTTTCTTTTACCAGTACTTCGCACAATATTCTTCCCGGGCGACTAGTTGCCGTACATACGTAACTATTGTCGAAACAATGATCATCGGTGAGAGAGGAATAAGTCCTGTCGCAACGACTATCATCAATCCTCGCAAAGAAACTGGTTGGGCTGAGGATTCAAACCAGCAATCCCATAGTTTCAGGTCCTGTGCTTAACCGACTGAGATGATATGCTCGGCTTAACCCTTGTCCTGCGATGACAGAAACGAAACTTTCAAGCCAATAGTACAACTCAGATTTTCCTACTTCAAAGGTATTTCTTGAGGAAAGATCCAAGATCAGACTGCACTTACGCTTTACTGAACCATTTCGTGTTTTTAAACTCTGGACCAAATGACAAAATTTTAGACTCGTCCAAATTCAACGTATTTGCAGACGACAAATAAAATATCGCTTAAAAGGTAAGAATTGTTATAAATTTGATTGACAACATTGGTATACTGGTTACCAGCATTTTCTCTTTTTTCTCACCAATGTGTTCAAAAGCTTTTAGCTTCAGGGTCGTTGAAACCCTGTATGGTATGGTACATGACTGGCTATCTTGTAAAGAACCAATATTTTCTGCTTTTCCCACAATATTTTCTTATCAATCAATACATCTTATCAAAGACAAATCCCATCACTGGGGCAGTGTGGTCTGCAATGTTTTAGCTATGTTTGTTTTGTATGGTGTTCAACGCAGTTTTCAGCAATATTTCTCTAACTACAAGTCTATAAATTTGTCGTGTGGGACTTGGTTAACACTCTGGTCAAACAGCGATCTTGGAACGTACAGCCTTGGTTTGCTGTGTTTGGTATTTTGTGTGATATTCTTACGACAACGACCACATTGAAAACACCAACTACTACTACTACTACTACTACTTTTTCTACTACCATTACTACTGCCCGTCTGGGTAGCTCAGTGGTTAGCATGTCTGACTCGTGACCTGGTGGTTGCGAGTTCGATACCCGATTGAAGCAAACATTCTTTCCTGCGATTTTTCGCCTCTCACCTCTGATGCATGTGAGAAAAGTAGTCAGTGGCTTTGGAAAGAAAGTTGTGTCAGTACTGGTGTGAGAAAGCAAGAAAACACATGGGTGCGTCATTGACCGCCATGATATGACCCAAGCTAGTTTACAAGTTTTATTCAAACTCTCAGCACATTTACATTTATGTGATATGAGGTAACAACAAAACATGTAATTAAAATGGTGTTAAACTCCAATACAAACAATACTATTGCTACTACTACTACTTCTACTACTACTACCTCTTCCACTACTACTACTGCTCATATTACCATTACGACTACTACTTGCACTTTTACTACTACTTCTTCCACTACTACCACTACCACTACTACTGCTACACCTACTTCTTCCACTACTACTACTTCTTCAACTACTACTACTTCTTCCACTACTACTTCTACTTCTTCCAGTAATACTACTACTTCTTCCACTACTTCTACTACTACTTCCACTACTACTACCACTACTTCCACTACTACTACCACTACTTCCACTAGTTCTACTACTTCCACTACTTCTGCTACTTCCACTACTTCTACTACTTTTTTCCACCACTACGTCTACTAATTCCACTACTACTTCTACGACTACTTCCACTACTTCTACTACTTCCACTACTTGTACTTCTTCCACTACTTCTACATCTTCTTCCACTACTACTTCTACTACTTCCACTACCATTTCTACTTCTACTTCCACATTTTCTACCACTACTTCCATTACTACTTCTACTACTTCCACTACTACTTCTGTTACTTGCTCTACTTCTACTGCTTCTTCCACTACAACTACTACTTCCACTACTTCTACTACTTCCACTTCTTCTACTACTTCCACTACTTCTACCACTACGTCCACTTCTACTACTTCTTCTCTCACTACCACTACTACTACTACTTCTTCCACTTCTACTACTTCTACTTCTCCCACATCTACTACTACTTCGTCCATTGCTACTACTACTACTTCTTCCACTTCTACTACTTCTACTTCTCCCACATCTACTACTACTTCGTCCATTGCTACTACTACTACTTCTTCCACTTCTACTACTTCTACTTCTTCCACAACTACTACTACTTCTTCCACTTCTACTACTTCTACTTCTTCCACAACTACTACTACTTCTTCCACTACTACTACTACTACTTCGTCCATTGCTACTACTACTACTTCTTCCACTTCTACTTCTTCCACTACTCTACTACTTCTGCTACTTCTACTACTACTTCTTCCACTACTTCTACCGCTTCCACTACTACTTCTTCCATTCCTTCTACGTCTATTTCCACTACTTCTACTACCACTCCCATTTCTTCTACTACTTCCACTACTTCTACTTCTATTTCCACTACTTCTACTACCACTTCCACAACTTCTACTTCTTCCCATACTTCTACTACTACTTCCAGTACTTTTACTACTTCCAGTACTTCTTCTACTTCTTCCACTACTACTACTACTTCCACTACTTCCACTACTACTTCCACTACTTTCACTACTTCCACTACTTCTACTACTTCCTCTACTTCCACTAATTCTACTACTTCTTCCACTACTTCTACTACTTCCTCTATATCCACTACTTTCACTACTTCCACTACTTCTACTACTTCTACTACTTCCTCTACTTCAACTACTTCTACTACTTCTTCCACTACTTCTTCTACTTTCTCTACATCCTCTACTTCCACTACTTCCACTTCTTCCACTACTTCTACTACTTCCACTACTACTACTACTTCTTAAATTTCTTCTACTACTTCCAGTACTACTACTACTTCTTCCATTTCTTCTACTACTTCTACTTCTACTACTACTGCTTCCACTACTTCTACTACTTCCTCTGCTAATACTACTTCTTCCAGTTCTTCTTCTACTACTTCCGCTACTTCTACTACTTCCACTACTATTACCACTTCTTCCACTACTACTACTACTTCTTCCACTACTTCTACTACTACTTTTTTCGCTACTTCTACTTTTACTTTCACTACTACTACTTCTACTTCCACTACTACTACTTATTCCAATACAACTACTTCTTCCACTAGTACAACTTCTTCAACTACTACTATTTCTACTTCTTCCACTACTACTACTTCTTCCACTTCTACTACTTCTTCTTCCACTACTTCAACTACTTCTTCCACTACAACTACTACTTCTTCCACTACTACTACTTCTTCTTCCCATTCTACTACTTCTTTTTCCAATAGTTCAACTACTTCTTCAGCTACTTCCACTACTTCTTCCACTATTACTACTTCTTCCACTGCTACTTTTACTTCTTCCACTACTACAACTATTTCTTCCACTTCCACTTCTTCTTCTTCCACTAGTACTACTTCTTCTTCCACTACTACTTCTACTTCCTCCATTACTACAATTACTTTTTCCACTACTACTACTTCTTCCACTATTACTTCTACTTCTTCCACAACTACTACTACATCTACTACTGCTTCTATTTCTTCCACTGCTACTACTATTTCTTCCACTACTACTACTACTGCTACTTCTTTCCCTACTATTACTATTTCTTCCAGTACTACTACTACTTCTTCCACTACTACAACTACTTCTTCTACTACTACTACTTCTTACATTACTAATTTTACTTCTTCCACTACTACTACTACTTCTTCCACTACTACTACTACTTCTTCCACTACTACAACTACTTCTTTAACTACTACTACTTCTTCTCTCATTACTAATTGTACTTCTACTACTACTACTATTTCTTCCACAACTTCTACTAATTAACCACTACTACTACTTCTTCCATGACTAATTTTACTTCTTCCACTACTACAACTACTTCTTCCATTACTACTACTCCTTCTTTCACTACTACAACTACTTCTTCAACTACTACTACTACTTCTTCCACTACTACTGCTTCTACTTCTTCCACTACTATAACTACTTCTTCCACTACTACTACTTCTTTTTCTTCCACTACTACTACAACTTCTTCCACTACTACTACTACTTCTTCCACTACTACTGCTTCTACTTCTTCCACTACTATAACTACTTCTTCCACTACTACTACTACTTCTTCCACTACTACTGCTTCTACTTCTTCCACTGCTATAACTACCTCTTCCACTACTACTACTACTTCTTCCACTACTACTGCTTCTACTTCTTCCACTCTTATAACTACTTCTTCCACTACTACTACTACTTCTTCCACTACTACTACTTCTTTTTCTTCCACTACTACTACAACTTCTTCCACTACTTCTGCTACTTCTTCAACTTCTACTACTCTTTCCTCCACTACTACTACTAATTCTTCCACTTCTACAACTTCTTCTTCCACTACTACTGCTAATTCTTCCACTGCTACTTCTACTTCTTCCACTACTACTACTTCTTCCACTACTCAACTACTTCTTCCACTACTTCTACTACTTCTTCCACTACTAGTACTACTACTACTACTACTACTACTACTATAACTACTACTTCAACTACTACTACTACTTCTTTCACTTCTACCACTACTACTTCTAATACTACTCTTCCACTGCTTCAACTTCTACTACTACCTCTGTTATTACTTCTACTACTACTTCTACTACTACCACTACTACTATTTCTACCATCTATACTACTACTACAACGACGATAGAGTGATAGATTACACTTTACTCACGTGTTATATAACCATTTCCATCTTTATCAAATTGCTGGAAAAGCTCTCGAAGTTGTTTGTTCTTGTATTCAGCCATCAATAAGTGAACTCCCAGCGTCTTCTCGAATTCTTTGTACTCAATCCAACCATTGCCTGGATATACATGAATAGGTTAGTCATCACCGGTATATAACTGAAATGCTGTTAAAAGTGACCCCAATCCTTTAGCACACAATTACCAAAGAAAAAGGACTTTTGAAAACATTTTGGAAAAAGGAGAAAATGCTGGTAACCAGCATTTTCTCCTTTTTCCAAAAATGTTTTTTGTCCTTTCAAGCTATTGAGTGATTTGAGCTACATTCAGTTTGGTCTGTAAAATTCTTGAAATTGGACAAGTCTACTTTTTTTGTGGTAAAGAGTTAAGACGAAACACTGATTAACTATGATAATGGAAATCATTCTGGCGCAATCTATCCATTGTCTGCGCGAGACAGGTTCCTTGTCTGTTATCTGGTTTGGATTCCATGAAGAATACTTTGAAAAAGGCACTTTAACTTAACTAACTTAACATTGACGTCGTTCTTGACGCTTGACGTGCGCCGCTTGACTTGATCTATGCCTTCCGCAAAAGCCACTGTTTTCGCCCATGGCTCCAAAAAGGTGACATGTTTGTCGCTGACAGAGTGAATTACTCTGTAACTGAGCTACGGGCTGCTGGAGAGAGAGAGAGAGAGAGAGAGACGGGGGAGGTTGAAGGAAAGAGATTTTTCGATGATTCTGTGATACGCCCTGGCTCCTAAATGTTGCAAATATGCAGATGATATATCAGCCAGTTCAATGTTTTGTAATATTTGGATGTATATGTGCACATGTGTATATCAGACAATGGAATTTAGGCTCGTCCTTATTTTGAGCATTGCAGACAACATTAACTCTTTACCACACAATCCCGACCTTTAACGACCTGTGAAAGGAGCCTTTTGAAAACACTGTGGGAAAAGGAGAAAATGCTGGTAACCAGCATTTTCTCCTTTTCCCACAATGTTTTCTACCCTTCCCAAAACAAATTTCAATTTTTCAATTACATTTATTTTGTCGTCTGCAATTGCTTTCAATTTGGACCAGTCTAAAATTTTGTCGTTTGGAAAAGACTTAAGGGAAAAGGAAACAATGTCGGTTTTGAGCATTTTTTTTGTCCTTTTCCACAGTGTAATTAAAGCTTTTTGTCTCAGGACTGCTAAAATACTGGAATGCTTAGTAAAGATTATCAGTATTTCCATAAAATGTTGGATGACAAAGCCCGTTGCCGGTACACAGTGTTCCATCTGGATGCCGCCTACGCATACCCTAGGTCAGGCGGTAAAATTTCTAATGACTTCGAATCATGCTCTCCTTAGAATCGTGGTCTACTATCGATCTTTGACAGCTGTCTCTTTATTGTTTTCATTAGTATTATTTTTTTAAACAAAGTAACGTCATAATGATAGAAAAGGAAAAAAAAGGAACGGACTGGAACCCAGGCTACCTACGCACATTGCCTGTTGGTTTTTTTCCGAGATACATTTGTGGCCTCCCTTTGTGAAAAGAACCGGAAATAAGCCAAAAAAGGCATTACACAAACTTACCGTCTAAATCTGCATCTTTCATGATGTTTTTGATATCGTCTTTGGAGACCACTAGACCGATCTTCTTGGCCGATAAATGTATTTCTCTCTCACACAATCTGCCATTGTGATTACCGTCCATCTCGTTAAATACACGACGTAACACTGTGGTGAATAAAACCATGTTTGGTAAGTTTTATAGCATTTAAAGAGGCACAAAACCAGATTTTGACCCAAACATTTTTGGGCTGAGAAAGCTGACATTTTTTTAAAGAAAATAATGAGAACATGACCGTTAACTCATTGTTTCGGGAAAAATGCTGGGAAGAAAAATAAAAAGCTTCCGGTAGGACTCATACCTACGACCTTCAAAACCATAGTCGGTGACTCCACCAATGAGCCATGGCGCTATATGACATTTTCATGTGTTAAAAATAAGCCATGCTCTGTGAAAAAGAGGCTTAATGCATTTGCAAAAAGTATCTACCCAGGTCAGCCGGTGCAGTCCGCGGAGGCTGACCTTGACCGAAATATTTTGCTTTAAGTAAATTTAATACATGTCAAAGAGCCAGTTTACCTCATGATTCAGTTGGTTTTTAGACAAAATGAATTTTATGGATTCATAATTATGTGATGATCTGCTACATTTAATCTAGCACATAGAACGTAACAAATGGATTCATATTATCCTTCTATATATCAGACTATGTCTTACTAACGAGGTTAACATTTCCATGAAGCAAAGAGTGTCGTTTTAACGAGGTTACAGTCTTTCTGATACACATTTCAGAGACAGTTTCAGTTTCTGGCAAAACTTACTTCGTAACAGAGAGTGTCGTTCTAACAATGTTAATACATAGATCCGTGGGAATCGATATTTGGCCAATCAGGTCATCGCATTTATTTGGCCCGATGCGCAGCCTTACTGTCTGCTATTTCAGCTCCCAAATAAGCGACTGTTAATGTTGGAGAAGTACGATATTATTTGTGTTTACAACGCTTGAATTTAAAGAAAAAGCTTAAAAGATGTGCTTTGCGAACGTGTACTGCTTACGTGAGATATACGCGGAGGCTACAAGTCTGTATTATGATAATGATTGACGATCAAAGAGTTCCGATCAACACTGTACATAACAAAATGGATTAATTAATACTAGGTTTTTTTTTTCCTCTGAAATCCTCCGAAAGAGACATAAAATGTTTTACAGTGGAAAACCAAGGTAAAACATATATGACATGCTAGATCTAATAAAATGATTTTTTTTTTCAATTTGATAAAAAGAAAGTATGTTCACTGAAATATCTAACCTTGTTTAATAACCCCTGCACATCCAAAAGAGGCACTTGTCATCAATGTTTCAGTTTGACATTAACATTAACCCTTGGTGCATGAAGAATGCTGAATGTGTAGACACAGATCAGCGTCCAAATAACATGCAGTTGAATCTTAATGCAAGGATAGTTTTATCAACCGACAATACATACCCTTAACTTTTTAACAGTTGATGAATATTTTTACTTCTTCCATATTGAAAGCGGACGACAGATCAAATGAGGCAGGATTTATCTTTGAATGGGTGGAAAAAGACTGTGCAAAAAAGAGGAAAATGCTGTGAAGTAGCATTTTGTTCTTTTCCTTCCGTGTTTTCAAAGTGCCTCCATCCCTCATGCTGATAATTACACGTGATATTTGGTATGGCGTTAAACAAAGTGTGTCGGGCTATTGGGGTTTATAGAATACTAACTCTGCTTCTGCTCTTTGGACAGAGATTCTCCCGTTGTTTGTGTAAATTCCCGCATATTGGCCATCTCTCAGACTGGTTTGCTGCCCCTTCTGCCTCTTTCTGCAATGGATATGTCGAGTGACAGATTTTGACATTGACTTCGGGGTCATCCGATGATTGGTAATATAGATAAACCCTGACCCGATCCGCCCGTTTTCTCTACAGATGAAACGCAATCGGTTGTAAAAGGGGACTGGTTTATTGATTTTCCGTCTATCGTCGCAAACCGTTGTCCATAATGGGCGACGCCAACAGAAGGCTGTTAGTTATGTTCCAGGATAGGGACGAAACCCATTCTAAGGCACACATGATTCTTAACGTGATAGCACCGTCACACATGACCTCTGTCTTGGAAGTTTTCTTTCCTTTTACAGTCAAATCTCATCACTTCAGCCACATTTAAGTTTTTACCAAACGACAAAATTTTAGACTGAACCAAATTGAAAGTATTTCCAGACGACAAATTAAGTGTCGCTGAACTGACAGGGTAGAAAACAGAGGTAGAAAAATATGGTGGGAAAAGAAGAAAATGCTGGTTACCAGCATTTTCTCCTTTTCCCACAATGTTTTCAAAAGCCTTTTCTTTCAAGGTCGTTTAAAGTCAGGCTTCAATTTAGACAGGTCTAGTCATCTAGTTAACGCCGATGTAATTTAGATTTTTCAACCTGACGCTACAGTCAGGAAGAATTGTGGGCCCAAGATGAAACTTTACATTTGATGCAGTCTGATCTTGATCTAAGCCTTACACATACAATCATTTAATCACCAATTAGAGCACAAAAGATGATTTATCTGTTCCGTTCGGTGTTTAAAGCAGTTGCAACATTAATTCTGCCCTTATATATATTAAGCATGCTCTAGCAAAGGGTGGCTTAATGCATCTTCTTGATGTATTATACCAGTCAAGCAATCACATGGTTATGTGAGCATAATAGCAACTTTTTGGAACAACCGACTTGATTATGAGGTAGACTGGTCCTTGGACATACAGAAAATCGACCAATAGCGAAAAGTTTCGGCCCAGGTCAGCCTGCGCGGAGTGCGCAGGCTGACCTGGGTCGATACTTTTCGCAGATGCATTAAGCCCCATTTTCACAGAGCACAGCTCATGTATTGAGGCATGCTCTGGCAAAGGGGGGCTTAATGCATCTCAGTGAGGCATCATACCAGGCAAGTCATCATAAAATTGTGGATAAACCATTTTGTCTAACAACAGACTGTATCATAAGGTAGACTGGTCCTTTGACATATAGAAAATTGACCCATAGCGAAAAGTTTCGGCCCAGGTCATGCAGCCTGCGCGGACTGCGCAGGTTGACCTTGGTCAATACTTTTCGCAGGTGCATTATGCCCCCTTTTCACAGAGCAAGATTCATTTGGTTCAGATTTTTTTTTCCCGGTACTTTTCTCAACATTCTTGCCATCCCACTGGTTTCTTTTCAGCATAAACATCGTATAACCAATGATTGAAAAAAAATGATTTTCGTTTATTTATTGTCGCGACCGGTTACCCGTATGGGCGACGCCCCCCGAATACTGTTAGTTACCTTACGGGAGATAGTGCAATATACAGGATGAAACCCATCCTAAGTTACACCTGGGTCCGTATTCACCAACCATTCTTAAGAACGTTCTTAGACTTATTCTTGAAGATTTTCCAAGTTTGAAAGTAACACAACTTCTGATTGGCTAAACCAAATGGTTTAGCCAATCAGAAGGTGTGTTACTTTCAAATTTGGAAAATTTTGGAGAACAAGACCAAGAATATTCTTAAGAATGGTTGGTGAATACGGACCCTGGTTCTTCAACGTGCTCGATATATAGCACCGTCACCGAAAGACTAATAGTAATTTCTCATGGCCAGGCGTGGGGCTCGATCCAACACTCTCACGTGGCCCGTGACTGGGCGTTTACAAGTCCTACACTTAATCACTGGAGATATTCGGGCTGGTCTCCAAGCACAGCTTAGCAGTGAGAGAGGTGTAAATCATGTCGCAAAGATTATCTTCATTTTCAGGTAAAATTTGGCCGAGCGGGGAATCTAACCTGCTTCCCATAGAATAATCAAAGCGCTGAAGGCGCTGAGGGCCTGGGCATCAGAACGGGTGAAGAGGTAGGAAAATGAGGCCCAGAAGCTCAAAGTTGCTATCACATTTGTACAGGGTTAAAAACTGCTATCACATTTGTACAGACTAATAGAAAAATATCTACATGTTTCACACTGATAGTCTGTGGAGTTGCCAACAGAATGGAAAAACATAAACTTGTAAAGGCCAATATAGTGAGTATTTTTGTATAGCCTTGGTCTCATGGTCTTTATGGATTGAAAGGAGACAATTTTCAAAAGATTTTCTGCTTCCTATTTTCTTCCTTTATGTTGCTTTGGTAACAAATCATGGTAACAAACCAAAATGAGCAGCTTGCAACAGCGAGGAGTATTTCTGGAAAGTGCAAAAATCCACAATGGCCAAGCAATGACTCATATTTTTCTTTTATTTTACCACACTCAGTCTATAGGTTGAAATAGTAACCATGCCCTTTGTGCAATGACAAGGAAAAACACAAAGTCTTTAAAGGCTAATATCACAGAGCAGGACTTGGTGTCTGAGAAGACAATCTTTTACGTATTTCTTTTTATTTTTAAGTTTTGGTTTCTATGGCAACAAATAGAAAGACGTCCGCATTCGGGCGCCAATTCTCGGTTGATTTTCAGTGAAAACACAAAGTTGAAAAAGGGGCATAACTTGATAGTTATTTACCCTTATTGTTTATGTTTCCCTTTTGATAGTTAACAACTTGTCCAAGTTTCAAGTAAATATTTTCAGTAATAACAAAGATATTGTAGAATGTCGAATATTTTGCATGACGACGACACAAACGACGGAGATGATGACACTTGGGCTATGAAAATACCATATCTCTAAAAACAGCCGATCTAAAAGTTCTCAGTCGAAAAAGGGGCATAACTAATTACTTTGCCAAAAATATTTTGGTGGTTATCTACCTCTGTTGTACTGAATAAAATCCCCTTTTAATAGTTATCGAAAAGTTCAAGTTTGAAGTAAGTATCTTCATTAATAACAGATATGATAAAATGTCAAAGGTTCTGAAAATTTAAAACAATAAAAAAGGGCGTAACTGTGTCAAAATATTTTGATGGTTACTTGCCCTGTGATATGGGTACCCCTTTTGACAGTAAATAACTTGTACAAGTTTGAAGTAAATATCTTCAGGAATAACAGAGATATTAAAAAATGTCGAAGTTTTTGCACACACGACGACAGTGACGCACAGGCTTTGACAATAGTATGACTTTTTCTTCGTAAACAGATGAGCAAAAGACTACCAGTTGAATAAAATTATATGGATGATACAAGACTGCTCAAGGTACATTTCTGTAAAAGTTTTGTCAAAATATCTGCTGTAAATGCCACTTTTCAACAAAGTCTATGGAATCTCTAAGTTGCCATGATCAACCAAGTTGGAAAGCCGACTTTCATGAACAAGAGGGCCGTTGGACCTATAGCCCTCATCTGAGTAAAGTCATCTAGGATTGTTAAATTTGAAGAGCTCCTGGTTGTGATTATGGAAAACACAAATTAGCCATGCTCTGGAAAAGGGGGTTTAATGTATCTCCGTGATCCATCAATCGAAATGAGCCATCATAGATTAATGGATCCATAAAATCCATTTTGTAGGGCAACCGACTGAATCATGAGGTACACTGGTCCTTTGACATGCAGAAAATTTGCCAAAAGCAAAACGTTTCGACCCAGATCAGCCTAAATACCTATGGAGATCAAGATCAGATTGCACTGAATGTCAAGTCTGGTCTTCGATATAAAACGCCCACCAGTTACTTAACTCTTGACCACACATTCTCAAGTTCTAAGGACTCCAAGGATATAGCCTCATGAAAACCTTTTGGAAACAAAAGAAAATGCTCTCTTTTTTCCTATAAGGTTTTCAGCACTTTCACAGCCAATAACCAACATTTCAGCTAAATTTAACTTGCCGTTCGCAAATGTTTTCAATTTAGACAAGTCTAAAATTTCGTCGTTTTTTTTTTAAATATTACTGGTTTTCAATGGCTCATGTTACAAACCTTAATACATATTTGGTATTGTATGCTCCGAGTTTGCTATTGGTCGAAATGGTTATGGGCCGAGATGTCATATCTGGACAATTCTGACAGGAAGAAATAAGGCATATATACCAATCAAATACATACTTATAACTTCATACACGAGGTGCACAGTAATTTTACGAAAATTAAAATCTTGCCGAGGTTTTGAGACACCTTTTTCAGAGAAAGAGCACATCGTCTGCATAAAATACGCTAGCATTATTTGTCATTCACATGGTGTGTAGAAAAAGGATAAACGAACAATCCCGATTTGTGCTCGACAACAGCATTCGTCGTAACTCGGTCGATTGCGTACCTAAATCAAAACATTTGATCAACGATCACCCGAGGTTTGCCAATTGTTTCTTTCACTGTTAAGCGCATGAATTTGCAGTTATGAATAACCTCACGAGGGCCCCAAATTCTTAGTCAACACTTTCGTACGATTAAAATCGCACATCTATCAAAGTTTGTTGTGAAATTAAACATTACTGTGATGTTCAAATAGAAATATTTCATTATTTAAAGGGGTCGTTTTCTTCAGCGTAGTAAGATGGATTGCAGGCGGTACTTTTCACTTTTCATCGGGTTTTTCCGTAAATGCTTGGATGGGGTTGAAATTTTGGTATACGATTCCTATGGCCTTGGGCTTGGCAAACCAAGCCCAGGCCAAAAACTATTGTTCGTTACATACTGATCTATCAGGCACGGCGCGGAAAGAATAATGAGGAAAACTTCTTAACACTTATGCTGCTAGGGGCCACTCAAGGACCTGTTGCGGACGGTGTAGATCAAGATCAGACTGCACGAAATGTGCAGTCTGATCTGGTCTACACTGTCCCGTTTTTTCCCCAAAATAACTTTGAAATAGCAACATTTGGATTTTAGCTATCAACTTGAAAGTTTTTATCAACTTATTTAACAGGTTAAGGGTTGACCGTTCGACTGCTAAGCGCTACTCACTGACTTTTTGCAGACATTGTAGATCCAAAATCAGACTGTCCGACGAGGAGATATTTTTCCCAAAAAAATAGCTTTGAAATAGCCATATTAAGGATTTTAACTATCGACCTGAAAGCTTTAATTAACTTATTTAGCGGTTTAACCCTTTCCCAAACAAGCCCTGGTTTTCACGTGTCTGCAGTACAAGTCTTTTGAAAATACTGTGGGAAAAGGAGAAATTGCTCGTAACGAGCAATTTCTCCTTTTCCCACAGTGTTTTCTACCCTTTTTGATAACTTTCTGCCATTTTCATCAAATTTAAAATTGTCGTCTGCAAACTCTTTGAATTTGGACCAGTCCAAAATTTGTCGTTTGGGAAAGGGTTAAGCGTTAAAGCATCGGAAAACACTCAATGGACGTGTTTAGTTTAGAATAAGACCCAAGATAATGGCAAATTCATGGCTGCCTGTTGTCTGTAGTGTTTCAGAAAAGCGGACAATGTAGATCAAAGATCAGACTGCACGTTTTGTGCAGCCCGATATTGAACTATACTGTCCGCATAGGCGACTTCATTTGTAAAAGACGTTTTATGGGTTAATCATGAAATATTTATAGTATTAATAAATATAGAAGATACTTACTTTGACCAAAAACGTCCCATGTAATATATTGGAATAGTCCCATTTGGCAGTTTGTACCCGAGCCGTGTATCATTATTTCAATGCAGTCGTGTATTCATGTATCTGTCTTGGTCAACCCTTTACTGCCGAGAGCGGTTGCTCAGTCGGTAACGGACATAATCCTTAGGCTGCTGCATAAGTAAAATGAAATTTTCAAGCCGAAAGTAAAAACCCAAGATATCTTTGGGGGAAAGTTATCT
Organism: Tridacna gigas; assembly: GCA_945859785.2. Classification (NCBI taxonomy): domain Eukaryota; kingdom Metazoa; phylum Mollusca; class Bivalvia; order Cardiida; family Cardiidae; genus Tridacna; species Tridacna gigas. Next base: position 106,361,140 of record OX244028.2, read on the forward strand.
CCTTATCCGACAGTGTAAATCCAAGATCAGACTGCTCGTACTGTGCAGTCTGACCTTGTCTACGCTGTCCGAAAAAGTTGCTTGAGTCGCGCTTTGCTACTTAGGGGTTAAGGCAGCGGGTCGCTGATTTGAAACTCCAGTTCAGCCAATTTCTCTCCATGCATTAATGAAAGTCATTGCGACGGGATTTTTTCGTCTCTCACCGCTGGTTACGTTTTCGATGTAGTTATGTGAGAAAGCCGTCAGTGGCTCAGAATATATATCAGGCGAAGTACTGATAAAATGTTACTCCAGAAAAAGTATGAACAGGTGCACCGGCTAATGCATTATAACTGAAATAATTTTGAAAACGGCATTATACACCATACAATCAATCAATCGATTGGTTTCTAATCCCTCGCCACGCGTTCTACATTTGCAGTTTAACACTTAAGCTGCTGAATAAATGAAATGCAAATTTCTACTCAGTACTAAAGGCCCAAACATTGCGGTTTCAAAGTCGATTTCACCGGAAAGAAAATACCGTATCGGACAGTGTAGATCAACGATCAGACTGCACGTTCTGTGCAGTCTGATCTTGATCTACACTGTCCGCAAAAGGTCAGTGGGACGCGATTAGCAGCTTAAGGGTTAATGGGTAAGACCAGTTTTCGTCCTCAAATGCAAAAGCAGCTGTAATTTTGAAAACTTTCATACTAAAAGCATGATAATCATGTCATGTGATAAGCCTCTAAAAAGGGATAGTCAATCATTTCGTGATATGAGCCCCTAAACAGGGACCGTCAATCATTTCATGGAATAAGCCCTTAACCCTTTCCCAAACAAGCCCTGGTTTTCACGTGTCTGCAGCGCAAGTCTTTTGAAAACACTGTGGGAAAAGGAGAAATTGCTCGTAACGAGATATTTCTCCTTTTCCCACAGTGTTTTCTACCCTTATTGAGAACTTTCTACCATTTTCATCAAATTCAATATTGTCGTCTGCAAACTCTTTCAGTTTGGACCAGTCCAAATTTTGTCGTTTGGGAAAGGGTTAAAAAGGGATCATCACCAGCTGACATGAAGCGGAATAGTTCGAACGAGTTTCCACAACTTTGATTATAATATAGATCGTAGACTGGATAATCATTTCTTACCAGAAAACAAAATTTTGGACTCGACCAAATTGAAAGCATTTGCAGACGACAAATTAAATGTTGCTAAATTGATGATTTCTGTCTGTGATAAAGTAGAAAACATTGAGGAAAAAGGAGAAAATGCTGATAACCAGTATTTTTCTCCTTTTTCCCCAATGTTTTTCAAAGCATTTTTTTTTTTTTTTTTTTCAGGGTCATTGTAAGTCGGGATTATGTGATAAAGAGATAATCATTAACCCCTCACCAGACGACACAATTTAAAGACTTTTCCGAAGTAAAAATAATTTCCCGACGACAAAATCACAGTAGCTGAAATGATTGAATTTGAGTTTGAAAGAAAATAAAACATTGTGGAAAAAGAAGAAAAACCTGGTTAACAGCATTTTCTCCTTTAGCACAATGTTTTCAAAAGCATTTCTCCTCAGACTCGTAAAACACGACATGGTGTAGAATAGGGTCAAATTAAGAGATTGCAATCTTTATCTGTAACTTTTAGGTATAGAATTTCTACATGACAATTGTAAAGAAAGAACTTCATGATTTAACTCTTTACCAAACGACAAAAACTTAGACCCGTCCAAATTCAAAACATTTGCAGACGACAATATAAATATGGCTCAAAAATTAATATTTGCTTTTGGAAAGGAAGAAAGCATTATGGGGAAAAGGAGAAAATGCTGATTTCTCCTTTTCTCACAATGTTTTCAAAAGACTTCTTTCTCGGGGTCGTTAAAAGTCCGGATTGGGTGGTAAAGGGTTGAGTAGAATTTTAAAATAAAAGGAATTTTTTATGATTAAGGGTGCATTTTGTAATTAAAGAAAATTTTTATGAGGTTAAGGGAACATTTCATGATTCGGATGTATCTTAGGGAATATTTGTTTGATTAAAAGAACAATTTTATGATTAAGGGAACATTTTTATATGCAGGAACATTTTATGATCAAGGGATTCTTATGATTACGGGAACATTTCTACGATTATGGGAACATTTTCCGATTTTGGAACATTTTATAATTCATGGAGCGCGTTATTTAAGAAACATTTTATGATCCAGGAAATATTTTATAAGTAAGGAAACATTTTATGATTGGAAAACATTTTATGATAGAAGAAATATTTTCTATAATTGAGAGACTTTTTCATGATTAGGGAAGGATCTTATGACTAAGGAAGTACTTTTGAGCTAGGGCTTTTATGATTTAGGGGACATTTATAATTTTGGGAGTCTTTTTCTTATTCTTTAATTAAGTTAATAAAGAAAATATTCTATGAGAAGGAAACATTTAATTGTCAAGGGTGAATTTTATGATTCAGAGATCAGTTTATGATAAAGGTAACCTGGCATTCAGGCCCTGCATTTGAGTCATTCTAATAAACAAGGTACACAACTATTGTAAACCCTCAGGAATATATGTTGTTACTTGCTCTTTATCTAAACTACAGGCAGCACAGCGTTAAATCAGACCTTGAGAACATTATATGAGTGTATTTGTTCTGCTGTTTTATTTTATGATTTTTTTTTAAATGAAAATGCTCTATTTAACGGACTGATACCAGTCTATGATAATGGGGACATCTTATGATTCAGAGGGCATTTTCAGGAACCATTTTATGATTTAGGGGACAGCTCCTGATTCAGGAACCATATCATGATATAGAGGACACTATATGGTTCGGGTAGCACTTTACGACTAAGAGACATTTTATGATTCAGTGAGCATTTTATCATACAAAGAGAATCTATGATAAAGGGAAAACTGTTATCATAGAGGGAACAGTTTAAGTACAGTAAAACCCCACTATTAAGACCACTTTGGTCCTTTGACAATGTGGTCTTAATAGAGGGGTGGTCTTAATACTGGATCTTGACTTGACTCATCTTGACTTAATGATTTTTTTTTTCCAGACAGCAACAAAACACCTAAATATTACAATTTCACTGCTGCTATTGTCATATTTCAAAACAGAGCAGACTGTGTGGATTGAAGATCAGACTGCACGGTCTGCGCAGCATGGTCTTAATTTACAATGGCTGCAAAAGCTATTAACCCTTTACCCTGTAAGGTAAAAACCTGTTGAAAACATTGTGGGAAAAGGAGAAAATGCCGGTAACCAGCATTTTCTCCTTTTCCCACGATGTTTTCAACCCTTTCTACCATTTTGAAAGCAAATCCCGTCATTTGAGCCATATTTTGATTGATTGATTGTTTGGAGTTTCACGCCGTTTTCAACATTATTTCAGTTATATCGCGGCGGCCAGTGCACCTATCCATGCTTTCCTGGAGCTTCTATTACTAATACTCCGCACAATATTCTTTCCAAGCCACTGGCTGCTTTCCCACATAACCTTAGTCGAAACAATGGTCAGCGGTGAGAGAGGAATGAATCCTGTCGCAATGACTATCATCAGTCCTCGGAAAGAAATTTGCCGAGCCGGGGATCGAACCCGCGACCTCCTGTTCTAAAGTCCTGCACACTACCGACTGAGGGCTCGGCTTGAGCCATATTTACTCCGACTTAGCGCTGACTAAATGGAAGGAACATTCTCAGTCAGTAATAAAGAGGCAGGTATATATTTTGCAGTTTTTGGGCTATTTTGTCGCAGTAACTGGCAAAGAAGCGGTCAGTGTAGATCAAAGATCAGACTGTGCGTTCTATGCAGTCTTATCTTGATATACACTGTCTACATAAGCAATTAAATCCGGATTCAACGCCACAAAGGTTAACTTTGCCGTCTTCAAATGCTTTCATTTTAGACAAGTATAAAATTTTGCAGTCGGTAAAGGGTCAGAGATATTTGTCAAGACAATGAATTGTTAAACCAAGTGTATTAGATCGATCAATTTATAATACATTAATACTAGCTACATGTTTTATATTGGTTTTGTGTTAACCCCTTTGACGCATAACTTTAGACATTCTCGTTACTTGTGCGAACGGTATAGATCAAGATCAGGGTGTACAATACGTGTAATCTAATCTCGGATCTACTTATTCGATTTTTGCGGAATATTTGATCCCTCCCCCCATAACCACCCCCTTGCAGAAAAAAAAGTCTAAGCTTCGAAAATTGGAACATTTGCCTTTGTCTTGTTCTGACTGATAATATGATAATAGATCTTTACTGTAAGTGTTATAAGGGTGAATTCTTTACCAATCGGCAAAATTTTAAACTTTTTCCACACCAAAGAGTCGGAAGGTTTTGCTATTGGTCAATTTTCTGCATCTCCAAGGACCATTATTTATTTCATGCTTTCCGGTAGGATATCGAGAAATAGCGGTGAAAATATTTTTCGATATTACACGGGTACGACCAGTGACAATACCGATTTCATTTTTTTTTTTTTTTCTTTATGGAAGTCTCGACAAAAAAAGGCGTTAGAAGCATGAAATAAATAGAATATTTGTTTTTTTCGGTGAAAGATCGAAATTTATTTCATCTCGTGAACATCATCGGTAATCTTTTCACTCGTGGAATATTTGTTTTTTTTTTTTTCAGTGAAAGATCGAAATTTATTTCATCTCGTGAACATCATCGGTAATATTTTCACTCGTGGCACGAGTGAAAATATTACCGATGATGTTCACGAGATGAAATAAATTTCGATCTTTCACCGAAAAAAACAAATATCCTCTATATATCTCAGGATTCAGTCGATTGTTCGACAAAATCGATTTTATGTATCACTAGTTACATGATGACTTGCTTGGTATAATGAGTCATGGAAATGAATCAAACATCCTTTTGCCAGAGCACGGTTCATAACTCGCCGCCTATCCACCGCTGTTAATAAAATATTTTTAAACTGAGAAAATTTTCTTTTTATTTTATAGGCTTGACTAAACAAGCGGACGGTATAGATCCAAGATCAGACTGTACGTTCTGTGCAGCCTGATCTTAATCTATGCAGTCCGCAAAAAAAAAAAAAAAAAAAAAAAAAAATAGACGGCGTAAGAGATAGTGGAATATGAATATTGAAACTATTTTGTTGCTCAATATGAAGTAAAACCATGAAAACTAACCTCACGAGAAATTGCCTCTTTTTCCTCGCCGTTTTTCATTTTGTTGAAAAGAAGAATTGGGTTATTGGGAAACACTTATGAAATATTAAATTTCCAAATAAAACATTAGTTTGCTCTGATACGAATCAAGGCCGGTGTGTAAATAGTGTTTTCATTAATGTGCGAGCAAATATAACAGTAGGGGCCCGCCGAATAAACATGGTCATATTTTTGACCAATCGCAAATACATGGATCCGTGGCGATGAGATAAACCGACTTCCTTGGTTACTGTCGTTAAGGGCTCACAAACAAACGCAGTAAATACATATACAGTATAGCAGAAAGGCTACCTAAATCGTGCTATCATGACTGTTTCTCTTGATAAAATTCCGGATAAATATTCCTTTTCATATCTGCCGGTGATGAATTCTAGGTAAGAAATTTATGGATACTTGAACTAATTTACGCAAGGATATGTGCAAAAAGTGTGAATTTCAGGGGCTACAGATAATGTAATACCTGTGCCAGCAAGGTTTTGAACTTCAACGAGAAAGAATGAAACACTTCTTTAACCTCAATTTTTGCCTGAGAATAATCGAATTAAAGGTGCTTAATATTTTTGTAAGGTTTGTTAGGTTGTCTCAACATCATGTTCGATAATAAATGACACTAAATTACAAGCATTTTGAAAAAATTATAGATTGACTCATTCAACAGAGAGGTGTAAGTCTAAGAAAAGTTTCGATTTCAAGTTAAGGGAAAGTGGTTGCCTGGTGATTTTAAAATGCGTAAAATTAACAAACTTGTTAATATCATTGACGGTAGTTTGTTTTTATCTTATGATATACTGAAGACAACGGATGGTCAAGAGGATTACAGCGGCAATCAAGCACATATCCTATTAGTTAACAGTTTACCGACATACCCTTTGAAATGGCAGATGTGATAATCCACTTAAATATGGCTAAGTCAAAAGTTGATTTAATTAACATAAGTTGCCTTTTGAGCTGAACTTCCAAAACAGTACAGAACAGAACTTAGTCTGTTTCATAATTGAAATCTATATGTATTTTCAGTAAGGAATACACGTAAATGTGCTTAATTTAAGTGACAGATGGTTTGAATCCAAGAATAAACTGTATGTGTTTTGTACTCTGGTCTGTAGCTACACATTCAGCATTCTTCATGCACCAAGGATTAATGTTAACGTCAAACTGAAACACTGGATGTGCAGAGGTTATTAAACAATGTTAAATATTTTAGTGAACGTACTTTCCTTTTATTAGTATTTCATATATTTTTACCTTTTCCCAATGCAAAACATTTTATGTCTTTTTCAGAGAATTTCAGATGAAAAAAGAACCAACATTACTCAGTCCATTGCGTAACATAGCATTGATCGAAGCTGTTTGCTCATGTCCCATTGCCAATCATAATCATAATGCAAACTTGTAGCCTTTGCGTATATCTCAAGTAAGCCGTACACTTTCGCAAAGCACATCTTAAAAACTTTTTCTTAAATTTAAGCGTTGTAAACACACATAAAGTCGCACTTCTCCAACACGAACAGTCGCTTGTTTGTGAGCCGAAATAGCAGACAGCAAGGCTACACATCGGTCCAAATAAATGCGATGACATGATTGGTCAAAAATCGATTTTCAAGGATCCACGTTTTACCATCTATTCATCTTTATCAGTACCAAGAAGTAGGTCAAAAGCCAGCACATTCAGCTACACCGAAAAAAATCGCCAATGGTGCTGAAAAAGTTAAACCACCATTTAAACCAAATTAAAAGCATCAAAAGCATCGTTTTATTGACTTACATGTATCTCATAATGAATCTTGGACCTGTCCTCGAGAAATCTACATGGGCTATGCTCTGGCAAAGGGGGCTTAAAGCATCTCCGTGATGTATGATACCAATCAAGCCATCGCATAATTATGGATCCATAGTAGCCACTTTTTTTAACAACTGACTTAGATATGAGGTAGTCTGGTCTTTGGACATACAGAAAAAATGACCAATTGCGAAAAGTTTCAGCCCAGGTCAGCCTGCGCAGACTGCGCAGACTGACCTGGGTCAATACTTTTCGCAGATGCATTAAGCTCCCTTTTCCCGGAGCATGGCTTATATTTCTATGTACAATTATGTGTGGTACGATCATGGCTTTAGAGCTAGTGTTGTAAAAGTTTAGCTTATGATTACTCACATACGATGAATACGAAAAATGTTGTTCGGGAAAAGCCGTATATATTCGGTATTTTCCGTGCCTCCACGTTTAATTATCCATACACTAGGCATGTCAAGTTCTCTATAAAGTTAAAAGGCATATACATTTTCTTCCCGGACGAAAAAGGCGACATGTGAACATTGTCTTATATATATAATTTTTATGGTATTGGCACGAATAGGTGGTTTTTTTTTTTCCATACTTTAAGTACCTTGATTGCACCTAATTCGGTCAATCGATACTTCAAACTTGAATCGTTCAGGCTCGTCGGAATACATCGATTCCGAATCTTCGACAATTGTGTCTTTTGCAATTCGAGGGGTCGTGTTTTGTGATAAGGTCTTTTCAAGATATTTTAAAGATTTCAAGCTTTGTAAAGAATTGTCGTAGGTCAAAGAGGGATCGAAACAAGCTGGGCTGTACAGTATGCCTGCTTGATTGTGTTGTTCTTTTTTCAAAGAGGTTTCATTACTTACAAACATGTTTTCATTTAAATTGTTATTGTAAAAGGAAGCATCTTCATTCTTTGTCTGCGTTGATGTTGTTTTCATGACTGGTTTAACAGTTTTCTTTTCCCCTCGTGACGCCAGGCTCTCGTTTGATCCGAGATTACCTTTTGATGAGGTCATTTCTCTTGAGCCTCGTTTCTGTTTTGTAAACATACCACGTGGACTGTCTGTCGGCATGACAAGGCACGTTTTTGACCGGGATAGATTCAGAGTAGAAGTTTTTTGTTTAGCGCTGATCGGACTTTGCTTTACATGGTTTTCTTCGGTAATTCTCTTCAAAATTTTTGTGTCCGTGGAAAAATCGCTTAATGACTTTGACCTTGAAAAACTGTTCTGCAAATTTGACCTTGATATTCCGGAAGTTGTCGCTCTGTTGTCATATTCTAGACCTAGTCTCGTTTTATACAATTTATTTCGCAACTGCAAATTCATTTTTAGCTTTTTCACACTTTGCATTGAATTTACATTCGCCATTTTTTCTGACGTTGTGTATGCTTGATGACCTTTGACACCGTAAGCACTAAAGTACCCGTATTCTCCAAAAGGCGCGAACCCGCTCATGTCAATCTCAAGAAGGCTTGGGTTTATGTAGGATAAAGTCCAAGAACCCACATTTTTGTCAGATGTTGCGATTTTGTGCTTTCCCGTCGAGCTTTTGCCTTTTCCGTCCAGTTTCTCGCTCACTTTGATTTGCGGAAGCCTTGTTTCCTTTGCGGGAAATTGATTGATAATCATTCTTTGATTTTCAATGGGTTTGACGTTTGGCTCTCTGGGCGTGGCTTGAATTTGGCCCCTCTTCTTTTGAGCGGAGCTCTTTGTGCTTCTGACAGACGGCGAGGCGGACTCAGACTTTATCGATATTGCTGAAGCTTTAGTCTGGGCGAGACTCAGAGAAGAGCGCTTTTCGTCCTCGCTGGTTACGCCCTTTCCCTTAACCTTAAAAGGCATGTCTTGGGGTTGGAGCAGCGAGATGAAACTTTTAGACTTGTATAACTTGTCTACATCGTTAAGGTCACTGGTACTCAATCGTCGGATAGTATCAACACTGGTGTATTTGGGATCTAGACGCATCTGATAACCCAGATCCGGTCCAGTTACCATGGTTTCTGCTTTAAGGTAGTCATTCTGAAATAGCAAGAGAAACTGAACTTGTGTAGGTTTCTTACGGTGGCACTGAGGTGACATGTGCATTTTCTTTTTTGTATTTATCTCGTTCCCACGAGATAATAATTTGTTTTCTCGAGTTCTTTTTTTTTTTTTTTTTTTTTTTTTATAAAAAAATTATGCAAAAAACAAAAATCGTTTTTCTTCAGTTTTTTTTTTTTTTTTTTTTTTTTTTTTTTTGTTTTTTTGTTTTTTTTTTTTTTTGTTTTTTTTTTTGTTTAATAAAAAATTATGCAAAAAACAAAATTTGTTTATTCGAGTTTCTTTTTTTTTTTTTTTTAAACAATTTTGCAAAAAAAAACCCCAACTTTCATTTTCTCGATTTATTTTCATATAAAAAATTATGCAAAAAACGAAGTACTATCTCGTTCGAACGAGATAATCAGCCAATCCAAGTCATCCATTATGTCGTTCGCACGAGATAATAAGTCGTGCTCAAGACATAATCATCCAATCAGATTCCTCCTATTAATGTCTATTTTTACACGGAGTCCATGTTCTTCATAGTTTCATTCAACATGGTAGTTTGCATCCACGATTGTTTCAGAACTCGAGAAAACGATTTTTGTTTTTTGCATAATTTTTTAAAAGGAAAAAAAAAAAAAAAAAACCTCAAGAAAACGAATTTTTTTTTTTTTTTTTTTTTTTAATATTTTTTATATAAAAAAAAAAAAAAAAAAAAAACTCGAGAAAACGAATTTTGTTTTTTGCATAATTATTTTTATAAAAAAAAAAAAAAAACTTGAGAAAACGAATTATTATCTCGTGGGAACGAGATAAATACAAAAAAAAATGCACATGTCACCTCAGTGCCACCGGCCACCGTAGTTTCTTGTATGAATGTGTACTTGTATATTTCAGAAGTTAGCCTTTCATTAAGTCAGTCGTTTGTTTGTTCGTGTTTGGTTTATAATCAGTTTATCACATAACGACCCTTGCCTTCAGTGTAATACAGCCATTACGAATTTCCTTATCTTACACACGTTTGAGACAAGCAAAAAGTGCCGTAATACACCCTAAAATATTACATTCATTTCTAAGACCCCGATTTCTATGGAAAATTATCTATCAAAATTGGTAACCGTGGCAAACCTTCAAATTTCTTCATCTTTAGACTCAAAACAAAATAATTTGAAGCAAATTTCTTTGGAAGTATTTTTCGTCCGTAATGTACTTGTCAAAGACGCGAATAGGCTTTAGGTAATATTTTAATACACATGTGCACGTATTCCTATATTTTAACACATCATGAAATATAATTCTTGAGATACGGTTATGTGATAAAAAAGAGTCTGGCATTCGTAGGCTTTTGAGGTAAAATTTTCAACTCGTCTACAAGAAAAAATAGATTAAGCTCACCAAAGGCCCGCTTAATAACATTTCTTCTCGACTCGTTTCATAAAATTTCATCTAAATTTCAACTCCTGTCAGATCCGATACGTCTGAGTGAATTTACAGAACAGAAAATTGATGGACCAATAAACGTATTGTCATATAAGTTTAGCATACTTACCAGCTTTCAATAGACCACCCACATCTCTGTAATATATCCAGTTCCAGGGACAGTATCACAGAGAACGAGTTTGAATGTAACAGTGCAAAATAGTTAGTGCTTAAAACCACTTTATACCTCCTGTACTCAAAGTCAAATTTTAAACTTTTAAACCCTTAACTCTTTACGAAACAATTCCGAGTTTAAACGACGCTAGATAAGAAGCCTTTTGAAAACATTGTGGAACAAGGAGAAAATGCTGTTAATGAGCATTTGCTCCTTTTCCCACAATGTTTTCTACCCTGTCATAGAACTTCTGTTCAATTGTACCGCAGATGAACTTATTGTATGCAAAGGCTTTCTATCCTGAAGAGTCTAAAATTCGGAGATTTGGGGAGTGTTGAGGTACGGATAAAAACAAAAATTAGTTTGATGATAGTACAGATCAAGACCAGGCTGCACATAATGCACAGTCTTTTCTTGATCCAGACCACCCTATTTATTATTAAAAAATCAAACCAAAAAAAGACCCGCATATGAAAACGTTTGGCTTTTCAGCTAATGTTTATAGATGTATATTTTCCAACATTCTGGGGTCAAAGGGTAAACATACTATTAAGAGCGGTATAATATAGAATAAGAGTGCTTAATTATAATCCGCTAATCTTGTATTTCTCTTTTATAATTCCGCTTTGGTGTCTATATTTAAAATTCTATAATTGATTGAAAACAGGTTAGCAGCAGCGGTAATCTTACCTCGAAATAAGTCATTTACCAACAAATTAATTTGAAATGCGAGAAAAAAAACTTTTTTCCAGGCCGTAACGTTATCAGCTGATTTTACACCTGTAAAAACGATTAAAAATTGTGTGTATTAGAATTGAGTCATGCTCTGTAAAAGGGGGCTTAATGCATCTGCAAAAAGTATCGATCTATGTCAGCCTGCGTAGTCCGCACAGGCTGACCTGAACCGAAACATTTTGCTTTAGGTAACTTTTCTGCATGTCAAAGGACCAGCCTACCTCATGGTTCAGTCAGTTGTGATTCAAAATGGGTTTTATGGAAGCATAATTATGTGACAACTTGCTTGGTATCATGGATCATTGTGATACATTAAGCCCCCTTTTCACAGAGCAAGGCTCAACTATTTTGTGTCCATATTTTAAACTTCTATCATTGATTGAAAGCGGTTAACAGCAGAGCTAATTTTACCTTAGATTAGCCCAATCAAAAATAATGGACAAAATAATGCGAGAAAAAATATTTTTCCAATCCAGTCCGACATGGGCTGATCTTATACCTGTAAAAAGAATATTAAAAATCACATGTAGAAGAAAATTTTGACCTTTCTTAGAAATTTTAGAAAAAAATGAAGGAAAATGAGCTTTCTTGTCAGAAGCAGTCGTTACATTCTTTGTCCTCAGAAATGCGTGCAGTAATTGAAACATTATATCATCTATAACTCATTGATGATTACATGGCGTTTTCTTGAGACTCCCAAAGACTGGACTGAGGCTCTGAATTCCCTTGCTCAAGGACACTCCCATTGTAAAAAAGGGAAAGAGAATCGATTCCTTCCACACTCACTTTAAATTCTTATAATGAAATCATCAACACAAACATTTTGGCCTTCTGTGCGTACACTGGCCCCACCATAATCCCGAGTTTTAACGGTCTTCACGTAAAAGGCTTTTGAAAACACTGTGAGAAAAGAAGAAAATGCCGGTTACCAGCATTTTCTCCTTTTCCCACGATATTTTCTGACCATTCAAAGAGAAATCCATTCATATAGGTTATCTCTAATTTGTCGTCTGCTTTTAATTCGGATAAGACTAAAAGTTTGCCGCTCGGTAAAGAGCGAGCTTTATGACATTTTTGTAGACGAGTTATGGAAATGTTTATCTCAAAAAAACGACAAGTCAGATTCTTGTCATCACATTACGAAAGCTAAGAATTATAGAACGGAATATGCATATATGCTATACACACATGGTTACATTGTAGGTTCCATAGATAGAAGTTATAAAATGGTGTCACACGTGACGTCACACAGCGCTTATCTTGGACGTGTGTAAGATAAGAAAAATGGTTGAGTGTTTGTGAGAAGTCATGATTTTTATGGTAATCGATTAAAGACCCTGTAGCGGCCAAAAGTAAAAAAATGTGGTGTCAAAATGCATTTGAATTTAAATAATACTAATTAAAAGTACTGAAATTATTGTAGAGATCACAAACTGTTATTGTACCGTCGGTCTAAGTTTTCCCTGGCCGGAAAATAAATGTTAAAACCGGGTAATCAAAGGACTCAAAGTCCTGAAAAGCGGATTTGTGGAGTAGCATAAAGCTGTAATGTGTTGTAATAAAAAAATTAGCATCACACACAACACATGTGCAATCATTTTAAAATGGAGTTAGCAAGGGCAGAGAAAGTCAAACTGTAACTGTTATTGAATTACTGTTTAAGGATTGGTAATTTGATCCGTCGATCTTACGCAGTTTTTTGCTGGTATTAGATTTCGGAAGAAATATGTATCCCTATACACGTGTAGGACAATATTTATATACGATAGTGACAAAAGGGAGGCTTAGGTGTATCATCTAAAACTAAAAGTAGACTGGGTAGAGCGCAAGCGTGAATGGCAGTGTATTTGGTTCAGGTCAAACTGATATTATAGTACAGTGGGAGTGCGCATGCGTCGTTACACATGATGTTTTTGGTTCCGGTCAGAACGATCACAGTAAGCGGATTTGCTATACAAATCCACTAAAAAGTAAACGAAAGATAGAGTGACCTGGTAACTTTTGACCTACTTTTAGAATTTATTTTTCCGCTAGCGATTAATACTTGGACCAACTGTACAATAACAGATTGTCATCTTCACAATGATTTCAAATGGTAGATTTAAATCTAAACGAATTTTACCACCCCCTTTGCCGCTATTTTACCTTTAAGAAACATCGTATTATTCCTAATTTTCTAATTTCATGTTCCCTAATCATGTACAAGCCGTAATCTTGAATGACTGAAAATTAAAGTCGTGTCTTAAAGACGGTACTATCTCTTAAGTCTAGCGCCAGCTGGCGGCCTTCTCAGGTAAGTCGTGTTTTTATGTTATTTAGGCCTACTATTTGCCACACTATCCCGAGTTTTAACAACCCTGAGAAAGAAGCCCTGTGAAAACATTTGGAGAAAAAGAAGAAATGCTAGTGACCAGCATTTTCTTCTTTACCCACAATGTTTACTACCCTATCAAAAACAAGTTTCATCATTTTAGCTACCCTTAAATTATAGCCTGCAACATACGAAATGGGACCTTCAGACATTTGCGTAAAGTGTCGTCTAGGATAAGCCTGCGCAGTCCGCAGTCGAGACGGCACTATACGACTACATAAGATTTTTTCATTCAGTAGACTTTCGTGAAACAGAAAATCGCACAAAAACGGGAAGCGTCGTCTCGGATTAGTCACAGACTGAACAGGCTGATCTGAAACGACACACCTTTACGCATATGTCCGAAGGCCCCCTTTTCGTGTGTTGCACGCTAATTGTATAAACTCTACTTCTTTCAACGGCTCTTATACAAACAGTTGAAACTCAGACAGCTTTTTTTACCTCACAGGTCTCGACTAGACAAGCGGACAGTAGATCCAAGATCAGACTGCACTTCTGTGCAGTCTGATCTTGAATCTATACCGTCCGCAGTTGCCTCCGTTTCCGACTATGGCTTAAAAGGCTGAACATACAAGTGCTTAAAAAATCAAAAGAGAAGTGTTGAATCGTTGAAAAACAAACCCACCATATAGAAATTTTAAGATAGATCTACATTCTTTTTTTTTTTTTTTTTTCTAGACAAAAGATAATATCATAGCAAAGGGTGAAGATCAAAGTCTGTCTGGACGTTATGTTCAGTCTGATCTTGATCAACATTGTCAACAAAACAACTAATGCTGCAAAGGGCACTCTAAGGGTGCACCTTATCTCGTCTCTACGTGCCTATAAAATAATCGCAGACAATTGCGTCACCGTCAAAGAATTACCTTCCCTGACTTTGAAACAGCTGACTAATTCTTTTCAAAGATGAGGATTCTTGTATTTGTTGTTGTGGTGTTCTGCGCAGGTAAATCTTCTTGTTTCACACATTTGTCGGCCGGAATAGCTCCAGTGTTAAGTCATGACAAACTGTTAGCGACAAATCTCGGCATTCGGGGATGTGGGTTCGATTCCTCTGCTGGCAAACTTGAATTACTTGTAGTCTTTCGGATGAGACAACATGGGTACCATGTGGCGGTGCTATACATGGAACACGTTACAGAAAACTCGGAATTGTGTGGTAGAGGGTTAACCCTTTCCCAAACGATAAAATTTAGACTGGTCCAAATTGAAAGAGTTTGCAGACGACAATTTTAAATTTGATGAAAATGACAGAAAGTTCTCCAAAAGGGTAGAAAACACTGTGGGAAAAGGAGAAATTGCTCGTTACGAGCAATTTCTCCTTTTCCCACAGCGTTTTCAAAACACTTGTACTGCAGACACGTGAAAACCAGGGCTTGTTTGGGAAAGGGATAAGAGTTTTTCGAGTAAGTGATTGAATTGATGGGAGGTTGATGAATTTAAATTGTTTTTTAAATATTTATAGATCAATATTTACCAACCGTTCTAACAGACCTCCAGATAAGAGGGAGTGATAGTATTCTTAATCCATTATTTCTCTTCCAAACCCTATGTTGTGGGTACTCATTAGAATCGTCTCGATGAGACGATTCTAATGAGTACCCATAACATAGGTTTAGTGGAGAGTCATTAGTATTTTCAATCAAAATCACTCCCTCTATCTGGAGCTCAGGTTCTACCTTGCATTTATTGGCTTACTCTCAAGAATTTTTTTTCAAATTTCAAAGTAAAAACAGTTTCTGGTCGGCTAAACCACTTGGTTTAGCCAATCAGAAATTGTGTTACTTTAAAATTGAAAAAGTTCTTGAGAATAACTCCAGTAAAACAATTTAGAAAGTTTCGAAAATACGAGCCGCGGTTTGTCTTGTTCGCTGTTTTAGTGGGACGCATGGTCGGCATAGATCAAGATCAGACTGTACAGAATAGTGGCTTGGTGACATTGGTTGGTGGGTAGGCCGGTCTATTGTAGGGTTGGTCTGACAGCCGATCAACTATTGTTTGCTTTTTTTTTCGTTTATACACATATTTATCTATTCGCAGGGTACGTTGCCGCGGAAAACTGTACCATAAATACCGACTGCAATAAAGATTCCGTAGGAACAGGTTGTACAGCTGGATGGAGTTTGATTTGCCAGCACCCGCACCCGACTCAAGGAATCCAAACCAACGGGGGTCTTTGTACATGCGCGGACACGACTATAAGTATATGTCTGTCTGTCTGTCTGTCTGTCTGTCTGTCTGTCTGTCCGACCGTCCGTCTGTTCGACCGTCCGTCCGTCCGTCCGTCCATCCATCCATCCAAACGAACTGATAATTCATTTTCTTATAGTAACATCTGATCAAACGAAATACTAATTCGTTTAACGAAGTCTTATTTCGATAAATATAGGATCCGACACGAGTCGCCATTTGAGATCAATTTTATTCAATGAGTCCAAATACACGCACATCTTAAAAACTGAGGCCATGGAGCGCTAAATGACATTTCTTTTTTGTAGAAGAGTTAAATAATATTTATACTCTAAATGCCATTGAGTATCACATTCTCTTATCACATAAGGAAAAGTCTTGAATTATAGGTCAGAATATGAACAAGAAATATCTTTTAACCCTTTACCACATTATCCCGACTTTTAACGACCCTGAGGACGAAGCCTTTTGAAAAAAAAAAAAAAAAAATGTGGGAAAGCTGGTTACCAGTATTTTCTCCTTCTCCCACCATTTTTTCTACCCTTCCCAAAACAAAGTTTACCTTTTCTAGTCACATTATTTCATGTCGTCTGCAAATGATTTCGATTTGGACCAGTTTAAAATGTTGTCGTTTGGTAAAGAGTTTAAAAAGATAGACGGCGTAAGAGGCAATGGGATACGAATATTTCAACTCTATAGTTCAATATGGAGAGAAATGGTGATAAGTAACCTTACCAGAAATTGCATCTTTTACCTTGCGGTTTTGCATATTGTTGAAAAGCGAAATTTTAGGTTAGATGTGGCATGCAACATGCGAAATGAGACTTTCGAACATTTGCGTAAAGTGCCGTTCCGGATTAGCCTGCCCAACCCGCGCAGGCTAATCCGAGACGGCACTATCCGACTCCATAAGATATTTTCATACGGTAGACTTTCGTGAAACAAGAAATCGCACAAAAACGGGAAGTGTCGTCTTGGATTAGCCACAAAGTGCACAGGCTGATCTTGGATGACACACTTTTATGCATATGTCCGAAGGCCCCTTTTCTTGTGTTGCACGCCAATTATAACAGAATGAGAAACGTCTTGTTGTTCATGCAAATGAGTAACACTCTCTCTCATATTTTGAGTGACGATTTAACGCATTGTTTTAATTTATATCGTTTATTTTAATTAGTCATTTATAAATAGAGGTCCCTTTAGACCATATGATGGACCTGGATGTTTTTTACGACAATAAAACCTTTCAACATCTATGATGTGTCGTCATCAAAAGGCGGGATTTAGTCACCTCGTCTCACTGCTTGACCACATCCATCTACTCTTACTGAGAGTAATTTAATTAAGTTTAATTAACTTAGTTTCTTCGCTAACATCGCGGTAAAAGGGATTGTTCCGCTGGGCAGACATGAATATTCATATTGCGAATAAATTCAAGACATACTTCCATTTTTTATTTTGGCATAAGAACGACATAAATAGTTTTACAAACCATTTTCTCCTAAGACAATGAAGTGATAGCCTGCTTTTGCATTTCGTTTTCGGTCTTGCGCGAAACAGAACGGGAACCACATTTCCTACATTGGATTATATAGAAAACTCACCAATACTCACTGGTCTCATCTTACTCATATTATTTAGATTACGGATGATTTTCCAGTGTTCAACATCTATTTTAAATTGCCACATAGTACAATTTTACATAGATGAATGTAATAATTACGTGATTGTTTAGTCATGAACACTTTTCTCACATATCGGTAAATTTCTACTCTGACTGATAGGCCTACTTTTTGCCTAGTTCACTCTTTACCAAACGGCAAAATTTTAGACTGGTGCAAATTGAAAGCATTTGCAGACGACAAAATAAATGTGACTTAAAAATTGAAATTGTCTTGATGAGGGTAGAAAACATTGTGGGAAAAGGAGAAAATGCTGGTTACCAGCATTTTCTCCTTTTCCCAGAATGTTTTCCAAGGGCTTCTTTCACAGGGTCGTTAAAAGTCGGGATTGCGTGGTAAAGGATTAACATATAATCAGTCAATCAAAAAATGAGTAACGATTCTTTTCAATCTGTTTCTTAAAATATGTCAAAAGTGAGATCATTCCAAAAAATATACATGCAAATATCACTAGAATCCGACTCACTTCTCTGAAAGTTGTTTACAATGACGGCACTTATGACGTCACATAATGCCTGTCTCAAACGTGTGTAAGATCAATCTCCGAGCAGAGTTGTCGTTCGTTACCTCACATACATCTCTGCGATGGGCTAAATGACAAGAATCTTGTCAAACCGAGGAAAACATGTTTTGTTACTGTTTAACTGTTTCATGTGTAACATGATAAAGTAGACAAAGCAAATATGATTCCAGATGCATTATAGGTGCATTTAAATTGATGAATTTACCTGTATACAATGGGACTATTTTTTCGAGTTTCTTCACTGATCAGATTCCTACGCCAATTGTAAACCGAATGGCTGCGCCCACGAATGAAGACAAGTTAAACAAAATTATACAGTCCTGTGACAGTTTCGACAAACCGATGGATCTAAGTTTGTAACATCAAAGAAGAGATTGTCGTCCTTTAAAACACATTTTAGCTTTTCAGAAAACCCCTCTTTTTCACATTTTCTCCCACTAAGTTTGATTGGCCGTATGCTGTTTGAACAGCAAACAAAACAATCGACACATCTTTCTTTCACCGGCGTTTGTGTCGCCATTTGGGGTTATGGTCATGTGACGGAAAATCTCGCGAGAGGACGGACTACTTTCTGAGCCCACTACAGAGGTGAATGTGAATGAACCGGAGTGCAAGAGAGTGGTGTAAGATATAGAGAATAATTGTCTGTTTCGGTGGATCATGGAAATTTATTCAATCGAGTGAAAAGCGAAGGCTATATTTTCACGTGTGACGAAGCCTTTCTTTTCACGTCTAATTTTTGCTCATCGTGAAAAATATAATGCGTTTTCAAGCGGAAATATACCTATTCAATCTAGTCGGATATGGACTAGCTGTAATAATGACGTCATAGGTGATGCCGACTGCGTCATAAAAAGTGACGTTCTCCCGCTAAAAATTCATTCATGTTCTATAAATATAGTATATAATTCACTGTTAGATAAATTTCTATTAACTACTGAAAAGCATTGACGAATTTATTACACTGACAATAAGAGTAGATATGTGATAAAAAGAAGTCATATTCTGTTCCACTGCAGTTGATTCATGGTGGGCGATAACTAACAGGTGTTCAAGACATACCTACTTCGTAGTCTCAAAACAGCATTTCGATATAACGAAAAAAAAAAAAAAAAATTGGGGTTTCGTTAAACCAAATTATAATGAATTTGACATTGAAATAGCTATATATTCAGACCTGATAAAACATAAAATGACTGAAATTGAACTGTTTAAAGGCTACTGTCATCTTCGAAAATCTTTTTTTTTTTTATATTATTGTCATTCGCGACCACGTCAAAGTTTAATGGATAATAAAAGCACTATGTTTCAGACAGATACAAGATGTCAGGCGAGGAACAATAATACACAACACATACTAGTGGTAACTGATAACAACACTTGTAATCCACTGTATAGTTTTCCTCATAGTAGCAAGATCAGAAGAATTAGCCGAGTTAAATTTCTGGGTCTGGTTTTCTTCTAGTTTTTATAAGTAAAAAATTACCGACACTATATTTCAATTAAAGGGTAGTGACAATTTCCTCCCTTTGAAGAAAACTAACAATTAACAGGTCAATAAAATAAATTAAACAGATGTTAAATGATTGAAAAATGCAAAAGAATAATTACTAGATATTTCTGTTCATTTATATAACAAAAATATTTTTTTTTTTTTCAGAACTGTGCTAGACCCACTGTTTATGCCTCACATTAAATGGCCCGATAGTTAGGCTAAACGAGTCTTTAATTTATGGAGTTCCACTTTTGGGAACAGGTCGTATTTAGCCCGTACTGAAAAGTTGAGAGATTTCATTAGAGCAAAATACTAATGCAGCAAGTCTGAGTAATTAGATTTTTTAGGCGCAGCTGAATGATCTCTCTTTTGACATACTTTTAGTAATGGAATGAATGCATCTTTTCTTCGTTTGTGATTGGTTAATGATACATGTATGTAAACTCTGCAAAAAAGTAACGGTCCGTGTAGAAATATACCGATATTTGAGAGAATTATTCATGACTCAACAATTGTGTCATGATCACATTCATCTATGTACAGTTGCACTAAATTGCAGTGCATTGTTACACACTGGAAATACATCATAAATATAAGTAATGTCATTGACATAATAGTGAAGATAGGCGAGTTTGCTACTGCGTTCAATGTAAGAGATTTGGTGCATTCGTAAGCGGCTCAAAGAGGTATCATGTGCATTGTATCACTAAACTGGTACCCGTCTTACCTCGCGTGAAACCGAATACGAAGCAGGCTGCAAGATCATTGTATCTTGAGAAATAGTGTTGTAAAATCACATATTCTGTTTTCGCATGTTTTAATAGAAATAGGAACTATACCTCGCTCTTCTGTGATAATATTCGCAAATTAATGTTTATGTCTGTCTAGCGAAACAACCCGTTTCATTCACGTGGTAATGGTTTAGTCCAAATTACTCCTAGAGAGATGAGGTGGGTGCGGTCAAGCAGTGAGACGAGGTGATTCAATCTCTATTTCAATGATGTTGAAAGGTGCTAAATTTTCGTAAAAAAGCAAAGTGCAGATCTACTTCGCTTTCTTTTGTAGATTTCATCATATGCCCTGAAAAGACCCATGTCTAGGTATGATACATTGATAAGAATTAGAATAAAACCATAATCAGAGAAATTGCAGAATATCGCCACTAACGATGTAATGGAAAGTATTGCTCAATAGCGCTCAATACAAGTGCTTTCTCATTCTTATATCAAACGTATTTTGTTTTTCAACAATATGCAAAACAATGAGAAAAAAAGGCAATTTCTGGTGATGCTACTTTTCATCATTTCCCTTCATATTGAAATACAAAAGAGTTTAAATATCAGTATCCCAGAGCCTCTTACGCCGTCTGTCTTTTTTCATAACGATATTTCTTGCTTATCATTTTTAGACTAGCGAAGCTAGTCTATAGGCATCATGATTGACCCAGATTCAAAGTAAACAAAAAGCCCCACAGTTGCCAAATACTGCCTCACAGAAAATACTTCTTTCTGTTAGAAATCTTAATTCTGTTGTATATGACAGTTTTGACAAAATACACTAAATCTCTACCACTCCACTTTGAACATGTCCTCTTACAAAGTAATGGACTGAACAAGATGTCACATATAAGGTACAAGATCTTTGCTTATATGTAAATTAAGTGACCTATGCAAAGCAGGCTATTATCACATTTGTAACATTATGAATGAATCTAAAAATAGATACACACCTAGGTAACTTGTAGCAAATCCCAGCTGCACCAACCCTCACTGGACAGGGAACCCTTGTCATTCCTTCAGTCATTCATTATTTAGACCATTGTGTACAGTTAAACTGTTATGTTAAACTGTTATTTTACATCTTGAATATTAACCCTGTACCACAAAATTCCAAGTTCAATGCCACTGGGGAAGAATCCCTGGTAACCAGCATTTTCTCCTTTTCCCACATTGTTTTCTGCCCTTTTGGAATCTGGTTTCATCAATTCAGCCACATTTGATTTGTGGTCCGCAACAGCTTTGAATTTCATTTTGTAAAGCATTAAATAGTTAGCAATATCTTGTGCTGTTGGATATTGACTTATTGATTGTATGGTGTTTAACGCCGTTTTCAACATTATTTCAGTGATATCATGGCGGCCAGTGCACCTATCCATGCTTTCCTGGAGTTTCTTTTACCAGCACCAGCGCGACTCAGTGATCTTTTGTGGACAGGACGGATTAAGATCAGACTGCATAGAATGTGCAGTCTGTTCTTGGATCTACACTGTCTGATAAGAGGATATATTTTCTCCAAAATGTAACTTTGAAATAGCAATATTCAGGTGTTTACAATGGCTTGAAAGTTTCATTTAATTTTTTCTAGCAGTTTAAGGGTTAAACTAGGGTTAAACTTAAACTGGATTATAGTTAAGCAATAGCATGCATAGCCCCGGTAGCTCAGTCGGTAGTGTACAGGACTTGGGCACAGGAGGTCGCTGGTTCGATCCCTGGCCTGGCCAATTTCTTTCCGAGGACTGATGATAGTCATTGCGACAGGATTTATTCCTCTCTCAAGGTTTGACGATGGTTATGTGGGAAAGCAGCCAGTGGCTTGGAAAGAATATTGTGCTGAGTACTGGTAAAAGAAACTCCAAGAAAGCATAGATATACGCACTGGCTACTGCTACATAACTAAAATAATGATGAAAATAGGGTTAAACACCATACAATCGATCAATCAATCAATCAATCAATCAAATTCATTAGTCTGTCAGTACTTTCAGTACTTTGATTATTTAAATGTAACTTCCGGCCAATGCTTCAAAAGAACCCTGTACAATAGAATGCATTTTTTCAGACGACAACTGAGTGAGATTTGGCTTTTGGAAGGGGAAGAACTCGTTGTCAGATTAAGGGTTTTGGGATTAGGAGAAAATGCTGATTACCGGCATTATCTCCTTTTTTCACAAAATTTCAGTTTTCATTTTAGGGCCGTTAAAA
Source organism: Tridacna gigas (assembly GCA_945859785.2). Lineage (NCBI taxonomy): Eukaryota > Metazoa > Mollusca > Bivalvia > Cardiida > Cardiidae > Tridacna > Tridacna gigas. Next base: position 106,383,717 of record OX244028.2, read on the forward strand.
TGCTGTATTGTTTGGTGCAGGGTAAAACGGTTTACATGAATAACGGGTTTTTCCTTATAATCGAGATCAGTTTGGGCTTTCATCGTTTCGTTATTTCAGACTGTACAAAAAGAGATGATTGTAATAGCTTGATGAATGCCAACAACTGTGCGGGAAGACAAATACATTGCTATGACAACCGCTGCATCTGTAGTCGACAACCAATGATTGGCTAGACTTGTTCGCTCGAGGGATTATTCGGAATTGGGTCTCTATGCATTAAATAAAAAAATCTGAAATAATTTTTGTGTGTATGTGTGTAATAACTAAGTTATTTTTATGTGTTACTTTTGCGTTTGGAAATGTTTTCAACATTATTTCCCGAAAATTCCAGCGGCTTTCCAAGCACTCCCTTGCTTCTTCAGTCAGTATGCACATTTTTTTAGTACCACTAGCTCCTTGCCTACATGAAAACCAAGTCCGGAAAAATATTTTCAATTAGAGTGGAAAAAAATTTCTGGCGGTGACTCTCATCAGTGCACTGCCTGAACAGCACCTGCATTCTAGTCGGCCGATTGCGGTGGCGCAATCGGTAACATACAGCGAACTTCTCTCCGAGTATTGGTGACAGTCAATGCCACAGGATTCATTCCTCTCTCACCGCTGTTCATTGTTTCGATGACGGTTACATAAGAAAGCAGCCAGTGGCTTGGGAAGAATATTGTGCGATGTGCTGGTAAAAAAATACTCCTTGAAAGCATGGATAGGTACATTGACCGTGATGCTGAAAATAGCGTTAAACACCATACAAACAAATGTACAAGCAAACCCTTCCACTCACACGTTGCAAGACACTTAACCCTTTCGGCTTAATGAATGAAAACAGATACTTTTCCTAATGGCGTGGATCATGATCAGACAACACAGAACGTGCAGTCCGATCTTGGATCTATACCGTCCACTTGTTAAGTCGAGTCTTTTCGGCTTAATGAATGAAAACAGATGCTTTTCCTGATGGCGTGGATCATGATCAGACAACACAGAACGTGCAGTCCGATCTTGGATCTATACCGTCCACTTGTTAAGTCGAGTCCGTACGCTGACAATCTGTATGAGTTTCAGTGGATTCTATTTTCAGCCATCGAAGTTTATTGGAGAGGTCATCAGACCTCTCCAACAGTGTTGAGTTTAAAACGCAGACTGCCACAGAATTCGCTGTCTAAATCCATTTGTTTTTGCGAAATTAGTATGGTACACAGTCTGTTTCGTCATGGTTTTGTAAATAAAGCGAAATCAAAAAACCGAAATAAGAAATAGACGTGGTTCTATTTTTAGGAATGACAGACAACTCGCCCCACAGACAACTCGCCCAAAGACAACTCGCCCCACAAAAAAAATCGTCCGAAGACAACTCGCCCCACATTGTGAAGACAAGTCGCCCCAAACTGAAAACAACTCGCCCACGCAGAAGACAACTCGTCAAAAGTTTATGAAACATGGGCTAGTTCACAGAATTTGAATAATCGCGCCCACGTTAAAAAAAAAAAATACTCCTAAAATCAAGCAAAATTTTCGTCCTGAGCATGAACTCCTTACATATTGGTTCTCAACTCATGAAAACAACAACTTTTTTTATGCTAATCTATTACAATACAGGTGATTTACTGAAATACAAAAGTAATTATCTAGGATTAAGAGACATTATTTAAATGGCTTATCGTCAAATTTTTATGTACCTATAGATCTTTCAGATAAAAGCAATCATGAATGAGTTAAGTATCATCAAACTAACGTCCGGTAGGTCAGTTTATCCATCTGTTTTTTCTTTGTGTCTAACGATCGATGTGACTGACTGACTGATTGATTGATTGATTGAAAAGAACGGGTATGTGTTAACAGTATACCGGTAATAGAAAATTCATTCCATGAACTGAATATGTCAGGGATGTCAAACTGGTCAAGTCGGCATCATTTATGCTAACTTCAATGTTCACTTGGTGTAAACGAAAGAATGTAATCTTCATTCACTTAAACAAAAGACAGAAGAGAAAGATATATAGATAAAAAAGAAAGAAAGAAGGTCGATAAATATCATAACAGTTTACACAGACCTGTCTCGGTTTTATAAATACGTTCAGGTGAGAGTAATAAGAGCGGGCGAGTTGTCTTATATGTGGGACGAGTTGTCTCATAACTTGGGGCTAGTTGTCTTCTGAAGGTGAGTCGAGTTGCCTTGTGGCGAGTTTTTTTGGGGCGAGTTGCCTTGGGGCGAGTTATCTTTGGGGCTAGTTGTCCTGCACCCACTTTTAGATATGACGAATTTCAGAAAAGATTTGTTACATTAATTTGCCATGATTACAAATGACCTCTCAAATAACTTTAATTCTTCATTAAGCAAATAAATCTAAGCAGAAGAAAAAGTATGAAGAATTTTGTTAAAAAAGAGAAAGAAGACCGCTGGACAAGATCATGCGACTTGAGAAGGCGGAAAGAAGATCAAATGACCGTCATGTAAAGCAAAAGAGGTTTCTACGCGGCGGCTGTTTTACACGTTTGTTTACATGTACCTAAATATATTGAAATTAAAGGCCAATAAACTATTTGAAAACACTGACGCTGACCTCTCCTGGCTTCTTTTTGAAAGAAGCCAACTTGTATACATTGTACATCTCGCTGAAAGGGTTAACGAGTGTGCGACTATAAATACGTATCACGAGACTCGATTTGTATCTCATGTTAAACTCCCAACCAATTATCCAATTTTTCCCCTCTGGGGAGTATAGAGTTGTAATCTCTCACAACTTGTTGGAAAGTGTAGATCCAAGATCAGAATGCACGATTCAGCAACGGAAACAATATAAGGCTTTACTATTCGCTCCACGAAGGTAAATTTTACGAACATTGTCAGAGAAAGCTTTCTTTCGCAAAGGTTTTTATCACTTTTCGTTCCTCATTCAACACTTTACAAAACGATAAAACTGTAGAATAATCGAAATTATAGGCATTTGAAGTCGACAAATTAAATGTGGCTAAAATTTCGAGATTGTCTTTAAAAGATAGAAGACATTGTGGGAAAAAAGTAGTAAATCCTGGTTACGAACAAGTTCTCCTTTTTCCATAAACTTTTCAAAAGACCTCTTCCATGGGGTTGTTGAAACTTGGAATTGACTGGTAGAGAATTGAATAATATCTGACAAAAATTTCAACCATATTACCTGGCCATTAAATGGCAGCTCCAGTTATTTGTGGCGAGGATGAATTATTGACTTCTTTTCAAACAGGTTTTTGTAATCTTTTAATGTTTGACATTTATTTATGTACATTGTTTCGTTAATGCAATAGGGTTGTCAGGGGTACTTAAATAAGTTTGAAAATAAAAGAAAAGGATGAGCTATTAGGAGTGGATGTCAATGATGTACGAGTGACGAGGAGGCATACGGTTTGTATGGCCTCGTGGAGAAAGTGACGATTAGCTTCGAGGAAGTGTCAGGCAGACAAATAGCAAGAATCAGGCAGAAAAATATTAGGAATGGTGCATAGATGTGATCAAAATTTTTTGAAAGCGAATCTGCTTCCTTCATACGCCTGAGAACCTATTTGCATTTTAATGAATCTGTCACTAGGATGTGACCAATAAACCACGTGATCTCAATATCCTTGAGGGAGAAACAAGGACATACCGGATTGCCAAGTCTTTTTTATATCTGTGTCATTCTATCTATAGTTATGTTATCATGTCACCTGATGACCTCAATCTGGCTGTGGTCAAGGTCGAACACCAAACACCACGAAATGGAGTTGGTAGGTACACTATACTTCTCTAGTGCCTGGGTCACCCGTGAAAATATTAAATTTGGTGTTCAGTCAGTGATTTCATATTCTGATCTTACACGGAGAAAAAGGTCACACAACATGGCGATAGTCAAGGCCAATTTTCTTTTTTTTAATTTCATGATACCATAAAACGTGATTTTCTCAAGGAAACCCAAGATGGCTGCGGTCAAAGTCGATCACCAAACACCCAGAATGGGAGCTGGCCAGTAGACTACACTATTCACGCTATTTGGCCACTCGTGAAAGTATAAGTTCTGTTGTTCACCCAGGGAAATAATATTTTGATCTAACACAGGGATAAGCAGTTGTCCTCTACGTATACCAACACACAATGTTGAATGATGCTGATTGATTGATTGATTGTATCGGAGTTTGACGCCGTTTAACAGCTAAGGTCATATCACGGCGGTCAGTGCACCTACGCATCTGTTTCCTGGCTTTCTCACACCAGTACTGACACAATTTTCTTTCTAAGTCACTGACTACTTTTCTCACATGCATCAGAGGTGAGAGGCGATGGAAAGAAAGCTTGCCTCAACCGGGTATCGATCTCGCAACTAGCAGGTCACGAATCAGATACGCTAACCACTGAGCTACCCAGGCGGGCCATGTTGTATAATAGATAGCACAAATACGTGGACAAGTTGCTCGATTTTTTACCTCTTTCAGCACTTAGTTCATGAGCTCGACCTCCTTCGACGACTTCCAATACAGTTCCTTGAAACATAGGAAAGTTTCCACCTTACTGGCTTGACTAAACAATCGGACGGTGTAAATCCGAGATCAGACAGCACAGAACGTGCTGTCTGATCTTGATTTTTGCCGTCCGCAAAAGCTTCGAATACACCAAACATTCGTAATGACGTTCTTGGTCATATTCTCCAGAATTTTATAAATTTTAACGTAATACGGCTTCTGATTGGCTAAACCATTAGGTTTAGCCAATCAGAAGCTGCGTTTCTTTCAAATTTAGAACATCTTGGAGGATAAGACTAAAACTGTTCTTGAGAATGGTTAGTGAATACGGATCATGTTTTAGCCCATGACAGTTGAAAGGTTATGCATAGACCTATTCCGTGCTATGATGGACTTGGAGTACTAGAAGTTTGTAGATTACTTTAATCCAGTACTATACAAATACCACTTCTAACGACCCTTCATTTTGCTATGAATAATGTAGAAAAGGAGCCATTGCATTTTACAAGCGAATGCTTCTCTTCCAACAATGTTTTATAAACTTATGAAAAAGATTAAACCATACTCTGTGAACAGGGGTTTTAATCAAAAAGCATCGACCCAGGTCAGTCTGCGTAGTCCGCGCAGGCTCTCTTGGGTCGAAACTTTTTGCTACTGATCACTTTTCTACATGTCAAATGACCGCTTTACCTACTGATCCAGTCTTTCGTAGGACAAAATGGAATTTAAGGATCCATAGATTTATATGATGACTTGCTTGGTATAATGCATCGTGGAAATGTTATAAACCCCCGTTTGCCAGAGCGTGGCTCAAATAGATCTAGTGTCGTTTCCTTCATATGTTTGTCTGTTGTGTGATTTATAATAACTTTTCATCGTCCTATGATTTATAATAACTTTTCATCGTTCTAGAAATAATACAAATTCAGCAAATCTCAGATGATATAATGATCAAATCCCTCGGCTACAACATTGATGATGTAGTGGAAACGGGAGAAAAAAAATCTGCTGATTACCAGAATTTTGTCCTGAATACCCCCTTTTGCCCCCCCCCCCCCCCCCCCCCCGCCCCCAACGGTGATCTCTCAAGAGTCTCGAGTCTCTTTCCTCAGCGTCGTCAAGGTAAGATATGGGGTCACAGGGACAACTATGTTTGTCATGGTGATATCCCCAAGAATTTGTTATTATCCAAATTGGAATCAATTACACAAACTAAAGAAAAAAATCTTCGGTTAAACACATATAATTGCTTTATTTCTGTAGAGTAATTCAATCAAATGTGCATGTATATATACATGTCAGTCGTGCTCCGGAAAAAGAGGGTAAATTGCATCTGCAAAAAATATCGACCCATGTCAGCCTAAGCAATCCGCGCATACTAACCTGGGTCGATATTTTCTTCTATCTGTCAGAAACATCCTCTTCTTTTGTGTGTAAAAAAATTACAAAAAACAATAGAATAATGGGATCTTGTAAAAATTAATTTACACAAAAAAATTTTTTTTTTGAAAACACACAGATATATAACCGCACATTTCTATTAAATAATTTTATCTTTTTTTTTTTGTCACAATTGTGCCCGTTAACTTTATCCATGCCTTCAAAACACAGGATTGTTTGGTAGAGAGTTAACCCTTTACCACACAATGCCAACTTTTAACGACCCTGAGGAAAAAGCCTTTTGACAACATTTTAAGAAAATGCTGGTAACCAGCATTTTCTCCTTTTCCCACAATGTTTTTTACCCTATCAAACAAAAAAATCATATCATTTAAGCCATATTGAAATTGTCGTCTGTAAATGCTTTCAATTTGGTCGGTTGTACTTTTAGTCGTTTGGTAAAGAGTTAAGATTAAGAATGGCAATGTACATAGTTAAAATCTCGAGCAAATACAGTTGTTGTCGTAGCAATGTAGGCGGGAGATAGAAATGCAGTTTAAAGCAGCCTGCATCTGAGAGGTCTGGCATTCGCTCCGATAGATACAACCTGAAAGAAAGAAAAGTGAATTAACCCTTTACCACACGAAAAAAAAAAAAAATTAATTTGTCCAAATTGAAAGCATTTGCAGACGACAAATTAAATATGGCTCATATAGTGAGATCTGTCTGTAAAACGGATTTAAATAACTTTTTGTACATTATTTTAACTAAATCAATGAGATACATGTACCTCACGATTCAGCAAAAGGTTAAAAACCTTTCGGTGTTTACCAAAGTCATAGTATTCTGAGGTTGTGCTCAAAATGGTTTTAATATTTGAGTGGTCTAGAAAACGGAAAATGCATCTTCGTGATACATGATACCAAACCAGTCATCACATAATTACGTTTATCACATAAAACCTCCTCCAGCAGTTTATTAAACCCATGACTTATTTTTGATAATACACACATATTATCGTTTTATTTTGGTTACGCTTCTGGCTATCTTTTTAGTTATGAGCGCGTGAAGCAGGCGGGGCCAACCACAGCATGTGCAGGAACATGTTTGTGCTACTTCACCATTTCGCGGGAAAAAAATGTCACAGACCTATCTTCTTGTGTATATACTAGGGATGGGAAAGAATACAAATACTGGCATTCGAATAGTCGGTTTATAGCATTCGAATATATTCGAATATTCGATCGTAGAATTCTAGAATTATCATTATGTTTTAGTGTCCGAAATATGAATGTCCGAATACTAGTACACTTTTAGCCACACGTTTTTCTAACAAAATCAAATTTAATATGCGCATTGGATACTTTCAATAGCTCGTTCACTAAACTTTGTTCTTCTGCCGTCTCTAAGCGAAAGAGCGACATCAAAGTATGCTGAGTATCGCAAGTTCAGCTATTCCGTTCGCCTATAATATATACACATGTCAAACCGAACACCATCTGTAAACATAGACCCGTGATAAACAGGCTAAGATGATGATTCAGGATATTTATTTTTCTATCATTCGTTTTATGTGACAAATAGAATCTCACATTCGTGTTTATGTATTATCATTTTTATCAAACTCGTTGACTAAAATATATATGACGCTCGCCAAGGCTCGCGTCATATAATTCTATCCTTAAATTCCATTTTGTCAAACAACCGCCTAAATTATGAGCTAAACTGGTCCTTTAACAAGCAGAAAATTGACCAACAGCAAAAGGTTTCGGCTCCAGTCAGCCTGCTCGAAAGATGTTTGTAATAGAGCTTAAATGAGACCAATTGATAGTTTTACAATTATACTTTACCTCAAAACAAGTTTACATTTTGACGAGGCAACAGGCAAATCCAAAATATAGGCGACATAGACTGCAACAGCTGTGTACCAACGAATTAAGTATTATTCCCAAACACGTTAACCCCTATTCTGCTAAATAAGTGAAATAGAAACTTTCAAGCCGATAGTAAAAACCCAAATTTTTAGATTTCAAAGGTACTTTTGGGGGAAAAACATCTCGTTGTCGGACAGTGTAGATCCAAGATCAGACTGCACATTTTGTGCAGTCTGATCTTGATCTACACTGTCCACAAAAGGTTCTTGAGTCGCGCTTAGCAGCCTATGGGTTAACCATGAACCAAACAATCCCAAGTGTTAACGATCCTAACGAAGAAGCCCATTCGAAACATTTGTAGTCAAGGAAGAAATGCTGGTAACAAGAATTTTTTCCCTTTTCTCCAATGTATACTGAGTTATTTCATGCTTTTCGGTAGTTTAAAGAGAAATAATGGTGGATTATGGTTTGATATTTCATGGTTACGACCGATTTTATATTTTCTTACTCTTTAATTGAAAGCGGAAACAGTAGTTCGCGCGCACAAGTTACCCCGGTATTTAGCGGGTGCCATTCAAATGGAGGGAAATATAACGTAATTTACAATATATTTCTCGCGCTTTACGTAATATTGTAATGCGTTGTTATGTGAGGGGGTACGCAGGGGGAAATTACCGAAAACAACTGTACTGGATTTTGATGAAAGTTCCAACTTTCTAGGGGTTAGAAGAATGAATAAATAGAATACTAGTATTTTCTTTTTTTTTTTTTTTCGATGAAAGATCGACATTTATTTCATCTCGTGAACATTATCGGTAATATTTTCACTCGTGGCTGTGCCTCTCGTGAAAATATCACTGATGATGTTCACTCGATGAAATAAATTTTGAGCTTTCACCGCAAAAAAAAAATATCCTCTATGTCATAAATGTTCCCGCAAATAGGCCTGCAGGGACCAGCTGAGTAAATAAGTAAATATTTTCAAGTTTTTGTTCCAATCGCAAATTACCATTAATTTATTCTAGTATATCAATACCAAAAAGTAGGTCGAAGGCCAGCATATTCAGTAACGCCGGAAACTTATCGTAAGGCAAAAAGTTAGATAACCTCATTATACATACTGGTGTTGGTAGCTGCGCATGTGCAAAGTCCCCCATCTTGTTCGGTGCCAACATGGTGGTCTGGGTGTTCGCATATGACGTGATTTAAATTGCCCCCGCATGTTGTGACAGTACAATCGCTATCAACTGTGCAGATTTCGCTGTACACGTACACTGAAGAAGTCAACATAAATCAAATTACTGAAAGCCATAAAGTACAGCGGGGAGGATAGGTTTTACACAGATTTCAATAACATCTTAGTTATATCATTGCAACAATTCATGTATTGATCAGCTGTCTGTGTTTCACAAGAGAGGGAGCAGGTGTTCAACGATGCTTAGTCCAAGGGACCCTCCGCCAAAACACATGCCGTGCGTAAAGGTTGAACTTGGAACCTCTAGATTAGAGACCCACCATTTTTAACCGAGGCCCTGGTGCTGAAGGTGTAGGATTCGAAACCTCGAGATCCCATGTTCGATCTACGTTCTTGGTTTGATACTTCGTGGGATTGCCTTTGGGCAAGAATATTCAGAGCCCTAGCCCAGAACTAGTGCAACCCAAGACATACTTACATCAGTGAGCTGTCGTCGTAATAAAGCTGAAATAAGGTCGTCGCTAAATACACACGCTATAATGCTAGTCATAGATTGGTGACAAGGTTCACACCATATAACGCAAAATCAAGGCATGACTTTTGACACTGTGGGCGGCACTAAATCTCGTGCATTCCTGACTAGTCCGCAGTAGATATTGTATGCTGATCTTAATCGCATAAACATCATATTTATAAAAATCTAAACTGGTGCAAAATTATTAATCATGATTTTATACATGATTGCTTTACTTGTGACAAACACTTTTCAATTTTATCTAAAAATTCTGTGTGCACAGGACTGAATGAAGATCCCGCGTTACGATAGTAGGGACGGGGGGAAAAAACGAAAATAATGTGCACACCATATAATGCTGATCTAGGTAGCTACAATCAAATTAGAAAACATCCAATATAATGTACATATGGGAAAATGCAGATCTAGGGGTTACGGCAAGAGTAGGGCAAGAAAACATCGAAAAAATAATGTGCACACCATAGAATGCTGGTCTAGGAGTTACTGTGGAAAAAACACAAAACAACCGAAAAAATGCGCACACCATAGAATGCAGGTCTAAGCTACTTCGGTAGGGTCAGAAATATCCCAAATAATATCCCAATAATGCAGGTCTAGGCTAGAGTAATCAAAGAAAAGTCACCAAAAATGTGCAAAAGGTCACTGCGGTAAAGACAGGGAACACCAAAAAGAATGTGCACACCTTAAAATGCAGGTCCCTTGTGATTGCATTATGGACAAAACGGCACTAAATAATATGCACATCTTATAATGTAGAGACAGACAACGCCCAAAAAAATGTGCAAACCATACAATGCATGTCCCATGGAAATGCAGTAGGGGCAGAACACGCCAAAAGCTGTGCACTATACAGAATGCATGAGGACCCTTTTAGGTGCCGTAGGGACAGAAAAAGCCCCAAATAATGTGTATACTATACAATGCAGGTCTCTTGAAGGTGCACTAGGGACAGGAAGTGCCCAAAAACTATGCACATCATAAAATGCAGGTCCCTTTGGAGAACAGTAGAGACAGAAAACACTTTCAATGACGTGTACACCATACAATGAAGGTCCATTGAAAGTGCAGTTGGAAAAGGAAACGCTAAAACGCTTTGCACACAATTGAATATAGGTCCCTGGTTACAACAGTAGAACAGAATTGCTGTGCATGCACATCATTGAATGCAGGTCACTGGTTACGGCACTTGGCAATGCATGTGTAAGTCTCTCTTTAAATATCTAAAGACCCGTATTATCTGGAAAACATTTGGTGAAATAAATTGAGCCATGCTCTGTGAAAAGGGGGCCTAATGCATTTGCGAAAAGTATCGATTCATGTCAGCCTGCGCAGTCCGCGCAGGCTGACATGGGCCGAAACTTTTCGCTATCTTTAAATTTTTCGCATGCCAAAGGGTAATTCTACTTCATGACTCAGTCGGTTGTTTGTCAAAATGAATTTTATGGATCTGTAATTGGGTGATGTCTTGCTTGGTATGATGCAGTACGAAAAAGCATTTAGCCCCCTTTTTACAGAGCATGGCTCAATTATATATTAGTAAACATTCTGCATTAACATGATTCAGACCCTGTAATGGAAAAATATATTAAAATTCTGGTGTCTAGGGGTATCTCAGGGTGTCTTTAGGAGCCTTGCCGTGAATAGACTCCGGTTATAAGGTGTATCTACATAGTACAAAGGGCGTGGCAAACTTGACATTTGATTGATTAACATTGCATGGTGTGTATGCATGTATGGTGTGTAACTAGACAAAACCACTGAAATAATGCTGAAAGCGACGTTAAACACCATTTATTCAAGCCAGCAGTTTAACCATTGATTAAAGAAGGACTCTCAGGGAGTATGCTTTACTTTTCTATGCAGATAAAATAGATCTGTAACAGAGCTCCAGATAAAGGGAGTGATTTTGATTTGAAAATTGAAAATATTAATCAATTCCACTAAACCCTCATTAGAATCGTCTCATCGAGACAATTCTAATGAATACCCACAATATAGGTTTGGAAGAGACATAATGGATTTAGAATACTATCACTCCCATTTATCTGGAGGTCTGCGTAAGTATAAAACTGACGACAGTGGTTGTCTATATGATACAGACACAAGTGCTAGCGACTGTCTATATCAGATAGATAAACCCACAAGCTTTTGTCTATCCGACTTAGACCACGTGAGTAGTAAAGGGTAGTAGACTGGGGACAAGGCCAAAAGTGTCCCCAGTCTACTTACCCTGAGGGAAATTTGTCCCCAGAGTACTTACCCTGGGTAAGCACTCTGGGGACAATTCCGGTCAATTTGAAAAATTTTGGGTCGATTTGGGTAAAAAATGGCATTTTCTGGCATTTTTGCTTCCCCCCCACGTCCCCAGAGTGCTTATCCTGAGGGAGATTTGTCCCCAGGGTACCTACCCTCAGGGTAGGTACTCTGGGGACAATTCCGGTTGATTTCAATGGATCAGAAGATATTGACAATTTTGAAAGATAGATCTTTCATGGTAGATGGTTAGCCCTGAAAAGGGCTGTTTTGTTTGGAGACTGTGTTTTTTTCTCTCTACTGACAGCTTTTCTTCGTTTTTCTTGGGATTTTTGGGATTTTGAAGTCATCGAAATTATCAATGTTTTTCCCGTATTTGCCCTGACCTGTCAGTATCGGTGAAGATCTCTTTTGGTCAACATGTCGCTTGTGGAGATGGCTATCGTTTTCCTCTGATTTTCGTTTTGTTGTTCTTCTCGGTTGATTTTCTTTTGGTTGTTTTTCTTTCTTCACAACAGCTACGATAGAGTCCACTAGCTTGTGAAGATTTGTCTTATCGAAGTCAAACTCCACAGGAATCTTTACTGGAACTGCTGAAATGCTCTGACTTTGATAGCGTAGTGTCTCAATGTTTTTCCACAACCGTTCGGTGTTTGTGTTTAAAGTTTTAATCTCCTCCAAATGTTTGTTGAATGTTTCCAGTTCTTTTAAGATCTGAGACAGCATAGAATCTTGTTTCGAATTTAACTGTTTCACCTCTTCGTAAATGTTATCCAATACAGTCGTCGGGTTGATGTTTGCTGAATTCATAGCCGATGAGAGAATGTCTCCATTGTTTTCCACTGGAAGGAAAGCATCTAAGTTGAAATCGTTTAAGTTGTATTCCATATTGATTTTTAACTTCCGAAATGTTCGAGAGCTATGAGTCAAAATGATGAATGTATGGGAAAAATCGGTGTTTTTATAGCTTGACAGGAGGATTGACCTATTTTAACTTGGAATTAACGTTAACCAATCGTTAGTTTCGTTACATTTTTTTGGATTTGATACTCTTAGACGTTGTAGATAGATCATATAGTACGTTATGTTCTGTCTACATGCTCTCGCCCATGTTCGCGCTTTTAATTCTAACGCAAAGTAGGTCAATCCACCTGTCAAGCTATAAAAGAGACAGCATTTTTTATTCTTTTATTAACTCATTTCACGATGAAGTTATCGAAATTTTGCTGTGGGTTGTTTGATGGCAGGAAGAATAAGAAAGAAATGAAGGAGAAATGGGAGCAAGAGGCCATGGAAAAGAAAGAAGACGAGGTAGAAGAAAGGAAGAGACTAAAGCATAAAGCTCTTCGGGAGTTCTTTGGAAGACGAGGGTATGAGTTTTATACTCGTACCCCAATCGTTAAGATGGGTAATATTTACCCAGACCTGTCAGAGTTGATACCGCCAACAGAACATCGCGGTTGGCAAAATAAATTAATGAGAATGTATCCTTCATTGAAATGGTAAAGAATACGTTCTCTTTAATTTTAAAACAGCCCTTTTCAGGGCTACCCAATACCAAGAAAAGAACTTTTTCAAATTGTCAAAAACAAAAAAGTCAAGTCCTTTATGTTTATTTAAAACTTTTTATTTTATAACTTTTTATTTTAGAACATTTTGTACAATATTCATTACAATGAAACTTTGAACTGTAAAAAGACAAAATGAATGAAAAAACTTTTTTCTTCGGAATGTCATAGAACTTTGAACTGTAAAAAGACAAAATGAATGAAAAAACTTTTTTCACTTAGGCTGTTTTTCTTTTTTTCTTTGGAATGTCAGATTCACATTTACTCTTACGTTTTTTTCCCCTTTCATTGTTTTTTAATACCATATCTGGACACATTTCATTCCCGTGTTTTGTCGATTTGCAAAAGAAACAGTTGTTTTTGTTGCTTTGTCGTTTTTTCTTCTTTTCGTTATTTTGACGTTTTTCCTCTGGTCTTTTTTCTATCAACGCTAAATCTTTTGGTTCTTCCTTCCCGTTTGAACAATCCGACTCTGTAGAAAATTCGTTTTTTGTGGAATCTATGAGATTTTTTTTGTCCAGATTTTTCCGTAAAGTCTCTAATTTATCTGCTATTTTGCAGATCTCTGAATCCTTGATATCCGTGTTGTCAGTCTGCATGTCTACGGTCTGAGTTTCAACGGATGATGTATCCTGTGGTGAACTTTTTTTCCATGTATTTTCATTGCAGAATGATTTGCAGAATGAATTTACTACCCCGACGTATTTCATATGTTGGAGTTTGACAGCTGTTGGTGAAATTTTGATGTCATGGCTGAGCGGGTCCACATAGACAAAAACATTTTCTCCTGTCTGCTTTTCTTTTTCTGGACATTCTCTGGCCCAATGCCCTGTTTTGTTGCACGTAAAACAAATATTTGTTCTCACGCCATCCATTCCGTATCGTTTGTCGATCGTTGTTTGATCCAAAACTCTGTAGCTGGTCATGCGGTAAACATCTTTTTCTGCTAAATGTTGTTGGGATAAAAATGATCCCACGTAGACACCGTTATGTTTAACTTGATACTTTGGCGGAATATTGCTGATCTCATAATCGTGGGTGTATGGATTAACATACAACGCCATCCTCTTTCTAAGTGGTGATGTATTTTGCAGCTTGAACTCGCTCATTTTCTTTTATCAACTGTATTGTCTGAGATTGGTCAGAGGAATAATGAGATTTTCACAGTCGATGTCTCTATTTATACACTACTGCAAGGAAAGAGTCAATAAATTGTTAGGTTTCTTTCTCGCTTCCTTCATTTTGTCTTCTCAGCCAGAGCTGAAACGATGGCTAAAAGAAAAAGAATAGTAGATTATTCAGACAGTGAAAGTGACGATGAGTCATTTCCACCAAAAAAGAAAAAATCTTTACCGTTGAAAGAAGAAAGTGATAGTGACGATGAGACATTTCCACCAAAAAAGAAAAAAACTGTACCATTGAAAGAAGAAAGTGACAGTGAAGATGATATCTTTTCACCAAATATGTTCGTGGATAAAAAAGAAGAAAACAGCAGCTCTACTTTGGATATGAAAAGTCTATATGACTTAATAGAAAGGGGAAAAAAGAAGTCAAGAAAATTTAGAACAGAATCACATGTATTGTCAGTGAGTTTTAAGAAATTTGAAGAATTATCACCCCAGAGACTGCTTGGATTATTTGACGATGTTACCCATGAAATCATTCGAAAGTTAGATGCTAACCCGACAGATATGATTAGAATTAGCATCGATCATCCTTCATTGGAGATGGGGATTCATATTCCCTTTTTAGCTACAGAACAGCTGCAAGGTGAAACTATATTGAATGAAATTGAACGAGTTTTACAGTCAAATACAGATTTTGTCTTGAACGACGGATCCATGACATTTGACATTACACATACAATACCTCCATGTGGTAGCGGAAAAGTGAAATATAGAACGTCGGAATTGGATTCAAAGGTTTTTGCCAAGAAGAAACAATTGGTTATTCAAATTAACAATCGTGATCAATTATGTTTTGCAAGAGCCGTTGTTGTGGGAATTTGCTACCATGAACGTGAAAACACCGAAGAATGGAACCGAAAATGGGATCTCATCAAAAGATCAAACAGATCACTTCAAAAGACTGAAGCTGAAAAATTGATGAATGAAGCTGGAGTTTTACCAACACAGTCTGTAGGAATTGATGAATTCAAAAAAATTCAATTGTTTTTGTATGAAAAAGACTATGTTATTAAAGTTCACGACCAGCATTCAAAAACGAGGAAAATATTTGAACATCCAGAAGTGAAAGACAATAGTAAGATCATACATTTATACTTTCATCAAAACCATTATGACTATATCAAATCCATCAAAGGTTTTTTTTGTTGTACATATTATTGTGAGTTCTGTGATGTGGGTTATAACGGGCGGGAAAATCATGCTTGCTCAAAAATCTGCAAAGGTTGTTATCGTGCTGGAAAATGTCCATCAGAATCCAAAGAGTATGTCTGCTCCAAGTGTCATAGACGATTTTTTAGTGTTTTATGCTTTGAAAATCACAGAAATGTTCAAGGTAAAGAAAAGAAATCCATTTGTGAATTAGTGAAACTCTGTTCAAAATGTGGTGCACAGTATCTTGCCAGAAAGAGAAATCATATCTGCAATGGAAAGAAAAAGTGTCATCTCTGCAAGAAGATAGTTGACTTTTCTCATCGTTGTTTTATTCAGCCTTACCAGAGTAAGATGAAACACGACAGCGATGATGAGACGAGTTCTTCTCTAGTCAAAAAACCAAAGTTCATTTTCTTTGATTTTGAATGCCAGCAAGATACAGGGGTGCACATCCCAAATTATTGTATAGCACATAGAGCATGTGATGATTGTATCGATAAACCACTTGATTTTCATTGTTCTACATGCAGTGAATTTGAAGAGGGTAGGGAAGTTATTTTTCAAGGAGAAGAAACTTTGAGTCAATTTTGCAAGTGGCTCTTTTCAAAACATCACAAAGGAGTCACAGCTATGGCTCATAATTTAAAAGGTTATGACGGTCAGTTCATTCTTAACTATATTGTCAAAGTTGGGTTAAAACTTCCAAAATTGATCATGAATGGAAACAATATTATGAAGTTAGAATTGAATGGCGTGCGCCTAATCGATTCCTTCAATTTCATGAACTTTGGGTTGGCGAAATTTCCAGCCACATTTGGTCTTCAAGAAATGAAAAAAGGTTACTTTCCTCACTGGGCAAATACAGATGAATTTTGGAGTTATATTGGACCATACTTGGATATGTCTTATTACAAACCCGACTCAATGTCTGAAGAGGGTAGGTCGAAATTCATAGTCTGGTATAATGACAAAGTTCAAAAGGGTGAGGAATTCAATTTTCAAAAAGAGATGGAATCGTACTGTAGGTCAGATGTCGATATCCTAAGACGGGGATGTGCTGAATTCAGAAAGCTGTTTATCGAACAGGGTGGTATTTGCCCATTTTTAGAGGCAATTACCATCGCCGATGCCTGTAACAAAGTCTGGCGAAGCAAATATTTGCCAGGAAATCAAATTGCTATCATTTCAAGTAAAGATTCGTCCAGACGTCGTTTTTCTATGAAAGCGATACGCTGGATTCAAAGCGTAGCTCGGGAAAAAGGTATTCATATTCGCCATGCAAAAAATGGTGGGGAAGTTCAAATCGGAAGATATACTGTAGATGGTTTTCACCGTCAATCAAACACTGTCTATGAATTCCTTGGGGATTTGTATCATGGTTGTCCTGTATGTTATACAGATCGAAAACAGATCAATCCCATCAATGGGAGACCCATGTCTGAATTGTACGAACATACTTTTAAACGTATAGGAGATATCATAGAAATGGGGTATAATGTAGTGTACATTTGGGAGCACGAATTCGATGCTAAGATGAAGGATAAAGAGTACAAAAAACTCATTGAAAAGTTATATCCACATTTGGATCCCATCGACCCGAGGGAGGGATTGTCTGGGGGAAGATGTAATGCAATAAAAATTAGCTATGATGTTGATGAAAAAAGCAAGAAGGAAATCAAGTACATTGATATCTGTTCTCTGTACCCTTATGTTTGTAAACATAAATCCTATCCTGTGGGCCAGCCAGAAATTTTGACTAGTGAGAATATTGAGATGAACAATATTCGTCAGTATGAGGGGTTAATCAAATGCAAAGTTTTACCTCCAACTGATTTGTTTCACCCCGTTCTTCCAGTTCACTGTAACAATAAAATGATGTTTCCACTCTGTATGAAATGTGCAGAAGAAAGTTCAAACATTTGTATCCACGGTGAAGAAGAGAGGGTTTTGGTCGGAACTTGGGTTACCTTTGAATTATTCAAAGCTCTTGACTGTGGCTATCGGCTAATACAAGTGTATGAAATCTGGCATTTCAATTCTGTTTCGGACCAGTTCTTTAAAGGCTATGTGGATAATTTCTTGAAAATTAAGCAAGAAGCCAGTGGTTACCCAAATTGGTGTCAATCAGACTCGGAAAAAGATCAATTCGTTTGTGAATATGAGAAGGCAGAAGGGGTTCGTCTTGATCCAAGTTGTATTCAAAAGAATCCTGGGAGAAGATCGTTTGCTAAGATTATGTTGAACTGTCTTTGGGGAAAATTAGCCCAGCGTGAAAAATTGACTCAGACGGAATACATCAGTGATCCGTCTAAATATTTCGAATTAGTCACCAATCCCAATTTCATTGTAAAGCATGTAGAAATCTTTGACGAGGACTGTCCATTCATCTTGGTTAACTATGAATCAAAATTGGAACATATTGATACCCACGCTACAGCCAACGTGATAGTAGGGTCTTACGTAACAGCTTATGCAAGGTTGGAATTGTACGCCGTTCTTGAAAAGTTAAAAGATAGAGTTCTGTATTTCGATACAGATAGTTGTATGTACATTCATGATCCTGAATTGTGGAACCCTCCCATTATTAACAGTAGGTTAGGAAAATGGACTGATGAAGAGCCTGACTGTAAAATTACCCAATTCAGAGGACTTGGGCCTAAAAATTATGCTTATAAGATGAAAACAAAAGATGGAGAAGAGATAAGTAAATGTAAAGTGAAGGGAATTACTTTGGATTACAATACCAAGCAGGTGGTGAATTTCGATACCTATTCAAAATGTGCTTTGGATCGTACGATAGAAATTAAAATTCAGTATGATTGTAAAATTAAAAGACATAGAGATAGAACGGTGACCAGCGAAGCGCAGACAAAAACGTTTCGCTCTGTATACACCAAAAGAGTTATTGTAAATGCTACTGACACTGTACCCTATGGTTATAAAAGTCTGAGAAAATAAATTTCTATAGCGCATTGTTTTGTGGTAAACAGATAAAGTAAGACGGAAAAATATTAGGCGTTTGGTGAAAAAATGGCAACTGTGTTACCGTTACCCATCGAGCTACGTGAAAAAGTTTATGGAGAATTTGTTCGACAACACACGCTCGATGAAGGAACACAGTTTAACCTTAAATTCAGATGTGTGAAATTTTGGATAGATAAATTGCACAAGGGAGTTGCAAAAGGAGAGACATCTTGTAAATTGTATAGCATGCACGACTTTATTGCAATGCTGATAACTGAGTCAGACTTCGATACCGCCATCAAAGGCTATTTAACAGCTTGTTTGTGGAAAAGTGACTATTTCACTAAACAGTTGCAAGCCACAAGTCGATGGCGATTCATTATCATAGGAAGACCAGAAGAAAGTTATCTGAACCTACTGAAAATGAAATCAGTCCTGTTTAACTTTTACTTACGGTATACAAAATCAAGAGATAATGCAGAAGGAGTGGATATCATGGAAGGGTATCTCCTACTTGGTAGAGATGTCACAGAAAAAATCGTACTTTCAACTCTTTCGTCAAAAGCAGTATTCAAAAACGTCTTCGAAATTAGAGGAACGTGTGAATATAGTGGTTTGGACAGTGTATATCCATTGTCTTTGGGTAATGAACAATTGCACAAAACTGTTGTGGAACATGAAGACAAGTGGAAAAATCGCGGTATTTGTGAATTTGCATTGTAAAAAAATGTTTATTGTAAGAAATGTTTTTCATTGTTCACCTCTGTTCAATAAAAAATGTTTTTTCAATGTTCAATAAAAAATGTTCAATAAAAATGCTTTTATTTTCATTGATATTGTCATTTTATCAATAGCCTTTAACGAGAAAAGTAAAAAAATATGGATGTGCAATCCATATTGTTTCAACACCCTTGTAATATTTTCATCACAGGACCGAGTGGATGCGGAAAAACAGAGTTCGTTCATAAATTAATTGACTATCGAGAAGACTTGTTCAACATCGTTCCTGAAAGAGTTGTTTGGTGCTACAAAGAATGGCAGCATGCTTACAATCTTATGCAAGAAAAGTTCAATTCACAGTTCAAATTGATAAAATTCGTGGAGGGAATTCCTGACGATGAAAACGAAATTGTCAGTGATGTATCTATTCCACATTTAATTGTCTTTGATGATATGTTGGGTGAAAAAGATGAGGAAAAAATTAAACTTTGGTTTACAAGAAAAGGACATCATCGTAATGCAAGTGTGATTTACATCACGCAAAATATGTTTCAGCAGTCGAAATCGAGTCGAACCATTAGTCTTAATTCCAGATATATGATTTTATTTCGAAATGAACGAGATAAGAATCAGATTAAAACACTAGCTCACCAAATGCAAGCCCCACATTTGTTACCTGCTTATGAAGATGCTACATCGACGGATCATGGTTATTTAGTCATAGATTTTCATTCACAAACAAATAAAGAATTAAGACTACGAGCAGATATATTTCATCGTTGGCGTACACAAGGAAATGAAAGAGGACCCATTATTTATTCTCCTGCTTAAAAATCTTTATGCAAAATTTTTGCTTAAAAGAGAATAACATTTTGAACATAAATCATTTTTATGATTCACACCCGTGAGTAAACATGGCTTTACCATCCACACCGAGTTCAGTTTTAGCTGCTTTGCGAAATTTAAGCCAACAAACCGATAGACATGAAAGAGAAGCTGTGTTAAAAGCAGGATTAAAAGAAATTTTAAAATGGTTTACGTTGGCTGCGCAAAACATCATTGAAAATAAAATCAAATTACCAAAACAAACCACAATGTACATGACAAAACATAGAACAGATATTGAACGGCTAGCAGATCCATCCATAGACGAGGAAAGTAAACGTAAAATCATTTTAAAACCTGGAGGGGGAGGGTTTCTAGGTGGTGTTATTATCAGAAGCTTACTGAGATGGGATGGAGTAAAAACCATCAGAAAATTTGGAGTTGAAAGACAAACTCGAAAACGTGTTCCACGAAAACGTGCACCGCAAAAGAAAAAATCTCCAAAAAAGAAAAAATCTCCAAGAAAGCGTGCTCCGCAAAAGAAGAAGTCTCCAAAGAAAAAATCTCCAAAGAAAAAATCTCAAAAGAAAAAATCTCCGAAAAAGCGTGCTCCACCAAAGAAGCATGCTCCGATTACGATTGATGAAAGATTTGTTACTACCCGAAAACGAACCCCTGTAGCAAGTACCATTTCAGAACATCAACAATATCCAAAATCTAGAGAGGAAATACTTGGTGAAAGAATGCGGAATTACCAAAGAAAGTATTCAAGATTTATATTACCAGGCAAAAAATTAGCGTTTCAAAGAATTCCATCCGTCGCTTGGTCTCCAAATACATTAGCTAAACATAAAAAAGGATTAAGAAAATATAGACGGATGATAGAAGATATGCTGCGATATAACCTCGGCACAGGAAGATATAAACTTGACGAAAAAAAACAGATGCTTGACCTTGGGAAAGGAAGATCCGTTCCCGTGGATTCGTCCATGGCTAGCGCTGACACATTGGTTGACGCTCTCTATTCACAGTTTTCTTAAAAAAGTAATTCTGACTGTAAAAGACAGTATGTTAAAAAGTTTTCTTTTGAAAAACAGTATGTTAAAAAACAGTATGTTAAAAACAGTATGTTAAAAACATCAGGTATAAATGATAGTGACATGGACGTTGTATTATCATTTAATCCGATATCGAGTTAAAGTCAACATGAAAAGGAAAACGCCTCTGATAAAAAAACATGGTTCAATGGTTATGGCCATGATGCAGGCTACACCAAAAATACGTAAAAAACTTGTAAAAGATTCATCACCAGAAGTGATAAGATGTATATCGGAATGTTGTCATAACGTTTTAAAAGGCAATGTACATTTATCATCAGCTCAGAAGAAGAAATTGTATTCAAGCCGACAACATATCAGACGTTTAGCTTCGAAATCGGCTTCTGTAAAAAATAAAAAACAAATATTAAATCAAAAAGGTGGATTTCTTTCATTACTTGCACCTGTATTATTACCATTGTTAGGAAAAGCCGTTATCGGAGGAATAGGAGGGGTACTTAAAGCCTTATAGATAAAAAATCTTATAGATAAAAAATCATGTCTGTTAAAAAAATGGTTATCGTGCCTTATCAGGTTTTAGAAAATATGAATCGTTGGAAAGACGAGCAATATCATAAACCTCGTTTACCACCCAATCCGCAAGTTGTGGATGCAGCACATCTTCGGCAGGATATGGGTCATATTTTACAAAGCACTGATTTGTCAGAAACAGAAAAGGCTCAAAGGTATGGTGAAACTTTGTTTAAGTTACAAAATTCGCTTCAAAAAGCAAGACCAACTTTGTTCAACTCACTTCCAACGACAAAAAATGATGACAGTATACAGAAATCAGCATCTGTTACCTTGCATGATCAAATTTTGCAAAGCGTACCAAAAACCATGAAAAGAAAAGCTGAGTTACTTTTGAGTATGATAAAAGATAACAATAATTTAACTTGGGACGAACAAGGAGTCGTGTCATACAAAGGTGTACGCATTCATGGTTCCAATATCATCGATCTTATCAATGATACAATTCGTCAGAGAAAAGGTACTGAACCTAGAGGATGGAAAACTTTTTCAAAGGCATTACACGAAAGCAATATACCGCGAGAAGTTATTGGTAACTCAAATAGATGGAGATGGATGCAAAAAGCTCAAGATAAATCACTGACTAAATCAGTGAGTGAAGATGAAGAATCCTACGACGGAGCCGATCACTTATTTCACACGCCAAAAAGCGTACAAAAAAGTGCAAGGAAATCGCTTACAAGAAGTGTTAAAAAATCTGCAAAAAGAATAAAAGAATCATCTCCATACATGAAACCTGAAGAAAGAGAAAGACTGAGGCAATTCTATACTAAAGAGTTGTTAACTCCACCAAAATCTATAAAAAAGACCCCTAGCCGTAAAACGCTTCAGTCATGGGAATCCTGGTAAAGCCTAAACTTGATTACAAACTTGATTACGTGTTAAGAAAATTGTTTTATGATCCCAAAAGTACTGTCGCATTTACTGGAATAAAGCAATTGTATCACGCTGCAAAATCTGTTTTGAAAGGAATAAGATACAAAGATGTTCAAGAGTGGTTACGAGGTGAATCCACCTATACCTTACATAAACCAATTCGTCGTCGTTTCAAAAGACGAAAAACTATTGTAAGTGGTATAGACTACCAATGGCAGGCTGATTTGGCTAACATGCAACATTTAGCAAGACAAAATGATAACAAGAAATATTTACTTTGTATAATTGACGTGTTTTCAAGATTTTCATGGGTTATCCCTATTCCAAATAAGATGGGAAAAACTTTGATTCGAGCATTTCAATCTATTGTTCAGAAATCAAATCGAAAACCTTTGTCACTTCAAACAGATAAAGGTTCGGAATTTAAAAACAGGCTGTTTCAGCAATACTTGAAAAAGAATCAGATTCATTTCTTTACCACTGAAAATCCAGAGACGAAAGCAAGTATTGTTGAAAGATTTCAACGAACTTTAAAAACGAGAATGTGGAAATACTTTACGTACAAGAAAACAAGACGTTACATTGACGTATTGAATTCTTTAGTTAAGAATTACAATCATACTTTTCACAGAAGTATCAAAACATCTCCTGCAATGGTAACAAAATCAAATGAGGCAGAAATTTCGAAAAATCTGTATCCACGTTTATCGACAATTGCAATGACAAAAAAGCCAAAATTCAAAATTGGAGATCGTGTTCGTATCAATAAAACAAAACGTACATTTGATAAAGGTTATTTACCAAATTGGACTCAAGAAATATTTGAAATCACTCATGTTAACAAGACATTTTCACCTATCACCTATAAAATAAAAGATTTAGAGGGTGAACAAATTTTGGGGACTTATTATGAATACGAACTTCAATTGATAAAAGATGATGAAATTTATGAAATTGATTCAGTTCTTGATAGACGTACAAGACGTGAGGGCAAAAAAATAATCAAAGAAATAAAAGTCAATTGGAAAGGTTATCCAAAAAAATTTCAAAGTTGGATACCAGAATCGCATTTGGTATCTTGATCGGAAAAAAATAAAAAGACAATACAATTATGATAAATTCGCAGTCAAACATTGAGACTGGGACAGAAAGTGTCGATAGTGTTAGTACTAAAAATTACAACTGCTGTGGAAATCGTGTTCCAAAGAATCAGTTTACGTATATTTCACAGATATTAGTCATTTACGCAATTATTGCAACCTCGATAGTACATTTAAGTATTCAAAGTCAAGATCGTGAATTGTGGTTGATACTGTTAAGCAGTTCACTCGGGTATATTCTTCCATCTCCAGGGCTAAAATTCACAAAGTCTGGACAAAAAACAACTAGTGGGGTTGATTTCGTTGACAGTAAAAAATAAAAATGAATTCGTTTTATCTTACTCTACCTAGTGATAGTTCCATAAACCTTTATCCAAACAACACACAGTGCTGTTTTAAAGTTCATTTACCAAAAACAATTCATATTGACAGGGAAAATTGGGAAGTTGCATTAGTTCATCTTATTACCCCCTCTCAGTTTTTAAACATAACTGAAGAAGAAGCGAAGTTCGAAATTATAACTGCAGATGTTAATTTATACAATGCAGCAGCAGCGGTAGATAAAAAAAGAGATAATATGAAGATAATTCCAATAAAACAAAACGCAAAAGGTGAAGCAGTAAGATGGTCAATTGGATTTTATTTTTCACCGGGTAGTTACACTTCAGCAAAACATGTTATAGAGGTAATGGAAGAATTGATTCAAAATAACCTAAGTGAAATCTTTCAGAAGCATTCAATCGGGGTGTCTATTAGCTATTCAACCTCAAGCAAACGCCCGAAATTGGGATTCACAAATATAACAAGAACCGGATTCAAATTTCATCCACAGCTGTTTTTAAAACTGGGAGGATCACCAGAATTCAAAAATGAGATAATTTTTTCGAGTAGAAATATTTTAGAGGTATTTAAATACAGTCCTAACATTGATGCTGGGTACAATCATCTGTTTGTTTATTCAGATGTTGCTGAACACACTATAGTGGGTGATACATTGGCTCCCATACTTCGTGTTCTTCCGTTCAAACCAAGCATATCAGATGAAAATAATTATGAAGCCCAACATATCAACCATGAAATTACATTACCGCATTACGTCCCCGTTTCGAAATCTGATTTCGATACTATTCACATTCAAATAACAGGGGATTCTGGTATACCGTTTCATTTTATTATTGGTAAGACAATCGTCAAGTTACATTTCAGACAGAAAAAATAAAAATATTTGATAAATATTTAAATAAATATTTGACCAAAAAATATGCTACCAGTTTATCGCGGCGAAAAACATCAGTATGGGTACGGACTAGGTTCTCTATTTAGATCAGCACTTAAAACAGTGACTCCATTGCTTAAACCCTTGGTCAAATCTGGGTTGAATGCTGTAAAAAAAGAAGGAATCAGACAAGGATTAGGGGCGGCAAGAGATATCCTTTTACGTGGTGAAAACCCTAAAAAAGTTGTAATTTCAAGGGGAAAACAAGCCATTCATGATCTAGCACAACAGTTAATACCGGGGATAAATAAAAGAAAATCACAAAAGACACGTCATTCATCTTCTCGATCTCGCAAAGGCAAGATCATTAATAAAAGACAAAGAAATCATTACAGTAGATCAAGGACTCTCGATATATTTGATTGATATATTATATATATTATATAAAAATGATGCAAAACGGATCTTGTGAATGCAGTAAATCAGAACTCAATGTTCTTTCTGTACCACCTACAATGACAACGATGCAAGAAAGTCAATGGGTTGAACATTTTCCAATAGCATCCTTGACAAGCAATTCGCCGATAGAATTCATCATACCACCTCAAACCGAACATTGGACAGATTTGTCACAATCGTATTTGTATATCAAATTCAAAATCGTTAAAGCTGACGGTACTAATTTAGAAGTCGGTTCAAATGTGGCACCTGTAAACAATTTCCTGCATAGTATGTTTAGCAGCGTTGATTTGTATCTAAATAATAAACTAATCAGTAGTAATTCAGATACCTATCCGTACAGAGCATATATCGAAAATCTTTTGTCCTATAATGCTGACAGCAAGTCTACGTTTTTGAAAGCTGGTGCACTTTGGATTGAAGACACCAGTGGGCAATTTGAAACACTCAACCATGATGCGGGAAATACTGGACTAGTAAACAGAATCGGTGTAATCGGACTAAGCAGAACTGCAGAGCTTTTCGGACGATTGCATCTTGATCTATTTCAGCAAGAAAAATATTTACCTAATGGGGTTGAAATCAGACTTAGATTAAACAGATCCTCATCAAACTTTTGCCTTACAGGAGGTACTGCTGCACCAGATGCAAAAATTGTAATGGAAACAGTCAGTCTTCATGTACGAAATATTGAATTGTTGCCTGTTGTTGCAAATGATCTAAATCATCTCATAGCTCAGCAAAACATGAAAATTCCTATCCGTAGGGTAGAAGTAAAGACGTTTACTATCGGTAATGGACTTCAGTCTAAAATTGAAGATCATTTGTTTCAAGGACAGCTTCCAAAACGTGTTTTCATTGCAATGGTAACAAATGCTGCTTATAATGGGGCTTATGCTAACAATCCATTTTTCTTTCAACACTTTAATCTGTCAAAAATAGATGTATCATGTAATGGACACAGTATTCATAACAGACCCTTTGAGCCTGACTTTGAAAATGGGTTGTATTTGAAATCATATTTGTCTATGTATCAGGCTGTCTCAGCCTTAGGACTCAATAAATCATTTGATATTGCTAAAGAAGACTATGTCGGTGGATACTGTTTGTGGGGGTACGATTTGACACCCGATCAAGGCAGTGAAGAAGGACAACTTCATCCTATAAAAACTGGAAGTCTTCGCATTGAGCTTCAATTCGCGCAAGCCTTGGCAACAGTGATCAACGTTATTGTCTTTGCTGAATTTGACAATCAGATTGAAATCAACAGTTTGAGAGAAATCATCACAGATTATTAATCCTGAAAAAATCAACAGAAAAAAGATAGCTTTCACAAAAAACAGTCCTTATCAGGACTAAAGAATATAATATCGAAAAAACAGTCCTTTTCAGGACTAATTAACTTTTGAAAGATATATCAGAAAAAACAGTCCTTTTCAGGACTAATAAACAATGTCGGGAGTCAGATTTGCTATTTCACTGAGAAAAGAAGCAGAAAAAGTGAAATATTCCACCTCAGAGTGTCTTTCTACTCGGAAAAATGACATTCACAACAGCTTTGAAAAACATATGATTAAAGAACTACAAAATCTAATAGCCAGTGAAGTTCGCAACGAGTGTTACGGATGTCAAGTGGATCATCCCAGTCAAATACAGCATGAACTATGTTTATTCAAGGATAGACAAGAACATACAGATATGTTCATAGAACAAGCCATGAAGGAATTAAATCCATACAGAATCATGAAAAAATGGTATCCTGAACTCGTAGAAATGAAACTCGATGAAACTGACTATGTGGAAGCCTACAGATTTTGGCGAAATATAAAACAAAACATTCTATCTGATATCACGGAGTCGTTCTTAAAATATTGGTGTGACAAAGTAAAACAAGCCTGGAAAAGTGATTAGAAAAAATGTATACTTCTGAAATTCAATACATATTGGATCATGGAACATGGATAAAAAATCTACAGGCAAAAGTCTGTGCAAAAGATCAGTTACCTCGACAAAAACCCAATCATGTGAAAGCCTACATTGTGAACACAGAGAAATCAACCGGATCAGGAGAACACTGGGTGGCCGTGATATTTGATAATAATGGCAATGTACTATACTTTGATCCCTACGGCCTACCACCACTTGAGACAGAAATTATTAACTTTTTAGACAATCATTCTTATTCGTGGAGATACAATCGACAAACTCTTCAGAGTCTACAGGGTAAAGTTTGCGGAATTTACTGTATCTTCGCATTGGATGCTGTTGCTAGAGGATATAATATACAGAAATATCTTCAACAGAAATTTCTCTCAACGGAACACCATCGAAACGATCGAAATGTATCATTGTGGTTTAATCAATACTATGGAAATCTATACAAGAAAATTTCAGAGACTTCTCCCCACAAACAGTGAAAAAAACATTTTCAAAAATGATTTTTTATTGTTAACAGTTTATTGATATTATGTTCATTTTTTGTCTTTTTAAGTTTATTGTAAATATGTTCATTGTTTCAGTTCTGTTCAATAAAAAAGTTCAAAAAGCAGTCGAGTTTTTCATTCTGTTTTTCCAAAAAGACTCCAATCTGCTTACATTTTTCCCCATGCTACGAGTCATAACTTTTTTACTATATTAGCATGAAAACGTAGTTTGGGAAAAAATGTATATGCTTTCCACCAGGTCCGCGCTCTTATTTTTCAATCCTCCTGTTATCGTATAAAGAAAGGCTGATATTTCCCAATACATTCATCATTCGACTCTCAGCTCTCGAGCAGTTCGGGAGTTAAAAAATCAATATGGAGCAGAACAATATGGAGGAAATCAACCATCAACTGCGTGAGACTCTCAAAGACTATCTAGATGCCGGTCAGCAGATATTGCTA
Organism: Tridacna gigas; assembly: GCA_945859785.2. Taxonomy (NCBI): domain Eukaryota; kingdom Metazoa; phylum Mollusca; class Bivalvia; order Cardiida; family Cardiidae; genus Tridacna; species Tridacna gigas. The sequence continues at coordinate 106,412,043 of OX244028.2, forward strand.
CTAAACACTCAACCCGTACAACTACACCGTATATCACAACCGTACAAAGATCTCGGTGAAAGATTAGTTCAGCTATTCTTAAAGACAACACCTGATATTATTTTAGTTGATGTCAAATTTGGGAGAAAGATAACTTTCAATAACGGAGTAGTGACGATCACAAAAAGAGTTGGAGTATGCCCCATCTGCCAGGCGAATTTCGGTTGCTGTCATTAGAAGTTGAAAAAATCACAACCACTAAAAACAAAACAGCCCTTTTCAGGGCTAACCATTTACCAAGAAAAGAACTTTTTCAAATTGTCAATTCTTTCTCTCAGAAGAATTAAACTCAGAAAAAAGTCATAGTCAGAAAAAACAGAAGATAATCAAACTCTAGTTTTTCTGTCCCGAACAAGAAATTGTAACAAAGCTATGCATTGGTCAACGCTAATTCGGAGTTAAAAACATGAGACAAGTAGGTCAATCCATGTTGTGAACTATATAACCGCGATGTTTTTTCTCACAAAAAAACATAAATACTTCAGCATGGTTCAGATTCTTCTCTGTCCTCACTGTGCAAACAGATGTCAGATAGAGTGTGGAAAATGCTTTACACTCCTGGACTATCTTGGTCAGAAGCATAATTGTCCAGATCCAGATGAAGGATTTTTTGATGATGATGAGGGATCTACAGTTTGCTGTGAATTCTGCGGATGTGAAATCATCCCAATAATTCACCCAGAAGAATTGTAGGTCTTGACAATTCATCAAATCCTTCTAAAAAGTCCTTTTCAGGGCTAACCATTTACCATGAAAAGATCTTTCTTTCTTTCAAAATTGTCAACTAAAACTCAAAACACTAAAGAAAAATGTAACAAATTATGCATTGGTCAACATTTACCAAATGTAAACACTAAAAACTCCCATTTACTACTCAACTATCGTAGAGATAAGGCGATATTCACAATGTTTGGATTGACAATTATCCTCGCATTCCTATACTGGTTAGAAGAAAGAGAACGTATCAGATGTATCAAACATGAAGTGGAGCATCTGATACGGATCCCATATCCAGCGGAAAATATGGATAGAGAAAAGAGAGGTTAAAAAGTGTATTTTACACACAAAACAGCCCTTTTTAGGGCTACCCAATACCAAGAAAAGAACTTTTTTCAAATTGTCAAGGCTTTCTCTCAGAAGAATTAAACTCAGAAAAGTCATAGTCAGAAAAAACACAAGATAATCAAACTCTAGTTTTTATGTCCCGAACAAGAAATTGTAACAAAGCTATGGATTGGTCAACGTTAATTCGGAGTCAAAAAAACATGAAACGCTGAAGCGGGAAAATATAGGAGAAAATAACGTCATGAGACAAGTCAATCCTCCTGAAAAGCTATAAAAGCCGACTCTATTTCATCATTTTCATTTCACGATGGAAGATCTCAGGAGGAGCGTGAAAAATCTGATGAGGGTGGCTGAGACCCTCCATCTGAAGTTAGAGAGAATAGATAGGCAGTTGGCGGAGATGAGTAGAGAGAAGAAGGAGTTTGTCATTCCGACAACAGAATGTTGGGATGACGATGACGAGCCGTCGTTCTCGTTGAACTTCGACTTGGATGAAAGTCAGATGAAAAGGCTCAGAAGACGAGCGGCGAGCAGCTGTCCGGCCTGCAGGAAAGTTGGAGGTTGTGCATAAAAACACAATCTCCAAACAAAACAGCCCTTTTCAGGGCTAACCATCTACCATGAAAGATCTATCTTTCAAAATTGTCAATATCTTCTGATCCATTGAAATCAACCGGAATTGTCCCCAGAGTACCTACCCTGAGGGTAGGTACCCTGGGGACAAATCTCCCTCAGGATAAGCACTCTGGGGACGTGGGGGGGAAGCAAAAATGCCAGAAAATGCCATTTTTTACCCAAATCGACCCAAAATTTTTCAAATTGACCGGAATTGTCCCCAGAGTGCTTACCCAGGGTAAGTACTCTGGGGACAAATTTCCCTCAGGGTAAGTAGACTGGGGACACTTTTGGCCTTGTCCCCAGTCTACTACCCTTTACTACTCACGTGTAGTGACAAAGCGTTGTATATACGTGGGTCCGTGGCGATGAGATAAACCGACTTCCTTGGATACCGTCGTTAAGGGCTCACAAACAAATGCAGTAAATACATATACAGTATAGCAGAAAGGCTACTTAAATGCTGCTCTCATGATTGTTCTATCCATTAAATTCCGGAAAAATGTTCCTTTTCATATGTTTCTGCCGATGATGGATTCTCGGTAAGAAATATATACTTGAACTTATTTACACAAGGATTTGTACAAAAAGTGTGAATATCTCTGGCTACAGACAATGTGCCAGCAAAGATTTGAACTTCTACAAGAAAAGAATAAAACGCCTCATAAACCCCAGTTTTGCTTAAAAATAATAGAATTTAAGATGATTAATATTTTTGTAAGGCTTGTTAGGTTGTCTCAACATCGTATTCGATAATAAATTACACTAACTTGCAAGCATTTTGAAATATGTACAGATTGTCTCAGTCAACAGAGAGGTGGAAGTCTAAGAAATGTTAAGGGAAAATGGTTGCCTGATGATTTTAAAATGTGTAAAGTGTGCTGTCAATTAACAAACTTGTTAATATCATTGGCGGTAGTTTGTTTTATCATGTGATATACTGAAGACAACGGGTGGTCCAGTGGGTTACAGCGGCAATCAAACACACATCCTATCAGTTAACAGTTTACCGACATACCCTTTGAAATGGCAGATGTGCTAATCCACCTAAATATGACTAGGTCAAAAGTTGATTTGATTAACATAAGTTGCCTTTTGAGCTGAACTTCCAAAACTATACAAAACAGAACTTAGTCTGTTTCATAATTGAAATCTACATGTACCTTCTGTAAAGAATACACGTAAATTTACTGGATTTAAGTAGCAGATGGTTTGAATCCAAGAATAAACTGCATTTTTTTTTGCACTCTGATCTGTATCTACACTTTCAGCATTCTTCATGCACCAAGGGTTAATGTTAATGTCAAACTGAAACATTGGTGACATGTGTCCCTTTTTTTGGATTGTGCAGAGGTTATTAAACAAGGTTAGCTATTTTAGTGAACGTACTTTCTTTTTATTAGTATTTCATATAGTTTACCTTTGTCTTCTACTGTAAAAACTTTCATGTGATCTGTGCTCTGTGAAAAGGGGGCTTAATGCATCTGCGGAAAGTATCGACTCAGGTTAGCCTGTGCAGTCTGAGCAGGCTGACCTGAGCCTACACTTTCGCCATTGGTCAACTTTCTGTATGTCCAAGGACCAGTCTACCTCATGATTGAGTCCGTTGTTAAAAAAAATGGCTATTATGGATACAATTATGTGATGATTTGATTAGTATAATGCATTAAGCCCCCTTTTGCTACCTCCTCCCCGAAGTCTTTTTTTTTTTATTTTTTAATACAAAGATGATGTCAATGAATAAAAACAGGTCTAATCAGGTATTGTTCATACCATATATCTATGAACTCTAACAAAGAGTGCTTTGATAAAAAGATTTCCAAAACTATAAAAGTAGAAAACCTTTTTTCAGTGGCATGAATGGTAAAGTTCTGGAACAAAAAACTGAATGATACAAACTACAACCTTACTTTATAAAATAGGCCTACTCGGCTCATCTGAGCATAACAATGAAGATCAAAATGGGTCCCTCTCACTGAAAACCGAACATTTTTTATCCAAAAAAACTTGAATACCCAACAAAAATCATGTGATAGTGCAGTTTGATAATAAAGGGAGGTTTGTTACTATATATATATATATATATATATATATATATAAAAGTCATATTGAATTCATGTACACATAAAGTTTTTAATGTTCCCACTATATAGCCCCTGTGAACCTTGTTACCCCCCCCCCCCCCGGGCTTACCCCAATATACTAAATCTAACTACGGCCCAACTAGATGAAGCTACGAGCCCATTTTGATAAACCTAGCTCTTACGGTTAGGAACCAGAAGATTCTTTAGTTTTTAGTGTATACGTCCATGTAATACTCTTGACCCCTATGGTCGGGCCATTTCTTTTTTGAACCCAGGCTATGATTTGGGCCAATCTTGGTGGAGGTCTACTAGATAAAACTGCATGCAGAATTTGGTAGCCCAAGGCCTTACGGTTAAGAAAAAATAAATAAATAAAATAAATAAAGTAAGTTTTCACTAAAAATGCCTATGTAAAACTTGTGACCCCTGGAGTAGGGCCAATAATGACCCAAGGGCTATAATCTGAATAACCTAAGTAGGGGTAGGGATCTACTGGATAAAGCTACATGCCAAATGCCAAATTTGGAACCCTAGGCCTTAAGCTTAGAAATAGTATATAGTTTGCAGTATATTAGCCAATGTAAAACTTTTGACACCCCCCCCCCCCCCCCCCCAGGGGCGGGGCCAAGAATTTTGGTACAGGTCCACCAAATGAAGTGACATACCAGATTTGGTAGCCTTAGACCCAAAGATTTCGAACAAGAAGATTTTTAAAGATTTGCAATATTTTTCACTTTTGTTGCTGTGACAACCAGAGTTTTCACTGAAATCAAATTCTTTGAAAAAATCCTAAAGAAGGGTGTGGTAGTGCTTAACATTTCTATGAAATCTCATCAAAATTGGATGGGTAGTTTCATCAGAGATGTTTTAACTCTTTACCACACAATCCCGACTTTTAACGACCCCGAAGAAAAAGCCTTTTGAAAAACATTGTTGGAAATGGAGAAAATGCTGGTAACCAGCATTTTCTCCTTTTCCCACAATGTTTTCTACTCTTCCTAAAACAAATTTCAATTTTTGAGTAACATTTAATTTGTCGTCTGCAAATGCTTTCAATTTGGACCAGTCTAAAATTTTGTCGTTTGGTAAAGAGTTAAGTAAGAGTTAACACACGCACGGACGCACGAACGGACGGGCTGGCGGACGCACAACGAACGCAGGACCATGACGGTCAGCGGTAGCTCAAAACAAATCTCGCGTGACGCCCTGTTTTTCTTTTACCAGTGTGTTTCCAATTACAGGTGTATGGCATATGAGATATGCTCTCTGAAAAGGTGGTTTAATGCATTTGCAAAAAGTATCCACCCACGTCAGCCTGCACGGATAGCGCAAGCTGATCTAGATCGATCCTTTTTGCTGTTGACCAATTTTCTGCCTGTCAAAGTATCATTCTACCCCACAACTGAGTCGGTTGTAAGACAAAATGGATTTTATGGATCCGTGATTATTTAATGACTTGCTTGGTATAATGCATTACGGAAATGAACTGAACCCTCCTTTTGCCATGGCACCGCTCATAATATGATTTATTAATCTTATTAATCTTCTTTATTTTACATGAATACTGAAGAGTAATAATCCCCATCGGAGAGAGCTCTTTACCGAACCCCAACTCAAACTCACAACCCTACAGATTACTGGCCCCGAGCAGTACCATTGAACTACAGGGTCATAGCAAATAACGAATTAAAGAAGAAATACCTACCAGCAGAGACAACGAGGCAAAAGATTATTACAATTCTCATTTCCGTTCCTTGAATTTTCTTTCGTTCCGAGAAGTTAAGGCAGGTACTTCGATGTTGACGTCCAAAGTGTGTGTGCCGAAAGATGAAGTCTTATCGCGCGATATACAAGGTGATTGTCGTAATCGAAAATCCACGATAGATGTCGCCACCGTTCGCTCTTTCTATATAAAACCGCCAAAAGGACATGGGCCACACGATGTTCACCTTTTAACCAGACGACAATATTTTAGATCAGTCCAGTTTGGAAGCATATGCAGACGACAAATTTAACGTGGCTAAAATGCTCGGATATGTTTCTGAAAGGGTAGAAAAGTCGTCGGAAAAGGAGAAAATGCTGATTACCATTTTTTCTTCTTTTCCCAAAATGTTTTCAAAAGCGGTCTTCGTCAAGGTAAATAAATCCGGGATTATTTGGTAAAGGGTTAACTATACAGAGAGACGTAAAAGATAACGAAAGAAAGGGTCTTTCAGCCCTTTCGGCAAACCTCGGATGATCCGTTGATCAAAACCCTCGGTTGTACTATGCAGTCTGATCTTGGATCTATACCGTCCGCTTGTTTAGTCAGTCCTATGGGATAAGGAGGATCTTTCGGAGTTTCCGTGGATTGTGTTTATATGAGTCATACTCTGACAAAAGGGGATTAATGTACCTCCGTGATTCAGGATGCCTAGCAAATCATTGCATGATCATGGATCCATAAAGTCAATTTGTGCAACAACCGACTGAATCATGAGGTAAACTGGTCCTTGGACATGCAAAAAAATTGACCAATAGCAGGCTGACCTGGGTCGATACTTTTTGCAGATGCATTAAGCCTCCTTTTCACAGATGCTCGTTATGATATATTAGAGGAGTTAAGAGCTGAAATGTCTATTGGTAGCACCTAATGTGACCTCCCGCCTTATCTTTACCAAAATTTGACCAACAGTTCATTTGATTGGTTGGCGGTATAATGACATTTAACTCCTTCGTGATGCCTAAATGTCAATCTTGATTTGGTAACGCTGAGCCAAGGAAACAAGATAACAAAAGGAGGTCATTGACTTACACTTTTCTGTAATATTCTGAACTATTGAAAAAGCACCCTTTTGAAACTTGTAAGGCATGTTTTTGCCTGTACGTTTTTTTAGTGCGTGCGTGTGTACGTAGAGCAGGCCCAAAGAAACGGGGGAGGGGGGGGGCTCAGCCCCCCCCCCCCCCCCCCCCCACACACACAATAATTTGTAAAAAGTGAATTGATACTTTGTGGTTGCAAAAAACTTGCATGTAGCCTACATGTCGCACAATTAAAATCAGTCAGTGTTTGTTGAATAAGCACCCTATTCGTACCGATCAGCATTTTCTTTTAAGCATCGTAAAATTAATAGATCTACTTTGTCTTACATTGAAAAGACCCCTGTTCATACGATCATGTTCCGCGACAAGTGACGTCATTCTGAAATCTACACATTGAGTCAAGGAATGACGATTGAACGTGATTTTGTGTTTTTTGGTTTCAGTGAACGCCGATAGACTATTTACCAGTTTTGGTGATTTCATGCAGAAATCGTGACTTCCAAAACTATAAAATAAAATTTGAATAAATAATTAAATGATATAAAACAACAAGAGGGCCATGACGGCCGGTATCGCTCCACTGGCTACTAAGTACAAACTCCACATACCAAACATGAGAATTCTAGGTCAGATGGTTTCGAACAAGAGGACTTATGAAGTTTTCTCTACAAAAGGGCTGTAATTTGAAGAAACTTGATAGAGATCCATTAGATGAAGCTACATGCTAAATTTGGTTGCACTAGACCTTACAATAAGAACCAGAAGATTCTTTCAGAATTTTCACTATATAATCCATTGTAAAAGTGTGACCCCAGGACGGCGTCAATTTTTAGCCCAGGGCTGTAATTTGAAGATACTTGGTAGAAGTCTATTAAATGAAGCTACATGCCAAATATGATAGCCCTAGCCTTAATGGTTTGGGACAAGAAGATTTTTAAAAATTTTCACAATATAAGCCCAAGTAAAATTTGTGAACCCTAGAGCGGGGCCAATTTTGACACCAGGGCTATAATTTGAAGAAGCTTGGTACAAGTCCATTAAATGGAGCTACATGCCAAATATGGAAGCCCTAGGCCTTATGGTTTTGGACAAGAAGATTTTTAAAGTTTTTACTACATAAGCCCATGTAAAACTTGTGACCCCGAGGAGGGGCAAGTTTTGACCCCAGGGCTATACTTTGAAAAAACATGGAAGAGGTCCATTAGATGAAGCTATGTGCCAAATTTGGTACCCATAGGCCTTACGGTTTCGGACAAGAAGATGTTCAATATTTTTTTAGTTTTATTGCCATGGCAACCAGTTTTTACAGGAATCAGATTCCTTAAAAATCTTCTAAAGAGGACCATGGCAGGAACATTTCTGTGAAGTTTGGCCGACATTGGATAAGTAGTTTCAGAGAAGAAGATGTTTAAAGTAAAAGTTAACGCATAGACAGACGGACGCACGCACGATGGACACAGGGCCATGACATAAGCTCACTGGCCTTTGGGTAGTAAAGCTAAAAATAAAAAAAAAGTTCGGGATCGGGAAAAAAAGTTTTGAAACTTAATCTCCTAAGAAAAAAACCATTCTTAGTCGGTCTCAAGCCCAAGAAAAAGATGGAAGGTTTTATAGCATAAAAGCTAGATTTATGTGTAGCCCACAATGACATTTTTACTAACCGATCAAACAAATCTAGCCCTTCACCCCCCAATCTGAAAATGCTTCCTACGGGCCTGTAGAGAAAATCTATAGGTCTAATGATGTGAGTTAAAGGCCAAATAGCGGTCACAAAGCAATGAAGGTGTTAAAATGCATTCAAATTTGAATCATACCATTTAAATGTATTGAAAATATTGTGAAGATGACAATCTATTATTGTGTGGTCAAAATCAAAAGAGGGAGTGACTTGGCAACTTTTAACCTAGTTTTGATATTATTTTTATGTCAGCGACTAACACTTGGACCGACCGTACAATAACATTTTGTCATCTTCACAGTATTTTCCATACTTTTAAATGGTATGTTTTCAATTCAAATGCAGTTAAAACCTTATCCTGCTAAATAAGTTAAATAAAACTTTCAAGCCGATACTAAAAACCCGAATAATGCTGTTTCAAACTTATTATTATTATTATTATTATTATTTTTTTTTTTTTTTTTTTCGAAAAATATCTCCTTATCGAACAGTGCAGTCTGATCTTGATCTACACAGTCCGAAAAAGGTCAGTGGGTCGGGCTTAGCAGCTTAAGGGTTAACATCCATTATGACCAAAGTTTACTTTTCAAGAGTGGACAATATGATCATTCGATATAGCCAATCAGAAATTACAATACTTTTGAAATTGGAATTAGACTGAGAAAGTTGATAAGAATAGTTGGTTTAAACGGATTCATGGATTCAAAATATAATAATAATTATAAAAGAACATTTTAAATTGATTACAGTATTTATTTCATAGGTGTAAATGCTTTAACTTGGTTTTTTAACAGCTGTGTCCATGGTTACCATCTGCTACAAATACATTTGTTGTCATAGCAATGGATTCTACGGTCTGATACACAATTGAAGCTGCTTGTTTGGGCCAGGGTTTCACATTCCTCTTTGGTTACGCAACCTGTATAGAAAAAAAAAAAAAATTTAAACTGACACATTACCTCAAAATTCCTCGTCTTAACCAAAGCCTTTACAAACATTATTGGAAAAGAAGTAAAAGCTAATGATCAGCATTCACTCTTATTACCAAATTATTCCACCCTTCCTTCCTTTTTCCCTCCCTCCCTCCCTCCAGACCGACACTCATTTTCTTTAATTTGTTCTTAACCGGGGTATTCAGATTCTTATACTCATACCAAACAAAATTGTCCTATCACTGATTTTAGTAGGGCAATAGCTGTCTAGCCATTAATGAATAAGACGTCTAACTAAAAGGGTTTTAAATGTTTTCCAGGTAATACGTAATATCTTAATGTATTTCTTTTTATTTCGAGCCAAAAGTTAACAAATGCTTGCGGGAATATGATACGCTCAATGACACGCGCCGATTATGAAAGCTCGTATTCAAATTCGTCATATCCGGGCCAGTATTCACCAACCGTTCTTAAAAAGTATTCTTGGTCTTATTCTCCAAGAATTGTCCAAATTTGAAAGTAACACAACTTCTGATTGGCTAAACCAAATGGTTCAGTCAATCAGAAGTGGTGTTACTTTCAAATCCAGAAAATGTTGGAGAATAAGACAAAGAATGTTCTAAAGAATGTTTGGTGAATACGGACCCAGATCTCTAAAGAAATGACAGAGCTCCGGATTGCGAAACGATCTAAACGCCAAAATCGCCCCGTTGGCCGCTAATTTCAATAATTCGACCTTTTTGTTTATTTATGTAAACAAGTTGATGAGAAAGTATGGATCATAATTATTAATATTTTGGAATGAAATATGGTCAAAGTAGGTGAAAGAAGACAGAATGGATATTTGGTAAAAACACATGCACGTCTTTTGGCATTGAAATACACGTATATTCAAAAGTAAATAAATAGAAAGAATGTGCTGTTATCATACTTGTGCAGAGACTGAACATCTTTAAATTAGGTAAAAAATCAGAAATGAAAAATGTAATGAAAAAAAGAATGCTTTATTTTTTAAATGATAGATCCACCTATTATAGGTAAGTAAAGAAGATGGGACTTTAAATGACAACGTAAAACATGTATGTTAGCAATGAAATGTATACGAAGTAGCTTAAGTACATGTAGATCTGTCAGGCTCTGTGAAAAGGCAGTTTAAGCATTTTTTTTTTTTTTTCAAGATTTCTATTCTGTAAACCAATAGCTTAAATAGTATAACACTGATAAATATGTGTCAAGGGTCCGTATTCAGCGACCGTTTTTAAGAACATCTTTTGTCTTATTCTCCACAATTTTCTAAATGTGAAAGAAACCCAACTTCTGATTGGCTAAACCATTTGATTTAGCCAGTCAGAAGGTTTGTTACTTTCACATTTAGAAATTCTTAAAGATTAAGACTAAGAATGTTCTTATGAATGGTTGGTGAATAGGCTAAAGACCCTGGTTTTCAGTTGTGAGTTTAAGACAAGTTTATCCACGCTATTTTTAGACATCATTTTCACGGGCAAAAAAAAAAAATGTTCACGTGGTCCTTTGTCATAAGGAAAACTAAAGCAGGAAAGAGAAGATGTGGCGGTGAAGTTTGTCGTCTAGGAATTTTTTGGCCTTTCCTGATCAATCATTGGTTTGTTTATGTTGGTCATAGTTGATAATATTTCCATCCCTCTTCGGTCACTGAAATTTCTTCTAGATCTATTGTTCCATTCAAGTTTTTGTATTTCTTGTCGGTCTTTTGGAATTATCATTGGTTTTTGCACAGTTGACCATTTGTTTTAGCCAATCAGTGGTTGGTTAGCCTACTTTCATTTTTTTTAGAAAATCCTAGAGAATAAGACAAAGAACGTTCTTATGAATGGTTGTTGAATACGGGCCCTGCTGATCCTTTGACATACAGAAAATTGACCAATATTGTAGCAAAAAGTTTCGACATAGGTCAGCGTGCGCGAACTGACCAGAATCGATACTGTTTGCAGATACAAGTAAACGTAAAGCCCCTTTTTCTCAGAGTATGGCTCAAATATTTCTCTGCAAGCGTAAAGAAACTGGAAGGTTACATATTGTAACAAGGTGCGATTTTAGCTCTGTTTATTTTAATGATATTAGATATGACGTCATAAAGCTTTATTGGATACGATCCGACGTAATCGACGCGTGCCTTTGGTCATATTACAATCCCACAAGCCTTCGCGAAACACAGGTACCAGATCTAAAAATACCTTTCAAAGGCGAAGTAGCCCAGTAAGGAAATACCATTAAACATATTTTTCGGCGTAGCTGAATTCGCTGGCTTTTGACCAAATTCTTGGTATAATGAAATCGAATGAATAGGCGGTAACTTGCGATTGGTCAAAAATATGTGCACATGTTTACTCGTCGGGACCCTGCGCAGTAAATGTTCAAGTATCTCTTACAGCAGTACGGTGATGCGCGGCTCTCTGATGAAGTTAAGCGACGCACAATAAGGTTAGTGCTTGGATGGGTGACCAAATCGTAATCCGAGACAGTAGTGTGTCCGTTCAATTAGTTTTTTTTTTCGGTGAAGCTGAGTGTGCTTTTGACAAACTTTTTGGTACTTAAAAAAAATGAATAAATAGAAATTTGTGATCGGTCAAAATTGCATGCATGTTTATTTCAAGGGCCCCTGCCTATTTGTGGGCAAATTTACGCCGTCTATCTGTTTTAAAGATATTTCTTGTTTCTTTTTCAACGATGATTTGGATTAACATATAATCTTGAAATATACATCTTATTAAATCGTATTGAAAACTACTCTTTTCAACTACATGTACATGAACAAAAAGAGACAGTTACTGTCGAGGATATTTATTTTTACTATTTCAAGTATTTTTCTTCAGTTTGAGCCACAACAAAAGAGTTAAAATACATGTGTTTATATTCCAAATCCTCTTACGCCGTCTATCTTTTTTAAAAGATATTTCTTGTTTCTTATACTTTTTGGTCTTACTTATTGATGATTTTCTGGCTATTTCCTTGCCTATCATTGATATTTAGATTATCGAAGTTTTGTTTGCCTATAAAGATCTAATAGCTTCTTCTAATACAACTGGAAAAAGCATCGACCTAGGTCAGCCTGCGCAATCAGGGCAGGCTGACCTATGTCGATCCTTTCTCCTATCAGTATTATTTTGCATGTCAAATGAACACTCTACCTCATGATTCAGCTGTTTGCTAAAATGGTGTATTATAGTACTTGCTTAGTATATTGCTTAACAGAGATACAACAAATTGTTATTTTCCTAAAACGCTGCTTAAGTAAAGAGAGAAAGAATTAACAAGTATCATGTTCGGTGCATGTGCACAAGGGCAGACTTTGAGTACACTCAATAAAAATAAATAAACAAGTAGATCTAAAAAAGTAAATGAATAAGAGAAAAGCATCGTGGCAATGAAAAATATGCGAAGTAAATAAAGAAACCTGTTCAAAGTAAGTAAAGAATAAGGAAAAGAATAAAGGAAAGAAGAAAAGAATGTACTAGTGTCATCCTTTGCGCATGTGCAGAGACCGCCTTGATATGTGACTCCATTTGCAAGATCTTTGTGTTCACAAATGATGTGATAGGTTTGTGAACACTGTGTTCCTGCGCAGTCATTGTTGGCTGTACAGTTCTCACCATGAACACCAACTGAAACATACAATATCTAAGTAAAATCTAGATTATCTCATTACGAGAGGGACAAAGAAAATATGGTAAATTAAACATGAGCAACGCTCTGAGAAAAGGTGTTTAATGCATCTGCATAATCAATCGTATACATGTACTAAGCAAGTCGACACATATTGTTGCCACTTTGTCTAAAAATCGACTGAATCATGACGTAGAATGATCCTCTGATATGCAGAAAATTTATGGGTTGCAAAAAGTGTCGACTCAGGTCAGCCTGCGCGGACAGCGCAGGCTGACATGAGTCGATACTTTTTGCAGATGCATAAAACTACCATTGTCACAGAGCATAAATAACTGACTGAATCATGAGGAAGGATGGTCCCTTTACAAGCAGAAAATTCAACAACAGCACAGTTAGCATAGTTCCAGCCAAGGTCAGCCTGCACGGACTGTGCAGCCTGACATGAGTTGATACTTTTTGCAAATGTTCCAATCCTACACACACAATTCCGAGTTTTAACGACCTTAAGGAAGAAGGCTGCTGAAAACATTGTGGGAAAAGGATAAAATGCTGGTAAACAACATTTTCTCCTTTCCAACAATCTTTTCTATTTTTTAAGTCTTCGTATATAAGCTGCATTTCTTTTTTCTTTTTTTTTTTTACTTTTTATCTTATAAAAAAGGGAATGAGCTGAGCTCTGGAAAAAGCGGGTTTAATGCATCTCCGTGACTCAATGTGTCAAGTAAGACATGACATAATGTATATGGATCGATTAAATCCATTTTGTCCGACAATCGACTGAATCACGAGGTAGAATGGTCTTTGTACATGCAGAAAATTTACAAATAGCAAAACCTTTCGACCCATGTCAGTCTGCTGGTACTGTGCAGGCTGACATGAATCGAAACTTTTTGCATAGCACATTTATAGTGTTGTCATATGTATATGGATCGATTAAATATATTTTGTCCGTCAATCGACTGAATCATGAGGTAGAATGGTCTTTGTGCATGCAGAAAATTTACAAATAGCAAAACCTTTCGACCAATGTCAGTCTGCTGGTACTGTGCAGGCTGACATGAATCGAAACTTTTTGCATAGCACATTTATAGTGTTGTGATATTTCTGGATGCTACCATAAATAATCCAAACAACTACTGCATTATTGTCCACCCTTGTATTCACAAAAATTTCTTTTTACTGTTGCTATGCAAAATTCCAAGACTAGCAATCTGATTGAATAAGACGTTCAAGTCTAGGATTTCAGCATTAGGATTGAATTTAGCCCTTAGGCTGTTAAGCGCGACTCACTGACCTTTTGCGGACAGTGTAGATCAAGATCAGACCGCACAAAACGTGCAGTCTGATCTTGGATCTACACTGTCCGATAAGGAAATATTTTTCTCCAAAAAAAAGGGGGGATTTGAAACAGCATTATTCGGGTTTTTACTGTCGACTTGAAATGTTCATTTAACTTATTTAACAGGATAAGAATTAAAACGCAGGGTTGTGCTTCAGTTCAAGTCATGACTCTTACAGGAATTGACTCATATTGTTGTCTAAATTTATGGCACTCGCATGTTTCAAAGTAGTCCCACTCAACCCAATGAAACTTAGGGAAATTTTACGTTTACTTGCAGACGTTGTCGATCAAGAACAGACCGCACAAAACGGTTCACCGACGGTTACAAAGTCTGATATTTATCTGCACTATTCGACATGCCGTAAGGTATTCTCGCAAACACAGCCTTAAATTGCAATAACAAAGTTTTTTTCTCCAGCTTTCATCTAGATCAAATGACTATAAGACCAAAACAAGTCCGTAGGAAAAGGGATACATGCAGTTTCAGGTCAGCAGATTAAACATATTCACGTTTTTGACCAATCGAAACTTACCATTTAGTCATTCGAGACTAATATCGATAAGGTCAAAAGCCTATAACCTAGCTACGCCAAAAACCATCCGAGGTATAAATGAATTATATTTTTATCGCAGATATAGCATACAAATATTTGAATAAATGTAATTTTCTAAAATGAACTGTATCAAAACATGGAGGAACACAATTCAAGAACTGGTTTTACCTGCAAAAACAGTTAAACATACAAGCAGTACAAGTTTCATTTTTATAAGTTCCTGTCGCGATCTTTTGCGAAATAAAGACTGCAGTTTCAAACGGAATTCTGCGTTTTTATAACGACCCTGAACTCGTATCAGTAATATTAAATCTATTTGACACATTAAAAGATGACCATGGACCAACACACATATTTACAGATTTACAAATTGCACATTCAAAGTAGATTGATCGATTTATAGAAATCGATCTTCAGTGATGTCAACAGTATTTAAAATATTTGCTTTTTTCTTTTCTCTCATTTCAAAGCCCAAAATAGGTGTAAGCCCTTTCGCGGGAGCCGGAGTATAATTCTGTATGAAGTAAATATTCTGTTACCACATTGACTAAGAGTCACACGTTCTCCAGCAGTGGCCATTTTTGTCCAATTTTGTGAGTTCAGTGTCACGACTTATCGGGTCATCCGACCTTTACACATATAATGCTCCCTTCGAAAGTTTGTTTGCCTGAGTGATGTTTTACGCCGCTTGTGACAGAATTTCAGTCATATCATAGCTACAGCTTGTAGCTTCTGAACTTTCCTGGGTCCGTATTCGCCAAACATTCATGAAAACATTTTTTGCCTTATTTTCAAAAATGTTCCAAATTTGAAAGCAACACAACCTGTGATTGGCTTAACATTTGGTTTAGCTAATCAGATGTTGTGTTTCTTTTCTAAATGTATTATAAGACTATTAATGGAACTAAGAATGGTTGGTGAATACGGGCCTTTGGTTTGCATTGCTAAGTTCGCTTTTATCCCGTAAGGTCCTAATGACCACCCTAGGCGCTTTTCCAGAAAGTTTCGCTTTAATCAAGGACAAAATATTTGACAAGTCGAAATCGAAAGCATTTCAAGACACCAATCTTTATTATACTGCAATCTTTATTATAACGCAAACAAACTTCTCGCGATCTGAGTGGATCGAATATATATTGCTGTACACGAGCAGCTCCCAGGGTACAGCACAGCAGAATCAAAGATGGCAGCGTAGAATCGTCATGACAACAAACCGTGAAGTGTTAAAAGTCAAGCATTGTAACTTCAAAACTAGAGGCTCCTGAGGGCCTGAATTGCTCTACTGGCATTGATTTTTTTTTCCCTAGCATACATAATGGATTCATGATGCAAAAAGCAAAAAAGGGAACACACACACAAAAAAAAAGGAGGGTGAGGTGTTGTTGCAAATGGGCTTGAACCGACTAAGACAGCATAAGTAGGCATGGTGAATCAAACAAATAGTGGAAAAAAAAAAAAAAAATGAAGTACAATTTCTCAAAATCAATTGTTTGGAATCCAGTCGAATTTGATAGGGTATTCAGTACTCACTATTTTAAACAATCCCTACAAGGTTTCAAGGAAACTGAAAAATAATGTGGAACTGTGTTGTGTAAACAATACGAAGTCATCAAATGGCTGCTTTTCCTAAATTAATTGCTAGATTTTCTTCATTTCCAATAGAGTTCAATCCCTTGATGATAAAGTAACCTTTGCAAGTTTCAAAAGAATTTAATAAAATAATTGACTTAATTGCGTAAACAAGAAATGTAAATTATCAAATTTAAGTGGCTCCTTTCCACATACTGATTGTCTTTTTTTTTTTTTGTATTATTTATTTATTTATTTTTCAAAATCAATAGAATTCAAGCTATTGATAATATAAAGCAATTGTGCACTTTTCATGAAAATTCAACCACAACTGCCGACGTTATCGCGTAATAAAGAATTGTAAATTTTCGAATTTAATTGGCTACTTTTCCCATACTGATTACTGAATTTTTTTTTCAAAATCAATAGGGCTAAAGCTGTGGATGATACAAAGCAACTGTGCAAGTTTCATGACAATACGACTACAAGTGCAGCCCTTATCGCGTAAACAAGAAATCGAAATTTTTAACTTCAAATGGCTACTTTTCCTACACTGATTGTCAGATTTTTTTTTAAATAAATAGAGTTCAAGCTATTGATGAGATAAACAAAGCGTGCAAGTTTCACGAAAATCCGACTACAAATGCAGACTAAATCGTGTAAACAAGAAATGGAAATTTTGAACTTTTCATGGCTACTTTTTCCGCACGGCCTCTCAGATTTTTTTTTTGAAAATCAATAGGGTTCTAGCCATTGATCAGATAAACAAACTGTGCAAATTTCAAGAAAAACCGACAACAAATGCATACTTTATCGTGTAATCAAGAAATTGATATTTTGAACTTCAAATGGCTACTTTTCCAACACTGATTGTTAGAATTTTTTCAAAGCAATTGGATTCAAGCTATTGATCAGATAAACAAACTTTACAAGTTTCACGAAAATCCGACCTCAAATGAAGACTCTATCGCGTAAACAAGAAACTGACATCTTGAACTCTAAGTGGCTATTTTTCCCATACTGATGGTCAGATTTTTTCAAAATCAATAGGCTTCAAGCTATTGTTAAGATAAACAAACTGTACAAGGTTCATGAAAATCTGACCACAAATGCAGACTTAATTGCGTAAACAAGAAATGGAAATTTTAAACTTCAAATGGCTACTTTTCCCACACTGTTTGTCAGATTTTTTTTCAAAATCAATTGGATTCAAGCTGTTGAGGAGATTAAAAAAAAAAAAAAAATTGTGCAAGTTTCACTAAAATCCGACTACAAATGCAGACTTTATCGCGTAAACAGGAAATTGAAATGTTTAACTTTAAATGGCTACTTTTCCCGCACTGATTGTCAGACTTTTTTCAAAATCAATAGGGTTCAAGCTATTGATGAGATTTAAGAAAAAACTGTACAAGATTCACAAAAATCCGACCACAAATGAAGCCTTTATTGAGTAAAAAAAAAAGACTAACGGACGGACGGAGGGACAGACAGATGGACGGAAACCATACCATGACATAAGCTCTGCTGGCTTGCGGCCAGTAGAGCTAAAAATAATAATGATAAACTAATGGTCCTTTACTTTTGCCAACAAATAATAAAATGAATATTTACTTACCTTAGAGTTGTTTAAATCCATTTAAAAAAAAAAAAAACGTCGAATGTCTATCGCAGTGACTTCATGCACCAAACTTGCACGTTTTACCTAGGTTTCAGTGACGTCAGTTTTCAGTGACGTCATTCTTCAGTATTTTGGGCAGTTAGAACTGAAATTCGATTTCGTAAGCGTGCTCGATTTGTGAGACCATAAAACACGGAAATTCCGTTGAATATATACTCAGAGGAAAAAAAGTTTAGTCAGTGTAGATACTTCATAATTTAAGTAGGTTAAAAGAATCTTTCTATCGGCAAAGAGTCTTTTTGTCTCAAAGCCATTAAATACCTAACAAAATCAAACTTTTCTTCATAATTAAATTTATAGTAATCCATTTCTTTCAACAGAATTGAACAGAGGGATCAACTGAAACAATCCATTACAATCAATATTTTGTACGTCCACCTCTTGCTTGAACAAGTGCCAGGCAATGACACCTCATGCTGTTTATGAGTCGTCTAAAGAATT
Source organism: Tridacna gigas (assembly GCA_945859785.2). Taxonomy (NCBI): domain Eukaryota; kingdom Metazoa; phylum Mollusca; class Bivalvia; order Cardiida; family Cardiidae; genus Tridacna; species Tridacna gigas. The sequence continues at coordinate 106,430,487 of OX244028.2, forward strand.
GTATAGGAACACGTGCCCATTCTTCTTGCAACGCTCGTTCCAGATCATCAACATTGTTGACGTCATCCATATTCTTCACTTTACGTCCGAGGTAGTCCGTCACGTGTTCAATAGGGAAAAGATCTTGGGATTTCGATGGCCATTCAAGAGTATCGATGTTGTTTCGCGCAAAAACGTTTCGAGTATAGCGTGCACAATATCGGACAGAATTCAAGTTACCACATATTGTGTTTAAGTCCGTTTTACCACCATGAAAAGAAATTCCGTCCCAGATCATAACACCACCTCCGCGGTATAATAGCGGTCATATTTCAGCATGCTAAGTGGATCAGCCTCTCACCCTTACATCGCAAAACACGAATCCTACCATCAGGCCCATTAAGGCTAAATTTTGTGAAAACGATTCTGTTCCACTGCTGTCTTGTACAACTACCGTGCTGACGTGCCCAATTAAGACGTGAGACGCGGTGACGCGCCATGAACGGGACCCCTTTATAAGGACGTCGCGCACGTAGCTGAGCGGCCCTCAGACGATTTTTTGCGGTAAAAAACGAATATTCTCATTCCTGTGGCATGTCCGAGTCGTTCAACAAGCTTCAAAGCCACCATAATTCGGTGACGTCGCGATAACGTCAATATGAATCGATCTTTGCGCTGTGTTGTTTTCCTCGGTCTCCCTGAACGGGGTCTATCTTTAACACCGCCAGTCTGTTGAAAACGCGGTCGTAGACGATAAATTGTACGCTCATAGTATCCAGAATGACGTGCGACGTCAGCAACTCGTGTACCCACTTCAATAAGTTTCAACGCGGTATTTTTTTCCTGTATGGGCAAGCCTGGACGACAGCCCATGACAGGTGCAAATGATTTAACGCCGGATTTTTTAAATGCTGAAAAAACTCCTTCAGTATCGAACAGTATACGAGACAACACACATGTGGGGTTTACCTGAGCATGTGTAGCACGTGAATGTTTAAACTGGCGGAAACGGGCTCATGGGATGGGTTCTACGTAATATTGTCGATAAGTTCATGACCAGTAAAGATATCTAAATCTATGTATAAAATTTGAACACGAGGCATTCAGTTTTGTTCATTTTGGGCACAAACATAAAAACTGACTAGTTTTTCTTCTGAGTGTATATTGGAATGGTAAAACTTTGCAGTATAATAAATTCGTTGTACAGTCAGGTGGCAGGGTACTTAGACACCTGTTCACGGCTGTGGCGATTCATGTCGCCGCCTCGCCTTCGGCGATGGGCGACATGATTCGCCACAGCCGTGAACAAGTTTCCAAGTGCTCTGCCACCTGACATGACAAATAATAAAGTTTAGCTCAAAAGATTAAACTTTATTTTCTCCTTTCCCACAATGTTTTCTACCCTATCAGGAACAGATTTCGTCATTTGGGCCACTTTCAGTGTGTCGCCTGCAAGTGCTGTCAATTTGGACCAGTCTGAAGTTTTGTTGTCTGGTAAAGGGTTAAGGATATCAGAAGTCTACTAACGTTGCACAGAACGTTAGTCGTAGGCTAAGGACGGGAATAGTATGGGTTATGAACCAGGATTTGCATAGGCTCTTGTAAACTTTTCACCCTGCCATAAAGAAGATTGAGGTGGTTCTATAGTTAGACAATAACCATCATCATTACGAAACTACGTAATGCGAGCAGAGATTATAGGTTTCTGTTGTTGTTTGATGAAAATATCTATATATATAGGCCTACAGTCTATTTATGCTTTATTGGATCACACGTTTGTTTAGGAACCATCGAAAAATTTGCTATTTGTTTATACTATTCATTTTAAAATAGAAACATATTAAAGAGAGGCACTGTAATCGCACCGAGATTTACAGGGCTGTAGAATGAACGTGGCAAGTTTTCCTCGTGCCGCAAGGTAATGGCGGCGTCCGACAAGGAAGTGTGTTGGGACCTATCCTCTTCTCAATTTTTATTTACCAGAGATGTTAAACTGTCCCTTAAAATTATTTGCTGATGACACAAAGTTCTATTTGAAAATTGATCACGCAGATGATGAAAAAAATACTACAAGTTAACATCTTCAATGCTTACACATGGACAAAGAAATGGGAAATGACCTTCAACCCCAAAAAATGCAAAACCCTACATATAGGAACAAAAGAAGCAGGTGATTACTTTATTACACACAATGAAGGTTCTGTAACAAAAATACAAGAAGTCGAACATGAGAAAGATCTTGGGGTAATATTTGACAAAAAAAAAAAAAATTTCCATCAACATATAAGTACCAAGGATATATCAGCCTGTAGGAATCTAGACATTATAAGCAAAACATTTACATTCACGGACCCTGAAATTTTTCTAAACTTATATAAATCTCTAGTTCGACCCCGTTTAGAATATGCCTCTGTTATTTGGTCACCAAAATTCAGAAAGGACATTATCACAACTGACAACGTCCAAAGATTAAAAAGCTCGGCCTTCCCACTATAGAGTATGGACATGATAGAACAGACCTTATTCAAAGATATTACTACTGTATGGCATTGACAAAACTTCAGTCTACGGGATGCTACTGGTACCAAAGTAAACTACCTAAAACTATACAAGAAAAGGTTAAGCCATGGTGTGAAAAAATAGAGAATAGATGGTTGGTGTCTTGGATGGGTTAAGTTTATCGGGCAAGGCGGAGGAATTTATCTGGTGAGTCGAAGGTGAACCGGATAAATTTTGGAGACGAGCCCGATAAACTTTACCGATCCAAGACAACAACCATCTATTCTATTTATCCTGTCACACAATGTAAAGGTACAGAACAAAACACACAAACAAACAACAACAACAACAACAACAAAACAGAAACATTGACATACTGATCGTACTGTAGGCCTACCTTTAATAAATTTCCGAAGCCGAGCCCGATAGACTTGAAATCCCAATCCAAGACACCAACCAGATCTATTCTATTTATCCTGTTTCTCATTTATAATCCAAAATCCGACAAAATTGAATATTTCGCTCGAAAAAGGACATATCGACATCTGTGTCACTTTGAGAAAATTAAAAAATGAAGAAATGTGTATTTCAGCCCTCTGGGCATATGCAGCTACAATAATGACGTCATGAGTGATATTGACTACGTCATTATAAACGTGACGCACACCCTCAGAAAAATGTTGTGTCTAAGAAGACAATTAATATTTCTGTGTTAGTATTTTCAACAAAGATCATAGACATAAGGAAAACAGCCTGTTGATGTGTTCACGCATATATATATCACCAAGTTATTATGACCTCATATTATACCAAGGGAGTTATAGGAGGTGACAGAATAAATATAGTTACAGCGACAGAGTGGTGAATTTGTGGAACAATCTGGCAAACTTAATTGTTATGCCACCAACTTATAACAGCTTTAAATCTAGGCTAAATAAAAATTGAAAAGCTAAGAATAAATTCGAGGCAAAGTGTAATAAATAAACACATGTACTGGGAAGGGTAATTTTAAATTGTATTTCAAATTGTACATTAAGTCTTTTTTTAATCTAAATAGTTGCTTAAACTGTTCATAATTAAAGTTACTGTAAATCTAATATATTGTATATGCACAATTGATCTCAATCACAAAAGAATAAGTGTTTAGTAATCTATGATAAGTTAGTGAAATGATGTGCCATACTATGTGGTAATAACCATGAATACATAAGAATGGTGAACAAAGTGATACAAGTATCCGGAATACACAATAGATCTGGGAAAACATCGTCAAATCGGGCCTTTAGAAGCTAAAATAGCCTATGTACAATGTACACGTGGCCTCGATTACTACAATTGTACAAGTGGCCTCGATTACTGCATGAACTATACATAAACTTCGCCCCAGATTTCGTTACGAACCCACAGAATAAACTTTTCTTACACTCGAGAGCTGTTTCTAATCATTGCGCATACATAGGCAAACAAATTACTCTCTACAAAGGAGAACGTCATCAAAATACGAAAGAATTTCTGTCCCGAATTTTGACTTCAAGAGCGAAGGACTTCTCGTTTTAATGTCAATTGTACATTGAGAATGTTACAGAAAAACAAAAGCATTTAATTCTCCCTATAAATTTATATATGAAAAAACAAATGAGTGATAAATATGATAAACTATTTGAAATTGGCAATGCTAAAGACAATCTCTAGTTAAAACAAGAGGGCCATTGGCCCTAAAGCGCTCACCTGAGTAAAGTCATCTACAGTTGATAAAACTGAAGAGATCCTGGTTTTAATGATGAGAAACACATGAGTAAAACTGACCTACTTTTTGAACCAATGCAACTAATTCCAAACTTGTCCAAAATATCATTAAAAAAAAGTTTAACATTCTGACCAAGTTTCATGAGTATCAAACTGAAAATATGGCCTCTAGGGTGCACACAAGGTTTTTCTAAGATTTGGTCCAGTGACCTACTTTTTGACCAGATGTGACCCACTTTCCAAGATATCTTCAAGGCAAACTTTCTGACCAAGTTTCATGAGAATCAGACTGAAAATGTGGCCTCTAGAGTGCATACAAGGTTTATCAAAGATTTGACCATGTGACCTACTTTTTGCCCCAACATGACCCATTTTCACACTTGTCTGAGATATCAACAAGATGAACATTCTGACTAATCTTTATCAGTATAAGGCTGAAAATGTGGCCTCTATGGAGCACCCAAGGTTTTCCTAAGATTTGGCCCAGTGACCTACTATTTCACCCGACATAACCAAATTTCAAACTAGTCTGAGATATCATCAAGACAGACAATCTGACCTAGTTTCATGAGTATCTGACTACAAATGTGGCCTCTAGAATGCACACAAGGTTTTTCCAAGATTTAGCCCAGTGACCTACTTTTTGACCGGACATGGATCAATTTTAAAGTTGTCCCAGATATTATCAAGACAAACATTCTACCCAACTTTCTTGAGTTTCATGCTGAAAATGTGGCCTCTCCAGGGCACACAAGGTATTTGTAAGTTTTGACCTAGTGACCTACTTTTTGGCCTCACATGACCCAATTTTAAACTTGTCCAAGATATTATCCGGACTAACATTCTGACCAAGTTTCAGGCTGACAATGTGGCCTCTAGAGTGCACACAAGGTTTTTCTAAGATTTGACCCAGTGACCTACTTTTTGACCTGACATGACCTAATTTTGAACTTGTCAAAGATATCATCAAGACAAACATTCTACCCAACTTTCATGTGTTTCAGGCTGAAAATGTGGCCTCTAGAGTGCAATCAATCTATTTCTATGATTTGGTCCAGTGACCTACTTTTTGACCAGACATTTTCTGATTTCAAACTTTTCAAAAATATTATCAAGACTAACATTCTGACCAAGTTTCATAAGTTTCCGGCTGAAAACGTGGCCTCTAGGATGTACACAAGGTTTTTCTAAGATTTAGCCCAGTGACCTACTTTTTGACCTGACATGACCCAATTTCAAACATGTCCAAGATATTATCAAGACAAACATTCTGACCAAGTTTCATAAGTTTCAGGATGACAATGTGGCCTCTAGAGGGCACACAAGGTTTATCTAAGATTTGGCCCAGTGACCTACTTTTTGACCCGACATGACCCAATTTCAAACTTGTCAGAGATATCTTCAAGTCAAACATTCTAACCAACTTTCATGTGTTTCAGGCTGAAAATGTGGTCTCTAGAGTGCACAAAAGGTTTTACTAAGATTTGGCCCAGTGACCTATTTTTTGACCCTACATGACCCAATTTCGAATTTGTCCAAGATATGGTCAAGACAAACATTCTGACCAAGTTTCATGAGTATATGACTGAAAATGTAGCCTCTAGAGTGTACACAAGGTAATTTTGACCCATGGACGAAAGACGACTGACCCAGCACGTACGATCACAAAAGCTCACCTTGAGCACTTCATGCTCAGGTGAGCTAAAAACACGGCGAAATTGGGACAAAGGCAGCAGCATTCCTAAAATAGCAATAACCACACAATTGAAATAAGCAACATGATTCAAACGGTCTGGTAATCATTAAGTCAAAGCCTTTGGTGTTGAAGGTGTTAGACGCATTTGAGAATGGTTGGTAACGCCCTGGGCCAGTAAACCAGAGTCTGTATTCACCAACCATTCTTTTGCATGTTCTTAGTCTTATTCTCTAGAATTTTCTAAATTTGAAAGTTACACAACTTCTTATATAGACAATCAAAAGTCGTGTTACTTTCAAATCTAGAAAATCATGAAGAGTAAGACAAAGAATATTCTTGAGAATGGTTATTGAACACAGACCCAGGGGTCGTGATTTCCCTGTTTGAGGATTGGTTTTCTACATAAATATCGACAGGATTTTTTTTTTTTTTTTTCTCTTTCACCGCTGAACATTGTTACAATGATGTTTTTGTGAGAAACAGCAAGTTGCTTGGAACAGCGATCGTAAATTACATGGGGAAAGAAGCTAAAAATAATAAAAAAAAAAAAGACAAGAAATGTGTCACCGACACGTATGCCACAGCAACATGTAATGATCACATTCATGATCTATATAAATCCAAACTCAAACAAGGATATATAGACACATTTACTGACAAAAACCTTTCAATATATTATATACTATTCATATACTGTAAATGCAAAAATTTTCAAGAACTGTGACCTTGACCTTTCAGGTGGCAACACGGTTTTGCTTGCAACATGTCTGTTCAAGGCAATCATACATGTCAAATAATTTTGAAATCCAACGATGCGCATCAAAGTTAAGGGCTGGACATGAACGCTACTTTTTCCAAGAATGCCCACACAGACAGGCGTAACAAATATATGCCCATCTGCCATTTTTAGTGGGGGCATAATAGGGTCAGTTGCCTGCAAAGATAATAACTCTCGAAGAGCAAGTCTAAGAAACTAAATTTTGTGAATTCAATTTAGAATTTAATGTATTGATAAAGAATTTTGTTAATACATGTTTTTCATTACACATTTCATCACATACACATACTTACAGATTGATCTGTTATATGATTATCTAGATGATAAAAAGGCAACTGAAATAAATTTCATCAAATTTATTGCTTAAAACATGTGTTATGCTGATATGTACTGATTCTTCTTGCGACATTTTGTATTTTTAGCTCTGCCGTTTTCAAAGTAAATCTTGTTGTACCGGTATTTTCGTGCCCCAGTTGTTGTCTTCTACGTCATTTGAAAACAACTGTAAGATTGTCGGTACTGAAGATATTAAGTTCAAACCCTGACTGCTTATCCCTTTACAAAACAATCCCAAGTTTTAATGTCTCTAAGGTAAAAGGCTTTTGAAAACATTGTAGGAAAAGGAGAAAATGCTGGTAACCGGCATTTTCTTCTTTTCCCCCACAATGTTTTCTAGTCTTTTAGAAACAATTCCCATCATTTGATAAAAGTGAGCTTAAGGTCTCCAACTGGGAAGAAAAGTTTGTGGGAAAAGGAGAAAATGCCGGTTACCTGCATTTTCTTCTTTTCCCACAATGTTTTCAAAAGCCATCTTTTCCGGGTTCGTAAAACCAGGGATTGTTTGGTAAAGGGCTAAAATCACTTAACAATCCTTTAAGCTAAAATGTTTAGGCCTTTACCAAATGACAAAAATTTAGACTGGTCCAAATTGAAAGCATTTGCAGACAACAAATTAAAGGTGGCTCAAATGACAAAAACCATACAGTGAACCTTAACCAATACCAGACGACAAATGTTTACGGTTATCCAAACTGAAAGCAATTGCAGACGACAGTTTAAATTTGACTCATACGATGGAATTTGTCTTTGATAGGGAAGAAAACATTGTGGGAAAAGGAGAAAATGTTGGTTACCAGCGTTTTCTCCTTTTCCCACAGTGTTTTCAAATGTTCTCAAAAGGCTTCTGCCTCAAGGTCAATATAGGTCGGCATTGTGTGGTAAAGGATTAAAAGGAGCAATTCAGATTTTTATAATCTCGCCCAACTTTCAAAAGAATTCTGAATTAAATAAGGCGAAAGCTGGCAAACCATCAGTAGATATGAAATACAAGAGTAAAAAAAAATATATATTGTTAAATGGCATTTCCTAAAGGGCTACAAGGCTCTTAAGGTATTTTTAGATTTTGTACCAGAGTTTTGCAAAGACTTATGGGAATGTCACATGATCAATAACATGTGTCAAATGTGAGAATTTGTATTTAAATCCATGCAGTGACGTCATATCTGATCTAAAGAAAATAGACAGTCGCCGATTAAAAAATGACCACCATTTTACTTAAACTTTTTTTACTGAAGGCTGTGATATAGTACTACTTCGCCATGGTTGCAAAGAAAAAGATATCTCATTGTACACATATTCAACTGTGTTTTTAGAAATTTGATTTACAAAAAAATAAATAGGCCTCTATTTGTCTTGGATTTGAAACATCTGGTGAGTCATAGACCATAGTTTTAAATACTTGCAAGGTAGTAAAACACAGTAGGTAGCATATCAAAGGTTTGTCAATGCAGACTCATCCTTTTGGAGTTGAAGTATTAGTTCATAGACAGCAATACCTGAGACTTTTGAGAGGTAGTAAAACACAATTCTTAGCAAAACAAAGTCTGGGCACTAAGTTATTCATTCACTTATCTCACTAATCATTCTCAGAATCACCTGGAGATAATTCTGTTTTGGACTTATTTTTATTCAGTCATCATAATCACTGAGAGGTAGTAAAATACAGTATATGGCAAAAGAAAATTTGGTCATGAAGTCATGAGTACACTAATTCTTCAGAATGACCTGTCAATCCTTTTGTCTTGGACTTAAATTATTAGCTCAGTCATCATAATAACTGAGGGGAAGTAAAACACAGTCTGTGGCAAAAGAAAATTTGGTCATTAATCCTTTACCACACAATCACGACTTTTAACAACCCTAGGAAAGAAGCCTTTTGAAAACCTTGTGTGAAAAGGAGAAAATGCTGGTAACCAGCATTTTCTCCTTTTCCCACAATGTTTTCTACCCCATCAAAGAAAAATTGCACCATTTGAGCCACATTGAAATTATGATCTGCAAATGCTTTCAATTTGGACAAAGCTAAAATTTTGTCGTCTGGTAAAGGGTTAAGTCATTCATAGACTAATTCTTCTTCAGAATCGCTCGAAGATCCTTCTGTCTTGGACTTAAAATATTTGTTCAGTTTCCTGCGGCGTCTGTAAGAGGGTCCATCCCCTTCTGTTTTCTCTTTTTTATCCTCTATCTTTAGGTATCCTGAGTAAAGATAATGAGAGCGATAAACACTTAAGATGTAACTAGAACTGTCACACAGCCGACAAATGCCCCCTACCAGCACCTTGTCACTGAACCAGCACAGTCAGCGAACGGAAATGATTTTTAAAACAAGAGCGTTATTGGCCTTAAAGCGCTCACCTGAGTAAGGCCATCTGGGGTTGATAAGGCTGAAAAGATCTTGGTTGTGATGATGTAAAACACACAAGTGTAAGTGATCTACTTTTTGACTGGTTTAGCCTATTTTTTAATTTCTAATCTAGCTCAAAATGTTGCCTCTAGAGTCACACAAGGCTTTTCTAAGATTTGGCCCTGTGACCTACTTTTTTACTCGACCTGACCCAATTTCGAACTTGTCCGAGATTTTATCAAAACAAACATTCTGAACAAGTTTCATGAGTATAAGGCTTCAAATGTGGCCCTTAAAGTGCACATAAGCTTTTTCTATGATGTGGCCCCATGACCTACTTTTTGACCTGATGTGACCCAATTTCAAGCTAGTCCAAAATTTTAACCAGACAAACATTCTGACCAAGTTTCATGAGTATCAAGCTGAAAATGTGGCTTCTAGAGTGCACAAAAGGTTATTCTATGATTTGGCCCAGTGACCTACTTTTGGACTTGACCTGACCCAATTTTCTGTGTGTCCAAAATTTTAACAAAACAAGCATTCTAACCAAGTTTCATGAGTATAAGGCTGAAAACATGACCTCTAGAGTGTACACAAGGTCTTTCTAGGATTTGGCCCAGTGACCAACTTTTTGACCATAAGTCACCCAATTTCAAATTTATCCGAGATTTCATCAAGACAATCAAGTTTCATGAGTATCAGGCTGAAAATGTGGCCTCTAGAGTGCACACGAGCTTTTTCTAAGATTTGACCCAGTGACCTATTTTTTGACCCGACATGACCCACTTTCAAACTAGTCCAAGATTTTATCCAGAAAAACATTCTGAACAAGTTTCATGCGTATCAGGCTGAAAATGTGGCCCCTAGAGTGCATGCAAGCTTTTCCCAAGATTTGGCCCAGTGACCTACTTTCTGACCCAGCATAAAGTGATTTTAAACCTTCCCAAGAATTTATCAAAACATTATGAACAAGTTTTACGAGTATCAGGCTGAAAATGTTGCCTCTAGAGTCACACAAGGCTTTTCTAAGATTTGGCCCTGTGACCTACTTTTTGACCCCATGTGATCCAATTTCAAACATGTCAGAGATTTTATCCAGACAAACATTCTGACCAGGTTTCATGAGTATCAAGCTGAAAATGTGGCCTCTAGAGTGCACACAAGCTTTTTCTAAGATTTGCCCCTGTGACCTACTTTTTGACCTGACATGACCCAATTTTGATCTTGATTGAGATGAAGTTTTTTCTAAGATTTGGCCCTGTGACCTATTTTTTGACCCCATGTGACCCAATTTTGAACTTGTCTGAGATTTTATTCAGACAAACATTCTGACCAAGTTTCATGAGGATCTGGCTGAAAATGTGGCCTCTAGAGTTCACACAAGGTAAATGTTGACGACCGCAGATGGATGGATTGACGGGCGGATGGACAGGCAGACATGGTGAAACTAGTATACCCCCCTCTACTTCAGAGGTAGGGGATATAATAATACAACACCCTTAGGTAGATACCTACACTAAATCCCTCATCCAATAATCCCATGTTTTAAGATTCCTGAAGAAGGCGGCTTTTGAAAACATTGTTGGAAAAGAAGAAAATGCTGTAAATCGGAACTTTCTCCTTTTTCAACAATAGTTTCTAGAGTAAATTACTTTATAGTTTGTACAGTTCCCATGATTTGAGCCATTAATTTGTTGTTGGAAAATATTGTCAACATGAACAAATCTAAAATGTTGTTGACAAGTATGGAGATAACCATTACATTACATCAAGATTTCACGGCCCATTTGACTTTATGTTATGTTATTTTCTGAGAAATAATCTTTTTTCTGTGTCAAATTAGACAACATGATTATACGATTACATTCTACCTTTGTAAACAAAAATCATAAAGCATGTATCGCAAGAGGCTTCTGATAACAATTTGGTGAACTGAGACATTGTTTGGACTTTCTTTATCTTACATTTGTTTGAGATAAGCTTTATATAACATCGTAGGTCAAAGTGATCATAAATGTATTCCAATGCCTTATTTCCGAAACATTGCTTTCTAAATTTTCCCATCAAATCACCTGTTAAATGTTTACCAAACGACAAAATTTTAAACTAGTTCAAATTCAAAACATTTGCAGACGACAAAACAAATGTGATTCAGAAATTAACATTTGTTTTGGAAAGGGTAGAAAACATTGTGGAAAAGGAGAAAATGCTAGTTACCAGCATTTTCTCCTTTTTCCCACAATGTTTTCAAAAGACTTTTTCATTGGGTCATTAAGACTTGTGATTGTGTGGTAAAGGGTTAAAGTAAATAATTATGGCAGAACTGAGATTTGTTTCAGTGTTTTTGTTCAAAATCAAGTTGTTGTATGTCTGTTTCTTGAGGAATTATCTTTCATCCCAATGTACAGTCTTATCAATGAAGCAAGTCAGTCTCTATCATGAAACTTTCTACATACATATTTTCGCACTGTAATTTTCAACTTAATTCACCTGACACTCCTATGCAATTGAAACTTTTTTATTTCCAATGAAGTTTAAAGCCATTTTTAAGAGCTTAGGTCATATCACAGCCGTCAGTGTACCTACACATGTGTTTCCTGGCTTACTCACACCAGTACTGACACAACTTTCTTTTCAAGGCACTGACTATTTTTCTCACATACACCAGAGGTGAGAGGCAAAAAAACGCCTGAAAGAAAGTGTGCCTCAACTCATAACCAACAGGTCACAAATCAGAAACGCTAACCACTGACCTACCCAGCCGGACCATTTGAAACATTTAACGGCTCCTAAGCTCTTGAGATCAGGGTCCGTTTAAACCAACAATCAATCGGTAAATATATTCTTAGTCTTATTTTCAAAATCTGAAGGTTACACAACTTCTGATTGCCTAAACAGAATGGTTTAGCCAATCAGAGGTTGCATTACTTTCTAAATCTACAATTAGACTTGGAATGAAATTAACCCTTTCCCAAATGATAAATTTTGGACTGGTCCAAATTGAAAGAGTTTGCAGACGACAATTTTAAATTTGATGAAAATGGCAGAAAGTTCTCAAAAAGGGTAGAAAACACTGTGGGAAAAGGAGAAATTGCTCGTTACCAGCAATTTCTCCTTTTCCCACTGTGTTTTCAAAAGACTTGTACTGGAGACACATGAAAACCAGGGCTTGTTTGGGAAAGGGTTAAGACTCGATGGTGAATACGCAACCAGACGTCAAAAAACTTGTCAAGAATAGAAGATTAAAAAGCTGGCTACAGGCTCCTGTAACTCTTTGCCAAACAATAAAATATTAGACTGGTCCAAATTGAAAGCATTTGCAGGCAAAAAGGTAAATGTGACTCAAAAGCTGAAATTTCTCTATGGAAGTGCTGAAAACATTGTGGGAAAAGGAGAAGATGCTGGTTACCAGCATTTTCTTCTTTTCTCACAATGTTTTCCAAAAGCCTTCTTACTTAGGATCGTTAAACTAGGGATTGTGTGGTAAAGGGTTAACAACCTTTTAGGCTCTCTGAGAGAATTTCCCCAGAGCATATACATGTAGTTGCCATGCTGTGTGTCCATCCTCCATCTGCGCATCTATGGTAACATCATTTTCTCTTTTTCCATGCATGTTTTATTCTTTTCAAAAATAATTTTAGCCACATTGGATTTGTCAGCTGGAAATGCTTTCAATATGTATGAGACTACAATGTTGTTGTCTGTTGAATACTTAATCCGTCAGACGAAAGGCAGATTTAGGTCAGACTATCTCTAAACTCTTAACCAGACGGCATTGTTAAAGATGACAAAAGATGACAAATTTAAGGTGGTATAAATGCTATATTTGTAGATGAAAGGTTTGAAAATGTTGTGGGAAAAAGAGAAAATGATGGTGACCAGCATTTCCTCCTTTTCCCAGTGTTTTCGAAAGCCCTCTTTCCTATGGGTTGTTAAAACACACCAACAGCTGCCCTAAGCATATCAAGGAGTATGTCAAAATATCATGCAGACATTCAACATTTAGAGGGCTGATGTAACTAAATGGGCCTTTTTAATTTAACTGAAATATTGCAACTTCAAGGTTTGTTTTGGCTACAATATGTGACAAAGCAGCAGACAGTGCAGATCCACGATCAAACTGCACATTAGATGCAGTTTGATCTTGATCTACAGTCTGCAAAAACATACCAAGTTGTGATTAGCACTGTGAAAGGGGATTAAAAATTTTTCAAATATATCATACCTCTATCAACACATTCCTGAGTGTCAATAAAGCCCACAGACCAGAAATGAGGGGGTGTGTCTGGGGGTAGGTATTGGGCTCGGTGGCGTGAACAATGATTCATGTGTTTCTTGACCTCGTCTTCACTGCGGCCTGTACTTTTGTAATACTGAAATTCAGGTAAAGGTCAAACAGGGTCAACCATTATCTTGTACTCTAGCACTCCAGTTCTCCACCGTTTTTGCATTAAAACCTTTACATAACAATCCCAAATTTTGACAACCATGGGGAAGTGTAACTTTGAAGTCATTAAATGGGCTTTAATTCTGTACCAAACAATAAACTTTAGACTGGTCCAAATTGAAAGTATTTGCAGATGACAAAATAAATGTGACTGAAAAATTGAGATTTATTTTGGGAAGGGTAGAAAACATTGTGGGAAAAGGAGAAAATGCTGGTTAGCAGCATTTTCTCCTTTTTCCCAAAATGTTTTCAAAGCCTCCTTCTTAAGGGTTGTTAAAACTCAGGATTGTGTGGTAAAAGGTTAAATCAGATTTTGACTGTTTTTCTTTTTTTTGAAGGGGGGAGGGTGGTTATGAGAATGTGACTATTCACTTTTCACCCTTAGTTGGGGATAAGCCAAAATAATATTTGAAAAAATGCCTCCAGATGGACTTTAACCGATGACCTTAAAACCCATAGTTGGTGACCCTATCAACTGAGCTATGGGGCCAATCTATATTTCACCATCTTAAAAATGTTATCTATTGCTGAATGTGTGTTAAAAGCTATACCTTCAACTCTTTACCACACAATCCCGAATTTAACAACCCTAAGAAAGAAGCCTTTTGAAAATGTGGGAAAAGGAGAAAATGCTGGTAACCAGCATTTTCTCCTTTTCCTGCAACGTTTTCTACCATGTCAGAGAGCTTGAGCTCATTTATACCGATTTTTAATTTTGTCTGCAGATATTTTGAATCTGGAAGAGTCTAAAACTTAATGTGTGGGAAAGAGTTAAATAACAGAATAGGATATTTTACAGTAAAATTACATAAAACTCAATAATTAGTCTTTTCTACTTGTATTTCTATATATACATTTGAGCCATGCTCCGTGAAAAGTGGGCTTAATGTATCTGCGAAAAGTATCGACCCAGGTCACTCTGCCCTGTCAGCCCAAACTAACCTGGGCCGAAATTTTTCGCTATTGGTCAATTTTCTGTATGTCAAAGGACCGGTCTACCTTCTGATACAGTTGGTTGTTAGACATACTGGATTTTATGGATCCCTAATTATGTGATAATTCATTTGGTATAATGCAGTACGGAGATGCATTAAGCCCCCTTTTGCCAGAGCACAGCTCATTTTAATTTCAAAGCAATCTTCGCACACAAATGAAAATAAGCTATCTTTATTAAGATTCTCTAACAAACTTGCAAAATGAGATCTAGTGGACTGCCCCTTTAACCCTTTACCAGAAAATTTTAGACTTGTCCAAACTGCAAGCATTTTTGGACGACAATTCAAATGTGGCTCAAATGATGGAATTTGTCTTTGATAAGGCAGAAAACATTGTGGCAAACGGAGAAAATGCTGGTTACCAGCATTTTCTCCTTTTTCCACAATTTATTCAAAACCCTTTTCTATCATGGTTGTTAAAAGTTAAAAACTCAGGACTGTGTGGTAAAGGGTTCAATTTGTTTGTTTGGTTTGTACTGGAGTTTAATGCCATTTTAACAGCTCAGGTCATATCATGACGGTCAGTGATGCACCCATATGTTTCCTGGCTTTCTCACACCAGTACTGACCCAACTTTTCTTTCCAAAGCCACTGACTACTTTTCTCACATGCATCAGAGGTGAGAGGCAAAAAATGGCCGCAAAGAAAGTTTGCCTCAACCAGGTATCGAGCTCGCAACCACTAGGTCATGAGTCAGATACGCTAACCACTGAGCTACCCGGGCGGGCTGGTAAAGGGTTGAAGGAAAAGGAGAAAATGCTAGTTACCACCCTGATTATTTAAACTTTAGCCTGAACTTATTTCCTTACACATTATTCAGGAATACCCTTGTAATTTTTGTCTTTCATTGAATTTCCATATCACTGCAAATGACCCACACTGTCTACAGACTTCTTGAGTGGTCTCGTCTCTATGTTCTCCTCACTACTGTCATACAATGTCCTAAGATAGCTATTGCAGACAGCATAGATCAAGATCAGACTGCACAGAAGATGAAGTCTAATCATAGATCTATACTGCCTGCTACCTGATTCTAACAAGAACACTACATGTTGGTCCCAATACTCCACTGCAGCTGCTTGATTTTTAGTAGAAATTCTAAGTTGAAAAAGGGGAATAACAAAAATACTTTGATAGTTATCTGCCACTGTTGTATGGGTTCCCCTTTTGGTAGTTAAGACTCAAAGTGAATATCTTCAGTAATAATAAAGATATTATAATATGTCAAAGTCTTTTTAACCCTTTCCCAAATGACAAATTTTGGACTGGTCCAAATTGAAAGAGTTTGCAGACGACAATTTTAAATTTGATGAAAATGGCAGAAAGTTATCAAAAAGGGGAGAAAACACTGTGGGAAAAGGAGAAATTGCTCGTTATGAGCAATTTCTCCTTTTCCCACAGTGTTTTCAAAAGACTTGTACTGCAGACACGTGAAAACCAGGGCTTGTTTGGGAAAGGGTTAAAGGACATCGCAGATGATGACGCACCAGAGCTACAGCAATAACTCGATGTTTTCTTCGAAAACAGCTGAGCTAAAAATCATTTCAAAATAGACTGGTTATTAGCAATAAAATTTTATTTTCAAAGTCATGATAAGAGATAAAATTCAATTAATTTGGCAGTGAAAGACCAAAGATTTAGTCAAACTGCAGCACATACTTACTTCCTCACACTGTTTACAACCATAACCTTGTAGTTTTTGTCTCTCATCTTTTTTTCTCACCACTGCTATATGAGCCACATTGTCTATGACTTTTTTGGGTGGTCTGAAAGGAAGAAATTTAGTATATTTTTACTTCAGCCATCCTAATCCCTGAATACTTTTCCCAAATTTTCTACCCCATTAGATTAAATTGTCATCTGCAAAAAAGCACGACAATATCTCAACATTTTCTTTGAAAAAAGCCAAGCTAAATGTCTATTGGAAATGCATAACAGTTCATAGTAAATGCATAAATATCCATATAGAATGCATAAACATCCATAGAAATGCATAAAAGTCCAAAGAAAATGCATATAAATCCATAAAAATGCGTAAAATACATATAAAATGCATAAGAATTCGTAGAAAATGCATTGAAATTGATAGGAAATGCATAAAATTGCATGAAGCCCATAGAAAATACATGAAAATCCATACAAATACTAAGAAAACATAGAAAATTCATAGAAATCCATTAGAAATTCATGAAAATACTTGAAAGTGCATCAAAATGCATCATATTCTTTTTTTTACATACACATGTACTAGTACAAATTTTAACCTACCTGTCAAAACTGTCATCCAACGAAATATGCAAATCTGAAATGAAGACACACTCATAATTTTCACTAGGGGAGGCAATCATGACAGTGTGAACACAATCACACTTTTATCATATTCTATGTGCAAGAATACATTTGACTGATTCCTGTGCAACTGTTTTTTGTGCCCTTCAAAAGCAGTGAACACAATCACATATTTATCATATTCTACGTGCAAGCAAACTTTACATTTGACAGATTCCTGTGCAAACATTTTTTTTGTGCCCCTTCAGCAGCAGATTTAGAAAGAAAATGCGGGAGAAGGAGCAATCACTTGCAACAGGCAACTGCCTTTTCCCCACCATGTTTTCTATGCTGTTAGGAGTTTGTATTTCTTTAAAATTATTTGTAAATATCTTTCATAGGTCTATAACTAATGTATACAGTAATGGCTTCACAGATAAAGTTTCTATAGAGAACTGACAAATAATAGCATCAATAATATAATTTTCCATTTAATCCTTTACCACACAATTCTGCGTGTTAAGGACCCTACGAGTAAGAAGGCCTTTGAAAAAGAGAAAATACTCGTAACCAGCATTTTCTCCTTATCCCACAATGTTTTCTACCTTCTCTAAGACAAAAAATTTTGATCACATTTGTCATATGTAAATGCTTTCAATTTGGACAGGTCTAAATATTGGTTGTTTGGTAAAGTTAAATGGTGTTTTTTTTTAAAACTCTTTGGGAAAAGGAGAAAATGCTGGTAACCAACATTTTTTCCTTTACCCAAAATGTTTCCTCGGTTTTCAAAAGTAAATTCCATCATTTTAGCGGCACCTACTTTGTTGTCTGCAAATGCTTTCAATTTGGGAAGTCTTAAATGTCTCCTGGTAAAGCGGTTGAAACTCAATCTCTCATTCAAATGATCCAATTGACTCTTTCAGTGCAAAATACATAAAGTTGACCTCTCTCAATGGCTGAAAATACAATCTAATGAAATTCAGAGGGATATAAATCACTAGAAGGTTGCCCAGGGACAACATATGTCCAGCCCACCAGGTAGGAGTTAGTAAAGAACCTCATAAGCTATACATGGAAAAAAGGTAACCAATGACTCAATGTACATCTATTTGTTTTCAAATTTGCATGAGGAAAGGAGTATGCCCTATCATGACCTTGAAACCACTGAAGTGGATAATCAGAGAGATACTTACTACTCATTAAGTACAAAAGTTGTCAAAAATTTTATCGTTTGATTTTATCGTGTGTTAAAGGGTCAAAGAAACACATGACTGTTTGGTAAAGGTGTTTAAACTTACTTTCTTTTCCTGAGTTGTTCTGTGATTTTTTCTTCGGCATAAATTTATAGCTGGGAGATATATCGTCTGACTCCTCAGCCAACAGAGTTGAAGTTTTGGGTAGTGACTCACAGGACGTCACAAGATCTTCCGCACAGAAATCTGAAATTAAAATTACGAAAAAAAAGTCCTTTAACCCTTTCTCCAACAATCCCATGTTTTTATGACACCAATGAAGACAGCTTATGAAAACATGGTGCTAACCAGCATTTTCTCCTTTTCCCATCATGTTTACCTACCATTTCAAAGACAGAGCCCAGTATTTGAACCTCATTTAATTCATGCCATGCTCTGTGAATGTAGGGTTTTAATGCATCTACAAAAAGTATTCACCCAGGTCAGCCTGCACAGTCCTCGCAGGCTGACTAGGGTAAAAACTTTTTGCTATTGGTCAATTTTCCGCATGTCCAATGACCATTCTGCATGCACCTCATGATTCTGTAGAAAGTAAGATTACTTTTCTGTAGAAAGTAATAATGGATTCATAATTATGTGATGTCTTGCTTAGCATAACGGATCATGGAAAGACATTAACTCTTAACCACATGAAAAAATCTTAGATTGGTCCAAATTGAAAGCATTTGCAGACAACAAAATAAATGTGACATAAATAAATAGAGTTCTTTCTAAAAGTTTAGAAAACATTGTGGGAAAAGGAGAAAATGCTGGTTACCAGCATTTTCTCCGTTTTCCACAATGTTTTCAAAAGTATTCTTTCTTAGGGTCATTATAACCTGGGATTAAGCGGTAAAGGATTAAACCCCTTTTCTCAGAGCACCACCCATTTGTTTTCTGCAGATGCTTTTACTGTGAACAAGTCCAAACTATTGCCGACTGGTAAAGACAAAACTATCAGTATATTTTAGTTCTCCTTTGTTTTCCTGTAATAAAAGCAAACTTTTTACTGTTATTTCACTGTCACATCTATCAGTCCCTTAACTCTTTACCAAACGACAAAATTTTAGACCAGTCCAAATTGAAAGCATTTGCAGATGACAAAATAAATGTGACTGAAAAATCAAAAAAGGCGGGATTGTGTGGTAAAGAGTTAAGGGTTTTTTGCCTAATATTTTCAAGATAAAACACTTGTTTTAGGCCAAAGGTTTCTTTACCACAAAAGTTTAATAGTAAAAGTGAGAGAGATATATCTACTTTTCATCCATCCTTGAAAAAGTTATGGTATGTGTAAGCACTCAAAACCATAACCTATGGTTAAATGATTGATTAAATGGTGTTTTACACTGCTTACAACATTATTTCAGTCATATCACAGCGACAACTCACAAATTCATGTATTTACTGGGTTTAACGAGTACTGGGCTAGGGCTCTGAAGTATCTTGCACAAGGACACTCCCACAAAAAACCCAGTGGATGCACTGAGGCTAGAACCTGAGGCCTCCATGCAGATTGAAATCAGATTGCATGAAACAAGCAATCTGATCATCGATACTGTCCATTCCGATATGTAGAGATATTCTGGTCAAAGGCAGCCTTGCAATTGTAATATTTGCAATATTTATCTTGACAGGATGTTTCCATTTTGTTCATTCAGCACTCTATACATTAAAATTAGGAAGTATGAATTTTAAAGAAGCCTAGTCAATTTTGCAGATATAAAAAGAATGCCTCACTTACCTGTATCAATTGAAGGCAATGATTTGATTGGTTGATTTTCCAATGTTTCTGGTTCCCTACACAACACAGACAGCTCTGCAGCTGGGTCCAGACTTCCATTCAGGTGTTTCGATGAAATGTCTTGTAACACTTGAGGGTCATGTTCTGAACAAACTGTTTCATCTTGATCTGTTAATATTAATTAATAGGAATCTATAACATGTACATGGTTTTGTGAGTTTTCATTTAAATTAATGAAAAATTTAGTCATAATCTGAAAATTATATTTATGCAGTTTTATTTTGACAATGTTTAACCTTTTACCTTTGTTTTAACAAAACTCAAAAAAGCAGCTTTTAGAAAATCACGAGTCCAATGACCATGAGGAAATAGCCTTTAGAAAACCTTGTGGGAAAAGGAGAAAATGCTGGTAACCAGCATTTTCTCCTTTTCCCACTAGGTTTTCCACACTCTCACACAATTACCATCATTTCAGCATCATTTAATATGTTGGCTGCAAATAATTCCAATCTAAACAAGTCTAAAATTTTGTCTTTTGGTAAAAAGTTAATTTTTACCAAATGACAAAATTTCAGACTTGTCTAAATTAAAAGCATAAGCATAGGACAAAATAAATGAGACACATAAATTGGAAATCTATTTTTGAAAAGGTAGAAAACACTGCGGGAAAGGGCGAAATTGCCAGCATTTTCTCCTTTTCATCGCAATGTTTTCAAAAGTCTCCTTCTTTTGGGTCATTAAAACACGGGATTGTATGCTAAAGAGTTAAGTAAGTTTGAATAAGACTGTGATTTTTCTATTCTCACTCACTTTTCTGTCTTGAAGGGAAGAAACAGTTCATTGCTATGTTGATTTAGATGCACTTTGAAACCTTGAATCTTTGAAAATGTTATAATACTGCTATATTACGTTCTCATTTGTAGACAGTCTTTGAAAACACTATGGGAAAATCAGCAACAGCTTGTTACAGAAAACAATGCTCCTTCTTCTTCCATGTTTTCCATGTCAGAAAAAAAAAAAAGGTATTTCCCTTTCAAAACTGGTACAAGCGAGCTTAAGCTCTGTAATAGGGAAAAGGTTACCAGCATTATCTCCTTTTCCCACAACATTGTCAACAGTCTTCTTTCACAGGCTCATGAAAATATTGGATTGTTTCATAATGGGTTAAGATGTTCTCAGTTATACATTGAGAGAGAGAGAGAGAGATGCTAACAGAAAAGGAAAGGAGCGGCTAACAGAAAAAAACACAAAGACGCAAAGGGATTAATGAGCGTAACATTCTTTCCGTAGTTTATAGGGAAATAATGGTGGATTATAAGGTTTGATAATTCATGGTTATGACCAGTGAAATTTACTGTAAATGTTTACGTTAGGCTTCAATTGAAGGTGGAAACAAATATTCCTGCACACTAGTTACCTAGGTAAACAGTGCATGCCATTCAACCTTGTACTTCTCTCGCTTTTGATGAAAGTCCCAACTAAACAGTGGTCAGAAGCATGAAATATATAGAATATTTTGGGAGGGGGGGAGGAAAGATTGAAATTTATTTCATCTTGTGAACATCATTGGTAATATTTCCACTCTTGGCTGCGCCACTCATGATTTACCGATGATGTTCACTCAATGAAATAAATTTTCTGTCCTTCACCGAAAAAAAAACAGATATCCTCTATGTACACACCTAATTGTTTTTTGCCCTTCCTCCTTGCAGACAAATATTCCCGATCAGGTGGGTTTGAAGGTTTTTTGAAGGGAGGACTACCACCTGTAATCATCACCTCATCATCTATCTTCATCATCTGTTGTGATGGTGCTAACACTTTGCCATCTTGATTTTTCTCACTCGATTCAAATATCTTATTGTGCTTTTTGTTTGGACTTAAAAATCTCTGAGTCAATGTGGATTGACGAAGACTTTTACTGGTTGGTGAATTACCACAATGATTTTCATTCCTGGTATCTTTCACCACGTTTTGGTGCTCTATTTTCTTGTGTCTCCTAGCGATTGTCTGGCTTGAACTTGACCTTGACATGTTGACCTTTGAAGTTGAAGGTTTATGTGTATTTGATTTTGAACTAGACTGAGTTGTATATGCTTCTCCAATGCCTGGCTTTCCTTTAATTTCTGTTTTATCTGTTTTGTTTGTTTTCAACAGTAATGGTGAGTCTGGGTCAGACAGACAACTGACACTTGGACTGCTGATAGGGATGACCTCTGTTACCTTTGACCCTGTATTGATATTCACACCTGTATTGTAAACAGGAGACTGGCCTTTAATTTCATCATCACCTATATGTTGTATTTTCTCTTTCATCTTTCCTTTTGTGTCTGATTTGGTCTTCTTCAACCTCATCTGAAACTGTTTCCCTTTGATTGGTTCCCCATTTTTCACAGGAACAACATTATACAAATCCAATGACTGGTTCTCTGTTGAGCATTTTTTGCCATCAAAGTCTGGTGCAATTGTTATGTCACTATCAGTCATGTTTTCATTGATATTACATTTCAAATTCTCTTGTGGTCTTTCTGTGTCATCTTGACTAAATTTTGAACTTGTTATATTTTTTTTAAGTTTGATTACACTTCCCTTTAATTTCCGTGGTGACCTCCTTAACACCTGCTCTTCCTTGATTGTGTCCGATTTAGAAAATGTCTTGAATAGTCTCTTCTTGTTTTGAACTACTTCTTGTGCTTTCTCAACTTCTGTGTTTGTTTTTCCCTCTGGAGTTTCAAACATCTCATTAACTTCTGCCATATTTCTACATCTCCCTCCTAGAGAATGTGTTCTGTAGGACATTTCCATTATTGTTTTACTAACTGATCTAGATCTGCCACCACTCACAGACTTTTCTGTTTCATGATCTGAGTCCTCTACAATGCTGGCCCCAATGTCTGATATAGCTTCATACAAGGAATTATCAGCATCTGTATCTTCTCCGTTTGAGCTCTGTAGAACATCTAACTGACTAAAACTCCCTGTCTTCACACCTAAATCACCATCATCCTTACAAATTTTCTCTTCTTTCAACTCTTTTTCTCCATCTTCTGCATTGCTCTTGCTTATAATTTCAGAATCAGATGTGTGACTCATTTCATCAATTGTTGAAAGGGCTGCTACAAACTTATCTGTAACAATACTCCCATCTTCCTCATCATCACTAGAGTCTGCATCCATTGCTAATGTTTCTGGTACCACAAAGACTGTTTCCTCCAAGTTTTTTCCATTATCAACAGTGTGATCCGTAGAGTTATCATAATCCTTGTTTACATTATTGTCAGGGTGAGAAAAACAAGTATCATAAACCATCACTTTCTTGGACCCTTTGTACTTCATTGGAACATTGTCTGTGTTACTTTCTCCTGTGTGTTTGAAACGTTTGTGTTCAGGTGAAGTTTCCTGTAAAAACCACGAACTCCATTTAATCCCCTATATTACCCTTTACCACACGACAAAATTTTGGACTTGACCAAATTGAAAGCATGTGCAGAAGACAAAGTAATTGTTACTCTAACGATGATTTCTGGTCTTAATAGAAAATGTAGAAAACATTGTGGGAAAAGGAGAAAATGCTGGTTACCAGCATTTTCTCCTTTTCCTGCAAGGTTTTCTAAAGCCTTCTTTCTTCAGGATCGTTAAAACTCAGGATTGTGTGGTAAACGGTTATTAATGACCTTGCAGAAAAAAGCTGTGGCAATCATAGTCAAACAAGGAGAAATCACTGATAAACAGCATTTTCTGAATTTCTAACAATGTTTTTCTACCACTTCTCAAAAAATATATTTGGAAAGACTGTGAGACAAGAAGAAATCTCTGGTTAACAGCATTTTCTCATTTCAAATCAAGGTTTCTCTTCTCTTTCCAAAAATCACTATTACTTGATTCACATTTAAATTTTGGTCTGACCTTGCTTTCAATATGTCAAATTTAAAATTCCATCGTTCAGTAAACCGTTACAATGTACCTTTCACTTTTCTGTTACTTTCAAGACTGGTTGAATACCATCACTATTTATATTTAGCCTGTTCTTTTCTGTGCCCAAAAATTAATTTGGACATTTTCACACAGTAAAAGAGATCAATCATTTGCTGACGCTTGGCTATCATGGTAGGTGTATCTCACAAAGAATCTGGTGGAGTTTTAACAAGCATATTTACCCTTTACCAAACAATTCCCTGACAACCCTAAGGAAGATGTCTTTGGAAAATGTTGTGGGAAAAGGAGAAAATGCTGATTACCAGCATTCTTTTCTTTTCCCACAATCTTTTCTAACTGTTTACAGACATTCTAACTGTTTACAGACAATCTCCACCACTTGAACCACTTATCATTTTGTCTCATACAAATGCTATCAATTTAATTTAGGGATGGCAACGGTTAACCGGTTAACAGATCGAATGACCGATTAACCGGTTAGGAAATCGGAAACCGGTTAACCAGAAATATAAATTACCAAAAATGTACCAAAATAGTGAAGAAAAACGTCTACAAAATTAACTTTGCCGGTTCTGAAAACCATAACTGCACTATACGCGCATCTATGTCGCCAAGACGCGGCGAAGGTGTGATACACAGTTTGACATGTCTGTGCTATAAACATTGTTAATCTGCTAATTGGTCTCCTGTCTCCGATAATAAACAGTCAAAAACAGGTGTCCTCCTCTAATCAAAGGCACTCGCTTCTACAGTTTATTGATTTGATTTGTTTGGATTATTTCATTAAGTGCCCGCCCCCATTCAAATATGTGCATTGATTGACCAATCAGCGTAAGACGGATTAAAATTAACAAGTTAATCGACCTCTGGTCAAAAACGCACAGCGATTACTCTTCGTTCATTATCAGTTTGATAAGTATCCTTGAAAATCGAAATATACCTTTAGAAGTTAATCTTAAGTACAAATCTCGAAAACAAACAACATGCCTCCACCTACATCAGCCGTTTGGAAGTATTTCAAGCGAAACAACGACGGGAACACTGTAAAATGCACTTTGTGCAGTCAAGAATTGAAGATGACAGGTGGTACGTCAAACATGCGCAACCACTTGAAGGGGAAGCACCCATCTCATGAAACAGGACAGAGAGAAAAGGAAAACCAGTCCTCTATGACACTCTTTGTCAATACACCAAAGAAAACGACTTCATCGCAGAAGGAGAAGATTACGATATGGTATTTTTAGATGACATTCCACTCAGCATCGTCGAAGGAGATGGGTTTCGAAATTTGATGGAGATTGTTGCCCCAGATTATACTGTACCATGCAGAAATACGATTAGATCCCGCATCGTTAAAAGATACGACGACGAGAAAATATCGCTGACATCCGACCTTGAGGTTGAAAATCTATGAAAACATTGCGACAAAAGGAGAAATTGCTCATAACGAGTAATTTCTTCTTTTCCCACAATGTTTTCTACCTTTTTAAAGAAGTAAGAATCATTTGTATCAATAACAAATAAAATTGTTTTCGACAGAGGCTTCAAATTTGGAAGGGTCTAAAACTAATATTTGTCGTTTGGGTTAACACCCGATTCACTTAGCGATGGCCCTTTCGTTTGACGATAACCATAGCGTCATCTGCATGATCCAGTTAATTGATTATGAGAAGTTGTGAATAGCCTGATAATTTCTAGTACTCTGAAGAAAACATTGTGGAAAATTGATTATATTGCCGTGAGGGAGATCGTCGATAGATTGGCCGCCTTCTGCGCCAAAGTACAGAAAAGGTAAACGTTACGGGTATGCATTTCTTATGCACCGGTTATCAATGTTGACATCTCGAGCAAATATGGCAGGTACCTTCATCTTAATTTTTTTTACATGGTCGTTCGGTTAACCGGTTAACCGATCAAAAGATTGAACGGTTAACCGGTTAGTAATTTTACTAACCGTTGCCATCCCTAATTTAATTGTTTTCAGAACAAAAAGCTAACCATATCAAACAGCGTAGATCCAAGATAAGACTGCACATCTGATCTTGATCTACAGTGTCTACAAAATATCCAAAGGTCAATCTTAGCAGTCAAAGGGCTATTCAATGTCTAACAACTCAACTACCTCTGAATATCGACTTCTTTTGCCTCTCCTTTGAAGTCTCAGTTTTTGGCTCTCTTCTGGACTTCTGTCAGCTCCTGTCTCCACTATGTTTTCTACTATGCTAGCTTTACTAGGCACTTGCAAATTTGGCATCTGTGTTTTGGGCACTGCTGACTTGCCCTTGGGTGTTAATTTTGAAGTTGAATCTGGAATGTTGTCTAGAAGTGCCTTAGTTTTCCGAATAATTCTTTGGCTTCCATCATCTACTGACCTGTTACACAAGTATGCATAACTAACCCCTTACCAAACAAAAAAATGTGAAGACTTGTCCATATTCAAAGTATTTGCAGATGACAAAATAAATGTGACTCAAAATGTGACATTTTTTTTTTGGGTAGGGTCGAAAACATTGTGGGAAAAGGAGAAAGTGCTGGTTACCAGCATCTTCTCCTTTTCTCAAAATGTTTTCAAAAGCCTTCTTCCTCAGGGTCATTAAAACTCGGGATTATGTGGTAAAAGGTTAAGACTAACAGTCAATAATGGGAAGATAAATCAAGATTGAGTCATGATCATCTGTTTGAAAAGAAGTATAGGATCTCACATAAGTTAATAAATGAGATAAAAGTTTATTAACCCTTTCCCAAACGATAAATTTTAGACTGGTCCAAATTGAAAGAGTTTGCAGACGACAATTTTAAATTTGATGAAAATGGCAGAAAGTTCTCAAAAAGGGTAGAAAACACTGTGGGAAAAGGAGAAATTGCTCGTTACGAGCAATTTCTCCTTTTCCCACAGTGGTTTCAAAAGACTTGTACTGCAGACACGTGAAAACCAGGGCTTGTTTGGGAAAGGGTTAAACAAGTCAACAACAATATTACTAAGCAAGCCCCTGGCAACATTAATTCTAGTTTTAGCCAGGGACTGAAACCTTGACCATACACACTTTAACAGATCACCACACTTTCAAGTAACATGAATGAAATATACCTGTATTTTGTAAATTACTTGTGCTCTGGAAAAAGGGATTTATTGCATCTGCAATGAGTATAGACCCAGGTCAGCCTGTGCAGTCTGAACAGGCCAACATGGGTCAAAAACTTTTGCTATTGGTCAATTTTCTGCATGTACAAGGACCAGTCTACCTCATATTTCAGTCCATTGTTAGACAACACTGATTTTATGGATCCATGATTACATGATGATTGATGACTTGCCTGGTATCATGCGTCAAGGAGGTTCATGAAACCCCCTTTTTGCCAAAATGCCACTCATGTACTGAACAGTTTAAATTTGGCTGCTACTGGACTTTTAATATGGGTCATGCTCTGGCAAAAGGGGGCTTAATGCACCTCCATGCTACATGATACCAATCAAGCCATCACATAAATATGATCTATAATAACCACTTTTTTAAACAATCAACTTATTCATGAGGTAGACTAGTCCTTGGACAAACAGAAAATTGACCAACAGCGAAAAGTTTTGGCCCTGTTGCGCAGGCTGACCTGGGCCGATACTTTTTGGCAGATGCATTAAGCCCCTTTTTCACAGAGCATGGTTCAATTATAACGTTTTTCGAAAGGCTTTTCCCTTAGAGTAGTCAACACAGAGGATTGTCTGGTTAGGAGTCAAGCAGCACCCTGCACGACAGTCTCTCCGAGCCATTGGGTTGATACATCAACCTTTTACTAACAATCCCGTGTTTTAAAAACCTTAACCCTTTTCCAAACGATGAATTTTAGACTGGTCCAAATTGAAAGAGTTTGCAGACGACAATTTTAAATTTGATGAAAATGACAGAAAGTTCTCCAGAAGGGTAGAAAACACTGTGGGAAAAGGAGAAATTGCTTGTTACGAGCAATTTCTCCTTTTCCCACAGTGTTTTCAAAAGACTAGTACTGCAGACACGTGAAAACCAGGGCTTGTTTGGGAAAGGGTTAAGGAGGGAGGTGTTTGAAACCATTGTGGGAAAAGAAGAAAATGCTGGTAAACCAGCAGTTTTCTCCTTTTTCAACAATGTTTTCTACCCTTTCACAGACAAATT
This sequence comes from Tridacna gigas, assembly GCA_945859785.2. Lineage (NCBI taxonomy): Eukaryota > Metazoa > Mollusca > Bivalvia > Cardiida > Cardiidae > Tridacna > Tridacna gigas. The sequence continues at coordinate 106,458,632 of OX244028.2, forward strand.
ACAATATTTGAACCATGTTTGATGTCTGCAAATGCTTTGAATTTGGGAAAAGTTCAAAATTGTGTTTTCTCGTAAACGATTAATACCAATACAATCCTGTGTTTTAACAAAGGTGGGGGAGAGGCTTTTTTGAAAAAGACTGTCGAAAAAGGGAAAAATGATGGCGGCTCAAATTTGATCATCTGGTCAAGAGTTCAACATTCCCCCGCATAAAGGAAGTAAAAAAAAATTTAAAGTCACGAAAGAGGAAAATAATCTTGTTCCTATCATCATTTCATCTTTGGAAAATCTATTTCTCTTTACACCCTGAATAAAAAGACCTGCTCTTCATGTCCTTGCCAAAACATTGTGGGAAAGAAGCAATTGTTTGTTACTAGTAAGATATTTTCTTTTCTATCCCAATTTCTCTGTTTTGGCTCTTGAAATGGTAGAAAACATCACAGGAAAAGAAGAAAGTTCTGGTAATCCAGCATTTTACCTTTTTCCATAGTATTTTCAACAGGCCTCTCCCATAGGGTCACTGAAAATCTGGAATGTGTGGCAGAGGATATACTTTTCACCACACAATCTTGATTTAAAAAGATCCTGAGGAAGAAAGCTTTAGATGGCATTGTAGGAAAAGGAGAAAATGGTGGAAATGAGAATTTTCTCCATTTCCCACAACATTTTCTGCCCTTGTGAGGAGAAATATTATTGCATAAACCATATTTAAATTGTTGTTTGCAAATACTGGCAATTTGGACAAGTCTAAGTTTGTCATCTGGTCAGACTTAATCCTTTACCACACAATCCAGAGCTTTAACGACCTAGAGGAAAAAGCCTTTTGAAAACAGTGTGGGAATAGGAGAAAATACTGGTTACCAGCATTTTCTCCTTTTCCAACAATGTTTTCTGTCCTTCAAACAACAAATTTAAATTTTTGAGTCAGATCTATTTTGTAGTCTGCACATGCACTCAATTTAGACAGGTCTAAAAGTCTGCCATTTGTTAAAGGGTTAACCCTTAAGCTGCTTATCACGATTCACTGACCTTTTTTGCAGACAGCTTAGATCAAGATCAGACTGCACAGAATGTGCAGTCTGATCTTTGATCTACATTGTCTGATAAGCAGATATCTTTCCTCCAAAAAATACCTTTGAAACAGGAAAGTTTTGTGCTTATACTATCGGCCTGAAAGTTTCATTTCTTTTAACCCTTTACCAGACGACAAAATTTCAGCCTTGTCCAAATTGAAAAGCATTTGCAGACGACAATTTCAATGTGGCTCAAATGGTGCAACTTTTTTTTGATAGGGTAGAAAACATTGTGGGAAAGGGAGAAAATGCTGGTTACCAGCATTTTCTCCTTTTCCCACGATGTTTTCAAAAGGCTTCTTTCCCAGGGGCGTCAAAAGGCGGCATTGTGCGGTAAAGGGTTATTCAGCAGGATAAGAGTTAGGTACTTACCAATCCATGCTGTCCACTGTCTGAAACTTCCTCTTACACTTTTTCAACTCATTCTCTGTAGAAAGTAACAGCAAAAATAATCAGAGTCACAAAACAATGGGGCAAATATAAGTGAGCCATGCTCTGTAAAAAGGGAATTTGATGCATCTGGAAAAAGGATCTACCCATGTCAGCCTGCGCAGTCTGTGCAGGCTGACATGGGTCAAAACTTTTTGCTGTTGTTAAATTTTCTGCATGTCAAAGGACGGTTGTTAGGCAACATGGATTTTTAGGATCCACTAATAATAACATTACTCACTTGGTATAATTAATCAGAGATGCATTAAATCCCCTTTTGCCAGAGTGTGGTTCAAGTATAGTCTCATCATATATGTTCATGCCGCATTTTACTTAGCGGTTATCTATAATTTTCCATCATGGCAAACATCCACAGCGTCTGGCAACTTGTCTAGCAATTGTTTATAGTGTAAATACCTTAACCCAGAAGTCTATCTTCATTAAAAGCCTACAGTAATTTCCAAATAGTGTTTCCACTACTTTTTTGCAAGGGGGGGTTTTGTGCACCCCTTAAGTCCACCATTTTGAAAACCTGGGGGTTCCATAAAGGAATTGGGAGCACAGTTGACAAAAGGTATTGCAAAAAGCAGAAGGTCAAACTGTAACTGTCATTTTGTATTAAAATGACAAAATTATTGACTCGTCGAATCTTAACCAGACAGAAAGTGAAAACCATGTATTTTGAAACTTCTTGATTTCTGTCTTTTTACTCAATAAATTACCCATTTCTTTGGTCAAGGAATCTACAGAGCTCTAGAGTTTTGCGAAATCAGGGCGAAATTCCACAACCCTGTTAACTATTTCTGATTTTTGTCAGCCGTGATATCTTCATGCAGATAACGGTGTGACGTCATGGGGAAATACACAGAAGCACAACAAGTTGTGACCAATCAGAACACTTGTGTATTTCCCTCAAGCTAAAATACTCATCAGCAAGGTGTTCCTACCTGGGTCATAACCTAGGGAAATCCTTGACAGGTTTAACATGTTTCATCAATGTACAATATTGGCAGTATCGAAAAGTGAAACAGGTAACAAGTCAAGGGGAATCACAGTTTACTCTTCCTCCAGTATTGAACTTTTCAATTAGATTGTATATGAAAATTATTTTTTGAAGCATCATTAGAATAAAATGGGATGTTTGTCAGACTTGTCATCATAAAAATTAAAATCGCAAGGATTTTCGCTTCAATTCTATATCAGAGTAAGTTTTTGCATTATGATTGACGCGATTCACACAAGAATGTACGTGAATGGGAACAATGATATGTTTTGGCGTTTGATTTAGCCAATCTGAAATTGCATTACTTTCTAAATCTAGAACAAGACCAAGAATGCAATTTGTTTGTATGTATTGTATTCAATGCCATTTCATCATTATTTCAGTTATATGTATATCCCAGTGGCCAATGCACCTATCCATACTTTCCTGGAGTTCCTTTAACCAGTACTTCACACAATGTTCTTCCCAAGCCACTGGCTGCTTTCCAACATTACCATCGCTGAAACAATGATCAGGGGTGAGAAAGAAAAGAATCAAGTCACAATGACTATCATCAATCCTTGGAAAGAAATTGGCGAAGCTGTAGATTCCAACCAGTAACCCCTGGTTTCAAGCCCCTTAAGGAAGATTGCAAGTTAGAATGGTTGGGGAATACAGGACCTGATTGACGTGTTAAGTAATCTTACAAAAACAAAAGAAAAATTAAAATTTACCTAAGCAATGAATTCTTTGATCCTTATTCTCTAACAGTTCTTTGTAAGATGTGATAACCATTTGCAACGACTGTCTGATCACCTCACAACAGCTGCCATTGCTGAAAGAGATATTTAATGGTCCTTTATAAGCAATATCATTAACCCTTAACTGTTTACCACACAATACCGAGTTTTAACAACCTTGTGAAAGACGGCTTTTGAAAACAATATGGGAAAAGGAGAAAATGCTAGTAACCAGCATTTTCTCCTTTTCCGATCAGGTTTTCTACCATTCAAAAAAAAAAAAAGTTTCTACCATTTGAGTGACATAAAATGTGTTATCTACAAGTGCTTTCAATGTAGAAAAACACAAAAGTTTGTACAAAAATCTATGATGTCCTTCAAAACTCCATATTTTTACTATACAGGTTACAGAGAATGAATTAATTAGGCAGTGTCAAATACCTTGGCTGCTTGCTGACTTCCTGCACAGACAGTCTTTTGTTTTCCAGAATCAGATTGTCATTCTGTATTTGCAGGTCTTTATTTCTCTCTTCTAACCTGAAAATAAATAAAAAGGAAAAAAATTAAGGTATAAACAGTAAAAAGCTTTGCTAAATGTTTATCAACCCTTAGAGAAAAACAGCTCAAAATATCGCTATTTCAAGACAGTTTCCTTTAGAATGCGTAACATAGTAGCAGGCAGTATAGATCAAGATCAGACAGCATATTCTAGAACAGTCTGATCTTGATATCAGACTGCACATTCTGTGCAGTTTGATCATCATCTACACTGTCTGCAAAAACAACTCAAGTTGGTTCCAGGGCTTCAAGGGTTCAAGCCATGTCTTATACACTTGGATACACAAAATCATGATTAGATTTGAAAAGAAAAGTTTGGTTTGTTTTCCCCCTCTACCAAACAATAATGCATTTTGATGCTCTGAGACAGAAAAATTTTGAAAAACTTGTGGGAAACAAAAGAGTAAGCAGCACTTTCTCCCTGTCCCACAATGCTTTCTTGTGGTTGAAAGACAAATTTCATGGCTTTAGTAATATTTGTCTTGTCATCTGAAAACACTTGAACCCTTTCCCAAACAAGCCCTGGTATTTACGTGTCTGCAGCACAGGTCTTTAGAAAACATTGTAGGAAAAGGAGAAACATTGTGGGAAACAAAAGAGTAAGCAGCACTTTCTTCCTGTCCCACAATGATTTCTAGTGGTTGAAAGACAAATTTCATGGCTTTAGTAATATTTGTCTTGTCGTCTGAAAACACTTTAACCCTTTCCCAAACAAGCCCTGGTATTTACGTGTCTGCAGCACAGGTCTTTTGAAAACATTGTAGGAACAGGAGAAATTGCTCCTAACGAGCAATTTCTCCTTTTCCTACAATGTTTTCTACCCTATTTGAGAACTCTCTTCCATTATTATCAAATTTAAAATTGTCGTCTGCAAACTCTCTCAGTTTGGAAGAGTCGAAAGTCTGTCGTTTGGGAAAGGGCTTAATTTCGACAAGTCCAAAATTCTTGTTGTCTGGAAACGGGTCAAGACCATTCAAACCATAATCTCAGTTTTGCCAAGCAAAAATGAAATGTAGATAATCACAGGATATTTCTAGCTTCTTACAAGACAACGCCCGGCCGGGTAGCTCAGTGGTTAGTTTATCAGACATGTGACCTGGTGGTTGCAAGTTCGATACCTGGTTGAGGCAAACTTTCTTTCCAGAGATTTTTCACCTCTCACCTCTAATGCATCTGAGAAATGTAGTCTGTGGCTTGGAAAGAAAGTTGTGTCAATCATGGTGTGAGAAAGGCAAGGAACACTTGCATAGGTACAGTGACCGGCAAGATATGACCCAAGCTGTTAAAACTCCAATACAGTCAATCAAAACGGTTTAAACCTTACCAGACAACATTTTAGACTTGTCCAATTTGAAATCATTTGAAGAAGACAAATTAACCCTTTACCACACAATCCCAAGTTTTAACGACCCTGAGAAAGAAGCCTTTTGAAAACATTGTTGGAAAAGGAGAAAATGCTGGTAATCAGTATTTTCTCCTTTTCTCACAATATTTTCTGCCCTATCAAAGACATATTCTATCATTTGGCCCACATTAAATTGTCGTCTGCAAATGTTTTCAGTTTGGACAAGTCTAAATTTTTGTCGTTTGGTAATGAGTTAAATGTGGCTAAAATGGCTGGATTTTCTTGTGAAAGGATAGAAAACATTGTGTGAAAAGGAGAAAACAGACTTGGGCAAATAGACCAACCTTTTATCAAGCTGACAATTATGTTTGTACAACTTTTCATTGGAAGACTGGGATAAATTCAAATTTCCAGATCTCCAGATCTCTAGGTTATGATAAGCAACAAAAGAAAGTTTGTGCAGTATTTCATTGTCAATTTTAGCATTACTTTCAGTCATAACAAGGCAGTCTGTGCACCTATCCATATTTTCTTAAGCCTTTACCAAACAATCCTGTGTTTTAATGACCCTGAAGAAGAAAACTTTTGAAAATATTGTGGGAAATGGAGAAAATGTTGGTAACCACCATTTTCTCCATTTACCATTATACTTTCTACCCTTCCAAAAACAAAATTTCAAGTTTAGAGTCAAAATCAGTTTCTAGTCTACAAATGATTTCAATATGGAGAAAGGTAAAATTTTGTTCTTTGGTGAACGGTTAAGTCTCTTTGACCACTGCTTTGTGAATGCTCTTTGAAAGCCACTGGCTCCTTGGATGTCGATGAAATATCGATGAAATAATGTGATAGATTCATCCTAGCAAAAATGTTTAGCAAAGCAGGGAGCATGGATTCTAGAAAAATGTGTGGTCAACATGGATGCAGTCTTATGACCACTCACCACTGGGAATCTAGCCCTTAATGTTACCATTTACACTACAGGGCTCAACTCCACAATGAAAAAAGTATACCTTTGCAACTTTTCTTTACAGCTTACAAGGTCACTGGAGACATCTGGAAAATTAAGGTTAATAAATACAAGTAAACTTTATGACACTATACAAACTGAATTTGTCTAATGTGCCATTTCTCATTTTGCCATTGACTTGTTGCTCATGTTTTGAGAAAACATGGCAAGAGGAGAAATTGCTATTAACCCTTTACCACACAATCATGACTTTTAATGACCCTGAGAAAGAATCCTTTTGAATACATCATGGAAAAAGGAGAAAATACTCCTTTTCCCACAATGTTTTCTACCCTTCACACAACAAATTTCAACTTTCCAGTCATATTCACTTTGTTGTCTGCAAATGCTTTCCATTTGGACAGGTCTAAAATCTTGTCGTTTGGTAAAGAGTTAAACATTCTCTCTCTTCTTTTTTTTAAATGGTTTTTAGTCAGTCATATATTAACCCTTTCCCAAGCGACAAACATTTGACTTCCAAACTGTGAGAGTTTGCAGACAACAATTTTAAATTTGATAATGATGACAGAGAGTTCTCAAATAGGGTAGAAAACATTGTAGGAAAAGGAGAAATTGCTCATTACGAGCAATTTCTCCTTTTCCTATAATGTTTTCGAAAGACCTGTACTGCAGGCACGTAAAATCCAAGACTTGTTTCGGAAAGGGTTAAACCTTGACCACACAATCACTGAGTTTCGACAACCCTAAAGGAGAAGCCTATTGAAACATTGTTGGGAAAGGAAAAAAAGCTGGTAACCAGCATTTTGTTGCTTCTATACTATCAAAGACGAAAATCATCATTTGGTCTACATCCAATCTGCTGTCTGCTAATGCTTCCAATTTGGGTTAGGCCAAAACTTTTATCGTTATGTTAGGGGTTAACTCTTTACCACACGATAAAATTTCAGACCTTTCCAAATTGAAAGAATTTGCATTTTTAATGTGACTCAACTGAAGTGATTTGTCTTTGATAGAGTAGAAAACATTGTGGGAAAAGGAGAAAATGCTGGTTACCAGCATTTTCTCCTTTTCCCACAATGTTTTCAAATGGTTTCTTTCTCAGGGATGTTAAAAGTCGGGATTGTGTGGTGTAGGGTTAACTCACCAACTCCTTAAACATAATTTGAGGCAGAGAGAGGCATTTCTAAGAATACCTCCGTGAAAAAATAAACCCAAAATATATGTTAAATGCATGCATAAATTTATGCAAAAACAGTGATAGAAGAAAATCAAAGTACTGAAAGTATTGACAGACTAATGAATTTGATTGTATGGTGTTTAACCCTGTTTTCCAGATTATTTCAGTTATGTAGCGGTGGCCAGTGCACATATCCATGCTTTCCTGAAGTTTCTTTTACCAGCACTCCACACAATGTTCTTTCCAAGCCCCTGGCTGCATTCCCACATTACCATCGTCGAAACGTGAGAGAGAAATGAATCCTGTCCAAATGACCAATCATAAATCGTTGGAAGAAATTTGCTGAGTCTGGGATTGAACCAATGACCTCCTGTTCTCAAGTCCTGTATGCTACCAACTGAGCTGCCAGGGCTATATGTGCTAATGGTTAACTATAATCCAGTTTAAGTTTAACCCTTAAAATGCTAAAAAATGTTAAATGAAACTTTCAAGCCGATGGTAAACACCTGAATATTGCTATTTCAGAGTTACATTTTGGAGAAAATATATCCTCTTATTGGACTGTGTAGATCTACGATCAGACTGCATGCTCTGTGCAGTCTGAACTTAATCCACACTGTCCTTCAAAGGTCATTCAGTCGCGGTAGTGCTGGTAAAAGAAACTCCAGGAAAGCCTGGATAGGTGCCCTAGCCGCCCCAATATCACTGAAATAATGTTGAAAATGGCATTAAACACCATGCAATCAATTAGTAAATATCCAATAGCACAAGATGTAGTTAACTATTTAACTCTCTTTACAAAATGAAAAATTTTACACTCGTCCAAATTCAAAGCTTTTGAAGACCATATAAATTAAATGTGGCTGAACTGATGAAACCTGATTCCAAAAGAACAGAAAACAATGTGGGACAAGGAGAAAATGATGGTTACCAGCGTTTTTTCCTTTTCAAGCAATGTTTTCAAAGTGATTCTTCCTTTTGTCGTTAAGACTTGGGATTGTTTGGTAAAGGGTTAATATTCAAGACTAAAATAACAGTTTAAGATAACAGTTTAACTGTACACAATGATCTAAATAATGAATGATGAAGGAATGACAAGGGTTCCCTGTCCACTGAGGGTTCATACAGCTGGGATTTGCTACAAGTTACCTAGGTAATATCTATTAATAGGTTCTTTCATGATGTTACAATGGTGTAGGAATAAGTGATTCTCTGTTTTCCATGGGTCACTTAATTTACATATAAGCAAAGATCTTGTACCTTGTAAATGGCATTTTGTTCAGTTTATTACTTTGCAAGATGACACGTTCAAATTGGAGTGGTAGAGATTTATTTTTTTTTTGTAAAAATTGTCATATGTAACAGAATTAAGATTTTTAACAGAAAGAAGTATTTTCTGAGAGGCAGTATTTGGCAACTGTGGGGTTTTTTGTTTGACTCTAGGTCAGTCATGATGCCTATAGACTAGCTTCGCTAGTCTAAAAACTGCTAAGTCGTGACCATTATTCCTTTTCCCACTATGTATTAAATTAATGTTGACAATCAATATTTAACCCGGTACCACACAATCCTGAGTTTTAACAATCCTTAGGCAAGAGGCATTTGAAAACACTGTGGGAAAAGGAGAAAACACTGGTAACCAGCATTTTTTCCTTTCACCACAATGTTTCCTACCCTTCCCATGACAGATTTAATATTTGAGTCACATTTATCTTCTAGTTTGGAAACGCTTTCAATTTGAACACGCCTAAAATTTTGTTTAAATGGTAAAGAGTTAACCCTATAGCACACAGTCTCAAGTTTTAATGACCCTCAAAAGAGATGGCTTTTGAAAACATTGTGAGAAAAGGAGAAAATGCTGGTAATCAATGTTTTCTATCCTATCAAAGACAGAAATCATCATCTGAGCTACATTTTACAAATACATCCTTACAGCCAGAGAGAAAAAAATGCTGTTCAAACTTTAACACGTGTAGAATGGCTAAAATTTGGTCACAATTATCAATATATCGATATATGGTGTAAGGGATAGAGAAACTCATTTAAAACAGGAAGCGACAGTGATTTCCTTGAAGGCGGCCAAAAAATGAAATACATTTTATATCCATTGTAATCTGTGCAACCTTGCAGCTATCAGGGGCAACATTTGGCATGAAGATACAAGAATGATTATAGTTTAATAAAATGATGATATTGGTTAATTAACCCTTTACCACACAATCCCAACTTTTAACGACCCTGAGAAAGAAAGCTTTTAAAAGCATTGTGGGAAAAGGTAACCAGCATTTTTTCCTTTTCCCACAATGTTTTCTCCCCTTCCCAAATTAAATTTCTATTTTTGAGTCACTTTTATTTTGTCGTCTGTAAATGCTTTCAATTTGGACTAGTCTAAAATTTTGTCGTTTGGTAAAGAGTTAAAAACTGGCTAAAAATAAAGACAAAATGGGTTAAAAACTGGCTGAAAACAAGTATAGATGTATCTTTTACGAGTTAACAAAGATGTTAAAGTCACCTTCCAGTCTGTTTCAGGTTACAGAATAAACCCTTTTACCAAGCAATCCTGTGTTTTGTAGGAGTTTTAAAAGCATCACTAAAAAAAGAGAAAATACTAGTGGCCAGCATTTAGCCATTTACTCTTTTTCACTTTTTTTTCTACCCTTCAGCCTTTACCAGACAACAAATTTAGCATTGTCAAAATTGAAAGCATTTGTAGAGGACAATTTCAGTGTGGCTCAAATGGTGCAATTTTTCTTTGAGACCTGGTAAAAAACATTGTGGAAAAAGGAGAAAATGCTGGTACCTTACCAGCATTTTCTTTTCTCCACAATGTTTTCGAAAGGCATCATGCCCAAGGTTGTTAAAAGGCTTCATTGTGCGGTAAAGGGTTCAAATTTTGACATATTCCATCATTTTAATTTCTGTTTGTCGTCTTCTTATGCTTTCAATAAGGACAAGTCTAAAAATAGACTGAAGATTTAACTTACCGTTCAAAGACTGCTTGTGGACAGAGTAGACTTTCCTTAGAAGTTTATCTACAGTCCAGTTTTCTGTTGCTGACATGATGCTCCGCAGTATTTCTCAGTTCTTCTGTGAATTTAACTCTTTACCAAACAATCCCGACTTTTAACGACCCTGAGAAAGAGGCCTTTTGAAAACATTGTGGGAAAAGGAGAAAATGCTGGTAACCAGCATTTTCTCCTTTTCCCACAATGTTTTCTAACCTATCAATGACAAATTTCATCATTTTAGCCACCTTTAATTTGTCATCTGCAAATGCTTTCAATCTGGACCAGTCTTAAAATTTTGTCATTTGATAAAGAGTTGAAGCACTATGCTTGTTATCATGATCAAACATATTCTCTATGGAGAGCCGTACTTCAACCCTAGAGCTACAAACATGTCTCAATCTCTGCCTGAACAATAAATGTTTGCAAGCATTTTATGGGACAGAGCTACCAGCTTCAATAATATCCCTATGCAGTCAGCTGTTTCTGGGAAGATTTATCTGATTGGTCTCATTCAAGTGGGGCTCACCACAGGATGATGAAGTATAGTTCAAACTGCCCATATGAATAATATATTATCAAATATATTATCTATGTATGGGCAGTAAGTAGTCCAGGTAGTTCTGGTGGTAGAGCAGGAGACCTGTGAATGTCAAATCTCTGGCCACTTGAGGATGTGGCTTCAATCCCCAAGGCTGGCCACATAAAAGTACTCAAAAGTCAATTGGATGAGATGTTAAACTTAGTTCCCTTGTGTGACAGTGCAATACACTTAAAACATTAAAGAGCCAGGAGTGACTAAGAGTGGTTCCCAGTATCTTCAGACACAAAAATTTGCAGGTCATTTTTGACCAGACCCCCAATCCAGAAATTATGGGGGTCAAACGTCGAAACTGGGGGTCAAATTTCTTTATGTGATTCTTCAAAAAAATGATGAATAAATATATAGTAAATATTCTTTGTAATTTATTGACATCAAACATCATTATGTTCAGTCATACAACTGATGAACTTTGTTACTTTCTGTGGAAATTACTTTATAAAAAACGCCTCCACAAGTCGTTTGTTCTGTTCAGAAGACATTTTATGCCACATAAATTGGCAAGATTCAGTATTTGGGAATGTTGACCTGACATAATTTTTGTTAGATTTAGTATCGAAATCAGCTTGTTTGTTTTCTGGTGCTAAAAACAATGTAAAATGTCACACTTTCTTTGATGTGGATGACGATTTACTTCATGAGGAACAGTCAAAGCTTCTCTGACAACTGAAATGAGACTAAATCGGTTCCCATTTTATCACCTGTTGTAAAGCATTTGCATTTAGAATCAGATACCGACACAACTGGTACCTACTTTTGCCATGCAGCATGGAGATCAGGCTAGGGAACGTCTTAAATTTATCATTGTGTGGACTTGATTTGTTTTTTTGTAGAGTACTACGACTGCACCGGAGCAGCACTGTAAATCAAGTGAAATCGAGCAAACGGCATACTCCAGAAATAAATCAACTGAGAGGAAAAATTAAAGATGGCTGACTATGATCGCAATTTTGTTGCGACAGCTCTATCTATTTCAATTAATGACTTGTAAATTACCAGTTTACAATACACACAGATGTCCTCCAAAGACTTCCATATCAAACAAAAACATCCTTTGCAATCTTCAAGTTTGATAACTGTTCTCCTTCCCACCAATTTTTGAGGGGATTAGGTCACATGACTGCTCTGCTCTCGATCACACCAATTCAGACGATGGAGTACTCTGGAATGTGCCGGCGCAGTTACTCCACTACACTTAATTACGAATCTGCATGCCAGAGTAAAAAGAGTGCTAGGATCAGCTGAATGAAGTCCACCCATTTAGATTCATCAGATATCTTTTTAACAGATACTCTGGAAATGGATTTTGATTCCAGCACATAAAAAAAGACGCAACTATATACTTTCAGCAAGACAAGTAAGTAAAACAAGCATCAAAAACACACTTTGGAGAAAACACTGGGTTTCTTCCTGTATCTTGCTCTTATTCCAGTAACATAACTAACAGTCTAATGGGGGTGTTGCCCTAGTGGGCAACCAGTGGTGAATGAAAATCAATCAAACACTACATGTATATGTGCAGTTGGACAATTCTTCGATATCCTCTGGGGGTAACTGTACATTCCAATTCCTAAAGGGCCAATTAATGTCAGATACTGACCGTCTAGAATGTATTTCCAAGATCATTACCACAGATGTATATTATCAAAACAAATGCTTGTAACTTGTAATTGCAAATTAGGATAGATTCTGATCTTCAGTAAACGTTTTGTTTCAATAATTGGCAACTAATGCAAATTATTTGAATTTTTCATATAATATTGTTGGACAAAACTTTACTAGGAAAGGAGGCAAAGTGCTGATCTTTGATCCTCCACTAGGATATGTACATCTGCCTATTATATGAACTTGAGCTACAACATTAAACATCTGAATTTACCATAGAGGTTTCAATGTCTTTTCGCCTGCCAGCCCGACCACATTATTTTGATTACTATAGGCAAGGGATAAACGACCTGCAAGAAACTGGCCAATCAAACAAAGTTGTTCTCGCGGCGAGTTGCCAGGGTTAAACTGGCAGCCTGTTATCGATCTTCTCATCAACAACAGGTAACACCCAATGCTTATAAGTCGAGTTTCTGCCTGGTTCGAGATTTCATGAGATAACGCGAGACTTGGAAATTTAAATCATGATCTTTTTAATGCACAGAAATTGGCATTATCAATATTGAAAGCATTTTGATAGATTGATCGCAGTCAGAAAAATCTTTGTTTATCATGAAAGTCTTAGTGAAAGATAGAATATTGCTCCGTTATTTCAAAACAAATTGAGGCATTCTACTAAGAGCCGTCTGATTGGTGGATTTGGTACATATGAAAACCAATAACTGCCGTCGATAAATCGGGTGTTGCCTGTTGTCTATCGGACGGCTACGGGAGATACAACGGGTACCAGTTTACCAGAGTGAGCTGTCATTGGGCCGAGTTGCACTGAACCCCTGCATATTACACCTTTATGGGTCTCTAAATAAAAATTAGTTCTATCATCTTATTCTAAACTGTTAAGCCTATATTAAAAAAAAAAAACTACATCGACATGATGCTATTAAAAAACCAGGGATGTAAGAAATATTTGTTTCTCTAACATTAATAATTTGAAGAATGCGCCAACTTTCTACTATTTACTTGCAGTAGAAAGTCGCAAAATAGTTTCAAGTCGTCCCATTTTCTTGTGAAGAATCAGTGTTTAGAGTATTTTTTTTTTTTTTAATATCAAAATCGAGTAAAAATAAAGTTCAAATAATTTGATTAAGTAATTTTTGGGCTATACGGTCGATGATTGCGACTTTTGCGACAATTAACGTAAACAAACCGTATCAAATTTTAGGGAAAACCTTGGTTTTGGTAACATTTTTCTCTCAACCCGTCGGCATTGACTTGAAAGTGAACTTCATTTCTATCTATCTGAAAGGTTTGCCCATCTATTTCTAATTTTATGTCAGAAATTTTGTGTTTAACATTGTCTTTATCAAATGTCAAACTCAATGAATCTCGGTTGTGATTGCAGGACGTTCTTTCATACATGCAATTTTCTTGCGCTTAGCTCTTTTAGTCTTTACCAGATGAAAAAAGTTTCGACAGGCCCAGAATCAAAACATTTGCAGATATCAAATTAATTGCGCCGGAAATGAGGGAATATGTATCAGAGAGAGGGAAAATATTGTGGATAAAGGAGAAATTGCTGCTTTCCAGCGTTTTCTTCTTTTTCCAAAATGTTTACTATAGTTTTCTTTTTCACATTCCTTGATACCCAGGATTGTCTGTATTGTAATCGGCGTAGGGTAGACTCATGACCAGTTGCCCAGCTAGCTCAGTAGAGCTGCGGTACTAGTGTTTAGGGGGTTGTGGGTTCGAGTCCCGCAACGGGCACACTTTTCTCATCTGATTTATTTCATTGGCGGTGAGGTCAATTGGTGAGCCTGGGTATGTGGCACCGGCGGTCCGTGGAGACTGGAGGGGGAGTTGTTGACTCCCAAGAAATCGGGAGGGGAAGGAGGGTTGTAATTGGCGTTAGGTAGACTCATGACCAGTTGCCCAGCTAGCTCAGTTGGTAGAGCTGTGGTACTAGTGTTCCGGGGGTCGTGGGTTTGAGTCCCACATCAGGCACACTTTTCTCCTCTGATTTACTTCATCTGGATAGAGGTTGTGTGGCGGATGCTAGCAGATATTGCCTCTTCCAATAAACAAATTTTGAATGTATAGGAGATTTTTTTTTATTATTTTTATTATTAAAAGATGAAACCAGCATGGGTGAGGCAGCAAATTTTGAGCAATTTAGGTCAGGGAGGACCCTGATTAATTCACTTCCGTATATAATTATGTGGTGCTAGCAAGCCAGATGATTTTCACAGCCATTACCAGGCTGCGAATTGTTTCTCATGAAGGAAAATCCAGCAGTAAATAGACCTACCATAAATTGCATAAGTTTTGGGACAGTAAAAGATAATTAATTTTTTAGATGTCCCAATATTTATGTTGACGAAAAATAATTATTTTCCGTGGTGTCCCAAAACTTATTGTCAAACAGGGATTGTATATTACACATAATATACGATCCCTGGGTCAGACAAGACAAGCTGTCAAACTGTTTGTCACTGACCACTTACCCGTCGAATATTAGCGCTGCGATTTCAAGAAAACCACGATCACATGCTGGTCTGTCTATTTTTAGACAAATTGGAATTCCTGTAGTTGATTCCTGTAGTAGGAATTTAAAACTTCGTATTTTTTCATTGTTTTTCATTACTGATAAACTAAATGTATTCAGTCATTTTTCTATGCATCCCGGGAAAGCAATCAGCATTGGTGTTTTGCGCTTATATAAATACTTTTACAACGTATTTTACCTGTTAACGTGAGGTAAACAATGATTTGATTTCCGTTCTGAAAAGTACCTGCTCGGCCCATTCTCAAATTTGATTGGTTGACAGTCTATGATCGATAAACTCCAGTTAGAATATAGGATATATTGATTTCTATTTTTATACAACAAACCCGATTGACCGTGAAACACACACACACTACTTGCCGACTTTGGATGTATGTATACACATGACATGTACCTTTGCCCTTTGGTACAAGTTAATCACACCCTTTTTACCCTTATTTAGGTTCTTTTTTTACAACTGGGTTCTTTAATTGTCTGTCGGGGTGATCAGATTTATTTGCTTTGAAACGGGAGATTCCTGATGATATCGAGAGGTTTGGAAGCAATGCTTACGTGCAGAAATGAAACTGCACGAAGCAAATGCTTGTAAACAAAGGTTATCAAGCGGATTAAAGATTTTTTTTTTTCGGAGTAGATATTCACAGTCCCAATTCTTTGGTACAAAAAAATACTGTCTTATTTTGCAATTTTTAGTATGGCCCAAATCTTTGGGTCATGAAAAAGAATTATTTTCACGTTTTTTGATGGTGTCCCAATTTTTTGGGTGTCCCAAAATTTAAGCAAAATACGGTTTTATTAGCACTTTCTCTTTTTCCACAAGACTTGTAACTTTCCAAAAAAAATCCTATCAGTAAAGCCACAATGCATTTTTTTGTCTGTTAATACTTCCAAAATGTATCATCTGTTAAGAATAAACCTTTTACCAGTAGTCTCAGATTTTTAACAAATCTCAAGAAGAAAGCTTTTGAAAATATTGTGGGAAAAGGGAAAAATGCTCTTAACCCTTTACTACATGACAAAAATTTACACTTGTGCAAACTGAAAGCATTTTCAGATAACAATTCAATTGTGGCTCAGATGATGGAATCTGTCTTCAATAGGATAGACAACATTGTGGGAAATGGAGAAAATGCTGATTACTAGCATTTTCTCCTTTTCCTACAATGTTTTCAAAAGCCTTCTTCCTCAGGGTTGTTAAAAATTGGATTGTTTAGTCAAAGGTTAACAAGCATTTTCTCTTTTCCTACAATTTCTGTCATTTGAATCACATGCGAATTGGTTTCTGCAAATGCTTTGACTTTAGATAATTGTATAATTTTGTGTTGTTAGAAAGTTAAGCCTTTACCACACAATCTCAACTTAACAACCCTGAAAAAGAAAGCATTTGAAAACATGTGGGAAAAGGAGAAAATACCAGCATTTTCTCCGATTTCCACAATGTTTTCTATCCTTCCACTAACAGTGTAGTCAATTTTTTTTCACATCATCTTCTGCTCTTCCCAAAACATATATCAATATTTGAGTCAGATATATATTGTTGTCTGCAAATGCTTTCAATTTGGACAAGTCTTAAATTTTGTTGTTTGGTGAAGAGTAAAATCAGTTCTACAAGGGTTTAGAAATATAGTCTACATCTCTTTTCCTCAAAGGTTACACTGCATGTAATTCTGTCCTTCTTCAGTATAGGATAAATTCAGTTATCAAAATGGAAGGTGACTGGTTGCCAGATAGAGACGATGAGGGTTTTGCAGAAGGGGATAGTCCAGATGATGAGACCATGGAAACCAACTTGGTGGCCGAGGGGGAAGGTTGGTTGATCTTCTGCCACATCTGGGTGTGGAATTCTCACACCATACCTGTCCCAATCATCTTAACCCTGTATTGCACAATCCCAAGTTTTAACAACCCTGATGAAGAGGGCTTTTGAAAACATGGTAGGAAAAGGAGAAAATAATGGCAATCTGACTTTTCCTTGATGTTTTCAAAATCTGTCTTCCTTTGGTTCTTAAACCACAGAGAAATTTCAGATATTACTTGTCCAAAGGCAAGTGTACATCAGAAATAACAGGAATGGAAAGGATGAATAGTTTCTCAGTGAACTGGTGTAGAATACCCAATTACCCATACACTTTTTCTTCCAGCAATGTAGTTCCTACTTGTTTCCTGTAATATGGCTAGACGTTGTGAATTAGAATAGATAAAACCACATAGTTCATGAGGTTTTTGTTAGATTTTTGATCAAGGGTCATGGTACATTAGTGGTGTTCTCATATAAATATGAGCCATGCTCAGGCAAAAGGGGGCTTAATGTATCCCCGTGATGCATGATACCAAGCAATTCATCATGGGATCATGGATCCATAAAACCTATTTTGTTCAACAACTGACTGAATCATGAGGTAGACTGGTCCTTTGACATACAGAAAATTGACCAATAGTGAAAAGTTTCAACCAGGTCAGCCTGCGCGGACTACGCAGGCGGACCTGGGTCGATACTTTTCACAGATGCATTAAGCCCCCTTTTCACAGAGCATGGCTCAAATATTTTTCAGATGAATTACTAAATGGACCAGGAGCCACAGTGTATTATGCTGTACCAATTTCACCTATAGAGAAAGAGGAACAGGGTAAAGATTTTACAAAAGAAGAGGTTGCAGAGATGATGAAAAGTGAACCATATCAGAAAAAAATCTCAACATGTCATTTGTAAGTTAAAGTCTTTGGAGCTTAAGGTGGCCTTTCTAGATTTTTTAATTTTCATTGAATACAGATGAATACCAGCATTGTCTCTTTTCCCACAATTTTTCCATCCTTTGAAATACTGATTTCATGGTAACCAGCATTTTCTCCTTTTCCCACAATGTTTTCTACCCTTCCCAATACAAATTTCAAGTTTTGAGTCATGTTCATTTTGTCGTCTGCAAATGCTTTCAATTTGGACAAGGCTAAAATTTTGTCATTTGGTAAAGGGTTAAGCAACAGAAACATATAAGAAGATGCACTACAAGCTACAAAATTGATGAAATTGTGTTAACCCTTCACCACACAATCCTGAGGTTAAATGACCCAGAAGAAGAAGCCTTTTGAAAACATCGTTGGAAAAGGAGAAAATGCTGGTGACCAGCATTTTCTCCTTTTCCCCCAATGTTATGTACCCTATCCAAGACAAATTTCATCATTTGAGCCACACTTAGATTTTCATCTGCAAATGCTTTCAATTTGGCCAAGTCTACATTTTTTGTCGTGTGGTTGAGAACCTTTGCCACACAGGCTAATTCTGAGTTCAAATGACCCTGAAGTGGACTGCATTTTTTTTTCCTTTTCCCACAACATTTTCTAAGTTCTTGATTCCTTTGGGTTGATAGGTATTGAGTTTAAAACAGCTTTTAATATTTATAAGCTCTATTTTCTTCCATCAGATGTAAACAATGTTGGTATGAGAACAAATATACAGAACATTGTATGGAGTGTGGTGGGTTTGCACTGCAGCGGCCATGTTTGATATGCGGGGGCCAGTGTAGTCAGTTGTGGAGGAGGGATATCGCTAAGGTACTTGAATTGTTAATTTTTACAGTGTTATCTGGCGCGAAAAGGCATTACGATATTAATCTCGCGATAGGATTCATTCCTCTCTCTCCGCTGACCATTGTTTTGACGATGGTTATAGGGGAAAGCAGCCAATGTTGAAAACGGCGTTAAACATCATACAATCAATCAATCAGTCCTGACCCTTTACCTCACAATGCCAAATTTTAACAACCCTGACATAGAATGTTTTTGGAAACATTGTGGGAAGATGCTGGTAACCAGCATTTTTTCCTTTTCCGTCAATGTTCTCTACCACATTAAGCACAAACTTCATCATTAGGGCTGCCTTCAATTTTTCATCTGCAAAAGCTTTAAATTTGGGCCAGTCTGAAATTTTGTCGTGTTGTAAAGGGTTAAGCAAATGAGAAAATGGTAAGACCTGTTCAAACTGGAAGCATTTGCAGAAAACAAACTAATTGTGTTTCAAATCATCTGAACTGGACTTAGAAGAGTTGAAAAACTTGATCTACAATCAATGTTTTCTACTCTTTAACTCTTTACCAAACAACAAAATTTTAGACCATTCCAAATTGAAAGCAATTGCAGACGACAAATGCGACTCGAGAATTGAAATTTCTTTTGGAAAGGGTAGAAAACATTGTGGGAAAAGGAGAAAATGCTGGTTACCAGCATTTTCTCCTTTTCCCACAATGTTTTCAAAAGGCTTCTTTCCTAGGGTTGTTAAAAGTCGGGATAGTGTGGTAAAGAGTTAAGAAACAAGTTTCAGGTTTTCAGTAGTCTTGTGTTAACCATTTACCACTTGACGAAATTGCAAACATGTCCAAATTGAAATGACATGCAGAGAACAAATTAAAGGTGACTTAAATGTGGATTTTGTTTTATTAGGTCACCTGAGCACGAAGTGCTGAAGGTGAGCTTTTGTGATTGTGCTGTACCCGTCGTGTGGCGTGCGCTGTCTTTTGTCCAGGCATCAACAATTACATTGTGTGCAGTCTAGAGGCCACATTTACAGTCAAATACTCGTAAAACTTTATCAGAATGTTTGTCCTGATAATATCTCAGATGAGTTTGAAGTTGGGTCATGCCGGGTCAAAAAGTAGGCCATGAGATTAAAATTTGGAAAAACCTTGTGTGCACTCTAGAGGCTGCATTTTCAGTCCAATAGTCATGAAACTTGGTGAGCATGTTTGTCTTGATCAAATCTCAAACAAGTTTGAAGTTGGGTCATGCTGGGTCAAAAAATAGGTCATCAGATCAAATTTTAGAAAAACCTTGTGTGCACTCTAGAGGCCACATTTTTAGTCTAATACTTATGAATCTTGGTCAGAATACTTGTCTTGGTGATGTCTCTGATAAGTCAGAAACTTGGTCATGTGGGGTCAAAAAGTAGGTCACTGGGACATATCTTAGGAAAACTTTGTGTGCAGTCTAGAGGCCACATTTTCTGCCTGATACTCATAAAACTTAGTCAGAATATTTTTCTGGATAAAGTCTTGGACAACTTTGAAATTGGGTCTCTTAAGGTCAAAAAGTAGGTCACAGGGCCATATCTTAGAAAAACCTTGTGCGCTCTAGAGGCCACATTTTCAGCCTGATACTCATAAAACTTGGTCAGAATGTTTGTCTTGATAAAATCTTGGACACATAGAAAATCAGGTCACATTAAATTAAAAAAGTAGGTCAGGGGGCCAGATCTTAGAAAAACCTTGTGTGAAGTCTAGAGGCCACATTTTCTTCATGGTAATCATGAAACTTACTCAGATATTTTTTCTGGATAAAATCTTGGACAAGATTGGAATTGGGTCACATAGGGTCAAAAAGAAGGTCATGGGACCACATCTTAAAAAAAACCTTATGTGCCCTCCAAAGGCCGCATTTTAAGCCCGATACTCATGAAACTTGGTCAGAATATTTGTCTTGATAAAATCTCTGACCCAAACAAAATTGGCTCATGTCGGGTCCAAAAGTAGGTCATGGGGCCAAATCTTAGAAAAATGTTGTGTGGACTCTAGATGTCACATTTTCAGCCTGATACTCATGAAACTTAGAGCGTTCGTCATGATAAATCTCTGTAAAGTCCAAAATTGGGTTACATCTGTTCAAAAAGTAGGTCACTGGACCAAATCTTAGAAAAACCTTGTGTGCACTGCAGAGGCAACATTTTGAGCCAGGTTCAACATTCAAAAATAGGTCAAATCTGTTGATCACATTATACTCATGCATTTACATCATCATAACCAGGATCTTTTCAGCCTTATCAATCCTTAGTCAGGTGAGTGCTTTAGGGCCATTGGCCCTCTTGTTTCCCAAAGGTGTAGCAAACATGGTTGGAAAAGGAGAGAATGCTAGTTAGCAGCATGTTTTTGTCCTTTTCCAAAATTGTTTTCAAATACCTTTTTCTGCAGATTTTTTGGGGGATTTTTTTGTAAACATTTATTACCAAGATGGTAATATTTTATTGATATTTAATTGTAAAGGAATGATTTTAAATCTGCAAAAACAGAAATGTTCTTGCTGTTATCTTCATTTCTGTATTGGTCTTTCTGTGTCATTGACAGTGTGAAGAATGTAGTTAACGCTTAGGCTGCTAAGTGAAACTTAAGCGGACAGTGTAGATCACGATCAGACTGCACAAAACACTCAGTCTGCTTTTTAACTGCTGTTCAATATGTTATTTAACTTATGTTATTTGCAGTGAAATCAACTTTGGAAATGCAATATTTAGCTCTTTACTGTTGAGTGAAAATTTTCGTTTCATGTATTTGGCAATGTAAGGGTTAAAAGGAAATGTCAATTGGCAAGTCACTGTGGAGCCCCAGCCTAGAGATGGTGAAACCCAAGAAAGACGGTGCTGTTGCAATGATTTTACTGAAATACTGCTGAAAACCAAGTTCAGCACCATTTTAAACTTTACCAAACAATCCTGTGCATTAATGACCATGAACAAGGCTTTGTAAAATATTGTGGGAAAAGGAGAAAATGCTGGTTACCAGCATTTTCTCCTTTTTCCACGTTTTCCTCTACATCCAGGACAAGCATCATCTTTTAACGTACATAGAATTTGTTTTCTGCAAATGCTTTGAAGTTGGTTGAGTCTTGAATTTTGTTGTGTGGTAGAGTTAAACAAACAAAAAGAATATGGGGAGAAAAGTCCCTTCAGTGGCTGCTAATTTAAATCTTAACCAAACATATTTCTTGTTTTTACAACCTTGAGGAAGAAAGCTTTTGTAAACACTGTGGTAAAAGGAGAACACATTGGTAACCAGTATTTTCTCCATTTGTGATATGTTGAATTTATCAAGATTTTTTCATCATTCTTTACTGTCAGAGTCTGGCAGTATAGCTCGGAAGGTTAGATTGATTGATTGATTGTATGGTGTTTAATGCCGTTTTCAACATTATTTCAGTTATATCGTGGCACCCAGTGCACCTATCCATGCTTTCCTGGAATTTCTTTTACCAGTACTCCACACAATATTCTTTCCAAGCCACTGGCTGCTTTCCCACATAGCCATTGTCAAAACAATGGTCAACGGTTGGAGAGGAATGAATTCTGTCGCAATGACTATCATCAATCCTCGGAAAGAAACTGGCCAAGCCGGGGATCGAACCAGCAACCTCCTGTTCTCAAGTCCTGTAGGCTACTGACTGTGCTATGGGGCTCGGCAGCTTGGTGGTTAGCATATCTTGACTCATGACCTGGTGGTTATGGGTTCAATACCTGGTTGAAGCAAACATTCTGATTTTTCACCTCTCACCTCTGATGCATGTGAGAAAAACAGTTAGTTGCTTGGAAAGAAAGTTGTGTCAGTGATGGTGTGGGAAAATCTTCATACACAAGTGCACTGACCGCAGTGATACGACCTTAGCTGTTGAAATGTTGTTAAACTCTAATACAAACTTTACTTTCAGACTCATTCCTTTCACAAAGCCCACTGGGAAGGAAAATGTGATTTACCTTTAGAAATTCAACAAACGTTAATGCAACAGTCTGAGTCGGAGCACTCGGAGCGGACCATATCTGCTGGACTTCAGGGACTTTCGACAAGATAGTGACGCCACTGTGATTTTTGTTTTGTCTCTTATTTTTGATGTCTGGATTAAGTTTGCTTGGATCAGAACCATTTTAAATGCAGATTTTGTTAGATCTGTCAGAATGCCGCACACATCTAAATTTGTATAACTCTTTATGTGTTGACTAAGTTTTTTTCACTTGTCTATATGAAAAGCATTTGCTGAACACAAACTATATGTGACTGAAATAATGAGATTGCCACTGAAAAAGGTAAAAAAAAAAATCGGGAAAAGGTGAAAATGCTGGTTAGGAGCATTTTCTCCTCTTTCCAAATTGTTTGCAAAACACTTTTTCTGTAGGGATTTTTAAGCACAGGATTGTTTAGTAAAGGGTTAAGTAGACAGTGTAGAACAAAATCAGTCTGTGCAGGATTGCTATATTGATCTACACTCCAATATTTTACTAGATATTTTGACAGAAATTGACTGGGAGTAGCGAAAAGGCATTAATTAGCCCTTAATGCCCAGGAACCGACTTGAGTTGTTATTGCAGACAATGTAGATCAAGATCAGACTGCACAGAATGTGCAGTCTGATCTTTGATCTACATTGTCTGCTGCTATGTTACATATTCTAATGGAAACAGCCTTCAAATAGCAATACTTTGGGCTGTTTTTTCCCAATTCAAAAGGTCCAATCATTAATTCAGTACTTTAACCCTTTACCATGCAATCCTGGGTTTTCACGACCCCGGGAAAGAAGGCTTTTGAAAACATAGTGGGAAAAGGAGAAAAGGCAAGTAACCAGCATTTTCTCCTTTTTTCCACAATGTTTTCTACCATGTCAAGGACAAATTCCATCATTTGAGCTACATTTAAATTGTCGTCTGCAAATGCTTTCAACTTGGACATGTCTATTTTTTGCTTAGATGGTAAAGAGTTTAAGGGTTGGTAAAACATGTAAAAACTTTGTGGTAACAGGAGAAATTTCACATTATGAGCAACTTGTCCTTTTACTTGTCCTTTTACCACATTGTTTCCAAAACAGGTCTACTTGAAAACTTTAAAAATAAAAAATCTGCGGGCAGTAGTGTGTTCCTGTATTTATGATGGTTTTGAAGGCAATGCTCAGTATTTTTGTAAGTTGTTGTTTTTGTTGTTGGTGATTATGTCAAAGATTTTGTTCATTATTGTCTATTGTCTAGGATGACACAAAACTACTCCAAAGTATATGAGCCATGCTCTGTGAAAAGAGGGCTTAATGCATCTGCGAAAAGTATTGACCCAGGTTAACCATGAGCAGTCCACGCAGGCTGACCTGTGCCGAAAGTTTTCGCTAGTGGTCAATTTTCTGTATGTCCATGGACCAGTCTACCTTATGATCCTATCCGTTTGTTGACAAAATGGATTTATGGATCCATAATTATGTGATGACTTGGTTGATGTGATGCATCACGGAGATGCATTAAGCCCCCTTTTGTCAGAGCATGGCACATATGTAAATTTTTTTTTTTTTTTTTGCATGTATCTATTAGTGCTTTTTTCCGTAGCTTGGAGACCTGTATGTGAATATGCTCAAGCTGGGCTTGCCTGGCTAGATTTTTATGTCGCTGCCATTTATTGTATTACTTTGTCTGCAAGTCATATACATCCTGTATGCTTGAAAAAATGGTTTACTTGGGTTATTATGAATACATACAGAATATTGTATTGTAGGAATTTTCCTGTTGATTTTATTTTCTTCAAGCTGTGTGAGAAAATTTGATATCACATGAGACAGAAACTCAAGTAAGATGGCAAAATTTTCCTATGCAGCAAAAAGCAAATATGAGCACCAGGAAAGTCACTACAACATAATATTTTCTTTTTATGTGTACCTACAAACAAAAAAAGTATTGCGGTTATTGACAATTTTATCAAAACTTGGTAAAAAATGAAACAAAGACATTTTATGGATGGCAAATGGAAACTGTAGTGTTACCGTTTCGTCATTCTGCTCTTGAGGAATAACATTTTGACTAATCAGACAGGAAACCAGTCTGAATGTATTCCGAGACCAGGTTACATCATTGTAAATGGGCCATGCTCTGGCAAAAGGAGGCTTAATGTATCTCCGTGATCTGTCACACCAAGAAAGTCATCACATGATCATGATTCCACAAATTCCATTTTGTCTAACAAGCGAGTGAATCATGGGCTAATAGACTGGTCCTTTGACATACAGAAAATTTACCAGTAGCGAAATGTTTCATCCGAGATCAGCCTGTGCAGAGTGCACAAACCGACCTGGGTCGATACTTTTCGCTGATGCATTAAGCCCCCTTTTCCCAGAGCATGGCTCAAATAAAATTATGTGATCCTTGCTCTGGGCTTATTGCATCTGCAAAAGGTACCCACTCGTGTCGGCCTGCATAGTCCGCACAGGCTGACATTGGTCAACACTTTTTGCTTTTAGTGAATTTTCTGCAAAGGACTGCTCTTCCCCAAGATTCAGTCAGTTGTTAGACAAATGTATCTTAATGATCTGTAATACTGTGATGACTTGACTTAATGGGTTTAAGATTTCATATAAATTATATAGCAGATTAACTCCTACGTTACCGTTGGCGCCACAAGAAGCTTTTGCGATCAATGTAGATCAAGATCAGACTGCAGAGAATGTGCAGCATGATCTCTGATTTCCACTGTCCACACTTTATTCACGATTATAACTGAATTATCTCTTCATCTTGTAGTGGAACTGTATTTGTAGCCAGAAAAAAGTGAAGGTTATTTATTTGGTAGTGAAAGAGTTAAGAACTTAAGAGTTGTTAACCCATTAATGTACAGGCTATTTTTAGACCTTTGCACATTCATTACAGACCACATGAGAAGATTTGCCGTAATGACAGAAACATATTGTTTTTCAAAAAGATAATTCATTGCAGAGAAAAGGATCAATTTCTTGTTCCAATTAATTGCTCTTTTTCCCAGGTTTTTTTTTTTTTTTTTTTTTTTATAGCAGGGGCATGAAAAGTCATATTTGTACAGTTATGTGTAAATCACACAAAAATTATTAAGTGATGATTTTAAGAGTGAATAAAGTGTTTTTGTAAATTTCAAAGCATTAAGTAGTCCACCAAAAGTCTTGAGATAAGGTTGTTATTGTCAGTTTGTTACCAGATTAGACAACTAAACACTAACCTGCATTTACAGTTTACTAACAGACTTTTTTCTTCTTTCTCAGGGTCGTTAAAAGTCAGGATTGTGTGGTAAAGGGTTAAACACACACATCTATATTTTTTTCATGTGGTAAAGGGTTATGCGATTTGTAACCTCTTAAGATATTTTCAGACTTCCCACCAGTATTTTCTAAAGGCGTGTAGGAATGTCACATGATTGATAAAAATGGTCAATAATTTGAGATCATATTCAAATTGGTGCAGTGACCTCGATTTTGGTCAGGGCTTCCTGATTGCTAAGTGACCATCCCATTGTTCAAATGCCAAAATTACACTTTTTTTGACAGTGAAGATGCAAGATCAGATTGCACATTCTGTGCAGTCTGATCTTGGATCTACATGGTTTGCAAAAGGCCATTGAGTAGTGCCTAGTAGCCTGAGAGTTAAGCCCAAAGTTTCTTTACCCTTTCATAGAAAAACATACCTAGCTACTTGTATCTGATCAGTGTTTAATTTTGATTAACAGCAAATATCTAGATAGAGCCCTTTAATCTGAAGATCTGATAAATTTAAAAAGTTGTCTTGTTCCCAAACTTACCAAAATTCTTTTTACCCCCTTTAATCTGAAGATCTGAAAACTTACAAGGGACAAAAGTTTCACCCATTCTTCATTTATATATATAGGGGCTGTATTCAAACACTTCTAAATTGATTTGTAATCCAATACTTGGCGGAGATCAAATGTCTTAGCCAATCAGATGGTCAGTTCCCCCCCCCCCCAAAAAAAAAGAGTCTTGCTCTGTGAAAAGGGGGCTTAATGCATCTGCACATGGTATCGACCCAGGTCAGCCTGCACAGTCTGCGAAGGCTGACCTGGGCCAAAACTTTTCGCTATCGGTCAATTTTCTGTATGTCAAAGGACTAGTCTACCTTATGATACAGTCGGTTGTTAGACAAAATGGTCATTATGGACCCACAATAATGTGAAGACTTGCTTGGTATAATGCATCACGGATATGCATTAAGCCCCCTTTTGCCAGAGCATGGCTCACTATATTAAAGAAAATAACTGGAATCATTGATGAATACAAGCCCTGGCTACACTTGTCACTTCTTGTTTCATAATACTGACTAACAACTTATTTAGTCTGTTTATGTAATACATCCTCTGTTCTTCGCTCACCGGAGCACAAAGTGCTCAAGTTGAGCTTTTGTGATCGTGCTGTGTCCGTCATAGGTCGTGCGGTCATCAACATTTACCTTGTGTGCACTCTAGAGGCCATATTTTCAGCCGATCCTCATGAAACTTGGTCAGAATGTTTGTCATGATAAAATCTTGGACAAGTTCGAAATTAGGTTAAATAGGGTGATCGTGTTGTGTCTGTCATAGGTCATGCGGTCATCAACATTTACCTTGTGTGCACTCTAGAGGCTACATTTTCAGCCTGATACTCATGAAACATGGTCAGAATGTTTGTCCGCATAAAATCTCGGACAAGATTGAAATTGGGTTATGTTGGGTCAAAAAGTAGGTCATGGGGCAAAATCTTAGAAAAACCTTGTGAGCGCTCTAGAGGCCACATTTTCAGCTTGATACTCATGAAACTTGGTCAGAATATTTTTCTGGATAAAGTCTCGGACAAGTTTAAAATTGGGTCATGTAGGGTCAAAAAGTAGGTCATGGGGCCATATCTTAGAAAAAGCTTGTGTGCACTCTAGAGGCCACATTTTCAGCCTGATAAGTATAAAACTTGGACAGAACGTTTGTCATGAAAAAATCTCGCACATGTTTGAAATAGGGTCATGTCAGGTCACTGGTCCAAATCTGAGAAAATGCCTGTATGCACTCTAAGGGTCACATCTTCAGCCTGTTACTCATGTAACTTAGCCAAAATGATTGTTTGGATGTAATCATGGACTTTTTTAGAATTGGTGACGTCAAGTTAAAAAGTAGGTCACTGGGCCAAATCTTAGAAAAACCTTGTGCACACTCTAGAGGCCACATTTTCAGCCTGATACTCATGAAACTTTTTCTTGATAAAATTTTGGACAAATTTGAAATTGGATTAACTCTTTACCACACAATCCCGAGTTTTTACGACCCTGATCAACATTTCATTTGCTGTCTGCAAATGCTTTCAAAATGGACCAATCTAAATTTTTGTTATCTGGTAAAGAGTTAAGTCAGGTAAAAAAGTAGGTCAGTGAGCCAGACCTTAGAAATACCCTGTGTGCACTCAGACAACCATATTTTCAGCCTAATACTCATGAAACTTGGTCAGAATGTTTGTCTGGATGAAATCTTGGAAAAGAATGATATCGAATCTTGTCAGGTCAAAAAAGTAGGTCACCAGGCCAAATCTAAGAAAAACCTTTGACTCTAGGGGCCACATTTTGAGCCAGATTAGAAATTCAAAAATAGGCTAAACCCAGTCAAAAAGTAGACCACTTACACTTGTGTATTTAACATCGTCATGACTAGGATCTTTTCAATCTTGTCAGTCCTAGATGACCTTACTCAGGTGAGCGCTTTTGGGCCAATGGCCCTCTTGTTTGTCATCTGCTGTTTTCATAAACTGTCTTGACCAAAGGTATATAAATGGATTGTGGGAAAAGGAGGAAATAGTGGTAACCAGCATTTTCCCCTTTTCTCACATTGTTTTCTTTCATATCAAAGGCAGATCCCATCCTTTGATACACGTTTTAATTGGCGTCTGGAAATGCATCTGTTTTGCTTAAAGTGCTTTTCAAAACTATGGTTGCTTTTGCGACCAGTGTAGATCAAGATCATACTGTACAAAATGTGCAGTCTGATCTTAGATCTACAATGTCGACTTTGCTGAGATAGTTTAGTCAAAGTCGATCTTGATATTGCATTTATTTTGGTCTCAAGCCAAGCCTGGGCCCAAATCCCAGCTGGGTGGTTTCAGATTATTTCAGAAGCTCCATAAAAATTTTGTGACAGAACTCAATCCCGACATATTACATACACTCATCATGTTTACCACACTTATCACAGTATACTTATATTTGCATAATTTCTGTTTGCTTTCACGGGGTAGCATTACATTTAAAATGTTTTGTGCAAGTTTATATATATTAAGAACTGCTTGTATATTTTTTCATTAAAGCTGCTATTGTAATTATTGAATTAAATTATTATTTTTTGCTATGAAAGTCTAATTTTCTTCTTAAGACAAAAAGTTTTGTTTGTATGGCGTTTAATTCCGTTTTCAAAATTAGTTCATTTACATTTCAGCGGCCAGTGCACATATCCATGCTTTCCCGGAGTTTCTTTTACAAGTACTTCACACAATATGGGTCTCGAGCCACTGGCTGCTTGCCCACCTAAACATCGTCAAAAATCAGCAGTGAGAGAGGACTGAATCCTGTTGCTCAGAAAGAAACTGGCCAAGCCAGGGATTCGAACCAGCATCCCTCTGCTGCGACAAATGCATCATTTAAACATGTAGCAGATGTCCATTTCATCAGTATCTGCTATCTGAAAGAGTATAGTATATCAACCATGCCCTGTCTAAAGGGGGCTTAATGCATCTCCGTGTACCATGATACCAAGCAAGCCATTACATAATTAATGATCCATAAATTTCATTTTATCTAATATCCGACTGAATCATGAGGTACACTGGTCCTTCAAAGTGCAAATAGCGAAAGCAAAAGTATCGACCCAAGTCAGCCTGTACAGACTGGGCAGGCTGATCCGAGTTGATACTTTTTGGTGATGCATTAAGCCTCCTTTTCATAGAGCATGGCTCACATGTTTTGTCCTAGGTCCGTATTCAACAGCCATTCTTAAGAACATTCTAAGTCATATACTCAAGAATTTTATAAATTCTAAAAGTAACACAAGTTCTGATTGGCTAAACCATTTTTGGCTAAACCAGATGTTTTAGCCACTCAGAACTTGTGTTACTTTCTAAATTTAGAATAAGACAAAGAATATTATTTAAGAATGTTTGGTGTATACGAGCCCTGGTATCCATTGGAACTACTATTTTCCACACAAGAAAATTTTAGACACGAGCAAATTGAAAGCATATGCAGACAACAAATGCAACGTAGTTCAAAAGATGGTATCTTTTCTTGAATCGGTAGAAAACATTGTGAGAAAAGGAGAAAATGGTGGTTACCAGCATTCTATTCTTTTCGAGTAATGTTTTCAAAGCTCTTTTTCTCACCTTCATTTAAAAAACGGGCTTGTTTTTTTAAGTGTTTACCGTTTGATAAACAACAAAATTTTAGCCTCGAAAAATCCAAAGTTTTGCAGACAACAAATTCAGCCGAGGGCAAAAAGATGACTTTTTAAAACTTAACCACATAAGATTTTATACATTCATTATCAAGCATTTGCAGACGACAAATTAGACACGACTAAAATAATGATAACATCTGCCTTTGAAAGGATAGAACACATTGTGGGAAAAGGAAAAAATGTTTACCAACGTGTTTTTCTTTTCGCACCGAGCCCTGGTAGCTCATTCGGTAGCACAGATACAGGACTTGAGAACAGGCGAATACCCAGCTCAGCTAATATCTTTCCGAGGATTGGTGATAATGATTTCGGCAGGATTCATTCCTCTCTCAATGCCAATTATTGTTTCGACGATGGTTATGTAGGAAGGTAGCCAGTGGCGTGGGAAAAACACCGTGAGTGGTACTGGTAAAAGAAACCCCACGAAAGCATGGATAGGTGCACTGGCCGCCGCGATATAACTGAAATACTGTTGAAAACGACGTTGAACGCCATACAATCAATCAATCAATCAACCAACCAATCAATCAATCTTCTCTTAGCACAATGCTTTTAACGCCTGGGCTGATAAGCGGGACTCAATGGCCTTTTGCGGACAATGTAGATCAAGATCAGACTGCACAGAACGTGCACAGATCAGACTGCACAGAACGATCTACACAGTCCGATAAGAAAGCGTTTTTTACCCGTAAAAATAACTGAGATAGCAACATAATTATGAAGTTTTACTATAGGCCAGAAGGTTTCACTTATTTATCAAACAACCCTGTGTTTTTACGAGAATAAGGCCTTTTATCTGCTAAGGGGTTAATAAAAAGAATCTCAGTGAGTACTGACTTCACCATTTCATTGTAAAAGAATATGAGTGGCGCTCTGGCAAAAGGTGGTTTAATGCATCTCCGT
Source organism: Tridacna gigas (assembly GCA_945859785.2). Taxonomy (NCBI): domain Eukaryota; kingdom Metazoa; phylum Mollusca; class Bivalvia; order Cardiida; family Cardiidae; genus Tridacna; species Tridacna gigas. The sequence goes on from OX244028.2 coordinate 106,489,576, forward strand.
AATGCAAGATACCAAGCAAGTTATCATAGAGTTATGGATCCATAAAATTGATTTGGTTAAACAACCAACTGAATCATGTGGTACAATGGTCTTTCGACGAGCAGAAAATTGACCAATAGTAAAAAGTATCGACCCAGGTCAGTCTGCGCGGACTGCGCAAGCTGACCTGGGTCGATAATTTTCGCAATGCATTAAGCCCCCTCTTCTCAAAGAGCATAGAGCATATTATTTCAGGGTGAAATTTTATGGTGACGAATCTACAGCGTTGTGTGGGCTCGGTTTTCAATGTAGGCCTAAATGTATTTTAAGTTAAAACTTCTTGATGGTTTATGAATATTCATTTTGTGACATGGCCTAGGTTCCAGCCCTATCATTTTTTCCTTTTATCTTTTCGTACGTTACTTTGTCAAAATGACGGTAATAATTAAGGATCCGATCAAGAGTTTTGCCACAATTCTGTAAAGACTGTGAACAGAGGCCGTCATAAGGAGTAATTTATAGAATATTACCTCCTGGACCCAGGCTAGGTTTTACACTGCTGACTACATGAGTGCGACAGAATCAAACTACATAGCTCGTGACTGTAACATTACCCAATGGGAAAACAGTAAAGTAAAGCCGAGGGTAGGCTATAGATCAAGATCAGACTTCACATATGTAGTGGCTGATCTACACCGTGGACAAATACACCCTCCCATATTGCAGGAAAAGTGAGATAAGCCCAGTGAAAAAAAAATATGGGATAAACAACTTTTACGTATTTTTCTTGTTTGATATTCCTATGTTTAACGGATAAACGAAAACATGCAATGAAGAATAAGAGATTGATCGAAGAAACAAGAAATATCTGTAAAAAGGATAGACTGCGTAAGAGGAACTGGAGAATGAATGTTTAAACACCTTTTTTTCAGGCTTAATGTGAAGAAAAATAGTAAAAAAAAAATAACCTCGACAGTAATTGCCTATTTTATCTCATTGTTGGCCTGGGCTTGGCTTGCCAAGCCCAAGGCCATAGGAATCGTATACCAAAATTTCAACCCCATCCAAGCATTTACGGAAAAACCCGAGTAAAAGTGAAAAGTACCGCCTGCAATCCATCTCGCTGCGCTGAAGGAAACGACCCCTTTAAATAATAAAATATTTCGATATGAACATCACAGTAAGGTTTAATTTCACAACAAGCTTTGATAGATATGCGATTTTAATCGTACAAAAGTGTTGACTGGGCATTTGGGGCCCTCGTGAGGTTATTCATAGATGCAAATTCGTGCGCTTAACAGTGAAAGAAACAATTGGCAAACCTCGGGTGATCGTTGATCAAATATTTGTTTTGATGTAGGTACGCAATTGACCGATTTGTGACGAGTGCTGTTGCCAAGCACTAATCGGGATCGTTCGTTTATCCTTTTTCTACACACCATGTGAATGACAAATAATGATAGCGTATTTTTCGCAGACGATGTGCTCTTTTTCTGAAAAAGGTGTCTCAAAACCTCGGCAAGATTTTGATTTTCGTAAAATTACTGTGCACCTCGTGTCTGAAGTTATAAGTATGTTTTTGATCGGTATATATGCCTTATTTCTTCCTGTCAGAATTGTCCAGATATGACATCTCGGCCCATAACCATTTCGACCCATAGCAAACTCGGAGCATACAATACCAAATATGTATTAAAGTTTGTAACATGAGCCGTTGAAAACCAGTAATTTTTAAAAAAACGACGAAATTTAAGACTTGACTAAATTGAAAACATTTGCGAACGGCAAGTTAGATTTAGCTGAAATGTTGGTTATTGGTTGTGAAAGTGCAGAAAACCTTGTAGGAAAAAAGAGAGCATTTTTTTTTTTCCAAAAGGTTTTCATGAGGCTATATCCTTGGAATCCTTAAAACTCGAGAATGTGTGGTCAAGAGTTAAGTAACAACTGGTGGGCGTTTGATATCGAAGATCGGACTTGACATTCAGTGCAATCTGATCTTGATCTCCACAAGTATTTAGGCTGACCTGGGTCGAAACTTTTTGCTTTTGGCAAATTTTCTGCATGTCAAAGGACCAGTGTACCTCATGATTCAGTCGGTTGCTCCACAAAATGGATTTTATGGATTCATTTATATATGATGGCTCGTTTCGATTGATGGATCACGGAGACGCATTAAACCCCCTTTTTCCAGAGCATGGCTCATTTGTGTTTTCCATAATCACAAGCATGAGCTCTTCAAATTTATCAATCCTTGATGAGTTTACTCAAATGAGGGCTTTAGGTCCAACGGCCCTCTTGTTCATGAAAATCGGCTTTCCAACTTGGTTGATCATGGCAACTTAGAGATTCCATAGACTTTCAATGCGAAAGTTGAAAAGTGGCATTTAAAGCAGATATTTTGACAAAACTTTTATAGAACTGTTCCTTGAGCAGTCTTGTATCATCCATATGATTTTATTCAACTGGTAGTCTTTAGCTCATGTGTTTACGAAGAAATGCGTCATGCTATTGTCAAAGCCTATGCGTCATTGTCGTCGTGTATGCAAAAACTTCGACATTTTTTAATATCTCTGTTATTCCTGAAGATATTTACGTCAAACTTGTACAAGTTATTTACTGTCAAAAGGGGTACCCATATTACAGGGCAGGTAACCATCAAAATATTTTTGACACAGTTACGCCTTTTTTATTGCTTTAAATTTCCAGAACCTTTGACATTTTGTCATATCTGTCATTAATGAAGATACTTACTTCAAACTTGAACTTGTCGATAACTATTAAAACGGTATTTCATTCAGTACAACAGAGGTAGGTAACCACCAAAATATTTTTGGCAAAGTAATTAGTTATGTCCCTTTTTCGACTGAGAACTTTTAGGTCAGCTGTTTTTAGAGACATTGTATTTCATAGCCCTAGTGTCATCATCTTCGTCGTTTGTGTCGTCGTCATGCAAAATATTTGACATTTTACAATATCTTTGTTATTATTGAAAATGTTTACTTAAAATTTAAACAAGTTGTTAACTACCAAAAGGGAAACATAAACAATAAGGGTAAATAACTATCAAGTTATGCCCCTTTTTCAACTTTGTGTTTTCACTGAAAATCAACCGAGCATTGGCGCCCGAATGCGGGCTTCTTTTTATTTGTTGCCATAGAAACCAAAACTTAAAAATAAAAAGAAATACGTAAAAGACTATCTTCTCAGACACCAAATCGTGGTCTGTGATATTAGCCTTTAAAGACTTTGTGTTTTTCTTTGTCATTGCTCAAAGGACATGGTTACTATTTCAACCTATAGACTGAGTGTGGTAAAATGAAAGAAAAACATGATTCATTGCTTGGCCATTGTGGATTTTTGCACTTCCAGAAATATTCCCTGCTGTTGCACGCTGCTCATTTTGATTTGTTACCACGATTTGTTGCCAAATCAACGTAAAGGAAGAAAACAGGAAGCAGAAAATCCTTTGAAAATTATCTCCTTTTCATCCATAAAGACCATGAGACCAAGGCTATACAAAAATACTCATTATATTGGCCTTTACAAATTTATGTTTTCCCATTCTGTTGTCAACTCCACAGACTGTCCGTGTGAGACATGTAGATATCTTTTATTAGTCTGTACAAATGTGATAGCAACTTTGAGCTTCTGGGCCTCATTTTCTTACCTCTTCATCCGTTCTGATGCCCAGGCCTTCAGCGCCTTCAGCGCTTTGAGTTTTTATTTTGTTGAAAAGTGAAATAAAGTGTTAATAAAGGCCCTATAGGGTATCGATTAGAGGCACCAATACTTGTATATCATTGTCTGGATTACCTGCCCCTACCACTACGTAATCGGGTCAGGCAAAGCGCAATAATGGCGGCCTCCTAGGTGTCCTCAAGTGTACCCTTACATGCTTCCCCGTTTTCCCCCATTTCATGTGATCCAGTTTGATCAGTTAATAAAATGAGATCAATTTTGTACAAAAAGACATTACCGAGTCTAAAACGTGCTGTTGGGGTATGGTTTAAATATAAATTCGACTATGAATCATTTTAAAAGTAGCCCTGTTTTCGGACGTTATATAGGTCCATTGACATTTCGGATACTTAAAGCATTTCTGATATGTAGTTTTTCTCGCTAAATAAGAACGAAATGTAGAAAAACTCACTGCCATGACTTTATTGCAAGCGATCTGGTTTGAATTCAATCTATGATCCGATTTGATCATGTGAAATAACAATATCTCGTCTCGTCTGCAAATTACCCACGGGGGCCGCCATTATTACGCTTTGCCTGACGTACTCTTGTAGTACGGCGGGGTACCAGACTAATCATTGTCATAAATGTGTGCGCAAATAGGCCAGCAGGGTCCGCCGAATAAACATTTGCACATTTTTTTTACCAATCGCAAATTACCATACATTGATTCGGTTTCATTATAGACCAAGAAGTGGGCCAAAAGCTATCGCCGAAAAGAAAAATGAGATTACAGACAGGTGATTGGTTTTGTTTTTAATACCGCATTAAAATAGTTTAAATTACATAACGGCAAGCTGCGTGTTTCATCACTTCACTGTTTTGTATCCCTTTCAGTACTTTTCTACATACATGTAAACGGAGTCACGAAGTACTGTTTATGCCAAAATAATTCAATAACAAATGAACCATATCCTGGCAAAAGGGTGTTTAATGCATCTCAGTGGTGCATCGTACAAAGCAAGTCATTACATAATAATGGATCCGTAAAACACATTTTGTCTAACAACCGACTGAATCATGGTCCTTTGACATGGAGAAAAGTTAACAACAGCAAAACGTTTCGACCCAGATCAGCCTGCGCGGATTGCGCAGGCTGATCTGGGTCGATACGTTTTGCAGATGCATCAAACCCCCATTTTACAGAGCATGACTCAACCAGTTGGACACATAGTCTTTGTATGCATTTTTGTGCGCGTCTTACGACATAAAACCCCAATAAAAGGAAATGATTTATAGACGTCATAGATTTCAGCTTTCAATTTTCAGACCTCCCCCCGCCAACACCTCACCGAAACAGTCTTCACCAACTCTTGGGCTTACTTCATCTCACACGTACAGTGCTTGCCAAAATGGCTTCGACAATGTCAAAGTTGCTCCGACACCTGTGAACTCCAAACTCCATACAGACATATAACTAACCATCGTCAAAAGATGGATTTTACGGAAAACTTAGAAAAAATTGACTAATCTTCAATTTTTAAACGAGTCACCGAGTCTTTTCAAAAAGTATTAAAATAAACAAACAATGGATTTTTTCCCTTTCTTATCTATTAAATACTTGGACTGTCTTAAGAACCGGAAGTGCTATCTGATTGGTCCCGTGGTTTTCTAATTTTTGGAGAACGTTTCTTTTTCATAGCACAACAAGCGCAGAAAATAGTATAGAAGAAAGCCCTAAACTTCGAGTTAAAGCCGCCATAGATTATTGGATTCAAAGAGCTTTGCAAGAATATAGATCTCATGCCAATTTGAAACAAAATCAGTTCCGTATCAGACATGACTTCTGTCTCGTGTTCCTCTTCGTAGAAACGCCATATTACAAGCGCTAGGTATGGCATAAAACTTAAGACGAATACGACTGTTATTGTTATCATAATCATTGTATATTTGACAGTATTGATATCGAGCATTTTAGTTCGGAGATCTTTGATATTGTCTGTGTCGGTCTCCATCTTCCCACTCTGTTTGAAAAGTCTCTTAAAACGTTTAACTGTACTGGCTCTTGACGCCACACTTGAAGTCAGAGTGACGTCAGTAACGGTGCTGCTTATTGTACTACTTTCCAAACTACTGACAGGTGTAATCGCGTTCCTTTTGAATCTTTTCAATCTAGAAGACGCTTTTGACGACAAAGATTCGGCGCTTGTTTGACTCAAAGGTCTTTGATCAGCTTTTGCCGTATTTGCTTCAGCTTTTAGGTCCACATTACTCCCTATTGTCTCGTCTGGAATTGAGATGTACGTCTTTTCAGTTTCCAGGACGGGAACAACTGGATGCCGTTTTATTACGTTTTCTGTTTGATCTTTTGATCTTGCCTCGTTAGTGCTTTCTAAGACAGAGTCTTGAATTTCATCATCATGGTACGTTCTAGATACGTCCTCTCTGTTCTCTTCAGGAATGAAGGTGTTGTCATCACCTTTGTCATCTTCTAGATGCTCAGTATATAGATCTATTGGTTTTTCCTCTGCATTGGATACTGTGGCACTCGAAGGACGAGTTGAAAAAGTTGCAAAACTGCATGCAGATATTGGTCTTGCTCTTTCAAGATTCAGCCCATCTGGATAATATTGTTCTATAAGGCTAAGATCACTATGTTCTTGTAAATCTTCTTTTGGGTGTTGGCTTTTGTTTTCTTTCTCAAGAAATCCGTTTTGTGCGCTGTTTGGCCTAGATATTCCCCCGCCTCTAGGCTCAATAGCAAAAATCTGATTGTATGAGGGATCACAGATTGTTACAGATTTCAAGCTTTTACTTTTGTTGGACAGGCCAATATTATCGGTCTTGCCGGAAACTCTGTTTATTGGTGCAATGTCAGATCCTGGTCGTGTGTTTTCTATATCTGGCAGGCCGTTTGTTACAAATTCTCGTAAATCAACGATGGCGTCCGAGGCATCTGGTGGATCGTCGAATACGTCACTCGATGGCGTTCCGTTACTGGTCACGTGCAGCAGTCCCTCTTCCGGATGGGCATTCGGTGCTTCGTTTATTTTTATTCTTGTGGTTTTTGCACGTTTCTTAGCAACATAAAATCTAAATTTCTTGTGTCGATAGAGTTGTCTCCCTACAAATGTGTATAGCACCGATAAAATTCCGGTAATCAAAACAAACGCGAGAGCGTAAATAAGTTTAAACACGAGTATGTACGTTTTAAAACTGGTGTCTTTTGTCAGGGTACAATCATGTCCTTTTACCGTAATGTTATGTTCATTCTCTATGTCCACTTCTTCAACTTTATTAAAAAGAGCGGCTGGCCATGAGAAAGCAGCCGCAAGTATCCCAATCACAATACATGCGGTCTTCACGTGTTTCCGTTTTAACTGTCTTTCGAATGGTTTACAGATTCTGCGGTAGCGGTCTATGGCAATGATAACGAGAGTCAGTCCAGATCCAATCGAGGCAAAGTAAGTCACGACTCTTAATGTTTTACAGGCGGCCACACTTTTAAAATTGAAATAAAACCGTAGATCGGCTATTTCCATTGGCATACCAACAACACAGGAAATGACGTCAAATACGGCGAGCGCAACAATAAATCCGGTTGATGGAGTTGGTTTGGTTTTGAAGCCGTAAAAGTACAACACGATGATATTTCCAAATGTTCCTATAAGCATTAAAATTCCCACATACAAGATGGCGGGAATGAACGATTTAGCCTTTTCATTGTTTAACTCCCAGAGTATATCGTTCGGGTCAATAGAAGTCAGGTTAGACATTGTTCAACACTAATTTGTATCACTTTAACTAAACTTTTTTTAGTATACAGTCCCAGATTTCAGCCTCAGAATTTCTTTCGTATCCTTGAAAAACCTTTGCTCTCAGACTCACAAGAATTTTTTTCTTCACTCTTGTTTAACTCTTTACCTCGCAATCCTGACTTTTAACGACCCTAAAAAGGAAACCTTTTGAAAGCATTGTGGGAAAAGGATAAAATGCTGGTAACCAGCATTTTCTCCTTTTCTCACAATGTTTTCTGCCCGTCCCGTAATGAATTTTAATGTTTAAATCACATTTAATTTGTCGTCTGCACATGCTTTCAATTTGGATTAGTCTAAAATTTTGTCGTTTGGTAAAGAGTTAACCCTTAAATTGCTAAATAAATGAAAGGAAAATTTCCACTCAATAGTATAAACCCAAATATTGCGGTTTCAAAGGTGATTTCACCGGAAAGGAAATACCGTATCGGACAGAGTAAAGATCAGACGGCACATTTTGTGCGGTCTGATCTTGATCTACACTGTCCGCAAAGGTGAACTGAGTCGCGCGTAGCAGCTCAAGGGTTAAGAGTTCAACGAAATTTTATATTGGTTTAACTCTTTACCGGGCGAAAAAAAAATTAGACTTGTCCAAAATGGGAGCATGTGCAGATGACAAACAAGTAATGGTTAAAAGGTCAGATTTATCCTTAAAAGAAAGGAAAACATTGTGACAGATAGGAGAAAATGCTGGTTACCAGAATTTTCTTCTTTTCCCACAATATTTTCAAACGATTTATTCTTTAGATTCGTTGAATAAAGCTTTTGAAAAAAAAGAAAAATACGGATAGTGCTTGTCACCAGAATTTTCTCCTTGTCCCACGATCTTTTTAAAAAAAATTCTCCGGATCGCTGAAACGAAAGGGTGTTTGGTTAAAAATTAACCGTTGGAATGAGTTCTGTAGATCAATTAAAAAAGATTATTTCTTTGCAACATTTACACTATCTCTTATCATCCGTTAATTCCTATTTTTTGTCCATTAGTGCCAAATTTTCCCACCTGATCCAAGCACAATTTTACAATGCCGTAGGTCTGTCCCAAAATGTATTTAACAATAACAAGAAGCACGTAATTAAATCTAGAAATTCCTCTGTATTAAGTATAAAATTACTAATAAACCCTTTTCCTTAATTCATTAGCATTTTGCCACATTTGCACTGGAAAACTTGGTGGAAAAGGGTTGAATCAAAAATAAATGAGAGACAAAAATGCTCAAGATGTATCAATTTTTCAGTTTTTCAAAATGTTTAATATTTTTTTTTTATTTTTTCGTTTTCATATTTTTTTAAAGGCGTAAATATTCTAAAGCCCGTGTTTTAACGATCTTGCCCTGAAGAAATAGACTTTGAAAACATTACAGAAAAAGAAGAAAATACTGGTAACCAGCATTTTCTCCTTTTCTCACAATGTTGTTTACCCTTTCAAAGACAAGTCCCATAATTCAATTCGCATTTTATTTGTCGTTTGCAAGTGCTTTCAATTTCGACTGGTCTAACAAAATTCGTTCGGTAAATAGTTAAGATATAAGACGTTAGATTCAGCAAGTAAGGATCTCAAACAAAACCTGTATATGGAGTTACGGGTTGACATCATTTACCATTAAAAAGACACATCATAAATAATACCCAACACATTATTCTATGTCATGCTCTGTGAAAAGGGGGTTTAATGCATCTGCGAAAAGTATCGACCCAGGTCAGCCTGCGCAGTCCGCGCAGGCTGACCTGGGCCGAAACTTTTCGCTATTGGTCACTTTTCTGTATGTCCATGGACCATTCTGCGTCATAATTAAGAGTCCGTTGTTTCAAAAAATGGCTATTATGGATCCATAATTATGTAATGTTTGACAGGTAAAATGCATAACGGAGATGCATTAAGCCCCCCTTTTACAGAGTATGGTATATATGTTTGTACTTAGACGCACTGGTAACTGTTACAAGTGACGGAAAGTGTAGATATTTGGAGAAAAGGAACTGAACTTCGGCTGCTTCAGTAACTGAATAAAAATTTGGGACATGAAGAACCTTCTCGTAAGAAGAATTTGCTCCATCACCCACAATGTTTCTAAAAGTCGTTCAAGTACGAAGGGTGAACGGTCCTATTTTTATGGTATATGATTAAAAAGGTAGATGATAACATCAACCCTTTTACATCTGGGCAGTTTGACAGAGAGAGAGAGAGAGAGAGAGTTAAAGAGACAGACACAGAGGGAGAGAGACAGAGACTGGGAAAGAGAGAAAGGGAGAAAAACTCGGACAGACAGACAGACAGACGGACGGACGGACGGACAAGCAAGCAGGCAGACAGACAGACAGACAGATGAACGGACGGACAGACAGGCAGACGGACGGGAAGGCGGGCGGACAGGCCGACGGACGGACGGACGGACGGCCGGACGCCATCATCATCATTATTAAGTTCTCTGTAATTTCAAATACAAAGTTAATATAGTTAAGAATAAGAACTTCTGTATACGGTATAACTATGAAAATGAGCTGTGTGTATCAATTTAGGTCAGACTGCGCGGACTTTGCAATCTGATCTGATTCCAAATTTTTTGCTATAAGTCAATTTTCTGCATGTCAAAGGACCAGTGTACCCCATGATTCAGTCGGTTGTTATATATACAAAATGAATTTTATGGATCCATAATTATTGATCACGTAGATACATTAATCTTCCTTTTGCCAGAGTGTGGCTCAAACATCTATTTGAGATAAAATGGACCACTCTATCCTGAATTTAGATCCTTAAATTAACGAAGAAAAAATGGCAGCAAATTGAGAAATTATTGATGTGCATAAAGATCATATCTACAGTAATCACAAGTCCAAATGAACAAACAAACGACAAAATTTTTATTTATGTTCTATTTTCGTGGAAATTTAAAATTTTATGTTAATTTATAAGTGCGCGTGTTCGGATAACGGCGCTCCTGAAATTTATACGATGTAAACGGTTCTCTAAGTTCTATCTGTTTATTCTTCGGTAACGCATTATCATAAATAGTTAACCCTTTACCACACAATCCCGAGTTTTAACGACCCCTAAGAAAGAAGTCTTGTTGGAAACATCGTAAGAAAGGCAGAAAATGCTCCTTTTCCCACAATGTTTTCTAACCTTTTGGAGTCAAATACTTACTTGAACCACACTTAAATTGTACCACTACAAATACTTTCCGATTGGACATGTCAAAAAATGCTCCTTTTCCCACAATGTTTTCTAACCTGTTGGAGTCAAATACTTATTTGAACCACACTTAAATTGTCGACTACAAATACTTGCCGATTGGACATGTCTAAAATTGCGTCGTTTGGTATAGAGTTAAAAGACATCGACGGACGCCCAGGTTAATCTACGGACGCCCAGGTTAATCTTGCTGTAGATACGCTCTTTGCGAAGAAAAACGCGTTATTTCCTAAAGGTAACAGTGTAAAAAGTGATCGTCAGGTGCACGTGCAAATAACGTGTTTTTCTTCGCATTTTAAGTTAACTGATCAAATATTTCAAAAGACTAACAAAAAAGAAATGATTTTGTTGCTTGACTTTTTGTGAGAAGTATATTTAAAATGCGGCTCAGATGTTGGAATGTATCAATGATGGGGTAGATGACAGTGTGAGAAAAGGAGAAAATGTTAGTGTCCAGTATTTCCCCTCTTTTTCACAATGGTAAAAAGACAGCGCACGGGTCGTAAAATCACATGTTTGTTTGATTAAAGGGTAAAGGAATTTATAGATCAGAATCTAATCTAATTAGATCAAAACTCTGATCTGCCAATCAAAACATGATACGCCTGGCATTGGAAAATGGGAACGGAGTTTTAAGCGTTTTATATACACGTACGCTCAGTTTAACCCTTTACCAGACGACAAAATTTTAGCCTTGTCCAAATTGAAAGCATTTGCAGATGACAATTTCAATGTGGTTCAATTTTCCCTTGATAGGATAGAAAACATTGTGGGAAAAGGAGAAAATTTTCCCTTGATAGGGTAGAAAACATTGTGGGAAAAGTAGAAAATGCTGGTTACCAGCATTTTCTCCTTTTCCCAAAATGTTTTCTAAAGCCTGTTGAAAGTCGGCATTGTGCGGTAAAGAGTTTACTAGTAAATCAGTTGAAATATTAGGCGAAGAAAACAGGAGCTTTTGCAAACAGTACAGACTCAAGATCAGACTGCACAGAACGTGCAATCTGATCTTGGATCTATACCGTCCGCTTGTTTAGTCAAGCCTATAAGATAAAAAATATGTCCGAGTCTCAGTGAATTGAATTTCAAGTTCGAACGAGGTCGAGTTTATGTGGGCCATGCTCAGTGAAAAGGGGGTTTCATGCATCCGCAAAAAGTGTCGATTCAGGTCATCCTGCACAGTCCAGGCAGGCTGACTTTGGTGAAAACCTTTTTGCTCTTGATCAATTTTCTACATGTCAAAGGACCAGTCAATCTCATGATTCATTTGGTTGTTAGACGAAAGTGATTCCATGGTTCCATCATTATGTGATGACCTGCTTGCTATAATGCATCCCGGAGATGCATTAAACCCCTTATTCCCAGATCGTTGCATATACATTCGGCGCAGAAAATGTAAATGTCTTCTGTCCAGGGTCCTGCGTGGCTCAGTGGCAAACGTGCAGGACTTAAATCCTGGACGTTCCGAGTTCGATCCTCATGAGAACTAGAACCCATGTCTAAAATGTAGTCTGCCAATGTTTTGTAGTTCCGACAAGTTTAAAATTTTGTCGTATGGTAAAGAATTAAGAGAAATTTGAATGTTTATGAAAAATACTAGGGCCTGGCTGTGGTCCAATAGAAAAGCCGTGGGATTTGTTACCCGAGAGTTCAGAGTGTCATCTCCGGAGCTCACCATGCTGTGACAACTCATTCATCCCTTTACCACAATATTCCAAGTTTTAACGACCCCGAGGAAAAAGCATTTTGAAAACAGTGTAGGAAAAAGAGAAAATGCTGGAAGCCAGCATTTTTTCCTTTTCCCACAATTTCTTTTCTCCTATTATACACAAATTCTGTCACATAAGCCACATTTAAATTGTCGTCTGCAAATGTTTTCAATTTTGATAAGTCTACGTTTTTGTTGTGTGGTAAAGGTTTAATCAAGTTCCTGTTCCTGGTTCTTGCGGTTGAAGATGTGTATTGCAGTCGCCATGTGCATAAAAAACTGTTTAATATGTGTATTGCAGTCGCCATGTGCATAAAAAACTGTTGAAGATGTGTATTGCAGTCGCCATGTGCATAAAAAACTGTTGAAGATGTGTATTGCAGTCGCCATGTGCATAAAAAAACTGTTGAAGATGTGTATTGCAGTCGCCATGTGCATAAAAAACTGTTTAATATGTGTATTGCAATCGCCATGTGCATAAAAAACTGTTGAAGATGTGTATTGCAGTCGCCATGTGCATAAAAAAACTGTTTAATATGTGTATTGCAGTCGCCATGTGCATAAAAAACTGTTGAAGATGTGTATTGCAGTCGCCATGTGCATAAAAAAACTGTTGAAGATGTGTATTGCAGTCGCCATGTGCATAAAAAACTGTTTAAAAAGACGGTTATATACGAACGACGTTTAGTGTTTAATGCCGTTCTCAACATTATTTCAGATATACTGTATAACGTTGACCAGTGCAGGGTTCGTATTCACTAACCGTTCTTAAGAACATTTTCAGTCTTATTACAGATTAGAAATTAACACAACTTCTGACTGGCTAAACTTTTTGGCTTAGCCAATCAGAAGTTGTGTTACTTTCGTTTTAGAAAATTCTTGATAATAAGAATGTTCTAAATAATCGCTGACGAATACGGACCAAGGTATCCATACTTTTATGGAGTGCTTTTGACCAGTATTTCGGACAACACATGTAACTCCCCTTTCTCCCGGACAATGATGTTTATGTCTACAAATTGGGGGATGCGTGGGTTCGTCTTGGGTCCTTACAAATACGTGTGTCACTTTGGGTTCATAGAGTAGAAAGGCAGTGAAAGTGGTTTCTATACTCTTTACTTTCTATCTCAAATTCCAGATTTCAAAGAGTTTGTTTTTTTTTACATCCTGAAAATACACAATTGAAAATATCGTGGCAGAAATTCCTTTACAATGACAATATGATAAACAACTGCTCTTAAAATACATCATACAAAATACATGTTCAGTTTGATTCTTAAAATACGGTAAAATACAATACAATACTAACTACGCAGATCCGGATCAGACAACAATACAAAGGTAAACATTGCTCATACTTACTAAACAATGTGAATAGACGTATTTCAGCTCTAACTAAGTATCTATGTCTTCTCTCTCTCTCTATTCTACCAATCAAACGTTCCTGCAAGACAAACAATAACGGACGATAAGGAGTTAGTTAAAGAAGATAGTTCTGAGGGTCTTTGAATTTGGCGGGTCCGCGGAAAAATGTGACAAATGGAAAATACAGTAAAACCAACAGGATCACAACCGAAAACACGATCGAAACAATCGAAAGACACTTGAAAATGATAATGAATGAATCTCATTACATACCAACAAATTATAGCAGTGATATTACAGAGATGTTAACTTTTAGGATCGTAGGAAAACCTCCGTTCAAATAGACAGACAACGACGCAAAAAAAGATGATTAATCTTCCGGTCATGCGATCGATTTGACTTTCTAAAAATAGACAAGGTATGGACTAAAACCCCTAAACCATCCAGTTACATACTCCCCCTCCGTCCGAAATAACGACCCGTCATTTACAACCAAGCAAAAGAAAAAAATTCACAACAAACTTTGCATGAAAGCAATACAAAGCAACACATTGAATCGGTTCAGTACAAATACAAATGGTACAACAAAACACAAATCACTTCACTTTCTTCATCTGCACAATTCTCTCCTCCTCTTTCTAAAATGCGTTCTCGCATTTTTGATGTGGAACAAATTATCGTATATCTTGGTATTATCTGAAAGGAAAAAAACTTTATATTAATAAAACAGATCTGCATAGTAACATCAAACGGTAAAAACGATAAAAACTGTGCATGCGTACCAAAAGAATAAATCATTTTATGACTGCAGTCAAGACGATATTCATTGCGTTCTGGTCGAGATCACTGAATATTCCGGATTTAATCAAACTTTCTAGTTTTGTAACTCTGCTGTCAACACATTGGACCATCTGATGACTGACAATGTCTCCGTATCTGTCTGGAGTTTTTTTTTTTTTTTTTTTCTGTCTTGTAGATCGTCTTGGCACTGGTACCGGAGGGCTTTTACCATTTTCTCTGTCTTTGTCGTCGTCGTTTCCCTTGTTTATGTTGGATCTATCGCTCTCCATTCTACTTTGTCTCTCCGACCTTTCAGTGTGATCTCTTTCCTCGTGAACTTCTTTGTCTCTGTTTTCCAATGGTCCTTCGTATGTACTTCTCCTAGATTCCTGAGTTTCCTGGTTTTCTATTCTATGTCGTTCTCTTGCTTCTTCTTTTCTCTGTGTTTCCCTGTTGAGCTCTAACTCTGCTCCAGCGGTCCTTATTTCTCCACTTCTCTGTTCTTCCAATTCTCCTCTAATAGAGGTCGTGTCGCTTCTAGGATCTCTGAGTTTACTCTTCTCTACCCAAACGATTTCAGATTCTTCCTCTGAACTATCTTCTTCATCTACATGCACTTCCTCTTGTTCTATGTTGTTCTGTGTTTCTTCTCCTTTTACACTTGGACAAGCTGAAGGAAGACAGGCCTCCCCATCTCTGTCTGTATCTCCTACAGTAACAGTTCCTTCACTCATTCCAAATTTTTTCTCCATGACGTCATGATCCATAACATTCGATGCATCTATATTCTCATCTTCTTTCTCTTCATCTATTTCTTCATCATTTTATTCTTCTTCAATCTTGAAAAGAAGGTTTCTGTGAAGGGTCTTCTCTTTTCCGCTCTTTGACTCTACTTTAAACACAGGAATCTCTTGTCTAGGTTGTTCTGTCACTTTGTATGTTTCTTCTTCGAACTTGTCCGCAATTTTGTGTTTTCCATCAAATGCCACTTTTTTTTACTAGAACTGTATCTCCAATAGATATCTGTACTGCCTTGGCTTTCCGATCATAATATTTCTTATGTTTGTCTTTGGCCTTTCCTGTATGTTTCTCAACTATTTCTTTTGTCTTGTACATTCTGTCTTTCAATTCTTTGAGATATTCTTTAGTTGTGGGGTTTAAAGTCTCTGTTACAGGTTCGTACTGAACGTCTATCGGTAATTTTGGTCTTCTGCCAAACATTAATTCATATGGTGATATTTTCGTTGTTTCGTGAGGCGTGCTGTTGTAATAGAAGACCAATGAGCTAATGTACTTTTTCCAATCCTCCTTTTTCTCGTTTTCAAGTGTTCCCAATATATCTAGTAATGTTCTATTGAATCTTTCAGGTCCAGCGTTGCCCTGCGGATGGTATGGTGTAGTATGAGACTTTTTGATGTTTGTGATTTTGCAAAGTTCCTTTATTATCTCGCTCTCAAAATTCGCTCCTTGATCCGAATGTAGTTTAGCTGGAATTCCGTAGTTAACTACGAAGTTGTTGAAAAATGCCTCTGCTGTTGTTTTCGCTGTTTGATTTCTTGTTGGTATAGCTAGAGCGTATTTAGTAAAGTGGTCTGTGATGACTAAGATGTTTGTTATTCCTCCTTTAGATGGTTCAAATGTGAGGTAGTCAAAACAGACTAGTTCCAGCGGATAAGTGGTATGGACATTGACAAGTGGTGCTCTTTCATTTGTTGAGGATTTTCTCCTAAGACACCGATCACATTTGTTTACCCATTTCTCTACATCGGTTGACATTCCAGGCCAATAGAATCTTTCCCGAAGTAGTTTGAGTGTCCGGTCTTTTCCAGGATGGCCGACGTCGTTATGTAGGCCTTGCAGTGTCTCTTTTCGGTACTTTGATGGAAGGACAAGTTGATCTATTTCTCTGTCTTCTTCTTTTACTGTTCTAAATAGTATTCCCCTTTTTATCTTGAAATTCTTATACTGCTTTTTCATTGTCAAGTCTTCCTTTCCATATACGTTCGTTGGTACTTTTTTGTCAATCACTGCTATTCTCCATCTATCGATGAATGCATCTTCTCTCTGTGCTCGTCTTACTTCTTTGACTTCTCTTTGAGCAAGTGATTGTCCTGGTGTCTCTGTCGCATCTACTATGTTGATGTTAAAAGCCGGGAGGGTCTCTATTAATGGTGGAGGAGTAATGGAGGAACATATCGTCTTTACTGTTTTGTCATCTATTTTGACGCATTCTTCGTCGCTATCAGTCTCACTCTTTTCATATGGATACCTGCTCATGGAGTCTGCATCTACATTTCTTAAGCCTGGTCTGTAGTAGATGTCAAATGTGAATTCTCCTAAAGCCGAGGCCCATCGATGTCCCGTCGCGTCTAGTTTTGCTGATGTAAGAATGTAGGTCAAGGGATTGTTGTCTGTTAAGACTACAAAATAATTTAGAGTGAGGTAGTCTGCAAACTTCTCTGTGACTGCCCACTTAAGCGCGAGGAACTCCAGCTTAAATGCGCTATAATTCTTTTCTGTCTTTGTCAGTGATCTGCTGGCATAAGCTATCACTTTCTTCTGACTTTCTTGTGTCTGATACAGTACTGCTCCGAGTCCTTTTCTTGATGCGTCTGTATGTAGCTCGAAGGGTAGACTGAAATCAGGATATGCTAGGATCGGTGGAGATGACAGAATCACTTTTAGCTTTTCAAATGTCTCTTGTTCTCGGTCAGACCATGTCCATTGTTGTGTCTTCTTGCTGTTTTTCTTTGTCGTAATCGGTGGTAAAAGATCTGCCAAAGGTCGAGTGATTTTGCTAAAGTCTTTTATGAATCTTCTGTAATATCCAGCAAATGCTAAAAAGGATCGAAGTTCATCTGCGTTTGAAGGAGTTGGCCAATTTCTTATTTTGTCAATCTTCTCTGGGTCTGTCTCTATTCCATCTGCGCTTACAACATGTCCAAGGAATCCAACTTTCTCTTGAATAAAGGTACACTTTTCAGGCGACAACTTCAAATTACATTGTTTTAGACGTGTTAAAACAAGATCCAGGTGATGGAGATGCTCTTCAAAGGTATCCGCAAAAACAATTAAGTCATCCAGGTAGATGACGCAAATTGTCATGTTATAATCCCCGAGGCATTCTTCCATGAGTCGCTGGTACGTCGCTGGCGAGTTTGAGAGACCGAATGGCATCCGGGTGTACTCGTAAAATCAAAGTGGACCTACGGTAAACGCAGTCCTTTCTTTGTGCGTGTCTTCTATCTCTACCTGGTGATATCCGGATTTCATATCAATTGTGCTAAAGTACTTGCTTCCTTTTAGCACGTCGAATATTTCTTCTATTCTCGGAAGAGCGTAAGAATCTTTCACTGTTCTTGAGTTTAAATTCCTATAGTCAACGCACATTCTAAGGGAACCATTCTTTTTCCGTACTAAAACAACATTGCTTGCCCATGGAGACTTTGACTTCTTTATTATTCCAGCCGATAGTAGCTGTTCTAAATGATTTCTCACTTCATCTATCATCATTGGTGGTATTCTTCGATGTTTTTCCTTAAATGGCGTTTTTTTTTTTCCTTCCACGAGGTCTATCCGGTGTTTTATTCTATCGCAATGTCCTATATCGTCGTCACTTGTTGAGAATATGTCGCTATGTTTTGTAAGCAGATCCTTTAATAATTCTTTCTCTTCCTTAGATAGCAGGTTATTTTTGTCTATTGTGAGAAGTTTCATGATGTCTGGCTCAGTAGCTTTTGTGATGCCTTCAGGTATTTTCTCGGCAATTGTGACCGGCTGTAATTAGCACAAACAAGCCTTTGGTGAAATTGTCACTGTCAATGTTGTGAGGTTTGCTAAAGTAACAATCATTTCTTTTCTTTTTCCCTTCTCAAACTGTACTAGAGTAGGTGTTACATCTACATACGAGGGTATGCCACTATCCTCAGTCTCGTGTGTTATTGCAAGTGTGTTTGGATGGTTAAGTTCTTTGTCTGTGTAACCTTTGATCTCTTTGCTTTCGTTTGGCCTCAGTATAATCTTTTCTTTTTCTCTAGTATAGTACTCTATGATAATAATTCAAAGTTTTAACTTATTCTATCTGTAATCAAAACATGAAAACAAAGTACAGAATAATTATTACAAAAGATAATGTAACACTGTTTTCGGGCACGCTGTATGTAAATTACTTGGTGCTTCTATCCAGTCGTATCGCTTGTTGTCTCTGATGTCATATGGAGGGAAATGTCTTATCCAATGAGCGTAGAGCCGGTCGTATCGGTTGGCGTCTCTGATGTCATATGGAGGGAAATCTGTTATCCAATGAACGTACAGCTATACACCGGGGGAATCCCGAAAAAAATCAAAGTAACAAGCGTATGAACTGGGGATGCCCTCGATTTGAAACAGAGGGAAAATTGAATAAACCAATCAAAATACGCCAAAGAACGAATATACGAGTATGATATAAGCGACTGACTGAATGACCAATGAAATAAAGGCAACAAAGAATACTAGCCAATGAAAATTGAGACTCGAACTGTGATGTCACAAGATTGCAGGCAATTATATATTCAGGGTTCAAAGGTCATTTTTTTTTTTTTTTTTTTTTTTTGCAAGCGTAAACAAATTAATGGAACAATCCTTTCTTTGCAAATACGAAATAGACGAATGATAGCGTGGCAAAAGTAGCTCTAAACTGTAGAAATAGACTCAGATGTACGAGTAAAAACTGGAAAATGCAATGACTACTGCGACTTTTGATTTATGTATTGTATAAAGGGTAAAGGGACGAAAAGGGTATGGGACGTCAAGACGGATAACTCTGAGGGAAGAAAGTTACTGGTTAGTAAATCAGAAAGTAGCAGAAGAACAGCGTAATAAGCTTTCGAACAAAAATAGCACTTTCTCTCAAAAATAATGTCCTTTCTCTCAGCTATAACACAAATCAAAGTATGAGGCCCTAAAATGTAAGGGTTTTCAAATACTGTATGATAAAATTGTGTACTTACAAATAATCCATACTACGTGTAAATCCTAATTAAATACTTATCACTATGAAAACTAACACTTAACACTGTTTACTAAATAAAGCATAGACGTGACGAGATCCAACGATGATAGTAACTGTTTGTGTACACTACAATAAAGGCCTTTGAAAAAAAGAACTGTAAATCTTGATGGTAATCCCGGGTGTTTGGTGGTGAGATTCGACTGTAGAGTGTCTCGGAATCACTGGTCCAAAATGACTGTATCCAACACGGTGGGCGCCATTTGTAACTCCCCTTTCTCCCGGACAATGATGTTTATGTCTACAAATTGGGGGATGCGTGGGTTCGTCTTGGGTCCTTACAAATACGTGTGTCACTTTGGGTTCATAGAGTAGAAAGGCAGTGAAAGTGGTTTCTATACTCTTTACTTTCTATCTCAAATTCCAGATTTCCAAGAGTTTGTTTTTTTGTTTTTTTTACATCCTGAAAATACACAATTAAAAATATCGTGGCAGAAGTTCCTTTACAATGACAATATGATAAACAACTGCTCTTAAAATACATCATACAAGATACATGTTCAGTTTGATTCTTAAAATATGGTAAAATACAATACAATACTAACTACGCAGATCCGGATCAGACAACAATACAAAGGTAAACATTGCTCATACTTACTAAACAATGTGAATAGACGTATTTCAGCTCTAACTAAGTATCTATGTCTTCTCTCTCTCTCTATTCTACCAATCAAACGTTCCTGCAAGACAAACAATAACGGACGATAAGGAGTTAGTTAAAGAAGATAGTTCTGAGGGTCTTTGAATTTGGCGGGTCCGCGGAAAAATGTGACAAATGGAAAATACAGTAAAACCAACAGGATCACAACCGAAAACACAATCGAAACAATCGAAAGACACTTGAAAATGATAATGAATGAATCTCATTACATACCAACAAATTATAGCAGTGATGGTGTCACACCACTGGTTTTTTGCCATATTGAAAATAGAGTGAAATTGACCATCTTTGAAGCTTCACAAATCGCTTAATGGCAAAACTTTGGCTTTACCGTCTCTTGCTCTCAAAAGTACAGTCATAGTCCTTCAAAAAAATGCATAAAAAACAATATGTCAACCGATTGCGTTTTTCGCTAAATCCCAATCAATACAGGCACCCTAGAAATTGTCCTCTCAAAAATGCCTGTTCACCGCCATGACCCCAAGTTTTTGGCCCTCCACTGACATAAAATAGTCCAATCAATATATGATACAATCACATCTAAATGGTCCCCCACTACCTAAATTTGAAGCAAATCTAAATTATATACCCCCAAGCCCTCTCAGCTCCACGAAACAGTGCGACAAAAGTGCTACTGCAAAATTTCACATCGGACTACTTTTGACTACTACGACCCGGAAGCAAACTCGCAGTGGTGCGACACCTGATATTACAGAGATGTTAACTTTTAGAATCGTAGGAAAACCTCCGTTCAAATAGACAGACAACGACGCAAAAAAAGATGATTACTCTTCCGGTCATGCGATCGATTTGACTTTCTAAAAATAGACAAGGTATGGACTAAAACCCCTAAACCATCCAGTTACACACACATTTCGAGCCACTTGCTGTGTTCTCATACAGGCACCGTGAAAAACATGTTCAGCGATGAGAGAGGATTGGGTCCTGTTGGACTTGCTTTCATCAATACCGAGCACGGTGACCCAGTCGGTAGCGTACAAAACTAGAAACCAGGGGTTGCAGGTTTGAATCCCCACACTCCTACAAGATTCATCCCTTTCTCACCGCATGTGTATGCTTTCACGGAGGTTATGTAGAAAAGCATTCAGTATTAGTAAAATAAACTCCATGAAAGCATGGATAGGTGTGCTGGCCGCCACAGTTTAACTGGAGTAATGTTGCAAAACAACGTTAAGTATCATTCAAAGAGACAAACTTTCATCAATCCTCAAAAAGAGTTAGATTATCGATTGACCCCTGGCTTAAATGCCTTGTACGTACCATTGTGGGGGATATGTACCATTGTGGGAAACAATTCTCTTAGAGTCCTCCGTACGCAAAATAGCTTGCATGTACTTATCATACTTACAGAATGTAAATTTAGTACTTTCCGGGCACATATTTCGTAATGTGAGCAGCATAGAATTTGCATTTTGGCTGGCGACAGTAGATTCGAACAAATGAGTCTTTGAGTTTCGGACAATAAATTTTCAGACAAGCGATCACTAGTCTTTAACCATCGAGAGAGTCCCAGATCCAAAGTTAAACGAAAAAGTCCTTAGTAGCCAAGTACAGCCCCACAGAAAGTTATTCTTTCTGCCTGACAACGTAATTCTGTTAACCCTTTACCACACAATCCCGACTTTTAACGACCCTGTGGAAGAAGCCTGGTGAAAAAATTGTGGGAAAAGGAGAAAATGCTGGTAACCAGCATTTTCTCCTTTTCCCACAGTGTTTTCTACCCTATCAAAGACAGAAATCATCATTATAGTCGCATTTAATGAGTCGTCTGCAAATCCTTTCAATTTGGACCGGACAAACATGTTGTCGTCTGGTAAAGAGTTAAATATGAACTACACAATCTCTACCACTCCAATTTGAACAATGTCTACTTACAAAGTCATTGACTGAACAGGATAGGGTACAAAATACATGTTTATACGTACAATTAAGTCAGAGAGCTTTGCAGATCAGACTCATCTTTACTTATCACACCGCAACCTTTTTCATCTTGATCCTTTTCGCAGGTGTTGTAGTTTTCGTCTACCGACGATTTCGTGCAATTGACAGGGAAAATCAAAGGACTGATAGTCCTAAAAGTTGCCTGGTGGGTAACGAGTTAGAAGTTTTCACCCTTTTTTGTTCAAATCTATCAAAAGCATTCAAGATACAAAATAACTTAACCATAAGATAGTATTATATGCAAGCATATTTCTAAGTATTTCAAAATACATGGTGAGAATTAAAATTTAGGCACCAGGAACAGGTTTAAAAAGTTCAAAGTCTCTTACCGCGGGTGACTTCATTTAAAAAATGGTTTTCAAAAGGTACAATCAGTACAAAACAAGTCATTTCATCGAAATGATATCCACCGCCGAAAAAAAATTTTTTTTGATAGAAACATAATTATAAGAGGTATCGTGTTTTGCATGTTAATGGATTTTTTTGTTATTGGTGAAAATATACATTAAGCCCCCTTTTTTCATTACACGGTATTTCATTAAATAAACACAAATACTAATTGTCTGTGGCTTTTGATAAACAATATAAATATGAAGTTTCATAAAATTTTGTCCAGTAGTTAAAGAGATATTGGTCCATAATGGAAATATACATCAAGCCCCCTTTTTCCATGACACTGCATTAAAAACAAAAACAAAATAAAACAAAACAAGCAGACCGGGGACATTAAACCTCCTTTTTCCATGACAAAGCATTACATAAAAAAAGTATATCGGCGGACTATCATGAGGAACACATGTATGAAGTTTCATTAACTTTCGTCAACGATTTCAGAATATATCTGTCCGGATGGACGGAAGATCGGATGGACGAACGGACAGACGGACAGACAACATGAAAACTATATCTTCCCCCCCACCCCGAAATTCGGCGGGGCTTAATAACTGTCAAAGTTCCATCAATATTTACAGTTCCTCCCTAGCTTAATAATGCCTGTAAAGAATGTGGATAAAAATTAGGCTTCTAGGTTGCTAAAAATGTTTTTCTGGCGCAGAAACTGGGTGACTTAACTTACATGTATATCTTAATTCTTACACATATTGCTAAAACAAACATTCTAAATAATTTCAGGAGAATAGGGCATACATTTTCTCTCCAGATTTAGGACAAGTTGTTTTTGTATGAAACAAATTTTCTAAAATTGGACCATGTGGTTATACATACATGTATATCGGTTAATTTGAATAATTGTTCTTTCCAAATACAGGATGCTAGATATGAAATTTGGGTATAATTGCTTGTACAGTTTCAGAGGCCGTGATTTTGAAACGTTACTACTCAGTTTTGAAGCTTCTGTGAAGTTTATAGAAACAGAGCAGAACCACTTGAACAATGTTACAAGAGGACCATTTAGGCAACATTAGTATGGAACTCAGTTGAACTTTGTCTTCTGGTATACGATCTAATGACATACTTTTAAATCAAAAAAAGCCCTTTTGCAACTCACCCATATCTAATCTAAGCAGTCTGACAAAGTTCCGTGAGTACTGGACTGAACATAGATTCTACAGCACAAGATCTATTACGGTTTCGTCTGATTTGACCTAGTGACAACCTTTTTCTTCTAACCCCCGGTGACCTACATTCAGTTTTGTCAAAAATATTATTGAGACAAACAGCCGGGCAGTTTCATGATCATTGGACTGAAATGCATCTGGAGCACACACAGATACTTGACTCAGTAATCTACCTGTCCTTTGGAAATAATTTGTTTTTGTTGTTGTCCGGGTTCGATATAACCCAATAGCATGATCATCAGCCTTTTAACTTTTTCATGCGCTTTTAACGTCCCAGGAATTATTACTGCTTCCACACCAATTGAAAACCAATTGAAAACTCTAGAGGTCTACATGTATATTGCTTTGGTGTAAACTATATGTTTGCGATTCGCTCTATTACCCTTTACAACAACCCTTTACAAGATTACAAACACACCACTAAAGAACCTGTTTTTCGAGTGGGTTAACATTGATCTGTTCTATTATATTTGAAATATAGTGGAGTAAAAGTCAAGTTTTTAGATTGCTTGGTTGTTAGAAGTGCGTAGTTTCAAGTTAATTCCCGTGTGAATTCAGACTTTGGCAGTTACGACTTTGGCAGTTACGAAAGTACCTTGCGTTCTGACACCCGCCCTAAAATATTGTTGTATCATGAATACTGTATCTAGATTAATCGCACATTGAAAAAAAAGAGCAGACTTTGACAAATTCACCTGTCTAAAAACGAAAAACAATTAATTAAACACAGTAAACTTTAAAACACTCGCTCTGCATTGATTGGCGAAGCGCTAGGTCGGTGTACGCTGAAAATAAAGGCCGGTTCAGCGACTGATTTATTCATAAATATGTAAATTTATTGAGAATTCCGTGGTGCAAATGACGTTATACGTCATGTGATTATAAGATCTATATTTGTCGCACAGCTACATTCCAGAAAGCACCTGCTAAGCGATGACTTGATGCAGTCTAGAACCGTGCGCATTACATACGCTATGTCAATCTCCGAGCAGAGTTGTCGTTCGTTGCTCTCACCATACAACTCTGCAACGGGCTAAATGACAAGAATCTTGTCAAAACCGAGGAAAACATGTTTTGTTACTGTTTAACTGTTTCATGTGTAACATAATAGAGTAGACAAAGGAAATATGATTCCGGATACATTATAGGTGCATTCAAACTGATGAATTTACCTCTATACAATGGAACTATTTTTTCAAGCTTCTTTACTGATCAGAATCTTACGCCAATTGTAAACAAAAAAAAAAAAAAAAAAATGGCTGCGCCCATGAATGATGACAATTTCACACACCGATGGATGTAAGTTTATAAGATTAAAAAACAAGTTATCGTTCTTTAAAAGATATTAAAGCTTTTTAGAAAATCCCTCTTTTTCACATTTCCTACCACTAAGTCTGATTGGCCGTATGCTGTTTGAACAGCACACAAAACAATCGATTGGTCTTTCTTTCACCGGCGTTTGTGTCGTCATTTTGAGCTATAGTCATGTGACGTAAATATCACGTGATGACGGACTACTTTCTGAGCCAACTACAGAGATGAATGGGAATGATCCGTAGTGCAAGAGAGTGACGCTATGTCACGACGAACTCTACTTGAGCACCTAATATTTAAAGTCTACAATTAAGAGCTCTGAATAAGTAAAGTGTAAGAATGTCTAAGAAGGCAACGCAACCATTCCAAGTCGTTATAAATTTGTTTTAAGAAATAGCCTACTATTGGGAAAAATCTCCGTTGGAAGCTTCTATCGTGAAGTTGGTATCGCCTTTCTCTTTCTGATCATAGGTTGAGTGTTGAATTAAAATCAGACTTACAATTAAGGACAGATTCTAATGGGTAATTATCAAACCAATTTCACTGAGAATTGTCCACAAATAGAAGCGTTCCGTAGTAAAGACGCTTGTTGTCGAAGAGTATTTTGCAGCGTGTCCGCAAACTTGCAGAGTTCACGACGGCTATTTTTAGATACATACATAATGCGCTATAGTTAGAGATGATGTCTGTGTAAGCGATAGGCTACCGTGTACCCGTGTGGACGAAATGATGGTTGCAAAGGTATTAACCGTTCTTTATAGACATATTCATTATCGTGACAAATGCACATTTGTAAGTTATTTACAACAGAAATCAAAGTACTGAAAGTACTGACAGACTAGCGAATTTGATTGATTGGTTGTTTGTATGCTGTTTAACCCTGTTTTCAACATTATTTCAGTTATGTGGCGGTGGCCATTGCACATACCCATGCTTTCCTGGAGTTTCTTTTACCAGTACTCCGCACAATATTCTTTCCAAGCCATTGGCTACTTTCCCACATAACCATTGTAAAGCGTGAAGGAGAAATGTATCCTGTCGCAATGACTATCATCAGTCCTCGGAAAGAAATTTGCCGAGTCGGTGATCGAACCAGCGACCTCCTGTTCTCAAGTCCTGTACGCTACTAACTGAGCTGTCGGGGCTATGCATGCTATTGGTTAACTATAATCCAGTTTAAGTTTTAACACTTAACCTGCTAAAAATGTTAAATGAAACTTCCAAGCCAAAGGTTAACACCTGAATATTGCTATTTTAAAGTTACATTTTTGAGAAATTATATCCTCTTATCGGACAGTGTAGATCCAAGATCAGACTGCACGCTCTGTGCAATCTGATCTTAACCCACACTGTCCACAAAAGTTCATTGAGTCACGGTAGTGCTGGTAAAAGAAACTCCAGGAAAGCATAGATAGGTGCTCTGGCCGCCGCAATATCACTGAAATATTGTTGAAAACGGCGTTAAACACCCATGAAACCCATTTGGCAATATCCAATAGCACAAAATGTAGTTACCTATTTCACTCCCTTTACAAAACGAAAAATTTTACACTCGTCCAAATTCAAAGCTGTCGCAGATAATAAATGTAGCTGAACTGTTGAAACCTGATTCCAAAAGGGCAGACAACAATGTGGGAAAAGGAGAAAATGATAGTTACCAGCATTTTCTCCTTTGCCCGCAATGTTTTCAAAGGGATTCTTCTCCAGTGTCACTGAAACTTGGGATTGTTTGGTAAAGGGTTAATATTCAAGACGTAGAATAACAGTTTAGCATAACAGTTTAACTATACACAATGATCTGAGTAATGAATAACTGAAGAAATGGCAAGGGTTCCCTGACCATTGAGGGTTAATATAGCTTGAATTTGCAACAAGTTACCTACATGTGTATCTACTAATAGATTCATTCATAATGTTACAGTGGTGTAGGAATAAGTGATTCTCTGCTTTGCGTAAGTCACTTAATTTACATATAAGCAATTATCTTGTACCTTATAAATGACATCTTGTTCACTTTATTGCTTTTAAAGATGACATGTTCAAATTGGAGTGGTAGAGATTTAGTGTTTTTTGTCAAAATTGTCATATATAACAGAATTAAGATTTCTAACAGAAAAAAAGTTTTTCTGTGAGGCAGTGTTACGCAACCAGGCGACTCAAAAATGAACAAGGAAGATAGCCCACATTGCTTGCATAATCAACTCTTACTCTCAAACCAGCCATGCCAAGGAAGTTAACTAACGCAAGACGATACAGACATGTACAGATTGGATAGCTGAAAGTTTATGCTTTGCCATTTATATCTAAACCCAGACTTTTTTTTCCAAAATAGTTTACGATTTATATTATCATGGGCCTTTATTTAATCAGAAAATGCGCTTAGTGTTGAAAGGTTTGACTTTTTTTAATCAAAGGCTCGTATTCACCAACCTTTCTTTGTCTTATTCTAGATTTAGGGCCCGTATTCAACAACCCTTCTTTGTCTTATTCTAGATTTAGAAAGTAACGCAAGTTCTGATTGGCTAAACCAAATGGTTTAACCAATCATAACTTGCGTCACTTTCAAATTTGGAAAATTCTTGAGAATAAGACTAAAATATTCTTAAGTATGATTGATGAATACGAACCCTGGTATTAACCCTTAAGCTGCTTTGTAAATGAAACGAAATTTTCCAGCCGATAGTAAAAGCCCATTTTTTGCTATTTCATAGTTTTTTTGGGGGGTGGGGTGGGGAGGGGGAATCTGCTTATCGGACAGCGTAGATCCAAGATCAGACTGCAACGTTCTGTATAGTCTGATCTTGATCTACACGTTCTGTATAGTCTGATCTTGATCTACACTGTCCGTAAAAAGGTCAGTGAGTCGCGCTTAGCAGCCTTAGGGTAAATAATACACAGAAGTGTCTATAGATAGTCCAAAGTGCTTCTTTCGGAACGATTCTGTTCATTAACAGGAATGCCGTTGGACCGCGCAGAACTACATAATCTTTTCTTTGAACAGAGCTATAAACTATACATCGAAGAAGCTGCCGAGCCCCCTAGCTCAGTCGGTAGCGTACAGGACTTGAGAACAGGAGGTCGCTGGTTCGATCCCCGGCTTGGCCAATTTCTTTCCGAGGATTGATGATAGTCATTGCGACAGGATTCATTCCTCTCACACTGCTGATAATTGTTTCAACGATGGTTATGTGGGAAAGCAGCCAGTGGTTTGGAAAGAATATTGTGCGGAATAGTGGTAAAAGAAACTCCAGGAAAGCATGGATAGGTGCACTGGCCGCCGCGATATAACTGAAATAATGTTGAAAACGGCGTTAAACACCATACAATCAGTCAATCAGTCGGAGAAGCTAGTGCTATACCTAAGCCATACTCTGTGAAAGGGGTGTAATTAGTGCATCTTCAAAAAGTGCAAAAAAAATCGATTCAGGTCAGCGCTCAAAACCTTTTTGCTTTTGGTAAATTTTCTGTTTGTATAACGACCACTCTACCTCACGATTCAACTTGTCGTCAGACAAAATGGACTTTATGGATCCTTGATAATGTAATGACTTGCTTGGTTTCACTCTTTACCATACGGCAAAATTTTGGACCAGTCCAAATAGAAAGCTTTAGCAGATTAGAAAATAAATGTTACTCAATAGTTGAAATTTGTTTTGGGAAGAGTAGAAAACATTGTGGGAAAAGGAGAAAATGCTGGTTACCAACATTTTCTCCTTTTCCCACAATGACTTCAAAAGTATCATTGTTTTTAAATGTATCTTTTTTTCAACTATTCAGACGGTACACGTATCTTAACCCTTATGCTGCTAATCGCGACCCGTGCGCTTTTTCGGATAGCGCAGAACAAGATCAGACGGCACAAAACGTACCGTTTGATCTTTGATCTACACTATCCGATACTTTTTTTCTTTCCGGTGAAATCAACCTTGAAATCGCAATATTTGGGGGTTTACGATTAATTAAGTGGAAATTTTCGTTTCATTTATCTAGCAGTTTAACCCTTTACCACACAATGCCGCCTTTTAAGGACCCTGGGAAAGAAGCCTTTTGAAAACATTGTGGAAAAAGGAGAAAATGCTGGTAAACAGCATTTTCTCCTGTGCCCACAATGTTTTCTACCCTATCAAAGAAAATTTGCACCATTTGAGCCACACTGAAAATTGTCGTCTGCAAATGCTTTCAATTTGGACAAGAGTAAAATTTTGTCGTCAGGTAAAGGGTAAGGGGTTAAAATGCTCTAGATGCATTTGACAGACTGATACCTCTGTTGTGTATATTGAAATACCTTGGACATTAGAAAGGCTCTTAGGGGTCGAATGTGGATGGGCACCTATGCCGTTACATAAACTGCCAAATTATGAGCAATGCTCTCTGAAAAAGAAACTTAATGCTTCTATAAAAAGTTTCGACCCAGGTGTACCTGCTTCTAAAATAAATTTTTGGGAAAATGTGGGAGAAGAAAATTGACCACATCGTTCATTTTTGTTCGCTCGTTCGTTCGTTCGTTAATTCCGTCTTATGTTAAGAGTCATATGAGCCATGCTCTGGCAAAAGGGGGCTTAATGCATTTTCATGATCCATGATTCCAAGCAAGTAATCATATAATTATGGATCCATCATTGCCACTTTTTTCAACAAGTGACTTAATCATGAGGTAGACTGGTTCCTGGACATAAAGAAAATTGACCGAAAGCGAAAAGTTTCGGCCCAGGTCAGCCTGCACGGACTGCGCAGGCTAGCCTGGGTCGATACTTTTCGCAGATGCATTAAGCCCCCTTTTCACAGAGCATGGCTCATATACATGTATCTCTTTTCCGTTATAAAAGAATCAGAAGGTTCAATGTACATTTGTGTATTTTTCTTGCTCCTTTCGATTATACTGACGCTCATCAGCAAACCGCCTAAACTGAAAACCTTTGATATATATAAACTTCCTTCTTTCCCTAAGCTATAAGATAATGAAACCTGTTTCCGGCACTTTTGATAACGTTAAGGACTATTTCCGTACATGTATCTTTTTTTTTTTTCCATCTTTAAACCTTTCACTTTTTTTGTACGGCATAAATCATAATAGGTGCAGTCTGATCTTAGTTCTCTACTGTCAGATTCTTAAATTAAGGCCATAATTTTAAAGAATCTTTCTGAGTTTCATTTGACCGTGCTTGCAGCTGTCGGAACAGGTCGAGTTTATTCAGCATGGGGGGTGTATGCATTCCCGTGATGTATTATACCCAACAAGGTATCGTATAATTATGGATCCATAAAATCCATTTTGTCTAACAACCAGACAACAAGCAGAATCCTGTGGTAAAATGGCCATTTGGAGAGCAGAAAATTTACAAATAGCAAATCTTTTGACCCATGTCGGCCTGAGCAGACTGAGCAGGCTGACATGGTTCGATATTTTGCAGATGAATTAAAACTCTTTTCACATAGCTTGACTCACATAAATTCAGTTCTATTTCTCTTGTTTATTATGCCATTATTTCATGTGTGCTATTTTTGTATTTTGTCTTGTAAAGATGAACAGCGAAGTAGTCCAAGCTCAACCAATAAATATTCTATTCTTTTCTATTCTCAATATATCATATTTGAACATTTCTTGTATCTTTTACAGAGTCCCATTACGCCGTCCAGTTGAAGATAGGAAACGTTGTGTTAATACTATCAAAACAATGTTTCCTATCTTCAGCTCTACAATGTAAAATGAAATTGAGCCATGCTCTGGTAAAAAGGGGGCTTAACGTATCTCCGTGATGCATTGTACAAAGCAAGGCATCACATAGTTATGGATCCGCAATAGCCACTTTTTTTTAACAACCGACTGAATCATGAGGTATAATGGTCCTTGAACATACAGAAAACTGGCCGATAGCGAACAGTTTCGGCCCAGGTCCGCGCAGGCTAACCTGGATCGATACTTTTCGCAGATGCGTTAAACCCTCCTTTTCACAGAACATGACTCAAACTTACTGTACATTGTGTCTGTCAGTCCTCCGCTCTTTGCACTGAAAAGGGATTTTAATAACTCCTATCAGACGGCAGTGACAGCCACGTCAACTGGTATGATGGGAGTCGTGGCCATCTCCCGCCATACCTTACAATTCAAAGTTAGTAGAAAGTTTTTGTTAATAATTCATAATGCTCATAATGGTATAGAAAATAATCACTTAAAGAAGAATGTTTTAAATACTAATATTCCAAAAGGTTTGTCTCCTAATACTAACCAAGATTGTATTATTACATAACTATTGTATCCCTTAAATGTGGCTTTATTGAGAGAGAGAGAGAGAGAGAGAGAGAGCCAAAAAACAAACAAACATACAAAACAAAATGGAAACTATTATGTAAGTGTGTGTGTATGGGTGTGTAGATATTGAGTAAGGAAAAAGGAACTTGGTTAAGAAAAAACTATATTTGGAAATGTTTATACGCTGTAGCATATCGTTTGTTTGGTTTTCTTGTAGTATATCTATATTCTATATT
Source organism: Tridacna gigas (assembly GCA_945859785.2). NCBI lineage: Eukaryota > Metazoa > Mollusca > Bivalvia > Cardiida > Cardiidae > Tridacna > Tridacna gigas. The sequence goes on from OX244028.2 coordinate 106,521,138, forward strand.
GGCTCATGGGAGATTCTGAAAAACATGTTCTACAATTGTCATGCTATATTTGTCAGCTTCATGCGTTTTCGTGCAGTTGTGAATATTTAAAGAAAGGTTTAAAGCATTTTTTAGACCAGTCGTTGTAGGTAACTTTTCTTTATTCCTACAGTGGTAAATATATTTCTTGAACTCTAAGAACAGCCTGTCAAATTGAAGATTTTGTTTATACGTGCCCAAAAGCAAAGTTCAACTATCAATATGTAAACTATGGTCGAAAATACTTATTATTGTTGCAATAGTATTAATCAAAAACTTGGTGTGTTCACAGTCATGGAATAAATGTAGGACGGTTTCTTCATATCTTTTACAAAATGTACATAAATTAGTATCTATCAACTTCATCTTAAAGAGCAGAGAATTTGTTGGGATGATTCTGTGTATTATTCTTGTTTGAAACTATTGTGTGTACGTGCCTTTTGTGCGTCTAAAAACGTTTCCATGAACTTGCTTCCAATCGATATTTACATTATTATATAACGGGTCCCATTTAACTCTGCTTGAAGGTATTTCATCATTGTGTATCAAGGTATTGTAAGCATATTTATTTATGTCAGTTCTAGTTAGTGTATGAAAGAAATAGCAGCTAATAAAAGGATTTTGATATTTTTCAAAGAGTCTTCTTTAATCGAAATTTGATGTTTTAAAAGGAAAGTTTTTACTGAAGATATTATACTATAGAAGTTTAGAAAGTTCACCTTGTTGTTAGTCAGTTTTTTAATATCTCTCCAACTTTTAAAGCTTCCATCTGCGTTTAACACGTCTTTTATATGTCTTATACCACAGCCATCTAGTATTCTGTGATAAATAAATTTACTATACATTGTGTCTGTCAGTAGATAAGATAATACTTGATCTGAGCCAATACCCTTAAGATTCTCACCCCTTTTAGAACACGATTAAGCAACACCAAAATTTCATGTAACACGCACACCCTCTAAGCCACATGCTCATAAAATTAACAAAACCAATAGGTGAAGCATTCATAATTAAATCAAACTAACCTCTATCTTAATCCTTTTACCTTAAATTCAATTATTATATCATATCAACCCCTCACCCACTAACTAAAAAATTTAAAAAAAAAAAAATTTAATTTTTTAAAAATTCATCATCTCACGTCATTGCTTCAGTTACTGAGTTACTAAAATACTGAGTTACTGAGTTACTCAAGACATCATGCAATGGCTAGCCGGTTTATGAACTAGTAGGTGACTTAAGATTTTGATAAAAAAAAAAAAATTTAATTTTAAAAAAAAATTTCATCATCACGCGTCATTGCTTCAGATACTGAGATACTAATTCAATCTAGATACTAAGTTACCGAGTTACTGAGTTACCGAGTTACTGAGTTACTGAGTTACCGAGTTGCTCAAGACAATCACTTACATCAGTTAACCCACTTAAACCCCCCATCAACCAACGCGTCATGCAATGGCTAGCGGCTTTATGAGTTAGTGGGTGGCTTAAGATTTTTAATAAAAAAAATTTGATTTTAAGGTAAGTAAAACCAGCAAATAGTAGGTAAAGAAACAAGTAAGCATGTTAATCAATCATACGATGTTACCACAAACAAATTTACTTTTGCTCCAAAGGAGTTAGTATTGTATGAATTCGCTGAGTTTATTTATGCCCGCATCATTATTATTTGTAGTTGTTGCAACTGTGATGATAAACCATGGTATAAAACCATAATTGATAAGGAAACAGGAGCAATTTATGCAAAGCAGGTTGGTGAAAAAAATAACTACAAAAGAAACGTAAGAATAACAATAGTATTTCTCATTTTAATAATCATCATTTCCATTGCGGCAATAACGATCACCGCAATTACCTTCTCAACCAACAAAACTTGATCATATAATATTTTGTGAATATTATGTGATCCTATTGAGATATAAACAATAGAGACAATTATGTATTCAAGAAACAAGAAAACCGGAACAACAAAACGTGGTATCATATTTTCAACTAATGAATATTATGATTTCCAAGTTTCAATATCAGAGTTTAATAATATTGGTGAGGGCATCCTTGAAGCCATCAGAAATTCTTTACAGAGTGATGTTAGCAATTCACGATTAAGATGGGCAATAGATTTTTTAAAAGAAAAAAAGGTAAAAACCGAAGATAGAAATGATAAAATGAAAAGCATAATCTTAAATAATCTTGAAAGTCTTTGTGAAGAAAATAAAAAGTTGACTGCCACCCATGAAAATAAAATGAAATACAATAAACGAAGAGGAATCATAGCAATAAGACAACAAATTTATAAAAATATCGATGTTTTAAGAGCAATTCATGATATTATTGGTGCAGAATTTATAAATATCAAGGCTGATAACTAAATCTGCGTAAACTTGATTTACGAAAAAAAATTTAAACAAAATTTACAAAAATTTTTAATAAAAAAAAATAAATTTTTTTATTCCTTTGATAGAAATAAAAAATTGAATTTAAGGTAAAAAATTTCTAAGTAAAAGTAGGTAAAATGGCAAGTTTTACTAAAAATAATAATGAAAACATAAGTGATAATAATGATAACAATGGTGTTGTCATACGATCACAAGAAGAGTTTGATGACTTGTTTTATGAAGAGGCAAGCACCATCAACGGTTTGTTTGAAAGTAGAGTAGAGGATATAATAGAAAAAGCAATAAGAAATCTTACCCGCTACTTTGATGTTGTGAAAGAGGAGGATCTTCAGTTTAGGTTAGATGATTTAAAAAACAACATAGCTTTAGATACAGATGTTGATGAGATAAGAGAACAAATGGAGGAAACTTTAGACAATGTGTTTGAGGATATAGAAGATGAAGTTATACAAGCTTTAAATGATAAACATTCATCTTTAGACAAGGATTGTGATTTTTTTAAAAAACAAATAATAAAGGAAGTAGCTGATGTGTTTGTCAAAAAAGACTAAAAAAATCATGTTAAAATAGGACTTAATTAATAATCCATGGTATATATTTCATCTTAAGATGATATATAACCCATATTAAAAGAGAAATAGCAGAAATAGATTAACTAAACAAAAAATTTCATAAAATAAAATGCTAGAACTAGAACCAGATTTCAAGCAAAAGCTAAATGATCTACTTAAGGATAAATCAAATATTCATCCTACAAACACAAACAAAATCATTTACACAAATGGAACCGGTCTAATGCCCTATAAAGACCCAAGATGGTTTAGTGATATTTACTATTACTGCAGTAAAATGTTTTATGAACAACCTAAAGAAGATAACCTAAACATAACATTTTATGCTGGTGGTAACAACACACGCGTTAAACATCAATTTAACTGTAAAGATTTAACCAATTTGCTATCTCTCTTTAAACAAAGATTTATAGATTGTCCATATGAACATAGTTTCCTTGAAAGTTGTATTAACGATATTGAAGAATATAGCATAAACTTTAGGTTTATATAAAAATATCTAACCCTTTTACTGGGTTAAATATTTAACTATTTTACAAGTCCAATTCTATCAGTATTGTCAAATATGCATTTCTAGCGTTTGGATTGTTTCTCTTTGTTATAAAGTTAATAACATCACATTGCTCCACCTCTAAAGGTATAGGAAAAACAGTACAACTACAACCTTCTCCTTTCTTTTTTATTATGGAGTAGTTAGGTTGTTCAACTCCATTTACGACAATATTAACTTTTGACTCTTCTCTTAGAGCGCCGGTTCCTTTAACAACCATTAAAGTTCCTCTTAAAATTCTACCAGGAGCAGACATACAATAACCACCTAACCCATGAGTTTCTCCGCTGCCTCCATTACCAAAAGCAAACTCATAACCACCAATTTTTAATTCTCCTTGTTCCTCAGCATGCACGCTTATAATAGGTTTAGGACCTATGAGAGAAGGAAGTGATACTTTTCCATCCACGTAAGATTTTGTTGCTAAGTCTCTTTCTTCTGTAGGCTCCGCAGCATTTTTTATAGTAAAACCTTGAAAATCTACATCAGATATTGCCGTAAAACTTCCATCAGGATTTTTTACAATGGCTCCTCCATTATCAACATAATTTTTATTAGCAGCAGCATCACGATCTGTAGGATTCGGCAATCCAGTAAGTGGGTGAGTGTTCATATCTATTTTACCAGTTGCTAAGAAAGTTCCATATCGGTTTTTTGTTAAAGCAATATTACCTGCGGATATTGCCTCAACAGCGGTATCCACATAAAACTTATTTGCAACTTGTTGAGTTTCTATAGGTGAACCAACATTGTTAATCCTAAATCCATCCATAGAAATGTCTCCTCTTGCTGTACCATCTGCTCCCAAAACAAAAGCACTTTCAGCAGCATCTACATATTTTTTATTAGCAGCTTCACTCAGCTCCTCTGGGTCCGCTATATTTTTTATTTTATTAAAACCCATATTTAAATATCCTGTCATATGATATCCTCCATTTTCATCTAACAGACCAGCGTTTGCATCAACATAACTCTTAGTGGCAACATCCTGCGGATTTACTGGATTACTAACCCTCGTTAATGTGTTGCCATTCATATTTATAGAACCAGCAGCGGGGGTAGTTCCATCTTTACGTAAAAAATTATTTGAGATGTAAGCAAGTGATACACCATCACCGCTTGTTTTAATTTCATCCATTCTTCCAAATTTATCAACAGGCATTTTTAATATTGCTAAAAAAGTTTATTTAAAATATCTTGAAATTTATTACCCAAGCACAATTCTTTAAGAATGTACAAACATAAATGACCACAAAATACTTCACCTGCTTGTTGTAATTGATCCGTATTGTAATGTAATGGACTTTTTAAATAATCTATAATTTCGAGAGGCGGTTGAATACCATAACTATCAAAATAAATTTTTTTCTTTCCATCTTTAAACCAAGCAACCCAATGAGTACCAGGTCCGCCCACGTCATCAAGATTAAATATACCACATTCTTTATTTCTTACTTTTTTAGGTAGGGTATCTCTTAAAAATATTCCTCTAAAATTTTTTATTTTTAATTTTTTTGCTGCATCCTCAAGCTCAAAATTGCTTAAAGGTTTATTTGGTAAAGTTATTTTATCAACTAAAATATTCTCCATTTTTATATACTTAAATATTTACAATAGCACTATTATCAACCCACGAATTAAACTCATCAGAATAACCTTTCCACTTTACAAGAGATTTCTTTTTACCTTTTTTAATAATCTTTTCTATTCTATACACCTCTTGGCTCGTTTTTTGTAGTTCTGGTTCATAAAAAGAACCTTTTATTTCTTCACCATTTAAATCTTTAATCTTATACGTTATAGGTGTTGTATGTTTTACTTTGGTAACTGTAAAAACCTCTTCAGTCCATCTCGTAGTATAACCTTTTTCAAAAGTCTTTTTCTTTTTACTTATCCTTACTTTGTCTCCAACAGAAAACTTCGGTTTGATATCCTCCCTTACTTGGTCATAATCAGGATACAATGTTATCCAAACTTTATTTTCATTCTTCTTCTTACTTGCTTCAATTGGCGTCATCTTAATAGAAGAATGCATTGTGTTGTTGTATTCCTTAACAAGATTTTGTAATACATCAATATATACATTTGTTGAGTGAGCAGAGAAATACTTCCACATTTTTTCTTTCATTGTTCTAATCCATCTCTCAACAACGCTTGATTTTTCTTCATTTTCAGTAGAATACAATTCAACCAAATCTTTAACATCTTTGTTATAAAACTCTTTACCTTTATCCACCCACATTTTTTCAGGCTTTCTTTCCTTAAAAATACTCTTCAGTGCAGCAGAAACAGATTTTCCTGTTTTATCCTTTAATGGTATTAGCCATCCATATTTTGAAAAGATATCAATGACAGCAAGAAGAAATTTTACTCCACGATTAAGTTTAGAAAATGCTTGCATATCTACTAAATCTGCTGCCCATATCCTATCGATACCATTTACTCTAACTCTCCTTTTCTTAAATTTTCTTTTTACAGGTTTATGTAATTCTTCTGCTAGTGAATATTTTTTTTTTTACTCACACCCATACCAAATCTTTTCTTGGTTCCTATCAATGAAGAAACCAATCCTCTTTCCATTCTTTCCTTAATAGTAGGATTATAGATACCTTTTAACTCTTTAAGCATATTAGCATCACACACATCATTACGTGTTTTAGTATCATTATGCTTAAGATAACAAATATCATGATGATAAGCCGCTTTATCAACACGATTTACTGGCTTTGACCAATCTTTAGGTGTTAAATCAGGATTTAATCTTCTCTTTAACTTAGTACCAGGACCAGTAAAATTATGCCCTGGTAAGTGCATTTCAACAGGTAAGTTATTGATTGCTTTGTTTAACAATGAACCACCTTCTTTTTGTTTAACAAATTGTGTTTTCACGGTACCACAAATAGCACATTTTCCTCGCACCATTTTTTTACCATTTTTACTTACTACACAATTTAAATCTGTAGTATCAGTTTTCTTTTTACATTTAACGCAATACATTATTTTATATTAAATTATATTTTTTAATATAAAATGGATATTGTTAATTTATCTTGGAATGAAACATTAGCAAAAAGATTTAACCATCCCCTTTTACCTAGGAGTATCAGAGGTTTAATAGTAGGTAAATCAGGATGTGGTAAAACTACACTTTTACTTAACCTTTTGTTAAGACCTGATTGGTTAGATTATAGTAACTTATACGTTTTTGGTAAAAGTTTGTTTCAACCAGAATATCGAATACTTAAAAAAGCTTTTGAAGAAAAAATACCAAAAGAATACATATTAAGGTTGTTTTCAATTAAAGATGAAGTTCAAAACCGAGATATTTCACCTACAGCATTAGTTGAAGAATGGGCAAAAACAATTAAGGAAAAATCTGATATCAATTGTGAATTTTATGAATATGCTAGTGATGTTCCTGATCCGAGAGATTTAAATGCATCAAATAAAAACTTAATGATATTTGATGACTTACTTTTAGAAAGGCAAAACAAGTGTGAAAACTATTATGTAAGGGGTAGACATAGTAATGCTGATTGTTTTTATTTAGCACAAAATTATTTTAGACTACCCCGTCAAACTATTAGAGAAAATGCAAACTTAATATGTTTGTTTAGACAAGACTTAAAAAATCTTAATCATATTTATAGTGATCATGTAGGAGATGATATGACTAAAACAGAGTTTATTAATTTTTGTAAAAAGTGTTGGGAAATACCTCATGGTTTTGTAGTGTTAGATTTAACTAAGAACCCTAACGATGGAAAATATAGATGTGGTTTTGATAACTTTTATATACCAAAAAATTACAAAGATTACTAATAAAAATATATTTTTCATTTTAAAATATATTTTACAAATTAATAAAATGGAAGTAGAATTACTTGAAAAGATAGTAAAAAACACTGACCACAAAACTTCATTTCAAATTATCGTAAGCGATAACAAAACAGAGATTAGAACAAGATTTACTCCTCCTCTTTTATTAGAAAAAGATAAAGAATATGAAATAGCATTGGTTAATCTTGAAACTTACTATTCATTTCCTAATATTGACGCAAGCAATAACATTTTTGTTTATACACCAGACAATGGTACGTCATGGATAAAAATAAGAATACCTGAAGGAAGTTATGATCTAGTTGATATTAATGATGTAATTCAACAAGAAATGAGAAAAAAGGGTCATTATGATGCAGTTAATGAAGAATATTATATTAACATCTCAGCAAATACTAATACATTAAAGTCTATTCTTGTTCTAGAAAATGGATATCAGGTTGATTTTAACCAACAAAATTCTATTGCTAAAGTATTAGGGTTCTCTCGTTCTAAATATGAACAAGGATTTCACGAATCAGAAAATGTAGTAAATATTCTTAGTATTAATAGCTTACTAGTTAATATAGATTTAATTTCAGGTAGTTATGTTAACGGTTCACAAAGAAATACAATTTATAGTTTTTTTCCAAATGTATCACCAGGATATAAAATTATAGAAAATCCAGTTAATTTAGTTTACCTTCCATTAACATTAAATGAAATACATAATTTAAATGTGACAATTACTGACCAAGATGGAACATTACTCAATCTTAGAGGGGAAAATTTAACAATTAGATTTCATATAAGAGAAGCAAGATAAATATAAAAATGACAAACTATATTAATGCAAAAATAAATATATCAGACGGACAAAAGGAAAAAATTTTACATTCTTTTAGAAACAAAGCTCCAGCTAGTATTCGTTTAAAGCATGAGGATATTCATGGTAATGATGTAGTAGCATTAACCAAATCTCAAGTAAATAAACTTACAAAAGCTTATAAAGCTGGTAAGGGGGCAACATTTAGAATGTCAACTAAACAACTTAAGCATAATATGAAAGTAGAAGGCGGATTTCTTGGAATGTTGGCAGGATTAGCTTCATCAGTTCTACCTACATTAGCAAGGACCGTTTTACCTGCTTTGGGAGTTGGTGCACTATCTGGTTTAGCATCTTCAGGAGTTCAAAAAGCAATGGGTAATGGATTGTATCTTAAGAAAGGTGGTTGCGTCTGTCAAGTAGAAACTGATGGTAAAGGTTTATTTCTTGGTCCAGCTAAAGGTAAAGGATTGAGTTCCGTTGGTGATGGATTGTATTTAAAACAAGGTGGTAAAATTTATGATGGAAAAGGTCTTCTTTTAGGGCCTAATAGTCCATTTGCTAATATTCCTATATTAGGCGCAATATTGTAAATTAAAAAATATGAATGTGCATAAATTTGGAAATGGAAAACATAAAATAGTTCAACCAAAAACTATTTTTTGGAAACCTGTAGAAGTTAAGTATCCAGCTAAAAAAGTTAATCCTGTTACATGGGATGTTTTTACTCAACAACCGTTAGTAATAGAAGGAGGACAAACGAAGACGATAGCCTTAGGTATGGGCTTCAATATGAGTAAAGGTTTTGTTTTAGCTTCTCTATCTTATAATCTTAAACTCAATCAATTATCTATTACAAATGAAGTTACATTAGAAGAGGTGGATGATATGGTTGCAACAATTACAAACAACTCTGGTAAAATAAAAAAAATGCAAGAAAACACCTTTTTGTGTCGTCTTTATTATTCTATTTAAAAATAAGTTGCTGTTAATAAAATGGAACTAAAAGAAAAGATTTATCCAGAGCTACCAGAAGCACGAAATATACCAAATGCACCATCATTAGAGCCAGTAATATCCTCAAGAGATAACGGCCAATCATTCAGGTTACAAAAGATATCAGAAATTCAGACTTTTCTAGAAAATGAAGTTAGGGAAAGAGAGCAACTAAGTAAAAAATACATGAAGATTAGTAAGAATGTGGACAATGTAGAAGCTGGACTAACCGTTATAGCACTAGGTGCCGGAGCAGGGGGAATCGCTTTACTATCAACCGTAGTAGCGATACCTGCAACTATGGTTCTAGAAGGCTGTGCTTTAGTTGTTGGGTTAGCCGCTTTAGTGGGTAAGTTTGTAGTTAGAAGAAGCAGAACAAAATCTGAAAAACATCTTCAGATTAAAATGTTGGCTGATTCAAAGCTAAACACACTACTTACACATATATCAAAAGCAATAACAGACAACAAAATAGATCATTCAGAATTTACTTTAATTATGGAAGAATTGGAAAAATACAAACAAATGAAGGAAGAAATTAGGAGTAAGTCAAAGAAAAAAAGCAAGCTAGAGGAATCAGAGAGTTTAATAGAGAAGGGGCGAATAGAAGCACGGGAGGAATTCAGGAGACTTGTAGAAAGACATTCAAATTAAAACTAAAACCGCCTAATTTTAAATGTTCTTGTGCATGTGAGATAAGCAATACAAATTAAAAAATTTTTTTACTTTTTAAAAAAATGTCATTTTTGAAGATACGAGACCCTTTAAAAAGGGAACAAACAGTAAAAGAATTTCTTGCACTGAAGAAAAGAATTCATGATAATCAGCTTGCAGAAAAAACAGGTGAAATTGAATTACAAACAGACCTTTCAAAGTTTTTTAAACCTATTACAGAAACACAAAAAGCTGCAACAAAGGAAATTACAGAAGGGCTTAAACCTATTAAAGAGGGGATTGAACTGTTGCCACAGGCTATTACGTTTCCTGCCTTTCCTTCTATAGAAGCTAAAAAAAGTGATGGCCTTACTGATGAAGAATTAGAAGAAATAATTTGGTTTAGGGATCAAATGGAAAAAGAAAGTGATCCATTATTGCTTATTGGACCAGAAGCAACAAAGCAACTAAGAAGATATACAAATAAGGATGAAGCTGATACAACTTATGGGATATATGATAAAAAAGGTAAATTTTATATTGGCAATGAGAAAGTTGAAATTTTAGGAGATGATCTTTTAATTGCAAAAAAAATCTATGAAGGCACACCTGGTCTGTGGGAGTTAATTATAGCTAAAAAACCAGACAGAGATAAATATACTGACGAGGATTTTGATAATTACAAGGAGATAATGTTAAAATCTGGCACTCTTCATAAAAATCATGATAAAAATACTCATTTACCAAAAAGCAGTAAAGCATTTAAATGGAGAAAAATTCTTAAAGATTTTTGGCTTGATAGGCCCATCGGAAAAGGAATTACCGTTATCCCATCTGACCCTAACGCACTATTAGAAAGATTAGACCTCTTAATGGCGAGTAAAGGAGCTGGTAATACAGGTGTGAGAAATGAGCTTGTAAGTATTTGTGATGAATTAAAAAGACAGCGTGTTTTAAATGCAAAAACTTATAAAAAATTAATGTCTATACTATAAAAATGATTACATCACAAAAGAGAGGATTTAAAAGAAATTATGCTTATGGAGGGGCGGGGATATTTGATAGCTTTGTTAATTTTCTTACAAAACTCTTTACAAGCAGCGCAGCCAAACAAATTGCATCTTCAGCAGTTGATGTTGGTAAGAGTGTAGCTAAGGAAGGAGCAAAGAAAGCGTTAGAGGTTGGAAAGACGGCAGCAATTGATGCAGGTAAAAAGTTAGTTCAAAAGGCTTTAACACCAAAATCTAAAAAGATTATAGAAAAATATACTCAAAAGCCTACTACTACAACTGCACAACCTGTAATGCAAGATATTAGTAAGTTAATGGACGGTGGTGCTATTGCTATACAAGATTTAGTTAAAAAATTAAATAGTAAGGGTTCCGGAGTTAAAGTATTATAAATTTAAGTTAAGTTAAGTAAAATATTACTTTAAATAAAAAAGAATGACGAATCTAAAATTTAATTTAACACATTATGAAAAATACAATACAAAAAGGGTCAGCATCCTTTATGCAAATTTAAAACTTGATGAAGATTGTAAAGTAATAGATAGCAGTGATACAAATTATGATTATAAAAAGATTATTTTTAAATTGTCACCTGAAAAAGCTGATATCATTAAGGAATTTGAAGAAGATATAAATCAATATCTAAAAAAAAATAATATGCCTAAGGTAACCATACTTTACGGAAATAGAATTTATCTAAAAATGAAAAAAAACCTTTCAGTAGAAAAAATTAAAAATATTAAACTTAAGGGTGTGTATGTAGATGATGAAAACAAGTCATTCCCTCAACTATGGGCAAATTAAATTAAACAATTATAATTTGACTTAAAATTATAATTGCATATAATAAAAATGGATATTTTAAATATTAAAGCACCAATTTTAAAAGATGATAGTATTGATGAATATGAATATTATGAATATCTACCTATTACAGGAACCAATATAAACAACTCTGGAGGAAATATAAGGATTGATATTGAAACTCAAGATATTTTTTATCATCCTTCAGAATCATATCTTGAGATTACTGGTGGATTACAAAAAACTGATGGAACTGTTTATGATTCAACTGCTGCTGGTGATTGGGTAAGCTTAACAAATAATGGTTTAATGTATTTGTTTAAAAATATTAGATATCAACTTAGTGGACAAGAGATAGAAAGCATTAATTACCCTGGTCAAACTACCACAATGCTAGGTCTGTTAAAATACCCTGATGACTTTTCTAAATCCCAAGGGTTAAACCAGCTGTGGAGTAAAGATACCACTAGAGATGCTGATTTAGATGAAAATAATGGATTTACTGATAGAAGAAATTATATTTTAGGTACAAATGATAATAATATACCTAACGCTAGTAAAGGATTATTTAGTTTTAGGATACCATTGAAACATATATTTGGTTTTTGTGAAGATTATAACAAAGTTTTATATGGTATGAAACAAACACTAACCTTAACAAGAAACAATGATAATGATGCTATTTATAGACCTGCTACTATAGCGGCTGCAGGTGGAAATCCTGCTAGACATGAAGCTGGAAGGGTTGTATTAAGTAAAGTATCTTGGTTTATGCCTCATGTAACGCCTGAAGATGGAAACAAGTTGGAACTTTTTAAATTTATTGAGAAGAAAGAAAAATTTGCAGTTGGGTATAGAATGATACAAAGCGACTCCATTGCGGTTCCACGATCAACAAGTTTTACATGGAGGTTATCATCTAAATCATCTCCTGAAGTGCCTCGTTTCTTAATTGTTGGTTTTCAATCTGGAAAAAGTAATAACCAATTACAAAACCCTGCTATATTTGATAGCTTAAATGTTAAAAATATTTATGTAATGTTAGGTTCAAAAAAATATCCTGCATATGATTATGATATAAATTTTACTATTAATCAATTTAGTAGAATATATGGTGAAGCTGCTTTGTTTAGAAAAAAGTTTTTTAACATGGATGAATTGGTATCAAACCCTAATATATCTCCTTCAGAATATAAAACTCTCTATCCTTTGTTTGTGTTCGATTTATCAAAACAAAGTGAAAGGCTTAAGTACTCTGTAACTGATATTCACGTTAAAACAACATTTACTGTAAATCCACCTGCAAATACAGAGACATTTGCAGTTTTACTTAGTGATAGAGTAATTAACTTTCAGAGTGATGGGAATAAGATGAGTGTAGCGTATTAAGTAATTTTTTACTTAAATAAAATGAAAAAGGTTGCTGATTTTAAGAAATTATTAACAGATAATAATATTAAGTGGTATTCCTATTGGAACAAGAAAAAGTATATTGATGTGTTAAAAAAACATGGTTTGTATCCTGAAGAGGAAGAAAAAAAATTTTTAAAAAAAATTCCTAATTATGAAAGATTAAAGTATATTGCTAAAAACCCAAAGAGGGTTACCTTAAAGGATGTTGAAACTGAAGAGGTGAAAGAGTTTCCATCAATTTACAAGGCTAGTAAGTATATAGATAGATGCCCTCAAACGATTGAAAATTGGAATGGTAGAGTATGGAATGGTAAATATAGAATTGATATTCTTTAATTTTATTATTTATGAAAAAAATAATAAAATTTTGACTTAAGGAAAGAATTTTATATTTAAAAAAAAAATGGATCGTCAATTTGATAGATACAATGTAGAAGGATTAAGAAATTTAGCAAGGGAAAGGGGATTAAGAAGATACTCAAGGCTTAGACGTGATGAACTAATAACTCTTTTGAATAATACGGGACCCTCAATATTAGATAGAGACATAGATACCATTGATGCACCAATATTACAACCAACGCCCTATATACCACCAAGACAAAGACCAACCAGTCAACAAACTACTTCAGTTAATGATTTGATAAGGAGCTTAGAAAATGTAAGAGTAGAACAACCAAGTATAACACCTGAACTTAATGCTTTAAAAAATAAAATAAAAAGTATATATGATAAATTGGATAAGATAAACGTAATAAAAAGTAGATCTGCCTTAGATAATTATGCAACTGAACATAAAATAGAAGGAATACCTGTTGCTACACCACGAGAGTTTTTTGAACTAACAAATTCAACAATTATAAATCTTTTAAATAACATGCGTGGTCAAAAAGTAAAATTAAATCTTCAGTGTATTATGATAAGAGGAGAAGGTAATAATGAACAAAGAGTAGTAGCAAATTTTTCTTCTGGTAGTTATGAGATTAATTTACAAGGAACAAATGTAATAGAATTATACTATAAAATGGTAAATAGAATTTTAGAAAATTTTGTTAATTTTGTTTCAAGTGGTAGTGGGTGGGATTTTGATAGTGTGGTTCATTTTAAGTTGCATAGTGTTATTTATGATTCATTAAGAGCAGGTGGTTGGTTACCCCTACCTAAGTGGATTGCTAATAAAAATGCGTGTATTAATATGAAAAGTGAGAATGATGAATGTTTTACAGATTGTATTTTGAGACATTTAAATCCAACAGATAATCACCCTGAAAGAATTGCTAATTTAAAATCAAAGAAAAATAGCTTAAATATGAAAGGAATTAAATATCCTGTTTCTTTACAGGATATAGATAAGTTTGAAAGGCAAAATCCAACAATTAGCGTTAATGTTTTCGGGATAGTAGAAGGTAAGGAAAAAATCGAACGTATTAGAGCTATAAAAAGTTTAAAAGAAAATCATATAAATTTGTTATATATTGAAGATGAAGAAGAAAAAACACATTATGTTTTAATAAAAAATATTAATGCTTTACTGAGAACACAAACTGCCTCTAATAATAATGTAAAGTATTGTATGCTTTGTATGAATCATTTTGGTAGTGAGAAACTTTTAGAAAAGCATATGGAGCTTTGTAAAGATCATGATGGAGTTGATTTAATAATGCCTAAGTTTGATCCTGAAAATCCTGAAGAAATTTTTATAAAGTTTAAAAACTATTGTAGAAAAATTATGGTACCATTTGTAGTTATTGCTGATTTTGAATGTATATTACAAAAAATAGAACCACAACAAAAAAGTAATACTATTGAAACACAAAAGCATATACCTGTAAGTTATAACTATTTAATTTGTCCTTTTAATGATGAAATTATGAAACCAGTATTAAGAGGATATGTAGGTGAGGATGCCGAAAAACAATTTATAGATACTTTAACTAAGGATGTTAAACAACTTTATAATGAATTTTATAAAAACCCAGTAGAAATAGAAAAATTAACTGAAGATAAAGTTAGAAAACATAAAAATGAAGTAAAATGTTGGATATGTGGTGGTAAATTTACTCATGAAAATTATAAAGTAAGAGATCATTGTCATTTTACTGGTAATTATAGAGGTGCCGCACATAATGATTGTAATCTTAAAGCAAAAGTTCCAAATTTTATACCTGTTATCTTTCATAATTTATCTGGTTATGATGCACATATTTTTATTAAGTATCTTGGTAAAACTAGTGGTAGAATTGATTGTTTACCTAACACAGAAGAAAAATATATTAGTTTTACAAAAAATCTAAAGGTAGGAAATAAAAATATTAAATTAAGATTTCTTGATAGTTTTAAGTTTTTAGCTAGTAGTTTAGAAAAAATTGTAGAAAATTTAAAAGATGAAAATTTTAAAAATTTAAAGTATTATTTAAAAAAACATCGTGGTGGTTATACAGAAGAAAAATTAAAATTGTTAAGTAGAAAGGGTATCTTTCCTTATGAATGGATGGATAGTTTTGATAAGTTAAAAGAAACACAACTACCATCTATAGAAGAATTTTATTCAAGCTTAAATGGAGAAGGAATTTCAGAAGAAGATCTGTCACACGCGTTAAAAGTGTGGGATGTTTTTGGTTGCAAAACTATGTTTGATTATTTACAACTATACAATGAAACAGATGTTGTACTTTTAGCCGATGTTATAGAAAACTTTAGATTTTCTATGCATAAAGAATTTGACTTAGACCCTGCTTGGTATTATACTTTACCTGGATATGGATGGGATGCTATGCTTAAGGTAAGCGAAATAAAATTAAAAAAACTTACTGATATTAATATGCTTAACTTTTTTGAAGGGTCAAAAAGGGGTGGCGTATGCATGACAAGTATTAGATATGCAGAGGCAAACAATAAGTATATGGGTGATGAGTATCAGGTAACAAAACCTAGTAAATATTTGTTTTATATCGATAAAAACAGTCTTTATCCTTGGGCTATGAGTAAGCCTTTACCTGTAGGCGGTTTTAAATGGATGACAGAAGAAGAATTAAATAATTGGAAAAAATATCCGTGTACCCTGGAGGTTGATTTGGAGTATCCTAAAGAGTTACATGATTTGCATAATGAAATGCCTTTAGCAGCAGAAAAATTAAAAGTTAGTAAAGTAGAAAAGTTAATACCAAACTTAAATGATAAGGAAAAATATTTACTTCATCATGAAGCTTTAAAGACTTACCAGAGATTAGGATTAAAAATTAAAAAAATACATCGTGGAATTAAATATCAAGAGAGTACCGCTATTAAAAAATATGTTGATAAGTGTGTAAATTTAAGAACACAAGCAAAGAAGGATGAAAATAATTTTTTAGATAATTTATGGAAGTTAGCAATGAATTCTGTTTTTGGTAAAACCATGGAAAATATAAGAAATAGAGTAAACATAGAATTAGTTAATGGTGAAAATAGTGAACGATTTAAAAAGTTAACAGCAAAACATAACTTTCATAATCATACTATATTTGATGAAAATTTGGTTGCTGTTCATATGAAAAAAACATGGATTAAATATGATAAACCAATTTATTTAGGAGTAAGCATACTTGATATTAGCAAAACAACTATGTTAGAAGATTATTATAACTATTTTAAAAATAAATTTGGTGAAGATAAAGTATTTATGTGCTATACTGATACTGATAGTTATGTTTTAAAAATAGAAACAGAAGATTTGTATGAAGATTTAAAAGAGGATGCCGATGATTTGTTTGACTTTAGCAATTATCCGGAAAATCATCCATTATATAGTGATAAAAATTGTAATGTGTTAGGTAAATTTAAGGATGAACTAAAGGGAGATCTTTTAACTGGATTTGTAAGTCCTGGAGCAAAAACTTATGCTATGAAAAAATTAGTCTTAAAAAAGGATAAAGAAGGTAAAGCAGTAACTGATAAAGATGGTAAATTTATTTATGATAAACCTGTTAAAAAAGATAAAGATGGTAATATGGTATATAATGAGAAAACAGAAACTAAAAAATGTAAAGGAGTTAAAAAGTCTGTGATTAAAAATGAGTTAAGATTTAAAACTTATAAAGATTGTTTGGATACTAAAAAAGATTTTTGTGTAACTATGGGAGGAATAAAAAGTAAACATCATGAGTTAACAACTATAAAAATGAATAAAATAGCATTAAGCTTTGAAGATGATAAAAAGGGTTTGATACTCTTGGATGGTAGTTATAGAACTTTATCATGGGGTCATTATAAGCTGACAGATGAAACAAAATAAAATATTTAATCTAGTAAAAAGATTAAATATTTATCTAATTGGAAAATCATTTTCTGTTGTTTGTGGTTCAAGTTTATCAATTAATTCTATTCTAGAAAGTTTAGACCTACCTTTTAAATTTTTATTTCGTGCTAAAATTCTTAGTTTTCCTTCACCATAACATTCTAACTTATCTCTTATTGTACCATTCCACTTTTGCTTAAATTTTTCTTTTCCAATACAATTATAACATTTGCCTCCCTCACCAGCAATTTTTTTTCCACAACTATTGCATGGTGGTGTTAAACATGTTTTACAAATAAATTTACTACAATCATTATCCATACAAGTGTCATAACTAAGTTCACCACATTCTTTACATCTTAAATCTTTACATGTTTTACATGTGATATATAAAACATCTTTTTTACTCCACTTACAAGTACAAGGTCCCTTATAACTTCTACACCAGCCAAATGGTCTATCATCATATCTACATTCACTGCACTCATGAATCCATTCATCTCGTACGTTTTCTACCTTTTTTTCTAATATACTATTACAACAAACACAATTAGTTAATAAGATGCTATCATTTTTTAAATTATTAGGTTTTGCTATAATTTCCATTTTTCCTATAGTTAACTGGTTTTGATAACTTTAAATTCAAATATTTTTTTTCACCTAAATCCAAAGCCCACCCCACTAACTCATAAAGCCGCTAGCCATTGCATGACGCGTTGGTTGATGGGGGGTTTAAGTGGGTTAACTGATGTAAGTGATTGTCTTGAGCAACTCGGTAACTCAGTAACTCAGTAACTCGGTAACTCAGTAACTCGGTAACTTAGTATCTAGATTGAATTAGTATCTCAGTATCTGAAGCAATGACGCGTGATGATGAAATTTTTTTTTAAAATTAAATTTTTTTTTTTTTATCAAAATCTTAAGTCACCTACTAGTTCATAAACCGGCTAGCCATTGCATGATGTCTTGAGTAACTCAGTAACTCAGTATTTTAGTAACTCAGTAACTGAAGCAATGACGTGAGATGATGAATTTTTAAAAAATTAAATTTTTTTTTTTTTAAATTTTTTAGTTAGTGGGTGAGGGGTTGATATGATATAATAATTGAATTTAAGGTAAAAGGATTAAGATAGAGGTTAGTTTGATTTAATTATGAATGCTTCACCTATTGGTTTTGTTAATTTTATGAGCATGTGGCTTAGAGGGTGTGCGTGTTACATGAAATTTTGGTGTTGCTTAATCGTGTTCTAAAAGGGGTGAGAATCTTAAGGGTATTGGCTCAGATCAAGTATTATCTTATCTACTTCTGTCAGTCCTCCCCTCTTTGCACTGAAAAGGGATTTTGATAACTCCTATCAGACGGCACTGACAGCCCCTTTCTAAATTAGAATACTACTGTAAGTATAAAGACCGATTTGAGTTCAAACTGTATTTAGATAATTTAAAAAATGAATCGTTAGGAAAAACGCTCACGCAAGTTAGATTTGCATCGCATAAGCTTGAAAATGAAATTGGAAGAATAAACAATGTTTACAGAAATAATAGAATATGCAGACTTTGCGATCGTTCTTTACCATTTTCTTTGCATTTGCGGTAAATTTAGTGATATTAGAACTAGGTACTTGCCTTTCACTTGGGCTAATATCAATAAATTTATCAATATCTTATCGTTTAAAAACAAGAAAATACAAGTTAATTCAGCAAAATTTATAAAGGAGTCTTCACAAAGGAGGGAATCTTGTTTAGACTTGTCTATCAATTCTGAATAACTTATCATTCATTAAATTGTGTTTATTATTATATGTATCTATATGTTCACTATATACTTGTATGTTCTGTCATTGCCATTTATCCATGTTTTCTTGTGAATGGCCAATGGCATATTTTTTGCCGAATGCCAAACAAAGTTGACTTGACTTGACTCTAACCTGTGCAGGGGCTCCGATGTAGACTTGTCTATTAATGGTTATAGCGGCACTCTGGGGAAATGGGGTTTATTGCACCTCCGTCATACTATAGGCCACTATAGTAAACTAAAATTTTCCTTGGTCGATCATCGAACACTTTTGCATATTGGTGCATCACCTGTACATATCACAGAATACTCAAATTTTCATTTACACCGTTACTATAAGTAGCATATTGGCGACTGTATTGGAACACGAATTTATTGATCAACCCTCGTAAGTGCGCGGCTTCCTGTTGTTGTTGTCGCCTGATAAATAAAAATAAAAGGAACTACTTTTTGTAGATGCATTAAACCCATTTTCATATAGCAGGGTTCATATTAAAGTTTATGTAAGGAGCTATGAGGAAGCTAAATATAATGTAAATTTACATCCTTGTGTGGCGGCCCTGAATTCGTATCATCACGCAAGGTTACATGGTTTAAGCAGGGCCAATCGTCAGGTAACTCTAGCGCTCCGTAGAACCTGCTAGATGTGATAAATACGACTTTTGCGTGGTAAGACGATTAATTTTGACATGTGCATAAACGCCCCGCAATGCCCAGACTTTAACTGCAAGGACGCTCATCATTCATGAATGTCCAACAGATCTTCTGAATGCGTCCAACCTGGCCCTAGTGGTCGGTAGGCCTGAAAACTTTCTTTACTTTACTTTTCGTACTTACTTACTTACTTACCTTGCTTACTTAACTTACCTTACCTACTTACATTACTTAAGTCGTCTTACGTTACCTTACCTTACTTTACCTTACCTTACCTTATTTTCCTTTACTTTACTTGTTTACTTACTTACTTACTTACTTACTTGTTTGTCTTAATTACTTACTTACCTTACTTACCTTACCTTACGTTTCCTTACCTTACCTTACTTACTTACTCCCTCCCTCGCTCGCTCACTCACTCACTCACTAAACACGTATTGAGTTCCATCTCTCTCTCAGTGTGATGGCAGTGGAAATCAAAGTGCTGTAAGCACTGTAATCGGTCGACACTGAATAATTACAGTGGTTTGAAATCACAAATCAGATGGTAGATGTTTGAACTATGTATTGGACAAAATATCCTACACCGTTACAAATGAGCTACATAGGATCCCACTTTTTTAAACTGTCTTTTACAAATTAGTAGTTTAACGATTGGTTAAAATATAAGTTATGTTTGCCAGCCGACAGCAATAGAACGTAAAAGATATGTGACAATTCTGATCAGCAATACATATTATCAAGTTTTAAATATCACTCATCATGAACAGCAGTACCTACCAACCCTTTAAAAGAGTGAAAAAATACATATATTCTTTTCTGTAACTTTGGCAACTTTGGTAACTGTATTGTAACATATAAAAGCCGTATAACATATGTCTGCATTATAACTTTGGAATTGCTTACTTTTGGCTTCTTGTAGGCCTTTCATTTTTCCATTTTGAACAAGACATCGTATTCATCTTGACAGACTGTCCTACTTATTTTTTAGCGGGCCAAATCGCCCAGTCCAAACGTCTGCTGGCAAATTTCTCCTACATTATACTTTCAAAGAATGTAGATACCCAGTAGCTCCCTAACCGTCAACTCTTTACCAAATGATACAATTTTAGACTTGTCCAAATCAAAAGCATCTGCACATGACGATTAAATGTAGACCAAATGATGATCTGAATCGTTGAAAGGGTAAAAAAACCATGGGAAAAGGAGAAAATGGTAACCTGCATTTTCCCCTTTTCTCACAATGTTTTCAACTTCTTTCTCATGGGCATTAACAAAGGATAGTTTGGTTAAGAGTTAAAACACTCAGTTAATCGACTAGCCTTTTACAGTCAGGAAAACGATATCAAACATTAGGCTTCAATTTCATGGTCGTTTTTTTTTTCCCCATATACATCCCAAATAAACAGACAATTAGATCTAAGATATGAACGTCTGTGATATTGAATTGCATTACGTTCAAAGAACAGTCTGATCTTTGGCTTTTATTGTCTTCAAAAGCGACTTTACTTGTCCATAGCCAACACAAGTAATTGTATTTGAGTCATTCTAATCAGTAAGAGCATAACTGCGGTAGCCTTGATCTCTTTATCTGAAATGTGGAAAGGATGAGAATCGACCAATGTGGAATAGCTGATGAGACAAACATGTTGCTGACATTTGCACGCTTAGAGCGCTAAATCGTTAAAATAGAAATGTTAAGCTTGGAAAAGCAGCCTAAATCTTGCAGGACCATTGCTGTCTTGAGTAGAATAACTCGTAAAACTGGCATGACAGATCCAAGATCTGACTGCATGTTCTGAGCAGTCTGGTCTGAATCTGCACTCTCTGCAAAGACTTTTTCCCTGGTTCGTTGATTCAGATATGGAGAATATAACAGTAAGTGAGCTTATTTGTGTGACCGTTTGAGGGTTTTTTTTTTTATCCTCGATGAAAATGTTCTATTTGACAAAATTTCGAAAATCTTTTAAATGGGTGAAAAACGCTGTGGAAAAAAGAGAACATGCTGAATACATACAGTTTTTCTAATTATATTTTCAAAGCCACACAAGATTGTTTGGTCAAGGGTTTACAGACTGATTCCAGTCTGTAGAAACTCACCAAGAAGAAACATGTAAGTGAGTGTAAAATGGTAGTGCCATGGCTGGAAGGAGAGGAAAAGGGACTGTGAAAACAATTCAACCCTTATCCTGTTAAAACACTGAAATGAAATTTCAAACCGGTGGTTAAACCCGAATAATTCTATGTCAAACTTTTTTGGAAAAAGAAATATCTCCTTATCGGACAGTATACATTCAAGATCAGACTGCACGTTCTGTGCAGTCTGATCTTGATCTATACTATCCGCAAAATAGGTCAGCGAGTCGCACTTAGCAGCCTAGGGGTTAATACATCATACGCTGAAAGATGCGTAATCAGTCAGTATTGCGAATGGAAAGTCTCGGTACTAAGGTTGCAAGCGATGAATCGCCAGTCCATTCTGAAAATGTTTACGTAATGGCCTCTCCGCGAGGGCCATAACCTTTACACAACTCTATACTCTTTGTCCCCACAGCTTCACACGCTTCGCCTCGGTAACATTAAACGACCAGCCGGTTACAATTTCAAACTTACGGCTATTACGAGTTGCATTTACATCAGTTTTCTCTTAAGCAGAGCAATCTAAATTTTCAAATTCTTTTCAAGCAATGTTTCCTGTTGCGATTTTATTCCTCTCAAGACCAAATTGACCTATTATCTTTTCAACACCTGCTACATATACGGAGAGCACTCGTCACAACTCGGCCGATCCCGTAACTACGTATAACTAACTATCAACGGATCACTCGAAATTTGCCGAATGACATGGACAGCAGACGACTACAAGATGTGTTCACATCACCCAATACACTTGATTCGCACTCGTTTCATTCATAAAGTTGCTGCTTACTACTGACCATATTTCTTATACTCGTGTTGAAATTAAACTGCTCCAGTTTTTGCTGGCCAGAGATTTTGATAGTACTGTAATTATGACATACTTCAATACTAAACAAATTGTGACCGCCGTTTATTACATAATTGAAAAGTTATTATGGGATTACTTGGCATTACTTAACGCCTGTTTACCGCTAATCACTATTCCTGCGCTTATCTGGGTCAAAAGTGCGGTTATCTGGGTCAAAAGTAGTTTTTGTAATAAGGTCATCACAGCAGGTATAAGCGTTAAAACGCTGTAAGTAAAAGCTGTTCCGAGTTGCAGTTACACCAGTTTGCCCTGAGTAGACGGGTTTCCGAAGTTTTCCATCTCTCTAATCGAGCTACCGCCCGATTAAAAATCACCGACACGTGTACACTTTTCTAAAGAAAACAAGTTCTAGATACTGATATTTATATTGCTATCAAATAAGTCTGATAGACTTTCTTCCGTCAGTACATAAGTAAACCTACTCAAACTACCAAGCTAGATATTGAATCTGTGTTTACTTGATCAAATTTGATAGTCTGTATGACTTTGATCTTCCTATTTTCGGGACACTCACCAAGCAGCAGTTTGATAGGACTTCGTCGATGCACAAGTTAACTTACCTCTAACTACCAAGCTAGATATTGAACCTATATTTACTTGATCACATCAGAAAATCTGTATGACTGATCTTGCTATTTTCAGGATACTTACTACGCAGGTATAGCAATGTCATCAACATTGAAGATCGTCATTTGGTTGATTGTTTGGAATAATTTTGCATGTAAGTACAACATTGTGTAAGGATGTGATATACATGTAGCTGGGCAGATACTTTAACCCTTTACCACAAAATCTCGAGTTTATACAACCCTGAAAAAAGGCTATTGAAAACATTGTGGGCCAAAAGAAAATACTCTCCTTTTTCCACTATGTTTTCTACCCTTTCAAAGATATGTTTTATCATTTTAGCTACATTTATTTTGTCGTTTGCAAATTCTTTCAACGTGGACAAATCCAAATGAGCCATGCTCTGGCAAAAGGGGGCTTAATGAACCTCCATGATGCATTGTTCCAATTAAGCAATCACATGATAATGGATCCGTAATAGCCACTTTTTTTTAACAACCGACTTTATCATGAGGCAGACTGGTTCTTGGTCGTACAGAAATTTGACCAATAGCGAAAAGTTTCGGCCCAGGTCAACCTGCGCGGACTGCGCAATCTGACCTGGGTCGATACTTTTCGCAGGTGCTTTAAGCTCCCTTTTCACAGAGCATGGCTCAAATTTTTGTCATGTAATAAAGAGCTAATTCTATGAACAAGGTACATAATGTGGACAGTTTAAATACTTGACGTTACGTATTACTGCACATACTGTCGCCGAGATTTGTTTAAATGGTTTTAAGGCGTATTTACTAATATGCCGGTAATTAATTTAAATTTGACTAGATCTATTTCAAAAAGCTAACTAACTACATCTATATCGTACATATGGTGCGGCCTCAAACAGACCACCAGTATAGTTTGATACCAGAATAGCTTTACAGTACACTTTGCATGTTAAATGAAAACATGTTAATGTGTTTACTATTTGTTTGACTGGGTTTAAAAAGCCGTTTCTAACAGTGTCATAATAAATTCAAAATTTGCATAGAATTATTTTAAAGAAATTATTACTAGATCGTAGTACGAGGTTTAGCCTCTCATAAACTATGGTTATAGTTTAGTTGGATAGTGCTTAATGCCATTTTGACAGAATTTCAAAACCTCTCAAAAATTATCGCGCACATGCCTTGGAGGTCATCTGCAAGTACACAGACTGGGAATGCATACTGTATAAAATTTACAACACATTTCAGCCGGAAAACTTCTGTCCCTCAACAAAAGTATCAGATCAAGCAGTACACAGAGCTTCAGAGGCATCGATTTGGTCCCACAAAAAGCAGTGGATGGAAATCATTCCACCTGTACAGCGATTGCACCTAAATCGAAAGTGTGGTTCGAACTAGACTTAGGGAGAGAGTACCTCATCGAAAGAATCGTGGTGGAAACTAAACTAAGATTCTTTCGTATGTATACTATGACATTCGATAGCTTGGACTTTTTATCCTGGCGTTTTGCCACCTGCGACTGGGTTTCAGATTGTATCGTTCCTCTATAATATCAATATCTTTCGGAAATTTTTCATAGAAACGGTAATCAGGTCTTTGCCAAGCTTTCCAATGCTCGTGTTTACAAGCTCTGTATTTGATGTGGTCATTCTTGGGTAAATGGATATTGCTCGGCCAGAACTTGGACAAAACACTAATCTACATGTAGCGGCAACATTTTTTAAAATCCTTCTCTTTGTGTCTTTGTGGATAGATTAATACCAAGGGGTGATATAAATATGGTTGGTTAGCCTGTAAATCAGTAAAAACTGTGTCGAATTTTAGGAATAATACTCGTATATCGTCACCATAATCTGCCGTTTTTAAATATACAGAATTCACCAACCTTGCTCGCTCACTTGATGTAATGGACCGCCTGTTAGTATTTAACTCTTTACCGCACAATGCCGACTTTTTACGACCCCGGGACAGAAACCTTCTGAAAACATTGTGAGAAAAGGAGAAAATGCTGGTAACCAGCATTTTCTCCTTTTCCAGCAATGTTTTCTACCCTTTCAAAGAAAAATTGCTCCATTTGAGCTACATTGAAATTGTCGTCTGCAAATGCTTTCAATTTGGACAAGTTAACTCTTAGACTGTTAAGGGCGACTCACTGCGGATAGCGTAGATCAAGATCAGAGTGCACAGAACCTTCGGTCTACATTATCCGATAAAGAGATATATTTCCTACAAAAATAGGGAAATTTTGGTTGATACTATCGTTTTGAAAGTATCATTTCTTTTATTTAACTGGATAAGGGTTGAAAAAAAGATCCTGATTGATGGCATCTTAAGTCAAACCTTTCAGCTCCACAGGCGAAAACATGGACTTCGGCAGATGGCATAGATCAAGATTAGACTGCACAGAACTTGCAGTTTGAATTTTGATGTATACCGTCCGCTTGTTTAGTCCAGCCTATACGATAAATATCTTTCTCAGTTTCAGTGGATTGTACATATGTGTCCTGTCGTGGGCGTAAAAAAAAACATGACAAAGAAAGTGGCATGTTTGAGTCAGGTTGTACACTTGAATTGAACATTAATTAGTTATTCCTCTTTCCGCTGTATTGCGCATGACTCCAAGCCAGACTATGTCAATGTAGTCTGTCTATTGCACATGTTAGTATTGTGCATTCTGCAAGTACCAGTTTAAATCAAGAAGTTTTTTTTGAAACCGAAACCATATAACTGGACTATACGGTTCGACATCATTTTATTAACTCTTTACCAAACGACAAATTTTTTTCCAGTCAAAATTGAATGCTTTTGCAGACGACAAAATAAAAGTGACTAAAAAATTGAAATTTGTTTTGGGAAGAGTAGAAATCATTGTGGAAAAAGGAGAAAATGCTGGGAACAAAATGCTGGTTACCAGCATTTTCTCCTTTTCCCACAATGTTTTCAAAAGGCTTCTTTCTCAGGGTCGTTAAAAGTCGGGAAAGTTGTGTGGTTAAGAGTTTTAAGTGCTTCAAGTTTTTAAGAAGAAAATTATCAGGTTACTTAGATATAAGTCCTTTTTTGTTAATATGGAAAAAGTAAGATAGAGAAATAGGAAAAACTCACAAATAGACAGACCAACACATTAAACGACTCAATTATGGAAGTTCCTTGATTTGAGTCATGCTCTGGCAAAGGAGGTTTGATGCATCTCCGTGAAGCATTATACCAAGCAAATCATTACATAATTATGGATCCATGAGATCCGTTTTATCTAACAACCGGCTGCATCCTGAGGTAGAATGGTCCTTGGCCAGACATGTAGAAACTTGACCAAAAGCAAAAAGTTTCGACACAGTTCAGCCTGCGCGGACTGCGTCAGCTGACCTAGTTCGATACCTTTTGCAGATACATTAAACCGCCTTCTCACACAGCAAGGTTCATATCTAAATAATGATGTTAGATTAAATATTAATTTACACTGTTTTCTTTCAGCGTTTCGTAAAGCACATCTGGAGTTTTTCTTGGCCCCTGAACAAGACATTCAGAGTGTCAAACCGATAAAAACTGTGCAGCATGTAGAATATATATCTCGACTCGATTTCACATTATCAGAGCCGAGAGAATCTCGTTTCCTTACAATGGTTGGTCGCTATGCTTTTCTATGTGAACTATCAGTTTACGGAGGCAAGTAATAAATAATTGTCTATTTTGATTGATGTTAAAGCCACTTCTACAGTGACCGTAGTTACTTCAACTGCTTATTCGTCTAAAAATAGTTTTTTCCTAATGTGGCGGCACATTTGTAACGTAGGGCCGTGCACCTTAGCTGTGCCATCTGCAAAACAATGAATACCGTATTTTAGTGCGGCTTATGTGTATCCAGCAGAAAAACATTTCGTTTCAAACCAGTGCCATTCTAGGTTAGACAGTCAGTGGGGAAGCAAACTTTCTTAACCTCTTCAAGAGAAAGAAAAACATTCACCAGACATGACTTGGAGAACATTTCGACGCAATTTAAATATTATGAGCTTGCTCTGGTAAAAGACGGCTTAATGCATCTCCGTGATGCATGATACCAAGCAAGTCATCAAATAATTATGGATCCATAAAATCCCCCCCTTTTTTTTTAAAACAATCAAGTGGATCTGGAAGTTGAGAGGTCCTTTAACACGCAGAAAATTTACAAATGGCAAAAAGTTCCGACCCATGTCAACCTGCGCGGACTGCGCAATAGAAACATTTTGCAGATGCATTAAGCCTCCTTTTCACAGAACGTGGCTCATATATTTTTCTAAATGTCTCAAATATTACAAACACGGTGTTTGTGATTCATATGGTTATGCTTTTCTATAAGGCAATTTAAATAGAGTCATTGTCTAGTACTGGTAAAACCTAGTAAACACGTGAAAAAGTAAGCTTTCGCCGTCATGTAAATGATATATTCTTGAAAGCGAAATTAGACATCATTGCAACGATCTAAAGACTGTCAAAGACGAACCATATGAGCCGTAATCTGGCAAAAAGGGGGTAAAATGCATCTCCGTGATGCATGATACCAAGCAAATCATCACATAATTATGGATTCATGAGATCCGTTTTATCATTTGTGTCTCACAACCGGCTGAATCCTGAGGCAGAATTGTCCTTGGACATGCAGAAAATTAACCAAAAGCAAAATAGTTTCGACCCAGGTCAGCCAGCGCGGATTGCGCCGGCTTACCTGATTTGAATTTTTTGCAGATGCATTAAACCCTTTTCACAGAGCACGGGTCATACCGAGGTGATTTACATTTCAGCTAAAAAAGATTACAGCAAGTTTTGGGCCACCGTATGAGAGATAATCTGCGGAATGTACAAGTCATTATCTTTGGTCTTTCGTTTGTCTTAAACTGAGGAGTATATCCCAAAGTTGACTGGCTTTTAAATCAGGGATCAGCCCATAGATTGCTTAAGTTGTGTGTGTGTGTGTGTGTGTGTGTGTGTGTGTGTGTGTTTGTTTTCGCTCGGTCTATTGATTCATAAAATAATATTTATTTCTGAGATTAAACTGTGTTGTAATCAGAAAGTTAGCAAGCATTGTTGTGTATGATGTAATTACTGACTTATTTGGTTTCTTTATTTATAGATTGCGTCGATGGAGGGTACGGGAAAGATTGTGAAAAGCTCTGTCACTGCAAGGGGCAACCTTGTGACAAGGAAACTGGTGTCTGTCCATCGGGCAAATGTCTACCAGGATTTAGAGGAGCTTATTGTGAAAAAGGCAAGTTTCCACGATTTGGTAGAAAACAGCAAACGACAGGTCATTAGGGATCGTTTATTCAAATGGTGTTTTATGCCCGTTTCAACGGGTTTTCACTTCTATCATGACACCTGTCAACTAACCGTTATTCATACAAAACCTAGATTTCACAAGGAGGTGAATAGGCCATCACTACTGTAGGTCACACCTGTACTCCCTATCCTCAGTGACGTTCCAAACGCTTAGTGACTATCCAATAATGTAAGTTTTATAGACCTCACTCTTCTGTCACGCAAGTAGGTACCGTTTGTGGCCGTGAAAAATCATTCGTTTCACTCTTTTCATTGTTTTGATCAGGATACGTTGTCGCATCAAAGTCACTGATCAATACCTTTCATTTTGGTTAGGTCTGTTCATTATACTCTTTATACTCTCATCGTGTTGATTAAGTCCGTGTTCTTTATAGTCCCATAGTGTTAATTAGGGCCGTGTTCTTTATAGTCTCATAGTGTTGATTAGGTCCTTGTTTTTCATAGTCTCGTCGTGTTGATTAGGTACGTGTTCTTTACGGTCTCATCGTTTTACAGTGTCATCGTTTTGCTTGGGTCTTTGTTCTCTGTATTCCCAGTGTTTTAGTTAGGTCTTTTTTTTTTATTTTCCAAGCGTTTTGATTTAGTTCATGTTCTTGATAGTCTGGGCGTTTAATTTAGGTCTTTCTTCTTTATTGTTTCAGCGTTTTTAGTAAGGCCTCTGTCTTTACAGTCTCGCCGTCATAGCTGGGTCTGTGTTCTCTAAGCGTTTTGATAAGGTCGCTGTTTTTTATAGTCTCAGCATTTTAGTTAGAGCTCTCTTCTCTATAGTCCAAGCCTTTTGATTAGGTGTCTGTTTCATAGTCCAGGCGTTTAAGTTAGCTCTGTAATCTTTTTAGTCCAAGCGTTTTGGTTAGGTTCCTGCATTTGATACTACCAGCGCTTTTTTCAGGTCTCTTTCCCTGATATTCTCAGCATTTTAGTTAGGCCTCTGTTTTTGATAATCTTAGTGTGTTAATTATGCCTTTGTTCCTTAAAACCTCAGCCTTTTAGTTAGGTCTCTGTTCGTGATAGACTCAGAATTCTGTTCAGCTAGCAGTACGACCGGTAACGAAAGCTGGTGCAAAGTCTTCTTCGTGGATAATATTCGACTAGAAAGGAGAAATATCTGTCACGTTGGATCGTTTCAAAATGTTTACACGGGTAACTACATCCCTGAGAATACCTGGTATTTGACATCAGGGTCCGTATTCACCAACCATTCTTAAGAATATTCTAAGTCTTATTCTCCAAGATTTTCTACATTTGAAAGTAACACAACTCCTGATTGGCTAAACTAAATGGTTTAGCCAGTTAAGGGTTGTGTTACTTTCAGATGTAGAAAATTCTGGAGAACAAGACAAAAAACGTTCTTAAAAATGGCTTGTGAATACGGACCCTGAACCCCAGGATGCATGCAATTCTGTGTGTTTTAAAGTTTCTCAGCAGCTCTTTCCAACGGTTCATTGACATTGTCATCGAGTAACTGAAGCTTTTGGAAGTAGGTGTGACGGAATTACTTCAATTAAATCACCTTTGCGTATGGTATTATGTCTAGGATACAATCTTAATGGTGCTTGTCCCTTAGCAAAAGGATATTCAGTAGTTGGTTGGCATGTTTCGCCATAAAGTGGCCAAAACATAGTCAAATGGGGACAAAGTGGGATGGGGGAAAAATCTGGAACAAATTTGCTTGATTATGCTAGTTTCCTAGTATCAAATAAGGTATCCACATTTTCCTGGACTATAAGTGAATTTCATGCTTAGTTGTAGTAGTAGTTATGAAATATATTTCCTGGTAGCGGGTAATTACCTGAAGTTGTTCCGTTTTTCTTAAACAATAAATTAGACAACACCGATAAGAAAGAAAGAAAGGTTTTAATCCTTGACATTCTATATTCACCAGCGTTCATAACGCTTTGAAGATTCCAAAGCAAAATACAGTTATTTTGAAATATTGCAAAAATAGCCAACACAATCGCTAAGAATAAAAGACACGATCTAGTAAGCTCACACGACTGAATACGTACAGTCTATTTAGTTATTGAATGTTAATAATACCTTCATTGTCAACTGAATGACCATAATTAGTTATGTCTATCTCAAACAAAACGAAAAAGAATAACAAATAAAGATGGTGATAATAATAGTAATAATAATAATAATAAACACTACTTAATTGCAATGTCAAAGCAGCTGCGGCAGGGAAATGTCACAAAAATATCAGCAAGTGTAAAGTCAAGTTAAGATTGCTCATTATATGAAGTCTATAACACTTTGGAATTAACCGATTTATATTGCCTACAAAAGCACCTGAAGACACCAAATGCAACACCGGCACCTTATTGATAAAAGATTGCTCTGTGCTTGATATTTCTGTTTATTTTTCAAAGAGTATGAGAATGGAATGTATAGACCCAAATGCTGAAAGGTTTGTGGAAAATGCTTCAACAAGAAACCTTACAACGAGACCGATGGAGCGTGTACCAGATGTGCTACAGGCTATTCTGGTCTCATGTGCATTTCTCGTTAATGTTTTACAGACAGAACTGTTTACACACTTTAGCTGAGATACGTAGTTCGATAGGACGGACGTAAAATTTCAAATTCAGGCTGATTTCTGAAGCATGAGATTATGTACAGATAATGTGCATTCGATAGACAGGCAGAAATTAAGCTGCTGTAAAATATTTACGGGCATGCAAAGCATGTGGAATTGATATATGTTAAAAGTAGGTACAATAATGTATCTTCTAGTGCATTGCTATATGCGCGCATTTTTTAACCATTCTATGGTTAATTTTCCCCCTTCGAAATTATCATTCTCATGGTTAGCATAACCACAAAAAAAAATTTACAAAACCAAAAAAAAATTTTTTTTTAAATATTTTGTGATTATGCAAACCATAATAAAATCTTATCTCTCCATTTTCGCGTAATAATAAAATCTTATCTCTACATTTTCACGCGACCACAATCTCTCCATTTTCGCGTAATAATAAAATCTTATCTCTCCATAATAATAAAATCTTATCCCACGGTTTCGCGTAACCATATTTTTTATCATCATGCGACGATAAAAAAAATTCTAGTTTGCGGATTAGCGTTTTTCCGAAAAAATTTTTGAAACGTAGAAAATTTTTTTACATCTAAAAAGTGGGAAAAAATGGAGGAAAATATAAACGAACGATTACACGTTTTAAATAAATATGATTATGATGAGATACAAGATATTGAGAGAGTACAAGAAAATAAAATAAAATATATTGAACTAGACGAGCGAGGGGGAGTAAAAGTATTTGATACTATCGACCATATAAAAGATTTTTTGTACACGTTTATAGATATGTTACCGAGAATTTATCACGAATATAGCGAGCAAAGATTAAAAGAAACCGAGTTTAATACAACTATTTACGTAACTTGGCCACGAACTTTTAGATCTTTGTGGGCTGATATTGGTCAACCTATATTTATGGGTATCAAAATTCCATCTAATAAAAGTAAAATTTTTTTAAGCGTTTATAAAAAATCTTTGTTTGGTTTGGTTGGGAGTAAAGATAGAACTTTAGAAAATAAAAATTACTATTTAAATCCGCTACTCACGTTTAAAAAAAATTTTAATTATGATGGTCCTGTTACTCTTGTTGATGATAGCGAGCACTATTTTATAGAAGAGTATGGTGAATTTTGGCACGATATAAAAAACTTTACAGACGCAATACCATTAGGCAATGAGGTTAATTATGCAAATGTTTATGTAGTAGATCCTACTATTTACCTTCTTCAAAGTTTTAAAAATAATATACATAATATACCGATCAATTCTAAGGAAACGTTTTTAGAAGAAGAATGCGTTATTTGCGTTAGAGCAAAACCGAATATTATATTTTGCGAGTGTGGCCATATACCAATATGCGAAAATTGAGACTCAGGCAATATAGATAAATGCGTAATATGTAGAAAACGTAAACTAAATTTATAACTTTTTTTAATAATAAAATAATTTTTTTTTTTTTTTTTAATTTATTTTACGCGAAAATTTTTTATTTTATCGTAATTTCATTACCTCCATAAAATGTGGAAATCATGAGGTTTAGAGATATGAAATTTATTTATTCGAACGTGGTAAGCGTCGATTTTATTTACGAGTTAGGAAGATGTATGGAAGAACGACTATTGTTTTCGAAAAGAGTTTATCGAGCTACGAACGAAGTAGTTCTGCCGCCATTTAAAGAAAAGGAATATGAAATTGCGTTGTTTAGAGCAAGACCCTACATTTATTATGAGACGAGTAGGATTAAGAAAGAATGCGATGTTGAAGACTATGACTCCATTGTTGTGGAGACGAGTACAAAAATCGAGAGGGATAATGTGCTTTTCAAAGAAACATTTGGAGCAGGTGCGGCAACCCTGCTATTTGACTTTTTTAACGAATGCGAAACGCAGCTGAGTTTACCCGAAGAGAGAAAATTTTTTATTAATGTTACTTTTAGTAGCTTTTCTAGATTTAATTCGATACGGTTTCTAGGAAACAGTCGTATTATTTTAAACCGCGAAGACCTAGAACATTCTTGGGATGTGGGTAACTTTAAGGAGGGGGCTTCATACGGAAGTGTAAGGTTTCCTGCTGTCAACGATCCCAAAATACGGAACAGAAGGTTTCGGGTGATTACCAATGAGGCTGAAAATATAACTGAAAGAAATAAGGCAATTAGTGAGCTTATTAGGATTGATGCCAATAATGTTCGAAATAACGTGGGGGCGGTTTGGAATCTTTTTTCTGACAACCGGATTATTCGGGAGCATACTGAAGAAATGTTAGCAAACATTGCTAGGTTGGAGGTCCTTAATTCGGAACTAGAAGATTATAGCGATGCATTTGGCCTTAATAGTTTAAATTTGCGACGAAATCGATCTCACCAGCGAGAGATTTCTCATTTAACGAGACTAATTCGCTACTCGAATGACAAAATAAGAATCTTCAGCGATAAAATTCGGTTTAAGAATGAAATGACTATAGAACTACAACATTTGGTACAGAGAGTGGAAGAGGATATGAGGAATGGTCATTTTTGTGCTTCTGCTGATATTAATTTTAGCTATTTAAATATCAGCATCAAAAACAATGACGTAGAAATTAATACCTATCAGGAACTAATCGAAACTCAACAACGATTCAGGGCAGCTAATCAAGAACGTTTGGATTTTTTAACGACTGACACTGACAACGAGGAACCCTCAATCGTTGTTTCGTCGTCTTCAGTAATTCCTAGCGAACTTGAGGTAGGTGAAACGCAAAATACCGAAGAAATTACGGTAACCGCGGGACCTAACTCGACCGAAATACTTTATTCCGGTAAAGTTTATAAAACGAGAGAATGCGTAATTTGTTGCGAGAAAGAACCGAATCTAATATTCTTTAATTGCGGTCATATGAACGTGTGCTCGAGTTGTTTTGACGATAGTCGGAGAAAAAAAGCGGTCTTGCACGATTGCCCTTCATGCAGATTAAAATGCGCCATGGTAAGGATATTTTAATCGTACTAAATTTATAACTTTAAAAAAAGTTATAAATTTTTTTTTTAAAAATGTCGTCGGGCTATATTCCAAAAAAGGGAAGGAGACGGTTCCCTTTTTAATTATACGAAAAAAATTTCTTTAAATAAAAAGAATTTATAACTTTTAAAGTTATAAATTCTCGCTTACTCGCAACCTATTTTATAATGCCCCCAAGCTAAGGTGTGTATTTTATCCTCCAATATATACCTTTTGTCATCATCAGAACTTAACGCTATTTTATTAACTTCTTCCGTGTACATTTTATGCGCGTAGGTTTTAAATATACGCATCCTTCTATATTGTTTTTCACCCGTCTCCAAACATTTTTTAAAATTGCTAAAATGCAGTTCATTTTTAATTACTGACTTTTTAATTCCTTTACATCTTCGTTCTTCATCACTATCTTCCCATATTAAATTTCCATTTTTATCCCTTTTTATAATTAATTTTTTATACGCGTACATTTTAGCTCTTAAACCGACAAACTCTGTCATTATTTCGCCATTTAATTCGTCTTTAAACATACCAATTACTTTTTTGTTCTTTTCACTATATAATGAATGCTCTTTAGGATAGCCACTCGTGTCAAACGTTGTAGAAATCTGACGCAATATCCTCGTACAAATCATCAGTTTTTATTTCGAGAATAAAACTATCTGTATCTGTATAACACAGTTTTACTTTTTCTCCGTATTTCGCTTTAAAGTAATTATAGTAACTGTTATACATGTGCGTTTTACTAATATCTAAAATACTTAATTCTAAATAAATGGGCTTGTCATATTTTATAAAAGTCTTTTTCATATGTATGGCCACCAAATTTTCATCAAATATTGTTGTATGCCTATAGTTTGGTCTCGCTATTAATTTTTTGCACTGGTTAGTTTCAGAAACTAAATGTATGTCTACTCTATTTCTCAAGTTTTCCATAGTTTTACCAAAAACGCAATTACACATCAATTTAAAAAAATCTGTTTCGAAATCATTTTTTGCCTCTTTTCGCAGGTTTATGTTTAAATCGATATAAGATTTTAACCAGTCACTTTCTTTAAATTTAATTCCGCGATGAATTCTCTTTAATTTTAAACCTAAAGAAAGATATGTTTTTAATGCTTGATAGTGGATTACGTAATTTTTCTTGTCTTCTAAATTTGGTATTAATTTTTCTACTTTTTCAACCTTTAGCTTTTCAGGGGCTAAAGGAAAGTCATTATGCCAGTCATGTAATTCTTTAGGGTATTCTAAATCTACTTCTAATATACACGGATATCTTTCCCATTTATCTAGTTCTTTCCCCGTCATCCATTTAAAATCATGAGTAGGAAGAGGTTGTCTCATTGCCCAAGGGTAAAGGCTGTTTGCGTCAACATATAGTATATCAGTTGATGGCTTATCCGAGTCGTAAGATTTACCCATATATTTATTATTTGCGGCAGCATATCTTTTTGTGCACATACTAACACCGCCTCTAATACCCAATTCTACCATTAAAAGCATATCAGGGTCCGATAAAAGTTCTAAGTTTATCTTCGTTGTTTTCAATGTAGCATCCCAGGCCAAACCCGGAGCAGTATAATACCAACTAGGATCTAAATCATAATTCTTATGACAAACATCTCTAAAGTTTTCAAATACATCCGCTAAAAGCAATACATCTATTTTATTGTAAAGTTCTAAGTAATCTTTAAAAGTTTTCGTGTCAAATTTTTCCCAAACATTTAATGCGTGAGCATAGTCTTCATCACTAATATGTTCTTTGTTTAAACTGGAGTAAAATTCTTCTTTCGGAAGTAACTGAGTTTCTTTTAATCTTTCGAGAGAATCGAGGTAATCATAAGGAAAAACCCCTTTTTTCTAACTAATGGTAAATGTTCTTTCGGAAAAAATTTTGATAAAATTTTTAACTGAAATTCATCTAAATTACTCGAAAGTTTATCCAAACTAGAAGCCATAAACTAAAAGGTATCAAGAAACCTAATTTTATGGTTCGTGTTTTTTCCGACCAAAATGTTTTTACTAAAACTAATATATTTTTCTTCGTTATTAGGAATACAATCGATTTTACCGCTAGATTTACCTAAATATTTAATAAAAAGATGCGAATCATACCCTCTCAAATTATGAAAATATACGGGCGTAAAGCTCGGTGTTCTCGCCTTTAGATTACATTTAGTATGCGCAGCCCCTCTATATTTACCAGTAAAATGACAGTGATCTCTTACTTTATAATTTTCGCGATTAAATTCTTCGTTACAAATCCAACAATGCGTTTCCCTTTCGTATCTCGCTTTTTCCTCTTTTGTTATTTTAATAGGTAGCGGGTTTTGACAGTATTTACCGTAAATATTTCGTATATCTTTCGTTAAAGTTTTTATAAACTCTTCCGGCGCATCTTCTCCAACATAGGAGCGCAAACATTATCATCAAAACATTTTATAATGTAGTAAAAACTAACAGGAACATGTTCCTGCGTTTTCTTAGTGTTTTCCGTTTCTTTTTCGTGAACCGGCTTTAAAATACATTCAAAATCGGCATATACAACAAAGGGAACCAAGAGTTTCCTATCATAATTTTTAATACGGTTCCCTTTTCGGGCATTTCTAAACAAACGGGCTCATTTTCGTTACAATATTTTTTGTGTTTTTCTAAAAGGGCTTCACTTCCACGATGGTTTAAACATCTTTTGCAATAATACTTCGGTTTTTTTATTTTTCGATATTTGTCTATTCATTAAACGCCCAAAATTGTTTATGAGAGCGTAGTGCGTATTTTCTTCATTTTTAATATAAAGCAGATCTACATGATTAGTTTTTTTCATCTTCCGTAACCCTAAGAGGATAAAATCTTTCTTCTTTATAACTATAAACGTTTACGCTAATTCCAGGGTTTTCCTTTTCAAATTTATCTATATCTTTAAGCGTAACGGGATATTCTATTCCGCTCATGTTCATTACATCTTCCCTCGCTTTTAAATCTTGGTCAACTCTTTCCGGGTTTTGTTCTCTCGGGAATAATTTTCTTAAAATACACCATAAAAAGCATTTATTATCTTCATTTTTCGGGTTAACGCAAGCTTTTTTATCGCTAATCCATTTTGGTAAAGGTAAGTACCCTCTACCAACTAAAGGCATAAAAAGACTTGTGTGTAGTTCTAAACTTACCATACTTATAAAAACCCAGCCACTCTCTTGTTTTTCTAAAACGCTTATCTTTTCTAAAATGTCTTCCGTCATTTCTTCGTATAATTTACGCGCACCCATTCTATTTAAGTTTACTAACTTTTTTTAGTGAAAGGCAAATTCCCTAGCATCTTCGGGATCATTGTATCTACAAAACATGGCCCTTAATACAAGTTTTACCTTTCTTTCTAAATTTCCTCGAAGAGTTTTTATAACAAGACCCTACTTTTAAAAATTTATTGGGTGTATAGTGTTCTCTGCCTGTTACATCTACATTGTGTTGCGTAACATATTCAACGAATGCGGAATTAGTAAGTGTTATTCTAAGCGGAGGCGGGGGCGGGCCAGGCCCTTCAGGCGGATAAGGAGGATAATGTTCTCTAAGATTTTCGGCAATTTGCCCCAATACTCGCGGAAACTGTGCTTACCCTTCTTCGTACTGTTTCTGGTATTACCTTCCTGTAAACGTTAGATGCAGCGCGTCTCGCTGCGGAGAATAAATTTGGAATATAGCCCGACATTTTTTATATACGATAAAACGAGTTAAGATATTAATCAATTTTATTACGATTTTTTAATCGTAATAAAATTACAATTTTACTATCGTAATTTTTTAGTACACTACAGTCATTTTATTTCCATCAGACTGAAAGTTTAATACCCTGTCGCTAATAACAACGGCATATACGTACGTGTTTGCGTCTACATTAGCGCTAAACTGCATCTTAACATGAATATCGCTTACAGAATATTTTAACCTTTCTCTTTGTTTGCTAATATCGAACAAAAACAATGGGTAAAGGTCTTTGTACTCTAAAGGAGTAAAGTTAGGATTTGACGCCAAATCATCCACGAGAAAAAACTTAGATCTAAACGCGGCGGCATCGCCATACGCTCTGCTAAATTGTTGTTTGGGAAAAGAAAGTTTGTAGTCTATTCTGGGATATTTATTATTGGAATTTACCGTAACGTGAATATCCGTGACGTTAACATGATTAAATATGGCTGGATTTGCTGTTTGATTATTTAATTTGTTCGTCTGAAATCCGATAATGATGTAGCGTGGAAACTCGGGTGCCTTTTAACGGCGAGTCTCCAGACAAAACTGCGTGTTTGAGGAACATTAGCGTTATCGCATTGTATCATTCTATAATTAACCGGAAAGGTTTCTTTGTTCTCGATATGTTTATAAAGTTGCATTTTATACTGATCTGAGGGCATCACGTGCGGTATATGCCACGCTATTCTGTGCAACACAACTTTACCATCAACAGCAATAATAGCACCCGCACCATCTACAGCATTGCTTTTAAAAATAGCGTCATTATCACCGCCTCTTGTCAAGTAAAGAGTGTGCTTCATTCCGTACACGATTTTATTATAATCTTCGCAAAAACCAAAAATATGTTTTAATGGAACTTTAAATTCGAATGTGCCCTTTGGTTCGGGTTTTACAGTAATGAGAGTGTGTCTCACTTTAAAACCCCCATTATCATCGGGGTTTCCCGCATTTGTTATATCCTTATACCACAATTGGTTTAACCCCCGCGATCTAGACAAATCATCATCATAATTTAACAATCCGAGCATAGTGGTAGCCCAACCCGGATGATTTATTCGTTCAATCTCTTTACCCGAAAGCTCGTATCTAATATCTTTAAAAAGATACATTAAACCGTTGTTCGTTAAAGTAACATGGTCAGCATCCACATATGCTGTACCATCAGCCTTTACTAATCTTCCTTCTATAAGTAAATAGCTGTCGCTAGGAACCAAAAAAACATCTTGAAGCTCGATGTTAATCGCAATAATTCCTCCGTCATTGTTAATAGCATTAACGGCACCTACAATCGGTAGATACTCGTTGTATTCGTAATCTTCGATGCTATCGTCATTAAAAGGTCTTTCAGTAATGTCTAAAATGCTCATTTTTTATTACGTTATAATAATTTTAAGTTATTGTAATATTTTTACGTCGTTTTAATGCCCGCTCCGCTATTTAATTTTTTAACTAATTCTTGTATAGCAATTGGATCGTTACCATTTCCAGCTATTAAATCGTTCACGTTCCGCGAAACGGGCGCTGTTGTAGGCATATTATCGTACTTTTGTAAAATTTTCTTAGATTTCGGCGTTAAAGCCTTTTCAATTAGCCTTTTTCCCGCATCTACAGCTGCACTTTTTCCGGCCTCTAAAGCTTTTTTTTGCTCCTTCCTTAGCGACACTCTTTCCCACATCAACGGCAGAGGACGCAATTTGTTTAGCCGCGCTGCTGCTTAAAAGTCTCGCGAAAAAGTTAGCTAAGCTGTCAAAAATTCCAGCTCCGCCGTATCTATTTCTTCTCGTAAATCCACGTTTCTTATAGACGTACATATTTTATAATAGGGACATTATTTTTTTATAGTATTTACTATCGAAAATGCCTTGCCTTTTTAATTCGTCGCACACGCTAACAAGCTCGTTTCTCACGCCCGTGTTACCCGCTGCTTTACTAGCCATAAGTAAGTCGAGTTTTTCTAGCAACGCGTTAGGGTCACTGGGGATAACAACTTTTTTAACGCCTGAACCAGTTTTTTCTTTATAGTATTTTGTTTTTGACGGTCCTTCCCAAATATCTTCATTAATAACTAAAGCTTTTTTCTTTAAAATAGGGTCTTCAAAAGCTTGAAATTTAAAATTGGGATTATTCGGATCATTGTTTAAATGCATAGTGTTAGTTAATTTTAAAATATTAACATATGTTGTATAATCACTCGCATTATGAGAATCTGGGTCAAAAT
The DNA here is from genome assembly GCA_945859785.2 of Tridacna gigas. Classification (NCBI taxonomy): domain Eukaryota; kingdom Metazoa; phylum Mollusca; class Bivalvia; order Cardiida; family Cardiidae; genus Tridacna; species Tridacna gigas. The sequence continues at coordinate 106,561,286 of OX244028.2, forward strand.
TTTTAGAAAAAATAAGATTACTTAACCCTTTTGTTAGTTTAAATTTGTTTTTCTTACCTATAAGAATATCATCTTTTTGTATTTTAAATGGCTTATTGCCCATATATATTCCGTCTTGTGTCATACGAGGACCAAATATGTTATCAGGATTAATAAATGCAATTTTCTCTATTTCCTCTCCTGATGTTGATGGCGCTTCTGGTAATTCTGTTAATGTTGGACTTGTTGACCTATAACTAGGAGGAGCCGTGCTAAGAGGATAATCTATTTGTTGGGGCAATTGTTGCGGTAACCTTTGGGGCAACTGTTCGATAGCCTTTTTAATACCTTTAAGACCCTTAATAGGTTTAAGGCCCTTTTTAATGGGTCTAAGACCCGACGTAATTGCCCTTTGTGTATCTTTTTGTGTTTCTGTAATTTCCCTTGTTGTATCTTTTTGCGTTTCTGTAACAGGTTTAAAAAGCTCTGAAAGATCCGTTTGTAGTTCTATTTTCCCCGTCTTTTCCGCTAATTCGTTAGCGCGAATATTTTTTTTTTTTATCGCGAGAAATTTTTTTACTGTTTGTTCTCTTTTTGCAGGATCAACTATTTTTAAAAAAGACATTTTTTATTAGGATTATTTTTTTTAACAGTTTTTAACGCAGTTTTTTAACCCGTTTCGTAACTAAAACTACACGAAAACTTAATTTTAGGCTTCTTAATATTCCAACGACCCACCATGATGTTTTTCAACCAGCCTCCGAAAGGACTCGCGCTGTTCTCTTCTCCCTCTCTCTATTAACGATTTTTCCGTTTCGCTCGTAATCTTTTTCTTAGATTTAGACCTAATTTCTTCCTTCATCTTCTTATATTTCTCTAATTCCTCCATGATCAGTTGGAACTCTTCGTCCGAAACTTTGTTGTCCGATAAAGCTTTCGAGATGTGCGAAGATATAGTATTTAATTTTGTGTCGGCGATGGTTTTAATCTTTTCTTGTTTTTCCGCTTTAGTTGTCCATTGTCTAACGGCATATTTTCCGGCTATACTTAAACAACCGGTAAGAATTGCGATACTTTCTATCGCTATAACTGCCGGCGCCGCAACTATCGTTGATAACAAACCTATGCCACCTATCCCCCCAGCTGTGGTAATCGTAATTAAAACGGTATCTACGTTGTCTACTATTCTCGCGGCTCTAAAATATTTCTTACTTAAAGCTTCTCTCTTTACTACATCGGCTTCTAAATCTTTTTGTATCTCGCTAATTTTATGCAGACGATAACACTGTCCCTCATCATCAACTGGAGGAGCCGTGGGTAATACCGGATATTATTAATCTCTTTCATCTCCATTTTTTATAAGCGAACTATTTTTTTAAAGATGATAATAAACGTCGCATAAAACTTCGTTTTCTTTTATTTTTACCGTATCCTTCGAATTGTTAGTAATGGTAACTAATATATTATCAACATCACCGATGCTAATCTCATTTTGTAAACTACATTTTTTAAATCTTAAATAATAATCTAATGAGGTTAAAATTACGCCTTTAGTTGACATAAAGCCTAAACCTAATTGCGTCGGAAGTACTTGCCCCGGAGTTAACGTAATTTCTTTTTGACTAAAGATTTTCCAAGTTACCGGATTTACTTTTATCGGAGGATGTTTTAAATTATGATCGGGTCTCCAATGGATCGTTTTTGGTTTAGAAATGCTCGATTTTACGCTAAATTTGCGAACATTCATCTTTTTTATATTATAATATTAACTTATAATATAGCTCCTAAAATGGGAATATTAGCGAAAGGACTATTAGGACCTAGAATAAGACCTTCTCCTTTATAAAACTTCCCACCCTGTTTTAAATATAAACCATCACCAACAGACCCTAATCCTTTGCCTTTATAAGGGCTTAAATAAAGACCTTTTCCATCAGTTTCTACCCGACAAAGGCAACCTCCTTTTTTAAGGTAAAGACCCGATCCCATAGCTTTTTGTACGCCCGATGACGCTAATCCCGAAAGAGCACCAACGCCTAATGCGGGTAAAACAGTCTTTGCTATGGCTGGCAAAGCACTAGCAGCTAAACCGGCTAACATTCCAAGAAAACCTCCCTCTATTTTCGTGTTGTGTTTAAGTTGTTTAGCGTCATTCTAATTGTTACGCCTTTACCTTTTTTGAAAGCTTTGGCTATTTTTTTCACTTGCGACTGGGTAATGGCTGAAACATCATTACCTCGTAAATCTTTGTGACCTAAACGAATACTCGTTTCGCAACCCCCTTTTTTAATAGCGGATTGAAGTTTTTGCTCTTGCCCCTTCGTTATATTAACTTTAATATTCACGTAACTCGTCATTTTTTATACGTTTTATTTTTTTATGCCTCTCTAATATGAAACCTAATCGTTATATTTTCGCCTCTAAGATTTAGTAAAGTTCCATTTTGATCCGTAATTTTTACCTCCATATTGTGTATATCGCGTAACGTTGTCGGTAAATATACTAAATTAAGCGGCGACTCGATTATCTTATATCCGGGTGAAACATTTGGGAAAAAAGAGTAAATTGTGTTTTGCATTAATCCGTTAACGTAGCTTCCCGAGATAATATTGATGCTAACGAGTACTGAATTTATACTGAGAATGTTTACTACATTCTCAGACTCATGAAATCCAGTTTCGTATTTCGCGCGAGTAAAACCTAATACTTTGGAAATGGAGTTTGGATGGTTAAAATCTACTTGATAACCGTCTTGGAGGGTAAGAATAGATTTTAGCGTATTTGTGTTCGCGGAAATGCTAATAGGGTATTCATCATTGACTAAATCAACGTGACCTTTTTTTCTCATTTCCTGATGAATGGTATCATTTATGTCTATAAGGTTGTAACTTCCTTCAGGTATTTCTATTTTAAACCAAGAAACACCATTGTCCGGAGAATAAATAAACATGTTGTTTGACGCGTCAATGTTTGGAAAAGAGTAATACGTTTCGAGGTTTACTAAAGCTATTTCGTATTCTCTATCATATTCCAGTCGGATTGGGGGTTTAAAACTCATTGTAAAGCGCGTTCTGTCGTCGCTTACTATAATTTGAGAAGACATTTTGTGCCGCGTATTTTTAGCTATTTGCTTTAAAAGATCTTCCATTTTTTATAGTAAAAGATTTTTTTTTTTTTTAAATATATCTTTCGTTAAAAGATATTTTTTATCTAACAATATTTTAAATTTTCATCAAACGACATACTCATAACAGCTGGGTTACCTTTAGCTATAGTTCGGTTTTCATTTTTCGTAAAACATGTACATATTTTTATTATTTCATTTAAATGCGGTAGCATTTCTTTTATATGTTTTCTATGTTTTTTTTTCGTTCTATCTTCCTTTTCAGTTTCGAAAATCTTTGTCCATTTATTCGCATTACGCAGTGTTTCGGAAACACGTTTTTTTTATAAAAGCAGAGCGCAATTCTTCTCCACTAATATCAGTTTCTTTAGCAAAAGACTGAAACTCTTTTTTTAGTTTGAAAATGTTAAGGACGTTTTTAAAAACGCTTGCTGGGCAATGTTTGAGCATTCTTGGTAATTTATTTTCCGCAAGATTTCTAACACAATGCATAACATCATTTACTGTTGAACCATTTAATCTATAATCAAGTAATACGAGAGAATCATCAAAAATTATTAACTTACTTTCTGCCATTTTTTTTTTTTTTTTTTTTTTTTTTTTAATTATTATTTATTTTTAAAATTCTTATTTTCATTTTTTTCTATTGACTCGGGAATATAAAAGTTGTCAAAACCGTCTCTATATTTTCCTTCGTCTTTTTTACTCGATAAATCGATGACGACAAAACCACGAGTCTTTTCCCATACTTTTTTGCAAAATTTTCTAAACTCTTCTTTGGACATATCTTCGCTTACATGGTCGCTGTAAATGTGATTAAGGTTTTTCAGGTCTTGACGAAAAAGACAAATAAAATTTGCATTTTCTCTAATAGTTTGTCTCGGTAACCTAAAATAGTTTTGCGAAAGGTAAAAACAATCAACATTACTATGTCTTCCGCGAATATAGTAACACTCGCACTTATTTTGTCTTTCTAAAAGTAAGTCATCGAAGATCATTAAATTTTTGTTTTCCGATTTTAACTCTCTCGGGTCAGGCACATCCTCGGCAGCTTCGAAAAAACTGCACCGTATATCCGTTTTATTCGCTATGGTTTTAATCCATTCTTCGATCAAAGCTGAGGGAGTAGCGTTTTTAGCTCCACTGGCCGAAGGCCAGCGGGCTTATGTCATGGCCTGGTGTCCGTCGTGCGTGCGTCCGTCCGTCCGTCCGTCCGTCCGGTCGTCCGTCCGTCCGTCCGTCCGGTCGTCCGTCCGTCCGTCCGTCCGTCCGTGCGTTAAGTTTTATTTCAAACATCTTCTTCTCTGAAACTACCCATCCAATTTTCATGAAACTTCACAGAAATGATCCTGCCATGGTCCTCTTCAGAATTTCTTGAAAGAATTTGATTCCTTCAAAAACTCTGGTTGCCATGGCAACAAAACTGAAAAATATTGGAAATCTTTAAAAATCTTCTTGTCTGAAACCATAAGGCATAGGGCTACCAAATTTGGCATGTAGCTTTATGTAGTAGACCTCTATCAAGTTTCTTCAAATTATAGCCCTGGGGTCAAAATTGGCTCTGCACCAGGGGTCACAAGTTTTACATAGGCTTATATAGAGAAAACTTTAAAAATCTTCCTGTACCTGTGCCATAAGGCCTAGAGCTACCAAATTTTGCATTTAACTTGATCTAGTTGGGGTCTACCAAAAGTGCCCAAATTATAGTCCTGGGGTCAATTTGGCCTCATGCTGGGGGGGGGGGGGGGTTCACAAGATTTACATAGGCTTACATAGGGAAAACTTTTAAATCTTGGTGTACATAGCCATAAGGCTTAGGCTACCAAATTTTGCATAATTATAGCATTATCTAGTGGACAACTACAAAGAGGGCCCAAGTTACAGCCCTAGGATCAAGTTTGGCCCTGCACCAGGGTTCACAAGTTTTACATGGGTTTATTGAGTGAAAAGTTCAGAAACCGTCTTGTTACTAGCCATAAGGCCAAGAACTCCCAAATTTGGCATATTATTCTTCTAATACACATATTCCCCATTTAGTCCGACTGTAGCCCTGGGGTCAAAGTTTTATGAGGGCTTATATAGTAAAGACTTCTCTTCATGGTTTATATTTATAAGCCAGTGGAGCGATACAGGGCCATCATGGCCCTCTTGTTATCCTGAACTTCATCACGTATGTTAAACAAATATAAGATGCCCTCTTTCGGTATTTTTTCTTCGAAGACTTTTTTAAGTATGCGATATTCAGGTTGAAAAAGACTTTTCCCAAAAACCGTTCAATTATCGTAGTCGAGCCATTTCGGTCTTAGCAAAAGGTTTAGTAAAAGCGTAGTCTTACCACATCCCGATTTACCCACGATTAGTCCCCTAATGCTTTTAGGTAAAAAAGGGTTATTAAATCTCTTCGCTACTACGTTGTTCCACGATAAATTTACAACATCCATTTTTTAATGTATTAAAAATGTTTTTAATATATTAAAAAAGATGTATTGCGTTAAATGTAAAAAAGTTACTAATACCAGTAACATAGAACACGTTGTTAGTAAAAATGGAAGGAATATGGCGCGTGGTAAATGCGTCGTGTGCGGAAGAACTAAAACAAACTTTGTTAAAAAAAAAAAAAAAAGGCGGTTCATTACTAAATAAGTTTATAAATAACTTACCCGTCGAAATGCATCTACCCAGCCATAACTTTACTGGCCCTGGTACTAAGTTAAATAAAAGACTCAACACCGATTTAACGCCTAAGGAATGGAGTAAGCCGATAAACCGGGTTGATAAAGCGGCATACCATCACGATATTTGTTATCTTAAGCATAATGACACAGCTACCAGAAACGCTATTTGCGATAAAAATAAGCTTAAAGAGTTAAAAGGAATCTACAATCCTTCTATTAAGGAAAGAATGGAACGGGGGTTAGTTTCCTCGTTAATAGGTGCCAAGGCTAAATTTGGGATGGGAGTTAATGAAAAAAAAAAAAAAATCAGCATGACGGCTTTATCGGAAGAGCTGCATAAACCAGTAAGAAGAAAATTTAAGAAAAGGAGAGTTAGAGTAAACGGTATAGATAGGATATGGGCGGCAGATTTAGTAGACATGCAAGCAGTTTCTAAATTTAATCGTGGTATCAAATATCTTCTCGCTGTCATCGATATCTTTTCCAAATACGGTTGGCTGATACCGTTAAAAGATAAAACGGGAAAATCTGTCGCCGCGGCATTAAAGAGTATTTTTAAGGAGAGAAAGCCGGAAAAAATGTGGTGGATAAGGGTAAAGAGTTTTATAACGCGGATGTTAAAAACTTGATAGAGTTGTATTCCACCGAAAATGAGGAAAAATCTAGCGTCGTTGAGAGATGGATTAGAACGATGAAAGAAAAAATGTGGAAATATTTTTCAGCTAATTCCACTAACGTTTACATTAACGCGTTACCGGATCTCGTTAAAGAATATAATAACGTGAAACATTCTTCTATTAAGATGACGCCAGTAAATGCTAGTAAAAAGGTAAACGAAACCAAAGTTTGGAAAACTCTTTATCCCGATCGTTACGAAGTAAGAGATATAGACCCTAAGTTTTCCGTAGGCGATAAAGTAAGGATATCTAAAAAGAAAAAGACCTTCGAAAAGGGATATACCACAAGATGGACTGCAGAGGTTTTTACAGTTTCCGAGGTAAAACGTACGTCACCCGTAACGTACAAAATTGCGGATCTTAACGGAGAAGAAATACGAGGTACCTTCTACGAACCCGAACTACAAAAAACTAGTCAGGAGTTGTTTAGGATAGAAAAGGTTACTAAAAAGGGTAAAAATAAATCGTTAGTAAAATGGAAAGGTTATTCCGACGAGTTTAATTCGTGGGTTGACAACGAGGACATTAAAAATATTTCGGTATAAAAAAATGACAGATATCGCGATTAAAAACGTAATTTTACCGAACAAACCGTTAAGCAACTTCGAACTAGAAGATGCCGCGAATAGATTAAAGATACCTTCTTTTAGGGGCGTATTTTTACGAAACGATTTGCCGAAAAAGTGCAGAAAAAAGGAATGCGGTATATTAAACCTAGATGACACGAGTGGTCCCGGTACACATTGGGTCGCTTGGTATAAAGACGGTAAACTAAAAATTTATTTTGACAGTTACGGTATAAGGCCGCCTATCGAACTAGAAGACTATCTGGTAAATCCGATATTTTACAATTCGGATCAATTGCAACATCATGGGCAGGTATTTTGCGGTCATTTATGCCTGTACGTTCTTAAAGAGTTAAGCTCGGGAAATAAATTTCAACGAATTTTAAATAAACTTTTTTAGCTATATAAAAAAAGATGCCAGTTGATAAATTCGGAGGAATGGGTGATGTTAAATCGAGTGGCGATGGAGCGTCACTTACTTACGTGAATAATAATTTTTTGCATAAAGATGGAACGACGGAAGTTACCGGTTCTATAAATATGAACGGTAATACATTAACGAGGGTTAGTAATCCCGTAAATCTTCAAGACGTCGCGACTAAAAATTACGTCGACTCTGGCACCGGGTTATTAATCGAAAATGGCGGTTATCACATGCTAGGATATTTAAACATGGGATTTAATAAAATAAAAAAAACTTAGACGATCCTACGGAGCCGAGCGAAGCCGCTACTAAAAAATATGTGGATGATAGTGATAGAGCGATAGTAAAACAACACGACGGTAGTTTTTCTGCCATCGAGGATACAAATATGCGAGGTTACCAGTTAACAAATCTTATAGATCCCGCAGAACCGCAAGACGTTGCGACAAAGTATTATGTGGATAATGCTAATCGAGCTTTTGCTTACGGTCCTGGTGGTTATATGGCAACTACTGACGTTTCCATGGGAGGACGAAGAATTACCGAAGTTGGAACTCCTTTAGAAAATCAACAAGCCTCGAATAAATTTTACGTAGATACCGTCGTTTCAGTAGCTACCACTGGAGAAAAAGCTTTAACGAAAAGCCCGGACGGTTCTTTTTCCGTTGATGGTGAAATAGATATGAAAGGAAATAGAATTAAAAACATACCCGAATCTGCCGCTTGGGATGATCCCGTAACGAGGTCTTTTCTTTCCACACAGATGTTAGCTCTAGCTGAGAGAAAGTTAATTAAACCTATAATAAGCGTTCATGCTGAGGAACAAGGAAGTTTATTAAACGGAAATTTCGAGTTTTCTTTTGGTAATGGTAGCAGCGGAAGATCGCACGGATTAGGAGGTTATTGTATGTCAGCTCCGGGTAGAATTATAAGAGGTTCTTTAATGGTTTTAAAAGGAAATAGTTTTTTAAACGAAGAGGTAAAAATTAACATAGTCGTAAACAGTGTCGAAAAAACCGACTACTCCTTAATAAAAGAAAAAGGAAAAGGTTGTAGTTGCGTAGTTTTTCCTCAACCTTTAGAAGTAAAGCAATGCGACGTCATAAACTTTTTAACGAGGTCCGAGAATCCCAATGCAAAAAACGCTTATTTGATGATACTTATAGAACTCGATTTATGAATATGTATTAAATAATTTTTTTTTTTTTATTATAAAATGGAAAAGAAACTAAAAGAGATTGTTGGAACCGATGCTCTAGAAAATTTATTAAACAGCATACAGGCAAGCTTTACGGAACTTATTAAATACGCGCCTTTGTTTCATCACAACAACCTTTGCGATTTTTATGAAGGACAAGTTCGCGAGATATACAGACTTTTAATAAGACAGTGTAAATATTTTTAGAGGATTATTATAAAGAAAAGATAGAAAATGTTATTCCAAAGCGGCCGAAATTTTGCCGGAGGCAGTTGAGAAGCCCGTGAAGACCGTGAAGACTGTGGAGACTGAGGAGGAAACGGATGAAGAGTCTTAAAAAATTTATAACTTTTTTCTGAAGTTATAAATTTGGTTAAATATATATTTTTTTTATAGAATATCACAATTAGAGTAAACGGGCACACATTCTTTTTCTGGGTATATTTTAAATTTTTTATCACTTACTTCTCTGCACAACGGCATTTAGACATTCTATTACAATTAGAGCAAACGGGAATGTGTCCGCAAGATGAAAAAAAGTATGCTCGGTTTATTATCGTAACAGACCACACATTCTTTTTCTGGGTATGTTAGTTTTAAGTTTGATTCTTCTCTATAATCAGTATCATCATTTTCTTCTCCCGTGAAATCGAAAGGATTGTTGTTGTTGCGGGGTCGAACTCCAAAAAAATCGAAATAATTAAATAAACCTTCTTCCCAAGAATGTTTTAAATGTTTTCTTTTTATTAGTTTCTTTCTGCGACTCGTAAAAAACTCAAAATTTATAAATAATTCATTGCCAAGAATTCGATCATTTATTTGTAACGCAATTCTATTAATATCCTAAAAAACTATTTTTGACATTGTTCTTTGGGTCAGCATCTTCAATAACTGGTAAATGACCATTAATTCCTAAAATAAATCTTATTCTTCTTATTTTTGCTTTATTTTCATGTTGTAGTCTACTATATTCGTAGTATATAATGGGTTTCGCTCTAAACATTGAATAAAGAAGATTTTCTTCTACTAAGGGAGGTAAAACTATTGTTTGATTTTCGCGATAACGTCTACACCCGTAACTAAGTTTATCTTGCTGGAGCTCGTCAAGCCTAAGCATAAAATCTGTTGATACTATGTCTAAATATTTGATTCCCATTTTTCCCACTTTTTTATACGAAGATTTTTTTTTTTTTTTTTTTTTTTTTTTTTTGATCAAATTGTTTAGATTAAATTTTTTTTTTTTTTTTTTTTTTAAAAAACGATGAATTCCCATTTAGTAGTAAAAGAAACTTTAGAAGACAAACTAGCTCGTTCATATAGAAAAGCGAGTCTTAATGACGGAAGAATTATATATTTTACGGGAGTCCGAGATGAAAACTATATTAGGACTTTGGTTCGTTTAAAACCCGCTATCTACTACGAATGGAGCAAAATGGTAGAAGAAGCTGGGGATGCTAATCTTTTTTCTATGGAACTATCCGTAGATTATCCTTCAATAGAAACGAGTGAAATGGTACTCTATATCCAAGAAGGGGGGAGAAGTATTTTGAGGTATTACGACTATATGTTGGACGTAGAAGAAAAATGTGAGAAAAAAAGAAAAGAACGCGGTATCGTTTTACCCGATGAAAAACCGATTCCTGTTTTAACTATCGCGTATCCATCGAAAGAATAATTTATAACTTTTTTTTAAAAAGTTATAAATTTATTTTAAACACTAAAAGTAAACGTAACTTCGTGTACAGCTCCATCAACTATATAGCCTCTTTTCCTTTTCTAAACGTTTGTTTTCCTTATTTAATTTTCTTATCATACCGTAGTTTGAATGCCTTTTTCTAGCGTTGATTATGGCATCTTTCCAAGCTTCAGTTTTTCTATTAATATCATATTCATTAATATTCACCCGCAATTTTTTGTTTTTCTCTTTAAGCGTCCTAATACTTTTCTCGTTTTCCGAGATTTTATCGTCACAAATCTCCCTTCTTATCGTAATAGATAAAAATAAAGGCCATCCATTAGCTTTAACAGTTTTGCGTTCTTTTTTAATTTTTTATACGAAGATTTTTTTTCTTAAAAAACAAATTTATTTTTAAAAAAGTTATAAATCTATTTTATGTTTTTTTATAGTCTCTTTTCTACATATTACGCATTTATTTTTAATTTTTAATGAGGAGTCACATTTTTCGCATATTGGTATATGTCCACACTTGCAAAATAAAATATTTGCCTTTGCGCTAAAACAAATAGCACATTTTTTTTCTAGAAACGTTTTACGATGAACGATCGGCATATAATCTATATATTCATCATATCGTTTAAGGCTAATAGCAATATCTTCTCCATAACAATACTCATTGATAATGCTGCTTCTGTAAATCTTTTTAAAGCGTGCCAATATTCACCATACTCTTCTACAAAATTGCATGCGCAATCAGAAGGATCATCATAAACATAAATTTTTTTTAAATGTGAGTAGCGGGTTTAATAAGAAATTTTTCACTGAAAATCTATCTTCGTTCCCAACCAAACCAAGCAAACAATTTTTATAGAAGCTTAAAAATTTTCGCTTTTATTATTAAATGGAATTTCAATACCCATAAATAAAGGTTGACCAAAAACAACCCACATATATCTATCAGTTTGCGGGAAAGTTACGTAAATAGTTGTTTTAAACTCGGTTTCTATTAATCTTTGCTAGCTATATTCGTAATAAATTCTCAGTAACATATCTATAAACGCGTACAAAAAATCATTTTTTCAGTCGATACGTGGAAATACTTTTATTCCCCCTCGCTCAACTAGATGAGTATATTCTATTTTATTTTCTTGTACTCTCTCAATATCTTCTATCTTATCGTAATCATATTTATTTAAAACGTGTAATCGTTCGTTTATATTTTCCTCCATTTTTTCCCACTTTTTAGATACTAGAAAATTTTCTACGTTTCAAATTTTTTTTCGGAAAAACGCTAATCCGCAAACTAGAATTTTTTTTATCGTCGCGCGATGATAAAAAAATATGGTTAAGCGAAACCGTGGGATAAGATTTTATTATTATGGCAAAATGGAGAGATAAGATTTTATTATTACGCAAAAATGGAGAGATTATGGTCGCGTGAAAATGTAGAGATAAGATTTTATTATTACGTGAAAATGGAGAGATAAGATTTTATTATGGTCGCGCGAAAATGGAGAGATAAGATTTTATTATGGTCGCGCGAAAATGGAGAGATAAGATTTTATTATGGTCACGCGAAAATGGATAAGATTTTATTATTACGCGAAAATGGAGAGATAAGATTTTATTATGGTTTGCATAACCACAAAATATTTTTTTAAAAAAAGATTTTTGGTTTTGTAAAATTTTTTTTGTGGTTATGCTAACCATGAGAATGATAATTTCGAAGGGAGAAAATTAACCATAGAATGGTTAAAAAATGCGCGCATATAGCAATGCACTAGAAGATACATTATTGTACCTACTGTTAAATGATTATTTTAATGTGACTATTGACATCATACGAGTAGTACCTCATCTTTGTGACATTTTATTTCAATTCTTGATTCCAGAGAAATGGTGCGAAAGCTCCACTCTTCAAGATATAAGACAGAAATTGCCATTCGAATTACCGAGGGATTAGCTTGCTGAGTTGTTTTTCGAAAGTCTTCACCACTGTGATAAACAATAGCTTAGAAAAATTTTGCGATGAAAACAGCTCTCACTCTGACGCGCAGTTCGGTTTCACCTTTACTGTTGATGCAGTATTTACTTTATCTAGTCCAGAATTTCTGAATAAAAATAAGCGTTTATATATAGCTTTTGTAGATCTCCAAAATTGCTTCGACAGCATATACAGGAATGCTTGTTGTTAAAACTCTACAAATTAAGAATCCAAGGTAAAGTTTTACGTGTCATGAAAAATATGTATCTTCATTTTCATTACACTGACCCGTCTGCTAACCATACTGAACAGGTTTCTAGTAGACACTTTGAACTTTTTATTACATTAATGTCGTAAAATTCCAGTAAGTCTGAAAACCCAAGTAAACTGTTTGATTCTTTTGTTGGTCCAACTCTATGTTACTGTAAAATATGCTAATGTTATTCTAAATCGAGGAAGGTCGGGCGTATTCATTTGAGTTTCCTAAGGTATTTTTGGTGTCAAAATTAGCACTTGTTCCGCAGTTGTATAATTATGGCGATCTGGGTCGCTATCATACGTGCATTGTGCGATATTGTAGACTGATAAATACTAATGTAAACTTGTTACCTCTGATGGTACCATTTTGAGAACGGTCTAAAATCTAGCTGTAATTGACAGCAATAATGGCTGCAGAAACTGGGTCAGTAATATTAAAAACCTTTTAAATGACTATGGTTTTCCACATGTTTTTAATAAAGATGTATATGACCCTTTATATTTAAAACTATTCCCGAGAGTTTTTAAACAAAGAAGAACAGATTGTTTTATTCAAGATTGGTCAAGTACCTTACAAAAAATCACAGTTTTGAAAGACTATTCCTTAATAAAACACACATTTGGTTACGAGCCACACCTATTGGAGGGGTCATCAGACCTCTCCAACAGTTGTGAGTTAAGAAGGCAGGCTGCCTGAGAAATTCCTGTCTAAATCAACGTTTTTTTACGAAATTGTTCTGATACACAGTCTGTTTCGTAATGGTTTTATAAATAAACCGAAATCAAAAAAACTGAAATAGGAAATTGATGTGCTTTGTTTTTATATGACGATTTCATAAAAAACAATATATATATTGATTTGATTGCAAATAATATCTCCAATAGTTCGGTAATTTTTCATTAGACAAATAAAGCTAAGCAGAAAAAAAAAAACAGAATTTCGTTAAAAAAGAAGATACCGCAGGAAAAGATCGCCCGACTTGAAAACACGGGAAGAAGGTCACGTGTCTGTCATATAATGCATAAGAGGTTTCTACGCAGTGGCAATATTAATATTATAATGCCTTAGTTGTTTGTTTACATGTACCAATATAATATATTGAAAATTATAAGCAAAAAAAAAAAAAAACTATTTGACAACATTGATGCTGACCTCTCCTGGCTTCTTTTTCAAAGAATCCAACTTGTATATTTCATCTGGAGATATTAGAATTTATTTTACAAGACGTAGATGTTCATCACTTAACGTACGAATCGAAACCGGCAGATACAGCAACCGTTATATACCCCATTTGGAAAGATTTTGCCCTTGCTTTAATGTAAGAGATATCAATTTTTAAACAGCGATTACGTAATCGCTGTTTAATAATATCGCTTCGAAATATTTTCATTTTTTCGATGCGCCATTTCGATTGGCGCCCCCCTGGCGGCAAAATTCGATGTCCACCTCAATTTTTCAAATCCAATTTTACCGAATGTGCGTGTCTTTTGTTTGCTGATCATATCGCCTTGGGCGGTATTTTGACCCAATCTTTCTCTTCAAAGCACCCATTATGTGACAAACTATTTCGACGTAACAGAATCAGTAGCAGAAATCTTGACCTGCATTATCCTCGAAACCCAGGAGTGAACTCCCCCATTATAATTACCGAATGTTTAGAATTATTATCGAAACACAGTGAACCAGAAGCCGACTCTTTCAACATTTTCCCTTCGAAATAAACATCTGTATGCTACACTTAGCATAAGCGATCGTACAAAAATAATTTAGAAGTAAAATACAATTTACACCAGCGCAGTAAATTTGAACGATCCTAAATGCAGGGTTCCTAAAAGAAATATGGAAATTTATAGCACAAAGAGGATAAAAATATGTTTGACGAAGCTGCGCATAGTACTTTGATCGTTGACCTATATTTCCCTGAAAACACTGCAAAATAGCCTCCCTTTAAAACGTCGCAACCTGTCAGAAAGTGGTCGTATGAAAATTTATATTGCAATCCAGGAATTACGGTTTTTTATACCAGCCGATATAGCTCAGTAGGTAGAGCGTAGGACTTGTGAACACAATGTCCTACAGATTGTGGGTTCGTATCCCCGGCTGGCCAACTAAAAAATTACTAATAGTCTTTCGGATGAGACATTAAACCGAGGTCCCGTGTGACGGTGCTATACGCCGAGCACGTTAAAGAACCAGGCGAAGCTCTCAGTAGTTTCGACCTGTATCCTTGCACTATCCCCCGTAACAACTAACCGTCTTCTGGGGGCGTCGCTCAGATGGGCAACCGGTAGCGACGATAAATAAACGGAAATAACCAACCAACGGTTTTTTAGGTAGCATTAGAAATATGCCCCCACGGAAGATTCAATAGAGTATGTTGGTTATGACACACCAATTTCTTTTGAACTTTAACCCTTTTCCAGCTAAATAAATGAAATGAGACTCTCAAGCCGAGAGTAGAAACAAAGGGTTTTGCTGTTTCGAGGGTATTTTTCGAGGAAAGATATCTCCTTATCGACTGGTGTAGATCCAAGATCAGACTGCACGTTCTGTGCAGTCTGATCTTGATCGACAATGTCCGCAAAAGGTTCCGGATTCGCGCTTGGAGCCTAAGGGTTAATACTTCTCTTCTGTTATTAATAGTACAACAAAAATGAGTAAACGCAACAAGGTATTGTCACTGTATGAATAAAGCGTAAAATCAGGGTAAAAAAACTATTCAGGGTTTCAGATAGCGGACGTACCAAGTTTATATTGATTGTCAGAAAAGATTTTTTCCGTTATGAGCCTGCTCCTAATAGATAACACAATTATAAAAATAGAAATCCGTGAAACACAGCAATTGACATCAAGATTGTCATTCGTGCTCCTTCACTCAGAGGCGAGTCCCGTAGCTCAGTCGGTAGCGTACAGGACCTGAGAGGTCGCTGGTTCGACCCCGGCTTGGCCAATTTCTTTCCGAGGATTGATGATAGTCATTGCGACAGGATTCATTCCTCTCTCACCGCTGACCATTGTTTCGACAATGGCTATGCGGGAAAGCACCCAGTGGCTTAGAAAGAAAATTGTGCGGAGTACTGGTAAAAGAAACTCCAGGAAAGCATGGATAGGTGCACTGGCCGCCGCGATATAACTGAAATAATGTTGAAAACGGCGTTAAACACCATAACGTTTTCTACCCAATCAAATGCGTATTCCATCATTTGAGCCATTTTTGAATTGTCATTTGCAATCCTTTCAATCGCGGTAGACCAGTCTTAAATTTTGTCCTTTGCTAAATGGCCTATTTATCTTTGATAGTATGAAACAAAAAAATAAACTTCATAACAATAATTCCAAATTTACAAGCGGGCTGATCTCTGCCCACATCTCCGCAAAAGTGACCAATTCATAAAAAGTAACAGTACATGTACGTGACAACCTCCGAAGCAGACCGTTTGGGCAGAGTTCAGATCCCCATATGATTTTGTAGGCTGATCTCTGTGTGTATCCTCTACCGGGGCGACCAGTTTACTATTAATAGGAGTGAGCCATGGAAGTGGGGGTGTATGGACAGTGATCGGACCCCAGTATGTGTTGGCTGACCCTAAGAAAAAAGGCTCTTCACATTTCTAGTAAGGAGAAAAAGGTGACCAGTATTTTCTCCTTTCCCCACAATGTTTCCTGTCGTATCACTAGTAATTTTTCTATTAGAAATTTTGCTGAATGCTTTGAACTTGCACAGTTCTAATGATCTGTCGTTTGGTAAAGTGATACAAACCCCAAAACATAAAGAGCGCTGTGAGCCATTCTATTACCTCCCTTTAAAATGAATACCTAAAACTGATGTTCTGTTTCGTGACTTTACTAAATATAGGGTATCCAGTACATTTGTCAAATTCTTTTAGTGTATTTAGGATAATATCTTGAAAAATGGGGAAAAAAAGTAAGGTTTTTTTTTGTAATCAAACTTTATTCATGAGCATTTAAAAAAAATTAGAAAGAACAGATTTCTACTCGACACAAAATCGATTCCAAGAAAAGCTGTAATGCATCCGTTGAAGTCACTAGATGGCATGATGCATCAAAAAATTATTAGTGATTAATCTGCAATGAATATACCGGTAACACCAAGTCTTATAGTGATGATAATGTCGTAAATATAGGTTTTGCAAGTATGATTAAGAGGAATTAAATGAAAAAACCAGATAAAATTTGAAAAAAAAAAAAATTTAAATTACAAGTCATATGCAAGGCACAAGTTTCTTTTAGGAACAACTAGAATAACTTCGTAAGTACTGATTGCATAATCCAATAAATTATGCTCTTCTGCATATTTCATACCACTGTTAGTTCATGTGGATGTTTATCTAGTTTACGTTTAAGATATAACGAAAAATACCTGCTTCTCACAATTTATAAAACTGTGGTCAACATTCATTCTTGGTATCCTATTTGGTTTCTCATACTTTCATGAGTTTCAAGGTCAGTCTATTGCCTGCGACACATTCAATATCAGTTAAAACTGAAATATTAGCAATCATGTTTCAGTAATAATTTGCAGCATTTTCCTTACAGCAGCATAAATTTGTTTTTTCCTTTGTAATAAGAGTAGCTCATAGTTTCGACAATGGTTATGTGGAAAAGCAGCCAGTGGCTTAGGAAGATTATAATGCAAAGTACTGGTAATAGAAACTTAAGTAAAGCATTGAGAGATGCACTGTCTGTTGCAATACTACTGAAATAATTTTGACAATGCCGTTTAACACCATATAACCAGAAAAAGAATATCTTGTTCAAGTACCAATGTATCATCTTTGAACAATAACAACAAAAAGGTAAAGGTGCAACTCAAGACATGTAATATTTCTGTTACAATGCAACATTGCTTTTTGACACAGATGTCAATTCCATATCAATATGGGGAAAAAATCAGAAGTGATAGACTTCCCAGGAATGACACAAATAAGTGGGCTGTAAGTGTCATATGACTGAAATATAATGCAGAAAACCACCTAAAACACAATTAACTTAGTAAAGAGCAACTTCTGTATATGTATGTGCTAATTGTCTCAACAATAAATAAACTTCATCACAATGATTCCAAATTTACATGTGGGCTAATCTCTGCCCACATCTCCGCAATAGTGACCAATTCATAATAAGTACATGTATGTGACAACTCCCGAAGCAGACTGTTTAGACAGAGTTTAGATCCTCACATGACTGTGTAGGCTGATCTCTGTGTATACCCCCTACCAATTAAGATGATCAGTTCACTATAAATATGTCTGAGCCCTGGAAGCAGGGTGTATGGATAGTGATTAGACCCATGTATATGTTGGCTGACCTTAAGAGAAAAAGGCTCTTCATTTTCGGACAACAAATCAAATGAATCTCCGCTCTAGTTTCAAACTTTGTTGTCTAGATGGAAAAGGACGAGGATTTCTTCTTACTTCATGGAAAACAAAGGAAAGGTGCAATCAGTAGTTACAAGCAATATTTTAACTCTTCAACCCTTTACCACATGACAAAAATTTATAACTCTCCAAATTGAAAGCATCTGCAGATGACAATTTAAGTGGGGCTCAAATGATTTGATTTCTTTTTGATAGGTTAGAAAACATTGTAGGAGGAGAAAATGCTGGTTACCAGCATTTTCTCCTTTTCCTACAACGTTTCTTCAGGGTCATTAAAAGTCGGGATTGTGTGGTAAAGGGTTCATATTCTGTCTGTGTAATAACTTAACCTTTAACAACACAAACCCAATTTTCTCCTTTTTCAAAATTCTTTTCGAAAGTTGTCTTCCTTGGGGCATCTGCGATATGAAATGTTCTGATGGATTATTTCAAGACACTCTTTCCTGAATCAATTATTGCTTGAAACCAAATAATTAATCGCCAGCTCGCTGTTTTTCAGTACTTTCAGTACTTTGATTATTTTTATGCCCATGCTTAGTGGACTTAAACACAGATTTTTTTTTCCAGTATATTTTCGAAATCGCCATCTGTGTACAAATGTACTGAACTATTAAAATCCGTTGACAAAACATCATTAAGAAAGTCTACATCAAACTTGTTATTGCTAAAAGATTGGAAATATTAAAGTTTTATAGCTTTTTAAATAGTCACTTTCTACAGCTTGTTTTTTCTACTTTACAGACTAAATCTATTTCCTTCCTCTTGATATAATCTCCAAGTAATCACGTTGTTCTGTATATTGTATGTGCAAGTGACTATGCACTTTGTAAAAGTCAAATAATCCATGTTCTGGTCTGTTCTGTTCTTTTCTATTCATTACAATTCCTATACCATGCAAGTTATTACATAATCATGTATCCATAAAATCCATTTTTCTGTAACAACCGGCTGAGAGCTGAGGTAGGATGGTCCTTGGTCAGGTAGGAAATTTCCCAAAATCAAAAGGTTACCGATACAGGTCAAGCTGCCGGATCTCGCAAGCTGACCTGGTTCGATAGTTTTTTTGTAGATGCATTTATCCCCCTATCACATAGCATGGTTCATACATTTTTCTTAGGGCTCACTCGGTAGCGCACAGGACTTGAGAACAGGCGGTCGCTGGTTCGATCCCCTGCTAGGCCAATTTTTTTCTGAGGATTTTTATGATAGTCGTTGCGACAGGATTCATTCCTCTCTGACCGCTGACGATTGTTTCGACAATGGTTATGCGGGAAAGCAGCCAGCTGCTTGGAAAGAATGTGCGTAGTACTGTTAAAAGCAACTCCATGATATCATGGATAAGTGCACTGGCCGCCGCGATATGACTGAAATGATGTTGAAAACGGCGTTAAACTCCATACAATCAATTTATCAGCATTCTCCTTAGGTATTAAATGCTCATACCGGTATATGGCCTTTCTTTGTTACCTGAATGATAAGCATTAGTTAACAGTCTATTCAACATCAGAACAACAAAATAATAACAAATAGAAACAGAGAACCGTAGTTATTGTAATGTTCAGGCAGCTTTCGATGGAATATGTCTCAAAAATATCGAAAACTGTAAATCAGATAAAATTGCGCGTTGTATTCAGTTTGGTATTGATTTGCCGCCTATAAGAACACGTGATGTTATCAGATGCTAAACCAGCATCTTAATGATAAAAGATTGCTCTATGCTTGATATGTCTACATATTTTCGGCAGATTGTGAGGAAGGAAAGTATGGACCTGACTGCTCGAACGAATGTGGAAAATGCTTCAACAGCAAACCTTGTAACAAGACCGACGGAACTTGTACCAGATGTGCAGCAGGCTACGTGGGACTCACGTGCATCTCTCGTTAGTAGTTTACAGTTACAATTATTTAGACAAAAAAAAATCTTCATAATTGCAAAGTCAAGTCATTGCTGTTTGCTGGAAAAAAATATCATAGAACACAAATCTAAGATCAGATAGCACCTTAAGGATATTCGCTACAGTAAAACACCGCGGTCTATAAAAACGCACGTTTACACGGCTTTGTAGCCTGTTATCGATCTTCATATCGGAGGGTTACGCGAGATAAATCGGGTACCAGGTTATGTTTTTATCTGTTTATCGTATCACCAATTCGCGGATGACAATAATTCGGATACTCGTCGAAGTCTCGATCTGGATATTATTTTTTCGTTGTTTTAAACTTTTTTCGGCCGATGACACGAGTAAGATGTCGGTTTATATCACATAGACGTGATGAAAAGTACAAAAGATCTTCCGATCGTTTGAGGAACATGCATAGACCAACATCATCATCGGACAACGCTAGTAGGTTTGGAACATTCTTCAGTCCAAAGTGGTTGTATCGAATAAGGTAGAATGTTGAACATGGAAATGTTATTTACTCAAACCTTTGTAATGCTACTATGGCGATTTCAAACCTGTTTTTGTCAAAATATTTTGCAACAAGCGGACCATGTAGATCTAAGATTAGATTGCATATTCTGTGCATTCAATAAAATCACCAATAAAATCTGAAATCATTGCTACATGGGTTAATGTATGGTCAGTTTTGACCTGGATCAGCCTTAATTACATTCGATTTTCAAAACCTGGATCAGCCTTAATTTCATTCGATTTTCAAGTAATTTGAAATGTTCATTTCAAAGAGTCTTATATCCTTTACCTCATCAATGACGAGATGACGAGATGTGGACCATTTTGAAGATACGGACGTATAAAAGATATATTAACTTCGTTTGAATTTTGGCATAATGAAAATGTTCATGTTAAAAATTGGCCAAATGCAAAGAGAGGTCCAGATAAGGGGATTTCAACAATTATTTACACACCCACCCAGCCTCCCCCTCCCTTTTATGAGTTTGGAATTATATATTGTCTTAATGTCCAAAATGCTGCTTAGTCAGCTACAGAAACAGCAAAAGGATATTATATGAGTAGATGTTTTGAGCTTGTTGTAGGTTTTTTTAAGGAAAATGACATTGTTTCTGCAACTTGTGCAAATTTTTGTTGTTATATCTAGAGCAAAATTGAAATTATCATAATTTGATTGTGCAGGCTTCAAGTCCAAAATTGAGCTTGATACCTTGAGCTGGTCATGTTATAAATTATGGGATAGAAAAAAATACGAAGGTGGTGACTCCCCAATTCTTTTTTATTTTTTCGTCTATTATATATCCTACTACAAAAATACCAAATATGAACAAATGCTGTTATGTAGAAAAATATGGGATAACTGTAGTGAACGCCTGGCAAAATACTTCTTATTCAACACCATCAGCGACAACAACAACAACAACCACAATATCATCTAAGTAGATGTATTGAGCTTTTCTACAGGTTTTTAGGGAAAATAACATTGTTTCTGCAACTTGTGCGTATTCTTGTTACTATATCTAGCACACAATTGAAATTAATTTAATTGTGCCGATGTCAAGCCAAAATTTTGCTTAATGCCCCTTGTTGGTCATTTAACAAATTATGGGATAGAAATCAAATGTAGGTGGTGACCCATCCCCCCCCCCGCGATTTTTTCCCCATCAATAATACATCATGCTTCAAAAATACCAAATATGAACAAATTCTATTTTGTAGAAAAATATGGGTTAACTGTAGCGAACATCCTTAAGTTTTTCTCTTTCTGATTGACAATTTCTACAAAAGCTGTTAAATTTATCATCAGTACCTTGATGGTTTTATTATTATTATTATTATTATTATTTATCTATTTATTTATTTATTATTTTCCACAGAGTGTGATGATGGAACGTATGGACTCGACTGCTCACAGGTCTGTGGAAAATGCTACAACAAGGAACCTTGCAACAAGACCCACGGAACTTGCACTAGATGTGCAGCAGGCTATTCGGGAGTCATGTGCATATCTCGTTAGTATTTTACAGATAAAACTGTTTACACACTTCAGCTGAGATACGTACTTCGATAGCACTTAGAATTTCAAAACCAAGTTGATTTCTGAAGCACGGGATCATATGCAGATAATGTATATTCGATAGATAGCATATATACTAGTATATTATACCTCATATGAAATTAGGCAAAATTTATGCAAATTAAAAAAATGGAGAAAAAGAACAATTATGCCAGGTCTAGAGTTAGAAAAATCGAGAACTTAAAACCATTTAGACCGAAAGTGTTTTGGAAATATTTTCGTCAGAAAGAAAATATGTACTGTAATTTGGGCTCAAATGATTTCTTTAATTATTCTTCTAGTTCAGAAGGTAAAATTTATCAATATGAAAACGAGGTTGCCGAAAATTTTAATAATTATTGTAATTATTATGACGGCTCTGAAATATGCGGCTATTCTTAATTGAGAGAGGCCGGGCGTCTTTATTTGAAGTTTCCTAATTTTGGTGTCGAAAACAGCACTTGTTCCGCAGTCGTATATGACGACCCGGGTCGCTATTATACGTGCATTGTGCAATATTGTAGACTGATAAAAATATTGGTGTAAAATTCCATTGCTACCTCTGATAGTACTATTTTGAGAACGGTCTAAAATCTAGCAGTGATTGACAGCAAAAGTGGCTGCAGAAACTGGGTCAGTAATATTAAAAACCTTTTAAATGACCATAGTTTTTCACATGTATTTAATAAAGGTGTATATGACCCTTTATATTTACAGTTATTCCCGAAAGTTTTTAAACAAAGAACAACAGATTGTTTTATTCAAGATTGGCTAAGTACCATACTACCACAGCTTTGAAAGACTATCCTTAATAAAACACACATTCGGTTACGAGCCACACTTATATATTTCATCAGGATATATGAGAATTTATTTTACAAGACATAGATGTCCATCGCTTAACGTACGAATCGAAACTGGCGGATACAGCAACCGTTATATACCCCGTTTGGAAAGATTTTGCCCTTGCTGTAATGTAGGAGACAATGAACACTAAATCGCCCATCTATGTACAACTGTACTGAACTATTAAAATCCGTTGACAAAAGCATCATGAAGATAAATTTACTCTTTGTAAACTTAATATCGCTAAAAGATTGGAAATATTAAAGTTTTTTAGCTTTTTAAATGTTCACTCTGTACAGCTCGTTTATTCTACTTTTAACACTAAATCTAATTTCTTCCTTTTGATATAATCTCCAAGTACCACGTTGTTCTGTATATTGTATGTGCAAGTCATTATCATATAATTTCTGTTCTGTTCTGTTCATTATGATTCCTAGAATGATACGATATATGAAATTTTGATATATGAAAATGCAGTCACATTTCTAGAAAGCCATCTAAACTCGCTCAATTAAACAGGATAGATAAGACAGAAGTATAGGTTTTACTGTTAGAAATATATTAATACATTTTTATTTAAGACATTACAGTTCTGTATTTGCTCCTTATTTTGTTTTTGAACTTAAGGAAGTGAACCCTTCAGTGTCATTAGTGCTTTGATTGTTCTATAACAGAACCCAATTGGATTCATGTCAAACTGACAAACACTTTTTTGAGAACAAGAGGTAAGTAAATGATAAGCTCATAGAACTGAATACATATGAGCCATGTTCTTGAGAAGGGGGCTTTAATGTGTCTCCCTGATGCATTATACTGAACAAGTTACCACATGATCATGTATTCATAAAATCCATTTTATGTAACAACCGGCTAAAAGCTGAGGTAGGATGGTCCTTGTGCATGCAGGAAGTTACTAAAATCAAAAGGTTATCGATACAGGTCAGGCTGACCTGGGCCGATACTTTTAGTAGATGCATTTAACCCCCATTCACATAGCATGGGGTTAATAGATTTTCTTATGTCTACAAAAGCCTCTAAATTTATCATCAGTATCTTGATAGTTAAAAAAGATATTTGATATTTCTATATATTTTCTACAGAGTGTGAGAATGGAAAGTATGGACCCGACTGCTCAAAGGTTTGTGGACAATGCTTCAACAAGGAACCTTGCAACAAGATGGATGGAACTTGTACCAGATGTGCTGCAGGCTACTTTGGACCCATGTGCATCTCTTGTTAGTAGTTTACATTCTGCTGTTGTTTAAACTCTCTTGTTGAGATACATTATCCAGCAGGAGGTAACCTTTCAAAACTACATTTAATCCTGTGTAAGTATGGTTAAAGCTGGATGATGTGACAATGGGTTTTCAACTGGAAATCAAGGGTATATTATCTGAAAAAAATGCTCAACACACCATTGTTTTCCAGTTGAAGGAGTCCTACGTGGCATAGTGGTAAAATGTAGAACTAGTAACCCACCTTTTTTTTTTCGAGCATCACCGAAAGCACTGGGTTTTTCTTAAACCAAGGGCATACGAGGAGTTTTCAAATATGAATGCATCTAAGCACATAACATTTGATTCTTCTTAGGTTTCACGGAAAAAAATTGTTCCCTCAAAGTATTCACCTCCAACAGATATACAAAGTTTCAGTCTCTGGATGCAACCTTTGAAGGCATTTCCATATTCTATTTTAGATGCTTAGATGCATTCATATTTGAACACTTCTAGCACATGAGTATGTGAGCTACCGCCGCGATATGACTGAAAAAATGTTGAAAGTGTCGTAAAATAGCATTTAATCAATCTGTAGTTGAACAGAAAACAGAAGCAATAAATCAGGGAGTCAACTCGTATTGCACGCACTAATTAAATTGCCCTTCCGGCTGGCATCATAGCATATATTACTGTCATTTGTTTTTTAACTCAAATATTGAAACAAGATTTAATCAAACAATATATGTTTTGTGTTTGATTGTAAACTCTAAGCCTTATGTGTTCATTTCGAGTCTACCACCACTTTATCCTGATTTATGCAGGATTTTCTAGATCATTGTTTATTATTATCTTCGGTTTTGAGGCGGTAAACGGGCTTAAATTTTGATAATTTCAAAGATACATACTGCCTCATAGATATTAAGCGTCCCGTCCCAGACTCGTTTGCAGCCAGATGTTTGTCTTCTATTGAAATTTTGCTATTTTCATAAAAACTTTCTTAGTAAGAAAAGAATTATGAAACATTTACATGAGAAAAGCTCACCCTTCGGCAGACAAAAATCCTGTACATAAAGAGTTAAATATGATATGGATGTCATTGAAGCATTTCAACACATACCGCAGCACTGCCTAAAGAGTTACCGAGTATATGGAATATTCAGACATTGAAATACATAGAGAACGGTAATAGTCAGAATTAAGACTCAACTCAACTCAAGTATTCAACTCAAGTATTTATTTATGCAAAAGGCCAACGGTCCATAATGCAAACAACAATATTACATATATCTATCCATGAAAACAATACAGTCAAGTACCCTATGGAAAAAAAATCGTTTAGAAGGGATGCGGCGCAGCTTTTATATTCAAAGGGAACTTAAACAGTGTTAGATGAATAGGTATCCGTCCAACATGGACTCGGATCAGACTGCAACAAAACGAAAACTGATCCTTGTGCTTGTTGACGGATAGTGCTAAGCTTTACGTAAAGGTCGAAAGATCCGAGATCATCCATGTCACAAATTTCACGGCTCAGGATATCTCATTTACAGGTATTTGATAATTCTATTGAATTTTTTCAGAACCTATTACCAAACAACTGAATTATAAGCACGTCGAAATTGAGAGTATTTGCAGATAACAAAAAGTACATTACCCAAAGACTGGACCTAGATCGGGAAGGGTGGCTTTTTTTCCCAGAATGTTTTCAAGAGCCTCCCTCTTCGGGGTCTTCAAAATTCGGTATTGTGTGGAAAAGATCAAAAGAGATTTATACATAATACATTATACACAATACATTTTTTTTTTCCGAACCTATTACCAAACAACAAAATTATACGCACGTCGAGATTGAGAGCATTTGCAGATGACAATAAGTATATTAACCAAAATTTGGACCCTGATCGGGAGGGGTAGCATCTATTTTTTTTCCAAAATGTTTTCAATAGCCTCCCTCTTCAGATTCTTGAAAATTCGGTATTGTGTGGAAAAGGTTAAAAGAGATTTATACATAATACTTGATACATAATACATATTTTTTTTCAGAACCTATTACCATACAACAGAATTATAATCACGTCGAAATTGAGAGCATTTGCAGATAACGGGAAGTATATTACTCAAAAATTGGACCTTGATCGGGAGGGGTAGCATCGTTTTTTTCCCAGGATGTTTTTAAAATTCTCCCTGTTCGACGTCTTGAAAATTCGGTATTGTGTGGAAAAGATTAAAAAGAGATTTATACATAATATTTAATAAATAATACATAATTTTTCCATAACCTATTACCAAACAACAGAATTATAAGCACGTCGAAATTGAGAGCATTTGCAGATGACAAAAAGTATATTACCCAAAAATTGGGCCTTGATTGGGAGGGGTAGTATTTTTTTTTTTTTTTTTTTTCCTAAATGTTTTCAAAAGCTTTCCTCTTTGGGGTCTTGAAAATTTGGTATTGTGTAGAAACGGTTAAAAGATATTTTTACATAATACATAATACCTAATCATACTTACACTAGTAGTGTATGGTAGTGAAACTACTTGTCAAACTGGGTTTTACAGAAAAAGATCTCAACTGATGTGATCATTTCAGTCTACCCATTTCTGTGTTTAGAGAGTAAATGATTAACATTTATCGGTCAAAATCCTATGAATAAACCTACATGTGTTATAGAGTTCGTCTTTATTTATTGAAGCCATTTTCCTATAAAATGAGTCTCGCGGCGGAAGTGTATTTGACATAAGGTTGAGATAAAACGCTCTTATTTCATCATACTTTTTACATAAGGAAAATACGTGATATTCGTCTTCTATTGCAATAATATTTTGTGGCAGACAGTATGTGCAAAGCTTGTCTTTTCTAGGTATTCCCCATTGCCACCCGAGTTCGATACCTAGTCTATGATTAGAGCACTTAAATTACGCGAAGCTACGTCGTAGATGAAACGGTAGATCAATTTTTAAATAGAATTCTATGTCAAGTAGTGACTTAAAATGTTTATAATTATCACATCTAGGAGAACTATTTATATTATTGTGCCAATTTTGTTTCATACAATCGGATACCCGAAGTTTAAATTGATTGATAAAAACTTTCACATCGGCCACCTCTTGTGCCATCCATGCATATCCGAAACCGAATTTAAATAGAATTTGCCTATCTACTTCGTCTAGGTCTCTGAGCATAATGTAACACTGCCTTGGAAATCTGTGCTGCGGCATTTGCAAGAGCTTACACCAATATTTTATTCATTTAGCAACGCAATCAAGGTACAAAGGTAACCGTCCGCATTCGCCTAAGACGATATCGCTATTAGTGGATTTACTCACCCCTAAGAAGGTACGGCAATATTGAATTAGAACCCTTTTAACGATTTTAGAGTAATGGTAGCCCCATATCTCGGCCCCGTGTAAAAGTATAGGTTTGATCATTGAATCAAACAATTTAAAGTGTTCATTATAGTTAAAGTAGCCAAAGTGCTTTTGGTAATGTTTTATGCAGGTTATTGATTTGAAAGCTTGAGCAGCTAGTTTACGCTGCGCTCTAGACCATGAGAGTTTTGGCGTAAATATAAGTCCCATGTATTTATAAAAGGGAGCGATATTAATTTCTACTCTATCATAGGTCCAGTGTTCGGACGCCTTTAGTGGTCCCCAGTAGTCTATATATACCGGTTCTAACGCAATGGTTAAATTTAACCAGTCATTTCTACCATTTTCCAAAAAAGAAAAAAATGGGTAGAATTTTCTACCATTTTCTGGTCAAACCTCTAAAAACCGGCAAATTTTTTTTTTTTTTTTTTTTTGAACGTCATGAAAAAAAAAAAAATGTTTTTGACATCCTCAACATTTTTTTAACCCTAAAAAGGTTAAAAAAAATTAGGAAATTTCCGCCAAGGGTCTTTAAAAAAAAAGCTAGAGATCGTTGAAATTTTTTCATGGTATCCTCAACACTTGTTTTTTAACCCTGGAAAGGTTAAAAACATTTGGAAGGATGTATTTTTTTTTTTTTTTTTTT
Source organism: Tridacna gigas (assembly GCA_945859785.2). Taxonomy (NCBI): domain Eukaryota; kingdom Metazoa; phylum Mollusca; class Bivalvia; order Cardiida; family Cardiidae; genus Tridacna; species Tridacna gigas. Next base: position 106,589,296 of record OX244028.2, read on the forward strand.
TTTTTTTTTTTTTTTCCTGCTAAATACCTTTAAAAAAAGTTTTGGGAAACCCCTCTCGCGAGAGAAGAAAAAAAAAAAACTATTTTCATGTAAAAGAAAAAAAGGAAAAAAATAATAATTCTTATAAGTAGTAAAACAGAAGGTGGATCATATTGGAAAAAATATTTATCTAAAAAAGAAATAAAAGAAAGAAAGAAAAGATCTTTTATAACTATTGAAAAAAAAAACGTTCCCGCGAAAAAATTAAAAAAAGGAAAAAAAGAAAAAAAAATTATAAGTAGTGAACAAAAAGGTGGTTCAAATGTTAAAAAATGTCTATCGAAAAAATAAAGAAAATAAGAAAAGAAAAGATCTTTTATAACTAGTAAAGAAAAAACGTTTTCGCGAAAAAAGGAAAAAAGGGATAAAGGAAAAAAAATCTTATAAGTAGTGAAAAAAAGGTGAATCACGTAAGAAAAGATCTTTAACTATTGAGAAAAAATTTCTTTCAATGGAAAATTCTAGATAAAAAAAACAGTTCTTTTTTCATATTAATTCTTTCCAGTGTTTCTAAGAATCTTTTTACCATTTTTTCACACACTTCGTTTTCATCCATGTTATTTTCTATATTACAACAGTAAGATGAAACTCTTACCCATTTTCTTCCTTGTTCATAGTACAGTTCTACTTCTATTTTTATTCCTTTGTTAGTTTTGAAAATTTCCGTTATGTCTGGTTTCACTAATGGGAAAAAATGTCGAGGAGCTATTCCCTCAAAAAGTGGTATTTCTTCAAAGTCTTCTTTTTTACGTACTATTCTGTAAATTTCTTTTATATTGTCCATTTTACACCAGGGAATTCTTTTTTCGCCTTTAAAACCAGATAATCAAAAAAAAAAAAAAAAAAAAAAAAAAAAAAATTATAACTTTGAAGAGTTATAAATTTAAAGGAAACCTAAAGAGGATCGATAATTTTATCTTTACTATACTTTGGGATAAAAATTCTTATTGTTTCTGGATGAGTTCTATACAGGTTTTCTAAGATTTTTTCTTCTATTTCTTCATACACCTCTTCTTCGTTGTTTTTGTCCAAGTTATTTTTTATATTACAACAGTAACGCGAAATGCCTTCCCCTTTAGAGGTTTCTACTATATACCACTGTGTTAGTTTTATTTTTCTTCCTTTGTTAGTTTTGAGAATATTCTTTATTGAGGGTTTCGAGGCTAATAAAAAGCCTAGAGGAGTTTGCCTCATTCTATTGTATATCTTGTGATATATTGTAGTACTTTGCGCTATAAACTTGTCTTTTACGCTGTTATTGATTTCTTTTACAAGTTCCATTTTTTTTATCGTGAAAAAAATATTTATACCTTTTTTAAAGAGTTATAAATTTACTTTAGCTTAATTAAAAGTTTTGACTTTTTTCTGCACACTGGACATTTTTTCTTTCTATAAGTTTTTTCGCAGTCTTCGCAAATGCAGCGATGCCTGCAGTCGCTAAAAAGCATAACGGGATCGGAAATTAGACAGATGACTCATTTTTCTTCAACTTAAGCTCGAATGATTTCAGGCTCTTCGTTATCGGATGAATCCAGCGGAGGGTCACTAATTTCAAAGTAACTTAACGGTGAAATTAAAGTCTGACTACTTTCTGGATTATGTCTATCTATGTTTTCGATAACTCTTCTTACCATTTCGTCATACAACTCATCTTCATTGGTTTCGGGTAAAATAGTTTCTAAATTAGAGAAGTAATAACGATAAACAGTTCCCCTCATCATTGGAACTTGTAATGGGTACCACAGCGTTAGCCCCACCCTATTTCCTCTGTTATTTTTGATAATACTCGTTATGTTTGGTTTCGCAGATGATAAAAAATTTAAAGGAGTTTGTCTTTCTCTACTTTTTATATTTTCCGACGTAAATCTAATTCCACTGTTAAGAAATATTTGCAATGTTATTTCCATTTTTTAACAAAATAATTTTTTTTCTTAAACCAAGCTGCTCAAATTTATAACTCTTAAAAAAGTTATAAATTTTCTTAAACTTTATAGTGTCCGTAAGCCAGCGTGTGTATTTCATCCTTTAAAACGATACGTTTATCATCGTCTCGACATAAAGCCATCTTATTTATCTCTTCGGTAAATATTTCGTGTTTGCGACTTCTACAAATTTTCCGGTTTTTAAGCGGTCTAAAAATAGAGAAAAACGTAATTCTTTATCAACAACCAGTTTAGTTACTCCTTTACACTTTTTTACTTCTTTTCCTTCGAACATTAAATACGAGTATAGTTTTGGTCTAAGCCCCACAAATTCTGTCATAATTTTTCCGCCCAACTCATCTTTAAACTTACCTATTACTTTTTAATTTACCCCAATGGGTTGAGATTAGGAATTAACTTTTTTACCCCGTTTACCATTAATTGCTCCGGAGCAAAGGGAAGCTCGTTGTGCAGATCGTGCAGGTTTTTTGGATACTCTAAATCTACTTCTAAAATACAGGGAATTTTTCCCCAATCATTTAATTCTCGGTCCTTTATCCATTTAAAATCGTGAGTAGGAAGAGGATGGCACATTGCCCAACCGTAAAGATTAAATACGGTAAACAAGTCGTTGGTTGGTTTTTAGCTCCACTGGCCGAAGGCCAGCGGGCTAATGTCATGGCCCGGTGTCCGTCGTGCGTCCGTCCGTCCGTCCGTTCGTCCGTGCGTTAACTTTTATTTCAAACATCTTCTTCTCTGAAACTACCCATCCAATTTTCACGAAACTTCACAGAAATGATCCTGCCATGGTCCTCTTCAGAATTTCTTGAAAGAATTTGATTCCTTCAAAAACTCTGGTTGCCATGGCAACAAAACTGAAAAATATTGGAAATCTTTAAAAATCTTCTTGTCTGAAACCATAAGGCATAGGGCTACCAAATTTGGCATGTAGCTTTATGTAGTAGACCTCTATCAAGTTTCTTCAAATTATAGCCCTGGGGTCAAAATTGGCTCAGCCCCAGGGGTCACAAGTTTTACATAGGCTTATATAGAGAAAACTTTAAAAATCTTCCTGTACCTAGCCATAAGGCCTAGAGCTACCAAATTTTGCATGTAGCTATATCTAGTGGGCCTCTACCAAGCGGGCCAAAATTTTAGCCCTGGGGTCAAAATTGGCCCCACCGCAGGGGTCACAAGTTTTACATGGGCTTACATAGTGACAACTTAAGAAATCTTCCTGTTTTGATTTGTTTTTTTTAAATTAGCCATGCATCAGGGGTCTTATGTTTTACAGAGGCTTCATATGGACAAAACTTGAAAATCACCTTATTTTTATGGCTTTATCTTGTGGACCTCTACCAGGGTTCAAGTAATTAAATAGCTCTGGGATCAAAAATGGCTTTGCCCTGCGAGTCTCAACGTTCATATGGGCTTTTACAGAGAAAACTTTGTAAGTCTTCATTTTGAAACCATTTGGCTCAGCATTGAAATGTTTATTATTTATGGTTTATATTTATAAGCCAGTGGAGCGATACAGGGCCATCATGGCCCTCTTGTTATTATACCGATCTTCCATGTACGGATTGTTGGCTTTTCCGTATCTGGTGCTGCTCATTGCGATTCCTCCTCTGACACCTTTTTCTTTCATTAACAACATATCTACGTCCGTAAATAATTCCAACCTTACCTCGGTTTTTTTTAAAGCAGCATCCCAAGCCAGCCCTGGTGCGGTGTAATACTAAGCGGGGTCTAAACCGTAATTTTTACAGCACACGTCTCTGAAATTCTCAAAGACGTCCGCTTTGTTCTATAGGTTGTGATAGTCTAAAAATTTTTTCATACCGAATATTTCCCACACTCTTTTTAGCGTGCTCGTAGTCTTCGTTCTTTTGACGGCAGTCGGGTTTCCTCAAACCTCTGTTCCGAATCTACGTATTATTACGGGTAGACTCCTTTTCTTAAAAGAAGAGAAAACTTTTCCCCCTCAAAGTACCGAGACAGATTTATAAACTGCTCTTTTTCTAGGTTATTAACGAGATTTTCTAGCTTGTCGCTCATGAACCTGTAACTATCAACGAATCTAATTTTGTGGATAAGATTTTCTTTTTTGCCCATTTTGTCAACGCGCTCTCCAACCATAATATGCTTGGTAAAGCTAATATATTTTTCCTGGTTAATGGCGATGCAGTCGCTCTTGCCTTTAGACACGCCGAGATTTTTAATAAAAAGATGACTATCATACCCGCTAAGGTTGTGAAAAAACACGGGTGTAAAGTTGGGTGCCTTAAAATTTAAGTTACACTTGTTGTGAGCGGCTCCTCTAAATTTACCCGTGTTGTGACACTGATCTCTAACTCTGTAGTTTTTGTGGTATTTATCTTCAAGGGAAATTTCTTCTTCACAGATCCAAAACCTATTAGTTTCTTCGTACTCTTTTTTCTCGCGTTCGGTAATTACCATTTTTTTAGCTCCTTAAACTGTTTGTAAATACTTCGCAAGTCTTTTTCTAACCAATCCACAAAGATTTGCTCTACATTTTTACCGGTGTATTCTCGTAAAAAGGGGGAAAAATACTATCGTCAAAACACTTAATGTAGTAGCAAAAACTAGATGGTACGTGTTTTTGACGGAGCTTTGTATTGTCTGAATTATAAACATTTTCATCGTTTTCTATACATGTATTTATATTAAAACAGTCGAAATCGGCAAATACGATAAAAGGTACCCGCATTTTTTGTCTATGATTTTTAAAAAATAACCAGTTTTCTCCTCTTTTTGGCATTTTTATAGAGACGCATTTATGATCGTAACAGTAAGACTGGTGGTTTTCTAGTATTTTTTCCGAACCAAAAGGTTTTAAACATTGTAAGCAAAAAAACTTTTTGTGTCCGTGCTTTGAGGATTGCGAAGACAGCAGTCTACTGATGTTGTTAACTAGACAGTAGTGGTTTTTATTTTCCTCAACCATTAAAAGTAAAACAATGGGGTTTTTTTCTATCGTTTTGGAAATTCTTAGAGGGTAAAATTTTCCTTTTTCGTAACTAAGAACGTTAACGCATATGACGGGATTTTGCTTCTCAAATCGATCCATGTCTTTGATTTTAACGGGGTAATCTATTCCATGCATGTTTAAGCTGTTTTTCTTGTCTTTAAGATCGGTAATGCGCTGAGGGTCTTTATCTCTAGAATTTAAGGCTCGTAGCACCGCCCACAAAAAACACTTATTATCCTCGTTTTTTACATTAATAACCGCTTTTTTAGCTGCGATCCACTCGGGCAAAGGCATGTAGCTACTACCTCTAATTGGATCGTAACGTCCAGTGTGAAGCTCAACCCTCACATTCTCTACTAGAGACCAACCGCTATCTCGCATCTCAAAGGAGGCTAAAGCTTCTAAAATTGTTTCGAGCATCCTATCGTACAGTTCTTCAACGTCGGTGATCTCCAAATTAAGTTCGTGATTCGAGTTGAAGGCAAATTCTCGCAAACTGCTATCCTGTGGTCTCGAAAATCTCCATACTATTCTTAATTTTACTTTAGTCTGTCGATTAGCTCTGAGACGGCCAGTCACGAGCCTTCTTACACCAGTTAGAAACCTCGCTATGGTCATGGATTGATACACTCTTCGAGGTCGTATGATGTATTGTCTAACAAACTCTAGGAATGCAGATTGTTCTTCCTCGACAAACATTTGACGTAAATCGGCTGGTTGTCGAGGAGCCGGCAAAGGAGGACGTGGTACTAAAGGCACACTGGCGGACGATCTAACACGTAGTCTAATTGCGGTTGAGCGGGGGGTGTCGAAACATTGGGCGGAGAAGGTGCCGTAACGTTCCTGTTGACCCAATTTGCCAGATTGTCTATTTGATTTTGCAAACGAGCGGGTAAGTATCTTCTCGTTTCGTTTGCAAACGCGTTAGAAAAACCACGTAAAAATTTGGATAATCTTAACATTTTTATGATGAGCTAGAAAAAAAAAAGTTACGTCATTCATAAAATATAATACGTTTAACACGTATTATATTTTTCTAAACCTTTTGATTGATGAAATTTCTGTACTTAAAAATGTTGGGAAATGACGAACATGGAACAACAAGAAATCGTAAAAAACTGGGTAAAGCCTAGAGACTTTGATGTGGAAAAATTAAGATTGAGCGAAAAACCCATAGCAAGTAAAAAGTATGGTTTTGAGAGACTTTTTATCGATTACGAATATTCCGACGGCGAAGTGGGGCCGCTTTGTATTCGCTCCCCCTCTTTGTTTACCTACAGAATTAAAAAAGACAGTTTCGGAGGTCATTATATGAGCCTCGTTTGTTTTTACGACTAAGACGCTCCCACCGAAAAAGAAACCAATTTTAAAGAAGTCCTGGAAAAAATTACAAATTTTTTGCAGGAAAAAGCCGCCGTAATTTTTAAGAAAAAGAAAGGTCTTGACTTTAGTACTTTGTCAATTCTAACGTACGGTGAGGGTGGTAACTCCACACTTTTTCCAAAGATAAAAAAGTATGAAAAGGACAAGGGAAAAACAACGATAGAAACTGTCATTAAAAGAAAAGCAGTTCCTAAAAAGGAAGCTTCGGATGAAAACAACTTAATAGTAGTCGATCCATAGAAAATTATTCTGAGAGTCCTCACAAAGCAGTGGTCTTTTTATTCATTGGAGGTATTTTCATCAAAGGAAAATCTCTATCGATTCAAGTTAAGCTGGACGAAGCCATTTTACTTAAACGCGCCAAACCACCAGCAAAACCACCAACCAGAGAAAAGGCTCGGATTAAATACGGTACTTTGGGATCTGATGATGAGGAAGAAAGTTCGGAATCTGACATTCCGGAAGAAGACTAAATTTATAACCCCACCAAGGTTATAAATTTTCACAAGTCCAGTTCTATAAATATCGACAAATATGCGTTTTTCACGTTGGAGTTGTTGGTCCTAGTTATAAAGTTTATGGTGTCGCATTGTTTTACTTCTAAAGGCCGAGGAAAAACTACGCAACTACAACCTTCTCCTTCCTTTTTCACTATGGAGTAGTCGATCTTTTCGACTCCGTTTACGACTATGTTAACTTTTACCTCTTCTTTTAGGAAACCACCGACTTTAACGACCTTTAAAGATCCCCTTATAATTCTGCCCGGAGCTGCCAAGCAATAGCTTCCTGATTCGTGATGTATTCCCGAGCTTCCATTACCGAAAGAAAACTCGTAATTACCGTCTCCTAATACTCCTTGTTCCTCAGCATGAACGCTTATAATGGGTTTAGGGCCTATGAGAGAAGGGAGCTATACTTTTCCATCCACGTAGGATTTTGTCGTTAAATCCCCCCCTTCTACAGGGGTTGCTGCGTTTTTTAGAGAAAAACCTTCGAGATTTACGTTAGCTACCACCGAGAAACTCCCATCCGGATTTTTTACGATAGCTCGACCGCTATCCACATAATTTTTATTAGCAGCCTCATTCGGTTCCGTAGGCGCGCCTAGGTTTTTTGTTTTTTTAAAACCCAAGTTTACGTGATCGAGTGCCATATAAGCCCCATTTTCCTTTAAAAGTCCCGTTTTTTCATCGATAGAGGATTTTGTCGCGTCATCATGGGAATCTACTGGATTCGCGACGTTCGTTAGAGTATTTCTGCTCATGTCAATGGAGCCCTTCATAGTATTTTTTCCATGATTTCTTAAAAAGTTTTTATTTATGTAGATTAGAGAAACGCCATCGGACAGTGCGTGTATTTTTTCTAACCCTCCTCCAAATTTATTAACTGCCATTTTTTACTAGTAAAGATTATTTATTATATTTTGCAAGCCTACGGCTCTTCCCATTTCCATTAAAACGTACAAGCAAAGGTGACCGCAAAATGTTTCACCCGCTTTTTGCACCAGTTCCAAGTTGTAGTAAATAGGGCTTTTTAAATACTTTAATAACTCTTTCGGGGGAGATAAACCATAACTGTTAAAGTAATACTTTTCAGCTCCGTTTTTATACCAAGCGACTCAGTGAGTTTCAGGTCCGTCAGAGTCGTCTAGGTTCAATATTCCGCATTCTTTTTTTTTTTTTTTTTTTTAAGGTTTTTAGGTAAAGCATCTCTTAAAAATACTCCTCTAAACCCGGGTATTTTCAGTTCACGAACCGCGGATAAAAGCTCTAAGTTACTCAGAGGTTCGTTTGGTAAAATTACGTTAGCAACCTTTATATCCGGCATTTTATATATTCACAATTTCTTTGTTATCAACCCACGAATTAAACTTGTCCGAATAACCCTTCCATTTTACGAAAGATTTTTTCTTTCCCTTTTTAATGACTCGTTCTATCCTAAAAAGCTCTTGTTCCGTCTTTTGTAACTCGGGTTTGCAAAAGGTGCCTCGAATTTCTTCTTCGTTAAGATCTACAATTTTATAGGTTATTGGGAAGGTGAGTTTTACTTCAGAAATGGTAAAAATTTCTTCGGTCCATCTCTTGGTATATCCTTTCTCAAAGGTTTTATTCTTCTCAGAAATTCTTACCCTATCGCCGACGGAAAACTTGGGTTTTTCTTTTTTTCTTTCTTCTATAGGATGAAGGGTTCTAAAAACCTTGATTTCGTTAGCTTTTTTACTAGCATTGACGGGTGTCATTTTAATAGAAGAATGTCGCGTATTGTTATATTCTTTAACGAGGTTAGAAAGTACGTCGATATAGACTTTCGTAGACTGAGCGGAAAAGTGCTTCCACAATTTTTTCTTCCATGGTTCTAATCCATCTCTCAACGACACAAGACTTTTCCTCGTTTTCCGTAGAGTATAATACGACCAAGCGTTTAATTTCCTTGTTGTAAAATTCTTTACTTTTGTCCACCCACATCTTTTCCGGTTTTCTTTTCCTTAAAATCTCCTCCAAACCGTCCGCGACCGCCCTTCCCGTCTTGTTTTTCAAGGGGGTCAACCAACCGTACTTGGAAAAGACGTCAATAACCGCGAGAAGATATTTTACACCTCGGTTAAGCTTAGAAAAAGCCTGCATGTCTACCAGATCTGCCGCCCATATTTTATCTATACCACCAACTCGGACTCTCCTTTTTCTGGAATTTTCTTTGTATAGGTTTGTGTAACTCGTACGCTAAAGTGCTTTTTTTTAAAACCCATTCCAAATCTTTTTTTAGTTCCGATCAAACCAGAAACGAGGTTTTTCTCCCTTTTCTCCCTTAAAGTAGGGTTATAAATTCCTTTGAGTTCGGGCAACATGTTTTTATCGCAAACGTCGTTTCTGGTTAGCTCCACTGGCTGAAGGCCAGCGGGCTTATGTCATGGCCCTGTGTCCGTCGTGCGTCCGTGCTTGCGTCCATCCTTGCGTTAACTTTTATTTCAAACATCTTCTTCTCTGAAACTACCCATCCAATTTTCATGAAACTTCACAGAAATGATCCTGCCATGGTCCTCTTCAGAATTTTTTGAAAGAATTTGATTCCTTCAAAAACTCTGGTTGCCATGGCAACAAAACTGAAAAATATTGGAAATCTTTAAAATCTTCTTGTCTGAAACCATAAGGCGTAGGGCTACCAAATTTGGCATGTAGCTTTATGTAGTAGACCTCTATCAAGTTTTTTTCAAATTATAGCCCTGGGGTCAAAGTTGGCTCTGCGCAAGGGGTCACAAGTTTAACATAGGCTTATATAGAGTAAACTTTAAAAATTTTCCTGTACCTAGCTATAAGGCCTAGAGCTACCAAATTTTGCATGTAGCTATATCTAGTGGGCCTCTACTAAGCGGGCCAGAATTTTAGCCCTGGGGTCAAAATTGGCCCCGCCGCAGGGGTCACAAGTTTTGCATGGGCTTACATAGTGACAACTTAAGAAATCTTCCTGTTTTTTTTTTTTTTTTTTGAAATTAGCCTTGCATTAGGGGTCTTATGTTTTACAGAGGCTTCATATGGACAAAATTGAAAATCACCTTATTTATAACCATACAGCATAGACTTGTGTTATTTTGGCATGTGGCTTTATCTTGTGGACCTCTAACAGGGTTCAAGTAATTATAGCTCTGGGATCAAAAATGGCTTTGCCCTGCGGGTCTCAACTTTCACATGGGCTTTTACAGAGAAAACTTTGTAAGTCTTCATTTTGAAACCATTTGGCTCAGAATTGAAATGTTTAGTATTTATGGTTTATATTTATAAGCCAGTGGAGCGATACAGGGCCATCATGGCCCTCTTGTTTTTGTATCGTTATGCTTTAGGTAACAGACGTCGTGATGATAAGAAGCTTTATTGACTCTGTTAATGGGTTTACTCCATTTTTTAGGAGTTAAATCAGGGTTTAACCTTTTTTTTTTTTTTAGTTTTGTGCCGGGACCCGTAAAATTATGACCCGGTAAATGCATTGTTGAAGGGCATCGTATTAATCATTCTGTTTAACACGCTACCCCCGGCTTTACCTTTTACAAACTGGGTTTTCTTAATTCCGCAAACGGAACATTGACCTTGAACCATGTTGCGTCCGTTTTTGGAAACGGCTGACGTTTGGTTTAAGGTTTCGGTCTTTTTTTTTTACATTTAACGCACTACAACATTTTAATATTCTAAGAATATTAAAAATGGACATTGCTGATTTGTCTTGGAACGAAAATCTTAATAAAAGACATAACCACAATATTTTACCGAAACGTATCCGAGGCATTATCGTGGGAAAATCTGGTTGCGGAAAAACTACGCTTCTGTTAAACCTTTTGTTGAGACCGGGGTGGTTAGACTATCAAAAGCTCTTAGTTTTCGGTAAAAGTCTTTTTCAACCTGAGTACTGTATTATTAAAAAAGTCTTCGAGGAAAACATTTCTAAAGAGCATATTCTTCGCTTGTTCGGGTTGCGTGACGAAATTATTTCTAAGGAGGTTGAAGAATGTCGGATATAGAGTAATTTTTACGAAACTTCCGGAGAAGTTCCCGATCCGAGGAAGCTAAGACCTTTCGAAAAAAACCTGATAATCTTTGACGATCTTTTGTTGGAAAGGCAAAACAAGTGTGAAGACTACTACGTTCGCGGAAGACACAGCAACTGTTTTTACCTTTCCCAGAATTATTTTAGGATCCCCCGGCAAACGATTAGAGAAAACGCAAACTTTCTTATTATTTTTCGTCAAGACTTAAAAAATATTAACAACATTTACAACGACCACGTAAGTCATGACATGTCGAAAGAGGAGTTTAGATCTCTTTGTAAAAAAGTTTGGGAAGACCCTTTTGGTTTTCTTATTATCGACATTTCTAGGGATAGGTACGCGGGGAAGTATAGAAAAGGGTTTGATATGTTGTACATGCCTTATTAAAAATGGAAACTATTTTGGAAAGAATTGCCACAAACACTGCTCCAAAGGAATCTTACCAAATCATAGTAAGCAACAATAAAGCGGAGTTTACTGCTAATTTTGTTCCTAAAATAGAGCTTAATGGGAAAAAAAAAAGTACGAAATTGCTTTGATTAACCTCGAGACTTACTATTCTTTTACAAACATTACTAATAGAAAAAACATTTTTATTTACTCCCCTGAAGCGGGAAATTCTTGGGAGAAAATTGCCATTCCAGAAGGAATCTATGAACTACAAAGTTTAAACGACGTTATTCATCAAGAACTTAGGAAAAAAAAGGCATTGGAATCCCGTTAATGAGACCTATCCGATCACCCTGTCTGCAAATATAAACACCTTAAAAGCCGTTCTTATTTTAGAAGAGAATTTCCAGGTGGATTTTAATCACCCAAACTCTCTTTCCAAATTATTAGGATTTAATCGTGCCAAGTACGAGGCTGGTTTTTACGAATCTGAGAACATCGTAGATATCATCAATATTAACAGTATTTTGGTAAATATTAACCACATTAACAGAAGTTACGTTGGAGGTACCCAAAATACTACGGTGTACAGCTTTTTTCCCATTGTAAGTCCCGGGTACAAAATAGTTCAAACTCCGGTTAATCGCATTTATCATTCTTTAATTACTAACACTTTTTGGATGATCTTAGGGTATCTATTACGGACCAAGATGGAACTTTGTTAAATTTAAGGGGTGAAACCATAACGATACGTTTTCATCTCAGAGAAGTTTAATTTTTTTTTCCAATATAAAATGTCTAACTACATCAACGTTTAAGTAAATATTTCCGACGGTCAAAGAGACAAGCTGCGAAACGACATCAGAGATTAAAAAAACACCAACATTCGACTCGGCCACGAAGATCTAACTGGTGAACACGTTCTCGTTTTGACGAAAACGCAAGAAAACAGGATCGTCAAAGCTTACCAAAATGGAGTCGGAACCACGCTTAAAATGAGCGCTAAACAATTAAAACAGAACACCGGAATCCGAGGAGGGTTTTTGGGAATGCTGGCTGGTCTAGCCTCTGCGGCACTGCCGGTAATAGCTAGAACGGTTCTTCCGGCTTTGGGAGTAGGCGCCTTGTCCGGTTTGGCGAGCATCGGAGTCCAAAAGGCTCTAGGCAATGGATTTTTTCTTTAAAAAGGCGGTTGCGGTTGCTTGCGAACGTTTCCAAACTTGTACATTTTTTTTTATAAAAGAATAAATTTATAACGAGTTAAATCGTTATAAATTTATAGTATCGCTCCCAAAATGGGGATATTAGCGAAAGGACTGTTTGTCCTAAAAGAAGTCCTTTTCCATCATAAAACTTACCTCCTTGTTTCAGGAAAAGACCTTTTCCTAAAGACTCAGCTTCATTTCCGACTACGGGTTCCAAGAGAAGTTGAGACCGACGGAAAAAGAGTTCTCTTGGAACCCGTAGTCGCAAGCTTCAGTCTAATCAACCAAAAACGGTTTTTTTGAAGCCGGGAAAAGTTCAACACCCTCCGGAAAAGCTCGACTCCTGGACATGGAAAACTTTCGTCCAAGAAAAACTAGTTTTAAAACCCGGAAAAAATCGTTCCATCATTCTAGGATTTGCCGTGAATCTCGTTGGAGGTGCCGTTTTAATTTCTCTCGTTCAGAGCGCGAAAGGAAAAAAGCTCGTCTCGCAAAATGCGTGCGTTCTGGAAGATACCGAAGACATTTTGCACACCTTGACAAACGTGGGAAAGGAAGCCGCGAGTCTAGAAAAAAAAAAGAACCTTTCTGCTTACTTCCCTATCTAAATTAAAAATCGTGCTCTTTAAAAATGGACGCTGAAAAAAAAAAAAAACTCTATCCTGTACTACCAACGCCTCCGCCTGAGGAGTCGGGTCACAATTATCGACTCCAAAAAGTTAGCGAGATTCAGAGCTTTCTCGAACAAAGCGAAAAACGCGAGACTTTGAGCAAAAAATATCACAGAGCCGTAAAACTCGTAGACGCGGCAGATATTTCTCTTACAACCACTACGACGGTTCTTGCCGTTACGGGAGCCGCTCTATGGACAACCATCGTTGCAATACCCGTCGTGGCAACCATGGAAGGGGTTGCCGCTGTTACTGGAGCTCTAAGCGTCGCTGGTCATTTCGTGACTAAAAAGTGTACAGAAAAAGCCGAAAAGCACGAAAAGATTAAAACTTTAGCGCAGGCAAAGCTAAACACCATCGCATCACACATTTCTAAAGCTCTTTCCGACGGTGAGATCAACGACCAGGATTTTCAGCTCATTTTGGAAGAGCAGGAAAAATACCACGACATGAAAGAAGAAATCAAACATCAAAAAAAGGCTTTAAGCAGGGATCAACGAGAAAACCTAATCGAAATGGGAAGACAGGAGGCTCGTAATTCCTTTCGGAAGTTGGTGGAAAAACATCAGAACTAGGATAAAAATTAGGCCTAAACTCAAATTTAAAATAGGCTTTAAAATGGAGTTTAAAACAGGGTTCTAAACAAGTTCCAAAACTTGTTCGAAAACAAGCTTAAAATTGAGATATAAAATGTCACGTTTTTAAAAAGAGATGTCTTTTGTAAAGATTAAAAACTTGGATGATAAAATTAAATCCTTAGAAGAGCTCTCTGAGATAAGAAAAATATCTGGAATAGGTCGATAGAGGAAAAAACGGGGGAAAGAGTTTTACAAGAGGATCTAAGCAAGTTTTTTAAACCCGTTACCGAGTCCCAAAAACAAACGGCAGAAAAGATAGAAAAAGAACTTATACCTATAAAAGAAGGTATACAAGCGTTGCCTGAAGCAATACCCCAAGTTTTACCTGTTGCTTCAGTCCCCGCTTTACCAGGCGCACCACCTCTTGATCCAAAGGCGGTAGAATACCTTAAAAAATATGCTAATCGGAACTACAACGCCGATAAAAAAAACGGGGTTGCGTGGAGAAGGAGATGTGCTTCGTATTGGCAAAGATCGTGTAAAGATAGAAGAGAATGATTTAATCGTTGGTGGAGAACGCTACGCGGGAACCAGAGGCCTGTGGGAGCTTATCGTATCTCCAAATCCAGACGATAACATTTACAGTGATGAAGATTACGCCAATTACGCTAGATTAATGTTAAAAACGGGACCATTTTGGGAGCCCTTCAACACAAATACGATCCAGACATCCAACGACCTAGATCCAGTCAAGGCCCTAAATGGAGAGGTGTGCAGAGCGACATTTGGGAAAACAGATACATGTTTTTACCAGAAAAATACGAGGCTCGGGCACTAAAACGGGGTAAAAAGAAAAGCCAACCAGACCCTGGTAAAAGTTTTTTTGGAACGGGCGTTATCATCCCTTGCGACTCCGATGCGTTGCTAAAAAAACTAAATCTTCTATTAGCCAGTAAAAACGCTGGCAACACGGGACTCAGAAACGAAATCGTTACCATTTGCGACGAGCTAAAAAGACAGAAAATTTTAGACAAGTCGGATTATAAAAAGTTTATGTTAACTCTATAAAAAAAGAGATGTTGGTACCACTAAAACGAGGTTATAAGAGAAATTACGCCTATGGTGGATCGGGAATTTTCGACTCCATTGCTAACTTTTTTGCCAAACTTTTTACCAATAACGCTGCAAAGGCACTAGCCTCCTCAGCCTTGGAAGCCGGAAAAAGCGTGGCAAAAGAAGGAGCGAAAAAAGCCTTGGAAGCTGGGAAAAGCGCAGCCATTACAGCGATCGGAGATGTTGGGGAAAAAAGCCGCAACAAAGCTCATGTCCTCGCGTTAAAAGGCTAAAGAGAATAGTTAATAAACAAGCAAGCTTCCTCAAAACACCACCGGTAAACATTCGCGCTTTAATAGATGGAAGCGGGGTGGACAAGAAAAACGCCATAGCCATACAAGACCTTGTGAAAAAGTTAAACTCGGGGTATGGGCTCAAAGAAGTATATTTTTTTTTATCACATTTTAAAAAAATGGCTATGTATAATATTAAAGAGATTCCTCTCCGGGATGAGAGCACTGAAAAGTACGAAATGTATGAACATAAGCCTATCGTAGGGACAAATCTCAATGAACCAGGACCTATGACAATAGATATACAAGGCAGAAGCATTTTTCTTCACCCGTGCGAAAGCTACTTACTATTTCAAGGATAGATACAAAAGACGGATGGAACAGCCTACACCGTTCCGTCAGCGGTTGGTCACCAAAACACGATTACCTTACCCAACAACGGGCTTATGTATCTTTTCGATAGCATCACCTATAAAATTTCGGAAAAAGACATAGAAAAAATACAATTCCCACGACAGGCAACTACAATGCTCGGATTGTTAAAATACACCGACGATTTTTCCAAGTCACGAGGTCTAAACCAACTATGGGCTAAAGACACCGCTCTAGTGGCAAGTAAAGATCTCAACGCTGGAAACACGGGTTTTATAGTCAGACACAATTATATCATTACTTCACCAAACCCACCGGGAAAATTTAGCTTTGTGGTTCCTCTCAAACACATTTTTGGTTTTTGCGAGGACTATGACAAAATCATCTTTGGAGTTAAACACACCCTCGTCTTTAATCGAATAACTGACAATGACGCAATTTTTAGGGACATAAATAGAAATCAATAACAGCGTAAAAGACGAGTTTATAGCGCTGAGTACTACAATATATCTCAATATATACAATAGAATGAGGCAAACTCCTCTAAGCTTTTTATTAGCCTCGAAACCCTCAATAAAGAATATTCTCAAAACTAACAAAGGAAGAAAAATAAAACTAACACTGTGGTATATAGTAGAAACCTCTAAAGGGGAAGGTAATTCGCGTTACTGCTGTAATATAAAAAATAACTTGGACAAAAACAACGAAGAAGAGGTGTATGAAGAAATAGAAGAAAAAATCTTAGAAAACCTGTATAGAACTCATCCAGAAACAATAAGAATTTTTATCCCATAGTAAAGATAAAATTATCGATCCTCTTTAGGTTTCCTTTAAATTTATAACTCTTCAAAGTTATAATTTTTTTTTTTTTTTTTTTTTTTTTTTGATTATCTGGTTTTAAAGGCGAAAAAAGAATTCCCTGGTGTAAAATGGACAATATAAAAGAAATTTACAGAATAGTACGTAAAAAGGAAGACTTTGAAGAAATACCACTTTTTGAGGGAATAGCTCCTCGAGATTTTTTTCCATTAGTGAAACCAGACATAACGGAAATTTTCAAAACTAACAGTAGTTGACAAAAAAGGGATTCCGGCTCATCGCGATTCGGGTATATCGCCCCGTTCATTCATGGTCATAGAGTGGTTAATTTTTCTAGCTCATCGAGTTTCGTGGTCATCGACCGTAAAAAATTTTTAACTCAGGGTCATTGAGTAAAAAATTTCAAAATCTGGGTTTTTCCAAAATTCTGGGTTTTTTTTTTCAAAAATTAGGTTTTTCCAAAATTCTGGGTTTTTTTTTTTCAAAAATTAGGTTTTCCAAAATTCTAAGTTTTTTTTCAAAAATTTTCGATCCCCTCGAGATTATATTTTCAAAATCTAGATTTTCCAAAATTCTAAGTTTTTTTTCAAAAATTTTCAATCCCCTCGAGATTATAGTTTCTCAAAATCTAAATTTTCCAAAATTCTACATTTTTTTTTCAAAAATTCTCGATCCTCCCGATCTTCCGTTTCTAAAAAATTTATAACTCGTAAATTTATAAATTCTCGACCACACGCTCCCCTCTAAAAAATTTATAATTCGCGTAATTATAAATTCTCAATCTCGCGCGGGGATGAAAAAGATTTATAAAAAAAAATTGTTTTTTAATAAATTTTTTTTCAAATAAAGCGTAAAATATGAGCGTATTAAATAAGGGTGAAATACAAATAATATTCGGACCCATGTTTGCGGGAAAAACTACCAAATTAATAAGAAGATTAAAAAGATATTAAATAGCTAATTACGAATGTTTAGCGATTAGGTACGAACGTGATATTAGATACGGAAAAGAAGAAAAAATAAAAACTAACGATAATCAAAGTTTGCCCGCGGTTTCCACAACTCAATTAGAATCCTTGAAAGAAAAAGCTATGGAATATGACGTCATAGGTATAGCAGAGGGCAATTTTTTCCCGATATCGTTTCGTTTAGCGATCAAATGGCTAATTACGGGAAAATAGTCATAATAGCGGCATTAGACGGTACTTTTCAGAGAAAAGTATTTAAAGAAATATTAAATCTAGTTCCTCTGGCGGAGAATATAGTAAAATTGTCAGCAATTTGTATTAATTGTACTTCTAACGCTTATTTTTCCAAAAGAATTGGCTACGTTACGACTACTATAGAATTATTGGGTGGAAAAGATATTTACCGCGCTGTATGTCGAAAATGTTACTTCAAATAAGAATTTAAACTAAATTTTTAACTTTTTTAAAAATTATAAATATATATTTTATTTAAAATATATATTTTATTTAAAATTTAAAAAAGTTAATAGACGTTTTTGTTTTTTTTTAAACGTTTGTTTTCATCTCTTAGGTTACTTATTATCTTATTATTTCTTTTTCTAGCATTAATATCCGACTGTAAATACTTATTTACCTCTTTTAAATCTTTAATACGATTCTTATTTTCCAAGATTTTATCGTTATAAAACGATTCTGGACGTTTTGCGTCTAATTCGTGATAATCCATTTTTTTTTTTTTTTTTTTTTTAATTATTTTTATTCGTTTAAAATTAAATTTTTGATGAAATTTAAGAAATAATTTTTATATAAAAACTAATGGAGCGTTATTTGAAAATCGTTATTAATAATGATTTAGATAAACTTTTTAGTGAACACGTGTTACAACTTCTAAAAAAATATTATCTCTTCGACAGAGAAACTCCGCAAAAAGCGTTCGTGCGCGCGGCAGTAACTTATTCCGATAACTTAGAACATGCACAAAGAATTTACGATTAGGCGTCTACCCCTATCTTAGCGAATGTGGGTAAACCGGCAAGAAGAGGATTACCTATTTCTTGTTTTGTTTCTCACATTCCGGATAAAATAGATAAAATTATAGAACATTTATTGGATACGTGTTGGTTCACGATCGTCGGCAGAGGAGTTGGTGCAGATTGGAGTTGCGTTCGGTCCGCGGACGGCAAATCTTCCGGACCCGTATCTTTTTTAGGACCGATTAATTCTATCATTAGTTCTTATAAACAAGGAAAAATGAGAAAAGGAAGTTACACGGCGTATATGGATGTAACGCATCCGGAAATAGTAGAATTTATTACGATGAGAATTCCGACTGGAGGGGATATTAATAGAAAAAATCTTAATTTGTTTAACGCAATTAATATTACCGACGATTTTATGAACGCGGTAAAAAAAGGATCCGATTATGATTTAGTTGATCCTAAAACTAAAAAAAGAACCCTGACATCCGCGAGAAAAATGTGGGAACTTATTTTAGAATCAAGAAGTAGGACCGGTACTCCCTATCTTAATTTTATCGATACGATTAATCGTTCTCTCCCGAAAGGAATGAAGAAAAAAGGTTTGAAAATATACGGAAGTAATTTATGTACTGAAATACATCTTCCGATGGATGATCATACCACGAATGTATGTTGTATATCATCTTTAAACGCGGAATATATATATAAATGGACGAAATGAGTCGTAGGGGATATCGTACGATTTCTCAATAACGCGTTAGAAGCGTTTATAATAAATGGTCCTCCGGAATTAGAAAAAGCTAAAAAAGGAGCGTTACAAGATCGTCCTTTAGGATTAGGAGTCATGGGTCTTGGATCCTTATATCGTAAAATGATGATTCCATTCAAATCGTGTACCGCGAAAGAGTTAAATAAAACTGTCTTTTCGAAACTTAAAGAATACGCGGAATTAGAATCTATAAAACTCGCGAAAGAACGAGGAGAATGCCCGTCTATGAAAGGAACTGGAAAAAGAAATTCTCATTTAATCGCTGTCGCGCCCAATTCTAATATTTCGATTATCGCGAATTGTTCTCCTTCTATAGAACCCGTCGTTTCGAACGCTTTTACGCATAAAACGCGCGCGGGATCGTTTCTTATGAAAGATAAATATTTAGAAAAAATATTACGCGGTTGTCATTTAGATACCACGGAAACATGGAATAGTATTATCACAAAATGAGGATCGATACAGCATCTTAATATTCCGACAAATTTCAAGGAGGTATTTAAAACCGCGAGAGAAATAGGTCAACTTAAAATAATAGAATACACCGCGGACCGACAAGATTATATTTGTCAAGGACAATCGTTAAATATTTTTTTCCCATCAGATTCGAGTAAAAAATATATTCACGACGTTCATTTTAAAGCGTGGGAATTAGGATGCAAGCGATTATATTATTACCGGGGCAAAGCGGTGGAAAAATCTGAAGATATATCCATGTTAGAATGTTCTTATTGCCATTCGTAGAGAAAGAATTTTAATCGCGCAATAAGGGATACTCGATAGTTAAAACGGGAATTGCTTTGTCATCAGGTAAAGCGATACCACGTTCTTTTCTTTTTTTCTCACATTTTTCTTCTACGTCTAAAATATAGTCGTAATACCTCAAAATACTTTTACCCCCTTCTTGGATATTGAGTATCATTTCACTCTTTTCTATTGAAAAATAAAATACTGATAGTTTCATAGAAAGATCAACATTCCCAGCTTCTTTTACTATTTTACTCCATTCGTAGTAGACAGCAGGTTTTATACGGGTCAAAGCTCTGATATAGTTAGCGTCTGATGCCTTAAAAAAAAACAATAATTTTCCGTCGCGACAAATTGCTTTTCTACACGAAAGCGTTAGTTTGTCTTCTAAAGTTTCTTTTACTACTAAATGGGAATTCATTGTTTTTTTAAAAAATATGTATTTTTTATATGATTTTTTTTATTTTTTATAGGAAGGGCGTAAGTAGTCCTTAAGTGAACAAACTGGTGGCTCTTCTGTCACGATCTTATCTTTTATCTTACACATAATATTTAAAAACCATTTTATCAAAGGATCTTGGTATTTCTCATGGACTCCGGAAAACAGGACTCGTCCCGATTTAAATACGGTTATGACCTCATATTTTCTAGATGGCTTGCGCACGTTTTGTTTAATAGTCCTATTTTTTGCGCGTGAGATTAATTCATTAAACTTTTCGTAGGTTATTTCCTTTTTTAAACTTACAACATTATCTTTTCTATCTTTGTCAAGCTCATAAACCGGCATGTCGTCTATAGATTTTTTCGGTATCATAAATTGAACTCCTATAAAACCCCCCATTGATAACGAAAGGTTGTATTCTTTATTGTCAACAAAGTATTTTCTTAGTTTTTCCCTTTCAATGGGAAACCTTAAATTAAAGATAACATTTCTCATTACCGAAACCAGGTAAGCTTTTAGGCTATTGAGGAAAAAGCATGATGAGGTTTCCTTGAGTACGATCCATAAAAAGACTATGCCTTTTACGCATTGCTTGCGAGTCTTGCACCCTGCAATCTGTATTATCCCGTTTCTAAAGAGCTTTAGATTGATCTTTTTTTCGTCAAAGAAAAAGGAAAATGAAATACAATTTAAAAAATTTCTCGGGTTATTTTTTACGTTTTTCTTACCTTTTTCCCCCTAATTCTTTTTGCTTGTAAGATGCTCGTATTAACTCCCGCGTTAAAGTTATCTCATCAAATAACTTTTCTAAGTTAAGAGCGTCTATGTTTGTGTAAGCTATAAATGTCTGGGTAGAAACTTTTGGGTCCATTTTTTTTTTTTTTTTTTTTTTTTTTTTTGATTATTTATAGTTAAAAATTTCATTTTTAAAATTTGATTTAAGAAAAAAAAAATTATAAAAAGTATGGGAGAAATGGCGGAAAATAATTATATAAAGTTTCAAGACTTTGATATAAAAAAGCTTAGACTTCGTGATAGCGTAATAAATGAAAAGTTCAATTATCAGACAATGAAAATCGAATATGAATATAATGACGGGGAAATAAGAGTTTTACGACTACGTTCTCCCCCTCTGTTTTCTCGCAGAGTTCACCAGAGCATGAGCAAATCGTCGGATTACTTTATGTCTTTGAAATCTTTTTACGATGAAGAAAATCCGAACGAAAAAGAAACGGAGTTTAAAAAAATGATAGATAGTATTTCCGAATTTTTACGAAAAGAAGCGTTGGGAAAGGTTATAAAAAAGAAGAAAAACAATAATGATTTTAAGGATTTAGAAATTATTAAAGAAAATATTTTTTACCCGAAACTAAACCAAGATAAAGCTTATGATAAAAATGGTAAACTTAAAAAGTGCATTATAAGAACTAATTTTTACGAAAAAAATAAAGAAGGAAATCTCGAAAAAGTAAAAGATCCTAATTCTCTAGAAAAAATAAGTTGCAAAGTAGTTGCTTATATAGATATAGCGGATATCTTTATTAATTCATCCATGATTAAAGTACGAACGTATCTTTCCGATGTTGCTATTATTAAAAGGGTTGCAAACGACTCTTTTACTCCTTCAAAAGTAACGCTAGGTTCCGATGATGAAAGTAGCGACGAAAATGACGATGAAAATGACGAAGAATAAATTTATAACTTTTTTAAAAAAGTTATAAATTTTTTAAGACTCTTCATCCGTTTACTCCACGGTTTCCACAGTCTCCATGGTTTCCACAGTCTCCACGGTCTCCACGGTCTCCTCAACTGTCCATGGCAAAATTTCATTCGCTCTAGAATATATATTTTCTATCTTTTTTCTATAATAATTGCTTAAAGTATATTTACATTGATGTATTAAAAACCCGTATGTATCGCCAACTCGTCATTTGTAAATATCGCGAAGATCGTTGTCACCGAGCAAAGGCGTGTATTTAATAAGTTCCGTAAAGCTTGCCTTTATGCTCTTTAATAAATTTTCTAGATCATCGGTTCCAATAAAATCTTTTAGTTCATTTTCCATTTTATATATTAAATTAAATAGTTAATTTAATATACTTTTTTATAAATCGAGTTCTACGAGTATTGTTAAATAAGCATTTTTCGCGTTTGGATTATCAGTTTTCGTTAAAAAGTTTATAACATCACATTGCTTTACTTCTAAAGGTTGAGGGAAAACTACGCAACTACAATCTTTTTCTCTTTCTTTTATTAAGGAGTAGTCTGTTTTTTCGACACCGTTTATTACCACGTTAATTTTTACCTCTTCTTTTAAAAAACTATTTCCTTTTAAAACCATTACAGAACCTCTTATAATTCTACCCGGAGCTGACATGCAATAACCTCCTAAACCGTGCAATCTTCCACTAATACCATTACCGAAAGAAAACTCGTAATTTCCATTTAATAAACTTCCTTGTTCTTCCGCATGGATACTTATTATGGGTTTAAATAACATTCTCTCCGATAGAGTTAACATCTGCGTTGAAAGAAAAGACCTCGTTACGGGATCATCCCAAGCAGCAGGTTCGGGCAAGTTTTTAATTCTATTTCCTTTCATATCTATTTCACCATCAACGGAAAAAGAACCGTCCAGGTTTTTCATTAAAGCTTTTTCTCCCTCGGTAGCCGCTAAAACTGTGGTATCTACGTAAAATTTATTTGCGGCTTGATGATGCTCTAAAGGAGTTCCAGTATTAATAATTCTTCGTCCTCCCATAGAAATGTCTGAAGTCGCTATATAACTTCCATTACTGTAAACAAAAGCTCGATTAGAGTTATCCACATATCTTTTTGTCACAGCGTCTTGCAATTCTGCTGGATCTAAAAGATTCATCAACTGGTAACCTCGCATATCTATATTCGCGATAGCAGAAAAACTGCCGTCATGTTGTTGTACAATTGCTCTACCACTATCATCCACATATTTTTTATTAGCGGCTTCACTAGGTTCCGTAGGATCGCCTAAGTTTTTTATCTTATTAAATCCCATGTTTAAATAATCCTTCATGATATAACCCCCATTTTCGTCCAATAACCCCGTATTGGAATCGACATAATCCTTAGTCGCAACATCTTGAGGATTCGTGGGATTACTAACCCTCGTTAAGGTATTACCGTTCATATTTATAGAACCGGTAACGTCCGTCGTTCCGTCTTTACGCAAAAAATAATTATTCACGTAAGCGAGTGATACTCCATCACCGCTCAATTTAACATCTTCCATTCCTCCGAATTTATCAACGGGCATTTTTTATATTTAAAAAAGTTTATTTAAAACTCGTTGAAATTTATTTCCTGAGGTTAGCCCTTTAAGAATGTATAAACATAAATGGCCGCAAAATACTTGCCCGTGATGTTGCAATTGATCCGAATTGTAAAATATCGGATCTACCAGATAGTCTCGAAGTTCGATAGGTGGTCATATGCCGTAACTGTCAAAATAAATTTTTAGTTTACCGTTTTTATACCAAGCGACCCAATGCGTCCCAGGACCGCTCGTGTCATCGAGATTTAATATGCCGCATTCCTTTTTTTTACACTTTTTCGGTAAATCGTTTCGTAAAAATACACCCCTAAAAGAAGGTATCTTTAATTTTTTCGCGGCATCTTCTAGATCGAAGTTGCTTAACGGTTTATTCGGTAAAATTATGTTTTTAATCGCGATATCCAACATTTTTTTTATACCTAAATATTTTTAATGTTCTCGTTGTCTACCCATGAATTAAATTCATCGGAATACCCTTTCCATTTTACCAAAGATTTCTTTTTTCCTTTTTTAATAACCTTTTCTATTCTAAACAACTCCTGACTAGTTTTTTGTAGTTCGGGTTCGTAAAAGGTACCTCGTACTTCTTCTCCGTTAAGATCCACAATTTTGTACGTTATGGGTAACGTACGTTTTACCTCGGAAATCGTAAAAACCTCTTCAGTCCATCTTGTGGTATAACCCTTTTCGAAGGTCTTTTTCTTTTTAGATATCCTTACTTTATCGCCTTTAGGATCTATATCTCTTACCTCGAGACGTTCTGGATAAAGAGTTTTCCAAATTTTGTTTTCGTTTACCTTTTTACTAGCATTTACCGGCGTCATCTTAATAGAAGAATGTTTCATGTTATTATATTCTTTAACGAAATCCGACAACGCGTTAATGTAAACGTTAGTGGAATTAGCGGAAAAATATTTCCACATTTTTTCTTTCATCGTTCTAATCCATCTCTCAACGACGCTAGATTTCTCCTCGTTTTCGGTAGAATACAACTCTATCAAGTTTTTAACATCCACGTTATAAAACTCTTTACCCTTATCAACCCACATTTTTTCTGGTTTTCTCTCTTTAAAAATACCTTTTAATGCTGCGGCGACAGATTTTCCCGTTTTATCTTTTAACGGAATCAGCCAACCGTATTTGGAGAAGATATCGATGACTGCGAGAAGATATTTTATACCCCGATTAAATTTAGAAAACGCTTGCATGTCTACTAAATCGGCGGCCCATATCCTATCGATACCGTTTACTCTAACTCTCCTTTTTTAAAATTTTCTTCTTACAGGTTTATGCAGCTCTTCCGATAAAGCCGTCATGTAGATTTTTTTCTTTATTAACTCCCATTCCAATTTTTTTCTTTGTTCCTATCATATTACTAACGACGAATCGTTCCATTTTTTCTCTAATCGTTGGATTATAGATTCCTTTTAGTTCCGTTAACATATTCGCGTCGCAAATAGAATTTCTAGTAGCCATGTCATTATGTTTAAGATAACAAATATCGTGATGGTAAGCCACTTTATCAACCCTGTTTATCGGCTTACTCCATTCCTTAGGAGTTAAATCGGAATTAAGTCTTTTATTTAATTTAGTACCAGGTCCAGTAAAGTTATGTCCGGGAAGATGCATTTCTACGGGTAAGTTATTTATAAACTTATTTAGTAATGAACCACCTTCTTTTTTTTTTTAACGAAGTTAGTTTCAGTTTTTCCGCACACGACGCATTTACCACGCACCATATTCCTCCCATTTTTACTAACAACGTATTCTATGTTACTGGTATTAGTAACTTTTTTACATTTAACGCAATACATCTTTTTTTTTTATACGATTAAATTTTTTTTTAATATATTTAAAATGAATATTGAAGATTTATCGTGGAACGAAGTAGTATCGAAGAGATTTAATAATCCTATTTTACCTAAAAGCATTAGGGGACTAATCGTAGGTAAATCAGGATGCGGTAAGACTACGCTTTTACTAAATCTTTTGTTAAGACCGCATTGGCTCGATTATGATAATTTATCCGTTTTTGGTAAAAGCTTTTTTCAACCCGAATACCGCATACTTAAAAAAGCCTTGGAAGAAAAATTACTGAAAGAAAGAATTTTAGAGTTATTTAACGCGCGAGATGAAGTTCAGGATAAAAACGTTAATCCCGCAGCTTTAATCGAAGAATGGGTTAAAACCTTAGCGAATAAATCTAATATACGCTGTAGTTTCTTCGAAACTGCCGAGGATGTACCTGACCCGAGAGAATTAAAATCGGAAAACAAAAATTTAATGATCTTCGATGACTTACTTTTAGAAAGACAAAATAAGTGTGAGTGTTACTATATTCGCGGGAGACATAGTAATGTTGATTGTTTTTACCTTTTGCAAAACTATTTTAGGTTACCGAGACAAACTATTAGAGAAAACGCGAATTTTATTTGTCTTTTTCGTCAAAACCTGAAAAACCTGAATCATATTTACAGCGACCATGTAAGCAAAGATATGCCCAAAGAAGAGTTTAGGAAATTTTGCAAAAAAGTATGGGAAAAGCCTCATGGTTTTGTCGTCATCGATTTATCGAGTAAAAAAGACGAAGGAAAATATAGAGATGGTATTGACAACTTTCATATTCCCGAGTCGATAGAAAAAAAATTCAGTTCCGGTACAATTCGTTATAGTTAAAAAATATATCTTTTAACGAAAGATATATTTTTAAAAAAAATTTTACTATAAAAAATGGAAGATCTTTTAAAAAATATAGTCTAAAATACGCGACAAAAAATGTCTTTTCAAATTATAGTAAGCGACAACAAAACTCTCTTTACAACGAGTTTTAATCCCCCGATCCGACTGGAATATGAGAGAAAATACGAAATAGCTTTAGTAAACCTCGAAACGTACTATTCTTTCCCAAACATTGACACGAACAATAACATTTTTATTTATTCTCCGGACAATGGAATTTCTTGGTTTAAAATAGAAATACTGGAAGGGATTACGACCTTATAGACATTAATGATACCATTCATCAAGAAATGAGAAAAAAAGGTCACGTTGATTTAGTTGATGATGAGTACCCTATTAACATTTCCGCAAACACAAATACTCTAAAATCTATTCTTACCCTCGAAGACGGTTATCAAGTAGATTTTAACCATCCAGACTCTATTTCCAAAGTATTAGGTTTCACTCGCGCGAAATACGAAACTGGATTTCATGAGTCTGAGAATGTGGTAAACATTCTAAGTATAAATTCCGTACTTGTTGACGTTAATATTATCTCAGGAAGTTACGTTAACAGATTAATGCAAAACACAATTTACTCTTTTTTCCCCAATGTTGCGCCCGGATATAAGATAATCGAGTCACCGCTTAATTTAGTATTTTTACCTATAACGTCGTACGATATACATAATATGGAGGTAAAAATTACGGATCAAGATGGAAATTTACTAAATCTTAGAGGCGAAAAAATAACGATTAGGTTCAAAATTAGAGAGGCATAAAAAAATAAAAACGTATAAAAAAAAATGACAAGTTACACGAATATTAAAGTTAATATAACGAAGGGACAAAAGCAAAAACTTCAATTCGCTATTAAAAAAAAGGGTTGCGAAACGAGTTTTCGTTTAAGCCATAAAGCTTTACAAGGCAATGATGTTTTAGCCGTTACCCAGTCGCAAGTGAAAAAAATAGCTAAAGCCTTCGAAAAAGGTAAAGGAGTAACAATTAGAATGTCCGCCAAACAACTTAAACATAACACAAAAATAGAGGGAGGTTTTCTCGGAATGTTAGCGGGTTTAGCCGCAAGCGCTTTACCAGCTATAGCAAAGACTGTTTTACCCGCATTAGGAGTCGGCGCTCTTTCGGAATTAGCGTCATCCGGTATACAAAAAGCTATGGGATTGGGTCTTTACCTTAAAAAAGGAGGTTGCGTTTGTCAGGTAGAAACTGATGGAAAAGGTTTATATTTGTCACCTTATAAAGGCAAAGGATTAGGAACCTCGATTGGCAATGGTTTATATTTAAAACGAGGAGGAAAGTTTTATGATGGAAAAGGTCTTATTCTAGGTCCTAACAGTCCTTTTAAAAATATACCCATTTTAGGAGCTATATTATAATATTAAAAAGATGAATGTTCGCAAATTAAGCGTAAAATCGAGAATTTCTCAACCAAAAACGATCCATTGGATACCCGATACTAATTTAAAACATCCTCCGATAAAAGTAAATCCGGTAACTTGGAAAATCTTTAGTCAAAAAGAAATTACGTTAAATCCGGAACAAGTACTTCCAACGGAATTAGGTTTAGGATTTATGTCAACTAAAGGCGTAATTTTAACCTCTTTAGATTATTCTCTAAGATATAAAAAATGCAGCTCGCAAAATGAGATAAGCATCGGAGATGTTAAGAATATTTTAGTTACTATTACTAAGAATTCGAAGGATAAGGTAAGAATAAAAGAAAACGAACTTTTATGTTTCGTTTATTATCATCTTTAAAAAATATTTCGCTTATAAAAATGGAGATGAAAGAGAATAAATATCCTATATTACCCACAGCTCCTCCAGTTGATGAGGGACAGGGTTATCGTTTGCAGAAAATTAACGAGATACAAAACTTTTTAGAAGGCGAGGTCGCGAAAAGAGAAGCTTTAAGTAAGAAATATTTTAGAGCTGCGAGAATAGTAGATAATATAGATACCCTTTTAATTGCGGTTACTACAGCTGGTGGGATA
The DNA here is from genome assembly GCA_945859785.2 of Tridacna gigas. Classification (NCBI taxonomy): domain Eukaryota; kingdom Metazoa; phylum Mollusca; class Bivalvia; order Cardiida; family Cardiidae; genus Tridacna; species Tridacna gigas. The sequence goes on from OX244028.2 coordinate 106,617,496, forward strand.
GGCGGTATAGGTTTGTTAACAACTGTAGTTCTGATACCCGTGGTTATAGCGTTGGAAGGTTTTGCGGGTTTTTGCGGTTTTTTAAGTTTAGTTGGAAAATATGCCATTAGAAATTCAACGACAAAAATGGAAAAACACGAGAAGATTAAAATTATTGCCGATACTAAATTAAATACTATATCTTCCCATGTATCGAAAGCTTTATCGGATAATAAAGTCACGGACTAAGAGTTCCAACTGATCATGGAGGAATTAGAGAAATATAAAAAGATGAAGGAAGAAATTAGGTCTAAATCGAAGAAAAAAATAACGAGCGAAACGGAACAATCGTTAATAGAAAGAGGGAGAAGAGAACAACGCGAGTCCTTTCGGAGGTTGGTTGAAAAACATCATGGTGGGCCGTTGGAATATTAAGAAGCCTAAAATTAAGTTTTCGTGTAGTTTTAGTTACGAAACGGGTTAAAAAACGCCGTTAAAAACTACGTTAAAAACTACATTAAAAAAATAATCCTAATAAAAAAATGTCTTTTTTAAAAATCACCGATCCCGCAAAAAGGGAACAAACAGTAAAAGAATTTCTCGCGATAAGAAAAAATATTTGCGCTAACGAATAAGCGGAAAAAACGGGTAAAATAGAATTACAAACGGATCTTTCGGAGCTCTTTAAACCCGTTACAGAAACGCAAAAAACTACCGCGAGAGAAATTACGGAAGGTCTTAGACCTATTAAAGAGGGCATCGAACAGTTACCTCAAAGGTTACCACAAGAAAGAAGACCATTTTTGGCGCCTCTTTCTTTTGTAAAAAGAAAAGAACCTTTTACTCCTCCTCCCGCTTATACTTCACCGTTACCATCAACATCAAAAGAGGACCCTGAAGAGGAAACAGAGGAAGTTTTTAATCATGATCCCGATTTTGGTCTTTATAGAAAAGAAAATAATAAACCGTTTATTGGTGATACACCAGTTAAGTTTAGTAGAGACGCAAAAGGTGAAGATTTTATTATTATTGACGAAGAGGATCCTCCAAAAAAAATTACATACGGGTTGTGGAAACTTCTTTCATCAAAAGATTACGATGAAAAAAATCCAATTTATAGTGCTACTGATGTTCAAAATTACCGCGAAATCTTAGTCAAAACTAACACTATGTATGTTGACAATAAACCAGAAACTAAAAAATTAAAATCCAAACCAAAAGGCATAAGTTCAGATAAATGGAAACTTATTAACTCTACTTGGAAAAGGCAAGAAGTAGAAAAGAAACTTAAAAAAATAAGAACTGGCAAAGGCGTTAAAAAAGTTGTTATTCCCGCTGACCCTAACGCGTTGCTAGAAAAACTCGACTTACTTATGGCTAGTAAAGCAACGGGTAATACGGGCGTAAGAAACGAACTCGTGGGCATGTGTGACGAATTAAAAAGGCAAGGCGTTTTCGATAGTTATATTTATAAAAAAATAATGTCCTTATTATAAAAATATGATCATCTATAAGAAACGAGGATTTGTAAGAAGAAATAGATACGGAGGAGCCGGAATTTTTGACAGCTTTGCTAACTTTCTCGCGAGACTTTTTAGTAGTACCGCGGCTAAACAAATCGTGTCTTCCGCCGTTGATGTAGGAAAGAGCGTCGCTAAGGAAGGAGCTAAAAAAGCTTTAGAGGCTGGAAAAAGTGCGACTGTAGATGCGGGAAAAAAGTTAATCGAAAAGGTTTTAATGCCGAAATCTAAGAAAATTTTGAAAAAGTATAATGGCATACCCACGACAACGCCCGCGACTTCGCAAAACGTGAATGCTTTAATAGACGGAAGTGGTAACGATCCAATTGCGATACAAGAATTAGTTAAAAAATTAAATAGCGGTGCCGGAATTAAAATGACGTAAAAAATATTATAGTAATTTAAGATTATCATAATATAATAAAAATGAGCATTTTAGACATTACTGAAATGAAGGCAAATGACGATACTATCGAAGAGTACGAATACGTCGAGTATTTACCGATTGTAGGTGACGTTAATAAACTTAACAATACCGCAGATACTAGGATTCACATCGAAACTCAAGATATTTTTATGCATCCTAACGAAAGCTATTTACTTATAGAAGGCAAACTAGTAAAAGATGATGACGCGAGATACGTGGATGGGGACGTTATTACTATAACGAACAACGGCATAATGTATCTCTTTAGTAGTATTAGGTACGAACTTTCGGGTAAAGAGATTGAACGAATAAATCATCCTGGGTGGGCCACCACTATGCTCGGTTTATTAAAATATTCTGACGATTTTTCTAAATCGCAAGGATTAAACCAATTGTGGAATAAGGATACAGGAACTGATGCAGTTAATGATAAAAATAATGAGGGTTTTAAAGCGAGACACGATCTAATTATTGTAAACCCCGATCCAAAGGGTACATTCAAATTTAAAATCCCATTAAGACATATTTTTGGTTTTTGCGAAGATTACGATAAAATCGTGTACGGAATGAAGAACACTCTTTACTTAACAAGAATCGGCAATAGAGACGCTATTTTTAAAGCCGCTGCTCCCGATAATGGTAAAGTTGTGCTGGAAAAAATAGCGTGGTATATGCCGCACGTGCGTCCCGCAGATCAATATAAATTGCAACTTTATAAACATATCGAGAACAAAGAAACCTTTCCGGTTAATTATAGAATGATACAATGCGATACTGCGACAGTTCCTCAAACAACCAGATTTACCTGGAGACTCGCCATTAAAACGTCGCCCGAGTTTCCGCGCTACATCATTCAGCACAACAAACAAAACGAACTAAGATGAAATCCAGCCATATTTGATCACGTTAATGTTAATGAAATTCACGTTACGTTAAATTCCGATAAATATCCTAAAACGGACTACAAACTTTCTTTTAATAAATATCAATTTAGCAGAGCGTACGGTGATGTTGCCGCGTTTAGATCCAAGTTTTTTCTCATGGATGATTTAGCGTCAAATCCCAACTTTACTCCTTTAGAGTACAAAAAGCTTTATCCTTTGTTCTTGTTCGATGTTAGCAAACAAAGTGAAAGGTTAAAATATTCCATAACCGATATTCATATTAAGGCAATTTTTGGTGAAAATATAAATGCAAACACGCAAGCGTATGCCGTTATAATTTGTGACAGGGTAATGAACTTCCAGTCCGACGGAAATAAAATGAGTGTAGTGTATTAAGATTTTTGTATGGAAAGATAAATATAGAATAGTTATACCGTAATTTTATTATGATTAAAAAATCATAATAAAATTGATTTAGTATCTTAACTTATTTTTATCGTTTATAAAAATTATGAATGCCGAATTTAGTAGACTTACGGTAAAAGGCTTGAAAAATTTGGCTAAGTTAAGAGGTATCAGGGGATACTCGAGACTTAGATGAAATCAATTAATCGATCTTTTAAGTAATCCCGGAGCGTCAATAATAGATAGAGATATCAAAATTATAAATACTCCGGTTTTACGACCAACAATCGCACCACTGCCAGCACCAAGTGCGCCACCAACCACGCCACCAACACGACAACAAACGATCGAGGATTTATTAAGAAGTTTAGAAAGAGTCAAAGAAGTTCCTAAAAGTATTTCACCCGAACTTAATGCGCTTAAAAATAAGATAAAAAAAATATATAGTAAAGTGACCAAATAGCAGTTGAAAAGCATCGTTCGGCTCTTAAAATGTGGGTGGAAGAACATAAAATACCCGGAATACCAGTTTCTTCACCCGATGAGTTTTTAGAGCTTACGAGACAAGTGATAATAAAAATTTTAAGAAATAAGCGGAATACTAAAATAAAAATGGTTCTTCAATGTCTTATGTCTAGATTCGATGAAGTTGATGAACCGGTAGAAGCTAATTTTTCTTCCGATGTAAACGAAATTAATTTAGAGGGAACCGACGTAGACAAATTATATAATATTATGGTTGGAAGAATTTTAGAAAATTATGCTGCTTTTTTAAGAAAAGGTAGTGGTTGGGCGTTTCATAGCGTAGTACATTTAAAGTTACATACGGTCATTTATGAACCTTTAAGAGGTTCGGGATATATGGAGCTACCCGATTGGATTTCAAACAAAAAAGCGTGTGTTAATATGAAAAATTATTTCAATAACAAATGCTTTTTATGGTGCGTTTTAAGAGCATTAAATCCTAAAGAAACAAATGTGGAAAGAATTGATGGAGATTTACGATCGAGGGAAAATAGCTTAAATATGAAAGGAATAGAATATCCCGTTACACTTCACGATATAGATAAGTTCGAAAAACAAAATCCGGAAATTAGCGTAAATGTTTATAGTTATAATGAAGAAAAAAAATTTTATCCATTAAAAATTACAAAAAACGAAAAAAATAAACACATTGATTTGCGTTACTTTACGAACGAAAAAAATAACCACTACGCTATTATAAAAGATTTTAGCCGCTTAATGAGCAGCCAAATATCGAATCATAAGAATAAAAAGTATTTTTGTGAAAGATGCTCAAATCCCTTTGGAAGCGAAAAACTTATAGAAAAACATAAAAAATATTGCTCCGCTCATGAAGCCGTTTTTTTAAAAATGCCTGACGAGGGTACCGCACTACAATTTATAAATCATGATAGAAAAATTAAGTTTCCCGTCGCTATATATTGCGATTTCGAAAGCATGCTAATGCCTATAGAAACTTGTCAACCTAGTCAAGAGAAAAGTTATACCATAAAACGACAAAAGCACGTTCCTTGTAGTTCTTACTACCTTATAAAATTCTTTAATGATGAAGTAAGTCAACCTATAGAAAGAAGATATACCGGAGAAGATACAGATAAAAAATTTATAGAAACGTTAACCGACGATATTAGAGAAATTGTTAGAAAATATTATCAAAACCCAATACCAATTAAAATAAATGAAGAGGAAAAAAGAAAATATAAACGAGAAACTAGGTGCTATATATTTGTAACGAAGAATTTACTCACGAAAATTATAAAGTAAGAGACCATTGCCATTTCACCGGTAAATATAGAGGAGCCGCTCATTTAAACTGTAATATTAAAGTAAAAATTCCTAACTTTACACCCGTTTATTTTCATAATTTAAGCGGTTATGACGCGCATCTTTTTATTAAGCTTCTCGGTTCAACTAGCGGTTACATCGATTGTATACCGAACAACGAGGAAAAATATATTAGCTTTAGTAAAACTATTTTGGTAGGAAAAAAAATATATCATAAAATTAGGTTTCTCGATAGCTTTAAGTTTATGTCTTCGAGCCTAGATAGTCTCTCGAGAAATTTAAATGAGGAACAGTTAAATATTTTATCGAGATATTTTTCGAAAGAACATTTACCGTTAGTTAGAAGAAAGGGAGTTTTTCCTTACGATTATTTAGATTCTCTCGAAAGATTAGAAGAAACTCAACTACCGTCTAAAGAAAAATTTTATTCGAGTTTAAACAAGGAACATATTAGTGACGAAGATTACGAACACGCAAGAAATGTTTGGAATACTTTTAACATGAAAACGTTTAAGGATTATTTGGAACTTTACAACAAAATAGACGTTTTGCTTTTAGCGGATGTATTCGAAAACTTTAGGAATGTATGCTGCGAACACTACGAATAAGACCCCTGTTGGTATTTTACTACACCCGGGTTAGTGTATGACGCGATGCTAAAGAAAACGGGAGTAAAGCTCGAACTTTTATCGGATATTGATACACTTTTAATAGTTGAAAAAGGTATCAGAGGCGGTATATCTATGTGTAGTAAAAGGTATTCTAAAGCTAATAATAAATATATGGGTGAAGATCATGACGTAAATAAACCATCGAGATATTTAATATATATAGATGCAAACAGTCTTTACCCTTGGGCTATGAGCCAATTATTACCTATTCGCGGTTTTAAAAAGATGAGTAAAGAAGAATTAGAAGAATGGAAAAATATACCTTGATTTTTAGAGATTGATTTAGAATATCCTAAAGAGTTGCACGATTTACATAACGATTTTCCTTTAGCGCCCGAACGCTTAAAAATAGAAAAGGTAGAAAAATTAATTCCTAATTTAAACGATAAAGAAAATTATGTTATACATCACGAGGTTTTAAAAACGTATTTAGAGTTGGGTTTAAAAATTTAAAAAATACATCGCGGGATTAAATTTGAGGAAAGTCCCGCTATTGAAAAATATATCGATTTAAATATCGAATTAAGAAAAAACGCGAAAAATGATTTCGAAAAAGATTTTTTTAAGTTAATGATGAATTCAGTTTTTGGTAAGACCATAGAAAACTTAAGAAATAGAGTAAATATACAATTAGTTAATGACACGCATAGTTATCGTTATAAAAAACTTACCGCTAAACCGAACTATCAACATACTACAATATTTGACGAAGATTTAGTCGCTGTTCATATGAAGAAAACGGAAATAAAATATAACAAACCCGTTTATCTAGGTATGAGCATATTAGATATTAGTAAAACACTCTTGCATAAAACCTATTATAATTATTTTAAAACGAAGTACGATGAAAAAGTAAGGATGTGTTATACTGATACGGATAGTTTTATTCTCGAAATAGAAACTGATGATTTATATAAGGATATTGCTCAAGATGCTGATACAATGTACGACACGAGTGGTTACCCTAATGAACAAGAGTTGTATAGTCAAAAGAACAAAAAGGTGTTGGGTATGTTTCAAGACGAATTAAATGGTAGCGTTATGACTGAGTTTGTTGGTTTAGGCGCTAAATTGTACGCTTATAAAAAATTAGATATAAAAGTAGATGAAAATGGAAAATTAATATACGCGGGTGTTGGTGAAGACTGGAGATGTAAGGGGGTAAAAAAGTCTGTCGTTAAAAATGAACTAAATTTGGAGAATTATAAAGATTGTTTATTTACGGGAAAAGACCAGTATAGAATTATGAAAGTATTAAGAAGCCATGAACACGAAATTTATACGGAGGAGTTAAATAAAAAAGCGTTAGGTTCCGTGGATGATAAAAGGTATATATTGGAAGATAATATAAACACTTTAGCTTGGGGACATCACAGGATTGAAAATTAGAATTTATAACTTTTTAAAAGAAGTTATAAATTTACGTTTTTTTATTTTAATAGCTATAAGTTATATTTTTCGTTTTATATTGTTATGGGTTTTACAAACTGGACATGTCGCACTATTATTTATGTAGTCGCACTCTTTGCACAAACAAATATGACCACAATCGACAAAATGTATATTCGGGATGTTTTCGAGACATATTACGCACGTTTCGGAAGTAAATGTGGTTTCGTTATTAATTCTTCTAGGTTCGTCTTCTTCAAAATTTCCATTTCTAAAAAATAACAGCAAAGGAGTTACTCTATATCTCGAAATAAACGAAAATAATTTTAAATTATTATCCTGATCTTCATTAAAAACCATATTTGAGCAATAATCCATTATAATAGGCATTGCGTTTCTTTCTTCCGAGTCATCTGCTACGCAAATATCCACTGTAAAAATTCGTGTGTTTCTAGCTTTTTCTCTACTGATAAAATAACATATGGCTGCTTTTAATCTTCTAAACAACCTATCTGCACTCGCAAAATTAGTAGGAGGAAACATTATTGCTACTATTTTTTCGTTTGGTAAAGGCATATCAACATGAAAAGAAAATGGTTTCTCTTCTAAACATCTTCTAAATTTTTAGCTCACCTGAGCACATAGTGCTCAGGGTGAGCTATTGTGATCGATCGTTGTCCGGCGTCCGTCCGTCCGTCCGTGTGTCCGTCCGTCCGTGAACAATTACTTAAAAAATCTTCTCCTCTGAAACCGCCCAACAGATTTCAGTGAAACTTCACAGAAATGATCCTTAGGGGATGCACTTTCAAAATACTTCAAAGATTTGAATTCCATGAAGAACTCTTCTTGTCCCAAACCATAAGGGCTAGACCTCTCATATACGGTATGAAGTATCATCTAGTGGCCCTCTACCAAAATACTTCAAATAATGGCCCTAGTGTGGAAATTGGCCCTATGTTGTGGGTTCTCGGATTTCACATAGAGATAAAGAAGGAAATCTGTAAAAATCTTCTTGTCCCAAACCGTAAGGGTCAGAGCTTTCATATTTGGCATGTAGCATCATCTACTAGCCCTCTACCAAAATACTTCAAATTACGGCCCTAGTGTTGAAAATGGCCCTATGTTGTGGGTTCTCGGATTTCACATAGAGATAAAGAAGGAAATCTTTAAAAATCTTCTTGTCCCAAACCATAAGGGCTAGAGCTCTCATATATGGCATGTAGTATCATTTAGTGGCCCTCTACCAAAATACTTCAAATTATGGCCGTAGTGTTGAAAATGGCCCTATGTTGTGGGGTCTCGGATTTCACATAGAGATAAAGAAGGACATCTGTAAAAATCTTCTTGTCTCAAACCTTAAGGGCTAGAGCTCTCATATTTGGCATGTAGCATCATCTAGTGACCCTCTACCAAAATACTTCAAATTATGGCCCTAGTGTTGAAAATGGCCCTATGTTGTGGGTTCTCGGATTTCACATAGAGATAAAGAAGGAAATCTTTAAAAATCTTCTTGTCCCAAACCATAAGGGCTAGAGCTCTCATATTTGGCATGTAGTATCATCTAGTGGCCCTCTACCAAAATACTTCAAATTATGGCCCTAGTGTGGAAATTGGCCCTATGTTGTGGGTTCTCGGATTTCACATAGAGATAAAGAAGGAAATCTTTAAAAATCTTCTTGTCCCAAACCTTAAGGGCTAGAGCTTTCATATTTGGCATGTAGCATCATTTAGTGGCCCTCTACCAAAATACTTCAAATTATGCCCTAGTTTGAAAATGGCCCTATGTTGTGGGGTCTCGGATTTCACATAGAGATAAAGAAGGAAATCTTTAAAAATCTTCTTGTCCCAAACCTTAAGGGCTAGAGCTTTCATATTTGGCATGTAGCATCATCTAGTGACCCTCTACCAAAATACTTCAAATTATGGCCCTAGTGTTGAAAATTGGCCCTATGTTGTGGGTTCTCGGATTTCACATAGAGATAAAGAAGGAAATCTGTAAAAATCTTCTTGTCCCAAACCATAAGGGCTAGACCTCTCATATATGTCATGTAGTATCATCTAGTGACCCTCTACCAAATACTTCATATAATGGCCCTAGTGTGGAAATTGGGCCTATGTTGTGGGTTCTCGGATTTCACATAGAGATACAGAAGGAAATCTTAAAAAATCTTCTTGTCCCAAACCGTAAGGGCTAGAGCGTTCATATTTGGCATGTAGCATCATCTAGTGGCCCTCTACCAAAATACTTCAAATTATGGCCCTAGTTTCAAAATGGCCCTATGTTGTGGGTTCTCGGATTTCACGTAGAGATAAAGAAGGAAATCTTTAAAAATCTTCTTGTCCCAAACCATAAGGGCTAGAGCTCTCATATATGGCGTGTAGTATCATCTAGTGGCCCTCTACCAAAATACTTCAAATAATAGCCCTAGTGTGGAAATTGGCCCTACCTTGTGGGTTCTCGGATTTCACATAGAGATAAAGAAGGAAATCTTTAAAAATCTTCTTGTCCCAAACCGTAAGGGCTACAGCTTTCATATTTGGCATGTAGCATCATCTAGTGGCCCTCTACCAAAATACTTCAAATTATGGCCGTAGTGTTGAAAATGGCCCTATGTTGTGGGTTCTCGTATTTCACATAGAGATAAAGAAGGAAATCTTTAAAAATCTTCTTGTCCCAAACCATAAGGGCTAGAGCTCTCATATATGACATGTAGTATCATCTAGTGGCCCTCTACCAAAATACTTCAAATAATGGCCCTAGTGTGGAAAATGGCCCTATGTTGTGGGTTCTCGGATTTCACATAGAGATAAAGAAGGAAATCTTTAAAAATCTTCTTGTCCCAAACCATAAGGGCTAGAGCTCTCATATATGGCATGTAGTATCATCTAGTGGCCCTCTACCAAAATACTTCAAATTATGGCCCTAGTGTTGAAAATGGCCCTATGTTGTGGGTTCTCGGATTTCACATAGAGATAAAGAAGGAAATCTTTAAAAATCTTCTTGTCCCAAATCATAAGGGCTAGAGCTCTCATATATGGCATGTAGTATCATCTAGTGGCCCTCTACCAAAATACTTCAAATTATGGCCCTAGTGTGGAAATTGGCCCTATGTTGTGGGTTCTCGGATTTCACATAGAGATAAAGAAGGAAATCTGTAAAAATCTTCTTGTCCCAAACCGTTAGGGCCAGAGCTTTCATATTTGGCATGTAGCATCATCTAGTGGCCCTCTACCAAAATACTTCAAATTATGGCCCTAGTGTTGAAAATGGTCCTATGTCGTGGGGTCTCGGATTTCACATAGAGATAAAGAAGGAAATCTTTAAAAATCTTCTTGTCCCAAACCGTTAGGGCCAGAGCTTTCATATTTGGCATGTAGCATCATCTAGTGACCCTCTACCAAAATACTTCAAATTATGGCCCTAGTGTTGAAAATGGTCCTATGTTGTGGGGTCTCGGATTTCACATAGAGATAAAGAAGGAAATCTTTAAAAATCTTCTTGTCCCAAATCATAAGGGCTAGAGCTCTCTTATATGGCATGTAGTATCATCTAGTGGTCCTCTACCAAAATACTTCAAATTATGGCCCTAGTGTGAAAATTGGCCCTATGTTGTGGGTTCTCGGATTTCACATAGAGATAAAGAAGGAAATCTGTAAAAATCTTCTTGTCCCAAACCGTTAGGGCCAGAGCTTTCATATTTGGCATGTAGCATCATCTAGTGACCCTCTACCAAAATACTTCAAATTATGGCCCTAGTGTTGAAAATGGTCCTATGTTGTGGGTTCTCGGATTTCACATAGAGATAAAGAAGGAAATCTTTAAAAATCTTCTTGTCCCAAACCATAAGGGCTAGAGCTCTCATATATGTCATGTAGTATCATCTAGTGGCCCTCTACCAAAATACTTCAAATAATGGCCCTAGTGTTTAAATTGGCCCTATGTTGGGGGTATCGGATTTCACATAGACATAAAGAAGGAAATCTGTAAAAATCTTCTTGTCCCAAACCGTAAAGGCTAGAGCTTTCATATTTGGTATGTAGCATCATCTAGTGGCCCTCTACCAAAATACTTCAAATTATGGCCCTAGTTTTGAAAATGGCCCTATGTTGTGGGTTCTCGGATTTCACATAGAGATAAAGAAGGAAATCTTTAAAAATCTTCTTGTCCCAAACCATAAGGGCTAGAGCTCTCATATATGTCATGTAGTATCATTTAGTGGCCCTCTACCAAAATACTTCAAATAATGACCCTAGTGTTGAAATTGGCCCTATGTTGTGGGTTCTCGGATTTCACATAGAGATAAAGAAGGAAATCTTAAAAAATCTTCTTGTCCCAAACCGTAAGGGCTAGAGCTTTCATATATGGCATGTAGCATCATTTAGTGACCCTCTACCAAAATACTTTAAATTATGGCCCTGGTGTTAAAAGTTGACCCTATGTTGTGGGTTCTCGGATTTCACATAGAGATAAGGAAGGAAATCTTTAAAAATCTTCTTGTCCCAAACCATAAGGGCTAGAGCTTTCATATTTGGCATGTAGCATTATGGTGTTGAGCTGAGTTGCATTTCAGGTGAGTGATTTAGGACCATCATGGTCCTCTTGTTTTCTAGATTCTTTCGTAATATTTTTTAATACGCTCATTTTTTACACTTTATTTGAAAAAAAATTTATTAAAAAACAAATTTTTTTTCTTCCGAGAATTTATAACTTTTTTGTAAGTGAAACATTTTTACTATAATATTCCGCTTCATCCGCGATAATAGAAACACGCTCTCTTATTTCGTTGACTTTATAAAGGAGGTATTCGAAATCAAAACCGTGATGACGATGTAAATTAGTGATTCGAGCCACTACTAAAAGTTCAGTCATTTCAACGAAACACTTATCGCACGGCCCCCGTAAGTGTGTAATTCCGGTCTCAAAACTTTTACCGTTGATTAAGAGGGCTGCGTGCGAGATTTTACGTTGAAGAACGTCGAATTTGTCTATACACTCGAATATACTATCTTGACTTCGGGAATTTGGCTGGCAACCCCAACTAGTAATTTCCAAAATATTCTTTAACACGTCGAAATAATCTTGGATAATAGTATTAAAACTTAAGAAGACTTCTTCGAGCCACGTTTCCGGATGTAAATCATAATCAGGTAAATGGTCTCTGGCTTCGATATTTAGAATCATATTTTCATCCATATTTTCATCCATTTTTTTCCCACTTTTTTATAAGAAGATTTACTTTTTTATTTCATTTTTTTTCCATCCCCGCGCGAGATTGAGAATTTATAATTACGTTAATTATAAATTTTTTAGAGGGGCGCGCGTGGTCGAGAATTTATAAATTTATGAGTTATAAATTTTTTAGAAACGGAAGATCGGAAGGATCGAGAATTTTGGAAAAAAAAAACGTAGAATTTTGGAAAATTTAGATTTTGAGAAACAATAATCTCGAGGGGATTGAAAATTGAAAAACCCAGATTTTGAAATTTTTTACTCAATGACCCTGAGTTAAAAATTTTTTACGGTCGATGACCACAAAACTCGATGAGCTAGAAAAATTAACCACTCGATGACCACGAATGAACGGGGCGATATACCCAGATCGCGATGAGCCGGAATCCGCTTTTTGTCAACTACTACTAACAAAGGAAAAAAAAATAGAAGTAGAACTGTACTATGAAGAAGGAAGAAAATGGGTAAGAGTTTCATCTTACTGTTGTAATATAGAAAATAACATGGATGAAAACGAGGTGTGTGAAAAAATGGTAAAAATAATTCTTAGAAACACTGGAAAGAATTAATATGAAAAAAGAAATGATTTTTTTATCTAGAATTTTCCATTGAAAGAAATTTTTTCTCAATCGTTAAAGATCTTTTCTTATGTGATTCACCTTTTTTTTTTCACTACTTATAAGATTTTTTTTCTTTTTTCCTTTTTTTTTTTTTTTTTCTCGAAAACGTTTTTTCTTTTCTAGTTATAAAAGATCTTTTCTATTTTTATTTTCTTTATTTTTTCGATAGACATTTTTTACCATTTGAACCACCTTTTTGTTCACTACTTATAATTTTTTTTTTTTTTTTCCTTTTTTTATTTTCTTGCGGGAAGGTTTTTTTTTTTTTTTTTTTTTTTCCAATAGTTATAAAAGTTCTTTTCTTTCTTTCTTTTATTTCTTTTTTAGATAAATATTTTTTCCAATATGATCCACCTTCTTTTTTACTACTTATAAGAATTTTTATTTTTTTCCTTTTTTTCTTTTACATGAAAATAGGTTTTTTCTTCTCTCGCGAGAGGGGTTTCCCAAAACTTTTTTTAAAGGTATTTAGCAGAAAAAAAATATATCCTTCCAAATTGTTTTAACCTTTCCAGGGTTAAGAAAACAAGTGTTGAGGATGCCATGAAAAAATTTCAACGATTTCTAGCTTTTTTTCTAAAGACCCTTGGCGGAAATTTCCTAATTTTTTTTAACCTTTCTAGGATTTAAAAAATGTTGAGGATGTCAAAAACATTTTTTTTTTTTTTTTTTTTTTTTAATGACGTTCAAAAAAAATTTTGCCGGTTTTTTTAGAGGTTTGACCAGAAAATGGTAGAAAATTTTACCCATTTTTTCTTTTTTGGAAAATGGTAGAAATGACTGGTTAAATTTAACCATTGCGTTAGAACCGGCATATATAGACTACTGTCCCCCTTTACGAAATACCATGATTTCCGTTTTTTGATATTTAATTGCCTTTACCACAGTGGCGACGTAGATGAGCGCATAGGTCATTAATGAATAATACAAAAATCAAAGGACTGCGGGTATCTCCCTGACGGGTACCTTTTAAACAAGTGAAGCTACTCGTTAGACCCTGTCCTCCCTTAACCCTGGCCGTTAAGTTACAATACATAGCGCGAAGCGCACGGAGAAATCTTCCGTTTATACCCTTCCCTAATAAACTTAAAAATAATTTCGGATGTAAAATATTGTCAAAGGCCTTTGTAAAATCTACATATAGGACATATAATCTTCCTCGTTTTTTTGTCAGGTATTTTTGTATTAGAGCTTGTAGCGTGAATAAATTATCGGTAGTAGAATAGCCTTCTCTGAAGCCTGCTTTGGCTTCGTCAATCTTACCTTTTATTTCGGCCCATTTGTACAGTCTGTTATTCAAAACCGAGGAGTATAATTTACAGAGTGAATTTATGAGAGAAATACCTCGACACTGTGAAGAGAACCTCTGTCACTAGCAGTACTTGTATTTTGAACTGTTCAGCGTCTCATATCCGCAGCCTCTATTACAATAGGGTTTTTAGATATAAAGTGTATATGTGTTAAACCAGCTGCGACATTACATAAAGCTGCACTATAACCATAATGAAAGTAATTGCAAGAAACAATTCATTTGTCCGTTATGTCGTTTGAAGATATAGACCATGATACAGAAACTTGTAGTGACCCCGTGCTTTGCTCTTATTCCAAATCCTCCGTCAAAGTTATTCCTAAAATCAATTTGAATTTTTTGAAGGCTAAGAATGTATTTTTCAGATCGAATACAAAGAAAAGCTAGTTTATCGAACGAATAGATTGTTAATGACTTATTATTTTCATGCATCATCAAATAGTACAACAAGGTGTAAAAAAGCAGCATCACCAATGTATGGAACATTGCCCCAATTTTGAGACCTGTACTAAGAAACACCTGGAACGTTTTCACAAATTTCCAATCAGTTACATGGTTTACAACAAGAAGTAAAACAAACAACAACAACGAAAGTTGTAAACGATCATAACAAGAGATAATGGTAAATATAAAACCTAAGGAAAAAGTCACGCTTTTAAAGTAAATCCTCAAGATGCAGTGACGTAATACTTAACTGATAGAGTTGAACCATGCTCTTGCGAAAGGGGATTTAATGCTTCTCCGTGGTGCATAAAACCAAGCAAGACATCACATAATTATGAATCCATAAAATTTATTTTGTCTAACAATGGACTAAATTCTGAGGTAGAACGTTCATTTGACATGCAGAGAATTTACCAAAAGCACACAGTTTCGACGCTGTTGGGACTTTCATCAAAATCCAGTACAGTTGTTTTCGGTAATTCCGCGTAGCGTACCCCCCAACATAGGACAGCATTACAATAAGAATGTTTTTTACCACTTAACAAAGTAAACAGTTCCTTGGTATAGGTCGGAATTATGACAGTAGTGATTGTGTTTTAATCAGTTTGAGAGAAAATCACGTTCAGTGAATTATTTAAAAAGACAAAAATGAATTTTCAGATTAACATTTTTAATCCTAATCTTCCGATTGCCAAATATATCTTTCCGCGTAAGAGTCATCAGTGTCCGCCATTTACTTACATTCAAAGTGACACAACAAATCAACAAAACTCATAAACCTGGATTAAACAGGATTGATAAACGTTTTGAAGAGGTGGGATTTTTCGACGAAGCTGAATGCGCTGGCTTTTGACTTAATTCTTGGTACTGATAAAGAATGAATAGATGGAAATTTGCGATTGGTCAAAAATATGAAAATGTTTATTCGGCGGGCCGCTGATGTATTTGCTTGCCCAGTTATGAAACCACTATGTATTTATAAGCCTTGCTACCGCTAATACCCCGGGGCCTTGATTCATACCATGGCAAATTAATTTAATCGAGAATGGTCCTTTTTTTGCCCTATTTGGAAATTTAATATTTCACAAGCATCTCCCAATAACCCAATAAGTACTCCTTTTCAACAAAATGAAAACCGGTGAGGAAAAAAAGAGGCAATTTCTCGCGAAATTAATTTTTACTTCACATTAAGCCACGGAAGAGTTTCAATATTCATATTCCAGTATCTCTTACGCCGTCTATATTTTTAGAGATAGTTCTTGATTTTAGATTACTCGATTAAATCGCTGTCCGAAATAGATCTGATGCGTTTGAAAGGGTGAAGTTATAAACATGGTGCAAGAATCTGGGTAGTTCCATACTGGTTGCTATCAAATCGGTTAATTTCACTGGCCGTAACCATAAGTTATCAAACCATAATCCACCGTTATTTCCCGATAAAATACCGAAAGGCATGAAATAAAAATTTCACTTCTGATTATTCTGAAATAGTTTTTTTTTTCATGTTGCCTTTCTTCAAGATTTTCATGTAGCCTCTATTCAGGATTCTAAAACATAGGTAAAATGTAACTTAGATTTCCTTATTTGCGTTTCAAAGGTCAAAATGGATTGGAAACGGAATTCTATTCTGAATCCTAGTATTGAAATTTAAACTATTTTCTGTTCATTTTCAGCATGTGAAAGAGGAACTTTTGGTGTTGATTGTGTCAATGTGTGCGGTAATTGTTCCGGAGGAGATATATGTGATTTAACATCGGGAGAATGTCCTAACGGGTGCTCAGAGGGATATCAGGGATTACTTTGTATACAAGGTTAGTATGGAACCCTGTTATAGTGGATAACTTTGTCTGTCTGGAAATGAAACTAGAATGTCATTTTTGTGCCCCCTCACAAAAAAAAACTTGCAGAATATTACATAAATGAAATTTTATCATCCATACCAATCTGCGTCCGCCGAATAACGCCACTTCCATAACATAAATACTATGGTGTGAATTCATAAATATTTTCAAACAAGGGAATACGTATCGCACGAATGGTGCAATCGTTGTAAGCTTTAACTTCACGAAAGTTTAATGATGGGATTTTTATGTTCGAACTTTTCGGACTGTTCTGACCCTCTCCTGCTGTAATTTAAATAGGTCAGGCTCTTTGAAAAAGGGATTTAATGCATCTGCAAAAAGTATCGACCATGTCAGCCTGCGCGGACTGCGCAGTTGGTCGAAACTTTTTGGGATTGGTCAATTCTCTGTCAAAGGACCAGTCTTTGTTAATCGGGTCTATCTTAGTTGCTTAGTAGGCATAATGCATTACGAAGACGCGGTAAACCCCTTTCCCGGGAGCACTGCTCAAATGTCACTAGGAAATAATATGCAGAAATCTACTACTATCATGTTGTCGAGTTAACAAACAACTGTTTATCAAAACGTATGCCATACAATGATGGAAAAGCACTGTATAGAAATAGCCTTGATATTTTTTGTCATTTATGGTGCGTGAAAACACGTTTCGTCCGACATCAACGGTGCAAACAATATTTCCTCATACGTCTGTGCCAAGCCCCCGTAGCTCAGTCGGTAGCGTGTAGGACTTGAGAACAGGAGGTCGCAGGTTCGATCCCCGGCTGGGCCAATTGATAGTCATCGCGACAGGATTCATTCCTCTATCACCGCTGACCATTGTTTCGACGATGGTTATGTGGGAAAGCAGCCAGTGCTTGGAAAGAACATTGTGCGGAGTACTGGTAACAGAAACTCCAGGAAGGCATGGATAGGTGCACTGACCGCCGTGATATAACTGAAATAATGTTAAAAACGTCGTTAAACACCATACAATCAATCAATCAATAAATCATACATCTGTAAGAGAGCCTGTGCTGATATCACTGACACAAACATGTACATGTTTACATTCACATGTGATCGTGCCCATTTTCTGATACAGAGAGCTCTGATGACAAGGTAAGATGCTCGGATAATATGGAATTACTTGGAATAGCAATCGGTGGAATAACTGCTGTCATTCTAATGTTGGAAGGCGTGGTTGCAGCAGTCATCTACGTGATCTGGAAAAGGTATAAAATTTGATGATACAAAATCTTTGAAATAAAATAAATATGTTTCACATTTAGATAAAAAAATAATTATCAACATGTTTCTTACTCCTAACGAACATCGTGTGACGATAATTATAACCCTGTTGTACCTTTCTGGTATGGGAGTGATTTAACAAGACAAACTGTTCAGCACACATGTGAATCGTGTTCTGTGAAAAAAGGGGTTTGATGCATTTGCAAGAAGTATTCACCCACGACAGAGGACTATTCTACCACATGATTCAGCCGGTTGTTAGAAAAAAATGGATCCGCACTTTGTGACGTCTTGCTCGGTACCATGCATTACGAAGATGCATTAAAACCCCTTTCTCAGAGCGTCATTGCTGTATGTTATATTGAAAATGCTGCCTCAAACGTATTGTTTATAATTGAATTTATCATGTTATCAAACTTATAAAGGTTTAACCCTTTCCCGTACAATGGCGTCTTTTAACGCCCCTGGGAAAGAAGCCTTTTGAAAACATTGTTGGAAAAGGAGAAATGCTGGTAACCAGTATTTTCTCTTTTTCCCCACAATGTTTTCTACCCTATCAACGAAAAATTGCACCATTTGAGTCACATTGAAATTGTCGTCTGCAATTGCTTTCAATTTGGACAGGTCTAAATTTTGTTGTCTGGTAAAGGGTTAAGCCGTTCTTTCATATTCTTTTTGTATCACCAGATAGTGGCGATTTGAATAAATTAAAACGTTCTATTTCTGTCTCTCTTTTTTTCTGTATACAACACAGTAGAAAATGTAAAAGAAGAACAGAGAGACCTAGTCGAAGTGCAGATGTTCAACAAGGGCAGCCAGGTCCAGATATCAGTGGTTTGTACGAGCTAGTTAACCGAAGTGCCCATGAAACTGAGCATCCATACGGAGTGGGATTTTCTCATTATGAGGAACCTGACCCACTTTATGAAAACAGAGAATAGTCTAAAAGACACTTGGAAAAGACAAGAGAGCCGCTCTGGCAAAATGAGAGTTTAATGTAACTCCGTGATGCATGATACCAAGCAAGTCATCACATCCATAAAATTCATGTGATAGAATCATGAGGTAGACTGGTCCCTTGACATTCAGAAAGCAAACCAGTAGCAACACATATCAGCCTGCGCAGTCCTCACTCAGCACAGGCAGACCTGAGTCGATACTTTTTGCAGATGCATTAAACGCCCTTTTGACAGAGCATGGCTCATAATATGCTGTTGGTCAAATCAAATAGGAAAGCCCTCATCTGCTATTCCAAAGAGCGTTATATATATATATATATATATATATCTTTACTTGTCTGATTGTATGGTGTTATCAACATCATATCAGTTATATCGCGGTGGCTGGTGCACTTATTCGTACTTTCTAAGAATAGTTTCTTTAACTCTTTACCAAACGACAAAATTTAGACTGGATCAAATTGAAAGCATGTGCAGACGACAAATAGAATGTGGCTAAAAGGATGATTTCTGTCTTTGATAGGGTTGAAAACATTGTGGGAATAGGAAAAAATGCCGGTCATCAGCATTTTCTTCTTTTCCCACAATGTTTTCAAAAGCCTTCTTTAGCAGGGTCATTAAAAGTCGGAATTAAAAGTGCCCGCACAATATTGTTTCCAGGTCACAGCCTCTGTCCTCACACAAACACTGTCGAAACATTGATCGGCAGTAAGACAGGAATTAATCATGTCGCAATGTCTATCGTCAGTCCTCGGAAATAAATTGGGTGAGCTGGAGACTCGAACCAGCGTCGCTTGGTTTCAAGCCATGTAGGTTACCGACCGAGCAACCGGACTCAGCCATACCTGTTAATCAGTATATCAGATGTATATTTTAGTGGCAGAATATATCGCCAAAATGATATGGCGGTTTCAGTTTTATTGGCCTGGGATTGGCTTTGTTTCTGATTGGTATATAGGCCTTATTTCTTCCTGTCAGAATTGTACAGATATAACATCTCGGTCCATGAGCATCGACAAAGCAAACTCGGAACATACAATACCAAATATGTATTAAAGTTTGTAACATGAGCCATTGAAAACCAGTAATCTTTAAAAAATAACATGAAATTTTAGACTTGTCTAGATTGAAAACGTTTGCGAACGGCAAGTTAGATTGAGCTGAAATGTTGGTTATTGGCTGTGAAAGTGCAGAAAACCATGTAGGAAAAAAGAGAGCATTTTTTTTTTTCCAAAAGGTTTTCATGAGGCTATATCCTTGGAGTCCTTAAAACTCGAGAATGTGTGGTCAAGAGTTAAGTAACTGTTGGGCGTTTTATATCGAAGATCAGACTTGACATTCAGTGCAATCTGACCTTGATCTCCACAGGTATTTAGGCTGACCTGGGTCGAAACTTTTTGCTTTTGGCAAATTTTCTGCATGTCAAAGGACCAGTGTACCTCATGATTCAGTCGGTTACTCCACAAAATGAATTTTATGGATCCATTAATATATGATGGCTCGTTTCGATTGATGAATCATGGAGCTGCATTAAACCCCCTTTTTCCAGAGCATGGCTCATTTGTGTTTTCCATAATCACAACCAGGAGCTCTTCAAATTTATCAATCCTAGATGACTTTACTCAGATGAGGGCTTTAGGTCCAACGGCCCTCTTGTTCATGAAAATCGGCTTTCCAACTTGGTTGATCATGGCAACTTAAAGATTCCATAGACTTTCAATGCAAAAGTTGAATAGTGGCATTTACAGCAGATATTTTGACAAAACTTTTATAGAAACGTACTTTGAACAGTCTTGTATCATCCATATGATTTTATTCAACTGGTAGTCTTTAGCTCATCTGTTTACGAAGAAAGCGTCATGCTATTGTCAAAGCCTATGCTTCATTGTCGTCATGTGTGCAAAAACTTCGACATTTTTTAATATCTCTGTTATTCCTGAAGATATTTACTTCAAACTTGTACAAGTTATTTACTGTCAAAAAGGGTACCCATATAACATGGCAGGTAACCATCAAAATATTTTCGACGCAGTTATGCCCTTTTTTAGCTCACCTGAGCACAACGTGCTCAAGGGGAGCTTTGAGGATAACCCGGTGTCCGTCGTCCGTCGTGCGTCGTGCGTCTGTGCGTCGTTCGTCGTGCGTCGTCAACAATTCTTTAAACATCATCTCCTCCTAAACCACTGGGCCAATTTGGACCAAACTTGGCAGGAATGTTCCTTTGGAGGTCCTCTTTAAAAATTGTTGACAAAATTTGATTCCATCAAAACTCTGGTTGCCATGGCAACGAAATGGAATTTTCTAAAAAATTCTTTAAAAATCTTCTCCTCTGAAACCGCTGGTCAGGTTTTGAAATAATTTCACAGGAATGTTCCCTGGGTGACCCTTTTCAAAAACTGTTCGCGAAATTTTGATATGTTGAAAAACATGGCTCTGGTGAATGGGGGCTACTTGCACTATACGGATATGAAGAAATTCTTAAAAATTCTTCTTCTCTGAAACGGCTGGTCAGATTTTAAAATAATTTCACAGAGATGTTTCTTGGGTGACCCTTTTCAAAAATTGTTCGTGACTGGGGGCTACTTGCACTATACCGCCATATAGAAATTCTTAAAAATTCTTCTTCTCTAGAACCGCTGGTCAGATTTTGAAATAATTTCACAGGAATGTTCCTTGGGCGACCCTTTTCAAAATTGTCCGCGAAATTTTGATCCGTCAAGAAACATGGCTCTGGTGACTGGGGGCTACTTGCACTATACGGATATGAAGAAATTCTTAAAAATTCTTCTTCTCTGAAACGGCTGGTCAGATTTTGAAATAATTTCACAGAGATGTTCCTTTGGTGACTCTTTTCAAAAGTAGTTCGCGAAATTTTGATCCGTAAAGAAACATGGCTATGGTGACTGGGGTCAAATTAAAGCAATACCTTGTGGGCATTCAGAGGCCACATTTTTTGCTCAGTTGACTTGAAAATTTATCAGAATGTTTGCCTTAATTAAATCTTGGATGAGATTGAAATTGGGTCATCTGGGGTCATAAAGTAGGTCACTAGATCAAATTGAAGAAATACCTTGTGGGCAGTCTAGAGGCCACATTTTTTGTCTTGATGATATCTCAGAGGAGTTCAAAATTAGCTCACATAGGGTCATAAACAATGTCACGGGGTCACTTTGAAGAAATACCTTGTGGGCACTCTAGAGGACACAATTCTAGCTAAATTGACCTGAAAATTGGTCTACATATTTGACTTGATGATATCTCGGATCAATTAGAAATTGGGTCTCATAGGGTCATAAACTAGGTCACTGGGTCAAATTAAAGAAATATATTGTGGGCACTGTAGAGGCCACAGTTTTTGCTCAACTGACCTGAAAATTTGTCAGCATGTTTGACTTGATGATATCTTTAATGGATTTGAAATTGGGTCACATAGGGTCATAATCTAGGTCACTAGGTCAAATTACAGAAATACCTTGTGGGCACACTAGAGGTGATAGTTCTTGCCCAATTCACCTGAACCCTGGTCAACAAGTTTGTTTTGATGTCTCGGATGAGTTTGAAATATGGTCACATAAGGTCATAAACTAGGTCACTAGGTCAAATTGAAGAAAGACATTTTGGACACTCCGGAGGCCACATTTTCAGCACAATTGACCTGACAATTGGTCAGAATGTTTGTCTTAATAATATCTCAGATGAGTTTTAAATTGGGTCATTATGACCCTGTAGTGAAATTTCGCCTATTGACTCAGGATTGCGATCCAGGGCCATCATGGCCCTCTTGTTATTGCTTTCAATTTTCAGAACCTTTGACGTTTTATCATATCTGTCATTAATGAAGATACGTACTTCAAACTTGAACTTTTCAATAACTATTAAAAGTGGATTTTATTCAGTACAACAGAGGTAGGTAACCACCATAATATTTTTGGCAAAGTAATAAGTTATGCCCCTTTTTCGACTGAGCACTTTTGGCTCAGCTGTTTTTAGAGACATGGTATTTTCACAGCCCTAGTGTCATCATCTTCGTCGTTTGTGTTGTCGTTATGCAAAATATTTGACATTTACAATACCTTTGTTATTACTGAAAGTGTTTACTTAAAACTTGGAGAAGTTGTTAACTATCAACAGGAAAACATGAACAATAAAGGGAAAATAGCTATCAAGTTATGCCCCTTTTTCAACTTTGTGTTTTCACTGAAAATCAACTGAGCATTGGCGCCCGAATGCGGACGTCTTTTTATTTGTTGCCATAGAAACCAAAACTCAAAAATAAAAAGAAATACGTAAAAGATTGTCTTCTCAGACACCAAATCGTGCTGTCTGATATTAGCCTTTAAAGACTTTGTGTTTTTCCTTGTCATTGTCAAGGACATGGTTACTATTTCAACCTATAGACTGAGTATGGTAAAAATGAAAGAAAAATATGATTCCTTGCTTTGCCATTGTGGATTTTGCACTTTCCAGAAATATTTCTTGCTGTTACACGCTGCTCCTTTTGGTTTGTTACCATGATTTGTTACCATGATTTGTTAGGCCTCATTTTCCTACCTCTTCACCCGTTCTGATGCCCAGGCCTTCAGCGCTTTGATCTTTAAGAGGGATCGCAATATCACTTCACTCAGTAAAATCAGCGTTTGAATAATCATTGCTTACTTGGTTTAGTCTTTAATCCTTTACCACACAATCCCGAGTGCCAACGACCCTGTAAAAGAGAGTTGTTGAAAATATTCTGGGAAAAGGGGAAAAATGCTGCTGGTAAACAGTATTTTCTCCTTTTTTCCATTTTTCCAAACTGTTTCCTACTCTGGCAATACAAATCTAATGATGCGAGTCACATTGAATTTTTCTTCTTCTAAAGGATTTCTATGTGGACCTGTCTAAAGTTTTGCTGTGTGGTGAAAGGTTAAACATAGCAACTGTGCTATCTGATGGGATATGTTGTTAAGTGTTTTTATTTCATTTTTCCACATAGACCTAAGTAAGTATAGGCCTCAAGGAGAATTACTACAACATAATATGTCATGCAACACACGAAAAGGGGCCTTCGGACATAGGCCTATGCGTAAAAGTGTATCGTCCCAGATCAGCCTGTGCAGTCTGTGACTAATCTGAGACGATACTTCCCGTTTTTGTGTGATTTTCTGTTTCACTAAAGCCTACTGTATGAAATAGTCTTATGTAGTCGTAAAGTGCTGTCTCGGATTAGCCTGCGGATTGCGCAGGCTAATCCGGGACAACACTTTACTCAAATGTCCGAAGGCCTCTTTTCGTGTGTTGCACGCCATTATTCTGTATACATTCTTGAACGATATAGGAGAGTCGTCAACAAAATTCATGTTTGTATATTTCCAGTTATCAAACTAAATAGTGTATTGAAAAGGGCGTAGAAAACTTCGATATCCGTCCCCCGGATGTTCACATGTATAGGTGATAATACAATTATTTGAGCCGTGCTCAGTGAAAAAGGGTCTTCCTACATCTGCAAAAAGTATCGACCCATGTCAGCCTGAGCAGTCCGAAACTTTTTGCTTTTGGTCAATTTTCTGCATGTCAAAGAACTAGTGTACCCTATGGTTCAGTCGGTTGTTAGACAAGGTGGAGTTTATGGATCCCTAATTGCGTGATGTCTTACTTGGTATACAATGCATGACGAATATGCTTTAAGCCCCCTTTTGCCAGAGCATGGCTCATTTAATCTTCCTGCATGATGTAGCCTAGATGGAAAACAGAACATCGAGCACGGCTCAGTCAGTAATGTAGAGGGCTTGAAGCAAGGTGGTCGCTGGTTCGAATCTCGCGCTCGGCCAATTTCTTTCAAAGGATTGATGATAGTCATTGTAACAGGATCGATTTCTTCCTCACTGCTGATCATTGTTTTGACGATGATTATATGGGAAAGCAGCCAGTGGTTTGGGAAGAAGAATGTGCGTAGTAAAAAGAAATTACATGTAAGCATGAACAGGTGCACTGGCCGCCAATACATTGTATATCATTATTGTATCCTCCATAAGTGTAAGAATTAACTCTAAATTTAAATTTTTTCATATTAAGAATTAATATTGCCATATTATGACACATTCGTTTTCTTTTAATATATCATTAGAAGTAGTAGTAGTAGAAGGAGTAGTAGTAGTGGTAGAACTAGTGGACAAAAAAACACAACACACGAAACTAGATTTTAACGACCCTGAGGGACAAGGCTGTGGAAAAAATTGCGGGAAAAGGAGAAATTGCCAGTAATTAGCATTTTCTCCTATGCCAACAAAGTTTTCTGCCCTTTCACAAATTCCGCCATTTGAGCCAAATTGAATTAATTTGTCGTCTGCAAATCCTTTGAATCTGGAAAAGTAAAAAAAAATGGTCATCTGTTAAATGCACAAAGAGTGTAAATATTTTCTACTATATTTCAAACCCTTTACTATGCAATCCCGAGTTTGAACGATCCTGAAGAACAAGAATTTATTTTGAAAAAAATGTGTGGCAATAGGAGAAGATACTGATGGCGCGCATTTTCTCCTTTTTCTACAGCGTTTTCTACTCTTTCAAAAATAAATTCCATTGTTTGCGCCAAATTAAAGTGTTGTCTGCAAATGTTTTTAGTTTGGAAAAATCTAGAATTTTCTTGTCAGGTAAAGGGTTAGATAAAACTTATTATTGTATATATCATTGGTTTTTTTTTTTCTTTTCCAGTCATGTAATTTGTTTGTCTGTGTACTCAAAGGGAATGCTAGTATTGTCCATAAGAGTGGTGAACAAACTATACATAATTCCAGCTTTTGTCTGTAGTGTTTCAGCAATGCGAACGGGTAGATCAAAGGTTAGACTGCAGGTTCTATGCAGCATGATCTTGATCTACATTGGCTTCAGCGGCAACGAAGTTGTTGAAAGGCGCTTTAAAGGACCAATAACGACCAAAAAACAATGCAGGTGTTAAATGCATTTAAATTAAAATCATTCCATTTAAGAATTTGGAAAAATATTGTGAAGATGACAATCGCTTATTGTGTGGTCAGTGCACGTGTTAGTCGCTGGCAAAAAAGTGAATCTTAAAATCAGGCAAAAACTACACAAAAGATAGAGTGACCTGGCATCTTCTAACCTAGTTTTGAAATTAATTTCTCTGCAAGCGACTAACACTTGGACCGACCGTACAATAACAGATAGTCATATTCACAATAATTTGCATACTTTTTGAATGGTGGGATTTAAGTTCAAATGCACTTCCATTATACATTGATATGTCCTTTTTACAACGATTTCCTTTTTACAGCGATTTAAGATCAAAGTATATTCCTGAGTGTCATTTTAAACATCCAGGTATTCGTATATTCATTGAATTACATAACAGTAATAATAAAAAAACGTTGAAACAGTTAACTTCATATTATAAACATGCTTTTAAACCAGGTAAGAATACTACTCAGTAGAGCAATTAATTCCAGACTAGAAAAATTTACTTTTCAGCTTCTCTCACTTGTGTAACTATATTTTATTATTGTGTAACTATTGTTAATATCATTTTCTTCCATGATATATGACTTTCATGTTTATAACATGCATATACTAGTACTCGTATGTAGGCATTCGTGACTATGAGTGTTTGTGCTAAAAGTCAAAATAAAGTTTCTTTTCTGATCCGTTTCTGTTCTGTTCCGCTAAAAGAAAAATGGAGGAACACATTTCTTAATGCATTGTTGAATCGGGTTCGAAATTGCTTTAATCCTATCCCAGTTACACCTACATACTTTGTATGTACATGTATGTGTGCAGGATAAGAGAAATAGGGAAAAAAGGGACTTCAGACTTTTACTAATAATTCCCGTTACACTGGGTTTGGCTTGTAACGGTTCAAGTAATAGGTTTTGTTGATTTCATATTACCCAATCATCATCATTATCACCACCATTACCATCATCAACAACAGGAGCAGCAGCAACAACAATAACAAAAACTATATCACCGTCGTTATCATCAAGATACAACAACAAAAATAGTCAACATCATCATCACACAGAATAACAGCATTATACTAATATAGTAAGGATAATGCTGATAAAGGAATAAGCAAATGTATCATCAGCAGCAGCAGCAGCAACATAATTATCCCCACCAGTAGCAACAACAACACTTCATCAGCGTTCAGAACAACACCATTATAGTTATACTGTATGACAGTGAAGATACTGATAAAGGAATGAAAAATTATATCAGCAGCAGAAACATCAACATCACTTTATCACCATTCAGAACAACACCATTGTAGTTATACTGTATAGCAGTGATAATACTGATAAAAGAATGAAAAACTATATCGGCAGCAACATCATCATCATCAACAGCAACAGAATCATCAGCAGCAGCAACATAATTATCACCACCACTAACAACAACAACACCTCATCAGCGTTCAGAACAACACCATTATAGTTATACTGTATGACAGTGAAGATACTGATAAAGAAATGAAAAATTATATCAGCAGCAGAAACATCATCATCATCAACCACAGCAACAATATAATCATCATCATCATCATCATCATAATCATTATCATCATTAGTCTGCGCAGGCTGACCTGGGTTGAAACTTTTTGCTATTGGTCAATTTTCTGCATTTCAAAGAACCAGTCTACCCCATGAGTCGATTGTTAGACTAAATGGACTTTATGGATCCATACTTACGTGATGTCTTGCTTGGTATAACGTATCACGGAGATGTATCGAAACCCCTTTTGCCAGAGCATGGCCCATAGGTGTTGGTAGTGCAACTGTCCTCATACCCCGTCCTACGTATTGCTATTGACGGTGTCCTTAACCTGTTACCTAACAATCCCGTGCTTTATGAATCCAAAGAAATAGGCTGTTGAAAAAATTCGGGTCGGACAAGTTAACCAGAATTTTCTCCTTTTCCTAATTGTTTACTACCCTATTTACGGGAAAAAATCATTTAACCACAGTTAAACCTTATCTCGCTTAATAAGTGAGGTGAAACTTTCAAGCCGATGGTATAAACCAAAGTTTTTCTATTTCAAAGGTATTTTGGGGGGAAAGATAACTCCTTAGCAGACAGTATAGATTCAAGATCAGACTGCACGTTCTGAGCAGTCTGATCTTAATCTACACTGTATGCAAAAAGTCCTTGAGTCGCGTTCACCAGCCTAAGAGTTAACACGTCGTTAGCAACTGCTTTCATCTTGGACAAACATGATAAACAGCTAATGCAAGTGTCAAAGCGATCCCGGTACCTCGGTAGGTAATGTAAAGGACTTGAAATCAGGGAGTCGCAGGTTCAAAACCGAAGTTCAGCAAATTTCTTATCTAGAAAATGATGATAGTTCTTGCAACGGGATTCATCCCTCTCTCAATGTTGATTATTTTCAACGGTGGTCAGGTGGAAATGCAGCCGGTAGTCTGGGAAGGATACTGCGCGAAGTATTAGTAAAGAAACTCCAGGAAAGCATTGATAGGTGCACTAGCCCCCGCGATAAAACTGTAGTCCATCCGCCCTTCCACCCATCCATCCATCCATCCACAACTAATCCATCCATCCATCCATCCATCCATCCATCCACAACTAATCCATCCACCCACCCATCAACCCATCCATCCATCCGTCATTTATTTAGAGCAACTCAGAGTAATTTGCCGAGAGCATACGTGTAAGTCCTGTCAATCTTTCTATTCAATGCAATTCAATTCAGTCGAAATCAGTTCACAAACTTAACCCTTAGGCTGCTAAGCGCGACTTACTGAACTTTTGCAGACAGTGTTGATCAAGATCCGACTGCACAGAATATGCAATTTGATCTTGGATCTACAATGTCCGATAAAGAGATGTTTTTCTCCAAAAAATAAGTTTGAATTAGCATTATTTTGTTTTTTTACTATCGGCTTGAACGTTTCATCTCACTTGTATAGCAAGATTTAACTGATCGAATTTTACATTACAGAATCTAGCGGTGGTTATTTCTGTTGAAGACGAAGACCTAGGTGAACTAGATTCACTGATAGAACGTTTAGCCCTTGTTTTAAGTCTTTACCAGACGACAAAATTTTAGACCAGTCCAAATTGGAAGCTTTTGCAGACGACAAAATAAATGTGAATCAAAAATTGGTTTTTTTTTTTTTTGGAAGAGAAAGAAACATTGCGGGAGAAGGAGAAAATACTGGTTACCCGCATTTTCTCCTTTCCCAAAATGTTTTCAAGAGCCTTCTTTCTCAGGGTTGTTAAAAGTCGGGATTGTGTGGTAAAGGGTTAACTGTTAACCACACATTTCTGACTTATAACGATTATGAGAAAGAAGCCTTTTGAAACCATTGAGGGAAAAGGAGAAAATGCTGGTAACCAGCATTTTCTCCTTTTCCCACAATGTTTTCCACTCTTTCCAAACCAAATTGCAATTTTTTTCAGTCACTTTTATTTTGTCTTCTGCAACTGCTTTCAATTTGGACTAGTCTAAAATGTTGTCGTTTGGTAAAGAGTTAAAGGAACAGGAAGTAATTAAGGCTATGATCTTCCTTATGATTTAAACAAAACATCGCATGCAGTACACACGTGAAAATAAAGAACCTAGTCTTAAAGTTTACATAATCAGATAAGTAGTGCTCTGGCACAAGGGGGTTTAATGAATCTTTTTACGTCTTCACCAAACGACAAAATTTTGGACCTGACCAAATTGAAAGCATTTGCAGACGACAAATTAAATGTTGTTAAAATGAGGATTTCTCTCCTTTATAGGGTAGAAAACATAGTGGAAAAAGGAGAAAATGCTGGTTACCAGCATTTTCTCCTTTTCCCACAATGTTTTCATAAGCCTTCTTTTGTAGGGTCGTTAAAAGTCGAGATTGTGTGGTAAAGAGTTAAATGCATTTTATAAAGCGAGTCCTCGTATGATATGTAGATCCGTTTTGTCTAATAACTGGCTTAATCATGGGTTAAAGTGTCCATGTCATATGCAGAAAATTTACCAACAGCAAAAGGTATCAACCGGGTCAGCCTGCGCGGACTGTGCAGGCTGAGCTCGGTCAATACTTTTTTCAGATACATTAATCACTCTTTTCACAGATCATGGCTCATGTTTATCTATCATTTAGGGATCCCGCGCGGCTCGGCGGGGATGTGTAGAGTTCGTAATCTGAAGTCCCAAGTTTGATCCTCGCTCGAGTCGCATGTTCTTCAAACACGGGATTTGTCCTGTCATGGTAAACGGTTAAAAAATAAATTGGCCATTTTCATCAACATCGTCGAGTTGGAGTACTGAAAACAAACTTCATACCGCAGACTAGGCACTCGACAGTTCATGTCATTTATTAAGTCAAGTCAGATCATTTTTTGCCCTGTCTGTCGGTCAAAAATGGTAATAATTACGGAATAGATTATAGCCACAGATCTATATGATCTGTGCTAAGAAGGTCCTGACAAGGAGTGATTAAGAAATTATTGACCCCTGAACCCAGCTAATAATCTACTATTTGCGTGTCCAGTACTTGGCGAACTTACTCTATGGTGTCCGTGGTTGTGAAGTAGAGCGTCAGCCTCGTAGTTTTGAGTTCGATACCACGGAGTGGGTGTCAACTTTGGGAATGTTCATTGGCCCACAAATTCGGCGCGAGTACTGCTGTGGTTCCCAGGAAGCAGTATGGAGAGAGATTAGGTATAAGTTGTAAGAACTATACCGAAAATATGCATTCATGGCAAGTAGAGGCGTGATCTGTAAACCGCCCCCTCTGCACTACATACGAGTGTATCTTTAGAACCGCACTTTTACTCACCTTCACCTCCTTCTCTTTATGGGTTTTGGCGACGCTCTAGAAAAAAGGGGGCTTAACGCATCTTCATTATGTATTAACCCATTACCAAACAATGCCGAGTTTTAACGCCCCTGGGAAATTAGACTTTAGAAAACATTGTGGAAAAAGGAGAAAATGCTGATAACCAGCATTTTCTCCTTTTCCCACAATATTTTCTATTCTTTCAGAAACAAATCCAATCATTGGAGCCACATTTAATATGTTGTCTGCAAATGCTTTAAATTTGGACCAGTCTAAAATTTTGTCGTCTGGTAAAGAGTTAAACTAAGCAAGCCGTTGCACAACATGGGTCCGTGTTGTCTAAAAATCGGCTGAATAATGAAGCAGAATGTCCTTTGACATGAAGAAAATTTAACGATAGAAAAAAGCTAAAGAAGGTTTGGTCCAGGTCAGCCTGCGCAGGCTAGCACGAGTCTATAGTTTTTTGCAGATGCGTTACACAGAGCATGTTTCAATGATATTGTTTCTATTTTGTTTCCTTCTCTGGTATATGCATATCTTTATCTCTGACTGACTGGAAGGTAATATTTGATCCATGCTCTTGCAAAAAGGGTCTTTATGCATCTCCGTGATGCATGATACCAAGCAAGTC